>CM039675.1:378823592-380299704 GCA_022496015.1 Hordeum marinum
TACGGAACGAGTAAAGAGACTTGCCAGTAATGAGGTTGAACTAGGTATGGAGATACCGACGATCGAATCTCTGGCAAGTAACATACCGAAGAACAAAGAGAACATCATACAAGATTAACTGAATCCTTGACATAGAGGTTCGACCGATAAAGATCTTCGTAGAACATGTAGGAATCAATATGGTCATCTAGGTCCCGCTATTGGTTATTGACCGTAGGGGTGTCTCGATCATGTCTCCATAGTTCTCGAACCCGCAGGGTCTGCATACTTAAGGTTTGGTGACGTTTCGGTAGTATAGAGTTATGTATGGTGGTGAACGAAGGTTTTTCTGAGTTCCGGATGAGATCCCGAACGTCACTAGCATCTCCGGAATGGTCTGGAGGTAAAGATTGATATATAGGAAGTCCTGCTTTGGTCGTCGGAAAAGTTTCGGGCTCATCGGTAGTGTACCACGAGTGCCGGTAGTGTACCGGGGGACCATCGGGAGGGGTATTTCGACCCAAGAGGCTACATGGGCTGTGGGTGGATGAATACCAGCCCTTAGTGTGCTGGTGGAAGTCCCACAAAGGGCCCATGCGTCTGGGAAGAAAAGCCCAAAGAGAAAAAGGTGGAAAAAGGCAAAAAGGCTAAATAAGGAAGGAGTCCTAGTCCTATTAGGATTGGAGGAGGATTCCTCCTCTCCTCCTTGCGCAAGAGGCCAAAGGGCAAGCCCTTGTGCGCCAGCCTCCTCCCTCTCTCCTCCTATATATAGTAGAGGTTTTGAGGGTTTTGAGACACACAAAAACAGCCATGTGCTGCCTCTCCTCTAGATCATAGTTTCTCCTCTAGATCGGTTTTCGACGGTGCTTAGGCAAAGCCCTGCTGGAATTCCTCCACCACCATTGCTGCAACGCCGTCGCGCTGCCAGAGAACTCGTCTACCTCTCCGCTCCGTCTTTCTGGATCAAGAAGGCGGAGATCGTCATCAAGCTGTACGTCTGCTGAACGTGGAGGTGATGTCCGTTCGGCGCTAGATCGGAAGGACTGTGATCAAGATCACAAGACGGATCATGATGATATCGCGGGACGGATCATGATGAGTTCACGGAATGGATCATGATTGGTTCGCGGGACGGATCGTGATGAGATCGCAGGATGCTCGGCAATTTGGATCGCGAAGACGTCCGACTACACCAACCGCGTTTCTTAACGCTTCTCGTTAGCGATCTACAAGGGTATGTAGATCCACTCTCCCTCTCGTAGATGCTCATTACCATGGATAGATCTTGCGTGTGTGTAGGAAATTATTTGTTTCCCATGCAACGTTCCCTAACAGTGGTATCAGAGCTAGGTGTATGTGTAGATGAGATCTCGAGTAGAACACAAAGAGTTTGTGGGTGTTGATGCTTAGATTGCTTCCTCCCTTGGTCATGTTTTGGTTCAGCAGTATTGTGGGATGAAGCGACCCGGACCAACCTTACTCGTACGCTTACGAGAGACCGGTTACATTGACTGACGTGTAACTTCTTTGCACAAAGATGGCTGGCGGGTGTCTGTTTCTCCTACTATAGTTGGATCGGATTCGACAAGGCGGTCCTTGAGAAGGTTGAAAAGAAACTTATGTATCACCGTTGTGGCTTTGCGTAGGTGAGAATTGTTCTTGCTAGATACCCGTAGCAACCACACAAAACATGCAACAACAATTAGAGGACGTCTACCTTGTTTTTGCAAGGTATGTTGTGATGTGATATGGCCAATTACATGATGAGATATATGTGATGTATGAGATGATCATGTGTTGTATAGAATATCACGACTTGAATGTCGATGAGTACGACAACCAGCAGGAGCCATAGGGTTGTCTTTAATTATTGTATGACCTGTGTGTCAATCATTAAGCACTATGTAATGCTTTACATTATCGCTAAACGGTAGCAATAGTAGTAGAAGCATGGTGGGCACGACAACCCAGATGGCGACACGTTGATGGAGATCAAGATGATGGAGATCATGGTGTCATGCCGGTGATGATGGAGATCAGGCCGGTGCTTTAAGGATGGAGATCAAAAGCACAAGTTCATGGCCATATCGTGCACTTATGATTTGCATGTGATGTTAATCCTTTTATGCACCTTGTTTTGCTTAGGACGACGGTAGCATTATAAGGTGATCCCTCACTTAAATTTCAAGATAAATTGTGTTCTCCCCGAGTGTGAACCGTTGTGAAAGTTCGTCATGTCGAGACACCACGTGATGATCGGGTGTGATAGACTCTACCTTCACATACAACGGGTGCAAGCCAGTGTTGCACATGCAGAACACTCGGGTTAAACTTGACGAGCCTAGCATGTACAGACATGGCCTCGGAACACAAGAGAACAAAAGGTCGAACATGAGTCATATAGTAGATATGATCAACATGATGATGTTCACCATAGAAACCACCTCAACTCACGTGATGATCGGACTTGAGTTGGTGAATTTGGATCATGTATCACTCGAATGACCGGAGGGATGTCAATTTGAGTGGGAGTTCTTAAATAATTTGATTAATTGAACTCATTATCATGAACATAGTCAGTAGTGTCTTTGCAAATTATGTTGTAGATTACTAGCTCACGCTATAGCTCCCTTGTATTTTTATATGTTCCTAGAGAAACAGAGTTGAAAGATGGTGGTAGCAATAGTGCGGACTGGGTCCGTGATCTGAGGATTGTCCTCATTGCTGCACAAAAGGCTTATGTCATTAATGCACCGCTCGGTGCGCCAACCCCTCTAGCGTCGTGTATAGATATTGAGAACATCTGACAGGCACGTTCTGATGACTACTTGATAGTTTAGTGCATCATGCATTATGGCTTAGAATTGAGGCTCCGAAACGTTTTGAACTTCACGAAACATATGAGATGTTCTAAGAGCTGAAATTAGGATCTCTGGCTCGTGCCCGTGTTGTAAGATATGAAATCTCCAACAAGATTCTTTGCCTGCAAGATGAAATATAATATCTCAATCGTTGAGCATGTGCTCAGATTGTCTGAGTGTTGTAGTCGCTTGTATCGAGTGGGAGTTGATCTTCCATATAATATAGTGATTGATATAGTTCTCCAAGTCACTGTCACTAAGATACTAGAACTTGGTGATGAACTATAAAATGCCAGGGATAGAAATAATGATCCCTGAGCTGTTCGCGATGTTTGACACCGCGAAGGTAGAAATCAAGAAGGAGTGTCAATTGTTGATGGTTAGTAAAACCACTAGTTTCGAGAAGGGCAAGGGCAAGGAGGGAAACTTCATGGATGGCAAGTCAGTTGCTTCTCCAAATGAAGAAACCCAAAGTTGAACACAAACCCGAGACTAAGTGCTTCTATTACGAGGACAACGGTCGCTGAAGCGGAACAACCCTAGATACTTGGTAGATAAGAAGGCTGGCAACGTCGAAAGAAGTATATTTGATATATGTGTTATTGATTTGTACCTTGCTACTACTCCTAGTAGCACCTTGGTATTGGATACTGGTTCGGTTGCTAAATGTTAGTAACTCGAAGTAAAAGCTACGGAATAAATGGAGACTAGCTAGGTGTGAGGTGACGATGTGTGTTGGAAATGTTTCCAAGGTTGATGTGATCAACATCGCACACTCTCTCTACCTTCGAGATTAGCGACGAACCTAAATAAATGTTATTTGTTGTTTTGCGTTGAGAATGAACGTGATTAGATCATGTTCATTGCAACATGGTTATTCATTTAAGTTAGAGAATAATGGTTATTCTGTTTACATGAATGATACCTTCAATGGTCATGCACCCACTGAGAATGGTTTGTTGAATCTTGATCGTAGTAATACACATGTTCATAACATTGATGCCAAAAGATACAAAGTTAATAATGATAGTACCACATACTTGTGGCACTACCGCTAAATGTCATATTGGTATAAAGCGCATGAAGAAACTCCATGCATATGGATCTTTGGACTCATTCGATTTCGAATCGGTTGAGACATGCGAACCATGCCTCTTGGGAAAGATGACTAAGGACCCCATTTTCCAGATTGATGGAGCGGGCAAGTGATTTATTGGAAATGATACATGTTGATGTATGCAATAGAATGAGTCTTGTAGCGTGCGGTGGATATCGTCTTTTTCTTACCTTCATTGATAATTTGAGTAGATATAGTGTATATTTACTTAATGAAACACAAGTCTGAATCATTTGAAAGGTTCAAACAAATTCAGAGTGAAGTTTAAGATCATCGTGACAAGAAGATAAAAAAATGTCTGCGATATGATCATGGAGGTGAATATGTGAGTTACGAGTTTGGCATACAACTTTAGACAATGTGAAAGTTCTTTCACAACTCACGCCACCTAGAACACCGTAGTGTGATGGTGTGTCCGAACATCATAGTCGTGCTCTATTGGATATGGTACGTGCTATGATGTCTCTTATTGTTTTGCCACTATCGTTTTTGGGGTTATGCATTAGAGACAACTACATTCACTTTAAAAGGGGCACCATCTAAATCCGTTGAGATGACACCACATGGTTTGGCAGAAACCTAAAGTTGTCATTTCTTAGAGTTTGGGAATGCGACACTTATGTCTGATAAGCTCGAACCCAAAGCGGACAAATGCATCTTCATAGAATACCCTAAGAATAGTTGGGCGAACCTTCTATCTCAAATCCAAGCATAAAGTGTTTGTTGCTAAAACTGGGTCCTTTCTCGAGGAAAATTTTCTCTCGAAAGAATTGAGTGGGAGGGAGATAGAACTTGATGAAGTTGTTGAACCTTTTGTTTCAACCAGAGAGCAGCGCAACACAGAAAGATGTTTTCTGTGAAGCCTACGTTAGTTGAAGAGGAAGTTAATGATGATGATCATGAAGCTTCAGATCAAGTTACTATCAAACCTCGTAGGTCGACAAGGATGTGTACTGCTCTTGAGCGGTCTGACAACCCTATCTTGGAGGTCATGTTGTTGGACAACGATGAACCTACGTGCTGTGGAGAAGCGATGATGGGCCCGGATTCTGACAAATGGTTAGAGGCCATGAAATTCGAGAACGGATCCATCTATGAAAACCAAGTATAGACTTTGGTAGACTTGCTCGTTGGACGGCAGGTCGTCAAGTACAAATGGACCTTTAAAATGAAGCCAGGCGCTGATGGTAAATGTCACCATTTATAAAGCTCGACTAGTCGCAAAGAAGTTTCCGACAAAGTTGATTGCAATGAGACTTTCTCACTCGTAGCGATGCTAAAGTCTGTTGGAATTATGTTAGCAGTTGCTGCATTTTTCAATTATGAAATCTGGCAGATGGATATCAAAACATCGTTTCCTTAATGGTTTACTTGAGGAAAGGTTGTATGTGATACAACCAGAAGGTTTTGTCAATCCTTAAGGATGCTAAAAGGTGTGTGAGATCAAGGAATCCTTCTATGGGATGGAGCAAGCATCTCGGAGTTGGAATATACGCTTTGATGAGGTGATCAAAGTTTTTGAGTCTATACAAAGTTTATGAGAAACTTGTATTTACAATAGAGTGAGTGGGAGCACTATAGAGTTTCTAATAAGCATATGTGGATGACATATTGTTGATAGGAAATGATGTAGAATTTCTAGAAAGCATAAATGGTTGTTTGAAAAGAGTTTTTCAAAGGAAGACCTGGATAAAGCTACTTAATTGTTGGGCATCGCGATCTATAGAGATAGATCAAGACGCGTGATGAGACTTTCAATGAGTGCATACATTGACAAGATTTTGAAAGAGCTCAAAATCGATCAGTCAGAAAAAGAGTTCTCGCCTGATTTGTAAGGTGTGAAGTTGAGTAAGACTCAAAGCTCGACCACAGCAAAAGAAAGAGAAAGGACGAACGTCGTCCCCTATGCCTTAGCCATAGGCTCTGTATAGTATGCCATGCTGTGTACCGCACCTGTGTGTACCTTGCCATGAGTCCATCAAGGGGTACAAGAGTGATCCAGGAGTGGATCACTAGACAACGGTTAAGATTATCCTTAGTGACTAAAAGACTAAGTAAATGTTTCTTGATTATGGAGGTGATAAAGAGTTCGTCGTAAAGAGTTACGTTGATGCAAGCTTTAACACCAATCCGGATGACTCTTAGTAGCAATCCGAATACGTATAATGGAGCAGCCATTTGGAATAGCTCCAAGTGGAGTGTGGTAGTCGTATTTACAGTTTAACATAGAGATTTGCAAAGTACACACGGATCTGAATGTCGTAGACCCGTTGACTAAAATACCTCTCTCACATGCAAAGCATGATCGAGCCCAGAACTCATTGGGTATTAGATTCATAACAATGCGGATCACATGGTGATGTGAACTAGATTATTGACTCTAGTGCAAGTGGGAGACTTTTGGAAATATGCCCTAGAGGCAATAATAAATTGGTTATTATCATATTTCCTTGCTCATGAGAATCGTTTATTATCCATGCTATAATTTTATTGATCGGAATCTCAGATACATGTGTGGATACATAGACAACACCATGTCCCTAGTATGCCTCTAATAGACTAGCTCGTTGATCAAAGATGGCTATGGTTTCCTAGTCATGGACATGAGATGTCATTTGATAACGGGATCACATCATTAGGAGAATGATGTGATGGACAAGACCCAAACTATGAACGTAGCATATGATCGTGTCTGTTTATTGCTATAGTTTTCTACATGTCAAGTATCTGTTCCTATAACCAAGAGATCATGCAACACACTGACACCGGAGGAGTACCTTGTGTGTATCAAACGTTGCAATGTAACTGGATGACTATAAAGGTGCTCTACAGGTATCTCCGAGGGTGTCTGTTGGGTTGGCATGGATCAAGACTAGGATTTGTTGCTCCGTGTGACGGAGAGGTATCTCAGGGCCCACTCGGTAATACAACATCAGAATAAGCCTTGCAAGCAATGTGACTAAGTGTTATCCACGAGATCTTCTATTACGGAATGGGTAAAGAGACTCTCCGGTAACGAGGTTGAACTAGGTATGGAGATACCGACGATCGAATCTCGGGCAAGTAACATACCGAAGAACAAAGGGAACATCATACGGGATTAACTGAATCCTTGACATAGAGGTTCGACCGATAAAGATCTTCATAGAACATGTAGGAATCAATATGGGCATCCAGGTCCCGCTATTTTTTATTGACCGTAGAGGTGTCTCGGTCATGTCTACATAGTTCTCGAACCCGCAGGGTCTGCACACTTAAGGTTTGGTGATGTTTCGATAGTATAGAGTTATGTATGGTGGTGACTGAAGGTTGTTCGGAGTCCCGGATAAGATCTCAGACGTCACGAGGAGCTCCGAAATGGTCCGGAGGTAAAGATTGATATATAGGAAGTCATGTTTTGGTCACCGGAAAAGTTTCGGGCTCATCGGTAGTGTGTCGGGAGTGCCGATAGTGTACCGGGGGACCATCGGGAGGGGTATTTCGACCCAAGAGGCTACATGGGCTGTGGGAGGATGAATACCAGCCCTTAGTGGGCTGTTTTAAGTCCCACAAATGGCCCATGCGGCTGGGAAGAAAAGCCCAAAGAGAAAAAGGTGGAAAAAGGCAAAAAGGCTAAATAAGGAAGGAGTCCTAGTCCTACTAGGATTGGAGGAGGATTCCTCCTCTCCTCCTTGTGCAAGAGGCCAAAGGGCTTCCCTTGTGCGCGAGCCTCTTCCCTCTCTTCTCCTATATATAGTAGTAGTTTGAGGGGTTTGAGACACAGAAAAAAAACCACGTGCTACCTCTCCTCTAGATCGTAGTTTCTCCTCTAGATCGGTTTTCAGCGGTGCTTAGGCGAAGCCCTGCTGGAATTCCTCCACCACCATCGCCGCAACACCATCGCGCTGCCGGAGAACTCGTCTACCTTTCCATTCCCTCTTGCTGGATCAAGAAGGCGGAGATCGTCATCGAGTTGTACGTGTGCTAAACGCGGAGGTGTCGTCCGTCTGGCGCTAGATCGGAAGGACCGTGATCAAGATCGCGAGACGGATCGTGATGAGATCGCAGGACGGATCGTGATGAGTTCGCGGGATAGATCGTGATTGGATCGCGGGACGGATCGTTATGAGATCTCGGGACACTCGGCGATTTGGATCGCGAAGACGTTTGACTACACCAACCGCGTTTCTTAACGCTTCCCGCTAAGCGATCTACAAGGGTATGTAGATCCACTCTCCCTCTCGTAGATGCTCATCACTATGGATAGATCTTGCGTGTGCGTAGGAATTTTTTTGTTTCCCATGCAACGTTCCCCAACAGATCCTTACTCTCAAAGGAGAAAGACTGTTGTTAACTACAGATTCTACACCAAAGAACAACAAGATTTCTATGAGACTGTATTGCTTGACAAGAGCCCAACTGTCAGTGATATGAGGTATGTGGATTGGTAGTATATCAAGGATAATGAATACTACTTCCCGAGTGTGCAAGACAACTTTCACTGCATCGGCCTAGACAAGTTTGTTGGCACGGAGTTGAAAGCACATTTGATCCCATGGTGGTTTTGGTAATTAATAACAACATTATGTCATTGAAGTAATGTTTCCACTAAGCATGTTTCAGGAAAAGTTCAATGATGGGCTGGCAAAACGATTGTGGATTACCCCAAGCTGCAAGGAGATAGATTGGCAAAGCTTCAAGTAAAGGACTCTACGTTTTACCTTTTGTGAGAAATCACTTTGAGTCCATAGGAAAGCCAATACTATTAAAAGGGGGTAAGGTTTTGTTGGTGAATAAAATGCTCATACGTGCACAAGTGATAGTCACCACATACACCCACAAGCTCTTTCACAAAAGTCTGTCCAAAGCCAAATATCTAAAATCGATGCAACCAACACTTTCCACTCAGTTCCACCAATTCTCAGCCTCACATAGACTCAGCCAAACCCTAGCCTTTCAGTGGAACCGATTGCATTTTGGTGCCACCGAATTTGGGTTGCCAACTTCCTATTATGCAAATTCACAAAATCGGTCCACCGAGTTTGTTGATTCATCGTCGCCGAGTTTGGCAATCTGACCGTTGGTCACCTTATCGGTGCAACCGAGATTTATGTATCGGTCTCACCAAGATTCAAAAGTTTCTACCTTTGAGGCAACTTGGTTCCACCAAGATTAACACATCGGTGTCACCGAGTCTGACTTATTAGGTGTAACGATTGGATTTTTGGAGATGCCTATATATACCCCTCCACCACCACTTGCTCGTAAGAAGAAGCACTCAGAATAGTTCCCCACTCATAGCTACTGATTTTTTGAGAGAGAGTCACCTACTCATGTGTTGAGATCATGCCATTCCATTCCTACCATATAAATCTTGATCTCTAGCCTCCCCAAGTTGCTTTCCAGCCAATCAATCTCTTCCACCAAAGCCAAATCTGTGAGAGTGATTGTGTGTTGAGGAGTCTATCATCTTGAAGCACGAGAGCAAGGAGTTCATCGACTCTATCGATCCTATTACCTTTTGGAGGGTGGTGCCTCGATTGGTTAGGTGTCACTTGGGAGCCTCCTACTTCATGTTGTGGAGTGAACCAAGAAGTTTGTAAGGGCAAGCAGATCGCCTACTTTGTGAAGATCTACCCCGAGTTAGGCTAGTCCTCCGTGGACGTAGGCCATCTTGGTATAGTCAAGGTTACTTCTTCGTGGAACCCTCCATGGACTCTCGCAACCGTTACCCTCCATGGGTTGAAGACTCCATAAATGTGGATGTACGATAGCACCACCTATCGGACCCACGGGAAAAATCATCGTGTCATCAATTGCGTTTGATCTTCCTACCCTCTCTTTACTTACATGCGTGTCTTTACTTTCCGTTGCTATACTCTTAGACATGCATGTGTAGGGTGTACTTAACATACTATGAAATGCTAAAATCTGCCAACATTTGAAATTGGGAAAAGGTAGATTTTATTTGGTCAAGTAGTCTAATCCCCCCTCTAGACCTACTTTCGATCCTACAAGTGGTATCAGAGCTTTGGTCTCCATTGCATTGGTCTCACAACCTAGGAGAGTATGGCATCTAATGAGGGAAATTATCACCGTAGAGGTTCGTACTTTGAAGGCACAAATTTTGCTAGTTGGAAGCACAAAATGAATATGCATTTGTTGGGTCATAACCCCGCCGTTTGGGTTGTTGTTCGTGTTGGCATGCAAGGTGAATTATTTGCGAAAGGAAGGGAACTCGATCGCGAAGTGACTGCGGATGAATTGAAGATGTTGCAACTCAATGCTCAGGCATGTGACATTCTCTTCAACTGCCTATGCCCCAAAGAATTCAACAAAATCAGTCGTCTTGAGAATGCAAAAGACATTTGGGACACTTTGATTGATATGCATGAAGGTACAGAATCTTTGAGAGAATCCAAGTAGGATCTTCTTCAAAGTCAACTTGACAAGTTCAAAATGGAGGATGGTGAAGGAGTCGCCGATATGTACTCTAGGCTAGATCTCATCACCAATGAGATTGTCGGCTTAGGAAGCGAAGAAATGACGGCTAAATTCATCATCAAGAAGATACTTCAAGCTTTGGATGATCGATATGACACCGTTTGCACATTGATCCAAATGATGACCAACTACAAAGATCTCAAGCCAACGGAAGTGATTGGTAGGATTGTTGCTCAGGAGATGACACTCAAGGACAAGAAAGAGCTTCACAACAAGTCTAGCGGTGCTTACAAAGCCACGAGTGATGCTTCCGCTACCTCAAGCGACAACCTTGTCACAAATGAAGAGATAAGCCTCATGGTCAAGAAATTAAACAAGTTCTACAAGAATAGAAGCAAAGATCAAAGCTCTAACTCAAGATATGAATAGAATCAAACAAGTTCTACAAGAATAGTAACAACTAACTCCTACGACATATTTGATTCACCAAATGAAGGGAGTGTATGTTGCTTCATGGCTAAAGGACCCAAGGTATCACGCCCCGAGTATCTTGATTTCAATAGTGATGACGATGGCTTGTTAATTGAAGATGACTTGCTATTTGACAAATCTAGTAACGTTAGTCAAGATGAAGTTCCTAGTAATCATTCTACTCTAGATAAGTCGTGCGATGACGATAAGTTGGAAATAGAACGACTAACTCAAGAACTAAAAACTCTTAAGTTAGCTCACGAGTCAACTTTAGAAGATCATAGAGAGCTTGTAAGGACACATGAGAAGCTACGCTTCGAGAAGCTCAACTTAGAGCAAGAGCATGAGTTCCTTAAAGCTATCAATGACGATCTTCGAAAGAATACTTCCTCTTATCTAGCCAAGCGACTTCTCTTGTCTAAGTTCATGCCTCAAGTTAAGTCTAAGCAAGATAGTAACAAAGGAAAGACAGGTACTTCAACCAGTAGCAATAAAATGATAAATTTCTTCTAGTAGTTCTCTTGATCCCACTAACTCTTCTCTTAGCCAAGTTACACTTGAGCAAGAAAATGAACTCTTGAAAGGTATTATAGAGAAAGGTGTTGGGGATATAACCCCAATGTGGGAGCCGCCCTGAGGGTTCCGGGTCATACCTGGCGGCTCATACACCAGCCCAAGAGTGATCAATGGAGACTTAAGGGCCCAAGAAGCTTAGCGGCTTGATAGGATGGGCCGGCAGGTGGCCCGGATGAAGAAGACCCGAACGTGTAAGCCGCCCGGGGGTAACTTGGTCAGGAAAGGCAAGAGAGGATAGAGGTAGACTCAGACATGTAATGAGAGTTGGTTACAACTTGTATGATCCGTGGTCTTGACCTTCGATATAAAGGCAAGACCCAGGGAGACTTAGAGATCAGGTTGTCGAGAACTAGGTCAAGAAATAGCTCCCTTGTAATCGGTACATCAAGCAATACAAGCACAAGCAGGACGTAGGCTATTACCTCGACTTGAGGGGCCGAACCTAGGTAAACTCATGTCCTTCGTCCCAACCAACCCCTTTGAGTCCATCATGTTAGGAATGGCCCCGAACCCAAGTCTGTTCACCCGAACATCTGCCGCGATAAAACCACGACAGTTGGCGCCCACCGTGGGGCCTGCGCTCGATTGTGTTGAGTTCTCAAAGGGCTCTCTCCCAGGGCTCGAGGGATACGTGGTCGGAAGGATGAGCAAGAGTCATCGCGGTCGGCTCTACATCGACGATGCTGGATGGGGGGTTGATGCCGACTCTGTGGAAAATGGATTTCGCGTTCCTTTCGGCGGGATTCACGTCTTCATCGGAAGGACCGATGGATCTGCACCCGGGACGGACATCCGCACCAACATCATCGCGCCGACCCGGCGCACGCAACCCGCCCGTGATGTGCATCCCGCTCGTGCCAATCCAGGCCGGAGGCACATCTTCATAGGCTTTACTCAAGGTATGGATCTGGAAACTTCCGGGTCGCAGGAAACTCTCGTCTATTCAGGAGACGAGTCTTCGAGCGGAGAGACGGAGTCAATTTAGTAGCTTCGCAATGACGGGCTCGGGGGCTACGATGAGCTTTGCCCTAAGTTGGATCATTCTAAGTTAGACGCTCTTGGGCCACCGGCTCATGTTTCCGTGTTCATGGCGGGGTCAGCCCCAGGCACGAACAGTACAGCCATGGGAGTGGCCACCTCAGGCGTTGATCCGCTGCCGCCGGCTCAAGTTCTTCTGGATTTGATGAACGAGCTCGTGGCCCTGATGACCACTGAAGTGACACCAGATAATCAGACTGCCCGGAACTTAGAGTTTTGAGGTTCAAGGACCGGATGATGGAGGAGCAGCAGAGGATAGCTAAGCTGAAAGTCTAGATGGAGGAAGAGGCAGAACGTATTAAAACGAGTGCCTTCTGCCTTGGGCTGGAACAGCAATCGACGGTTGCGGTACATCGGAGGAGGCATCAATCCCGCTTGCCAGAACAATATGAGGCTAGGAACCTCTTCAACACGCCAGGAAAGGGATGAGCGGTGGATGCACCTGGAAGCCGCCCGGCGGTTCGACCGACGTCTCACCCGGCCCGACGAAACCAGGCCTCACCAGTGGTCTTTCCAACACCGGGGGGTCATTATTCTAACCCAGCCAAGAACATGGTGGCCGCGGCCACCCGGCTCGAAACAATTCCTATTCCAGATGAAGCGCCTTTTGCGGAAGAGGTACGGAATGCCATTTGATACCTTCAGACGGCGATGGCCCAACAGGAGAAGTATACTCACAGCCGGAGCCGTGTTCATTCAACCCCTCTCCCTAGCCGGAGCTTTAGCCGGCGCTACGAGTCGCCAGCAGTTTCCAGCAGCGACCAGCAAAGAGGACCTTCGAGGGACGATCAGGTGGCTCTAGATGCGCAAGCGCTAAACCGGGCAAGAAACCAGCGACAAGCGGCCGCTTTAGCCACGGCGACTCACCAAGAGCCCGCGCCCTCTGTATTAATAGGGTATGGGATAACTGCCAGGGCAGTGGGAGTGCCATGTTTATCGCCGGCTCTGCGAAGTGAATGGTTGCCGAAGGATTTCAAAGGACCTCGCAAGGTTCTGAATTACACTGCTGATTTGCCTCCGGAGGCCTGGATCGAAAGTTATGAACTGGCTATGGAGATGCTAGATGTCAGTGAGGCGGTGTGTGCTAAGTACTTTATCATGATGCTTGAAGGTCCGGCTCGCACATGGTTAAAGGGGCTGCGTCCCAATACCATCAATTCATGGGCTGGGTTAAGGGCAAGGTTCATCAAAAAAATTCAAGGGACTTGCAAACAGCCTATGACCATCGTGGATCTCGATCATTGCATCCAGCGGGAGGGTGAGTCGGCTCATCATTGGGTCCGACGGGTGTCAACCATCATACCCTCATCTGAGCAGATCACGGCGGCCCAATCCATGCTCATCTTAGAGAAGAACTGTCACTTCATTCCGCTGATGCAGAAACTTGGCCGGCTCAAGCGTATGTGTTCGGATATGGGAGAGCTCATGATGGCTCTCACAAAGTACGCCGACTCTGATAATGCGAAGGACCCAGGCTCTGATGAGGAGAAGGCCGGTCAAGGTAAGAAGAACAATCAAGGAAAAGGTGTGGTTAACAATGGTAACCAGAACGAGCGGAAGAATCCCGATGGCGGATCAGAACTGGTAGCCAATGCAAGTACCGGCCAGAATCCTCCTAAGGGCAATGGGAAGTTCGGGCCACCTTTTAATAAGAACATGACTCCCTTCAATTTGGAGGAGGTGCTTAAGAAGCCCTGTCCAGAACACAGCCAGCCCGGCAAACCTTCGTCGCACGCATGGGGTGATTGCCACATTATGCAGAAGTTAAAGAATTACTATACGCAACCCAACAACCAGGGTGGTGGTCCGCCTGGCGTCTCAGGACCGGGCGGGTCAGGAGTCGGATTTGGGACCGGCGGCTCAGGGTCCGGTCATCATGGTCAAGGTAATCAAGGAGGGCATCCGCAGCACTCTGGTAACAACAACCAACAGCAACATAACCAATCTGGTTATGAAAGTAATCCAAAGCAGCTCAGCTCAGGCCAGTATCATGTTTTCACGACCAGCCTTAACAGGTGGGATCAGAAATTACGCAAGCGAGCGGTTCATGCGGCTGCGCCGGCTCTGCCGCAGTACTTAAAGTAGTCTGAATATAACATAATGTGGAGCCAGGAAGATCACCCTCCACGTGTTGATGACCCGGGGCGGCTGGCTTTCGTGGTTGCCCCCAAGTGGGAGGATATATGGTGAATAAGGTGCTTATGGACAGAGGCAGTAGTATCAACATCCTCTATTATGACACCTTCCGGCGGATGAAGTTTCTTGACAAGGATCTTAAGCCCTCATCCACCGTTTTTCATGGTGTGGTGCCAGGCAAGTCGGCTTATCCAGTGGGCAGGATTTCTTTGGAAGTTTCCTTTGGTGACGAATATAACTACAGAGTGGAGTCTTTGTGGTTTGAAGTGGTCAAGATCAAGAACCCTTACCATGCGTTGTTTGGGCGGCCGGCTTATGCTAAGTTCATGGCTAGGCCCTGCTATGTCTACTTACAGCTCAAGATGCCTGGGTTAAAAGGTACAATTACTGTTCATGGTGATCGGAATACGGCTATTGAGTGCGAGGAAGGAGACGCGGCTTATGCAGAATCCAGTTGTGCTCAGGAGGAGCTTAAGTTTTATAAGGAGAATGTTGACCCGGAGGATATGACACCGCTGAAAAAGCCTACAACGGAGGTTGAGCCGCCCCTTAAGTTTTCGGCGGATGATACCAAGGCAATAGACTTCACTCCGGGCGACTCATCCAAACAGTTCATCATTGGGGCTCACATGGATCCCAAATAGGAAAGCACGCTCATCGAATTCATCTTTGAGAATCGAGACATCTTTGCATGGAAACCTTCTGACATGCCGGGTGTTCCGAGAGAGTTCGCTAAGCACAATCTTAATGTGGACCCTAAGTTTAAACCTATCAAGCAGTTTCTATGGAGGTTTAATGAGGAGAGACGCAAGGCCATCGGAGAAGAGGTCGCCCGGCTCTTAGCGGCGGGTTTTATCGTCGAGGTCTTTCACCTAGAGTGGCTTGCTAACCCAGTGCTGGTGCTCAAAAAGAACGGAACGTGGCGGATGTGTGTGGATTATACGGACCTTAACAAGGCTTGTCCGGTTGATCCCTTTGCTCTCCCTCGTATTGATCAGATCATTGATGCTACAGCGGGTTGAGAAAGCCTGTGCTTCCTAGATGCTTATTTAGGATATCATCAGATCAAGATGGCGGTTAAGGACCAAGAGAAAATGGCTTTCATTACGCCTTTTGGAGCCTTCTATTATGTATCTATGCCTTTCGGGCTCAAGAGTGCCCAGGCGACTTATCAGCGCTATGTGCAGAATTGCCTTCACAGTCACATTGGGCGCAATGTTCATGCTTACGTGGATGATATTGTGATCAAATCAAGGAAGAAGGAGACCCTTTTAGACGATTTAAGGGAAACTTTTGACAATCTCCGAATCTACAAGATGATGCTTAACCCGGCCAAGTGTGTTTTTGGTGTCCCGGCTGGCAAGCTCTTGGGATTTCTGGTTTCTGAGCATGGCATTGAGGCTAACCCAGATAAAATCAAAGCTATCACCTACCTAGAAGAGCTGGCCTGTGTTAACGATGTCCAACGCCTGGCGGGGTGAATCGCCATGTTGAGCTGGTTCATAAGCCGCCTCGGTGAGAAAGCCATTCCCCTATATCAGATGATGAAAAAGACAGATAATTTTGTCTGGAGTACGGTGGCGGGTGAAGCATTGGAGGCACTCAAGAAACAACTCACTAAGCCGCCGGTATTGGTTGCTCCGGCTGAGAAAGAACCTTTGCTCCTATACGTGGCGGCTAACAACCGGGCACTCAGCGCCGCAATTGTGGTTGAGCGCAAGGAAGCCGGGAAGGATTATCCGGTTCAAAGGCCGGTTTATTATATCAATGAGGTCCTAACCGAATCCAAGAAGACATATCCACATTGGCAGAAGCTAGTGTATGGAGTGTTCATGGCCAATCGCAAGTTGAAGCACTATTTCCTAGGGCACCGGATCACCGTGGTCAGTTCTGCTCCGTTGGGGGATATAATCCAGAACAAAGAAGCTACTGGTAGGATTGCTAAGTGGGCATTAGAGCTAGGACCTCTCAATCTTAAATATGTGCCTCATACAGCTATCAAGTCCCAAGCCCCTGTGGATTTTATAAAGGATTGGACAGAGTGTCAAGCTCCTGAGGAAAAGCCGGATAACACATACTGGACTATACATTTTGATGGATCCAAGCAGCTGGAAGGATCGGGAGCAGGAGTTGTTTTGACATCTCCCAAAGGTGATAAATTTTGTTATGTGCTCCAGCTGATGGTCCCTTGCACCAACAATGCGGCTGAGTATAAGGCTCTGCTTCATGGTCTCAGAGTAGCCAAGGAGATGAATTTAAGCCGGGTAAGGTGTTTGGGTGACTCGGATCTTGTGGCTCGGCAAGTTTCAGGCACGTGGGATTCCAGGGACCCGCGGATGGCGGCTTATCGACAAGCGGTGGATATCATTGCTGGTCACTTCAAAGGTTATCAGGTAGATCACATTGATCGTCGCAGGAATGAGGCAGCTGATGCCTTATCACGATTAGGCTCTCAGCGAAAGTGGATGCCGCCCAATATCTTTTTGGACGTTTTATATCACCCGGTTGTCAAGTTGCCTTCAGAGGAAGATTTGGCTGTCCCTGACCCGAAGGGGCAATTGGTGGCGGCTCCACATGCTATTCCGGATTGTACTGTGCCTTACCTGGCCTATTTGACTCGGGGCGAGTTACCTGATGATGAAAATCTAGCCAAACAGATCACTCGGCGGTCTAAGTCGATGACAATAGTTAATGGTGAGTTACACAAGTGCAGCATTACCGGGGGTTTTCAGCGTTGTGTCTCACCAGAGGAAGGTCAGGAAATTTTGAATGAAATTCACGCTGGAGATTGCGGACATCACGCCAGTTCAAAGTCTTTGGTTGCTAAGGCATTCCGGCGCGGTTTCTTCTAGTCGACGGCTCACAAAGACACAGAGGATCTGGTTCGCAAGTGTGACGGCTGTTAAAAATTGGGTCGGCGTGCTCATTTTCCGACTCAAGAGTTGCGGATGATACCAATTACTTGGCCATTTGCAGTTTGGGGGCTTGATATGGTAGGACCTTTCAAGAGATCCAAGGATAAGAAAACACACCTCCTGGTGGCGGTTGATAAGTTCACCAAATGGGTAGAGGCTGAGCCGATCAGCAAGTGTGATGCGGCTATGGCGGTTCAGTTTGTTAAAAAACTGATCTACCATTTTCGTTACCCCCACAGCATCATCACTGACAATGGCACAAATTTGTCCAAGGGGGCTATGAAAAAATTCTGCGACGAAGAGCACATCCGGCTTGATGTTTCGGCAGTTGCTCATCCGCAGTCCAATGGTCAGGCGGAGCGTGCCAATCAAGAAATATCGAGGGGCATCAAGCCATGACTCATGGTTCCTTTACAACGAACACCCGATTGTTGGGTCGAAGAGCTGCCCTCCGTCTTATGGAGTATCAGAACCACCCACAACAGATCCACAAGGTATACACCTTTCTTCATGGTTTACGGTGCCGAGGCCGTGTTGCCAAGTGACATCTGACATGACTCGCCACGAGTGGCGGCTTATGTTGAGACGAACAATGAGACGGCACGTCAGGACACGTTGGATGCTTTGGAGGAGGAACGAGAGCTGGCGGCTGCCCGTTCGGCGATTTATCAACAAGACCTACGCCGCTATCATAGCCGCAGGGTTAAGACCCGGATGTTTCAAGAGGGCGACTTAGTCCTATGGCTGATTCAAGACCAGACAAATATCCATAAGTTATCTCCTCCATGGGAAGGGACTTTTGTGGTCAGTGAAAATCTCAACAACGGGTCATATTACCTCATTGACATCCGGGACGACTCAGATACTTCGGGTCAGTAGACCCGCCGGCCATGGAACATAGCGCATCTGCGGCCTTATTACACATAAGGTTGTTGAGAATCGTCACTATACATTATCATTGTACATATCATATTTATATAAAATAGCATCCCTACAAGCCATTGCCTCTACCACATCGCACATCTTCATCGATGCAAATACATTGGCTATCGAAGGGGGCTTCTTACCTTCGGGTATCGCTTATCTCACCCTAACAGTCGGCTTTATGCCATTTCCGGTTAACATGTTAACCGCGGTTGCCGAAGGGGGCTTCTTACTTCGGGTATCGCTTATCTCATCCTAACAACCGGCTTTATGCCATTCCAGTTGACATGTTAACCGCGGTTGTCGATGGGGGCTTCTTACCTTCGGGTATCGCTTTTCTCACCCTAACAGCCGGCTTTATGCCATTTCCGGTTAACATGTTAACCGCGGTTGTCGAAGGGGGCTTCTTACCTTCGGGTATCGCTTATCTCACCCTAACAACCGGTTTTATGCCTTTCAAGTTGACATGTCAGCTGCGGCTATTGAAGGGGGCTTCTCACCGATGGGTGTCGCTTATCTCACCCTAACAGCCGGCTTTATGCCATTTCCAGTTAACATGTTAACCGCGGTTGTCGAAGGGGGCTTCTTACCGATGGGTTCGCTTATCTCACCCTAACAACCGGCTTTATACCATTCCCGTTGACATGTCAGTTGCGGCTGTCGAAGGGGGCTTCTTACCCTTGGGTATCGCTTATCTCACCCTAACAGTCGGCTTTACGCCATTTCCGGTTAACATGTTAGCCGCGGTTGTCGAAGGGGGCTTCTTACCTTCGGGTATTGCTTATCTCACCCTAACAACCGGCGTTCGTGCCAAAAATGTTGACAAGTCAACATTGGCTATTGAAGGGGGCTTCTTACCTTCGGGTATCGCTTATCTCACCCTAACAGCCGGCTTCATGCCATTCCGGTTAACATGTTAGCTGCGGTTCTCAAAGGGGGCTTCCCACTTCCGGGTGTAGATTATCTGTCCCTAACAATCGGCATTCACGCCAGAAATGTTGACAAGTCAACATAACCATACAGGGGGCTTCCTGCCCTACAGGTGAAGCTTATCAAACCTTCTCGGCCGGCGCTGAAGCCAAGCGAAGAATTCTATCAAAGACGTTGGGAAGACACAACATCTTCGGGTTACGCTTTTAAGCCGCCCTCCTAACGGTGAAAAGGTACATTTATACATGCAGGAAACTAAGCTATGAAGAGCCGGTAAGATATATAATGAGAGGGACAAGGAAGATGGCACATGTCTATTTTAAAGTCGGACTTTCATACGTGCGCGATGGCACAGGTTCAACAAAGGCAAAAGTTGTTGCTATCCTATTACAGACGCTCTTTGTGGAGCTCAAAATATCATCAAGTTTTTTACATCGCCCATGGCGGGTCATGGAGAGATGGCTATTACAAGTTTTCTAACAAAGCAATCAGCTAACTAGTGGGTCATCCTGCTCCGGCTCTTCGGCTGCCTTGATCTGGAGATTATCCAAGTCCCAATTGCAGTCGGTTAAAGCCGCAAAAGTTACTTCTTCAAAGAAGGGAACGGGTCAAGATCAGAAGCAAAGAGAGTCTTATTGCGAGTGGGTGTCAGATCTAGGCAGTCAAAGAGTGGACCATGGATCCTCTTTTGATCAGTACTATAAGCCGCCTGGTAAGTCGCCAAGTTGACCTCTTCTGCTAAGACGGAGGCTAGGACTTTGGAATCTTTTATGCGCCGAGCATAGTCAGCGTCGGTAAACTCAGAGCCATCGTCCTTCTTGGAGGGAAAACCATCCATCGTCTCAGCCAGAGTAAGCTCTGGAGCGAAAGCCAATGCCCGGCTTATGGCCGCAATCGCCCCTTGGCGGGTGGCTGATTTCTTCAGCTCCACAATTTGTTTGGGCATCGTTGACAGGAGTTCCAAGACACTTTTGAGAGCCGAAGGAATGTTCTCTTTATACTGCACATCCTTGATTGTGCATACCGCCCCGCAGTACAGTTGTTCTGTCAAGGTGTATATAGCCTTCAAAGGAAGCAGACTGTCGGAGACAAGTTGGCGGCTCCTAGGACCTGCATGAGATGGAGGCCTCGTTATGAGTCGCCAGCACAAGTCCAAATATCCGGATCGAGCCAAGCTATTAAAAACTTACCAAAAAGGGCAGCTGCCATCTTCATGATGTGACGCTTCAAAGACTGCAGCTCGTCAGATACGATCACGAGTCGCTGATCGGCATCATCCGCCCATTTAGTCAATGTAGTTTTTTCAGCCTTGGCAGATTCCTTGAAGGCGGTGAAGTCAGCTTTGATCTTAGCTAGCTCTTCGGCAAGGAGCCGGCATGTCTTGTCAACTTCACTCCGGGTGGCTTGCTGAGTAGCTAAGTTCATTTTTAAGCCGGCCAATGTTGACCCGGCTTCAGTTAAGGCTTCCTGTGACGTATCAAATTATGGAATACATAAGCAAGTCTCAAACAGATTGCAAGCAATATGCATGACACTTGGGGGCTAATGTCTATTTTCAAGACAGATCTGACTCAACTTTGACAAGTTTGACCCGGAACTTGGGGGCTACATATTGGTTTTCTACAGAGGTTCAACATATAAGTCCTGGCTCAACTTTGGAAAAGATTAAGCCGAACCTTGGGGGCTACAGTTGGCTCTGGTAACTATCTTCTAGGAAGTACCGGTTCAAAATTATCAATTATTGAGCCGGCCCTTGGGGGCTAACAACAATGATTTCAGATCACGGCTAAATAAATTCAAGCCTACACATTACATATGTCTACTTCTGCTAAAGATGGAAGAGCCGGATTATTATCAGTCAATATTAACCCAGCTCTTGGGGGCTACGCAAGGGTATAAGGAGGAGAAAGGAATACCTCATATCGTCTCTTCATTAAGTTAACCAGTTTGAGCTCCAAATCCCGGCTTGTAGACAGTCGGTTCATATAGCCAGCATGAAGTTCGTCGTCTATCATTTTCTATAAGGCAGGGAGCTCAAATTCCAGCTTCCTCAAAGCTTCAGCTGTTTCACTATGCTTGGTTAGCACGTGAGGTGAAGGAGAGTGCAAGCTGGCGCCAGTAATCATGACGTCCAGGGCAGCAGCATCATCAGCAGCCTTGGCAGGGCTCGGCGGCTTGGGAAGGTCCCTTTGCGGGCTCTCAACAATAATGTCATTAGCTGCCGGTTCTGTAGAAGTCACTGGGGGGTCCAGCTTGGCAAGCTCCGGTTCTTGAGAAGCAGGGCTAGGGGAGGACTTGTTGGTTTTCCTCCGCTTAGCTTGAGCCCTAGAAAAGACATGAAGGCCAGAATTCAAGGGTTACAACCGCCAAAGAGCCAGATGTAAAGGTTACAAAATGCTTACAGCGGATTAATCTTCGGAGGTGGAAGAGCGGTGGCTGTAGAGTCGCCAAATGAAGGTGATCCCTGAGACATAGTTCAGATGATATAAGGCGGTGTTGAGAGTACAAAGGAAAAGTTAATAAAATCAAACAGAGATACATACCTCTGCGGGGCGCTTCTTTGGAGCTGGGGAGTTAGCCAACCCGGACATGAGATCAGTAGAGCCGGCACTCCAGGTCTGACGGCAGTGAGCTTGCTGTTGCTTTTTCAAAAGAAATTGGGGATCCAAATGAGCAAGAGGATGAGAAAGTGGAACTTTTCGAACAACCCGTCGTATCTTCCGGGGTACAAAAAATTCTAAGTCGGATGAAATATAACTTACCTCAGGAACGTTGGTGTGGCTTGTCTCTACCTCGTCCTACAAATAAGTTGTTATCAGTAAGGTGAATAATGAGGTTACAGAAAATAGTCAAACTATACCTCTGAGCCAGATGATTCTGGCGGTTCAAACCATTCTTCTTGAGGGGTGGTTTTCTTCGTCGTCTTCTTGGCTGGGGCCTTCTTCTTGCTCTTCTTCATAGGAGGAATATACTTCTTCTTCCAAAAGTCGGAGTCAGCCTGGAAAGGTAAGCCGGTTAATGGTGATGAATTGACAAAGTCCTAACTAAATAGAGAAAATAGACAATGAAGAGTCATCTTACGTCTGGAGCCGGGTTAACGACACTAAAAGGCACCAGCCCAATAGCGCTGCAAGCTCCTGGCATCTCATGAACAAGGCTCCGGATGACAGTGGTAATATCGTTTTCGGTTAAAGTTGTCCGGCTGAAGCATAGGGAACCATCGTACTTGCCTGGATACTCGCACATGAGGCGGCTTCTCAGGCTCAAAGGCATAACTCTCCAGGAGATCCAGCAGCGGATCAAGTCCAGACCCGTCAATCCATTAGCCATGAGGGCTTTAATCTTGGCGTGAGCCGACTCGTGCCTTGCACGTTCAGAAGTTGATAGCCGGCCGGGAAGCTCCGAAGTTGTCTTAAGCCGGGAAGGGCGATAGGCCGATAGCGGATGCTCACCCTCCGGGGAGGTATCCTTGCAATAGAACCAAGTTTTATTCCAATCCTTTGGATGACACGGCATCGGTACATCCGGGAAGGTAATATCTCGGTGCTTCTGAATAGAAATTCCACCAAGTTGTAAGCTTGGGTCGGCCTTTACTTCAGTTTGCCGGTTCGCGTAAAATAATTCTCAGAAGAGACCAACAGACGGCTGACTTTGCAGATAGACCTCGCTGAGTACTTGGAAGTTGCAGATATTTGAGACGGAGTTGGGGGCAAGATCTTGAGGATGCAGCTTATAGAAATGAAGGATGTCCCGGAAGAATTTTGAGCCGGGAGGTACGAATCCACGTTCAATATGATCCGAAAAAACAACTACCTCGCCCTCCTGAGGGATGGGCCTCAGTTCATTACCCGGAACCCGCCAATGGATAACCTCTTCAGCAGGAAGGGTGCCCGCAAGCACAAAGTCCATCAGAAACTCTTCGGTAATGCATGAACCGACCCAGTTGCAGGAGTTAGATGCGCGAGACATGGTGGCGGTTTTTAATTGTACAAAGTAACCATATACGGCGAGTCAAGAAAAGGCCAATAAATGTGGGCGGTTTAAAATCTTAAGACCTTAAGGCTGATAAGAGCTGGAACAACATGCTGGATCACCATTACGAAAGGACAGAGTGAAATTTGGCTAAGTTCTAAAAACAGGTTTCGCAAAGTAGTGCTACAGCTGTGGATCTATAAAACAAAAGAAATGTCTTTATTTACAGACCTAGCGATGAACTGGTGAAAACAGAGAAAGTTTGGAAACGGCGGGCGGAGCCGTGGTGAATCTAAACAGCATCAGTGTCGGTCTTCTACCTAGCGGCACCGTTGGGACAAGTTATGGTTGCGGACTAATGGACTGAACATGGCTGGCATTGATGGAACCCCGAGTTCTAAGAACAGCGGCATCGGAGCTCCATGGAAACCCTACCAGAATAAGCTGCGGATCTAAGGGGAGAAAGACTCACCGACGACAGCGCGATGAAGGCAGAAGATATTCTGGATCGCATCAGGTTGATACAGCAGCCCTATCGATGGCGAGGAGAAGACGGCGCCAGAGCAGGAGGCGCTGGAAACAGAAGCATCTGAAGGAAGGATATGACAGAACAAGCGGGAGAAGGCAAATGCTGCCCCTGTCGGTCCTATTTAATAGGGAAAAGGCGGAACGGGCGCGAAAATCCAGGCATCAGATATCATTTGACCGAGGCAGACGCCTCGATCTTTGGGCTATTCATTTAATAAGAAGATTCGTTGCGTGCGTCAGAGGATCTTTTCTGTAGGTTTGACATGACATCGCGGCAAGTCATTTTCGGGCGACTCGCCGAGGAGTAAGAAGAAAGGCTGAAGTGAGCAAGCTCAAATCAACCTGGGGCCTAATGTTGGGGATATAACCCCATAGTGAGACCCGCCCTGAGGGTTTCGGGTCATACCTGGCGGCTCATACACCAGCCCAAGAGTGAGCCGTGGAGACTTAAGGGCCCAAGACGCTTAGCGGCTTGACAGGATGGGCCGGCATGTGGCCCGGATGAAGAAGAACCGGACGTGTAAGCCACCCGGGGGTAACTTGGTCAGGAAAGGCAAGAGAGGATAGAGGTAGACTCGGACATGTAATGAGAGTCGGTTACAACTTGTATGATCTGTGGTCTTGACCTCCGATATAAAGGCAAGACCCGAGGCGACTTAGAGATTAGGTTATCGAGAACTAGGTCAAGAAATAGCTCCCTTGTAATCGATACATCAAGCAATACAAGCACAAGTAGGACGTAGGCTATTACCTCTACTTGAGGGGCCAAACCTGGGTAAACTCGTGTCCTTCATCCCAATCAACCCCTTTGAGTCCATCACATTAGAAATGGCCCTGAACCCAAGTCCGTTCACCTAGACATCTGCCGCAATAAAACCACGACAAAAGGTATCTACAAGAGTCTTGAAGGATGCAAACAATTTGAGGAGATTGTATGCAAGCACGGAGGATACCGGAAGAATCATGGTGTTGGCTACTTCAACGCTAATGGAGTTGAATGGGAAGGTCAATATCCCAATCCCAAGTTTGTTCCTCAAAAGGAGAAGTATGAAAATACTCTCCCCAAGGGAACAAAGGCTCAAGATGACCTTGCACCACAAGACCCCAAGCTCAAGGCTAAGAACAAGCTTCAAGAGGACATTGACTCATATGAAGATGAATCCCGAGCTTTGGTGAAGTGGGCTCCCAAGACTACTACAAGATCAACTTCTACAAGTGCAACTTCAACACCAAGGATTCCCATCAACTTGATGTGGTTCCCCAAGAAGAAGAACTAGACATGTTCTTAAGGGGTAACTCTGCCAGTGAAATTCAGTCATATTCATTATTGGCAAGAACTAGTTGCAATCAACATCAACGTCATGTAATAGTTCAAGGAGTCACATATTCCCTCAAAGGTAAGCAAGGGACAAGGTATTCAACAAATAAATGGACATCATCATATATGCTTTGCACTCCATGTCCATAAATATCCTTGTATTTGTCTCTTTTGTGTTGGGACTAACCCATGTAGGTGAGAAGAGTAATGAAACAACGAGGATGCTCTTAACTCTTGGTGATCTTCATCAACTTTGAGCATCCACCACTACATCACCTACTTGAAGTCTTCATCGACAAAACCCAAGGTTAGTTTATCCCTCCTATGGGGGCATGTCACATCAAGGGGGAGCTTTACTCTAAGACTTGAGTCAAAGAATCTCTTAGTATGTGACAACATTATATGCTTTATGTAAAGGTGGTAACCCCACTTGTGCTTAAACGATGAGTATGACCTATGATCAAGTATTCTTACTTGGCTCCTAAGTCAATGTACTCATATATAGATGACTCCGTCATCACCAAAGTGCTTGTTAGATGCTATTGTGTTTGTGCATGTTTGCCATGATTTCATTTGACATATTATTGTGTGAGCATGTTGGTCTACATTTATTTACTCATTCAAGGATATCCAATTTTTGCTATTTGGCTATTGATCTTTCTTTTGCCAATTGGACATACAAGAATGCCTAGGACCAGTCCTTTAGCTATCTATGCTTTCTCACCTCATATTCTATTCATGTTGCATCACAAAATTTGAACAAGTACTTTTTAATTTCTCTGTGTGAGGAGCACTCGGAGTTCCGTATCGACAAAGGACTGACCATTAAAACCTCCCAAGTGCATCTCGGTGGAACCAACTCAAAATTCTCGGTCTCACCAAATGCCTAGGGTTGATCTAGTTTTTCAATCTCGGTACCGCCAATTTCATATTCTCGGTTACACCGAGTTTCCCTGTCAGCTGACAGTTGTGAAACTCGATGACACCGAAAATATCAAATCGGTGTCACCGATAGTGATGGGTATATATTTTGTGGACCCCGATGTTTTGAAATCCAATCTTCAAACATCGCGCCTCAAAAACCCTAGTTGTCATTCTGAAGACCCCTGGTCATCGCCTTGCTTCCCCGAGCGTCTTCGCCGCTGGGAATCGCCGCCATCGACGTATTCTTCTCCATCATCGTCGCCGTAGCAGATCCATCGCCAGGTTAGGGTATGGATTCGTACCCCTCTCATGCTCCTCTTTCATATTCATGCGCATTAGGGACTTCTCCTTGTCTAGCCACTGTTTGAGATCATTCCATCCAGTAGAAATTTCCATTAGATAGCGAATGATTAATTTTCTAGGGTTTTCCGCCCGATGAAACTCGGTGGAACCTAAGTCACAAAATCGGTGTCACCGATTTGCTATTTGTGCTGCTGAGAACTTTCTTGATGAAACCGAGTACTTACTTTCAGTCTCACCAAAAGGGGTGCCAAGTTTTGGCTAAGGAGAAAGTCTGTCTCGGTAGCACCGATATTTTTGCTTCGGCAATACCAATTTTCATGTGACAGAATGTAAACCTTGAGAATCTTTTGTTCAAACTTTCAAAAATCTCTGCATTTTGTGATGACTTATCCTATTCCACTCTTCTATACTCTATTAATAGGGTCAGACATGTCAAATGCTGAAGATAGTCAGAATTTGTAGGAGCAAAACATTGACATGAGTTCAGGCACTAGTCCTGAGTCAAGTTCTTCCTCAGATCTAAGCACTCCGAGTTCTCATGGGTTGCCTAAAGCTGCAACTAGGACAAGGAAGAGACTCAACTTAGATGAAGAAGATTCTGATTTCGTGCTAGAAGAGGTTCTTGCTAAAAAGCAAGAGAAGGCACCAAGGAAGTCTGCAAATGAGGCTAACCCATCTAGGAGGGTAGTCAGTGAAATTTATGCACCTCCAGAGACTTTCAGAGCACTTGAGAGTGCTAGGGCAACAATGTCTATTGAGATCCCAAGGAAGTCCCTGCCTAAGAAGGCAGGAGAGAAGAAGACTGCCAGGAAGAGGATCATTCGTGTTGTTGACAGGCCTACCTCTATGTTTGAGGATCCAGAGGAGGCTACTGGTGCTGCTGCTGAGGAGGAGGAAGAGGAGTAACTTGCTGCTAAGGCCCCTCCTAAGAAGAAGGCAAAGAAACTTATGGCACATGCTATGGCTAAGTCTGGTCCCTCCAAGAGCACCAAGGCTGCATCTAAGAAAGTTGCTGCACAGAAGTAAGAGGACTACCATAGATATTCCTACTGCTGAGAAGAACAAGTAATCAACTTTCAGAGAAGCAGATGATGATGATGCTATGTCTGTTCTGATGAAGCTTAGACCTCACCTTCCTGATCACAATGCCGGCCACCCAGTTGCTAAGGATATGAAGAAGAGGAAGGATTCAGGTTTGAGGGCATGGAGAGCTATAGATCCATATGCCCAGAGGAGAAAGACTGATGTGGACTACATGTTCTATACCAAGGATCAGCAAGACTTCTATGAGACTGTTTTGCTTGACAAGAGCCCTGCAGTCAGTGACATGAGATATGTTGACTAGAAGTATATCAAGGATAATGAGGATTACTTTCCATTTGTCCAAGACAACTTCCACTACATTGGACTTGACAAGTTTGTTGGCAAAGAGTTCACTGCTTGGAATGATGAGATGATCATGCTTTTCTATTCCACTGCTCATTTTTATGGAGATGGCAGGATTGTCTGGATGATTGAAGGAGCAAGATATGAATCTACTATTGATGAGTGGGCTACCATCTTAGGAGTCCCTAAGGTTCAGGATGGTGACTTGGATGTCTACTCTAAATCCAAGGAGAGCCACAATGCTACGAAGGATATGTACACTGATATCCCAGCTGCTAACTTGCAAACACACAAGTTAGGATCCATTTACTTCCTTCAAGCAGGCCTCCATAACATGAACACTATCCTGAGGCATACCTTGATGCCCAAGTCTGGAGATGAGAAGATGATTCGTGGATACTCCATCAACATGCTCATCCATCTTGACAGTCACACTAGGATTCAAGTGATGGATTTGATAGTAGAGACAATGAAGAGGGTTGCTGCTGATCAGAAGCGCTCATTCTGCTATGCACCCTATATTCAGATGCTTATCAACTCCA
The DNA here is from genome assembly GCA_022496015.1 of Hordeum marinum. Classification (NCBI taxonomy): domain Eukaryota; kingdom Viridiplantae; phylum Streptophyta; class Magnoliopsida; order Poales; family Poaceae; genus Hordeum; species Hordeum marinum. The sequence goes on from CM039675.1 coordinate 378,851,936, forward strand.
AACTTGAGAAGCACATATTTTCTATGGATAGACCCACTTGCCACTTCAGCCAGATTTTGAGGACAACGTTGTGGTGATGGACCCAGACCATCCCACATAAGCTATAGCTCACGCACAGGCAGAGGCAAAGGCTGAGGCAGCTAGAGCCGCTAGTGCTCAGGTCCCCAATCCAGGAACGAGCAGATGGATCTCTTGATTTCCACCATCTGGACATGAATAAGGACATCAAGACCATTATGGATAGCCAGGAGAGCCTTGTGAACATATTCGAGGATAGAGTGAAAACTCTTAATGACAAGGTAGATGGGCTGACTAAGACAGTCAATGAGCTTAAGAAGGAGGTTGATGAATCCCCTATCCATCGCACCTCTTCAGAGTTTGAGTCTTATGATGATGATGAGGATAGTGCACCTGTCAGGACGACTGCCCAGTTCACAACTAAGGCCAGGACATCTATAGTGCCAGCTCTAGAGACGAGGCCTTCATCTTCTACTCTAGCAACAGTGACATCAGTTGCATCAGCTCCAGTGCCTCTAGTGTCTACTCCAAATCCATCCAGGACTTCAGCAGAAGTCTTCGCCGATGTAGTTCTCTCGACTCCGACATCGACTACGGGAGGAGATCAGCCGCAGAAGAGCGATTAGCTATATCTCTTCGAGCTTTTTGGTAACTTGTTGCCAAAGGGGGATAAGTTGTATATAGATCTAGGCTTCGAGTGAGAGAGCGTCTTCTTTTCATTGATGTTTTTCAAAACAATTGGTATCTTGGTTTGGATGTGAGATACTTTTGTTCGTGTTTGATCATACGCTTTAATGTGTGTTGCTACTATTTCTTATCTTTCTGTTGAATATGTGATCATCATTCACTTTGCTTGATGTGTTGTGCTATGTTGTCAACTCTTATTACTTTCGCACACCACCAAGTTGTATGTGACATGGAAGAAGTGCCTCATGTACCTAATCGATTGTGCATTTGCATTCAAACGCAAATCAAAAAATAATGCACAAATTTAGGGGAATCTCTTGCTTATCACATACTTCCCAAAGCAGCGATTATATGCATTGATTATATCATATGTCGAAGCTTTGATCTATATGTTGTCATCAGTTACCAAAAAGGGGGAGATTAAAAGCACATTTGCTCCCTTGGTGGTTTTGGTAATTAATAACAACATATATGCCATTGAACTAATGTTTCCACTAAGCATGTTTCAGGAAAATTTTAAAGATGGGTTGGCAAAAGGATTGTGGATTACCCCAATATGCAAGGAAATAGATTGGCAAAGCTTCAAGCAAAGGACTCTACATTTTACCTTTTGTGAGAAATCACTTTGAGTCCATAGGAAAGCCAATGCTATTAAAAGGGGATAAGGTTTTGTTGGTGAACAAAATGCTGATATGTGCACAAGTGATAGTCACCACATACACCCACAAGCTCTTCCAAAAAAAGTTTGTCCAAAGCCAAATATCCAAAATCGCTGCAACCAACACTTTTCACTATGTGCCACCGATTCTTAGCCTCAGACAGACTCAGCCAAACCCTAGCCTTTCGGTGCAACCGATTCCATTTTGATGCCACCGAGTTTGGGTTGCCAACTTCCTATTACGAAAATTCACAAAATCGATCCCACCGAGTTTGTTGAATCGGCTTCACCGAGTTGGCAATCTGATCGTTGGTCACCTTATCGGTGCAACCCAGATTTATGTATCGGTCTCACCGAGATTCAAAAGTTGCTACCTTTGAGGCAACTCGGTACCATTGAGATTAACACATTGGTGTCACCGAGTCTGACTTATTAGGTGTAACGGTTGGATTTTTGGAGATGCCTATATATACCCTCCACCACCACTCACTCGTAAGAAGCGGCACTCAGAACAGTTCCCCACTCATACCTACTGATTTTCTGAGAGAGAGCCACCTACTCATGTGTTGAGATCATGCCATTCCATTCCTACCATATGAATATTGATCTCTAGCCTCCCCAAGTTACTTTCCACCCAATCAATCTCTTCCACCAAAGCCAAATCTGTGAGACAGTGATTGTGTGTTGAGGAGTCTATCATCTTGAAGCACAAGAGCAAGGAGTTCATCGACACTATCGAGCCTATTACCTTTTGGAGGGTGGTTCCTCCAAGATTGGTTAGGTGTCACTAGGGAGCCTCCTACTTCGTGTTGTGGAGTGAACCAAGAAGTTTGTAAGGGCAAGGAGATCGCCTACTTCGTGAAGATCTACCCCGAGTTAGGCTAGTCCTCCATGGACGTAGGCCATCATGGTATAGTCAAGGTTGCTTCTTCATGGAACCCTCCGTGGGTAGAGCCCTCCGTGGACTCTCGTGACCGTTACCCTCCATGGTTTGAAGACTCCATAAACGTGGGTGTACGATAGCACCACCTATCGGAACCACAAGAAAAATTGTCATGTCACCAATTGCGTTTGATCTTCCTACCCTCTGTTTACTTACATGCTTGTCTTTACTTTCCGCTGCCATACTCTTAGAGATGCATGTGTAGAGTGTACTTGACATACTATGGATGCTAAAATCTACCAACATTTAAAATTGGGAAAAAGTAGATTTTTATTTGGTCAAGTAGTCTAATCACCCCCCCCTCTAGACCTGCTTTCGATCCTACAGGAGTTCAGTGCATGGAATGACGAGATGATCATGCAATTCTACTCTACATCTCATTTGTATGGAGATGGTAGAATTGTATGGATGACTGAAGGTGCCATATATGAGTCCACTATTGATTAATGGGCTGCCATCTTAGGAGTCCCATAGGTGGAAGATGGAGATATATGTGTGTACTCTGAGCCCAAGGCAAGCCACAATGACATGAAGGACATGTACAATGCAATCCCTGCTACACACCTGAAGTTTCATAAGCTAGATTCAATCTATTACCTCTAAGCAGGTCTTCGCACTATCAACACCATTCTGAGGCACACTTTGATGCATAAGTCAGGACATGAGAAGATGATCCGGGGCTACTCGATCAACTTGCTGCTTCTTATAGACCAACATACAAGATTTAGAGTGATGGATCTAATTGTGGAGACAGTGAAGAGAGTTGCTGCTGACCAGAAGCACTCGTGGTGCTATGCACCATAGATACAAATGCTCATCAACTCCAAGTTGGAGAAGCACATTTTTGCTCTTGGCAGGCCACACTTGCCCCTACAACCAAATATTGAGGACAATGTTGTGGTGATGAACCCAGATCATCCCACCTCAGCTGCAGCACAGGTAGAGGCAGAGGAAGCTAGAGCCACTAGTGCTCAAGTCCCTAGATCCAGGAACAAGTAGATGGATCTTTTGATCACTACCGTTCAGGGCATGCAGAAGGACATCAAGGACATATTGGCGAATCAACATAGTCTTGTGAGGATCATGGAGAATAGGATCAAGACCCTCAATGACAAGGTGGATGGGCTGACCAAGACCGTGAACAAACTCAAGAAGGAAGTTGATAGCGTGCCCAGTCCTGACACTTTAGATGATGATGAGGATGACTCTCCTCTCAGGCCACACACTTAGTTCACTACCCAGGCCAGATCAGCCACAATGCCAGCTCTAGAGTTGAGTCCTTCTTCATCAGCACCTGTTACAGCCTCTTCAGTTCTATCAGCTCCTCCAGTACCTCCCGTTGCTACACCAACTCCGTCCATGACGTATACCGACATCTCCGTCGACGCAGTTCTCTCGAGTCCTTCATCGACCACCGGAGGAGATCAGACCCATAAGAACGATTATCTATATATCTTTGAACTTTTTGGTAACTTGTTGCCAAAGGGGGAGAAGTTGTATATAGATCTTTAGGCTTTGAGTGAGAGAGCGTTGGTTTTTATCGCTTTTTCAAAAACATTTGATCTTTTGGTTTGAATGTGTTAAACCTTGTGGTGTTTGATCATACATGTGATGTGTGTTGCTACTATTTCCTATCATTTTGATGCTTATGAGATTGTCAATCACCTTTACTTGATTGTGTTGTGCTATGATGTTCATTATTACTCTTCTCGCACACCAACAAGTTGTACGTGACATGAAAGAGTGCCCCATGTACCTAATCAATTGTGCATTTGCATTCAAACGCAAATTTAAAATAATGCACAAATTTAGGGGGATCTCTTGCTTATCACATACTTCTCAAAGCGACGAAAATATGTTGGAAATATTCCCTAGAGGTAATAAATTGGGTATTATCATATTTCCTTGTTCATGATAATCGTTTATTATCCATGCTATAATTGTATTGATCGAAAACTTAGATACATGTGTGGATACATAGACAACACCATGTCCCTAGTATGCCTCTAATAGACTAGCTCGTTGATCGAAGATGGTCAAGGTTTCCTAGCCACGGACATGAGATGTCATTTAATAACGGGATCACATCATTAGGAGAATGATGTGATGGACAAGACCCAAACTATAAACGTAGCATATGATCGTGTGAGTTTATTGCTACTATTTTCTGCATGTCAAGTATTTGTTCCTATGACCATGAGATCATGCAACTCACTGACACCGGAGGAGTACCTTGTGTGTATCAAACATCGCACCGTAACTGGGTGACTATAAAGGTACTCTACAGGTATCTCCGAGGGTGTTTGTTGGGTTGGCATGAATCAAGACTGGGATTTGTTACTCCGTGTGACGGAGAGGTATCTCAGGGCCCACTCGGTAATACAACATCACAATAAGCCTTGCAAGCAATGTGACTAAGTGTTAGCCACGGGATCTTGTATTATGAAAACGAGTAAAGAGACTTGTCGGTAACGAGGTTGAACTAGGTATGGAGATAGCGACAAACGAATCTCGGGCAAGTAACATACCGAATAACAAAGGGAACATCATACGGGATTAACTGAATCCTTGACATAGAGGTTCGATCGATAAAGATCTTCGTAGAATATGTAGGAACCAATATGGGCATCTAGGTCCCGCTATTGGTTATTGACCGTAGAGGTGTCTCGGACATGTCTACATAGTTCTCGAACCCGCAGGGTCTGCACACTTAAGGTTCGGTGACGTTTTGGTAGTATAGAGTAATGTATGGTGGTGACCGAAGGTTGTTCGGAGTCCCGTATGGGATCCTGGACATCATGAGGAGCTCCGGAATGGTCCGGAGGTAAAGATTCTTATATAGGAAGTCCTGTTTTGGTCATCGGAAAAGTTTCGGGCTCATCGGTAGTGTACCGGGAGTGCCGGTAGTGTACCACGAGACCATTGGGAGGGGTATTTCGACCCAAGAGGCTACATGGCCTGTGGGAAGAGGTATACCATACCTTAGTTGGCTGGCCTAAGTCCCACAAGAGTCCCACGTGGCTGGAGTGGAAGGAAAAGGTAAAAGGCCAAGCTGGAAAGAGTTTCCAAGTGAAAATAAGGAAGGAGTCCTAATCCTACTTGGATTGGAGGAGGACTCCTCCTCTCCTCCTTGCGCCAAAGGACAAAGGGATGGCCCTTCTGTGTCAGCCTCCTCCCTCTCTCCTCCTATATATACTAGAGGTTTTGAGGGTTTTGAGACACAGAAAAACAGCCACGTGATGTCCTCTTCTCTAGATCGTAGTTTCTCCTCTAGATTGGTTTCAGCGGTGCTTAGGCGAAGCCCTGCTGGAATAGCTCCACGACCAACGCCGCAACACCGTCGTGCTGCAAGAGAACTCATCTACCTATCTGCTCCCTCTTGCTGGATCAAGAAGGCGGAGATCATTATCGAGTTGTACGTGTGCTGAACGCGGAGATGTCGTCCGTTTGGTGCTAGATTGGAAGGATCGTGATCAAGATCGCGAGATGATTCGTGATTGGATCGCAGGACGGATCGTGATGAGATCGCGGGACGGATCGTGATGAGATCGTGGGACGCTCGGCGATTTGGATCGCGAAGATGTTCGACTACACCAGTCGTGTTTCTTAACGCTTCCCGCTTAGTGATATACAAGGGTATGTAGATCCACTCTCCCTCTCGTAGATGCTCATCACCATGGATAGATCTTGCGTCTACGTAGGAAATTTGTTGTTTCCCATGCAACATTCCCCAATAGTGGTATTAGAGCTAGGTCTATGTGTAGATGAGATCTCGAGTAGAACACAAAGAGTTTGTGGGCGTTGATGCTTAGATTGCTTCCTCCCTTGGTCGTGTTTTGGTTCAGCGGTATTGTGGGATGAAGCGGCCCAGACCAACATTACTCGGACGCTTACGAGAGACCGGTTCCATCGACTGACGTGTAACTTCGTTGCACAAAGATGGCTGGCGGGTATCTGTTTCTCCTACTTTAGTTGGATCGGATTCGACAAAGGCGGTCCTTGAGAAGGTTGAAAATCAATTTATGTATCACCGTTGTGGTTTTGCGTAGGTGAGAATTGTTCTTGCGAGATACCCGTAGCAGCCACGTAAAACATGCAACAACAATTAGAGGACGTCTAACTTGTTTTGCAGGGTATGTTGTGATGTGATATGGCCAATTACATGATGAGATATATGTGATGTATGAGATGATCATGTGTTGTATAGTATATCACGACTTGCATGTCGATGAGTACGGCAACCGGCAGGAGCCATAGGGTTGTCTTTAATTATTGTATGACCTGCGTGTCAATCATTAAGCGCTATGCAATGCTTTACTTTATCGCTAAACGGTAGCAATAGTAGTAGAAGCATGGTGGGCGTGACAACCCCGATGGCGACACGTTGATGGAGATCAAGATGATGGAGATCATGGTGTCATGCCGCTGATGATGGAGATCATGCCGGTGCTTTCAAGATGGAGATCAAAAGCACAAGTTCATGGCCATATCATGTCATTTATGATTTGCATGTGATGTTAATCCTTTTATGCACCTTGTTTTGCTTAGGACGGTGGTAGCATTATAAGGTGATCCCTCACTTAAATTTCAAGATGAATTGTGTTCTCCCCGAGTGTGCACCGTTGCGAAAGTTCGTCATGTCGTGACACCACGTGATGATCGGGTGTGATAGACTCTACGTTCACATACAACGGGTGCAAGCCAGTGTTGCACATGCAGAACACTCGGGTTAAACTGGATGAGCCTAGCATGTACAGACATGGCCTCGGAACACAAGAGACCGAAAGGTGGAACGTGAGTCATATAGCAGATATGATCAACATGATGATGTTCACCATTGAAACCACCTCAACTCACGTGATGGTCGGACTTGAGTTGGTGAATTTGGATCATGTATCACTCGAATGACCGGAGGGATGTCAATTTGAGTGGGAGTTCTTAAGTAATATGATTAATTGAACTCATTATCATGAACATAGTCGGTAGTGTCTTTGCAAATAATGTTGTAGATTACTAGCTCATGTTGTAGCTTCCTTGATTTTTTATATGTTCCTAGAGAAATAGAGTTGAAAGATGATGGTAGCAATATTGCAGACTAGGTTCGTGATCTGAGGATTGTCCTCATTGCGGCATAGAAGGCTTGTGTCCTTAATGCACCGCTCGGTGCGCTACCCCCTCTAACATTGTCTACAGATTTTGTGAACATCTGACACGCGCGTTGCGATGACTACTTGATAGTTTAGTGCGTCATGCATTAAGGCTTAGAATTGAGGCTCCAAAACGTTTTGAACGTCACGGAACATATGAGATGTTCTAAGAGCTGGAATTGGGATCTCAGGCTCGTGCCCGTGTTGTGAGATATGAGATCTCCAACAAGATTCTTTGGCTGCAACATGAATGAGAATAGATCAATCATTGAGCATGTGCTTAGATTGTCTGGGTACTAAAATTGCTTGAGTCGAGTGGGAGTTGATCTTCCAGATAAGATAGTGATTGATATAGTTCTCCATGTCACTGTCACTAAGCTACTAGAGCTTCGTGATCAACTATAAAATGCCAGGTATGGAAATAATGATCCTTGAGCTATTCGCAATGTTTGACACATCGAAGGTAGAAATCAGGAAGGAGCATCAAGAGTTGATGGTTAGTGTAACCACTAGTTTCGAGAAGGGCAAGGGCCAGGAGGGAAACTTCATGGATGGCAAGTGACTTACTGCTCTAGTGAAGAAACCCAAAGTTGAACCCAAACCCAAGACTAGATGCTTCTATTATGAGGAGAGTGGTCGCTGAAACGGAATAACCCTAGATACTTGGTAGATAATAAGGCTGGCAACGTCGATAGAAGTATATTTTATATACGTGTTATTGATGTGTACCTTGCTAGTATTCCTGGTAGCACCTCGGTATTGGATACCAGTTTGGTTGCTAAATGTTAGTAACTCAAAATAAAAGCTACGGGAAAACGGAGCCTCGCTAAGTGTGAGGTGACGATGTGTCTTGGAAATGTTTCCAAGGTTGCTGTGATCAACACCGCACTCTCTCTCTACCTTTGGGATTAGTGACAAACCTAAAGAAATGTTATTTGGTGTTTGCATTGAGCATGAACATGATTAGATCGTGTTTATTGCAACATGGTTATTCATTTAAGTTAGAGAATAATGGTTATTCTGTTTACATGAATAATACCTTCAATGGTCATGCACCTAGTGAGAATGGTTTGTGAATCTTGATCGTAGTAATACACATGTTCATAACATTGATGCCAAAAGATATAAAGTTAGTGATGATAGTACCACATACTTGTGGCACTACCGCTAAATATCATATTGGTATAAATCGCATGAAGAAACTCCATGCTGATGGATCTTTGGACTCATTCGATTTCGAACCGGTTGAGAAATGCGAACCATGCCTCTTGGGCAAGATGACTAAGGACCCCGTTTTCCAGTTTGATGGAGCGGGCAAGTGTTTATTGGAAATGATACATGTTGATGTATGCAATCCAATGAGTCTTGTAGCGTGTGGCGGATATCACTATTTTCTTACCTTCACTGATGATTTGAATAGATAGAGTGTATATTTACTTAATGAAACACAAGTCTGAATCATTTGAAAAGTTTAAGCAAATTCAGAGTGAAGTTTAAGATCATCGTAACAAGAAGATAAAAATGCGTGCGATATGATCGTGGAGGTGAATATCTGAGTTACAAGTTTGGCATACAACTTTAGACAATGTGAAAATTGTGTCACAAATCACACCACCTGGAACACCACAGTGTGATGGTGTGTCCAAACATCATAGTCGTGCTCTATTGGATATGGTGCATGCTATGATGTGTCTTATCGTTTTGCTACTATAGTTTTGGGGTTATGCATTAGAGACAACTACATTCACTTTAAATAGGGCACCAACTAAATCCGTTGAGATGACACCGTATAAATTTTGGTTTGGCGGAAACCTAAGCTATCATTTATTAATGTTTGGGGTTGTGACACTTATGTGAAAAGGGGTTTTCACCTAATGAGCTCGAACCCAAAGCGGACAAATGCATCTTCATAGAATACCCTAGCGTAACAGTTGGGTAAACCTTCTATCTTAGATCCAAGCACAAAGTGTTGTTGCTAAAACGGGTCCTTTCTCAAGAAAGAGTTTCTCTCGAAAGAATTGAGTGGGAGGAAGATGGTACTTGATGAGGTTGTTGAACCTTTGCTGCAACCAGAGAGTAGCGCAACATAGAAAGATGTTTCTGTGGAACCTAGGTCAGTTGAAGAGGAAGTAAATGATGATGATAATGAAGCTTCGAATCAAGTTACTATCGAACCTTGTAGGTCGACAAGGATGCGTACTGCTCCTGATTGGTACGCTAACCCTGTCTTAGAGGTCATGTTGTTGGACAACAATGAGCCTACGAGCTATGGAGAAGCGATGATGGGCCCGGATTCCGACAAAAGGTTAGAGGCCATGAAATCCGAGAAAGGATCCATGTATGTAAACCAAGTATAGGCTTTGGTAGACTTTCTCATTGGACGGCAGGCCGTCATGTACAAATGGACCTTTAAGATGAAGACATACGCTGATGGTAAATGTCACCATTTATAAAACCTCGACTTGTCGCAAAGAAGTTTTCGACAAGTTCAAGGAGTTGACTGCGATGAGACTTTCTCACTCGCAGCGATGCTAAAGTCTGTTGGAATTATGTTAGCAGTTGCTGCATTTTTCAATTATGAAATCTGGCAGATGGATGACAAAACAACGTTTCCTTAACAGTTTACTTGAGGAAAGGTTGTATGTGATACAACCAGAAGGTTTTGTCAGTCCTAAGGATGCTAAAAGGTATGCGAGCTCCAGCAATCCTTCTATGGTCTGAAGCAAGCATCTCAGAGTTGGAATATACACTTTGATGAGGTGATCAAAGTTTTTGAGTCTATACAAAGTTTATGAGAAACTTGTATTTACAATAAAGTGAGTGGGAGCACTATAGAGTTTATGATAAGCATATATGGTTGACATATTGTTGATCGGAAATGATGTAGAATTTCTGGAAAGCATAAAGGGTTATTTTAAAAGAGTTTTTCAAAGGAAGACCTGGATAAACCTACCTAATTGTTGAGCATCAAGATCTATAGAGATATATCAAAATGCTTGATGAGACTTTCAATGAGTACATACCTTGACAAGATTTTGAAAGAGTTCAAAATGGATGAGTCAGAGAAAGAGTTCTTGCCTGATTTGTAAGGTGTGAAGTTGAGTAAGACTCAAAGCTCGATCATGGCATAAGAAAGAGAAAGGACGAAGGTCGTCCCCTATGCTTTAGCCATAGGCTCTACATAGTATGCCATGCTGTGTATCGCACCTGTGTGTGCCTTGCCATGAGTCCGTCAAGGGGTAAAAGAGTGACCCAGGAGTGGATCAGTGGACAGCGGTCAAGATTATCCTTAGTAACTAAAAGACTAAGTAAATGTTTCTCGATTATGGAGGTGATAAAGAGTTCGTCGTAAAGAGCTACGTCGATACAAGCTTTAACACCAATCCGGATGACTCTTGGTAGCAATCCAGATACATATAGTGGAGCAGCCATTTGGAATAGCTCCAAGTGGAGTGTGGTAGCAGTGTCTACAATATGACATAGAGATTTGCAAAGTACACACGGATCTAAATGTCGCAAACCCGTTGACTAAAAGACCTCTCTCACATGCAAAGCATGATCGAGCCCCAGAACTCATTGGGTGTTAGATTCATAATGATGCAAATCACATGGTGATGTGAACTAGATTATTGACTCTAGTGCAAGTGGGAGACTGTTGGAAATATGCCCTAGAGGCAATAATAACTTGGTTATTATCATATTTCCTTGTTCATGATAATCGTTTATTATCCATGCCATAATTGTATTGATCGGAAACTGAGATACATGTGTGGATACATAGACAACACCATGTCCCTAGTATGCCTCTAATAGACTAGCTCGTTGATCAAAGATGGTCAAGGTTTCCTAGCCATGGACATGAGATGTCATTTGATAACGGGATCACATCATTAGGAGAATGATGTGATGGACAAGACCCAAACTATAAACATAGCATATGATCGTGTGAGTTTATTACTACTGTTTTCTGCATGTCAAGTATCTATTCCTATGACCATGAGATCATGCAACTCATTGACACCGGAGGAGTACCTTCTGTGTATCAAACGTCGCAACGTAACTGGGTGACTATAAAGGTACTCTACAGGTATCTCCGAGGGTGTCTGTTGGGTTGGCATGAACCAAGACCAGGATTTGTTACTCCGTGTGACGGAGAGGTATCTCAGGGACCACTCGGTAATACTAGGTATGGAGATACCGACGATCGAATCTCGGGCAAGTAACATACCGAAGAACAAAGGGAAAATCATATGGGATTACCTAAATCCTTGACATAGAGGTTCGACCGATAAAGACCTTCGTAGAATATGTAGGAACCAATATGGGCATCTAGGTACTGCTATTGGTTATTGACCATAGAGGTGTCTCGGTCATATCTACATAGTTCTCGAACCCGCAGGGTCTACACACTTAAGGTTCGGTGACGTTTCGGTAGTATAGAGTTATGTATGGTGGTGACCAAAGGTTGTTCGGAGCCCCGTATGAGATCCCGGAAGTCACGAGGAGCTCCGGAATGGTCCAGAGGTAAAGATTCATATATAGGAAGTCCTGTTTTGGTCACCGGAAAAGTTTCGGGCTCATCGGTAGTGTATCGGGGGACCATCGGGAGGGGTATTTTGACCCAAGAGGCTACATGGGCTGTGGGAAGAGGTATACCAGCCCTTAGTGGGCTGGCCTAAGTCCCACAAGAGGCGCATGTGGCTGGAGTGGAAGGAAAAGGAAAAAGGCCAAGGTGGAAAGAGTTTCCAAGTGAAAATAAGGAAGGAGTCCTAATCCTACTTGGATTGGAGGAGGACTCCTCCTCTCCTCCTTGCGCCAAAGGCCAAAGGGCTGGCCCTTGTGTGCCAGCCTCGTCCCTCTCCTCCTATATATACTAGAGGGTTTGAGGGTTTTGAGACACAGAAAAACAGCCATGTGTTGCCCTGTTCTCTAGATCGTAGTTTCTCCTCTGGATTGGTTTCAGTGGTGCTTAGGCGAAATCCCTGCTGGAATAGCTCCACCACCATCGCCGCAACGCCATCGCGCTGCCAGAGAACTCATCTACCTCTCTACTCCCTCTTGCTGGATCAAGAAGAAGGAGATCGTCATCGAGCTGTACGTGTGCTGAACGCGGAGGTGCCGTCTGTTCGGTGCTAGATCGGAAGGACCGTGATCAAGATCGCGAGACGATTCGTGATTGGATCGTGAGACGGGTCATGATGAGATCGCGGGAAAGATCATGATGAGATTGTGGGATGCTCGGCGATTTGGATCGTGAAGACGTTCGACTACACCAACCGGGTTTCTTAACGCTTCCCGCTTAGCGATCTACAAGGGTATGTAAATCCACTCTCCCTCTCGTAGATGCTCATCACCATGGATAGATCTTGCGTGTGCGTAGGAAATTTTTGTTTCCCATGCAACGTTCCCCAATATTATATTCATTGATTATATCATATGTTGAAGCTTGTATCCAAGTGATACAGAGTGATACGTCTCCAACGTATCTATAATATTTGATTGATCCATGCTATTATATTATCTATTTTGGATGTTTTATATGCATTAATATGCTATTTTATACTCCCTCCGTCCCAAAATAATTGCCGCACATTTTGTACTAAACTAGTACAATTTTTGTACTAGATCATCGACACTTATTTTAGGACGGAGGAAGTATTATTTTTGGGACTAACCTGTTAACCTAGAGCCTAGTGCCAGTTTATGTTTTTTCCTGTTTTTGAGTTTTATAGAAAAGGAATATCAAACAGAGTCCAAACGGAATAAAAATTTATGGTGATTTTTTATGGACCAAAAGAGACCCCCGAAGCACAAGAGTTGGGCCAGGAAGTGGACGAGGAGGCCACAAGCCCTCTAGGCATGCCCTACCCCCCAAGGAGGGTGCTTCGGGTTTGTGGGCCCCTCGGGCACCCCCTTGACGTGAGACCGATGCCAAAAATTCTTGTAAATACCCAAACCTCCGAAAACAACCCTAGATGGGAGTTCCGCGGCCGCAAGCCTCTATAGCCACAAAAAACCAATCGGGAGCCCGTTCTGACACCCTGCCGGAGGGGGAAACCATCACAGGAGGCCATCTTCATCATCCCGGCGGTCTCCATGATGAGGAGGGAGTAATTCACCCTCGGGGCCGACACGATCTTGATGTACCGCGAGCTTTATTAATATAGATGAATCATATGGGGTTTTCCCCTCTCTATGTTCTTGTGATGAATTGAGTTTTCTTATCAGATTGAGTCTTTAAAGGATTTGAGAACACTTGATGTATGTCTTGCGATGGGATATCCATGGTGACAATGGGATGTTCTATTGATCCACTTGATGTATGTTTTGGTGACCAACTTGCGGGTTATGTGACCTTGGGAATCTATGCATAGGGGTTGGCACACGTTTTTGTTTTGACTCTCCGGTAGAAACTTTGGGGCACTCTTTGAAGTTCTTTGTGTTGGATTGAACCTGATGAATCTAAAATTATGTGATGCATATTGTATAATCAAGCCCATGGGTACTCGTGGTGACATTGGAGTTTCTAGGTGGCATTAGGGTTTTGGTTGATATGTATATTAAGGTGTTATTTTAGTACAAATTCTAGAGGTATTTGTGACACTTATAGGGACAACCCATACCATTGATCGGAAAAGATAACTTTGAGATGGTTTCGTACCCTACAATAATTTCTTCGTTTGTTCTCTGCTATTTGTGACTTTGGATTGAACTCTTTGTCGCACGTGAGGGATTCGCATATGATTCAACTATGTCAGTATTGTTGAGAGAACTTGCACTAGTGAAAGTATGAACCCTGGGCCTTGTTTTCAAGCATTGAAATACCATTTTTTTCTCACTTTTGTTACTTGATACCTTGCTGTTTTATATTTTCAGATTACAAAAACTTATATCTACCATCCATATTGCACTTGTATCACTATCTCTTCGTCGAACTAGTGCACCTATACAATTTGCCATTGTATTGGTTGTGTTGGGGACACAAGAGATTTCTTGTATTTGATTGCAGGGTTGTTTGAGAGAGACCATATTCATCCTACACCTCCCACGGATTGATAAAACTTAGGTCATCCACTTCAGGGAAAAATGTTACTGTCCTGCAAAACTCTGCGCTTGGAGGCCCAACAAAGTCTACAAGAATAAAGTTCCGTAGTAGACATCAAGCTATTTTGTGGCGCCGTTGCCGGGGAAGTGAGTGCTTGAAGGTATATCTTTAGATCTTGCAATCAAATCTTTTAGTTTCTTTTTTTTCACTAGTTTGGTTTTATAAAGGAAAACTACAAAAAATGGAGTTTAGGTTGCATCAATTATTTCGTCTCTTTAATGTCTTTCGTGAAAATGATGGTTCGTAAAATTGTGCTCAATTGGTAGAGGAAGAATTTATGAAAATACTTGATGAGAATTCCTTGAATTATGAGCATGATAGAAATATTGCTAGTATGAATTCTCTTAATATCCATGATGCTAATGATATGCAAAAGCTTGGGGATGCTATGTTTGATGAATATGATATTTTTTCCGCCAAGTTTTGATGATCAAAACTATTATGATGACTGCATGCCTCCTACCTATGATGATTACAATGATGACATGTATGATATAAAGAGTGATAGTAACCATGAAACCTGTTAACATTATTTTAATATTCAAAGTGGTTATGTCTATCATGTACCTCATGATAATTATTTTGTTGAGTTTGCTCCCACTATTATGAAGGAGAAGAAATTATCTTATGTGGAGAGTGATAAAAATTCTATGCTTGTGCATCATGAAAAGAATGTTGTATGTGATAGTTATATTATTGAATTACTTCATGATTGTACTGAAAATAATTATGAGGGAGGAACTTATGCTTGTAGTAATTGCAAAAATATCAAGTTTACTCTCTATGTGTTCAAATTTTCGAAGATTTTCGTGTTTTGGCTTTCTATGCAAGTTGATTCTTGTTCTAATGAATTGTTTGCTCACAAAATCCCTATGCATAGAAAGTGGGTTATACTTAAATGTGCTTTACATGTGATTCATGATGCTCTTTTGCATGTCTCAAATACTATTTCCTATACGACCATCGTTGAAATCATTATGCCTAGCTAGGGGCGCTAAACAATAGCGCTTGTTGGGAGGCAACCCAATTTTATTTTTATGTTTTTTGTCTTGCTTCAATTATTGAATAAATTACACATTATTACCTCTATAGTAATTGTGTTTTAGTGTTTTAATTAGTGCTTGTGCCAAGTAAGACCTTTGGGATGGTCTACGGTGATAGTTGATTTGATCTTGTTGAAAAACAGAAACTTTGACGCCCAGTCCAGGAATTTTATAAATTCGCAGAAGAGTCGATTGGATCTGAATTTTTTACACAAGATTGATATACAAATTTCGCAGAGTTTCCTAATGTTTCAGAATTTTTATAGTTACATAAGTATTTTAAGTTTACAGATTGTTATAAATTGTTCTGTTTTAGACAGATTCTGTTTTCTATGTGTTGTTTGCTTATTTTAATGAAACTATGGGTAGTATCAGGGGGTATGAACCATGGAGAAGTTGTAATAGAGTAGATATTACACCAATATAAATAAATAATGAGTTCAAAACGGTATATAAAGTGGTGGTTTTATTTTCTTATACTAACGGATCTCACGCGTATTCTGTTGAGTTTTGTGTTGTGAAGTTTTCAAGTTTTGGGTAAAGATTTGATGGACTATGGAATAAGGAGTGGCAAGAGCCTAAGATTGGGGTTTCCCAAGGCACCCCAAGGTAATATTCAAGTACAACCAAGAGCCTAAGCTTGGGGATGCCCCGGAAGGCATCCCCTCTTTCGTCTTCAATCCATCGGTAAATTTACTTGAGGCTATATTTTTATTCACCACATGATATGTGTTTTGTTTGGAGCGTCTTGTATGATATGAGTATTTGATTTTTAGTTTGCCACAACCATCATTTCTGTACACGCTTTTTGAGAGGGACACACGTGAATTGTGAATTTATTAGAATAATCTATGTGCTTCACTTATATCTTCTAAGCTAGGCAATATGCTCTAGTGCTTCACTTATATCTTTTAAGAGCACGGCGGTGGCTTTATTTTATATAAATTATTGAACTCTCTTGATTCACTTATATTGTTTTGAGATTTTCTAAACAGCATGGTAATTTTTTTAGGTTATGAATTTAGTCCTAATATGATGGGCATCCAAGAGAGATATAATAAAAACTTTCATATAAAAGTGCATTTAATACTATGAGAAGTTTGATTCCTTATGATTGTTTTGAGATATAAAGATTGTAATATTAGAGACATGCTAGTGAGTAATTGTGGATTGGTATAAATACTTGTGTTAAAGTTGGTGACTCCCGTAGCATGCACGTATGGTGAATCGTTATGTGACGAAGTCGGAGCATGATTTATTTATTGATTGCCTTCCTTTGTGTGGAGGTCGGGATCGCGCGATGGTTAACTCCTACCAACCCTTCCCCTAGGAGCATGCGTGTAGTACTTTGTTTTGATGACTAATATACTTTTGCAATAAGTATGTGAGTTATTTATGACTAATGTTGAGTCCATGGATTATACGCACTCTCACCCTTCCACCTTCGCTAGCCTCTCTAGTAGTGTGCAACTTTCGCCGGTGCATTAAACCCACCTTCCTCAAAACAGATACCATATACCTTCCTCAAAATAGCCACCGTACCTACCTATTATGGCATTTCCATAGCCATTCTTAGATATATTGCCATGAAACTTCCACCATTCAATTTATTATGAAACGCAACATCATTGTCATATTCCTTAGCATGATCGTAAGATAGCTAGCATGATGGTGTCATTGCTATGCTAGATCATTGCATATCCCGGTAGACCACCGGAGACATTCATATAGAGTCATATCTTGGTCTAGTATCGAGTTGTAAATTTTGAGTTGTAAGTAAATAAAAGTGTGATGATCATCATTATAGAGCATTGTCCCATGTGATGAAAGGATGATGGAAACTATGATTCCCCCACAAGTTAGGATGAGTCTCCGGACTTTATAAAAAATAAAAGAGGCCAAATAAGCCCACCAAAAGAAAAGAAAAAAGAGAGAAAATAAAAAAATGAGAGAAGAGAGAGAAGGGGCAGTGCTACTATCCTTTTTCCACACTTGTGCTTCAAAGTAGCACCATGATCTTCGTGATAGAGAGTCTCCTATATTGACACTTTCATATTGTAGTGGGAATTTTTCATTATAGAACTTGGCTTGTATATTCCAATGATGGGCTTCCTCAAATTGTCCTAGGTCTTCGTGAGCAAGCGAGTTGGATGCACACCCACTTAGTTTCTTTTTTGAGCTTTCATACACTTATAGCTCTAGTGCATCTGTTGCATGGCAATCCCTACTCACTCACATTGATATGTATTGCTGGGAATCTCCATAGCCCGTTGATACACCTAGTTGGTGTGAGACTATCTCTTTCTTTTGTCTTCTCCACAACCACCATATTCTTTTCCACCTATAGTGCTATCTCCATGGCTCACGCTCATGTATTGCGTAAGAGTTGAAAAGGTCTGAAAATACTAAAGTATGAAACAATTGCTTGGCTAAAACCGGGGTTGTGCATGATTTAATACTTTGTGTGTGATGAAGATGGAGCATAGCCAGACTATATGATTTTGTAGGGATAGCTTTCTCTGGCCATGTTATTTTGAGAAGACACGATTGCTTTATTAGTATGTTTGAAGTATTATTGTTTTTATGTCAACATTAAACTTTTGTTTTGAATCTTATGGATCTAAATATTCATGCCACAATAAATAAAATTACATGGATAAATATGTTAGGTAGCATTCCACATCAAAAAATCTATTTTTATCATTTACCTACTCGAGGACGAGCATGAATTAAGCTTGGGGATGCCTGATACGTCTCGAACGTATCTATAATTTTGATTGTTCCATGCTATTATATTATCTACTTTGGATGTTTTATATGCATTAATATGCTATTTTATATTATTTTTGGGACTAACCTATTAACCTAGAGCCTAGTGACAGTTTCTGTTTTCCCTGTTTTTGAGTTTTACAGAAAAGGAATATCAAACGGAGTCCAAATGGAATAAAATTTTATGGTGATTGTTTATGGACCAAAAGAGACCCCCAAAGCACAAGACCTGGGATAGGAAGTGGACGAGGAGGCCACAAGCCCTCTAGGCGCACCCTAACCCCTAGGGAGGGTGCTTTGGGCTTGTGGGCCCCTCAGGCACACCCCCCCCCCCGATGTGAGACCGACGCCAAAAATTCTTATAAATACCCAAACCTCCGAAAAAGAACCCTAGATCAGGAGTTCCTCCACCGCAAGCCTCTGTAGCCACAAAAAACCAATCGGGAGCCCGTTCCGGCACCCTGACGGAGGGGTAAACCAGCACCAGAGGCCATCTTCATCATCCTGGCGGTCTCCATGACGAGGAGGGAGTAGTTCACCCTCGGGGCTAAGTGTATGTACCAATAGCTATGTGTTTGATCTCTCTCTCTCTCGTGTTCTTGAGATGACCCGATCTTGATGTACCGCGAGCTTTATTAACATAGATGAATCATATGGAGTTTTCCTCTCTCTATCTTCTTCTAATGAATTGAGTTTTCTCTTTGAATTTTTCTTATCGGATTGAGTCTTTAAAGGATTTGAGAATACTTGATGTATGTCTTGCGCTGGGATATCCATGGTGACAATGGGATGTTCTATTGATCCACTTGATGTATGTTTTGATGATAAACTTGCGGGTTCCATGACCTTGGGAATATATGCGTGGGGTTGTCACACGTTTTCCTCTTGACTCTCTAATAGAAACTTTGGGGCACTCTTTGAAGTTCTTTGTGTTGGATTGAACCTGATGAATCTAAAATTGTGTGATGTATATCATATAATCAAGCCCATGGGTACTCGTGGTGACATTGGAGTATCTAGGTGACATTAGGGTTTTGGTTGATGTGTATCTTAAGGTGTTATTTTAGTATGAACTCTAGGGCTGTTCGTGACACTTATATGGATAGCTCATAAGATTGATCGGAAAAGATAACTTTGAGGTGGTTTCGTACCCTACAATAATTTCTTCGTTTGTTCTCCGCTATTTGTGAGTTTGGAGTGAACTCTTTGTCGCACTTGAGGGATTTACATATGATTCAGCTGTTGTAAATATGCCCCAGAGGCAATAATAAATTGGTTATTATCATATTTCCTTGTTCATTATATTCGTTTATTATCCATGCTATAATTGTGTTGATCGGAAACTTAGATACATGTGTGGATACATACACAACATCATGTCCCTAGTATGCCTCTAATAGACTAGCTCGTTGATCAAAGATGGCTATGGTTTCCAAGTCATGCACATGAGATGTCATTTTATAACGGGATCACGTCATTAGGAGAATGATGTGATGGACAAGATCCAAACTACAAACGTAGCATCTGATCGTGTCACTTTATTGCTACTGTTTTCTGCATGTCAAGTATTTGTTCCTATGACCATGAGATCATGCAACTCACTAACACCGGAGGAGTACCTTTTGTGTATCAAACGTCGCAACGTAACTGGGTGACTATAAAGGTGCTCTACAGGTATCTCCGAGGGTGTCTGTTGGGTTGGCATGGATCAAGACTGGGATTTGTTACTCCGTGTGACGGAGAGGTATCTCGGGGCCCACTCGGTAATACAACATCACAATAAGCCTTGCAAGCAATGTGACTAAGTATTAGTCACGGGATCTTGTATTACAAAATGAGTAAAAAGACTTGCCAGTAACGAGGTTGAACTAGGTATGGAGATACCGACGGTCGAATCTCGGGCAAGTAACATACCGAAGAACAAAGGGAACATCATACGGGATTAACTGAATCCTTGACATAGAGGTTCGACCGATAAAGATCTTCGTAGAATATGTAGGAACCAATATGGGCATCCAGGTCCCGCTATTGGTTATTGACCGTAGAGGTGTCTCGGTCATGTCTACATAGTTCTCGAACCCGCAGGGTCTGCACACTTAAGGTTCGGTGACGTTTTGGTAGTATAGAGTTATGTATGGTGGTGATCGAAGGTTGTTCAGAGTCCCGTATGAGATCCCGGACGTCACGACGAGCTCCGGAATGGTCTGGAGGTAAAGATTGATATATAGGAAGTCCTGTTTTGGTCGCCGGAAAAGCTTCGGGCTCATCGGTAGTGTATCGGGAGTGCCGGTAGTGTACCGAGGGACCATCGGGAGAGGTATTTCGACCCAAGAGGGTACATGGGCTGTGGGAGGAGGTAAATCAGCCCCTGGTGGGCTGTCCGAAGCCTCCTCTAAGGGCCCATGTGGATGGAGTGGTTTGAGAAGGAAAAAATCCAAAGGTGGAGAGGTGGAAAGAGTTTCCAAGTGGAAAGGAGGAATCCTACTCCTAATAGGATTGGAGTAGGACTCCTCCACCTCCAATTTCGACCAAACCTTGAGGGTTTGAGGCTACATCCTCCCCTCCCTCCCTCCTATATATACTAGAGGATTTAGAGGAAAAAGCTAACCCTACTAGCCACATGCTACCTCTCCTCTAGATCGCAGTTTCTCCTCTAGATCGTTTTCAGCGGTGCTTAGGCGAAGCCCTACTGGAAAAGCTCTGCCACCACCGCCGCAACGTCGTCGTGATGCGGAGAAATCATCTACCTCTCTGCTCCCTCTTGCTGGATCAATAAGGCGGAGATCGTCATTGAGCTATACGTGTGCTGACCGCGAAGGTGTCGTCCGTTCGGCGCTAGATCGGAAGGACCGTGATCAAGATCGCGAGACGGATCGTGATGAGATCGTGGGACGGATCATGATGAGTTCGCGGGATAGATCGTGATTGGATCGCGGGACGGATCGTGATGAGATCGCGGGATGCTCGGCGATTTGGATCGCGAAGACGTTCGACTACACCAACCGCGTTTCTTAACGCTTCCCGCTTAGCGATCTACAAGGGTATGTAGATCCACTCTCCCTCTCGTAGATGCTCATCACCATGGATAGATCTTGTGTGTGCGTAGAATTTTTTTTGTTTCCCATGCAACGTTCCCCAAAAGTGGTATCAGAGCCAGGTCTATGTGTAGATAAGATCTCGAGTAGAACACAAAGAGTTTGTTGGTGTTGATGCTTAGATTGCTTCCTCCCTTGGTCGTGTTTTCGTTCAATGGTATTGTGGGATGAAGCGGCCTATACCAACCTTACTCGAACGCTTACGAGAGACCGGCTCCATCGACTAACGTGTAACTTTGTTGCACAAAGATGGCTGGCGGGTGTCTGTTTCTCCTACTTTAGTTGGATCGGATTTGACTAAGGCGATCCTTGAGAAGGTTGAAAAGCAACTTATGTATCACCGTTGTGGTTTATGCGTAGGTGAGAATTGTTCTTGCTAAATACCCGTAGCATCCACGTAAAACATGCAACAACAGTTAGAGGACGTCTAACTTGTTTTTTCCAGGGTATGTTGTGATGTGATATGGCCAATTACATGATGAGATGTATGTGATGTATGAGATGATCATTTGTTGTATAGAATATCACGACTTGCATGTTGATGAGTACGGCAACCGGCAGGAGCCATAAGGTTGTCATTAATTATTGTATGACTTGCATGTCAATCATTAAGCGCTATGTAATGCTTTACTTTATCGCTAAACGGTAGCAATAGTAGTAGAAGCATGGTGGGCGCGACAACCCCGATGGCGACACGTTGATGGAGATCAAGATGATGGAGATCATGGTGCCATGCCGGTGACGATGGAGATCATGTCGGTGCTTTCAAGATGGAGATCGAAAGCACAAGTTCATGGCCATATCATGCCACTTATGATTTGCATGTGATGTTAATCCTTTTATGCACCTTGTTTTGCTTAGGACGGCGGTAGCATTATAAGGTGATCCCTCACTTAATTTCAAGATAAATTGTGTTCTCCCCGAGTGTGCACCATTACAAAAGTTCATCGTCTCGAGACACCACGTGATGATCGGGTGTGATAGACTCTACGTTCACATACAACGGGTGCAAGCCAGTGTTGCACATGTAGAACACTCGGGTTAAACTTGACGAGTCTAGCATGTACAGACATGGCCTTGGAACACAAGAGACAGAAAGGTCAAACATGAGTCATATAGTAGATATGATCAACATGATGATGTTCACCATTGAAACCACCTCAACTCACGTGATGATCGGACTTGAGTTGGTGAATTTGGATCATGTATCACTCGAATGACCGGAGGGATGTCAATTTGAGTGGGAGTTCTTAAGTAATATGATTAATTGAACTCATTATCATGAACATAGTCAGTAGTGTCTTTGCGAAATTATGTTGTAGATTACTAGCTCACGCTGTAGCTCCCTTGGATTTCTATATGTTCCTAGAGAAATAGAGTTGAAAGATGATGGTAGCAATATTGCGGACTGGGTCCGTGATCTGAGGATTGTCCTCATTGCTGCAGAGAAGGCTTATGGCCTTAATGCACCGCTCGATGCACCACCCCCTCTAGCGTCGTCTGTAGATGTTGTGAACATCTGACAGGCACGTTCTGATGACTACTTGATAGTTTAGTGCATCATGCATTACGGCTTAGAATTGAGGCTCCAAAATGTTTTGAACATCACGGAACATATGAGATGTTCTAAGAGCTGAAATTGGGATCTCAGGCTCGTGCCCATGTTGTGAGATATGAGATCTCCAACAAGATTCTTTGCCTGCAAGATGAAGGAGAATAGCTCAATCGTTAAGCATGTGCTCAGATTGTCTGGGGGCTACAATCGCTTGAATCGAGTGGGAGTTGATCTTCCAGATAAGATAGTGATTGATATAGTTCTCCAAGTCACTGTCACTAAGCTACTAGAACTTGGTGATGAACTATAAAATGTCAGGGATAGAAATAATGATCCCTGAGCTGTTCGCGATGTTTGACACCGGGAAGGTAGAAATCAAGAAGGACCATCAAGTGTTGATGGTTAGTAAAACCACTAGTTTCGAGAAGGGCAAGGGTAAGGAGGGAAACTTCATGGATGGCAAGTCAGTTGCTTCTCCAGTGAAGCAACCCAAAGTTGAACCCAAACCCGAGACTAAGTGCTTCTATTATGAGGTGAGCGATCGCTGAAGCGGAACAACCCTAGATACTTGGTAGATAAGAAGGCTGGTAACGTCGACACAAGTGTATTTGATATACGTGTTATTGATGTGTACCTTGCTAGCACTCCTAATAGCACTTGGGTATTGGATACCGGTTCGGTTGCTAAATGTTAGTAACTCGAAGTAAAAGCTACGGAATAAACGGAGACTAGCTAAGGGTGAGGTGACGATGTGTGTTGGAAATGTTTCCAAGGTTGATGTGATCGACATCGTATGCTCTCTCTACCTTCGGGATTAGTGACGAACCTAAATAAATGTTATTTGGTGTTTTGCGTTGAGCATGAACGTGATTAGATCGTTTTTATTGCAACATGGTTATTCATTTAAGTTAGAGAATAATTGTTATTCTGTTTACATAAATAATACCTTCAATGGTCATGCACCTAGTGAGAATGGTTTGTTGAATCTTGATCATAGTAATACACATGTTCATAACATTGATGCCAAAAGATACAAAGTTAATAATGATAGTACCACATACTTGTGGCACTGCCGCTAAATGTCATATTTGTATAAAGCGCATGAAGAAACTCCATGTTAATGGAGCTTTGGACTCATTCGATTTCGAATCGGTTGAGACATGCGAACCATGCCTCTTGGGCAAGATGACTAAGGACCCCATTTTTCGGATTGATGGAGCGGGCAAGTGATTTATTGGAAATGATACATGTTGATGTATGCAATCCAATGAGTCTTGTAGCGTGCGGTGGATGTCATTATTTTCTTAACTTCACTGATGATTTGAGTAGATATAGTGTATGTTTACTTAATGAAACACAAGTCTGAATCATTTGAAAGGTTCAAGCAAATTCAGAGTGAAGTTTAAGATCATCGTGACAAGAAGATAAAAATGTCTGTGATATGATCGTGGAGGTGAATATCATAGTTACGAGTTTGGCATACAACTTTAGACAATGTGAAAGTATTTTCACAACTCACGCCACTTGGAACACCATAGTGTGATGGTGTGTCCGAACGTCATAGTCGTGCTCTATTGGATATGGTGCGGGCTATGATGTCTCTTATCGTTTTGCTACTATAGTTTTTGGGTTATGCATTAGAGACAACTACATTCACTTTAAATAGGGCTCCATCTAAATCCGTTGAGATGACACCGTGTGAATCATGGTTTGATAGAAACCTAAGTTGTCATTTCTTAATGTTTAGGGTTGTGACGCTTGTGTGGAAAAATGTGTTCACCTAATGAGCTCGAACCCAAAGCGGACAAATGCATCTTCATAGATTACCCTAAGAACAGTTGGTTGAACCTTCTATCTCAGATCCAAGCATAAAGTGTTTGTTGCTAAAACGGGTCCTTTCCCGAGAAAAAGTTTCTCTCGAAAGAATTGAGTGGGAGGAAGATAGAACTTGATGAGGTTGTTGAACCTTTGTTTCAACCAGAGAGTAGCGCAGCACAGAAAGATGTTTCTGTGGAACCTATGTCAGTTGAAGAGGAAGTAAATAGTGATGATTATGAAGCTTCGGATTAAGTTACTATCGAACCTCGTAGGTTGACAAGGATGCGTACTACTCCTAAGTGGTACGACAACCCTGTCTTGGAGGTCATGTTGTTGGACAACGATGAACCTACGAGATATGGAGAAGCGATGATGGGCCCGGATTCCGACAAATGGTTAGAGGCTATGAAATCCGAGAAAGGATCCATGTATTAAAACCACGTATAGACTTTGGTAGACTTGCTCGTTGGACGGCAGGTCGTCAAGTACAAATGGACCTTTGAGATGAAGACAGACGCTGATGGTAAATGTCACCATTTATAAAGCTCGACTTGTCGCAAAGAAGTTTCTGCCAAGTTCAAGGAGTTGACTGCAATGAGATTTTCTCATCTTTAGCGATGCTAAAAGTCTATTAAAATTATGATTAGCAGTTGTTGCATTTTTCGATTATGAAATCTGGCAGATGGATGTCAAAACAAGGCTTCCTTAATGGTTTACGTGAGGAAGAGTTTTATGTGATACAACCAGAAGGTTTTGTCAGTCCTAAGGATGCTAAAAGGTGAGCAAGCTTTAATGATCCTTCTATGGACTGAAGCAAGCATCTCGGAGTTGGAATATACACTTTGATGAGGTGATCAAAGTTTTTGAGTCTATACAAAGTTTATGAGAAACTTGTATTTACAATAAAGTAAGTGGGAGCGCTATAGAGTTTCAGATAAGCATATTTGGTTGACATATTGTTGATCGGAAATGATGTAGAATTTCTGGAAAGCATAAAGGGTTGTTTGAAAGGAAGACCTGGATAAAGCTACCTAATTGTTGAGCATCAAGACCTATAGAGATAGATCAAGATGCTTGATGAGACTTCGAATGAGTACATACCTTGACAAGATTTTGAAAGAGTTCAAAATGGATTAGTCAGCTAGAAGTGTTCTCGCCTGCTTTGTAAGGTGTGAAGTTGAGTGAGACTCAAAGCTCGACCACGGTAGAAGAAATAGAAAGGACGAATATCATCCCCTGTGCCTTAGCCATAGGCTCTGTATAGTATGTCATGCTGTGTACCGCACCTGTGTGTGCCTTGCCATGAGTCCGTCAAGGGGTACAAGAGTGATCCAGGAGTGGATCACTGGACAGCGGTC
The DNA here is from genome assembly GCA_022496015.1 of Hordeum marinum. Lineage (NCBI taxonomy): Eukaryota > Viridiplantae > Streptophyta > Magnoliopsida > Poales > Poaceae > Hordeum > Hordeum marinum. The sequence goes on from CM039675.1 coordinate 378,878,132, forward strand.
AAGATCATCCTTAGTAACTAAAAGAATAAGGAAATATTTCTCGATTATGGAGGTAAGAAAGAGTTCGTCGTAAAGATTTACGTCGATGCAAGCTTTGACACCAATCCGGATGACTCTTAGTAGCAATCCGGATACGTATAGTAGAGCAGCCATTTGGAATAGCTCCAAGTGGAGTGTGGTAGTAGTGTTTACAGTTTGACATAGAGATTTACAAAGTACACAAGGATCTAAATATCGCATACCCGTTGACTATAAGACCTCTCTCACATGCAAAGCATGATCGAGCCCCAGAACTCATTGGGTGTTAGATTCATAACAATGTGAATCACATGGTGATGTGAACTAGATTATTGACTCTAGTGCAAGTGGGAGACTGTTGGAAATATGCCCTAGAGGAAATAATAAATTGGTTATCATCATATTTCCTTGTTCATGATAATCGTTTATCATCCATGTTATAATTGTGTTGATCTGAAACTTAGATACATGTGTGGATACATAGACAACACCATGTCCCTAGTATGCCTCTAATAGACTAGCTCGTTGATCAAAGATGGATATGGTTTCCTAGTCATGGACATGAGATGTCATTTGATAACGGGATCACGTCATTAGGAGAATGATGTGATGGACAAGACCCAAACTAAAAACGTAGCATATGATCGTGCCAGTTTATTGCTAATGTTTTCTACATGTCAAGTATTTGTTCCTATGACCATGAGATCATCCAACTCACTGACACCGTAGGAGTACCTTGTGTGTATCAAACGTCGCAACGTAACTGGGTGACTATAAAGGTGCTCTACAGGTATATCCGAGGGTGTCTGTTGGGTTGGCATGGATCAAGACTGGGATTTGTTACTCCGTGTGACGGAGAGGTATCTCAGGGCCCACTCGGTAATACAACATCACAATAAGCCTTGCAAGCAATGTGACTAAGTGTTAGTCACGAGATCTTGTATTACGGAAAGAGTAAAGAGACTTGCCGGTAATGAGGTTGAACTAGTTATGGAGATACCGACGATCGAATCTCGGACAAGTAACATACCGAAGAACAAAGGGAACATCATACGGGATTAACTGAATCCTTGACATAGAGGTTTGACCGATAAAGATCTTCGTAGAATATATATAGGAACCAATATGGGCATCCAGGTGCCGCTATTGGTTATTGACCATAGAGGTGTCTCGGTCATGTCTACATAGTTCTCGAACCCGCAGGGTCTGCACACTTAAGGTTCGGTGACATTTCGGTAGTATAGAGTTATGGATGGTGGTGACCGAAGGTTGTTCGGAGTCCCGGATGAGATCCTGGACGTCACGAGGAGCTCCGAAATGGTCCAGAGGTAAAGATTGATTTATAGGAAGTCCTGTTTTGGTCGCCGGAAAAGTTTCGGGCTCATCGGTAGTGTATCGGGAGTGCCGGTAGTGTACCGGGGGACCATCGGGAGAGGTATTTCGACCCAAGAGGCTACATGGGCTGTGGGAGGAGGTAAACCAACCCCTGGTAGGCTGGCCGAAGCCTCCCCTAAGGGCCCATGCGACTGGAGTGGTTTGAGAAGAAAAAAATCCAAAGGTGGAGAGGTGGAAAGAGTTTCCAAGTGGAAAGGAGGAATCCTACTCCTAATAGGATTGGAGTAGGACTCGTCCACCTCCAATTTCGACCAAACCTTGAGGGTTTGAGGCTGCCTCCTCCCCTCTCTCCCTCCTATATATACTAGAGGATTTAGAGGAAAAAGCTAACCCTAATAGCCACGTGCTACCTCTCCTCTAGATCGCAGTTTCTCCTCTAGATCGTTTTCAGCGGTGCTTAGGCGAAGCCTTGCTGGAATAGCTCCGCCATCATTGCCGCAACGCCGTCGTGCTGCGGAGAACTCATCTACCTCTCTGCTCCCTCTTTCTGGATCAAGAAGGCGGAGATCGTCATCGAGCTGTACGTGTGCTGAACGCGGAGATGACGTCCATTCGACGCTAGATCGGAAGGACCGTGATCAAGATCGCGAGACAAATCGTGATGAGATCACGGGAAGGATCGTGATGAGCTCGCGGGACAGATCATGATTGGATCGCGGGACGGATCGTGATGAGATCACGGGATGCTCGGCGATTTGGATCGCGAAGACGTTCGACTACACCAACCGCGTTTCTTAACGCTTCCCGCTTAGCGATCTACAAGGGTATGTAGATCCACTCTCCCTCTCGTAGATGCTCATCACCATGGATAGATCTTGCATGTGCGTAGATAATTTTTTGTTTCCCATGCAACGTTCCCCAACATCAACTATGTCAGTATTGTTGAGAGAACTTGCACTAGTGAAAGTATGAAGCCTAGGCCTTGTTTTCAAGCATTGCAATACCGTTTTTGCTCACTTTTGTTACTTGCTACCTTGCTTTTTTATATTTCCAGATTACAAAAACTTATATCTACCATCCGTATTGCACTTGTATCACCATCTCTTCGCCGAACTAGTGCACCTATACAATTTGCCATTGTATTGGGTGTGTTGGGAACACAAGAGATTTTTTTGTATTTGATTGCAGTGTTGTTTGAGAGAGACCATCTTCATCCTACACCTCCCACGGATTCATAAACCTTAGGTCATCCACTTGAGGGAAAATTGTTACTGTCCTGCAAAACTCTGCGCTTGGAGGCCCGACAAAGTCTACAAGAATAAAGTTCCATAGTAGACATCACAGAGTCACCACCACAACACCATCACCGAGAAGCCAAACCCTAACTCTAGGAAAGTTAAGTATGTCATTGCAGCACAAATCCAGAGTTCGCACCTTAGCTTATGCAATCGGTGCAGGAGGAAACACATGTGGAGAGGATGTTGGGCCAAGTCCCTCCACATGGAGGTGTGTTGGCAGCCCAACTTCAACCCACAAGTCCAACACGCGTGAGCCATTGATGCCAACTCCAGCCAACAGTTGGGAGTCCTTCCTGGTGAAGGGAGTAGGAGAAAACCTAAAACATTCAACTCAACCGGTGGTGGGTCCCATTGCGAGAGTGTGAGAGAGAGCACAATGACAATACAACCTATAAGAGAGAGATGAAGAATAGGAGTACGTGGTTATGTCCAGATTTGTTGCATTTCACATTATTCCAGCTGGTGATTGGAGGCTTAAATGTGCTTGGTTTGACACCAAACTTGAAGAGCTCGCCCCTTACTTTCAGTACTTTGATTTGATTAACTGGTTTGAGCATTAGGTCACCGGAGCATCTAATTCGAGAGTGGTTTTGTTAGTTTGGAGTGCTGCAATTTCATCACGCATAAGTTTTGGGAGATGAACATAATGGATAGGCAAAGGGTATCCGATTGAGCCGAACTTTTAAAGGGATCTCGGGAACTCATATGTCTATTTGTGTACCAAATTTGGCGATGTTTGGTTCAATAGTTTAGAAAATCGAAAGGGGACGACAATGTTTACTCTGCTTTGCTGAAAATTTATCTCTTGTGGTTGATTGTTATTGTCGCCGGTTGACAACTAGTAGAGTTGCTGTAAATCTGTTTAGAGGTTCTCGAGAAAATTCCTTATGCACCATTCTCATAGCGAAGTTGGGTGTTCCGGTCGGTCCACATTCATAACTTTTCACTTCTTAAGTTGAGAATATTTTTCCATGTTAAATCTTGTGTCATATGTGCATGCTATTTGAGTTTATCCAACTGCTTATTGGTTGGTGTGTCCTCACAGTTCACTATTGATATTTTCCCATTTTGAAAAAGTTTCAGGTGATACCGGTCTTCATATGCTACCGAGATACGGGATTCTAGATCCAACGACATTTGAGGAGTTGTCATAGCTGCGCGTAATTTCATGACTCTTGGATGACTTTTTTTGCAAAATGTTCGAGAGCTCCCAGAGACCATTTGATTTGAGATCTAGTGGCTCCCAATAGACTGTATCACGGTATCATTTAAATGTTGGGAGTACGAATGAAGAGAAATTTTAGTTTCTCTTTTCTGAATATTTCTACCGTGAGCAGATGAGTCAGAAATGAATGTGTGTCTTATGTTGGTTACCCAGTCCTTTGAGACACGGATCATAAATGTGAACGGCTTCAAATTTAAGAGACACAAAGCAGGGGGTACACTTGTTGCGAGCACTCTCTTTCTGAAATTTAATCGCCGGATCGGTAGATCTGGATCAGCATTCACCAGTTGTCACTTCGCGGGTGTCGCACGATAGAGGGCGCGGCCGGGGTGGCCGTATCCCGGCCACTCGTACAAAGGTGCATGTGGCGTTAGCTGGCGAGCCATTAAGGTTAATCAGGAGGTGACAGGCAGGCGAGCGGGAGTATCTATCCCTCGCCACTAGGTTCCTTTCACGGCTTTCCCGTCCACCCCTGCTTCCGTCCAGTCGCCGGTCTGAATTCCGCTGGGGCTCGCGCGCCCCCGGCCGTCCGATTTCGGCTCTAGCCCACGCGCGCATTGCGCGCTGTGTGGACGGCGCGGACGAGCGCCGCGGCGTCACCCGTCTATCATGTGAGTGACAACCCACCACCATGGCCCGGGTGTCACGCGCGCGCCCGCTCGCGTCGCTCTCTAGTGGGAGTAGCACGAGCTCGCTAGTGTGCCGCTGAATGCCGAGTCTCAGACTCTCAGCTCGCAACTACCAACCGGCAACCGCGCGAGCTATATATGCGCTGCGCGCTCAGCTATGCAGCTCGAACGCCGTGTCGTTTGACGGAGACTAAGAGCAAGCACCCAGGTCGACGCCAGACTTGCCTCGCCGGCAGCTTCCTACGGCCACACGGTGGGCGGCAAGAGCGATGGACCCATACAAGTACCTCAACATCCGCTTCAACCCGGACGGCTCGCTCACCCGCAACGCCCAGGCGAAGCTCATCCCGGCGGCGCCGTCGGGGGAGCCCGTCGCGGTCACCACCGCAGCCGGCCCCGCGCGCCGCATTGTCCACTCCAACGACGTCCCGCTCGACGACGCCAACGGCACTAGCGTGCGCCTCTTCGTGCCGGGCTTGGCCGCGGCGCCCCGCACCGGCAGGCTGCCGCTGATCGTCTACTTCCACGGGGGCGGGTACGTGCTCTTCCGCGCGGCCTCCGAGCCGTTCCACAACAACGCCGCGGTCCTGGCCGCCACCGTGCCCGCCGCCGTCGCCTCCGTCGACTACCGCCTCGCGCCCGAGCACCGCCTCCCCGCCGCCTTTGACGACGCCGCCGACGCGGTCCGCTGGGTGCGGCCGTACGCCGCCGGCTCGCCGGGCAGGCCGATCTTCATAATGGGCTGCCACAACGGGGCCAGCATCGCGTTCCGCGCCGCGCTGGCGGCGGTGGACGAGGGCGTGGAGCTGCGGGGGTTGATACTGAACCAGGCGCACCACAGCGGCGTGGAGAGGACGGCGGCGGAGGCGGCGTCGGTGGACGACCGAGTCCTGCCGCTGCCGGCGAACGACCTGCTCTGGGAGCTCGCGCTGCCGCTGGGCGCCGACCGGGACCACGAGTACTGCAACCCGGAGGCCATGCTGGCCGGCGTCGGAACGGAGCGGCTGCGGAGGCTGCCGCCGTGTCTGGTGCTCGGCCGCAAGAAGGACCCGCCGAGGGACCGGCAGAGGGTGCTGGTGGATGCGCTGCAGAAGGCCGGGGTGGCCGTGGAGGCGCAGATGGACGGCGCCGGGTACCACGCGATGGAGCTGTTCAAGACTAACTGCGCCGAGGAGTTCAACGCGCAGGTGACGGACTTCGTCCGCCGGCACGCCGGCGACGGCGACGACGTATACGCTGCGAGGAGCAGGCTGTGATCGGTGGATCCAAAACCGGAGGTTGTTACAACGGCGCTGTCTCATCTAGTACAATTTTTAAATGACTAATATATCAATCATATCTTTGTCACCATGCTATGATTGATTGACTTGGACTGACGGGCTGAGGCTCCTACGCCGGCAAGTACAATCATTGCAGTGTCGAGCTACTGGATCACTATCCCCACTTTTTGAATGGATTTGTCACGTTTGTTTTAACCCTTTTTGCTTTATTTATTATTTTTACCACCTACAGGCGGCAACTTGAGATTGCCATGTGCTTGTTAGAGCATCTCCGGTCGTTGAACTCCCACGAGACATAAAAATCGCCGTCTGAAAGCGAGTCTGCAATAGAATCGGCGCTGGGGCGGTTAGGCATCTAGCCGTCGTCCCAAGGTCGTTCCCAGACGCCGATATCGGTCCATTCGCGGCCGCTTTTCGGCCTAGATAAGTAGAAAAATGACCCGATATCGACGAGAAACGACCCATATTCGGCGTGGTTTGACGTTGAATTCTCGATATAATATATATTTTTACCACATAGTTCATCACAGAAAACCAAATAATTCAACAAAATAGTGCAACAACAAATAGTTCATTCAACAAATAAAAACTCATATGTCATCACACGTCGAGCTAGGCGTCACCCTTGATCCTTCATAGGTGCTCCACCAGATCCTGCTGCAGTTGATGATGCACCTGTGGGTCTCGGATCTCCTGACGCATACTGAGGTAGGCAGTCCAGGTTGCCGGTAGCTGGTGATCAACTTCGGCTAGAGGACCCTGCCTGTAGTATGGTTCAGTATCAAACACTGGCTCTTCCTGCTCGCTCTCGATGATCATGTTGTGTAAGATGACACAGCAACTCATGATCTCCCACATTTGATCTTTCGACCAGGTTTGAGCAGGGTACCGGACAACAGCAAATCGAGATTGGAGCACACCAAATGCCCGCTCGACATCCTTCCTGCAAGCCTCCTACACCTTCGCAAAGTGGGACTTCTTGCCTCCTAGCACAGCGTTTGAGATAGTCTTCACAAATATAGACCATATCGGATAGATGTCATCAGCTAGGTAGTACCCCTTGTTGTAGCGCCGCCCATTGAACTCGAAGTTCGCCGGAGGAGAATGACCTTCAACAAGCTTGGCAAAGACAGGGGAGCACTACAGCACGTTGATGCCATTGTGAGTTCTTGGCATACCAAAGAAGGAGTGCCAAATTCAGAGGTCCTGTGTGGCCACCGCCTCAAGTACCACACTGCAACCGCCTTTGGCGCCTTTGTACATCCCCTGCCAAGCAAATGGCAGTTCTTCCATTTCCAATGCATGCAGTCGATGCTTCCAAGCATCCCAGGAAATCCTCTTGTCACATTCTATGCTAGGATCCGAGCCGTGTCTTCCGCATTGGGTGTTCGCAAGTATTGCAGTCCAAACACAGTCATCACTGCCCGACAGAACTTGTAGAAACACTCAATGGTGGTGGACTCGGCCATGCGCCCATAGTCGTCGAGTGAATCACCGGGAGCTCCGTATGCAAGCATCCTCATCGCTGTCATGCACTTCTGGATTGATGTGAATCCCAGTTTGTCGGTGCAATCCTTCTTGCACTTGAAGTAGCTATCGAACTCCCGGATGGAATTCACAATCATGAGGAAAAGCTTTCGGCTCATCCGATAACGGTGCCGAAATGTTTTGTCGCCTTGCAGTGGAGCGTCGGCGAAGTAGTCGGAGTAAAGCATGTAGTAGCCTTCGAGACATTGCCAGTTCTTTGCTTTCATCCGCCCCGGCGCCGAGCCACCTCGCTGCGGCTTTTCATTGCTCGCCGACAGGCCGGCGAGGGCGGCGAGGACCATGAGTTGTTCCTCTTCCTGGACGTCGGCCTCGGCTTCCTCCTCCAGCAATGCGGCGAGCGCTGCCTCGTCGTCCGAGTCCATTGCCGAGGCAGGCAAATCACCGAACACCTTGCGGGCGCGGTGGGCGCGTACCCGTCGCTACACTGCCCCTCCGCGGCCGAAAACGCCGGAAAAATCGCCTAGCTGGTGGTGGAGGGGCTGCCTCGGCGAAACCTCTGCTCTTTTTCCGGTGGGGATGGGCTATCTAGCGGTGGCGGGAGGTTGGCGGCGCTAGGATCAACCGGTTGGCGGCCGAGCGCGCGGGGGGTGGGAGGCGAATCTGAAAGAAAGACTTGACTTTTCGCGTGACGGTGTGGGCCAGACGTGATTTTCCCTTGCGCCGGAGCCCTCGCCTCCCCCTTCGCCGGGTGCGGTCTACGATTGCCGAGCCCAAAAACGGGCCGAGCCAGCGGATTTCGTTGTCCTGGGCGCGCGACTGGGGTGTGTTTTCGGTGCCGGCGCCGAAAAAGTCGCTTGGGGGCTGTTGGGGGTGCGACTGGAGATGCTCTTACAATCAGAAAGTTCGGGGAGAAAAAGCTCTGCTTTTTTTCCCGAATATACTCCCTTCGTTTCATAGCGTCCACGCTTTTAAAATCTAAATTTAATCATACATTCAATTAACGAGATCAGTTACAACAAAAGCAAAAAATTATATCACTGAATTAAACTTTTGCTCCGGCCACAGTCGATCTCGTTGGTTAAATTTATAATTAAACTTACTTTTCAAGAAATTTTAACGCATTACATTGTAAAACAGAAGGAGTAGTATAAAACATGGACGCTCGAACGTATGTATATACACTTATTTCTATATAAACACATGGTACGCACATTTTATTCTATAAGCACATATAAAAGTGTTGGGGAACGTTTCATGGGAAACAAAAAAATTTCTACGCACACGCAAATCTATCCATGGTGATGAGCATCTACGAGAGGGAGAGTGGATCTACGTACCCTTGTAGATCGCTAAGCGGGAAGCGTTAAGAAACGCGATTGGTGTAGTCGAACGTCTTCGCGATCCAAATCGCCGAGCGTCCCGCGATCTCATCACGGTCCGTCCCACGATCCAATCACGATCCGTCCCGCGAACTCATCACGATCCGTCCCACGATCCAATCACGATCCGTCCTGCAAACTCATCACAATCTGCCCCGCGAACTCATCACGATCCGTCTCGCGATTTTGATCACGGTTCTTTCGATCTAGCGCCGAACGGACGACACCTCCACGTTCAGCACGCGTACAACTCGATGACGATCTCCGCCTTCTTGATCCTTTGGGTCGGCCGAACCAAGGAGGAGAGGAGGAATCCTCCTCCAATCCTAGTAGGACTAGGACTCCTCCTTATTTTGGTCTTTTTGCCTTTTCCCACCTTTTTCTCTTTGGGCTTTTCTTCCCAGCCGATGGGCCTTGTGTAGGACTTCCATCAGACCACTAAGGGCTGGTATTTACTCTCCCACAGCACATGTAGCCTCTTGGGTCGAAATACCCCTCCCGATGGTCTCCTGGTACACTACCGGCACTCCCAGTACACTACCGATGAGCCCGAAACTTTTCCGGCGAACAAAATAGGACTTCCTCTATATCAATCTTTACCTCCAGACCATTTCAGAGATCCTAGTGATGTCCGTGATCTCATCCAGGACTCCGAACAACCTTCAGTCACCACCATACATAACTCTATACTACCGAAACATCACCGAACCGTAAGTGTGCAGACCCTGTGGGTTCGAGAACTATGTAGACATGACCGAGACACCTCTACGGTCAATAACCAATAGCGGGACCTGGATGCCCATATTGGTTCCTACATATTATATGAAGATCTTTATCGGTCGAACCTCTATGTCAAGGATTCAGTTAATCCCGTATGATTTTCCCTTCGTTCTTCGGTATGTTACTTGCCCGAGATTCGATCGTCGGTATCTCCATACCTAGTTCAACCTCATTACCGGCAAGTCTCTTTACTGGTTCCGTAATACAAGATCCCGTGACTAACACTTAGTCACATTGCTTGCAAGGGTTGTTGTGATATTGTATTACCGAGTGGGCCCTGAGATACCTCTCCGTCACACGGAGTAACAAATCCCAGTCTTGATCCATGCCAACTCAACAGACACCCTCGGAGATACCTGTAGAGTAGCTTTATAGTCACCCAATTACGTTGAGACGTTTGATACACACAAGGCACTCCTCCGGTGTCAGTGAGTTGCATGATCTCATGGTCATAGGAACATATACTTGACATGCAAAAAATAGTAGCAATAAACTGACATGATCATATGCTACGTTTGTAGTTTGGGTCTTGTCCATCACACCATTCTCCTAATGATGTGATCCCGTTATCAAATGACATCTCATGTCCATGGCTAGGAAACCTTAACTATCTTTGATCAATGAGCTAGTCTATTAGAGGCATACTAGGGACATGGTTTTGTCTATGTATCCACACATGCATCTAAGTCTCCGATCAATACAATTATAGCATGGATAATAAACGATTATCATGAACAAGGAAATATGATAATAACTAATTTATTATTGCCTCTAGGGCATATTTCCAACAGTCTCCCACTTGCACTAGAGTCAATAATCTAGTTCACATCACCATGTGACACGCATTGTTATGAATCTAACACCCAGTGAGTTCTAGGGCTCGATCATGCTTTGCATGTGAGAGAGGTCTTATAGTCAACGGGTCTGCGACATTCAGATCCGAGTGTACTTTGCAAATCTCTATGTCAAACTGTAAACACTGCTACCACACTCCATTTGGTACTATTCCAAATGGCTACTCCACTATACGTATCCAGATTGCTACTACGAGTCATCCGGATTGGTGTTAAAGCTTGCATCGACGTAACACTTAACGACGAAATCTTTATCACCTCCATAATTGAGAAACTTTTCCTTAGTCTTTTAGTCACTAAGGATAATATTGACCGTTGTCCAGTGATCTACTTATGGATCACTCTTGTACCCCTTGACGGACTCATGGCAAGGCACACACAGGTGCGGTACACAACATGGCATACTATACAGAGCCTATGGCTAAGGCATAGGGGATGAACATTCGTCCTTTATCTTTCTTCTGCCGTTGTCGAGCTTTGAGTCTCACTCAACTTCACACCTCGCAAATCAGGCAAGAACTCTTTCTCTGACTGATCCATTTTGAACTCTTTCAAAATCTTGTCAAGGTATGTACTCATTGAAAGTCTCATCAAGCATCTTGATCTATCTCTATAGATCTTGATGCTCAACAATTAGGTAGCTTTATCTAGGTCTTCCTTTGAAAAACTCTTTTCAAACAACCATTTATGCTTTCCAGAAATTCTACATCATTTCCGATCAACAATATGTCATCCACATATACTTATCAGAAATTCTATAGTGATCCCACTCGCTTGATTGTAAATACAAGTTTCTCGTAAACTTTGTATAGACTCAAAAACTTTGATCACCTCATCAAAGTGTATATTCGAACTCCGAGATGCTCGCTTCAGTTCATAGAAGAATCACTAAAGCTTGCACACCTTTTAGCATCCTTAGGACTGACAAAACCTTCTCGTTGTATCACATACAACCTTTCCTCAAGTAAACCGTTAAGGAAACAATGTTTTGATATCCATCTGCCAGATTTCATAATTGAAAAATGCAGCAAGTGCTAACATAATTCCAACAGACTTTAGCATCACTACGAGTGAGAAAATCTCATTGCAGTCAACTCCTTGAACTTGTCATAAACTTCTTTGCAACAAGTCGAGCTTTACAAATGGTGGCATTTACCATGAGCGTCTATCTTTATTTTAAACATCCATTTGTACTCAACGACCTGCCGTCCAACGAGCAAGTCTACCAAAGTCTACACTTGGTTTTCATACATGGAACCTTTCTCGGATTTCATGGCCTCTAACAATTTTTTGGAATCCAGGCCCATCATTGCTTCTCCACAGCTCGTAGGTTCATCGTTGTCCAACAACATGACCTCCAAGACAGGGTTGTCATACCGCTCAGGAGCAGTACACATCCTTGTCGACCTACGATGTTCGATAGTAACTTGATCCGAAGCTTTCATGATCATCATCATTAACTTCCTCTTCAACTAACGAAGGCTTCACAGAAACAAATTCCTGCGCTGCGCTACTCTCTGGTTGAACAAAGTTTCAACAACCTCATCATGTTCTATCTTCCTCCCACTCAATTCTTTCGAGAGAAACTCTTTCTCGAGAAAGGACCCAGTTTTAGCAACAAATACTTTATGCTTGGATCTAAGATAGAAGGTTTACCCAACTGTCTTTAGGGTATTCTATGAAGATGCATTTGTCCGCTTTGGGTTCGAGCTCATTAGGTGAAAACATTTTCCACACAAGCGTCGTAGCCCCAAACATTAAGAAATGACAGCTTAGGTTTCTATCAAACTATAATTCACGTGGTGTCATCTCAACAGATTTAGATGGTGCCCTATCTAAAGTGAATGTAGTTGTCTCCAATGCATAACCCCAAAATTATAGTAGCAAAATGATAAGAGACATCATAGCAAGCACCAAATAGAGCACGACTATGACATTCGAACACACCATCACACTATGGTGTTCCGGGTGGCGTGAGTTGTGAAACAACTTTCACATTGTCTAAAGTTGTATGCTAAACTCATAACTCAGATATTCACCTCCACGATCATATCGCAGACATTTTTATCTTCTTGTCACGACGATCTTAAACTTCACTCTGAATTTGCTTGAACCTTTCAAACGATTCAGACTTGTGTTTCATTAAGTAAATATACACTATATCTACTCAAATCATCAGTGAAGGTAAGAAAATAACGATATCCACCGCACGCTACAAGACTCATTGGATTGCATGGATCAACATGTATCATTTCCAATAAATCACTTTCCTGCTCCATCAATCCGGAAAATGGGGTCCTTAGTCATCTTGCTCAAGAGGCATGGTTCGCATGTCTCAACCGATTCGAAATCGAATGAGTCCAAAGATCCATCAACATGGAGTTTCTTCATGCGCTTTATACCAATATGACTTTTAGCGGCAATGCCACAAGTATGTGGTACTATCATTATTAACTTTGTATCTTTTTGCATCAATGTTTTGAACATGTGTATTACTACGATCAAGATTCAACAAACCATTCTCACTGGGTGCATGACCATTGAAGGTATTATTCACGTAAACAGAATAACCATTATTCTCTAACTTAAATGAATAACCGTGTTGCAATAAACACGATCTAATCACGTTGATGCTCAACGCAAAACATGAAATAACATTTATTTAGGTTCGTCACTAATCCTGAAGGTAGAGAGAGCGTGCGATGTTGATCACATCAACCTTGGAAACATTTCCAACACACATCGTCACCTCACCCTTAGCTAGTTCTCCGTTTATTCCGTAGCTTTTATTTCGAGTTAGTAACATTTAGCAACCGAACCGGTATCCAATACCCAGGTGCTACTAGGAGTTCTCGCAAGGTACACATCATTAACACGTATATCAAATATACTTCTGTCGACGTTGCCAGCCTTCTTATCTACCAAGTATCTAGGGTTGTTCCGCTTCAGCGACCGCTCTCCTCATAAGCACTTAGTCTCGGGTTTGGGTTCAACTTTGGGTTGCTTCACTGGGGCAGCAACTGACTTGCTATCCATCAAGTTTCCCTCCTTGCTCCTGCCCTTCTCGAAACTAGTGGTTTGACTAACCATCAACACTTGATGCTCCTTCTTGATTTCTACCTTCACGGTGTCAAACATCGCGAACAGCTCAGGGATCATTATTTCTATCCCTGGCATTTTATAGTTCATCACCAAGTTCTAGTAGCTTTAGTGACAGTGACTTGGAGAACTATATCAATCACTATCTTATCTGGAAGATCAACTCCCACTCGATTCAAGCGATTGTAGCACCCAGACAATCTGAGCACATGCTCAACGATTGAGCTATTCTCTTTCATCTTGCAGGCAAAGAATCTTGTTGGAGATATCATATCTCGCAACATGGGCATGAGCCTGAGATCCTAATTTCAGCTCTTAGAACATCTCATATGTTCTATGACGTTCAAAACATTTCGGAGCCTCAATTCTAAGCCGTAATGCATGACGCACTAAACTATCAAGTAGTTATCAGAACGTGCATGTTAGATGTTCACAACATCTACAAACAACGCTAGAGGGGTTGGCGCACCGAGCGGTGCATTAAGGACATAAGCCTTCTGTGCAGCAATGAGGGCAATCCTCAGATCACGGAGCCAGTCCGCAATCATGTTTCAACTCTATTTCTCTAGGAACATATAAAAATTCAAGGGAGCTACAACGTGAGCTAGTAATCTACAACATAGTTTGCAAAGACACTACTGACTATGTTTCATGATAATGAGTTCAATTAATCATATTACTTAAGAACTCCCACTCAAATTGACATCCCTCCGGTATTCGAGTGATGCATGATCCAAATTCACCACCTCAAGTCCGATCATCACGTGAGTTGAGGTGGTTTCAATGGTGAACATCATCATGTTGTTCATATCTGCTATATGACTCATGTTCAACCTTTAGGTCTCTTGTGTTCCGAGGCCATGTCTGTACATGCTAGGCTCGTCAAGTTTAACCCGAGTGTTCTGCATGTGCAACACTGGCTTGCACCCGTTGTATGTGATCGTAGAGTCTATCACACCCGATCACCACGTGGTGTCTCAACACGACGAACTTTCGAAATGGTGCACACTCGGGGAGAACACAATTCATCTTGAAATTTAAGTGAGGGATCACCTTATAATGCTACCGTCGTCCTAAGCAAAACAAGGTGCATAAAAGGATTAACATCACATGCAAATCATAAGTGACATGATATGACCATGAACCTGTGCTTTTGATCTCCATCTTGAAAGAACCAGCACGATCTCCATCGTCACCGGCATGACACCATGATCTTCATCATCTTGATCTCCATCAACGTGTCCCCATCGGGGTTGTCGCGCCCATCATGCTTGTACTACTATTGCTACCGTTTAGCAATAAAGTAAAGCATTACATAGCGCTTAATGATTGACATGCAGGTCATACAATAATTAAATAAAACCCTATGGCTCTTGCCGGTTGCCGTACTCATCGACATGCAAGTCGTGATATTCTATACAACACATGATCATCTCATACATCACATATATCACATCATGTAATTGGCCATATCACATCACAACATACCCTGCAAAAACAAGTTAGACGTCCTCTCATTGTTGTTGCATGTTTTACGTGGATGCTACGGGTATCTAGCAAGAACAATTCTCATCTACGCAAAAACCACAACGGTGACACACTAGTTGCTTTTCAACTTTCTCAAGGACCGCCTTTGTCGAATCTGATCCAACTAAAGTGAGAGAAACTGGCACCCGCAAGCCATCTATGCAACAAGTTGCAGTTGAGGGAATCGGTCTCTCGTAAGCGTACGAGTAATGTTGGTCCGGGACGCTTCATCTCACAATACCGCTGAACCAAAACATGACCAAGGGAGGAAGCAATCTAAGCATCAACGCCCACAAACTCTTTGTGTTCTACTCGAGATCTCATCTACACATAGACCTAGCTCATGATGCCACTGTTGGGGAACGTTGCATGGGAAACAAAAAATTTCCTACGCACACGCACATATATCCATGGTGATGAGCATCTACGAGAGGGAGAGTGGATCAACGTACCCTTGTAGATCGCTAAGAGGGAACCGTTAAGAAACGTGGTTGGTGTAGTCGAACGTCTTTGCAATCCGAATCGCCGAGGGTCCCGCGATCTCATCACGATCCGTCCTGCGATCCAATCACGATCCGTCCCGTGAACTCATCACGATCCGTCCCGCGATCCAATCACGATCCTTCCCGCGAACTCATCACAATCCGTCCCGTGAACTCATCACGATCCATCTCGCGATCTTGATCACGGTCCTTCCGATCTAGCGCCGAATGGGCGGCACCTCCGCATTCAGCACACATACAAATCGATGACGATCTCCGCCTTCTTGATCCAGCAAGAGGGAGCGGAGAGGTAGAAGAGTTCTTCGGCAGCATGATGGCGCTCCGGTGATGGTGGTGGAGCTATTTCGGCAGGGCTTCGCCTAAGCACTGCAGAAAACTGATCTAGAGGAGAAACTATGCACTAGAGGAACGGGTAGCACGTGGCTGAAAATCTTGTGCAAAAAACCCTAAAACCTCTAGTATATATAGGAGGAAGATAGGAGGAGGCTTGGCTCCCAAGGAGCCAGCCCTTGGGTCGGCCGAACCAAGGAGGAGAGGAGGAATCCTCCTCCAATCCTAGTAGGACTAGGACTCCTCCTTATTTTGGTCTTTTTGCCTTTTTCCACCTTTTTCTCTTTGGGCTTTTCTTCCCAGTCGCATGGGCCTTATGTGGGACTTCCACCAGCCCACTAAGGGCTGGTATTTACTCTCCCACAGCCCATGTAGCCTCTTGGATCGAAATACCCCTCCCTATGGTCTCCTGGTACACTACCGACACTACCGGTACACTACCGATGAGCCCAAAACTTTTCCGGCGACCAAAATAGGACTTCCTATATATCAATCATTACCTCCAGACCATTCCAGAGATCCTCGTGACATCCGGGATCTCATCTAGGACTCCGAACAACCTTCGGTCACCACCATACATAACTCTATACTACCAAAACGTCACCGAACCTTAAGTGTGTAGACCCTGCGGTATCGAGAACTATGTAGACATGACCGAGACACCTCTATGGTCAATAACCAATAGCGGGACCTGGATGCCCATATTGGTTCCTACATATTCTATGAAGATCTTTATCGGTCGAACCTCTATGCCAAGGATTCAGTTAATCCCGTATGATGTTCCCTTTGTTCTTCGATATGTTACTTGCCCGAGATTCGATCGTCGATATCTCCATACCTAGTTCAACCTCGTTATCGGCAAGTCTCTTTACTCGTTCCGTAATACAAGATCCCGTGACTAACACTTAGTCACATTGCTTGCAAGGCTTGTTGTGATGTTGTATTATCGAGTGGGCCTTGAGATACCTCTCCGTCACATGGAGTAACAAATCCCAGTCTTGATCCATGCCAACTCAACAGACACCCTCGGAGATACCTGTAGAGTAGCTTTATAGTCACCCAGTTACGTTGCGACATTTGATACACACAAGGCACTCCTCCGGTGTCAGTGAGTTGCATGATCTCATGGTCATAGGAACATATACTTGACATGCAGAAAACAGTAGCATTAAACTGACACGATCATATGCTACGTTTGTAGTTTGGGTCTTGTCCATCACACCATTCTCCTAATGATGTGATCCCATTATCAAATGACATCTCATGTCCATGGCTAGGAAACCTTAACCATCTTTGATCAACGAGCTAGTCTATTAGAGGCATACTAGGGACATGGTTTTGTCTATGTATCCACACATGCATCTAAGTCTCCGATCAATACAATTATAGCATGGATAATAAACGATTATCATGAACAAGGAAATATGATAATAACTAATTTATTATTGCCTCTAGGTCATATTTCCAACAAAAAGACCTTGTTTTCATGACTACTGCACCCCTACCACCCAAAATATAAGGCAAGCTTGACTTTCCACGTCTTTGATACATGACTTTGATCATTAATATACACCAAAACATATATTAATTAAACATGTATAAATGGTATCATCGTATTTGTCTTGTAAATGAATTTTATTTTATATGTCTCTATACCAATTTGTGGACATACAAATGAGTAAAAAATATAGGCAAAATGGTATGATAAAGGCCAACAAAACAACCTCATTTCATATTTTTGGAAGGATGGAGTATTGTCTAAAACTGCTAGTAGACTTTGGAGCACACGTGCTTTGCCCACTGTTTCTTGGTTACGAGTGTTTTTTACGGGCTATTACTTAGTGTCCGCTCTTTTGCATCTAAAAATGAAGAGTTGAATTGAACTGAGTTGATTGATATTTCCTATTTATTAGGTTATGATGTTTAATTCGGTGTTTGCAACCCTAGTTGTTTGTTTTTCGTGTACCATTGATTTTTATTCTACATCAACCGGATTGATCATTTTATTTGAGGAATCGGCAAGGGTGTTGTCTTGTCATTTAGAAAAGGAGAAATATGTATAAGTTGACATGTTTTTAGGAGGACACATCCGAAAACCCTAAGATACCACAGATCATGTATAGAGTCGCATGCTAACTACTCATGAATATAGAACACTCTAGGACGAAAGACGAAATCGTGTTTCATGATCTCCTCAAAGGTGAGGTGGACCACCTTGATGTAATTCAATCTTCTTCCATGATTCTTTGATTCCTCTCTTTCAATGCATTCCATGTTATATTAATGAGGAAGTCGTTGTGTCGCCTTCTTAGGCGGTTGTCTGTATTCCTCAAGCTATCATGCCATCAAGCATCAATCGAGGAGGCGAGCGGTAGTCGTGACGAATGCCAACGCTCACTCACCCAAGTGAGGACAAGGCCGCGAACAAGAAATGTGAACGGGAAGGTCATGCATAGGTGTCATGTGGCCATCCGGCCAGCTGGATTGATCACTATACCATATAAATTAAAATGGATCTTACTTTTCTACTTCATTGGCATGTGTAGGTATGACCCTACATCCATGTATGATGCACGCCTCACACAAATCTAGTTCACTAATGCCTCTCCTTCTTAGCATCAATCTGTTAGAAATAGTTTAAACTCTATGTAATCTCGTCTAAACTCTATCTCTTCTCCCTATCTTCCCGTAGCTATTCAAGTTTCCTCATGTACGATGGTTGAGTCCTAGCGACCAACCTATTTCTTGTATTACACGGCATATTGCCAGGATTAATAAATATTGATGCGGCTCTCCCCTGGGAGAGTAGGAACGTTTATACCACAAATCTTACATGGTATACAGAGCTAGCCTCTTCCCTATCATCTAGCAAACACAAAACCAAAACCCTAGCGCCCTTCCATTGCCATCACCATGAGCTCCAGCGTTGTCGGCCTCAACCTCGGCGCTCCATCAACAGAGAAGCTCGCGAGGGGGAACTACCTCCTATGGAAGGCGCAAATTTTGCCGGCACTACGAGGCGCGCAGGTGACCGGTCTTCTCGACGGCAGCGATGCCATGCCGCCGAAAACAGTGGAGATCACCAAATCAGGCAAGACCACGGCCATAGCGCCGAATCCATTGTATGGTCCATGGATCGCCAAGGATCAGCGGGTCCTAAGCTATCTGCTGAATTCTCTCACCCCAGAGATCCTCGCGCAAGTCATCGGTAAGGAAAATACCCTTGATCTATGGACCACCCTTACCACGTTATTTGCTGCGCAGTCGCAATCATGAATAACAAACCTGAGGATTGCCATCTCCAACACCAAGAAGGGCAACATGTCCAGCAATGCCTTCATCGCCAGGATGAAGAGCCTCGGAGACGAACTTGCAGCAGCAGGTCGTCCGATGACAGATGGAGAGATGGTGGACTACATCCTCACCGGACTTGACCGGGATTACGATCCCATCGTTGTAGTATTCGGCGCCATCAAGAACTCCATTATTGTTGATGATCTTTTCTCGTAGATTTCTGCCTTTGATCAGAGGAGGAGATGCTAGGTGACGGACCAGCAGGGTTTCGTTCGTCAGCCAACACCATGTACAGGGGGCGCGACCAGTCTCGAGGTAAAGGAGGCCGCGGGCGAAGAGGACGTAGTGGCTCCGACCGTGCTCCTCCTTCTCCTGTTCACACCGATGGGAACGACGTCTATCAGCAGCGTCAATGTCAGCCACCACCGCAGCAGCACCAGCAACAGCATGAGGGTGATTACCCCGAGTGCCAGATATGTTACAAGCACCATGCTGGCGGCGCCAGGGACTGCTGGCATCGGTACAAGGAAGATCGCCGGGAAAAGAAAAGTTCCAACCTCATCACCAACTCGTATGGCATCGACACTAACTGGTATGCAGATTCGGGTGCTACTGAGCATATCATAGGAGAGCTTGACAAGTTGACGATGCGGGAGAAATATCATGGAGGTGACCAAGTGCACACGGCAAGTGGAGCTGGTATGGATATTACTCACATTGGTAACTCAATTGTTAAAACCCCTGAGAAATTTTTTCATCTAAACGATGTCTTACATATCCCTCATGCATCAAAAAATCTTATCTTCGTTCATCACTTTACACTTGACAATAATGTTCTCATCATATTCTATCCTTATTCTTTTGTGATTAAGGACTTGGCAACGCGAAGAGTCATCTTTAGAGGGAGATGCGAGGGAGGTCTCTATCCAATCACATCATATTCTTCTTTGTCATGGTCAAATAAGCAAGCTTGGAGTGTCGCCAAACCATCTTCAGAAAAGTGGCACCGATGCTTGGGTCATCCATCTTTAGTCATCATTTAGCATGTCCTTAGCAAAAATAAACTTCCTTTTGTGTCTAGTATTGAGTCAGTTTGTGATGCGTGTCAACAAGCAAAAAGTCATCAATTACCATATCCCATCTCTACTAGTGTGTATACTGCTCCATTGCAACTTATTTTTTGAGATGTTTGGGGACCAACCCCCACTTGAGTTGGTAGATTTTCTTGTTGTGTAAGTTTTATTGATGACTATAGCAAGTTTACTTGGATTTATTTGCTAAAGAAGTGATCCGATGTCTTTCAAGTTTTTAGCAATTTTCAAAGTCTTGTTAAACGTCAACTGAACTCTAAAATCCTTGCCATGCAAACGGACTCGAGAGGTGAGTATGAGAAACTTAATACCTTCTTTCAAAAGATTGGAATTTCCCATCATGTATCTTGTCCCCATGCTCACCAACAGAATGGTTCTGCTGAACGAAAACATCGCCACATTGTTGAAGTAGGACTAGCATTGCTAGCTCATGCATCTATGCCTCTCAAATTCTGGGATGAAGCCTTTCTCGCTTCAACATATCTTATCAATATTCGTCCCAGTAAAGTCATAAAATTTGAGAATCCTATCACTCGCCTTTTTTGGTATTACTCCAGATTATACATCCCTTCGCATATTTGGTTGTGCATGTTGGCCAAATCTCCAACCATACAACACACGCAAACTTGTGTTTCTTTCCAAACGATGTGTTTTCTTGGGGTATAGTCCTATACATAAAGGGGTCAAATGTCTTGATGTCTCTACTGGTAGAGTCTACATATCTAGGGATGTCGTTTTTGATGAATCTGTTTTCCCTTTCGAGTCACTTCATCCAAATGCCGGTGCTCTTCTTCGAAAAGAAACTATTATTATTCCGGAGTTTGATCAAGGGGTAATAACAATTGTACTAACCAATGTGCTAATGTTCCTTCTAGTTCTACTCTTGGTGCTATGCCTGTGTAGGTGCATGAAGAAAACGGAGTTCAAAACGGTCAAAATGATCAAAATCCGGTACAAAACAGGGCTATATTGGATGTGTATGTGGAAGAAGAAGCATGTGTGGAACCCGAGGAGGATGCGGTGGCGCCTGCCACGCCTGCGCGCCGATTCGTCTTGGATCATGGGCGGAAATCCGTGCAGGATCGCGTGCCTGCCAGTCGATAGGGAAACCAGGCGTCCCCGGCTCCCTTCATGTCCACCACGTCAGCGTGCATGCAGGGGGCAGACGAGGATGCGGGATCTCCCTTGTTCACCTCGTGCATGCAAGGGACAGGAACACCAGGCTCGGGATCCTTTGCTCTAGGTGACTCTGCTGACCCGGTGTAGCGACCCGACCTGGAAAGGTCAAGCCTCTATGTGTTCTGTGCAATCCCTGGATCAGTATGCTGGCACAAACAGTACATCAATGTATATATCAAAGTGCAATCACATGTAATTAACGTAAAACTGATATATACCTTAAAATCTCAAAAGAAACAGTCAACGGGAGTGGAGTCCCATTAAACACCAACTGCAGGTTGAGTGTAGACCATAACCCTGAATCGTACTCTTACCCGTCGTAGAGCTTATCTGCAACATAAGACGTTGCAGCCGTGTAGGTCAGTACATTGAATGTACCGGCAAGATCACCATAGTAGAACAGAAGATAAAAACTATTCTATATGCAGTAAGGCTTTGTGGCTCTGTGTCTGAGTTTTTGCATGAAAGCTGATTTTATTTCTTTTCCTATAACAAAGGAATATCAGGAATTTGCACTATAGAGTTACCTAACATGACATGGTTCCGCCAACCGATGTCTTAATGCCCACAAGTATCATAAGTTGCCCACAATTAATTATCAGTCCAGTGTTGAGAGTTCAGAGATAGATCCAAGTCCAGAGGCTCAAATTGTCCGTAACCAGGGACACGGCTAATCGATTAGGTTTAACTCTGCAGAGTGTTGTGTACTTTACCCACAAGATTCGTTCCCTCCTTGTAAGTCCTCGCACTTCATGGTGTTTGAGAACAGGACGAACGAAACATGGTCTTTCAGAGTGTTTCCCTGACTACTGGCAGTGCCCATCCAATCCTAACGTCGACTACATCTTGTAGCATTGCCCAGCGAGAGTCACAACAAAGATCAACCAAGCCAGAGCCCATAATGACTTGTGGCTACACAGGTAAGCTTCCGGGCATGAAGTATTCATCCCTCTCTTTGAGTCTGGGTGAAGCTTTCCGCAAGATGTCATGGCGCTTCTCCATGCATCCCGGCCATCCACTAGTTACTCCATGGATGCCCAATCAACCATCCTTCACACAGTAGTGTGTATTGAAAACTTGTTTCTCAAGTCTCGAAGTCTTGAGGTCTTGAAGATGCAGGACTTGAAAATGCCTTCATGAAGTTGTCGTCTTGACGTAGAGTCCTCCTTCTCACACCACTCACGAATACTCATACCAAACCTCGTCTACTTTAGCATAGCATTAAAATAACTAACGTTCCCGGGGCTTTAGTAACAAGTGGTGGGTTCCTACCTCATGCAATCTACTTGACTACAAGAATTTTCAATAACACTACTGAAGGGATTTGTTGAAAGATATCACTACATGCAATAAAACATAGGTATGAAATAGATGGTCAAAGTGAACTTGCCTGTAATGTTGATGAAGAATAATATCGCTCTCGGAAATACTTGTTAGAACTATTCGTCACTCTCCGATGAAAAATCTATAATAATCAACCATTGTATTCATAAGCAAACACTTCTATCAATCAATACGAACAATCAATAGACAACACAAAACTAAAAGCAACAAGGTTGTGATGAAGGAAATACTTAAGACAAAAGTCAAAATCAACCAAAAGTGGTTTTCTCTATAGTTAAATCCTATTTTCAAAAGTAACAAAACAAAAACAAAGCAAATATAACAAAAGTATTTTAGTAAATATTTTACTTAGTAAAAAGAATTACTTTTGAAGAACAAGTAAGAACTATGAAAACAACACACTAAACACCATAAGTTAACAACAAGTAAAACAATAAATTTTAAAATAACAAAAAACAAAATATATAACAACTAAGTTAACAGAAAATAAAACTTATATAACAATTTATGAAAATAATTTCAAATAGGAAATCCAACTAGCAAGGAAATCAATTTGCAAGTTATTATGAAACTAGAATTGATTTCATGCTATAAAAATAAACTTGGTTGAAATACTACTGCTAACTAACAAGAGACAAAGTAAAACCTCTCATATTTTGTGGCAAGACTTCTACTAAGACATAACAAGACAAAAATTATTTTCAGCAACTAATAAATAGATAACAGAAAATAAATACTAAAATTTTATTAGAAAACAGGAAGTATTTTATCATAAAACTTTTGTGCAAAAGAAATACTACAAAAACTTTTTACTAAACAATACTTAGTGTGAAAACAATGTTTACCTATTCAAATAGAACACAAAAGCAAAATAATTTTTTTAACAGAAATTAAATCTCCTAATGTTGAATAATAGAAAACTAAAAGAACTACAATAGAAAGTTAAACTAAAACAGAATCAAAATAAACTAAAATAAAAACAATTTAATTAAACCCTAAGAAGAACTAAACAGAATCTGTTTTGTTAAAAATACTAATTTAAATTAACCTAAAAATTCTCAAACTTAGCAGGGTGATAAATATAATCAATACAAATCAGTAGCAAAAAGAATCACTCAAAAACAAGTTTTTAAACTCAACTTATTTAGAAAATAAGATTTATATGAAATCTGTTTGAATTCAATTTTAAAACTTTCAAATATGTTCAAACTTTATATCTACAGAAAATAGATAAAATTTGTGACAAGATGCAAAAATAATCAATTTAAAACAATTAGAAACATAAAAGATATAAAGAAAACAAAAACAGAACTATTCTGTTTTAAAAACAGAAAAACAGAAAAATGAAAATTCTAACTAACGGACAGTGGGTGACGTGGCATGCTGTGATTGGCCGAGGCCGTGTGCATGCGGGTGCTAGCGAGCGGATGACCGAAGTGAAGTGGGTACTGGTTCATTGTTTTAAAATTTCTAATCTAGTCTGTTGACACTAGATCCGACGGCTACGGAGGGGGGGGGATGGCTTGCAGAGGAGGGTGTCGGGGTCTCCGACGAAGTCGACAGCGGCCGAGGGTCGGAGATGGTCGGAGACGGTGTTGCGATGGTCGCGGGCGGCATCCGAGTGCTCCAAACGGCGGCGGCGAGTCTCCGGCGTTCGTAGATGGCGTCGGAGGGGAGTGGGGGTGGAGGGGGCGACGACCACGAGCTCTGGTGGCTTCGGTTGGGAGCCGAGCTCCGGCGAGGTGGTGTGGTGGTGTTCTAGCGAGGGCAGCGGTGTTTGGGGGTGGAATGGGGCGTGGAGGGAGTAGGGGCTCTTATAGGTGCTGCGGACGCTCGGGAAACGGCAAGGGGAGTGAGATCCGGCGCGGATGGATCGCCCGCGAGGTAAGGGGAGGAAGGAAAGAGACGACCGCGGGGATCGCGCAGTCGGTTAGTGGGACCGGCACGTCAGAGAGAGAGAGGGAGAGAGGGTGGCATCGGTGGCCGGTTCGGAGCAATTTCGGGGTGGGGTTAAGGCAGGTGGGCCGGCCGGTTTTTAATAAAACTTTAAATTCGTTTCCTTTTCTAATTTCGAGAGAATTGAAATCTCATTAAGGCATTCAAAACATTTCCAAAAAATAAAGTTTTATATACCAAAATGATTAGGGAATTAAATGCAATTTAATGAACATTTTTCCACGGCCAAAATGAATACTTTAAAAGAATTATTTTCAGAAAATGCCTAAATGGCTTTTAATTATTTTTGCAATAAACTTTCAAATAACCCCCTGGTTTTTTATGGTTCAGAACTTCACAAAATAACCCTGGTGTGGAGTGTCATGTTCCTCCTCTCAAGATCTTGTCAAGGGTATTTGAATTCTTTCAAATTTAAAATGGAACCAAATATGAAATGAATTCCATATCAGGAAATTTCAAATAGTTTTAAAATTCACTTCTTCAAATCTTTTTATATTGAAGAAGTCATGTCATCTTCTCTCACTGATTTGAAATGTAGGAATTTGAATTCCAAAAACATATGGGAAAGTCATGTCATTCCCTCTCATTCAAAAGTTTTCAAAAAGTTTGAAATTTTCACTCAAATTTCAATCACTCAATCAAACAAACAATCATTCTAATATTTATTATAACATTCCAAATTTTGGGATGTTACAAACCTACCACACTTAAAATGAATCTCGTCCTCAAGATTCGAAAGGGCTAGAAAGAAAAGGTTAGGGTTTGGGGTCTTCTAACAAATCCATTGTCCTGGAAGGTGCAGGGTCTACCACACTTAAAATGAGAGTTACTGGTCCTTCAAAATTATGGCAGTCCTCTGGGTGCAGTTGTCTCTTCACATTCTTCACGGTAGCTCCTTCGGTGATGCTCTTCCGTTTAATCAAAATCTCGTGTTCTCATAACAAAATGTATTTCCTCCGATACTGGGTCTTCTTAACTGACAGGTCTCGTGATCATTCTAAATAACTTATCGATGATCTCATGGTGGTCTACCATTTGTGGTTATCCTGCAGTGAAATGGGTCTTGGCATCATTCCTCACCGTAAAATTCCTACATGTGACAGCAACTGCCATGTACAAGGGGTTTTCATCATACCATTCTAAGGCTTAAAAAAAAGCTTCAAAGAACGTCGTCTCTTTACTATGGGTAAGTCACTCAGATTTACTGTTCCGAATAGCAAGAGAAATGATAATAGTAAGTCGTCATGGTGATCAATCCATGTTGCACTGAAATCATTACCTTGTATAAGGTTTAGTGAATCTCGTATTCTAACACTTGGACTTCCTCACAAGCGTTGCAGAAATTTCTCTTGTCAACGAACGAAGTTCGGATAAATCCATTGATTCTGCAAGCTGAGCAAAAACATCTATCGTTTCTTCACATCTCTCAGGCTTTCAGATACTCCTAAGGAAACGTTTGCTGATCCAATCACAACTTCTTGCTTCATGATCTTTGGGCAACCTTCATGAAACTGTGAGACCCATCCTTGATACACGTTCTATTCCTTGAATATGTTTTTCCTTTCCATTGGTATGTTTACCAATAACAGTTTTGGTTCATCATATTCAAATCCAAGGTATACTATTTCAGGTGTTGCCATCCACATAGCTGGATATGTTTCCACATTCTCTTCACCTGTATTCACTTATCCAAACTCCTTAACAAGAAGGGTAGTTTCTTCATTCATTGGTCCCTGTGAATACTACCACACTTAAAATGAAATGTACACATGCCTGCATAGACCATATTTTCTCATATCCTTGAAAATGGTTAGAGATCTTTGTTCATAGAGTAACAGTTCTTGTAATTCAACATTCGAGAATCATGACACCATAATTTCCATTGATCTCATCAATTTATTACAAATTCTGAGACTTCCGTTACATAAATTCAAATTGATAGAGTGCTACCTATTACATTTATTACTTTCAAAATCCAAAAACTCAAACTACTCGTGGTTAGCCTTCTTCTTCTCCGGGCAGGTATAGGAGTAGTGTCCTGTCTTGTTACACCGATGACAAGTGATGTGGCTCAGATCCTTCCGTGTAGAAAACCACGGAGTCCTCTTCTTCTTCTTGGGTTGGGTTCCTTTCTTGATGCTTGGCTCATACCTCTTGCAAAAACAGTGTGGACTCTCTAAGCTACAATGCAAACATCTGATGCCTCCGCTTACTTGGCCTTTCTTCTTGTCTAGGTTGATCATTTCTTCTATCTCCTGAGGGTCATATTGCACTTCTTCTGTCGGGAAGTCTCCCAAATACTCATTCAGACAATCCTGAGAGATATGTCCTTTTTCTCCACAACAATAACATGACTTGATACTTATGTTTGGGTCTGGTACATCTCCCATCATCATGGGTTCTTCTAACTTATTCCCGAGGGCTTCTTTCATTGCTTCCTTCTACTGCTTCATGACTTCTTGTACCTTGGGGTATATTTGACATTGTGCCGGATAGTGCGTGGTTCCTTCACACAAGAAACATGTCACTTGCCCAGTTGGGCATTCCTCAGCTCGGTGATTTTCTTCACAATGAGGGCATCCTTCCCAGTGTTCTTCCTGGGTGTGTCCTATCTCTCCACATATCTTGCATGCACAAATCTTCTTCACATCTTTGCAACGGGGCTTCTGGGTGTTGGTGACAACATGAGACTTTTGCAGAGTCATCTTGAATTCTTCCCAAGTGATTGATGCTTGTCTATCATAGATAGCTTGATGCATCTTCCACCAATTTGCAGCACCCTCTGCAAAGTACCAAAAGCATACTGGACCATCTCCTTTCTTGCAACATGGTTACTCCTTAGATGATCCTCCATGTTCTGAATCCATTCTTCTGTCTCTAAACGATTCATCGATCCAGAATACACGAGTCTAGATTCATTCATCATCTATGGGGTTCAAAGTTTTGGGATGAGATACGAGACAGAGAATGGAGGGGATACACACAATACAAACAATGGTTTTAAAATAGCTTTTTGTTTGTTTGTGGCTGTCAAAACAAAATACACACAAATGACAGCTCACAAATCATCGTATCTAACGTAAGTATACAACAGGGGTTTGGTCTTCTCGAGGCATAATAACTTGGAAATTCTTCATGGTCTTCAATTTCTTCAGGTCTGTATAGTCTTCAATCTTTTTGTAGCTCTTTCCATAATGGTCAAGGGACAAGGGTATTATCTAACTAGTTGAGGTAAGAGAGATCATTTGATAAATCTAAAATAAGATGAGAAGTAAAGGGGTCTTTTTAAAACAAAGTTTTTTGAGAAATCGTTTCCTAAGGGCTTTCTAGTTTCTAGGGTCACGTCCTACAGTCAACATGTGTTCTGATACCATTTCTGTAGCGACCCGACCCGGAAAGGTCAAGCCTCTGTGTGTTCTGTGCCATCCCTGGATCGGTATGCTGGCACACACAGTACATCAATGTATATATCAAAGTGCAATCACATGTAATTAACGTAAAACTGATATATACCTTAAAATCTCAGCGAACACAGTCAACGGGAGTGGAGTCCCAATAAACACCAATGGTAGGTTGAGTGTAGACCGTAACCCTGAATCGTACTCTTACCCGTCGTAGAGCTTATCTGCAACATAAGACGTTACAACCGTGTAGGTCAATACATTGAATGTACCGGCAAGATCACCATAGTAGAACAGAAGATAAAAACTATTCTATATACAGTAAGGCTTTGTGGCTCTGTGTCTGAGTTTTTGCATAAAAGCTGATTTTATTTCTTTTCCTATAACAAAGGAATATCAGGAATTTGCACTATAGAGTTACCTAACATGACATGGTTCCGCCAACCGATGTCTTAATGCCCACAAGTATCATAAGTTGCCCACAATTAATTATCAGTCCAGTGTTGAGAGTTCAGAGATAGATCCAAGTCCAGAGGCTCAAATTGTCCGTAACCAGGGACACGGCTAATCGATTAGGTTTAACTCTACAGAGTGTTGTGTACTTTACCCACAAGATTCGTTCCCTCCTTGTAAGTCCTCGCACTTCATGGTGTTTGAGAACAGGACGAACGAAACATGGTCTTTCAGAGTGTTTCCCTGACTACTATCAGTGCCTATCCAATCCTAACATCGACTACATCTCGTAGCACTGCCCAGCGAGAGTCACAACAAAGATCAACCAAGCCAGAGCCCATAATGACTTGTGGCTACACAGGTAAGCTTCCGGGCATGAAGTATTCATCCCTCTCTTTGAGTCTGGGTGAAGCTTTCCGCAAGATGTCATGGTGCTTCTCCATGCATCCCGGCCATCCACTAGTTACTCCATGGATGCCCAATCAACCATCCTTCACACAGTAGTGTGTATTGAAAACTTGTTTCTCAAGTCTCGAAGTCTTGAGGTCTTGAAGATGCAGGACTTGAAAATGCCTTCATGAAGTTGTCGTCTTGACGTAGAGTCCTCCTTCTCACACCACTCACGAATACTCATACCAAACCTCGTCTACTTTAGCATAGCATTAAAATAACTAACGTTCTCGGGGCTTTAGTAACAAGTGGTGGGTTCCTACCTCATGCAATCTACTTGACTACAAGAATTTTCAATAACACTACTGAAGGGATTTGTTGAAAGATATCACTACATGCAATAAAACATAGGTATGAAATAGATGGTCAAAGTGAACTTGCCTGTAATGTTGATGAAGAATAATATCGCTCTCGGAAATACTTGTTAGAACTATTCGTCACTCTCCGATGAAAAATCTATAATAATCAAACATTGTATTCATAAGCAATCACTTCTAGCAATCAATACTAACAATCAATAGACAACACAAAACTAAAATCAACAAGGTTGTGATGAAGGAAATACTTAAGACAAAAGTTAAAATCAACAAAACATCATCAAATCAACCAAAAGTGGTTTTCTCTACAGTTAAATCCTATTTTCAAAAGTAACAAAACAAAAACAAAGCAAATATAACAAAAGTATTTTAGTAAATATTTTACTTAGTAAAAAGAATTACTTTTGAAGAACAAGTAAGAACTATGAAAACAACACACTAAACACCATAAGTTAACAACAAGTAAAACAATAAATTTTAAAATAACAAAAAACAAAATATATAACAACTAAGTTAACAGAAAATAAAACTTATATAACAATTTATGAAAATAATTTCAAATAGGAAATCCAACTAGCAAGGAAATCAATTTGCAAGTTATTATGACACTAGAATTGATTTCATGCTATAAAAATAATAAATGACATAATAATAAACTTGGTTGAAATACTACTGCTAACTAACAGAAAACAAAGTAAAACCTCTCAAATTTTGTGGCAAGACTTCTACTAAGACATAACAAGACAAAAATTGTTTTCAGCAACTAATAAATACATAACATAAAATAAATACTAAAATTTTATTAGAAAACAGGAAGTATTTTATCATAAAACTTTTGTGCAAAAGAAATACTACAAAAACTTTTTACTAAACAATACTTAGTGTGAAAACAATGTTTACCTATTCAAATAGAACACAAAAACAACATAATTTTTGTAACAGAAATTAAATCTCCTAATGTTGAACAATAGAAAACTAAAAGAACTACAACAGAAAGTTAAACTAAAACAGAATCAAAATAAACTAAAATAAAAACAATTTAATTAAACCCTAAGAAGAACTAAACATAATCTGTTTTGTTAAAAATACTAATTTAAATTAATCTAAAAATTCTCAAACTTAACAGGGTGATAAATATAATCAATACAAATCATTAGCAAAAAGAATCACTCAAAAACAAGTTTTTAAACTCAAGTTATTTAGAAAATAAGATTTATATCAAATCTGTTTGAATTCAATTTTAAAAATTTCAAATATGGTCAAACTTTATACCTACAGATAATATATAAATTTTTTGACAATATGCAAAAAGAATCAATTTAAAACAATTAGAAACATAAAAGATATATAGAAAACAAAAACAGAATTATTCTGTTTTAAAAACAGAAAAACAGAAAAATGAAAATTCTAACTAACGGACAGTGGGTGACGTGGCATGTTGTGATTGGCCGAGGCCGTGTGCGTGCGGGTGCTAGCGATCGGACGACCGAAGCGAAGTGGGTACCGGTTCGTTGTTTTAAAATTTCTAATCTAGTCCGTTGACACTAGATCCGACGGCTACAGAGGGGGGGATGGCTTACAGAGGAGGGGGTCAGTGTCTCCGGCGAAGTCGACGGCGGCTGAGGGTCGGAGATGGTCGGAGACGGCATTGCAGTGGTCACGGGAGGCGTCCGAGTGCTCCAAACGGAGGCGGCAAATCTCCGGCGTTCGTAGGTGGCGTCGGAGGAGAGTGAGGGTGGAGGGGGCGACGGCCATGAGCTCTGGTGGCTTCGGTTGGGAGCCGAGCTCCGGCAAGGTGGTGTGGTGGTGTTGTGGCGAGGGCAGGGGGTGTTCGGGGGTGGAATGGGGCGCGGAGGGAGCAGGGGCTCTTATAGGCGCTGCGGACGCTCGGGAAACGGCAAGGGGAGTGAGATCCGGCGCGGATGGATCGCCCGCGAGGTAAGGGGAGGAAGGAAAGAGACGACCGCGGGGATCGCGCGGTCAGTCGGTGGGACCGGCGCGTCAGAGAGAGAGGGAGAGAGGATGGCGTCGGTGGCCGGTTCAGAGCAATTTCGGGGTGGGGTTAAGGCAGGTGGGCCGGCCGGTTTTTAATAAAACTTTAAATTCGTTTCCTTTTCTAATTTCCAGAGAATTGAAATCTCATTAAGGCATTCAAAACATTTCCAAAAAATAAAGTTTTATATACCAAAATGATCAGGGAATTAAATGCAATTTAATGAACATTTTTCCACGGCCAAAATGAGTACTTTAAAAAAAATTATTTTCAGAAAATGCCTAAATGGCTTTTAATTATTTTTGCAATAAACTTTCAAATAACCCCCTGGTTTTTTTTATGGTTCAAAACTTCATAAAATAACCCTGGTGTGTAGTGTCATGTTACTCCTCTCAAGATCTTGTCAAGGGTATTTGAATTCTTTCAAATTTAAAATGGAACCAAATATGAAATGAATTCCATATCAGGAAATTTCAAATAGTTTTCAAATTCACTTCATCAAATCTTTTTATATTGAAGAAGTCATGTCATCTTCTCTCACTGATTTGAAATGTGGGAATTTGAATTCCGAAAACATATGGGAAAGTCATGTCATTCCCTCTCATTCAAAAGTTTTCAAAAAGTTTCAAATTTTCACTCAAATTTCAATCACTCAATCAAACAAACAATCATTCTAATATTTATTATAACATTCCAAAATTTGGGATGTTACACCCGGGCATCTCTAGTTCGGGCCAAGCCACACCATGGTCTACTGGATCCGGTGCATCACCTGAGTCTGCACACATGGATGGGTCGCCTGGATCTTCTGTCACCAGCCAGTCTATGTAGTTTTCTGTACAACAGCAAGAACAACCTGCTACTACTTCGAGGGTCATGACCCGGCTACAAAAAGGTATTAGAAATCCTAAAATAAGAAGAGATGGCACTATACCATATGGCATGCTATGTGTTTCAGGTGAACCAGCAAGGCTGAGTGATGCACTTGGAGATCCTAAATGGATAAAGGCCATGTATGAAGAGTATGATGCACTCATGAAGAATAAAACATGGCACTTGGTACCAAGTCAGAGAGGTAAAAATATTATTGACTGCAAGTGGGCCTATAGAATTAAAAGAAAAGCAGATGGCTCTATTGATAGGTATAAAGCATGTCTGGTTGCAAAAGGATTTAAGCAACGGTATGGTATTGATTATGAGGATACTTTTAGCCACATTGTAAAAGTTGCTACTATCAGACTCGTGCTAGCCATTGTTGTTTCAAGGGGATGGAGTCTTCTACAGCTAGATGTTCAGAACGCGTTTCTGCATGGTGTTCTGGAAGAGGAGGTCTATATGAGGCAACCACCAGGATATGAAAACAAACAAACACCTCATTATGTTTGCAAGCTTGACAAAGCTCTTTATGGTCTGAAACAGCCACCTATAGCATGGTTCTCAAGGCTAAGTTCACAGTTGAAGCATCTTGGGTTTGTTCCATCCAAGGCAGATACATCTCTCTTTATTTATAATAAGGCAAACACAATGATTTTTGTGCTCATATATGTGGATGACATCATAGTTGCAAGCTCTTCACAAAATGCCGCTAATGCTCTCGTGCGTGATTTGAGTTCAGAGTGCCTTGAAGGATCTTGGTGATTTACATTTTTTCTTAGGTATTGAAGTTAAGAAGACTCAAGATGGCATGGTGTTGAATCAAGAAAAATATGCCACTGAACTTCTAACTCGTATGGAATGAAGGATTGCAAACCTTCACCTACGCCATTGTCTTCTTCAGAACAACTTTCAGCATATCAAGGAGGACCTCTTAATGAAGAGGAGAGCACAAAATATAGAAGTGTTGTTGGAGCCCTGCAATGCTTGACTTTGACATAGCCAGATATATTATTTGTTGTAAACAAGGTTTATCAGTATTTACATGCACTACCTCCACTCATTGGACATCTGTCAAAAGGATTGTACTATACATTAAACACACCGTGAGTTTGGGAGGATTGTACTATACATTAAACACACCGTGAGTTTGGGACTTCAGTTCAGGTGTTCTAGTTCCACACTTGTTAGTGCCTTCTCTGATGCTGACTGGGTAGGATGTATTGATGACAGAATGTCAACTGGAAGATTTGCAGTATTCTTTGGTTCAAACCTTATTTCTTGGAGTGCCAGAAAACAAGCCATCGTGTCAAGATCAAGTACAGAGGCTGAATACAAATCACTAGCAAATGCAACTGCTAAAATTATTTGGGTGGAATCTTTGCTTCATGAGTTTGGAATCAAGCAACTTCGTATACCTTGTCTATGGTGTGACAACTTGGGAGCAACCTATCTTTCTGCTAATCCAGTGTTTCATGGTAGAACCAAACACATTGGGATTGACTTTCATTTTGTACGAGAAAGAGTTGCAGAGAAGAAGTTGGACATCCGGTTCATCCCATCCAAAGATCAAGTGGCAGATGGTTTTACTAAAGCCTTACCAATCAAGCCATTTGAAGAATTTAAGAGGAATCAGAATGTAGGTAAGTTGAGATTAAGGAGGGGGTGTTAGAAATGGTTTAAACTCTATGTAATCTCATCTAAACTCTATCTCTTCTCCCTGTCTTTCCGTAGCTATTCAGGTTTCCTGATGTACGATGGTTGAGTCCTAGCGACCTACCTATTCCTTGTATTACACGGCATATTGCCAGGATCAATAAATATCGATGCGGCTCTCCCCTGGGAGAGTAGGAACGCTTATACCACAAATCTTACACAATCTTCTTGCATTGGGTTTCTTCTAAAAACTACTCCAATCTCTTAATCTACTTGCCTCCCAATCATAAGGTTAGATTTACTACCACAAATTGTAGCACAACGTCAGTCTTCCACCGCGAATCCACTCCCCAAGGAGCTCGATGAAGAAAATGGAGAAAGCGACGACATGACCATTTGGTGCAGAAGCAACAAACTTACACCACCCACTCACTAACACAAGAAGCAAAAAATTAGTTCACCCCTTCCCTTGGCATCAAAATAACCCACACATGTGGGAGGTATTATTCAGCATGTCCCACGACACTCGCTTGTGTGTGGCATGTCGTCTTAGTCCTTGTACAATGTAAGGTGCTTAGGGGAGATGCTTAAGAAAATAAATCAAACTTTCCTTAAGCATCGGTGCTTATTTATACAATGTAGATGTTTATTTAGGTGTCTCTCCTATAGAAATAAGCACTCGTGCTTCAGAAAACCCGGTTTTATTTTCTAAACACCTCCCTAAGCACCTAACATCGTACAAGGCCTTATTGGGTATTGGTCCATCGGGAGAAGCCAAGGAAAAAACTAGAAAGGAAACCAAATAAACAGTAGATAGAATGTTTAAATTGTTCCAAAAAATAAAATATGTTGACGATTTTTTAAAAACATTGTAAAATATAAAACATGTTTATGAATTAAAAAAATATATGAACCATGAACTAAAACAGTAGCGGACATAAAAAAATCGCGGACTTAAAATAATAGTCCCCAAAGTTAAAAAGACTTCTTCAATTTTGAAAAAAATTCATGCATTTAGAAAAGGTACTTGGATTTCAAAAGAAATCCTTAAAATTTTAGAAATGTTCAGGACTATTGAAATATTAATTATGTTTAAATAATATCCATGGATTTAAACATTTGTCTAACGATCAGCGTAGGAGTATCACGTTCACGTGGGAATAGTTCCAACCACAACTTACAACTGATCAACTCGTTGACATGGATCCACGAATGCAAAAGCTACCCCGGTGCATCAAGAGTTAAGAGCATCTCCAGCCGTTGGCCCCTCCCAAGGATCTGAAATAGCGTCGCCTGGTGGCGAGCCGGCGCTAAAATCGGCCTGAGGGGGCTCGGCTTCCCAGTCGCGTCCCCGGGGGTTCGGCACAGCGTCTGTAAATTTTGAAACATTCCATTTCCCGCCCAACCAGGACGTGGGTTCGACATCATCATGCCACAGTTCGGCGTCATCATGCCATCGGCCGGCGATCGATCGTCACAGGTTCGGCGAAACATGTCAATAGTCTGGCGTATAAAAAGAAGCTAACGAACTCCTCAAGCGGCCTGCTCCCTGCCGTCTGCCGGAGCTGTCGGCGTAGCGGTCGGCATGGGCGAGGTCGGCGTATCGGGCACTTCCAACCTCGAAGATGCGGGCGGAGGGCTCGGCGGCGGTGTGGGCGGTGCGGGTGGCTACGTCGGCATGCGGTTAAGGATGAGGTCGCGCTCCGCCAGGTACCACGCCTTGACCAGCGGGTCCATGTTCGCCGTGACACCTCCCATGAGGAACGCCAAGTCAGTATTGCTCTTCTTCGCGGCGACATTGGTCCTGAGGAGGTCGAGCTTTGCGTCCTGCTTTGTCAACAGCGCCAACCACCTCGCCTCCGTCTTCTCCTCTCTCAGGACAGAGTGGGTCTTTGCATCGGCGATGCACTGCTCGATCGACGCCTGCAGGCGCTCGGCCGCCGACGCGTCATTCCTGGCTCGCTTCGCCTTCTTGTTCCCATCTGGTCACCCTTCTACCGCCCCGGGAACAGGCGCGTCCGGGCTGAGCGAGCCGTCCTTGTTGGCGAGCTGATGCCAAACTTCGGCCCATTTCTCGCACGACTCAATCCGCGTGAACACATGAAGGAACTTGAAGTCGAAGCAGGCGTCCCGGCGAAACAATTCGAACATCCGCATCATCTGCGCAAAAAACAACAGTTCGGCGGCGAAGGAGGACGCATGCCAAGTGTTCGACGAAAGAAAGTAGGCGAACATACCTGCTGCTCGACGCTCGCGCCGCTCCCTAGGCGAGCATGGACCTGTTCCTGGATGCCGTGTCATTTGTTGCACGCCGTTTGAATGCCCGCCCAATGGTTGGACATGCCCTTGGTGCCGCGGACCATGTACGTGTCGGCGAACTCTGGGTCGACCAATTTGCGCTCGTCGAAAGCCGCCTTGATCCTCTTCCAGTACGTCTCGGTGTTCTGGTTCGCGCAGGTGATCGGGTCCATGCTCACGAGGCTTGCGGGGCTTAGCGACGACGGGGCCGGTGGCTTGGCGAGGGGCGGCGTACTTCTTCGGTGGCATGGCGGCGAAGAAAGGAAAATGGAGGGAAATGGAGAGAAAAACCGGCGGGCGAAACGGCGGGAGTAGAGGGGAAAGGAGGGGGAAGTGGCGGGAAGTAGCAGCCGGTGTCGCTGACACCTCGGTCCCACTCGCCTTTTCGCTTCAGCCGGCGCGCCCAGGAGACCCCCAGCGCCCTGGATTCGCCCTGGGTTCACCGGCCCCAAAAAAGGCCTCAACCGGCAAAAAACGACGTCTTGGGGCCGCGGCTGGGGATTTTTTCGCTCGCCGGTGATAAAAAAGGGGCTTGGGGGGTCCTTTGGGGCCGCGGCTGGAGATTCTCTAAGAACATCTACAGTTGGATCTTGCAAATCTGGTCCCTTATACGTCTGCGGACGCGCACGACGCGTCCACGGACACTGACCGGTCATGTCTCAAATAATGTATTTCATATCCGGACACCTCAAATCTCATATCTCAAATTCATACAAACTCACACAACTACTACGTCGATGCATTACACACATCGTCCCGCTACTCCATCACCACTAACATGCCATCGGACTACCAAAAATTGGCATGTTTGGCTACGATGGAGATTATCCACGACTGCCCTTGCCCTTCCCGTCGTTGTTGCCATCCTTGTCGTGGAAGTACCGGTCGAAGACGTAATACAAATTGAGCTGGATCTGCTCGTCGCCGGAGTTGTCCTCGCCGTTGCTCACCTCCTTCTCCTCTTTCGGTGGCAATCCGATCATCTCACGGACCGCCCGATTCTGCTCGCGGGCGAGGGCACGCATGTTCTTTCGCTGTCGTTTCTTCAAAATGCGGGCGCGGATGACTTCCTCCTTTGCGACCGTCCGCGCTGCCGTATCAGCCATCTTTGCCTCCGCCATTTCCTCCGCGAGAAAGGCCTCGGCGATCCTTATCCGCTCCTTCCCACAGCAGACAACCCGCTCTCGGTGGAACTCGAAGGCCTCCGGATCCGCCCACCGGGACCTTGACGATCCCCCGGATGAACTGAGCGCTCGTTGAGCCGACGCTATGGAGTCACGACGGACAGAGTCTGCCGTCGGTCAGACGCTGTCCTCGCAAGAATGGCGGAGTGCAATGCGAACCACCATTGCCTCCTTCAATCCGCAAGGGAGGACCCCCCAAGTCGACGGGTCCGGACTGACCGGAGTCAGATT
This sequence comes from Hordeum marinum, assembly GCA_022496015.1. NCBI lineage: Eukaryota > Viridiplantae > Streptophyta > Magnoliopsida > Poales > Poaceae > Hordeum > Hordeum marinum. The sequence continues at coordinate 378,915,597 of CM039675.1, forward strand.
CGCTGCCCGCCATGCCGAAGACGGTCGGAGATCGCCTGAGATGAGCAAGGGTGACAGATGGGAGTGGAGAGGGTGAAGTGAAGTGGATAGGGTTTGGTCCGCCGAGCGAATGGGGAATAATATATGTGGGCCGATGCGGGCCAGTGTGGGCCAGGCAGACGTGCCTGGGCTCCCCTATGTCCGTCCCATATTTGGGCTGGAAATGAGGGTTGTCAGTCAGCCTCGGTGTTTGAGACCGGTTTGAGAGGCACGTCTAGGTTAATTTTTTGTGACCGACCAATGACCAGACGGACCGGCCAGACGTTTAAGGAGGATATAGGGAATCCGGTTGTAGATGCTCTAATTTTATGAGATATTGAGGCCCATGTGGCATGTCTCCCTCCATTCGACTTTGCGATGAAACGGTTGAAGTGCAGTGCAGGTTCAGTGTGCACCCAACCATCCGGCTCATTTCGCACGAGTCACAACTTTAATAAAAGGAAAAAGACCAAAACAAACCTTTAATTTATATGCGAAAGCTAAATGAAACCCTGAACTCTCAATCCCTGAAATCAGCACACCAAACTCTCTGATCCCGGTCTATTTTCAACCTTGAGACGATTTAGCCGGTATTCGCTGAATTCGGCCAGCCCATTAGCGCAGTCGGTCGCGCCAATCTGGTTTTCGTGGGTTTTCTCTGATTTTTTCCTTCGTTATACTTTACCTTTTCGTCGGTTTAATCTGGTTTTTCTTTCTTAGTTAACTTTTTGTTTCTTTTGCTTCTTTCTTGATTTTCTTCATATTATTTTCTTTTTTTGCCTTTGTTTTGTTTCTTTACCGGTAACTGGTTTTCTTTTTTACACATGTCTAATTATTCTCAATATCCATAGTAAATTCTTAGCGCAAATATATTTTTGATACACTTTATTTTAAAATAATTAGATAGATGTTTTCCCAAAAAATAGAATACATGGTAATATTTTTCAAATACATGTATACATTTGTTAACGACAATATTTTTTTTGTAAAACTGCACGAACATTTTTTACATTGTTACACATTTTAAAATCATGTAAACTTTTAAGGGTATGACACATTTCTTTACATCATGCAAACTTTTTTTACATTGTATACACTTATTTCTGAAAATGTCACAAGCACATTTATTTAAACTCATGAACAGTCTTGAAATTACATTTTTTGAAATGCCATGTACTTTTTTCTAAACTCGTGATATTTTTTTAGATGTCACAAACAATTCTTTATACATTTGTTCAGGTTTTTTATTTTGTTTCCATTTTTAAAGTTTTCAAAAAGCGTTCGCACTTTAAAACAAAATCTGGTTTAAAAAAATATGTTTCAGAAAGTGATTTCTTTTCCGAAATTGATTGTTTTTCAAAAAATAGTTGTTTTTTTAAGTATTCAGAATTTTCAAAAAGTATTCACACTGTATAAAATGTTCATACATTCCAAAATTGTTTACATTTTCAATAATGTTTTTAACCAGAAAATAAATTTGAAGTTTGTTGCTTCTGTGTTTTCCAAAACACAAATAGTTTACGAAATTGAAAAAACATTATTTAAAAAATGTGACACAATTTTGGAAAATCCATATCATTTTTCGTAGCATGTGAAAAACTATTGAAATTCTGAAGTTTTTGACAAATGTGATTTTCTTCTATATTACAGTCAATTTTAAAAAATGTGAATAAATTTTAAAATTCTAAACATTTTTTAAAAAACAAAAAAGGAACTGAATTTGTGCGAAAAATATAAAAAGCATTTGTGAACTTCTGGATGCTATTAGAAATGTGCCAACGTTTTCTAAACTGCACGAATTCTTGTTCTGGTAAAGTGGGTCAGCCCAAATTCTGAGTAGCAGTTAACCCCGGTCGGGATTGTGATATTCCCAATGTGCCAAACAGGTCTAGAGTATAAAATAGACCGGGATTGCAAGTTCAGAATGCCAATTTTCGGGATTCAAAGTTTAAAGTTTGATTTGTCTTTCGTCTACAACTTTAAGGTTTGTTTTGGACTTTTTCCTTAATAAAACAGGGTCAAACCGCGGCATTACGAAGGCATCGACCATGGCAACAGGACAGTTACAGGTACATATCATTCATTCATTCAGGTCGATGGCAAATAATGGCATCAGGTTATTGGTGTTAATCAGGTGCTCGCACACTCCCCACAGGCCACAACCGAAACCATTCGTTTTCAAGGCCTTCACCCCATGCGATTCTCGTTTGAAGTCAGAACTGCAAGTTTACAGCTAGCGAAACATGGCCAGCTTTGCACGATAATAATAATAATTCAGACAGGTTCGCAGGGACGATGGCTTGGGCACGGCACGGGGTCATAAGCACATAATTCAGTGCTCACGTGTTCTTTGTCTCGTCTAGCCTGTGCTGCTGCGCAGGATACTGTTGGGAGTGGGCGCTCCTACAGTGTGCTGGTCAGTGCTCAGGGCAAGCAAGGCTCTGTTGCGTTACATGCGCCGAGTCGATCGTGTAGGACGCGCTGGAAATTGGTTTCTCGAGGCCCTGATCACGCACGTTCTCTGATTGAGATCCGCGGTGGCGGTGGCGGTGGCAGATCGCCTCAGCGAATCTCCATCCCATCTTTTGCTTTCTTCGGCCAATTTGGTAGAATCCCACGGTGCCTCGGTTGCTCCCCGGACAGCGGATCACAGCCAACACCCGTCACCGAGGTTCCTCGAAGGATCAAGTGGTTGGCTGACAGTGAAAATCGGAGTGAGGTTAGTGGAGAAGAGGGCAACTTATAGCATCCTCAAACCGGTCGCGTACTTTCGGATCGCGCTGTCCGAAACATGTCGTGTCATTCAACACGGGTGTATATTGATTCTTTAAATAATTAATACTTACATTTTCTCATAAAAGAAAACAAAATGAAAGGCTTTACGGAAGTTCGGACAATAGCCACTTAGAACTTTTATATTCCCGGCCAAATAAATCCTCCCTTTCGGCTCATTTTTTTCTCATTCCGTCCCTCTTTTCTTCCTTGGTTTGCATTCGCACCCTCCTCCTCCGATGTTGTGGTTGTATCTCGTTGGTCAGCATATAAACGTTATCGAACCTCTTTCGCTTGTTCGCCTTTCACGATGGCGACGGTCATCCATTATAGAACCTCCCCCGTCTGTTCGCCTTTCACGAGGGCGGCGGCCACCCAAGACCCGTTCGAAGGCAGGTACACTTTGCCCCCTGTTGACATCGACCATGGCATACACCACGTATGGTTGGTGTCTGTTCAAATGCCACATAGCTTATTTTCAAACGACATGTCATTTTTTATAGTAAGAAGGATGTCCGAGTACTCAACTATGGAGGGTGAGTTGTTGTGCGATGTGTGGTTGTCAGTATCTGTGATTTTTGTAGGCATGAGCAGATGGAGGGACCGTCTGACAGCAAGTGATGAAGCATTTCACACACGAAAGCACATTGCACCCTACAACATGCACATTATTCATGGTCGCAATGTGAGGTCGTTGCCGTATCGATGGTACGCCATCTAGATCTTCCTCATCAAGTTTTGTAACACAATTGATATGTTGGAGGCAAGGTGACTATTGCGCACGGCAAAGGAGGAGATCACAAGTTTTATTTCTTCTTGCTCAATTTGTCAATTGATTCGTTCATTCATTTGATGATGCTCTTTACATTATGTAGTCCATACACGTTGATGTGATGTATCACAGGTTAGAGGGATGGCCATTTATGCACATGCATTATTGAATGAAGCTGAAAGGGTAGTATGTGTGGGACGACAGGACCGTTATTTTTTTTATTAAACGTTTGATTAATTACGCTTGAATTTGAACTATTGTTATACTAGACTTTTTTACATGCTATAATGGAATTTGTGCTATTTTTTTATTCGAACACTCATGAAATCCATCATGTTTACATAAATTTTATTCGTTAGTTAAAATCTGACTTGAAATGTATGCGAACAACGTTACATAAAGACCCCTTACATCCATGTTCATGAACAAGTCTCTTATCCATAAATTTAAAAGTCAATGTTGAAGATACCCTTACCTCCTAGATCGATTCATTCCCTAGATATTTCTCGAAATTTGCAGGTCCACGCCGGTGCAGGGAACATGATACATCTGCAACCGTCCATTTGCGTCGTGATCGGAAAACTTATTGCCACAGTTTTCTTTTCTTTTTGAGAAACTCAGTAGAGGAGCCATAATAATCACGGGACGGCGCAAGTCTTTTTTTTTTTTTTTTTTTTGAGAAAAACTTCTTCTCTAGTGTGTTTGTCCCCGCTACAGACTACCGGGCTACGGTCTGCAACTCCACGGTCGTCTGGCTGGGCCGGCGCTCATCGGACGGACACAAACGAAGCCCAAACTCAAACCGGACGGACCACAGGCGACGGTGTTGCCCTTGCCCCTCCTCGGGGAGCCTGGCACGAGTTCAACTCGGAAACCCTTCCTCCCCGCGACCTTGCCCTGCTCCTGCTCGCTCCTCAAACCTCTTTCAAGCCGACACGCCTCCGAACCGACCCAAACCCAGCAACCCTACGCAGCGAGCAGCGGCGGCAATGGGAGGCGCCGCCGACCTGGAGATGAAGGCGGCGTGCGACGCCTGCGGCAAGGCCTCGGAGCTCTACAGCACCGCCTGCCGCCACGCCACCCTCTGCAACTCCTGCGCCGCCGACATGGCGCGCTCGCGCGCGCGCTGCAACGTCTGCGCCGCCCCCATCACCAACGTCATCCGGGTACCCGCGACGGCCCTAGGGTTTCAGTTCCGCGATCAGCGCCATTGCCGCCCGCCGCCGCCGCGCCTGGCGGTTTTCAGCCCTGTTGTTCCTGACCGTTTTGTCTGTTCCAACGACCCCGCAGGAGTACAATGTTCGGGTGGATACCGCCGCGGCGAAGGCCCTTTCCCTAGCCAAATTCAACACCGGCGTGCCGCCCTTCTCGAAGATGAAGGGTGCGGGGAACAAGTGGTCGCTTCGTAAGGATGGCCCGACGCCAGGGCGTCAGCTTACTGCCGAAATGCGGGTACTGGTTCATCGTCACGGATGATCATCCCTTGGTTTATATGATCTATCCTGATAATACGGTGTCACGATTTACAGCCTTTTCGGTGTGCTAAGATGCAACAAGAAGGAAGCCGTGTTAATTCCTGCAGCGCTACTTCTTGTGAACAACCCCCCAAATATCACTGTAGTTGTTCACTTAGGCATACATCTGTGACGAACTGATCATACATTTGTAGCTAGCGTGCTATTGAATACCCTTTCTGCACAAGCGGAGTTTATTTTGTTCATCTGATGGCAAATGTACATGCTAGTACTCCATTCTGCAGTAAATTGTTCCTGTAATCCCGGTCATAGCTTTGATGCTGACGATAGTTTTCCTGTAATCTTGTTGACCGTGTTGCACATATGTTTGACAAAACAGGAGAAATACTACAACAGAAAGCCATGGATATTGGAAGATGATACAGGTGAATATCAGTACCAAAGTCAACTTGAGGCATCACAATCTGCAACTGCTACATACTATCTGCTGATTAGGCGAGGCAAGGAGTTCGATGCTGTTCCTGTTGGTTCCTGGTACTCCCACAGTTTCCTCCTCCCTTTAGTTTCGCCATTTGATATGAACTATATTATCATCATGTAAACTTTGTTTACCTGCAAAATTCGTTTAGAGCATCCTTACAGTTTCCTATGTCTTCTCAGGTATAACTTCAGTAAGATTGCACAGTACAAACAACTGACTTTGGAAGAAGCTGAAGAGAAGATGAATAAAAGGAGAAGCAATGCAACTGGGTATGAACGATGGATGATGAAGACAGCTACACATGGAGCTGCCGCCTTTGGTTCGGATCTGAAGGATCTTGGTGATACAAAGGGCAAGGCGGCAGGTGGGGTCCAATCCAAGAAAGAAAGTAGCAATGAGGATGGGAATCACTCTGATAAAGGCGAGGAGGACGAAGAAGAGGGAGTTGTAAAGAAAGTTGTGCGTGGGCTTACTACGAGGGGCGTGGATGATGAAGAGGAAGGCGGAAAAGAAGACTTTGATTTGGAGGATGAGATTGAGATAGGTATGCTGATCAAATAGCACCATTAATATTTGCTAAAATTTTGGATTTCTAGTATCTTTATGCAGTATAGGATATTCTGATTATTATTACTCAATACCAATTTCCAAAGTGGATTTGTCCAACTTGCCACTGCACCCCATCATTCAAGAACCAATTTCCAAGTTTAAAAAATGTGTGAAAGGATTCATGGATGTAAATCATGGTATATATCATGTGCATGATACATTTCAAATGCGATGGGACTTTGAATGTGCTTTTTGAACACGGAGTCCAGTGTCAACTAGTAACCCAAAATTTCCGTGCTCACTCGTTACTCATAATTAGACACAGCAAAGAAACTACTTATATAAGTTCACAGTCCTCAACAGTCTTCTGAGCTGGAACCTGATCTTTATCAGGTGATGATTGGGAGCATGAAGAGACCTTCACTGATGATGATGAGGCTCTGGATATTGAACCAGAGGAAAGACCTGATTTAGCTGATACTGAAAACCCTACTGGACCGGATATTAAGCAGGTAGAAAGAAGTGCATGTGTCTGTGCTCACATCAGTAGTTAATATGCCAGCCCTGCAGCCTGCTGCAAAATGCTGTTAGTATTACTTACTACTCCCTTCTTCCCATAATCTAAGACGTTTTTTGACACTATGACACTAGTGTAGTGTCAAAAAACATCTTACATTATGGGACGGAGGGAGTATTTACTAAGTCTACAGATGCTGCTGCCTTTACCAGAATTATTGATAAATACAATATATGATTTTCTGATTGCAATCTTTGTAGGATGATGACGAGAATGAACAAGGAGCTGGTGGTTGCCTGAGCAAGTCCGGTAAGGAACTAAAAAAGCTGCTCCGCCGTGCTGATGGACAAAGTGAGTCCGATGATGAAGACGGAGACACTGATGTAGTGACCACAACTCTTAAAACTTGTGTATGAAAGCTCATGAGTTGCACGAGCACAAGCAGTTTTGTTGACTTGTTTTCATGTTTACTATTGTTTCATCGAACAGGAAGATGAGTCACCATTGTCAGTACTTGCTCCAAAACTGGAAGATCAATTCGGAGGCGAACCACAGGAAAACAACACTGCTAAACTAACAGCAACAGAACTTGCTGTTAGCACTCCACCTGCATCCAGGTCCAATCAGAAAAGGAAATCCGGAGGTGATGGTGCAAAACCTTCAAATCGTGCAGCGGTTAAAAAGCCAAAGACAGAACCTGTAAGTCATTTCTTCCGTTTTCACTCCATGCATGTGAATTTAAGGTTTATAATCATGTAACTGTAACATCACATCAAATTCTTACTCTGTTGGGCTACTCGTGGTACAGGAAGCTAAAACATTAGGTGTCAAAGAGGAGCCACCCTCTTCCATGGAACCTATTTCAAAAGCATCTGCTTCGGCAGGGAGTGATACAGATACATCTGCAATTACAGAGGAGGAAATCATAAGGGTACTTCGTGCAACTGCCCCTGTCAGATCACAAGATTTTGTACCCAGGTTTAAGGCCAGAATAAAAACTCAAGAGGTAAGTCCTATTGGCTTTGTGATCAGTTTTGATCTGAAATATTGTGTTAATAAAGTTATGGTTTATGCCTTTCATACTAGTCCATACTACTGATCATCTTACTTCGGACATGTATGTTATATGTAAGCTGTCAATGCTGACACTTTGATGTTTTTTCTATTCTTGTACTGCAGGACAAGAAACATTTTCATGACATTGTTATGAAACATGCGTACTCGCACAAGACCAACGGCGTCAGCTATCTTCACCTTCGAAAGGAGTATGAATGAACAAATAGTTAACACACTTGTATATGCCATTATACCCTTCTAGCATTGCATGACATACTTGCGGAAACTGCTGAATACGTCCTTGTAACTGGCCGCCCATTGTTGTCTCTATTCTTTTGTTTCAGCTTGTAATGACAAAATGATTCGGGCTGGTTGGCTTGGTATTCAAAATTGAATTTTGACCATCGATATCTTTTACGACGTATGATTACTAACTGCATTTTTTTTATATATTAAATTAGTTTCAGATATGGATCTTATGGTAGTTTTTTTTACCACAAGTCATTTACCTTTGGACGTCAGATGTGAATCCATGGCAACGATTTACGACGACATATATACTGTTGGACTATATATTTGTTGGATGTTCTTGAAATGCATGACAATATATTTTTAACTTGATCAAGCGATATTGACTGCTTAACTTGTGCACTCGGTAGCAGCAGGGTACAAGAATTAGTTCATTATTATGCAATTCTCCAGTGTATTACAAATATCTTATATAAGAAGCTATATATACCAAAATACATCATATAGTACAGCCCCTCAGTTCAGACAAATGGTGAACTGATGAAAAAAGCTCATAGATGAATTAATGATGATAAATGAAAAAGGTAATATAAATGCATGCCACTTTGTTGATAAGCCTGCCTGACTGATTGTTTTATCTTTTTATTTCCCAACTTTTGTCAGGACTACATCTGCAATTACAGAGGAGGAAGTCGTAAGAGTACTTCGTGCAACTGCCCCTGTCAGATCACAAGATTTTGTACTCAGGTTTAAGGATAGAATAAGAACACAAGAGGTAAATCCTATTGGCTATGTGATCAGTTTTGATCTGAAATATTGTGTTGCTAATAATTTTATGGCTTATGCCTCTCATACTAGTCCATACTGTCGATCATCTTAGTTCGAACATGTATGTTATATATAAGCTGTCAATGCATGCACTCTGGACAATATATTGTCACGTGCCCTGTCAGCACAGGACTTTGATGTTTTTTTTTTTAAATTCTCGTACTGCAGGACAAGAAACATTTTCATGACATTGTGATGAAATTTACATACTCGCACAAGACCAACGACGTCAGCTATCTTCAGCTTCGAAAGGAGTATGAATGAACAAACAGTTAACACACGTGTATATGCCATTATACCCTTCTAGCATTGCATGCCATGCTTGCGGAAACTGCTGAATACGTCCTTGTAACTGGCCGCCCATTGTTGTCTCTATTCTTTTATTTCAGCTTGTAATGACTTGGTATTCAAAATTGAATTTTGACCATTGATATCTTTTATGACATATGATTACTAACTACATTTTTTTATATTAAATTAGTTCCAGATATGTATTTAATGATAGCATTTTTTTATCACAAGTTATATGACGTTGGATTAAGATATGAAATCCATGGCAATGATTTATGACGACATATATACTGTTGGACAGTATATTTGTCGGATATTCTCGAAATGCATGACTACCTACTCCCTCCATTCACAAATATAAGATGCTCTAACTTTTTTGTGAATCGGATGTACATAGCATGTTTTAGTGTTTGTTCACTTATGTCAGTCCACGTGTAGTCCATACTGAAATGTCCAAGCATATTATATTTGTGAACGAGATGGAGCATTTTTTTTGTACTTAACCAGGTGATATTGACTGCTTAATTGGTGCATTGGGTGGCAGCAGCGTACACGAATTAGTTCATTATTATGTCATCTTTCAGTATATTACAAATATCTTTTATAAGAAGCTATATATACCAAAATACATTATATAGTACAGCCATACAGTTCGGATAAATGATGAACCAATAAAAAAGACTCATATATCAACAACAACAACCAAGCCTTTAGTCCCAAACAAGTTGGGGTAGGCTAGAGGTGAAACCCATAAGGTCTTGCGATCAACTCATTGTTCTGGCACATGGATAGCAAGCTTCCAAGCATCCCTGTCCATGACTAGTTCTTTGGTGATGTTTCAATCCTTCAGATTTCTCTTTGCGGAATCTTCTCATGTCAAGTTCGGTATACCCCTTTTTTTTTGACATTATCAGCATGTTTTAGTCGTTCGTTATGCACTGGGGCTTCTGGAAGCCTACGCTGAATATGTCCAAACCATCTCAGACGATGTTGGACAAGCTTCTCTTTAATTGGCGCTACCCAACTCTATCTCGTATGTCATCATTTCGGATTCGGTCCTTCCTTGTGCGGTCACACATTCATCTCAACATGCGCATCTCCACCACATCTAACTGTTGCACATGTCGCCTTTTAGTCGACCAACACTCAACGCCATACAACATTGCGGGTTGAACCGTCGTCCTATAGAACTTGCCTTTTAGCTTTTGGGGCACCTGCTTGTCACAAAGAATGCCGGAAGCTTGGCGCCACTTTATCCATCCGGCTTTAATTCGATGGTTCACATCTTCATTGATATCTCCATCCTTTTGCAATATTGACCCCAAATACCGAAAGGTGTCCTTCTGAGGCACCACCTGCCCATCAAGGTTAACATCCTCCTCCTCCTCGTGCCTAGTAGTACTGAAAGCGCACCTCATGTACTTGGTTTTAGACCTACTAAGTCTAAAACCTTTCGATTCCAAGGTATGCCTCCATAACTCCAACTTCCTGTTGATCCCCGCCCGACTATCATCAACTAGCACCACATCGTCTGCAAGGAGCACACACCATGAGATATCTCCTTGTATATCCCTTGTGACCTCATCCATCACCAAGGCAAAAAGATAAGGGCTCAAAGCTGACCCATGATGCAGTCCTATCTTTATCGGGAAGTCATCAGTGTCTCCATCACTTGTTTGAACACTTGTCGCAACATTATCATACATGTTCTTGATGAGGGTAATGTATTTTGTTGGGACTTTGTGTTTCTCCAAGGCCCACCACATAACATTTCGTGATATCTTATCACGGTAAATGAAAAGGTAATCTACATGCATGTCACTTTGTCCATAAGCCTAGACTGACTGATCTTTTTTAATCTTTTTGTTTCCCATTTTTCTCTGGACTTGTCCAGCGTGATTTCAATCGCGACAATGAATATCCAACGGCTTAAGCAAGCAGCACTGTGACCATTTAAAAAGTGCAACAGGGGAATCAGCACAAGTTCATAGTTCAGCTACATTTTCCTATTGATCATTTCGTCCTAGAAACAAAACAACAATGCCAGGGTATAGCCAGATACAGGAATTCTGTTACACACATACAGTTTGCCCACAAAATAGTTTCTTCGTATATTCACTCTCTGGAGCGCGGTTGGCCTAAACCGGCCCAGCAAAAGGCTAGGCCGTAATAAGAAGTTCCAAACATACAACTGAATGAGTTCGCCAAGTCAGTTACCACCAGTTCTATGAATTCTACTTACATACAAACATAATCAAGATAGTAGGCATACAATGTACTGCAAGGTAGCAACAATGTCAGCTTGTCGAAACTCCCAGTCAGTTCCTCGCAAATAAATAAATAAATAAAAATAAGTAAATAATACCAGTCAGCTAGCTTAGACATCCGGCAACCCTTCTACGAATCAAGGTCTAAACTTGAGATCTTCAAAGCTGTTTAATATTTTGGTTTCTAGTCGACTTACATTTACGGTGCCGGGCATCAGCACAGACTGAACAAATGGAGAACAAAATGGAAAAAGAACTGCAGAAGGGATCAAATTAGCCATCAACTTGAGTTTCAACAGATTTCTTATTGAGCATTTAGAATTCAAAGAAAGAGTATTTATATACATATATAAGGCACATAATATATAGTATTCCAGAAGTGCTGATCAACTTGAATTTTTCACATAGTATTCCTAACTAGGTACTGACCACAAACAATGGAAATTACCAGGTTGAGACAGCCCAACTTGCATAGTAGGGTATACTTAAGTCCTAGACCATTGCTTTTTCGTACCAAAGTATGCCCACAATGGAGAGACCGCACGAATGCCTTTTTTTATAGCGCAGTGGCCTACATGTGGACGCTTTATATTCTAAACGGGCTTGCAGCAAGCCAGCGACTACCTGAATATACTAGACCGAGAAAGGTTATGCTGCCATCTCAGCTCAGTACAAAAAGAAATGAACGGGATCTTCGAACATAGAAAGCTTGAACCCATCACAAAAGTGGGGCACGCCCTGTTTGCTCTCAATCCACAGCAGGATACTTTCATGGAAAGAATGTCCAAAAAGCAAGATGCTTCCCAGTCTACCAGCACAAAGAGAAAACTCCCCAGTTCACAATATTCAGTGGCCTCAGTAATACTATTGCTAGAAAAACTACATTGTGTATGTGATTAATGTAGACAGTTCTTCTCAAAGTTAAATAGAAATTGTGACTGCTTTATCCATCAAGATTTCAATACATTGATCAATTAAATGGTTAGACTGGGAATTGATGTTCTTATCAATGTTGAATTGAAGCTGCCACTGTTAATCACAAGATTCCAATGAATTAAATAGATAAGTCAGGGTGGTGTACAAGAAGAAACAAGCATAAGAATATAACTAACACTACCTTCTGCATCTAACCAACAAACTAAAATCATCGGCCTTTCCTGCGGGATCTCAAAGGGAACCCACCAGGAGGCGATGGTGAGAACTCTACTGGGAGATGTGGTGGTTCACCCTCACCAGAGAGCATTTCAAGCACCTCCTCGCTTGATGGGCGACGGGTTGGTGACCTCTGGATACACATGAGTGCGACGGTGATGCACAGCAGCGCCTGGTCACGGTTAACATCCAGGAGTGCAGAGTCTACGAGATCAAGCAAGCGGCCAACATGGGCGAGATGCCTTGCCCACGAAATCAGACTCGCCTTCTCAAACTCAGACATGGGTGAGGCTGTCACTTGGAGTGGGCGGCGTCCAGAAATAAGAACTAACAACAAGACACCGAAGCTGTACATATCGCATTTCTCCGACAGAGGCCCGCCGCCACCGTACTCAGGAGCCACATAACAGACTGTGCCACGCATGCTTGGTGTGCTGCTCACTGCTCCACCACTCTTAGGCACAAATTCTGTACTAGCCCAATCCCTGCTACTCCTTACACCATCAGCCCACCAATCAACGGTGCCATTGCCACTCCTCCGACTCCAGCTTTTCATCATCCTCCACCTTGAATGTCCCTTCTCCTCTAAATCACAATCCTTCTCCCACCACTGCATGCCAGTCATCACGCCAGCATCACTCTTTGACTTAGCAAGTGCCCGGCGTTTTTGCTTCTTGGTGAGTTCCTCAGCATACTCCTCACGCCACCACTCCCGTGCCCTACGCTTTGGCTTCTTCTTTTCTGCTGAGGTGGTAGGGGTGGTTGTAGATGCTCCCGCAATCCAATCGCTCTTCGGTCTCTCCTTCTTGATCTCCGACCTAATCCATTCCATCACATAATCCTTAACACCGCCACCACCACTGCCGGCAGCATTATCTTGACGCCACCACCAGTCACTCCTAGCTCCTGATGCTGCAGCACCTCCACCATTGCAGGTTCGACTATTAAATCCACTACCAACACTGGTTTTATCACATCCGGAAGTTGATGCGGCCTCTGCATGCGAGGCAGTGGTGAACCCCTCATCATCCTCTGGAGACTTGGTGGCAACGTCTTCCCCATTCACTACAATAGCAGTCATGCTCTCGCCGGCCACTGATACATCATCATGGCATCCACCACCTGGATTCCCATTTCCAATCGCATTGTCCCCAAGCACACCACTATCTAACTCATCTTCTTCCTCAGACTTGATCCGTGCGAGGCCGAAATCTGAGAGGCGAGCACGGAGCTCGCTATCCAGCAACACATTGCTAGGCTTGACGTCCCCATGGATCACCGGCGGATGCACAACGAAATGGAGGTAATGCAGCGCGGCGGCCACGTCACGGGCGACGGCGAGCCGGCGCGGCCACTCGGACACCAGCTCGAGGCACCTCTTCCCCAGCAGCGCGTCCTGCAGCGACCCGTTGGGCATGAGGTCGTAGACGAGCATCATCCGGCGGCGGCAGGGGTGCGCGGAGAGCGAGTAGGCGAAGGGCAGGAGGATGGAGGGCGTGGAGCCGTGGCCTGAGCCGACGAGGTGGGAGGCGAGGGAGAGCTCATTGTGGAACTCGCGCTCGCCCTGGAGGGACCCGGCGGCGTTCATGACCTTGACGGCCACGGGCTGGCCCGACCTGGGCAGCGCGCCGCGGAAGACGGGGCCGAATCCGCCCTGCCCGAGCTTGCTCCCGGCCGCGAAGCTGCCCGTGGCGCGCCGCAGCTGCTGGTACGACAGCCTCCGCAGCAGGGCGGGCGCGGGCTGCGTCGCGGCCGCAGCCGCCGCCGCGGCCCGCTTCTTCCTCCCGCGCCGCAGCCAAACGAACAGGGCGAAGGCCGCCAGGAGAAGCGCCGCTGCGGCGGCCGAGGCCGCGGCGGAGGCCACCGCGGAGGCCGGGAGCTGGTGGCGGGCGCGAGAGCGGAGCTCCCCGACGACGGCGGCGGCGGCGGCGGCGGCCGGGGGCGGGGAGGCATCGGGCGGCGGGGGCTGGCGCGAGGGCATCGGCAGCGGAGGGGAAAAGACAAGCGGAGCAGCAGGGGGGGGGAGTGATGAGCCGAAAAGTGATTTGGCTTTTCGCCATTCCTCAGATGCGAGCGAGCATCCACCTAATCCTAATCTCAACCTCGGCGTGCGCGCTGTGCGTGCGGACTGCGGAGGGAGGGAGGATCCGATGCCTCTGCCTGCCAGGTGGGGCGCGGGGGACGCCCGTGGCCCACGGGCAGTGGCGAGGGCCTGTGCCGATCCGGAGAGTTCGTTGGAGGCTTGGAGCGGGTCAGTGATGAGGAGGGATGCATGCGTCTTCGTAGAGCGAATTTAATGGTCAAAATGGTCAACGTAGGCCTGGCCAGGACACGGGATGAGGTCAGGTCATGAGCCAACGCGATTTGCTGCGGTGGTTAGCAGCTGTAGCAACTGCCAACCGTCTCGGAAAGAAAGAAACCATCGTGCTTTCGTTTATTTTTCCTTCTTCTTTTTTTTCTTTTCGGGGGCAAGTATTTTTCCTTCTTCTTTTATTATACAGCTCGCGAGCACAGGAGCCGTACTCCGTAGGATAGGACGGAGGGGTCTGGTCTTGATGGCATTTCTTCTCCTCACGAAAACAAGGGGAAAAGGTCAAACAAAACCGGAAGCTTTTCACTTTCTCTACATGAACCATGGCCCTTTTCGGAACAATGAACCGTAGCCTCTTCTTCTTCTTAGAATAGGAGCACTGTTTTTGCCCGTGTGTTGCATATTGCAATCACTCGCTTTTGATTGAGCACGCGAGCACGGGTTGATTCGGCTTTTGTGGGTTTTTATATCATCTACGATCGAACGCCTCAAACGATATATGTTAACGGACGCGTTTGGTTAATGGTCGGACAGAAAAAAAAATCTAACCGGACCCCTCATATCATCCGTACAAGTTCGGATTGTTCGCGAAACCTCGTATCCATCTTAAATATAGAGAAGAGCTCGCGGACGCGTCCGGACACGCCCGGCCAATCCTCCACGTAGAACATGACCCACCCCGGATCACCTTATTTCTTTTTATTCATTTTTTCTTTCTCTCTCTTTCTCTCCACCAATCACGTGCAAGTGATCGGACACATGAGAAAGAAAATGAGAAATATGGCTGCGCGAACAGACAAATAGGGACGCGTCCGGTCAGTCCACCACGTAAAACGTGACCCACCACGGACCACCTTATTTTTTCTTTATTCACTTTTTCTTTCTCTCTCTTCCTTTTCACCAATCACGTGTAAGTGATCGGACATATGAGAAATAAAATGAAAAGTATGGCCGCGCGAACAGACAAATAGGGACTTGTTCGGTCAGTCTGCCACGTAGAACGCGACCCACCACGGGCCACCTTATTTTTTCTTTATTCATTTTTTCTTTCTCTCTCTTCCTTTTCACCAATCACGTGCAAGTGATCGGGCATATGAGAAAGAAAATGAGAAGTATGGATGCGCGAACGGACAAATAGGGACACGCCCCGTCAGTCCGCCACGTAGAACCCACCACGGACCACCTTATTTTTTTATTCATTTTTTATTTCTCTCTCTTCCTCTCCACTAATCACGTGCAAGTGATCGGACATATGATAAGAAAATAAGAAGTATGGATGCGCAAACGGACAAATAGGGACACGCCCGGTCAGTCCATCACGTAGAACGCGACCACCATGGATCACCTTATTTTTTCTTTATTCATTTTTTATTTCTCTCTTTTTCTCCACCAATCACATGCAAGTGATCGGACATATGAGAAAGAAAATGAGAAGTATAGCTGCACGAACGGACAAATAGGGACACGTCCGGTCAGTCTGTCACGTAGAACGCGATCCACCACGGACCACCTTATTTTTTATTTCTCTCTCTTCCTCTCCACAAATAATGTGCAAGTGATCGGACATATTAGAAAGAAAATGAGAAGTATGGCTGCGCGAACGGACAAATAGGGACACGTCCGGTCAGTCCGCCACGTAGAACCCACCACGGACCACCTTATTTTTTTATTTCTCTCTCTTCCTCTCCACTAATCACGTGCAAGTGATCGGACATATGATAAGAAAATAAGAAGTATGGATGCACAAACGGACAAATAGGGACACGCCCGGTCAGTCCATCACGTAGAACGCGACCACCATGGATCACCTTATTTTTTCTTTATTCATTTTTTATTTCTCTCTTTTTCTCCACCAATCACGTGCAAGTGATCGGACATATGAGAAAGAAAATGAGAAGTATAGCTGCACGAACGGACAAATAGGGACACGTCGAGATCAGTCTGTCACGTAGAACGCGACCCACCACGAACCACCTTATTTTTTCTTTATTTATTTTTTCTTTCTCTCTCTTCCTCTCCACAAATAATGTGCAAGTGATCGGACATATTAGAAAGAAAATGAGAAGTATGGCTGCGCGAACGGACAAATAGGGACACACCCGGCCAGTCCGCCACGTAGAACGCGACCCACCACTGACCACCTTAATTTTTCTTTATTCATTTTTCTTTCTCTCTCTCTTCCTCTCAATCAATCACGTGCAAGTGATCGGACATATGAGAAAAAAAATGAGAAGTATGGCTGCGCGAACGGACAAATAGGGACACACCCGGTCAGTCCGTCACGTAGAACGCGACCCACCACGGACCACCTTATTTTTTCTTTATTCATTTTTTCTTTCTCTCTCTTCCTCTCCACCAATCACGTGCAAGTGATCGGACGTATGGTTATGTGAACGGACAAATAGGGACATGCCCGATCACTGATCTGGTGCATCCATGGATGTATGGGGGGTCATATTTGCTAAGTCCGGCTATAGATGCTCTTAGAACCAAAGGGCACCTGCCCCTGCTCCATTCCATTCCATTGAACACGAGCATGAACAGCCTACATGGGCTCGACCATCAGGATTTTTTTGGTTGCAATATTCACAACACGTGTAGCATAATGGACACCTGACCATACGACCCTGTGTGGCATACCCAGGAGGCAGCCCACACGATCATGTGTGTGGGTGAACATTAGAACTGCCCACGCGTCCGCGCGTAGCTATTTCGTGCCAACGCCCACAACAACTACTCATCCCCACCCCGCACGTGTGGCACGAAGCAATTCCGCCCTCGCATTTCTTGATGGCAACTTTAGTTACCTGAGGATGGCAACTTTAGTTGTAAAGCATGACAACTTCTGTGTTTTGTTTAACTATAGTTGTCATGTCTAATTAACGGGAGTTACCACGTGTGATCAAACTATACTTGTCATGTATGGTCAACCATAGTTGTCATATGTGATTAATTAGTTGACACGTGTGGTCAAACCATAGTTGTCATGTATGGTCAACCATAGTTGTCATGTGTGATTAACTAGTTGCCATGTATGGTCAACCATAGTTGCCAGGTGTGATTAACTAGTTGCCACATATGCACAACTATAGTTGCCATCTATCACCATAAGAGCGTCGTGTGGGCGAAGAGCAGTTCACCCACACGGCGTGGATTGGATGATGCCTGTGTGGACGAGGATCGGTTCACCCACATGGTGAAGCTAGCAACCACGCGATGTGGGTGGTGTAAGGCCGTTTGGGCGAGCGCTCTAACCCCCACACAACATACTATGTCTACGTGACACTGAAATTCCAACAGATCCATGCAAGATTCGTGCAATCGAGAACCAACGGCAATCAAGGCGTGTGGACCAAGTGTCGAAATGCCACACGTGTGGGCTTTATCATTTGGGTTGTTTTTAAAGAAAATATATCAAAGAGAATCTTAGATCTAATAAGTATCAAAAAGACACGTAGAACAACCAATGAAAATAGAATTACATTTAAAATCATACTAGCCTTCTTTCTTCCATGGGCTTATAGTTCATCATCACGGGACAAGAGAGTTGGGAAAATCAGACAATGCCATAGAACAAGACAAAGTAAGTGTTAGTGCATCTAGTGGCCCTTAGTGATTTTGGTGTATTGAAGACTTATAGGTTAAGGAACTAATGTGTTTGTGAGTGTACACAGGCTCTATAAGTCGATGAGGAGTTTGATATATTCGGAGATTATCGACCCCTAAAAATGTATGTCTTCAACTGAAGACTTTGGTGAAGACTTTGTGAAGACTTTGCTAAAGACTTTGGTATTCCCTGAAGACTTTGAAAATGAAGAAGTTAGTGTGACCTTGAAGTATGAACGAGGACTATGAAGCATGAAGACTTTTGTTTTTCATAGTTTCATTTCCTTTCTTTGAGTCATAGGAAACACCGTACTGTTAAAGGGGGCCGAGGTAATACTAAGGAAAATTTCCAACTGATGCTCAACCCAAAATCCTCAACCTATCCAATCCTTTGAGTGAAGGCTTTGGAAATCTCTTGCAGTTCAGCCAAGTTCTTCAGTGACAGAGAGGATGTTCTTCTAGTCTCTGATGAAATTGATCTGACTAAGGAGTTAGGATTTCGCCAGTACGAATTGCCTACAAGTGAGGAACATGATATGTCCGAGGACTTTCATAGTTCGGAATTCCGACCGTTGATGTGCTTAGCGCCAGCTGTTCCCAATCATAATATCCACATAACGGTCATACCATTGGGGGCATTTATGTCTTATCATGTCAGGTTGCATCGTGGCTATAAATAGCCACCCCCACAACCACTAGTTGGTTGGCTGCTCCGAGAGAGAACTGACACTTGTCATTTGAGAGCAACCCATCCTCCCAGGACTTTGAGAGAAAATCATCAGTGAGGAAAAACCCACAATCAAACCACCAAACCCATCGTGATTGAGCATCATTGAAGAAATTCCTGTGTGAAACCGACGCTTGTTACCTTTGAGGACTATGCATCCTCCAGACGGTTAGCCGTCATGGTCTAGTGCATCTTGCAGTCAATTGGGGATCACGGAGTGACCTTGGTCTAGAGCATCCAACAGTAAATTGTGGATCGCCGGGTGACCAGTTTGTGAGGGTTTTGGAAGTCTACCCTAAAGACTTACCACGAGTGTTGGCCGAGGACCGTGTGACCTTAGCTCAAGGAGAATACGGTAAGGACTGTGTGTCCTCTGGTTTAAATACCAGGCCGCTCCAAACCAGACGTACGACTGTCACAGCAGTTGGAACTGGGTCATCAAACCATTGTCTTCATCGAGCTACCTGGTTCTATTTCCTCAACCCCTCTATTCCTTGTATACTTGTTGATGAAATTGATCATTACTGTTTGAAGAATTTGACTAAAGACTTTCACAATCTACTCACCTCAAATTCTTCAAGTTGCCCTCACCTGTTTAACCTGTATCACGCTACTTGTAATCTGTGCATGCTTTATCTCGTCATGATGATTATGCTGTCACTGTGTTCCTCATGCACTTGAGTACTTATTCCGCTGCTAGTTATTCATCACATTTCAAATTCCTCAAGTGATAAATTTGTAAAAATCGCCTATTCACCCCCCTCTAGTCGATATAACGCACTTTCAATTGGTATCAGAGCAAGGTACTCCCTTGTTCTATGTGATTTTGGTTTAACCACCTGGAGTTCTAGTTATGTCAACTGCAGGTATGATCAAGGTTTCCGCAGGATGTCCTACCTTTGATGGGACGGACTACCCCTACTGGAAGAACAAGATGCGCATGCATCTTGAAGCTATTGGCAACGATCTCTGGTACGTTGTGGAAAATGGTGTTCCCTCTGTTACTCCCATAGTCAACGCTGCTGATGTGAAGAGATTCAAGCAAATCGATTCTCAAGCGAAGAATATCATATGTGGCCATCCGAGCAAAGGTTAGTATGGCAGAGTGAGTGCTTTGGAGTCTGCTAAGCTTATCTGGGATAGGCTGTCCAAAGTCAACGAAGGTGTTTCCACTCAACGTGACTCTCGTGTTGATGTTCTTCGCAATCTCTTCAACCGCTTCAAGAGACTCGACAATGAAAATGTACAACAAACTTTTGATCGTCTCACTGATATCTCCAATGAGCTTCAAGCACTGGGTGCCACGGATATCACTGACCATGAAGTGGTGAAGAAACTGCTAACATCTCTTGACTCCTCATTTGATACTCTAGCTTTGATGATTCAAGAACGTGGAGACTACAAAGCACTTGATCCTGCTAACATTCTTGAGAGACTCAATACTCATGAATTTCAACAAGCTGAGAAGAGAGACTCTACGGGCCAAGCTATGGAAGATCTCGTGCTCTGAAGGCAAAAGCAATTTCCTCATCCGAAGACGAAGATTCTGACAGTAGCCTTGGTGATCCTGAAGAAATAAGTCAGGAGCTAGCAATGCTCGTGAGGAAATTCCAGAAGTTTTCAAGGAGAGGTGGATTTGGAAATTCATCAAAGAGTGGTTTGAGGAAATCAGATTGCTCAGATGACTACAAGAAAAGAACTTGTCACTGTTGCAAGAAACCTGGTCACTTCATCTCTGACTGTCCTCTCTGGGAAAAAACATTCAAAGAAGAAGAAGAAATACAAGGATGATAGTTCTAATGACTCGAAGAAAAAGAAGAAATCTTCAAAGTCCTCATCTGCAAATTCCTCATCTTCAAAGTCCTCAAAGCACAAGAAGAATGGTTCCAAAAAGGCTCGAGCGTTCATTAGCAAGGAAATGGATTCTGAAGAAGAATCTGAAGAATATGAAGAAGAGGAAGAATCTGAGGTGGAATCTGAATCTGGTGTCGCTAGCCTTGCTCTCGCTACTTCTTTCGTCAGCAAGTCCATCTTCAACGATGAAGAAAATGACTACTCCAACGACTCTGATGTCAACAATGATGATTATGCTCCCACCTAATGCTTCATGGCAAAAGGCTCAAAGGTACACAAACATCATTCCTCATCTGAATCAAGTGAATGTGAATCTGATGAATATGTGAAACCTAGCTATGCTAAACTTGTTAAACTTGCCACTAAGCAACAAAGTGCACTTGAAAAGCTTCAGAAAATGCTAGACAAAAGCGATGATCTCAAAAGTCTTCAGACAAAGTATGATAACCTTCAGAGTCATCATTATTGGGAGACGTAGTAGTAAATCAAAAAAATTCCTACGATCACCGAGATCTATCTATGGAGAAACCAGCAACGAGTGGGGAGAGATTGCATCTTCATACCTTTGAAGATCGCTAAGCGGAAGCGTTACAAGAATGCGGTTGGTGGAGTCATACTCATAGCTATTCAGATCACGGTGGACTTCGATCTTAGCGCCGAACAACGGCGCCTCCGCGTTCAACACACGTGCAGCCCGGTGACGTCTCCTACCCCTTGATCCAGCAAGGAGGAAGGGAAGGTTGAGGGAGAGCTTCGGCAGCACGACGACGTGGTGATGGTGGAGCTGCGTGGTCTCCGGCAGGGCTCCGCCAAGCACTGCGGAGAACGAGGAGAGGGAGGAGTAGGGCTGCGCCAAGAGAGGAAGAAACTTGTGTTCTTGGCAGCCCCAAAACCACCACTATATATAGGAGGAGAGGGAGGAGGGTGCCCACCCCTAGGGTTCCCACCCTAGGGTGGTGCGGTAGCCCTAGATGGGTTCTGGCCGTCGGTCAGAGAGGGGAGAGGGGGAGGGCGCAGCCCTAGTAGGCCTTAGGCCCATCTGGGTATAGGGTTTCCCCTCCCTCCCACCTTTCCTGCGCCTTGGGCCAGGGTGGAGGGAGCACCAGCCCACTCTGGGGCTGGTCCCTTCCACTCTCGGCCCACGCAGCCCTCTGGGGCTGGTGTCCCCACTTGGTGGACCCTTGGAACCCTTTCGGTGGTCCCGGTACGTTACACGTAATTCCCGAAACACTTCCGATGGCCAAATCCTTACTTCCTATATATCAATCTTTGTATCCTGACCATTCTGAAACTCCTCGTGACACCCGGGATCTCATCCGGGACTCTGAACAACCTTCGGTGACCACGTACACCATTTCCCTATAACCCTAGCGTCATCGAACCTTAAGTGTGTAGACCCTACGGGTTCGGGAGACACGTAGACATGACCGAGACACCTCTCCGGTTAATAACCAACAGCGGGATCTGGATACCCATATTGGCTCCCACATGCTCCACGATGATCTCATCGGATGAACCACGATGTCGGCGATTCAATCAATCCCGTATTCAATTCCCTGTGTCTACCGGTATGATACTTGCCCGAGATTCGATCGTCGGTATCCCTATACCTTGTTCAATCTCGTTACCGGCAAGTCTCTTTACTCGTTTCATAACACATCATCTCGTGGCTAACTCCTTAGTCACATTGAGCTCATTATGATGATGTCTTACCGAGTGGGCCCAGAGATACCTCTCCGTCATACGGAGTGACAAATCCTAGTCTCGATTCGTGCCAACCCAACACACACTTTCGGAGATACCCGCAGTGCACCTCTATAGCCACCCAGTTACGTTGTGACGTTTGGCACACCCAAAGCATTCCTACGATATCCGGGAGTTGCACAATCTCATGGTCTAAGGAAACGATACTTGACATTGGAAAAGCTTTTGCAGACGAACTACACGATCTTGTGCTATGCTTAGGATTGGGTCTTGTCCATCACATCATTCTCCTAATGATGTGATCCCGTTATCAACGACATCCAATGTCCATGGTCATGAAACCGTGACCATCTATTGATCAACGAGCTAGCCAACTAGAGGCTCACTAGGGACATGTTGTGGTCTATGTATTCACACATGCATCAGGTTTCCGGTTAACACAACTATAGCATGAACAATAGACAATTATCATGAACAAGGAAATAAAATAATAACCATTTTATTATTGCCTCTAGGGCATATTTCCAACAGTCTCCCACTTGCACTAGAGTCAATAATCTATCTAGTTACAGTGTGATGAATCGAACACCCATAGCATTCTGGTGTTGATCATGTTTTGCTCGTGAGAGAGGTTTAGTCAATGGATCTGCGACATTTAGATCCATATGTACTTTACAAATATCTATATCTCCCTCCTGAATGTAATCATGGATGGAGTTGAAGCGGCGCTTGATGTGTCTTGTCTTCTTGTAAAACCTGGGCTCCTTCGCAAGGGCAATAGCTCCAGTGTTGTCATAGAATAGAGTCATTGGGCCCTACGCATTGGGAATCACTCCTAGGTCGGTGATGAACTCCTTCATCCAGACTCCTTCCTTTGCTGCTTCCGAAGCAGCTATGTACTCCGCTTCACATGTAGATGCCGCCATGACGCTTTGCTTACTACTGCACCAGCCGACTGCCCCTCCGTTCAAAATATACACGTATCCAGTTTGCGACTTGGAGTCGTCCAGATCTGTGTCGAAGCTAGCATCAACGTAACCCTTTACGACGAGCTCTTTGGCGCCTCCATATACGAGAAACATGTCCTTTGTCCTTTTCAGGTACTTCAGGATATTCTTGACCGTTGTCTAGTGTTCCGCTCCGGGATCACTTTGGTACCTCCCTACCAAACTTATGACAAGGTCCACATCAGGTCTGGTACATGGCATGGCATACATAATAGAGCCTATGGCTAAAGCATAGGGGATGACACTCATCTCTTCTCTATCCTTTGCCGTGGTCGGGCATTGACTCATACTCAATCTCACACCCTGTAATACAGGCAAGAACCCCTTCTTAGACTGATCCATATTGAACTTCTTCAATATCTTTTCAAGGTATGTGCTTTGTGAAAGACCTATGAGGCGTCTCGATCTATCTCTATAGATCTTGATGCCTAATATGTAAGCAACTTCTCCAAGGTCCTTCATTGAAAAACATTTATTCAAATAGGCCTTTACACTTTCCAAAAGTTCTATATCATTTCCCATTATCAGTATGTCATCCACATATAATATGAGAAATGCTATAGAGCTCCCACTCACTTTCTTGTAAATACAGGATTCTCCATAAACCTGTACAAACCCAAATGCTTTAATCACCTCATTAAAGCGAATGTTCCAACTCCGAGATGCTTGCACCAGCCCATAAATGGAGCGCTGGAGCTTGCATACTTTGTTAGCATCTTTAGGATCGACAAAACCTTCTGTCTGCATCATATACAGTTCTTCCTTAAGGAAGCCATTAAGGAATGCCGTTTTGATGTCCATTTGCCAGATCTCATAATCATAAAATGCGACAATTGCTAACATGATTCGGATGGACTTCAGCATCGCTACGGGTGAGAAAGTCTCATCGTAGTCAACTCCTTGAACTTGTTGATAACCCTTAGCGACAAGACGGGCCTTACATACGGTCACATTACCATCCACATCAGTCTTCTTCTTAAAGATCCATTTATTTTCAATGGCTTGCTTATCATCAGGTAAGTCCACCAAAGTCCACACTTTGTTCTCATACATGGATCCTATCTCGGATTTCATGGCTTCAAGCCATTTGTTGGAATCCGGGCCCGCCATCGCTTCTTCATAGTTTGAAGGTTCACCGTTATCCAACAACATGATCTCCAGGACAGGGT
Organism: Hordeum marinum; assembly: GCA_022496015.1. Classification (NCBI taxonomy): domain Eukaryota; kingdom Viridiplantae; phylum Streptophyta; class Magnoliopsida; order Poales; family Poaceae; genus Hordeum; species Hordeum marinum. The sequence goes on from CM039675.1 coordinate 378,940,402, forward strand.
TGCCGTACCACTCTGGTGCGGAACGTGTCCTAGTGGACCTTCGACATTCAATAGTAACTTGATCTGAAGTTTCATGATCATCATCATTAACTTCCTCTCTAGCCGGTGTAGGCTCCACAAAAACAACTTCCTGTGGTGCGCTACTCTTCGGTTCGAGTGGAGGTACAATTACCTCATCAAGTTCTATTTTCCTCCCACTTACTTCTTTCGAGAGAAACTCTTTCTCGAGAAAGGATCCATTCTTGGCAACATAGACTTTGCCTTTGGATCTGAGGTAGAAGGTATACCCAATAGTCTCTTTGGGATATCCTATGAAGACGCACTTTTCCTCTTTGTGTTCGAGCTTCTCAGGTTGAAGTTTCTTCGCATAAGCATCGCATCCCCAAACTTTTAGAAATGACAACTTAGGTTTCTTTCCAAACCATAATTCATATTGTTAGTGCATCTAGTGCCCCTTAGTGATTTTGGTGTATTGAAGACTTATAGGTTAAGGTACTAATGTGTTTGTGAGTGTACACATGCTCTATAAGTCGATGAGGAGTTTGATATATTCGGAGATTATCGACCCCTAAAAATGTATGTCTTCAAATAAAGACTTTGCTGAAGACTTTGGTGAAGACTTTGTGAAGACTTTGAAAATGAAAAAGTTGGTGTGACCTTGAAGATATGAACGAGGAATATGAAGCGTGAAAACTTTTGTTTTCGTAGTTTCATTTCCTTGACTTGAGTCATAGGAAACACCGTACTGTTAAAGGGGGCCGAGGTAATACTAAGGAAAATTTCCAACTGATGCTCAACTCCAAAATCCTCAACCTATACAATCCTTTGAGTGAAGCCTTTGGAAATCTCTTACGGTGCAGACAAGTTCTTCAGTGATAGAGACGAAGTTCTTCTGGTCTCTAAGGAAATTGATCTGACTGAGGAGTTAGGATTTCGCCAGTGCGAATTGCCTACAAGTGAGGAACATGATATGTCTGAGGACTTTCATAGTTCGAAAATCCGACCGTTGCTGTGCTTAGCGCCAGCTGTCCCCAATCACAAATATCCACATAACGGTCATATCATTGGGGGCATTTATGTCATATCATGTCAGGTTGCACCCTGGCTATAAATAGCCACCCCCCACATCCACTAGTTGGTTGGCTACTCCGAGAGAGAACTGACACTTGTCATTTGAGAGCAACCCATCCTCCGAGGACTTTGAGTGAAAATCATCAGTGAGCAAAAATCCACAATCAAACCACCAAACCCATCGTGATTGAGCATCACTGAAGAAATTCCTGTGTGGAACCGACGCTTGTTACCTTTGAGGACTGTGCATCCTCCAAACGGTTAGGCGCCATGGTCTAGTGCTCCTGCAGTCAATTGGGGATCATGAAGTGACCTTGGTCTAGAACATCCAACAGTAAATTGTGGATCGCCCGGTGACCAATTTGTGAGGGTTTTGGAAGTCTACCCTGAAGACTTACCACGAGTGTTGGGTGAGGACTGTGTGACCTTAGCTCAAGGAGAATACGGTAAGGACTGTGTGTCCTGGGACTGTGTGTCCTCTGGTTTAAATACCAGGCCGCTCCAAACCAGACGTACGATTATCACAGCAGTTGGAACTGGGTCATCAAATCATTGTCTTCATCAAGCTACCTGGTTCTATTTCCTCAACCCTTTCATTTCCTCGTATAACTGTTGATGAAATTGAACTTTACTATTTGAAGAATTTGACCGAAGACTTTCACAATTTCCTCACCTCAAATTCTTCAAGTTACCTTATTCCTCACCTGCTTATCCTGTATCACGCTACTTGTAATCTGTGCATGTTTCATTTCATCATGATGACTATGCTGTCGTATGTTCCTCATGCACTTGAGTACTTATTCCGCTGCTAGTTATTCATCACATTTCAAATTCCTCAAAGTTGAAATTCCTCAAGTGATGAATTTGTAAAAATCGCCTATTCACCCCCCTCTAGTCGATATAAGGCACTTTCAATTGGTATCAGAGCAGGTACTCCCTCGCTCTGTGTGATTTTGGTTTAACCACCTGGAGTTCTAGTTATGTCGACTACAGGTATGATCAAGGTTTTCGCGGGGTGTCCTACCTTCGATGGGACGGACTACCCCTACTGGAAGAACAAGATGCGTATGCACCTTGAAGCTATTAACAATGATCTCTGGTACGTTGTGGAAAATGGTGTGCCCTCTGTCACTCCCACTGTTACTACTGCTGATGTGAAGAGATGCAAGCAACTCGATTCTCAAGCAAAGAATATCATCTGTGGCCATCTGAGCAAAGGTCACTATGGCAGAGTGAGTGCTTTGGAGACTGCTAAGCTTATTTGGGACAGGCTGTCCAAAGTCAACGAAGGTGTATCCACTCAACATGACTCTCGTGTTGATGTTCTTCACAATCTCTTCAACCGCTTCAAGAGACTTGACAATGAAAATGTTCAGCAAACTTTTGATCGTCTCACTGATATCTCCAATGAGCTTCGAGCACTGGGTGCCATCGATATCACTGACCATGAAGTGGTGAAGAAACTACTAAGATCTCTCGATTCCTCATTCGATACTCTAGCTTTGATGATTCAAGAACGTGGAGACTACAAAGCACTTGATCCTGCTGACATTCTTGAGAGACTCAATACTCATGAATTTCAACAAGCTGAGAAGAGAGACCTCTACGGGCCAAGCTATGGAAGATCTCGTGCTCTGAAGGCAAAAGCAATTTCCTCATCTGAAGAAGAAGATTCTGACAGAAGCCTTGGTGATCCTGAAGAACTAAGTCAGGAACTAGCAATGCTTGTGAGGAAATTCCACAAGTTCTCAAGGAGAGGTGGATTTGGAAAGTCATCAAAAAGTGGCTTGAGGAAATCAGATTCCTCAGAAGACTACAAGAAAAGAACTTGTCATCGTTGCAAGAAGCCTGGTCACTTTATCTCTGACTGTCCTCTCTGGAAAAAGATTCAAAGAAGAAGAAGAAAGACAAAGGATGATAGTTCTGATGACTTGAAGAAAAACAAGTAATCTTCAAAGTCCTCATGTGCAAAGTCCTCATCTTCAAAATCCTCAAAGCACAAGAAGAATGGTTCCAGAAAGGCACGAGCATTCATCGGCAAGGAAATGGATTCCGAGGAAGAATCTGAAGAATATGAAGAAGAGGAATAATCTGAGGAGGAATCAGAATCTGGTGTCGCTAGCCTTGCTCTCGCTACTACTTTCGTCAGCAAGTCCATCTTCAACGATGAAGAATATGACTACTCCAACGACTCTGACGTCAGCAATGATGATTATGCTCCCACCTATTGCTTCATGGTAAAAGAATCTGATGAATATGTGAAACCTAGCTATGCTAAACTAAGCAACAAAGTGCACTTGAAAAGCTTCAGAAAATGTTAGACAAAAGCGATGATCTGTTGAACTATGATCCATCCACTTTATCTGGCTTTACGTGTGAAACTTCATATTCCTCTGATGAGTCACTTGACTCCAACTACAAATTCTTCAAAAATCAGAAAGGTGAAGTATTTGCTAGATTTGTTGGAACTAACTGCAGGAGCGGTTCTCCTATGAAGAAAATCTGGGTTCCCAAGAGCTACCTACAAAATCTTCAAGTGAATGTCCTCACGACATCACTCATGAAGAATAGGAACCCCAGATCAAATTCCTCATATGAACCAAAGTCCTCACTTGGACCAAATTCCTCAAATGGTCAACAATATCATTCTCGCGCTAATGCTTCTGTTTTGCAGGAAAAATCTAAGAGTTATGAATATGTGCATTATTCTTCAAACCATTATGTTCATAAGTCCTCGAAGAATTTCTCTGCTTATTCATTTGAGTACTCTAATCCTCGCCCTGTGAAACGAAGGGCACTTGCTTCAATGCCTCCTTTCTCACATGGTGCTCGCAGAATGATGAACTCTTTGCCACCCCTCCAGATGTGGGTGGTGAAGAAATTGAACTAATTTCTTATGCAGGGTCAGGTCTCCAGATGAAACTGAACATCTGATGAACTTGCTGGAGACGTGAGGAAATACTTGAAAGGACACAAGCTAAACATGATGAAATGAATTCCTCATTTCTCACGTCCTCACACTACTTGCTTATTATCTTGTGTGATGAAATTCTCTCTGATGAAATTGATGTCATATTCTTCACTCTGAAGCATATGAGTTGGTAAGTTGTACTAATTCATCTGCAGGATGATACTCCAAAAGCTACTGAGTGGGTCCTTGATAGTGGATGCACAAACCACATGACTGGTGACAAGAATCTACTGATGAATTTGCCACTCACTCCATCTCCTCTAAAGCATATCACCTACGCAGACAAAGGAAAAAGCAAGGTATTGGGACTTGGTAAGGTTGCTATCTCAAAGGACCGAACCATGGATAAGGTGATGCTTGTTGAATCCCTTGGGTTCAACCTTATGTCTGTCTCAATGCTTTGTGATCTTGAAATGATCGTCGTATTTGGAAAATATCGTTGTGTTGTCATCATGGAATCTGACAATTCCAAAGTCTTCGAAGGCTTTAGGAGAGGAGACTTGTATATTGTTGATTTCTCTACAGCTCCTCAACCTGCCACATGCTTACTTGCAAAGTCTTCAGAAGGCTGGCTGTGGCATCGACGACTTGTACATGCGGGTATGAGGAACTTGCACACGCTCATGAAGAAAAAGCACGTCATTGGCATCGAGGGTGCCAAATTCCTCAAGGATCACCTCTGCGGTGCATGTGAATCTGGGAAGATGACCAGATCCAAGCATCCCTCGAAGACAATCATGACCACGACTCGACCCTTTGAATTGCTTCACATGGATCTCTTTGGCCCCACTCATTACTCCATACTAAGAAATGCTTCAAGTTTGTACGGCTTTGTCATTGTTGATGATTACTCTCGTTACACTTGGGTGCATATTATTCTGTACAAGAATGAAGTGCATGATGTCTTCAGATGATTTACTTCAAGGGCCTCCACCAACTTCGGTGTCAAGATCAAGCATATTAGGAGTGATAATGGGACTGAATTCAAGAAAACTAATCTTGATGAACTTGGTATTACTCATGAGTTATCTGCCCCTTATACTCCTCAACAGAATGACATCATGGAGCGCAAGAACATGACTCTAGTTGAGATGGCTCACACCATGCTTGATGAATACAAGACTCCTTATCGCTTCTGGCCTGAGGCAATTGATACTGCATGCCACATCATCAATAGGGTATATCTTCACAAATTCTTCAAGAAGACTTCATATGAACTTATGACTGGCAAGAAACCCAATGTAAGTTATCTCAAAGTCTTTGGTGCAAAATGCTGGATCAGAGATCCTCACCACAGTTCTAAGTTTGCATCGAAAGCACATGAAGGTTTTATGCTTGGTTACGGAAAGGACTCGCACACCTACAAAGTCTTCAACACCTACCATCACAAGGTTGTTGAAACTGTAGATGCACGGTTCGATGAAACTAATGGCTCGCAAAGAGAGCACCTGCCTTCTGTGTTAGATGAACAATCTCCTAAGGAATCCATCAAGCTGAAGGCAACTGAAGATATCATACCCACTGAGGAAGTCATTCCAACGAATGAAGACTTTCATGTTGATACACCTGAAGAAAATGATGCTGAAGGAAGTCCTCAGCCATATCAACCTGCTCATCCTAGAGTTGGAATGAAGTACAAATTGACAAAATCATTGATGACATCAATGCACCAGGTCCCCTCACTCGCTCAAAAGCTTCACATTTAACTAACTTTTGTGGGCACTTTGCCTTTGTCTCTATCATAGATCCCACCAAAGTTGATGAAGCATTCAAGGAGCCTGAGTGGATTCAAGCTATGCAAGAGGAATTGCATCAGTTCAAGCTCAACAACGTGTGGGAACTTGTCAAGCGGCCAGATCCTCGCAAACATAACATCATAGGTACCAAGTGGATCTACCGCAACAAGCAAGATGAAAATGGCCTTGTGGTGAGGAATAAGACTCGTCTTGTAGCTCAAGGCTACACACAGGTTGAAGGAATTGACTTCGATGAAACTTTCGCACCTGTTGCTAGACTTGAAGCTATTCGCATATTGCTTGCTTATGCTAACCATCATAATATCATCTTATATCAAATGGATGTGAAAAGTGCATTCCTCAATGGTAAGCTTGAGGAAGAAGTATATGTTGCTCAACCCCCAGGTTTTGAAGACCCTAAGCATCCTGACAAAGTCTTCAGACTCAACAAGGCCCTCTATGGACTCAAGCAGCCCCCTCGGGCGTGGTACGACACTCTGAAGGAATTCCTCATGAAGAAAGGCTTCAAACCCGGTTCACTTGACCCCACTCTTTTCACAAAATCCTATGACAATGAACTGTTCGTATGACAAATATACGTAGACGATATTATCGTTGGCTGTATTGACAAACGTTACAGTGATGAATTTGCCTATATGAGGAGTGAAGAATATCAAATGTCTATGATGGGAGAGTTGAAATTCTTCTTAGGTCTTCAAATTCGTCAGCAAGACAATGTCATCTTCATCTCCCAAGAGAAGTACCTCAAGGATGTTCTGAGGAAATTCGACATGCAAGATTGCAAGGGCGTCAAAACTCCAATGCCTTCAAAAGGCCACCTCTGCACTGATGAAAATGGTAAAGATTTCGATCAGAAGGTATACCGCTCCATGATTAGTTCATTATTGTATCGATGTGCATCTAGGCCTGATATAATGCTGAGTGTTTGCATGTGTGCCCGATTCCAAGCAACACCGAAGGAATCACACCATAAGGCTATGAAACATATTCTTCGATACTTAGCTCACACACCAACACTTGGATTATGGTATCCCAAGGGCTCAAATCTTCACCTCGTCGGATACTCTGATGCTGACTATGCTGGAGATCATGTGGATCACAAGTAAACCTCAGGCACATGTCATTTCCTCGGACGATCCCTAGTCTATTGGTCCTCGAAGAAGCAGAACTGCGTCTCGCTCTCTACTGCTGAAGCTGAGTACATTGCTGCTATCTCATGTTGTGCTCAATTACTATGGATGAAGCAAACCCTCAAGGACTATGGCATCAAGTTGAAGAATGTGCTTCTCTACTACGACAACGAGAGTGCCATCAAGATTGCTTACAACCCAGTTCAGCACTCCAAGACCAAGCACATCCAGATTCGTCATCACTTTCTTCGAGATTATGTACTCAAGGGCGACATCTCCATCGACCACATCCCCACTGAAGAACAACTGGCCGATATCTTCACCAAGCCCTTGGACGAAAAGAGATTTTGCAAGTTGCGGTGTGAGCTAAATATCTTAGAATCTTTGAATGTTCTTTGAAGAAGGACACACATCCTAACACTTATGCAAAAATTGATGACTTTGATGTGCAACACACGAGGTAACATTTTTCTTCAATCAATGAAGAATAACCCTCTAAGTGTGAAGAAATTAATGAAGAATTTGATTCTCAGAACCCTACGACAATTGTACGCAGTGTCTGAAATCATTCTTCTTATACGGTGGGTCACGCCACCAACCAAAGTTTAAATTCTTCAAAATTGAGTTTTTTGTCATTTTTGCAAATTCTTAAAATTATCAAATTCCTCAAGTTTGCAAATTCCTCAAGTTTGCAAATTCCTCAAGTTTTCAAATTCCTCAACTTTTCAAATTCTTCAAACTTTGAAACTCATGTTCTTCATTGACTATATATATATTTGAGTTTTTAGTGTCCTCAACAACATTCACTTATTGCTAATTCTTCAAGTTGATTTTCATCTAAGTGAATGTGATCGGACCCTTTCCTCTCTATGCCAAACTCAACCCAGTCTGTTCACAAATTCTTCATATGCGTTCTACTTGGAAACTTGTTCAAAGTCTTCACTGTGTCCTTGACAGCTGAAGAATTTGCGAACGAAAACTTTGAAATTTTCACTATCAAAAATTTCAGCGGTTCCCGCTCAAATGGTTCCGATTCCCACGACTGGATAACCCATGATCCCCCATAATCTCCTCTACTCAGAACGTGGGTGACACCTGTCGCGTGGAGAGCAAGGGTCAGGGGCAATCTTGTCCAAAATCTTCGGGCGGATTGGTTTTCACTTCCTCTATAAATACCCCCTCCCCTTCAACCGGGCTCGGTTACTCCTCATCTCATCCCTCTCCCGAGCCCCAACCTAGCGCCACCGCTAAAGTCATCGTCATCGGTGAGGAAGAGCTTTACTGCCTCGACCTCGTCGTCGCCGTACTCGCATCGGCCGCGGAAGTCCTCACCCCACCGCTGTTGTAGCTATCTCCCTCTGCCAAGCTAGGGCGTGGGAGATCTAAACATCTCTTGTTCGTCGTGTTCTTCACCAGGGTAAATAAAATTTATTTTTACTACCCTTGTTTGATCCTCAAATGCTCTTCATATTCCTCAAAAGGTGTTTATTCTTCATGAACCTTATTCTAAAAGCACCTTACATCTTCACATACTTGATGTTTTTCCCTAAGTAATGATTTTCTTCAAGATTCCTCAATTGTGTGAATCCTTAAAATTTGCACAACTCTGGAACCTGAGACAAAGAACACTTAGTGAAATTCCTCAAGACACCTATGGCCAAATTCCTCTCACCTGTTTTATTTAAAAATTTCTGAGAACGCATATGACCTCTTCAAATTCCTCGCACCTATACTGTGTTCACATGTACAACATGTCCGCTGATGAATCACTAGGTTCTCATCAACTTAACTCATTTGCAGTGCTCCTTGAGGAAAAACTGTGTACTTCTTCAGAGTCCTCAAGAGTTCAAATTCCTCAAGTGAAGAAAATGGCTGATGGAAAGAAACCTTAGAAAGGTGGAAAGAAGGCAGATGTGCACACTGACTTTGAGATCCTAGATGACATGTATGAGGAATACTGCACACCCGATGAAGAAACTCATGGCAAAGAAACGACCAAGTAGAGAAAAATTTGTCTGCAAAAAATTGAGAGGAGATGGGCAAGGGAACGGAAGGAATATTGTTATATAACTCCAAAATACATGATGAAATTCGCAGTGAAACCTCCTTGCAACAGGCCTCCCCTTGCTCCAAATCAAATTGCTGATCCCACTACCATCAAGACTGGTGAGGACTTTCCTCAAATGTGGGAGAAGCAGCAAGCCAAGCTGGCGAAGAAAGCCAAAGAGGCAGTGAAGAAATTCAATGAAGATTCTGCTGCTGCTGCCCCTGCCGGAGCCTCTGCAAGTGCTCCAAAGAAAATCATGAGGAAGAAATCTGCATTGAAGACAAGTTCTTCAACCTCAAAACCTTCACAGCAGATCCCTCAAGGTCAAAGGCCTCGGCCTACAAAGTCTTCAGCTGCTGGAACGGTTGCTGCTCTGTCTTCTACGACATCTTCAACTAGCCCTTCTGCGTTCAAGCTGAAGAAAACTGCTGGACAAGGTCAAATACGAAGTCCTCACTCAAGCAAGGCTGTGGTGACCATACCCTCAGGTTCTAAGGATGATGATGATGATGAAGCTGATGATGAGTAATTGGAAAAAATCATCAAGCACAGTCAGCAAAAGGCTGCTATAGCAAAGGGCAGCTCTGTTCCTCTCATGCTGGATCCCAAGATGATCCTCAACTTCATTGATATATGGCATGAAGACCCTAGCACCCCACTTTCTTCACTAAATCTGCCTCTTGGAGTGGATCATGTCCTCACCCACTTCATCTCTGAAGAAAAATGGAAGAGAGAGCAAGCTCTGAGAGCTAAGAGGAACAGGGTTCGGAAGGAAAAGTTTCTGAGAGACAATGTGATGAATTTGACCCCAAATCAACTCGTCACTGTTCAGTCTGAAATTCGCACACTCTCTGAGGATCAAGAGAGATATGATGCTGAATGGAAGGGCACCAAGGTGAGATTCGTCAGGGCTGCTCAAACTGTAGTGAAGGATCACAACACTAGGGTTGCAGCTCGATCGCAACCACAAAATCCTCAGCCTGATGAAACTGCTCCGCCCGATGTGACTACTGATGAGAATGCTTTTGCACCAGGAGCAACAGCCAGTGCTGCTGAGGAAACTCAGACCACTAATGACCATGCGAAGACAACCATCACTGTTGTGCCTAAAGAAACTGAAAGGCTAGCTGAAGCTTTAGCTGCACCTGAAGAACCTGAACCCACCAGGGCGACTGCATCAGTCGTGCCTGAAGAAGCTAAAGCTGCAGAAGAGAAGACTCTTAAGAGAAAAGCATCCAATACAAAATCCTCAGCTGTGAAGAAGTTGAAGACTATGCCAAGTTCTTCAACTGGACCCATTGATGCTACACCAATCTCCTCTGCACCTGCCTATCAACTTGTACCATTTGGGGTTGACTATGTCATCCCAGATGAAGAAGATGAAGATTAGTCTGCTGCTTCGACAGAGCAGATTGATGAAGAAATTGAAGTTGAAGACATTACTTCAACTCCAAAGGTATCATTGCCCCAGCCTCAGTTCACTGCTGAAGAGGCTGGAGTTGAAGAAATTGATGAGGACGTAGACATTGGCAATACAACGCTTGTCATCAATGATGAATATTAGGAATCAGCACACCCAAATTCACCAATGACTACTTCTCTGACACAGATTCCTCAGTCGCCCGCTCTGACTGAAGAAATTCCAGCTGCAACGGCTGATGATCTTGATGTTCCCGCCGCAACTGAGGAACCAGCTCTCCAAATCGTTCTGTTTCAAGGTGTTCCTCCCATGCCAAAGGAGATTAATGGGCGCTTCAAGCCAAATCTTCAACCAAAGCCAAGAATGCCATTCAAAGGCTCAGTACGCCCCAAATTCCTCAAGCGCAATTTCTTAAATGAACGAATGTTCTTCACTAGTCCAAATCCCTATGACTTTGCAAGGACCGGTCGCAACAGATTCTAGACGGCAACACAACTCAACTACTGTGCATCAATTCTTTTTGAGAAGAAGAAAGTCTTCGAGCATCACCAAATTCCTCATGCTGACATGGAAACCCTTCCATCATTCACACCGGTGCTCCAAGTTCTTCATGATGCAGGCATTCTCCCATTCTGCATCGACATCTGCGACTGGAATGAAGAACTCATTCTTCAGTTCTATGCCACATTGCATATCAGAGGAAATGCTTTAGACGTCAACTCCTGGATATTGGATTGGATGACAGGATCAACACACTTCACTGCTCAAGCTTATGAATTGCTTCGGTGTGTACCAGTTCCAATTCCTTCAGATGAAGCTCGCAAACTGTATGATGAGCCTGCACTTCCAGATCAGCTGATGCAAGTGTTGATGAAGATATTGCCTCCTAGAAAGCCTCAACGAAAAATCTTCCTTGTGAAGGATCTGCTATATGTGCCCAGGACTGTCTACCGTATACTCACAAATACGCTAAGTCCTCAGAAGGGCCACGATTCAGATGAAGAAGAAGTGGAAGGAGTCATGAAGAATATGCTCTTCAACATCATTCATGGGATTCCCATTGACTTACACGACTTCTTCATGAGGACTTTGGCCAGTGCTGCTTTAGCTCCATTTGAACAGAAGCCCTATGCACCTTGGATAATGAAATTCATCAGGGCAAAGTCCTCAGTTCCTTTCAAGGCTGATTTCTAGAACCACTTTGGCTTCCTGCCTCCAATTGAAGTCATCAAAAGCACAATTGCCTGAGTTGAAGGAAAAGGCAAGGATGTCATTGATGAAGGCACTCGTCCATTGCATGGACAGTTTTGCAAAGCCGCTTCCTTCTCCACCAATGATGACACTGCCACACAAGACTCCGATGCAAAGGCCTAAGCTCACAAACCTCAAGAGTCTGCCCCTTGAGTGATGACTGATCGCGAGCTTCTAATAAGTCTTCATCAGAAGGTCGATCACAATCACAAGTGGGTGAAGTGTCAACTTGGATACATTGTGCAGAACATGACTGTGACGCAAAACACCGTGAAGAGGAATCACTACTATGTGCATGAAAACCTCAAACGCTCTTGGGTCGTACTGTCTCACCTCATGTCTTCTGAAGAACTGAATGAGCTGGATCTTGAGGAACATCCTGACTGGGCTCGTCGACCTCAGAAGAAATTCAAAAAAAGTTCAAGTTCCTCTGATGGTCACAAGTTCATTTTCTTCATCTCGAGAGCGCGATGACGATGAAGACATTGACGACACTACGGCAGGCCCTGCATCGACATACGACCCCGACAACGCTGGCGCTCCTCCCTCACCAACACGATGAAATTCTTCAAAGGGGCGTTAGTCCTCACTTTTTCGTCCCTTTTGGTCTTCGATGACAAAGGGGGAGAAAATTTGAGTTAGTCTTCAAGCGGGTCTCTATATATGGGCTATTTTTTGTTTAAGTTACAACTCTCGCTCTTCTGAAACTTTTGTTGGTTGAGTTGTAAACTTAAGTCCGATGGTGGTCTGACACTTTTGAACTATTTCCATGCATGTTTATTTCCTCAAGTACCTTAATGCATACATGCTGAATTTCGTCAGACCCCATTTTCCTCACGCATTTCAAATTCTTCATATCATATGTTCAAATGCGTGTATGAATTACAAGATATAGGTGGAGTTCTCCATGTTTTCACCTTCCATGTGCATTTGTAGTCCAAAGCATATTCCTCACATATGCACATCTTCAGGGGGAGTTCTTCTATATCTTGCAATCAAATTCCTCAAACTAAGTACCTTCACTTCATACGTTTATCCCCGTTGAAAACTTAACCTATTTGTCATCAATCACCAAAAAGGGGGAGATTGTTAGTGCATCTAGTGCCCCTTAGTGATTTTGGTGTATTGAAGACTTATAGGTTAAGGTACTAATGTGTTTGTGAGTGTACACAGGCTCTATAAGTCGATAAGGAGTTTGATATATTCGGAGATTATCGACCCCTAAAAATGTATGTCTTCAAATGAAGACTTTGTTGAAGACTTTCTGAAGACTTTGGTGAAGACTTTATGAAGACTTTGAAAATGAAGAAGTTGGTGTGACCTTGAAGATATGAACGAGGAATATGAAGCGTGAAGACTTCTGTTTTCGTAGTTTCATTTCCTTTATTTGAGTCATAGGAAACACCGTACTATTAAAGGGGGCTGAGGTAATACTAAGGAAAATTTCCAACTGATGCTCAACTCCCAAATCCTCAACCTATACAATCCTTCGAGTGATGCCTTTGGAAATCTCTTACGGTTCAGACAAGTTCTTCAGTGACAAAGACGAAGTTCTTCTGTTCTCTGAGGAAATTGATCTGACTAAGGAATTAGGATTTCGCTAGTGCGAATTGACTACAAGTGAGGAACATGATATGTTTGAGGACTTTCATAGTTCGAAAATCCAACTGTTGTTGTGCTTAGCGCCAGCTGTCCCCAATCATAAATATCCACATAACGGTCATATCATTGGGGGCATTTATGTCATATCATGTCAGGTTGCACCCTTACTATAAATAGCCACCCCCCACAACCACTAGTTGGTTGGCTGCTCCGAGAGAGAACTGACACTTGTCATTTGAGAGCAACCCATCTTCTGAGGACTTTGAGTGAAAATCATCAGTGAGGAAAAACCCACAACCAAACCACCAAACCCAAAGTGATTGAGCATCATTGAAGAAATTCCTGTGTGGAACCTATGCTTGTTACCTTTGAGGACTGTGCATCCTCCAGACGGTTAGGCGTCATTGTCTAGTGCTCCTGCAGTCAATTGGGGATCACGAAGTGACCTTGGTCTAGAGCATCCAGCAGTAAATTGTGGATCGTCGGGTGACCAGTTTGTGAGGGTTTTGGAAGTCTACCCTGAAGACTTACCATGAGTGTTGGGCGAGGACTGTGTGACCTTAGCTCAAGGAGAATACGGGAAGGACTGTGTGTCCTGGGACTATGTGTCCTCTAGTTTAAATACCAGGCCGCTCCAAACCAGACATACGACTGTCACAACAGTTGGAACTGGGTCATCAAATCATTGTCTTCATCAAGCTACCTGGTTCTATTTCCTCAACCCTTTCATTTCCTCGTATAACTGTTGATGAAATTGAACTTTACTGTTTGAAGAATTTGACCGAAGACTTTCACAATTTCCTCACCTCAAATTCTTCAAGTTACCTTGTTCCTCACCTGCTTATCCTGTATCACGCTACTTGTAATCTGTGCATGTTTCATTTCATCATGATGACTATGCTGTCGTATGTTCCTCATGCACTTGAGTACTTATTCCGCTGCTAGTTATTCATCACATTTCAAATTCCTCAAAGTTGAAATTCCTCAAGTGATGAATTTGTAAAAATCGCCTATTCACCCCCCCTCTAGTCGATATAACGCACTTTCAAATACTGTGTCGTATCAACGGACTTTGACGGTGCCCTATTTAAAGTGAATGCGGCAGTCTCTAATGCATATCCCCAAAATGATAGCGGTAAGTCGGTAAGAGACATCATAGATCGCACCATATCCAATAGAGTGCGATTACGACATTCAGACACACCATTTCGCTGAGGTGTGCCAGGCGGCATGAGTTGTGAAACGATTCCACATTTCCTTAGGTGTGTGCCAAACTCGTGACTTAAATATTCTCCGCCACGATCAGATCATAGGCACTTTATTTTCCTGTCATGTTGATTCTCTACCTCACTCTAAAATTCCTTGAACCTTTCAAAGGTTTCAGACTTGTGTTTCATTAAGTAGACATACCCATACCTGCTCAAGTCATCAGTGAGGGTGAGAACATAACGGTAGCCACCGCGAGCCTCGACGCTCATTGGACCGCATACATCGGTATGTATTATTTCCAACAAGTTAGTTACTCACTCCATTGTTCCGGAGAACGGAGTCTTGGTCATCTTGCCCATGAGGCATGGTTCGCACGTGTCAAATGATTCAAAATCAAGAGAATCCAAAAGTCCATCAGCATGGAGCTTCTTCATGCGTTTGACACCAATATGACCAAGGCGGCAGTGCCACATGTAAGTGGGACTATTGTTATCAACCTTACACTTTTTGGTACTCACACTATGGACATGTGTAACATCACGTTCAAAATTCATCAAAAATAAACCATTGACCAACGGGGCATGACCATAAAACATTTCTCTCATATAAATAGAACAGCCATTATTCTCAGATTTAAATGAGTAGCCATCTCACATCAAGTGAGTTCCAGATACAATGTTCATGCTCAAAGCTGGTACTAACTAACAATTATTAAGGTTTAAAACTAATCCTGAAGGTAGATGTAGAGGTAGCGTGCCGACGGCGATCACATCGACCTTGGAACCATTCCCGACGCGCAGCGTCACCTCGTCCTTTGCTAGCCTCCGCTTATTCCGCAGCTCCTGCTTGGAGTTACAAATGTGAGCAACTGCACAGGTATCAAATACCCAGGAGCTTCTACGAGTGCTGGTTAGATACACATAAATAACAAGTATATCACATATACCTTTAACGTTGCCGGCCTTCTTATCCGCTAAGTACTTGGGGCAGTTCCGCTTCCAGAGACCGGTACCCTTGCAATAAAAGCACTCAGTCTCAGGCTTGGGTTCATTCTCGTTCTTCTTCCCGGCAACTTGCTTACCGGGCGCGGCAACAACTGTTGGGAGACGTAGTAGTAAATGAAAAAAATTCCTACGATCACCAAGATCTATCTATGGAGAAACTAGCAACGAGTGGGAAGAGATTGCATCTTCATACCTTTGAAAATTGCTAAGCGGAAGCATTACAAGAACGTGGTCGGTGGAGTTGTACTCGTAGCGATTCAGATCGCGGTGGACTCCGATCTTAGCGCCGAACAACGGCGCCTCCGCGTTCAACACACGTGCAGCCCGGTGACGTCTCCTACGCCTTGATGTAGCAAGGAGGAAGGAGAGGTTGAGGGAGAGCTCCGGCAGCACGATGGCATGGTGACGATGGAGCTGCATGGTCTCCGGCAGGGCTTCGTCAAGCACTACGGAGAACGAGGAGAGGGAGGAGTAGGGCTGCGCCGAGAGAGGAAGAAACTTGTGTTCTTGGCAGCCCAAAAACCACCACTATATATAGGAGGAGAGGGAGGAGGGTGCCCACCCCTAGGGCTCTCACCCTAGGGTGGTGTGGCAGACCTAGATGGGTTCTGGCCGGCGGCCGGAGAGGGGAGAGGGGGAGGGCGCAGCCCTAGTGGGCCTTAGGCCCATCTGGGTCTAGGGTTTCCCCTCCCTCCCACTTTTCATGCGCCTTGGGCCAGGGTGGAGGGCGCACCAGCCCACTCTGGAGCTGGTCCCTTCCACTCTCGGCCCACGCAGACCTCTGGGGCTGGTGTCCCCACTTGGTGGACCCTCGGAACCCTTCCGGTGGTCCCGGTACGTTACCGGTAATTCCCGGAACACTTCCGGTGGCCAAATCCACACTTCCTAAATATCAATGTTTGTCTCTGGACCATTACGGAACTCCTCATGACATCCGAGATCTCATCCGGGACTCCGAACAACCTTCAGTAACCACGTACACTATTTCCCTATAACCCTAGTGTCATCGAACCTTAAGTGTGTAGACCCTACGGGTTCGAGAGACACGTAGACATGACCGAGACACCTCTCCGGTCAATAACCAACAGCGGGATCTGGATACCCATGTTGGCTCCCACATGCTCCACGATGATCTCATCGGATGAACCACGATGTTGAGGATTCAATCAATCCCGTATTCAATTCCCTTTGTCTACCGGTATGATACTTACCCGAGATTCGATCGTCGGTATCCCTATACCTTGTTCAATCTTGTTACCGACAAGTCTCTTTACTCGTTCCTTAACACATCATCCCGTGGTTAACTCCTTAGTCACATTGAGCTCATTATGATGATATCTTACCGAGTGGGCCCAGAGATACCTCTCTGTCATACGGAGTGACAAATCCCAGTCACGATTCGTGCCAACCCAACAAACACTTTCGGAGATACCCGTAGTGTACATTTATAGCCACCCAGTTACGTTGTGACGTTTGGCACACCCAAAGCTTTCCTACGGTATCCGGGAGTTGCACAATCTCATGGTCTAAGGAAACGATACTTGACATTGAAAAGCTTTAGCAGACGAACTACACGATCTTGTGCTATGCTTAGGATTGGGTCTTGTCCATCACATAATTCTCCTAATGATGTGATCCCGTTATCAATGACATCCAATGTCCATGGTCATGAAACCGTGACCATCTATTGATCAATGAGCTAGCCAACTAGAGCCTCACTAGGGACATGTTGTGGTCTATGTATTCACACATGTATTATGGTTTCTGGTTAACACAATTATAGCATGAACAATAGACAATTATCATGAACAAGGAAATACAATAATAACCATTTTATTATTGCCTCTAGGGCATATTTCCAACAGTCGCCCACTTGCACTAGAGTCAATAATCTAGTTACGTTGTGATGAATCGAACACCCATAGCATTCTGGTGTTGATCATGTTTTGCTCGTTAGAGAGGTTTAGTCAACGGATCTGCGACATTCAGATCTGTATGCACTTTACAAATATCTATATCTCCCTCCTGAATGTAATCACGGATGGAGTTGAAGCGGCGCTTGATGTGTCTTGTCTTCTTGTGAAACCTGGGCTCCTTCGCAAGGGCAATAGCTCCAGTGTTGTCACAGAATAGAGTCATCGGGCCCGACGCACTTGGAATTACTCCTAGGTCGGTGATGAACTCCTTCATCCAGACTCCTTCCTTTGCTGCTTCTGAAGCAGCTATGTACTCCGCTTCACATGTAGATGCCGCCACGATGCTTTGCTTGCTGCTGCACCAGTTGACTGCCCCTCCGTTCAAAATATACACGTATCCGGTTTGCGACTTGGAGTCGTCTGGATCTGTGTTGAAGCTAGCATCGACATAACCCTTTACGACGAGCTCTTCGGCACCTCCATATACGAGAAACATGTCCTTTGTCCTTTTCAGGTACTTCAAGATATCTTGACCGCGGACCAGTGTTCCACTCCGGGATCACTTTGGTACCTCCCTACCAAACTTATGGCAAGGTTCACATCAGGTCTGGTACACAACATGGCATACATAATAGAGCCTATGGCTGAAGCATAGGGGATGACACTCATCTCTTCTCTATCCTTTGCCGTGGTCGGGCATTGAGTCGTACTCAATCTCACACCCTATAACACAGGCAAGAACCCCTTCTTGGACTTATCCATATTGAACTTCTTCAATATCTTTTCAAGGTATGTGCTTTGTGAAAGACCTATGAGGTGTCTCGATCTATCTCTATAGATCTTAATACCTAATATGTAAGCAGCTTCTCCAAGGTTCTTCATTGAAAAACACTTATTCAAGTAGGCCTTTACACTTTCCAAAAGTTCTATATCATTTCCCATTATCAGTATGTTATCCACATATAATATGAGAAATGCTATAGAGCTCCCACTCACTTTCTTGTAAATACAGGATTCTTCATAAACCTGTACAAACCCAAACGCTTTAATCACCTCATTAAAGTGAATGTTCCAACTCCGAGATGCTTGCACCAGCCCATAGATGGAGCGCTGGAGCTTGCATACTTTGTTAGCATCTTGAGGATCGACAAAACCTTCCGGTTGCATCATATACAGTTCTTCCTTAAGGAAGCCATTAAGGAATGCCGTTTTGACTTCCATTTGCCAGATCTCATAATCATAAAATGTGGCAATTGGTAACATGATTCGGACAAACTTTAGCATCGCTACGGGTGAGAAAGTCTCATCGTAGTCAACTCCTTGAACTTGTCGATAACCCTTAGCGACAAGCCGAGCCTTATAGACGGTCACATTACCATCCGCGCCAGTCTTCTTCTTAAAGATCCATTTATTTTCAATGGCTCGCTTATCATCAGGCAAGTCCACCAAAGTCCACACTTTGTTCTCATACATGGATCCTATCTCGGATTTCATGGCTTCATGCCGTTTGTTGGAATCCGGGCCCGCCATCGCTTCTTCATAGCTCTAAGGTTCACCGTTATCCAACAACATGATCTCCAGGACAGGGTTGCCGTACCACTCTGGTGCGGAACGTGTCCTAGTGGACCTTCGATATTCAATAGTAACTTGATCTGAAGTTTCATGATCATCAGCATTAACTTCCTCTCTAGCCGGTGTAGGCTCCACAGAAATAACTTCCTGTGCTGCGCTACTCTCCGGTTCGAGCGGAGGTACAATTACCTCATCAAGTTCTATTTTCCTCCCACTTAGTTCTTTCGAGAGAAACTCTTTCTCGAGAAAGGATCCATTCTTAGCTACAAAGACTTTGCCTTCAGATCTGAGGTAGAAGGTATACCCAATAGTCTCTTTGGGATATCCTATGAAGACGCACTTTTCCGCTTCGGGTTCGAGCTTCTCAGGTTGAAGTTTCTTCACATAAGCATCACATCCCCAAACTTTTAGAAACGACATCTTAGGTTTCTTTCCAAACCATAATTCATACGGTGTCGTCTCAACGGATTTTGATGGTGCCCTATTTAAAGTGAACGCGACAGTCTCTAATGCATATCCCCAAAATGATAGCGGTAAGTCGGTAAGAGACATCATAGATCGCACCATATCCAATAGAGTGCGATTACGACATTCAGACACACCATTTCGCTGAGGTGTGCCAGGCGGCGTGAGTTTTGAAACAATTCCACATTTCCTTAGGTGCGTGCCAAACTCGTGACTTAAATATTCTCTGCCACGATCAGATAGTAGGCACTTTATTTTCCTGTCACGTTGATTCTCTACCTCACTCTGAAATTCCTTGAACCCTTCAAAGGTTTCAGACTTGTGTTTCATTAAGTAGACATACCCATATCTGCTCAAGTCATCAGTGAGGGTGAGAACATAACGGTAGCCACCATGAGCCTCGACGCTCATTGGACCGCATACATCGGTATGTATTATTTCCAACAAGTCAGTTGCTCGCTCCATTGTTTCAGAGAACGGAGTCTTGGTCATCTTGCCCATGAGGCATGGTTTGCACGTGTCAAATGATTCAAAATCAAGAGAGTCCAAAAGTCCATCAGCATGGAGTTTCTTCATGCGTTTGACACCAATATGACCAAGGCAGCAGTGCCACATGTAAGTGGGACTATCGTTATCAACCTTACACTTTTTGGTACTCACACTATGGACATGTGTAACATCGCGTTCGAGATTCATCAAAAATAAACTATTGACCAGAGGGGCATGACCATAAAACATTTCTCTCATATAAATAGAACAACCATTATTCTCAGATTTAAATGAGTAGCCATCTCGTATCAAGCGAGATCCAGATACAATGTTCATGCTCAAAGCTGGTACTAATTAACAATTATTAAGGTTTAAAACTAATCCCGAAGTTAGATATAGAGGTAGCGTGCCGACGGCGATCACATCGACCTTGGAACCATTCCCGACGCACATCGTCACCTCGTCCTTCGCCAGTCTCCGCTTATTCCGCAGCTCCTACTTGGAGTTACAAATGTGGCAACTGCACCGGTATCAAATACCCAGGAGCTACTACGAGCGCTGGTTAGGTACACATCAATAACAAGTATATCACATATACCTTTAACGTTGCCGGCCTTCTTATCCGCTAAGTAATTGGGGCAGTTTCGCTTCCAGTGACTGGTACCCTTGCAATAAAAGCACTCAGTCTCTGGCTTGGGTCCATTCTTGTTCTTCTTCCCAGCAACTTGCTTACTGGGTGCGACAACAACTTTGCCATCCTTATTGAAGTTCTTCTTACCCTTGCCTTTCTTGCGCTAGTGGTCTTATTTACCATCAACACTTGATGCTCCTTTTTGATCTCGACCTTCGCTGATTTCAGCATCGAGTACAACTCAGGAATGGACTTCTCCATCCCTTGCATGTTGTAGTTCATCACAAAGCTCTTGTAGCTTGGTGGAAGCGACTGGAGGATTCTGTCAATGACCGAGTCATCCGGGAGATTAACTCCCAGCTGAGTCATGCGGTTGTGTAGCCCAGACATCTTGAGGATGTGCTCACTGACAGAACTGTTCTCCTCCATCTTACAACTGAAGAACTTGTCGGAGACGTCATATCTCTTGACCCGGGCATGAGCTTGGAAAACCAGTTTCAGCTCTTGGAACATCTCATATGATCCGTGTTGCTCAAAACGCTTTTGGAGCCCCAGTTCTAAACTATAAAGCATGCCGCGCTGAACAAGGGAGTAATCATCGCAGCGTGAATGCCAAGCGTTCGCAACGTCTTGCTCTGTTGGGAGAACGGGTGCGTCACCTAGTGGTGCATCAAGGACATACAATATTTTGGAAGCTATGAGGATGATCCTCAAGCTACGGACCCAGTCCGCATAGTTGCTTCCATCATCTTTCAGCTTGGTTTTCTCTTGGAACGCGTTGAAGTTGAGGTTGGCATTAGCGTTGGCCATTGGATCTACAATATAGATTGTAAAGACAATTTTAGACTAAGTTCATGATAATTAAGTTCACATAATAAAACTATTTAATGAACTCCCACTTAGATAGACATCTCTCTAGTCATCCAAGTGACACATGATCCATGTCAACTAGCCCGTGTCCGATCATCACGTGAGACGGACTAGTCATCCATGGTGAACATCTCCATGTTGATCGTATCTTCTATACGACTCATGTTCGACCTTTCGGTCTTCCGTGTTCCGAGGCCATGTCTATACATGCTAGGCTCGTTAAGTCAATCTAAGTGTTTCGCGTGTGTAAATCTGGCTTACACCCGTTGTATGCGAACGTTAGAACCTATCACACCCTATCATCACGTGGTGCTTCGGATCAACGATCCTTAGCAACGATGCACAGTTAGGGTGAACACATTTCTTGAAATTTTATTGAGAGATCATCTTATTTACTACCGTCGTTCTAAGAAAATAAGATGTAAACATGATAAACATCACATGCAATCAATATAGTGACATGATATGGCCAATATCATCTTGCTCCTTTGATCTCCATCTTCGGGGCACCATGATCATCACTGTCACCGGCACGACACCATGATCTCCATCATCATGATCTCCATCATCATGATCTCCATCATTGTGTCTTCATGAATTTTTCTCGCGAACTATTACTTCTACTACTATGGCTAATGTTTAGCAATAAAATAAAGTAATTACATGGCGTTTATGATTGACACGCAGGTCATACAATAAAATAAGACAACTCCTATGGCGCCTGCCGGTTGTCATACTCATCGACATGCAAGTCGTGAATCCTATTACAAGAACATGATCAATCTCATACATCAGATGCATCACATCACATCCTTTTGGCCATATCACATCACAAGGCACATGCTGCAAAAACAAGTTAGACATCCTCTAATTTGTAGTTGCAAGTTTTTACGTAGCTGCTATAGGTTTCTAGCAAGAATGTTTCTTACCTACGTCAAACCACAACATGATATGCTAATTGCTATTTACCCTTCATAAGGACCCTTTTCATCGAATCCAATCCGACTAAGGTGGGAGAGACAGACACCCGCTAGCCACCTTATGCAACAAGTGCATGTCAGGCGGTGGAACCAGTCTCACGTAAGCATACGTGTAAAGTCGGTCAGGGCCGCATCATCCCACAATACCGCCGAATCAAGATAAGACTAGTAGTGGTAAGAAAATTAACAAGATCGACGCCCACAACTGCTTTGTGTTCTACTCGTGTATAGATTCTACGTATAAACCTGGCTCTGATACCACTATTGGGAGATGTAGTAGTAAATGAAAAAATTTCCTACGTGTCACCAAGATCTATCTATGAAGAAACCAGAAACGAGTGGGGAAAGATTACATCTTCGTACCTTTGAAGATCGCGAAGTGGAAGCGTTACAAGAACACGGTCGGTGGAGTCATACTCGTAGCGATTCAGATCACGGTGGAGTCCGATCTAAGCGCCGAACAACGGCGCCTCCGCGTTCAACACACGTGCAACCCGATGTCGTATCCTACGCCTTGATCCAACAAGGAGGAAGGAGAGGTTGAGGAAGAGCTCCGGCAGCACGACAGCGTGGTGACGGTGGAGCTACATGGACTCCGGCAGGGCTTCGCCAAGCGCTACGGAGAACGAGGAAGAGGAAGGGTAGGGCTGCGTCGAGAGAGAGAGAGAAGTCGTGTCTCAAATCAGCCCAAAACCTTGGGTATATATAGGAGGAGGGAGAGGGAGGGCTTCCTTGGCCCCTCCTCCAAGGAGGAGAGGTTCGGCCGAACCTAGGGAGGAGTCCACCTCCCACAAGGGAGGTGGATCTCTTCCTTTTGAATCCTTTTCAGCCTTATCTCTTATCCCTAGCTGCATGGGACTTTCCGGAAGGTCTTGTCCATCCCAATAAGGGCTGGTACACCTCCTCTAAGGACCCAAGAAGTCCTTTGGTCGTCACACCCCTCCCGGGGGTCCTCCGACACCCTCCCGGCACTCCCGGTACACTACCGATGAGCCCGAAAACTTTCCGGTGACCAAAACAGGACTTCCTATATATCAATCTTTACCTCTGGACCATTCCGAAGATCCTCGTGACGTCCGAGATCTCATCCAGGACTCCGAACAACCTTCGGTAATCACGTATACCATTTCCCTATAACCCTAGCGTTATCGAACCTTAAGTATGTAGACCCTACGGGTTCGGGAGACACGTAGACATGACCGAGACACCTCTCCGGTCAATAACCAACAGCGGGATCTGGATACCCATGTTGGTTCCCACATGCTCCACGATCATCTCATCGGATGAACCACGATATCGGGGATTCAATCAATCCCGTATACAATTCCCTTTGTCTATCGGTATGATACTTGCCCGAGATT
Source organism: Hordeum marinum (assembly GCA_022496015.1). Classification (NCBI taxonomy): domain Eukaryota; kingdom Viridiplantae; phylum Streptophyta; class Magnoliopsida; order Poales; family Poaceae; genus Hordeum; species Hordeum marinum. The sequence goes on from CM039675.1 coordinate 378,964,148, forward strand.
CGATCGTCGGTATCTCTATACCTTGTTGAATCTCGTTACCGGCAAGTCTCTTTACTCGTTCTCTAATATATCACCCCGTGGCTAACTCCTTAGTCACATTGAGATCATTATGATGATGTCTTACCGAGTGGGCCCAGAGATACCTCTCCGTCACACGGAGTGACAAATCCAAGTCTCAATTCGTGGCAACCCAACAGACACTTTCGGAGATACCCGTAGTGTACCTTTATAGCCACCCAGTTACATTGTGACGTTTGGCACACCCAATCCATTCCTACGGTATCCAGGAGTTGCACAATCTCATGGTCTAAGGAAACGATACTTGACATTGAAAAGCTTTAGCAGACGAACTACACGATCTTGTGCTATGCTTAGGATTGGGTCTTGTCCATCACATCATTCTCCTAATGATGTGATCCCGTTATCAATGACATCCAATGTCCATGGTCATGAAACCGTGACCATCTATTGATCAATGAGCTAGCCAACTAGAGGCTCACTAGGGACATGTTGTGGTCTATGTATTCACACATGTATTATGGTTTCCGGTTAACACAATTATAGCATGAACAATAGACAATTATCATGAACAAGGAAATACAACAATAACCATTTTATTATTGCCTCTAGGGCATATTTCCAACAGTCTCCCACTTGTATTAGAGTCAATAATCTAGTTACATTGTGATGAATCGAACACTCATAGCATTCTGGTGTTGATCATGTTTTGCTCGTGATAGAGGTTTAGTCAACGGATCTACGATATTCAGATCCGTATGCACTTTACAAACATCCAGATCTCCCCGGCAACGGCGCCAGAAATCCTTCTTCCACTTCTCGAGCATGCGTTGGTTTCCATGAAGACGAACGGTTGATGTAGCAAAGTAGATAAGTATTTCCCTCAGTTGTTGAGAACCAAGGTATCAATCCAGTAGGAGATACAAGCAAGTCCCCGATAGGTGTACCTACACAAAGAATCAAACTCTTGCACCGAACGCTATAAAGGGGTTGTCAATCCCTTTAAGGTTACTTGCAAGGATGAGATCGGATAGAGATAGATTGCTTAAACGGAAAGTAAAACAAGAGGTAAAAGTATTGCAACAAAGTATTTTTGGTATTGTTAGTTTTAGATCTGAAATTATAAGATGTGAAATAGACCCGGCGGCCATAGGTTTCACTAGAGGCTTCTCTCATGATAGCAAGTATTATGGTTGGTGAACAAATTACTATCGAGCAATTGATAGAAAAGCCAATAATTATGAAGATATCCAAGGCTATGATTATGCATGTAGGCATCACGTCCGTGTCAAGTAGACCGAAACGGTTCTGCATCTACTACTATTACTCCACACATCGACCGACTCCTGCCTGCATCTAGAGTATTAAGTTCATGAAGAAAAGAGAAACACATTAGGTAAGATGACATGATGTAGAGGGTGAAAGCACATTTACTCCCTTGGTGCTTTTGGTAATTAATAACAACATCTAAGTCATTGAACCAATGTTTCCACCAAGTATATTTCAGGAAAAGTTCATTGATGGGAATGGCAAAAGGATTGTGGAATTACCCCAAGATTCAAGGAAGTAGGTTGGCCAAGCTTCAAGCAAAGAGGACTCTACATTTTACATTTGTGAGAAATCACTTTCAGTCTATAGGAAAGCCAATACTATTAAAAGGGGGTAAAGTTTTGATGGTGAACAATATGCTCAAACATGCACAAGTGACAGTCACCAAAACATCCACATACTCTCCCACCAAAGTCTGTCCTAAGCCAAATGTGCCAAATCGGTGCAGCCAATATTCCTATCCCGGTGCCACCGAGTTTCAAACCCTAGACAGACTCAGCAAACCATAACACTTCGGTGCAGCCGACACTGCTCTCGATGCCACCAAGTTGGGTTGCCAAGATTCTGTTATGCAAGTTCTCATTTTCGGTCCGACAGAGAATGGTGAATCGGTGTCACCGAGTCTGGTAAATCTGACCATTGGTCACCTTGTCGGTGCAATCGAGAATTGTATATCGGTCCATCCGAGATTCAGAAGTTGCCACTTTTTGTCACTTCGGTACCACCAAGATTTACACATCGGTTTCACCGAGTCTGACTTATTGTGTGTAATGGTTGGATTTTTGGAGATGCCTATATATACCGCTTCACCACCACATACTCGAAAGAGAAGCACTCAGAACTATTCCATACCTATCCTACTCAGTTTTCTGAGAGAGAACCACCTACCCTTGTGTTGAGGTCAAGATCTTCCAGTCCAACCATATGGATCTTGATTTCTAGCCTCCCCAAGTTGCTTTCCACCAATCCCATCTATTCTACCAAGGCAAATCTATGTGAGTTAGATTGTTTGTTGAGGAGTCTATCATCTTGAAGCACAAGAGCAAGGAGTTCATCGTCATTACCGAGCCTATTACCTTTTGGAGGGTGGTGCCTCCTAGATTGGTTAGGTGTCGCTTGGGAGCCTCCTAATTTGTGTTGTGGAGTGAACCAAGAAGTTTGTAAGGGCAAAGAGATCGCCTACTTCATGAAGATCTACCCACAGTGAGGCTAGTCCTTCGTGGACGTAAGCCGCATGGAATAGTCAAGGTTGCTTCTTTGTGGAACCCTTCGTGGGTAGAGCCCTCCGTGGACTCTCGCGACCGTTACCCTCTATGGGTTGAAGACTCCATGAACATGGACGTACGATAGCACCACCTATCGGAACCATGGTAAAAATCATCGTGTCATCACTTGTGTTTAAATTCCTAACCCTCTCTTTACTTACATGTGCAATGTCTTTACTTTCCGCTGCTATACTCTTAGACATGTATGTGTAGGGTGTTACTTGATATGCTATGAATGCTAAAACTTGCCAAGAATTAAAATTGGGAAAAAGGCAAAAGTTTTATTTGGTCAAGTAGTCTAATCGCCCCCCCTCTAGACCTACTTTCGATCCTACAAGTGGTATCAAAGCTTTGGTCTCCATTGCATTAGTTTTACAACCTAGGAGATGTATGCCATCTAGTGAGGGAAATTATCACCGTAGAGGTCCGTACTTTGATGGCAATAATTTTGCTAGTTGGAATCATAAAATGAAAATGCATTTGCTTGTTCATAATCCTGCTGTTTGGGCTGTTGTTCGTGTTGGCTTGCAAGGTGAATTCTTTGCGGATGGAAAGGAACCGGATCGTGAAGCGTGTGTGTGGCTGAATTGAAGATGTTGCAACTCAATGCTCAAGCATGTGACATTATCTTCAACTATCTATGTCCTGAAGAATTCAAAATCAGCCGTCTTGAACACGCAAAAGAGATTTGGGATACTTTGGTTGATATGCACGAAGGAACCGAGTCCGTGAGAGAATCCGAGTTAGGTATTCTTCAAGGTCAACTTGACAAGTTCAAGATGAAGGATGGTGAAGGAGTCGCTGAAATGTATTCTAGGCTAGCTCTCATCACCAATGAGATTGCCGGCTTAGGAAGCGAAGAAATGACTGATGAGTTCATCATCAAGAAGATACTTCGAGCTTTGGATGAGAGATATGACACCGTGTGCACATTGATCCAAATGATGCCCAACTACAAAGATCTCAAACCAATGTAAGTGATTGGTAGAATTGTTGCTCATGAGATGACACTCAAAGACAAGGAAGACCCTCATCACAAGTCTAGCGGTGCTTACAAAGCCACAAGTGATGCTCCCACTACCTCAAGCGACAACCTTGTCACAAATGAAGAGATAAGCCTCATGGTCAAGAAATTCAACAAGTTCTACAAGAATAGAAGCAAAGATCGCAGCTCTAACTCAAGATACGAAGAGAAGCATTCGTCAAGTCATGATGGAAACTGCTACAATTGTGGGAAGCACGAACACTACTCAAATGAGTGCTCATCTCCCTACAAACGAAGAGAAGAGTCACCAAGAAGACGAAGCTGAAGAGATGAATCACCTTGAAGAGAGAGAAGGAGTAGAGATGATCGTTATGAACGAAGTCCCTCAAGGAGAAATAGGGACTTGGAGAAGAAGGACAAGCACACCAAGAGTTACTCAAGAAGGAAGCAGCAAGCTCATGTTGGTGAATGGATTTGCGGCTCTGACTGTGACAACCACTCAGAGAGAAGCTATCACTCCAACTCCGACTATAGTCAAGATGATGGTGTTGCCGGAATTGCACCAGTGACAACCAATTCCTATGACCTATTTGATTCACCAAATTAAGGAGGTGGAAGTTGCTTCATGGCTGAAGGCCCCAAGGTATCACACCCCAAATATCTTGATTTCGATAGCGATGAAGATGATTTGCTTTATGATGATGACTTGGTATGTGACAAATCTAGTGATGCTAATCATAATGAACTTGATATTTCTCATGCTAGTCAAGATAAGTCAATTGATGATGATAAGATGAAATAAGAAGAAGTAACTAAATAACTCAACACTCTTAAGTTAGCTCATGAATCCACTCTTGAAGATCATAGAGAGCTTGTAAGAACTCATGAGAAGCTATGCTTCGAGAAGCTCAATTTGGAGCAAGAATATGAATTCTTAAAGTTATCGATGACAATCTCCAAAACAAGTTATATTGCCAAACGACCACTCTTGTATACATTCATGCCACAAGTCAAATCTAAGAAAACTTGTAACAAGGGAAAGAAAGGTTCTTCATCTAGTAGCATCAATAAAAACGCTAAACCCAATGATGTTGGTCCTAGTAGTTCTATTGATTCCACTAATGATGATTCGCTTAGCCAAGTTGCACTTGAGCAAGAAAATTCTTTATTTAAAGGAATTATAGAGAAAGGTATCTTCAAGAGTCTTGAAGGGTACAAACAATTTGATGAGATTGTATGCAAGCACGGAGGATATCGGAAGAATCGCGGTGTTGGCTACTTCAATGCTATTGGAGTTGAATGGGAAGAAGGTCAATATCCCAATCCCAAGTTTGTTCCTCAAAAGGAGAAGTATGAAAATACTCTTGCCAAGGGTACAAACACTCAAGATGACCTTCCACCACAAGACACCAAGCTCAAGGGCAAGAACAAGCTCCAAGAGGACTTTGACTCTTATGAAGATGAATCCAAAGCTTTGGTGAAGTGGGTTCCAAAGAGTACTACCAGCTCAACTTCTACAAGTGCTACTTCAACACCAAGGATCCCCATCAACTTGATGTGGATTCCCAAGAATATGAACTAGAGAGTTCTTGAGGGGTGACTTCGCCAATGAAATTCACTCACATTCATTATTGGCAAGATCTATTTGCAATCAACATCAAAACTATGCAACAGATCAAAGAGTCACACATTCCCTCAAAGGTAAGCAAGGGACAAGGTAATCAACAAATCAATGGACATCATTACATATGCTTTGCACTCCATGTCCATAGATATCCTTGTATTTGTCTCTTGTGTGTTGGGACTAACCGATGTAGTTGAGAAGAGTAAGGAAACAACAAGGATGCTCCAAACTCTTGGTGATCTTCATCAACCTTGAGCATCCACCACTACCTCACCAACATGAAATCTTCGTTGACAAAACCCAAGGTTAGTTTTTCCCTCTTATGGGGGGATGTCACATCAAGGGGGAGCTTGACTCTAAGACTTGAGTCAAAGCATCTCATAGTATGTGACAAACATTAAATGCTTTATGTAAAAGTGGTAAACCCACTTGTGCTTAAACGATGAGTATGACCTATGATCAAGTACTCTTACTTGGCTCCTAAGTCAAATACTCATGTATAGATGACTTTGTCATCGCCCAAGTGCTTGTTAGATGCTAGAGTACATGTGCATGTTTGCCATGATTTCATTTGACATCTTATTGTGTGAGCATGTTGGTCTGCATTTATTTTCTCATTCGAGGATATCCAGTTGTTGCTATTTGGCTTTTAGTTTATCTTTTGCCAATTGAATATACAAGAATGCCTAGGACCCCTTCTTTAGCTATCTATGCTTTCTCACCTCATACTCTATTCATGTTGCATCGCAAAATTTGAACAAGTGCTTTTTGATCCCTCTGTGTGTGGAGCACTCGGAGTTCCGTATCGACAAGGACTGACCATTAAAACCTCCCAAGTGCATCTCGGTGGAACCAACCACAAAATATCAGTCTCACCGAATGCCTAGGGTTGATCTGTTTTTTCAATCTCGATACAACTGATTCCATTTTCTCGGTTACACCGAGTGTCCCTGTCAGCTGATAGTTGAGGCACTCGGTGACATCGAAAACTTAGAATCGGTGTCACCGTAGTTGTGGGTTTATAAAGCTATACCCCGACACTTTGAAATTTCATCTTTAAACGTCGCGCTCCAAAACCCTAAGCTGCCACTCCGAAGACCCCTGGTTGTCGCCCTTGTCTCCCTGCGCTCCTCCACCGCTGGGAATCCCTGTCGCCGACGAAATCCACTCCCTTGTCACCGCCGTAGAGGATCCGTGCCAAGTTAGGGTACAAATTCGATGTCTATTGCGCTCCATGTCTGATTCTTGCACATTAGATCCTTGTTATTCATTTGTACACCCTTTGCACATGTTTCCATCCTCTCAAATCCCCGAAATCTGGCGATAGATGGATTTTCTAGGGTTTTGCCGTCCGCCCGATAAATCTCGGTGGAACCGAAACGGAAATATCGGTATCACCGATGTGCTTTTCTATGTGGTTGATAAATTACTCGGTGGAACCGAGTTGCTCTTTTCGGTCTGACCGAAAAGGCTGCCAGGTTTCGGTTAGAGAGTCAGTTAGTCTCGGCCCCACCGAAGTTTCTGTTTTGGCTGCACCGATATCTATTTGATAGAATGCAAAATCTTGAAAATTCGTTGCTCAAATTTCAAAAACCAACCTCATTCATTGATGACTCATCTTCTTCTGCTCTCCTATACTCTATTAATAGGGTCAGTATGTCAGGCTCAGAGGACAGTCAGAATGTGGCAGAGCAGGGAGTTGATATGAGTTCTAGAACAAGCCCAGAAGCCAGTTCTTTCTCAGATCCAGGCACTCCCAACTCTCATGGGTTGCCCAAGGCTGCCACCAGAACCAGGAAGAACCTCAACTCTGATGAAGAAGATTCAGATTTTATTCCCGAGGAGATACTTGCTAAGAAGCAAGAAAAGGCTGCCAGGAAGTTAGCAACTGAAGCTACTTCCTCTCGAAGAGTTGTCAGCAAAGTGTATGAACCTGCTGATACTATCAAGGCACATGAGAGTGCAAGAGCCACTATGTCAGTTGAGGTCCCCAATAAAGCTATGCCTAAGAAAGGAGGGGATAAGAAGTCCAGGAAGAGGATTGTACATGTTATTGGCAGGCTTACCTCCATGTTTGAAGATCCAGAGGAGGCTACTAGTGCTGCTACTGAGGAGGAGGAGGAGGAAGAGCATGCTGAGATAGTCCCTCCCAAGAAGAAAGCCAAGAAGCTCATGGTTGATGCTATGCCAAAGACTAGCACCTCCAAAAGCACCAAGCCTACATCTAAGAAGGCTGTTGCACAGAAGTCCAAGAGGACTACCAGGGACATTCCTGCTTCAGAGAAGAACAAAGGGACTGCCTCCATAGTGGAAGATGGTGAGGACTTCACTACCTTGATGAAGCTCAGACCACATCTTCTAGTGCATGATGCCAGCCACTTAGTAGCTGAGGACATGAAGAAGGCGAAAGACTCAGGCTTGAGAGCCTGGAGAGCCATAGATCCTTATGCTCAGAGGAGGAAGACTGCCATTGACTACAGGTTTTACACCAGAGAGCAACATGATTTCTATGAGACCGTTCTGCTTGACAAGAGCCCAGCTGTTAGCGACATGAGGTATGTTGATTGGAAGTTCATCAAAGATAATGTGGACTACTTCCTAAGTGTCCAAGACAACTTCCATTGCATTGGTCTGGACAAATTCATTGGCAGAGAGCTTACTGCATGGAACGATGAGATGATCATGCAATTCCACTCCACTGCTCATTTCTATGGAGATGGTAGAATTGTATGGATGACTGAAGGTGCTAGATATGAATCCACTGTTGGAAGTTCTAGAAGCTGAGGAAGGTGATTTGGATGTATACTCTGAACCCAAGGCAAGTCGCAATGCCATGAAAGACATGTATACTCCTATCCCCGCAGACAAGGTGCAATCACACAAGCTAGGATCCATCTATTATCTGCAAGCAGGCCTCTGGACTACAAACACCATTCTTAGGCATACCTTGATTCCCAAGTCTGGAGATGACAAGATGATCAGAGGCTACTCCATCAACATGCTAATCCACCTTGACAGGAACACCATGATTAGAGTAATGGATCTGATTGTTGAGCCAATCAAGAGGGTTGCTGCTGACCAGAAGCGCTCATGCTGGTATGGAGCCTACATCTAGTTGCTTATCAACTCTCAATTGGAGAAAGCACATTTTTGCTCTTGATCGCCCACATCTGCCCTACAGCCAGAGTTCAAAGATAACGTTGTGGTGATGAACCCAGATCATCCCACATCTGCTACATCACAAGCAGAGGCAGAAGCTATTCGAGCCGCTAGTGCTCAAGCCTCCAGATCCAGGAATGAGCAAATGGATCTTCTGATCACAACCATCCAGAGCATGCAAAAGAAAATATCAAGGGAATTCTGGAGAACCAGAACAACCTTGTGAGGACCTTTGAGACGAGGATCAAAGTGCTTGGTGACAAAGTGGACAAGGTTACAAAGACAGTGATTCAGCTCCAGAAGGAAGTTGACTCAATGTACATTCCCCGGGTCTCTTCTACCTCTTATTCTTTTGATGATGATGATGTGGAAGGATCACATCTCAGGCCGGGCACCCAGTTCTTCACTCAGACAGGATCAACAACAGTGTCTGCTCCAGAATCGAGGCCCTCTTCATCAGCTCCTGCTACTGTCAGCACAACTCCTGCTCCATTAGCTCCAGTTCCACCAGTGTCTACTCCAGCTCCATCCACGGCATCTGCAGAGATCTTTGCCGACGCTGTGCTCTCGACTCCTTCATCGACAACCGGAGGAGACCAGCCCAAGAACGCTTAGATAGATACCTTTGAACTTTTTGGTAACTTGTTGCAAAGGGGGAGAAGTGTATATAGATCATTAGGCTTCAAGAGAGAGAGCGTTTGGTATTTTGCTATTTTTTTAAAAAAAATTTGCTTTTGGTTGCCTGATACTCTTTTATCTTGCTTGATACACGCTTGATGACGTTTGATCATACGCTTTGATGTGTGATGTTACTATTTCCTATCATCTTAAATGCTTATGTGATGATCATTCATCGTTGGTTGATTGTGTTGTGCTATCATATTCATTCCAATTACTCTCACACACCACAAAGTGGTACGTGACATGTAAGTAGTGACCCATATACCTAATCCATTGTGCATTTGCATTCAAATGCAAATTCAAAAATAATGCACAAATTTAGGGGAAGCTCTTCCTTATCACACACTTCTCAAAGCGACGACTATATTCATTGATTACATCTTTGTCGAAGCTTTGATCTATATGTTGTCATCAATTACCTAAAATGGGGAGATTGAAAGCACATTTGCTCCCTTGGTGGTTTTGGTAATCAATAACAACATATAAGTCATTGAACTAATGTTCCCACCAAGTATATTTCAGGAAAAGTTCATTGATGGGAATGGCAAAAGGATTGTGGAATTATCCCAAGATTCAAGGAAATAGGTTGGCAAGGCTTCAAGCAAAGAGGACTATACATTTTACATTTGTGAGAAATCACTTTGAGTCTATAGGAAAGCCAATACTATTAAAAGGGGGTAAAGTTTTGATGGTGAACAATATGCTCAAACGTGCACAAGTGACAGTCACCAAAACATCCACATACTCTCCCACCAAAGTCTGTCCTAAGCCAAATATGCCAAATCGGTGCAACCAACATTCCTATCCCGGTGTCACCGAGTTTCAAACCCTAGATAGACTCAGCCAAACCTTAACACTTCGGTGCAGCCGACACTGCACTCGTGCCACTGAGTTGGGTTGCCAAGATTCTGTTACGCAAATTCTCATTTTCGGTCCGACCGAGAATGGTGAATCGCGTCACCGAGTCTGGTAAATTTGACCGTTGGTCACCTTGTCGGTGCAACCGAGAATTGTATATCGGTCCATCCGATATTGAAAAGTTGCCACTTTTTGTCACTTTGGTACCACCAAGATTTACACATCAGTGTCACCGATTCTGACTTATTGTGTGTAACGGTTAGTTTTTTGGAGATGCCTATATATACCCCTTCACCACCACCCACTCGAAAGTGAAGCACTCAGAACTATTCCATACCTATCCTACTCAGTTTTTTGAGAGAGAACCACCTACCCTTGTGTTGAGGTCAAGCTCTTCTAGTCCAACCATATGGATCTTTATTTCTAGTCTCCCCAAGTTGCTTTCCACCAATACCATCTCTTCTACCAAGCCAAATCTGTGTGAGAGAGATTGTGTGTTGAGGAGTCTATCATCTTGAAGAACAAGCGCAAGGAGTTCATCGTCATTACCGAGCCTATTACCTTTTGGAGGGTGGTGCCTCCTAGATTGGTTAGGTGTCGCTTGGGAGGCTCCTACTTTGTGTTGTGGAGTGAACCAAGAAGTTTTTAAGGCCAAGGAGATTGCCTACTTCGTGATGATCTACCCATAGTGAGGCTAGTCCTTCGTGGACGTAAGCCGCATGGAATAGTCAAGGTTGCTTCTCAGTGGAACCCTCCGTGGGTAGAGCCCTCCGTGGACTCTTGTGACCGTTATCCTTTGTGGGTTGAACACTCCATGAACATGGACGTACGATAGCACCACCTATCGGAACCACGGGAAAAATCATCGTGTCATCACTTGTGTTTGCATTCCTAACCCTCTCTTTACTTACATGTGCAATGTCTTTACTTTCCGCTGCTATACTCTTAGACATGAATGTGTAGGGTGTTACTTGATATGCTATGAATGCTAAAACTTGCCAAGAATTAAAATTGGGAAAAGGCAAAACTTTTATTTGGTCAAGTAGTCTAATCACCCCCCTCTAGACCTAGTTTCGATCCTATAGAGGGATAAACTCAAGCAATATGATGAAAACCCCATCTTTTTAGCCTTGATGGCAACAATACAATACATGCCTCACTACCCCTACTTTGTCACTGGGTGAGGACACCGCAAGATTGAACCCAAAACTAAGCACTTCTCCCATTGCAAGAATTACCAATCTAGTTGGCCAAACCAAAACAATAACTCGAAGAGACTTGCAAAGATATGAAATCATGCATATAAGAATTCAGAAAAGACTGAAATATTATTCATGGATAATCTGAACATAAACCCACAATTCGTCGGATCTCGACAAACACACCGCAAAAAAGAGTATTACATCGGATAGATCTCCATGAAGATCATGAAGAACATGGTATTGAAGAGCAAACAGAGAGAAGAAGCCATCTAGCTACTAGCTATGGACCCGAAGGTCTATGATGAACTACTCACGCATCATCCGAGGGGCAATGGAGTTGATGTAGATGCCCTTCGTGATCGAATCCCCCTCCGACAGATTACCAGAATAGGCTCCAAGATTGGATCTCTCGAGAACGGAGGCTTCTGGTGGCGAAAAAGTGTTTTCGTGGCTTGTTCTGATAATGATCGAATATTTGGGAATTTATAGGCCGAAGATTTGGGTTAGGGGAGCTGCCTCGGCCCACAAGCCTGCCCGGTGCACCCTACCCCACTAGGCCTGACCCTAGGGCTTGTAGTCCCATGGTGGCTCCTGTGCCTTGGTTCTCAAGTCTTGTAGTTTCCTTTCATTCCATAAAAATTCCTTTCGAAGGTTTTATTCCATTTGGACTCCGTTTAATATTCCTTATCTGCAAATCTCAAAAACAAGGAAAAAATAGAAACTGACACTAGGATCTAGATTAATAGGTTAGTCCCAAAAATAATATAAAATAGCATATTAATGCATATAAAACATCTAAAACAGATAATATAATAGCATGGAACAATCAAAAGTTATAGATATCTTGGAGACATTTCAAATGCTCAAGCATGTGACATTCTCTTCAACTGCCTATGCCCCAAAGAATTCAACAAAATCAGCCGTCTTGAACATGCAAAAGAGATTTGGGATACTTTGGTTGATATGCACGACGGAACTGAGTCCGTGAGAGAATCCAAGTCAGATGTTCTTCAAGGTCAGCTTGATAAGTTCAAGATGAAGGATGGTGAAGGAGTCGCTGAGATGTACTCTAGGCTAGCTCTCATCACCAATGAGATTGCCGACTTAGGAAGCGAAGAAATGACAGACAAATTCATCATCAAGAAGATACTTCGATCTTTGGATGAGAGATATGACACCATGTAAACATTGATCCAAATGATGCCCAACTACAAAGATCTCAAACCAACGGAAGTGATTGGTAGAATTGTTGCTCATGAGATGACACTTAAAACAAGTAAGAGCTTCACCACAAGTCTAGCGGTGCTTACAAAGCCACAAGTGATGCTCCCGCTACCTCAAGCGACAACCTTGTCACAAATGAAGAGATAAGCCTCATGGTCAAGAAATTCAACAAGTTCTACAAGAATAGAAGCAAAGATCAAAGCTCCAACTCAAGACATGAAGAGAAGCGTTCGTCAAGTCGTGACAGAAACTGCTACAATTGTGGGAAGCCCGGACACTACTCCAATGAGTGCATGACTCCTTACAAACGAAGAGAAGAGTCACCAAGAAGACGAAGCTCAAGAGATGATTCACCTCGAAGAGAGAGAAGGAATAGAGATGATCGTTATGAACGAAGACCCTCAAGGAGAAGCAGGGACTCAGAGAAGAAGGACAAGTACATCAAGAGCTACTCAAGAAGGAAACATCAAGCTCATGTTGGTGAATGGGTTTCCGGCTCTGACTCTGACAACCACTCCGAGAGAAGCTGTCACTCCAACTCCGACTATAGTCAAGATGATGGTGTTGCCGGAATTGCACCAGTGACAACCAATTCCTATGACCTATTTGATTCACCAAATGAAGGGAGTGGAAGTTGCTTCATGGCTAAAGGCCCCAAGGTATCATACCCAGAATATCTTGATTTCGATAGTGATGAAGATGATTTGCTTTGTGATGATGACTTGCTATGTGATAAAACTAGTGATGTTGATCAAAATGAACTTGATAATTCTCATGCTAGTCAAGATAAGTCAATTGACGATGATAAGATGAAAATAGAAGAACTAACTAAAGAGCTTAACACTCTTAAGTTAGCCCATGAATCTACTCTTGAAGATCATAGAGATCTTGTAAGAACTCATGAGAAGCTACGCTTCGAGAATCTCAATTTGGAGCAAGAACATGAATTTCTTAAAGCTATCAATGACGATCTCCAAAAGAAGACTTCATCTTATCTTGCCAAACGACTACTCTTGTATACATTCATGCCACAAGTCAAATCTAAGCAAACTAGTAACAAAGGCAAGAAAGGTTCTTCATCTAGTAGCAACAATAAAAATGCTAAACCCAATGATGTTGGTCCTAGTAGTTCTATTAATTCCACTAATGATGATTCTCTTAGCCGAGTTACACTTGAGCAAGAAAATGCTTTATTAGAAGGAATTATATAGAAAGGTATCTACAAGAGTCTTTCCGGGTGCAAACAATTTGAGGAGATTGTATGCAAGCACGGAGGATATCGGAAGAATCATGGTGTTGGCTACTTCAACGCTAATGGAGTTGAGTGGGAAGAAGGTCAATACCCCAATCCCAAGTTTGTTCCTCAAAAGGAGAAGTATGAAAATACTCTTCCCAAGGGGACAAAACACTCAAGATGACCTTCCACCACAAGACACCAAGCTCAAGGGCAAGAACAAGCTCCAAGAGGACATTGACTCTTATGAAGATGAATCCAAAGCTTTGGTGAAGTGGGTTCCCGAGGCTACCACAAGCTCAACTTATACAAGTGCTAGTTCAACACCAAGGATCCCCATCAACTTGATGTGGGTCCCCAAGAAGAAGAACTAGAAAGTTCTTGAGGGGTGACTCCGCCAATGAAATTCACTCACATTCATTAGTGGCAAGATCTATTTGCAATCAACATCAACCCTATGCAATAGTTGAAGGAGTCACACATTCCCTCAAAGGTAAGCAAGAGACAACGTAATCAACAAATCAATGGACATCATCACACATGATTTGCACTCCATGTCCATAGATATCCTTGTATTTGTCTCTTGTGTGTTGGGACTGACCCATGTAGGTGAGAAGATTAAGGAAACAAGAAGGATGCTCCCAACTCTTGGTGACCTTCATCAACTTTGAGCATCCACCACTACCTCACCAACATGAAGTCTTCATAGACAAAACCCAAGGTTAGTTTATCCCTCTTATGGGGGATGTCACATCAAAGGGGAGCTTTTCTCTAAGACTTGAGTCAAAGCATCTCTTAGTATGTCACAACATTAAATGCTTTATGTAAAAGTGGTAACCCCACTTGTGCTTAAACGATGAGTATGACCTATGATCAAGTATTCTTACTTGGCTCCTAAGTCAAATACTCATATATAGATGAATTCGTCATCGCCCAAGTGCTTGTTAGATGGTAGAGTGTTTGTGCATGTTTGCCATGATTTCATTTGACATCTTATTGTGTGAGCATGTTAGTCTGCATTTATTTACTCATTCGAGGATATCCAATTGTTGCTATTTGTCTTTTGATTTTTGTTTTGCCAATTGGATAGACAAGAATTCATAGGACCACTCTTTAGGTATCTATGCTTTCTCACCTCATACTCTATTCATGCTGCATCACAAAATGTGAACAAGTGCTTTTCGATCCCTCTGTGTGTGGAGCACTCGGAGTTCCATATTGACAAGGACTGAACATTATACCTCCCAAGTGCATCTCAGTGGAACCAACCACAAAATCTTGGTCTCACCGAATGCCTAGGGTTGATCTAGTTTTCAATCTCGATACCACTGATTCCATCTTCTCGGTTACATCGAGTTTCCCTATCAACTGACAGTTGAGGAACTCGGTGACACCGAAAAGTTAGAATCGGTGACACCGATAGTGGTTGGTATAAATACTGTGGACCCCGACGCTTTGAATTTCATCCTCAAACCATCGCGCCTCAGAACCCTAAGCTGCCGCCTTCGAGACCCCTGGTCATCGCCCTTGTCTCCCTGCGCTCCGCTGCCGGGAATCGCCGCCGTCGACAAAATCCTCTCCATCGTTGTCGCCGTAGCGGATCCGCGCCAAGTTAGGGTACAGATTCAACCTCCTTTGCGCTCCTCGTCTGATTCTTGCGCATAGGATTTGATTTTATCTATAAGCCACCTAGTGCACGTCTTCCTATCCACACAAAATTCCAATAGTCTAGCGAATGTTAGATTTTCTTGGGTTTTGCCGTCCTCCCGATGGAACTCGGTGGAACCAAAGCAAACAAATCGATCTCACTGATCTGTCTTTCTATGTTGCTGAGAATTGTCTCGGTGGAACTGAGTATTTCTTTTCGGTCTCACCAAAAAGAGTGCCAAGTTTCTTTTAAGAGGGACAATCAGTCTCGGTAGCACCGAAATTTTTTGCTTCGGCTATACCGATATTCATTTGACAGAATGCAAAACTTTGGAATCTATTGTTCAAACTTTCAAAAACCAGCCTCATTTTGTGATGAATCATCTTCTTCTGCTCTTCGATACTCTATTCACAGGGTCAGTATGTCAGATGCCGAGGACAGTCAGAATTTGCCACAGCAGGGTGCTAACATGAGTTCAGGCACAAGCCCAAAGTCTAGTTCATTTTCAGATCTAGGCACCCCCTGCTCCCATGGGTTGCCCAAAGCTGCCATAAGGACCAGAAAGAAGCTGAACTCAGATGTGGAGGATTCAGACTTTAACCCTGAGGAGATTCTTGCCAAGAAGCAAGAAAATTCTACTAAGAAGTCTGCTACTGAAGCCACTTCTTCCAGGAGAGTTGTAAGCAAAGTATATGCTAGCTCTGAAGCTATGAGAGCACCCGAGAGTGCTAGGGCCACAATGACTATTGATCCCCCAAGGAAGTCTATGCCTAAGAAGGAATTGGAGATAGTACATCCAAGGTATGAATCTACTATTGATGAGTGGGCTGCACTTCTAGGAGTTCGAGAGGTTCAGGATGGTGATTTGGATGTATACTCAGAATCCAAGGCAAGCCACAATGCCATGAAAGGATATGTATACTCCTCTTCCTGCAGACAAAGTGCAATCTCACAAGCTAGGATCCATATACTATCTGCAAGCTGGCCTCCGTACCATGAACACTATTCTGAGGCACACCTTGATGCCCAAGTCAGGAGATGAGAAGATGACCCGAGGCTACTCCATCAACATGTTGATCCACCTTGACAGTAACACCAGGATTAGAGTTATGGACTTAATTGTTGAGACAATTAAGAGGGTTGCTAGTGATCAAAAGCGCTCTTGTTGCTATGCACCCTACATCTAGATGCTTATCAACTCTCAGTTGGAAAAGCACATATTTGCTCTAGATCGTCCACATTTGCCCCTACAGCCAGATCTTGAGGATAACATCATGGTGATGGACTCAAATCATCCCACATCAGCTACAGCTCAGGCAGAGGCAGAGGCAGTTCAAGCTACTAGTGCTCAAGTCTCTAGATCCAGAAATGAGCAAATGGATCTTTTGATCTCAACGGTTCAGGGCATGCAGGAGGATATTAAGGGGATTCTGGACAACCAGAACAGTCTTGTGATGATATTTGAGACAAGGATCAAGACTCTCAATGATAAGGTGGACAAGGTGACTAAGACAGTCATAGAGCTTCAGAAGGAAGTTGACTCAGTGCACATCCCTCGGGTCTCTTCTACTTCTTCTTCTTCTGATGATGATGATGCTGATGATGAGGATGGATCACCTCTCAGGCCGAGCACACAGTTCACCACTCAGGCTAGATCAGCCACAGTGCCTGCTCCAGACTTGAGGCCCTCTTCATCAGCTCCTACTACTGTCAGCACAACTCCTGCTCAATCAGCTCCAGTTCCTCCAGTATCCACTCTAGCTCCATCCACGACATCTGCAGAGTTATTCGCCGACATTGTTCTCAAGACTCCTTCCTCAACAACCGGAGGAGATCAGCCGAAGAACGCTTAGATATATGCCTTTGAAATTTTTAGTAAGTTGTTGCCAAAGGGGGAGAAGTGTATATAGATCTTTAGGCTTCGAGTGAGAGAGCGTTTGGTGTTTGTTGATTTTTTCAAAAACAAGTTCTTTTGGTTGATGTGATACTCATTTGGTTGCTTGTGATACATGTTTGATGATGTTTGATCATACACTTTAATGTGTGATGCTACTATTTCCTATCATCTAAATGCTTATGTGATGATCATTCATCTTTGCTTGATTGCGTTGTGCTATGATGTTCATTCTAATTATTCTCGCACACCACCAAGTGGTATGTGACATGTAAGAAGTGACCCATGTATCTAATTGGTTGTGCATTTGCATTCAAACGCAAATTTAAAATAATGCACAAATTTAGGGGGAGCTCTTGCTTATCACATACTTCTCAAAACGACGATTATATTCATTGATTATATCTTTGTCGAAGCTTTGATCTATATGTTGTCATCAATTATCAAAAAGGGGGAGATGGAAAGAACATTTGCTCCCTTGGTGGTTTTGGTAATTAATAACAACATATAAATCATTGAACTAATGTTTCCACCAAGTATATTTTAGGAAAGTTCAATGATAGGGATGGCAAAAGGATTGTGGAGTGGGCTGCACTTCTAGGAGTTCGAGAGATTCAGGATGGTGATTTGGATGTATACTCAGAATCCAAGGCAAGCCACAATGCCATGAAAGGATATGTATACTCCTCTTCCTACAGACAAAGTGCAATCTCACAAGCTAGGATCCATATACTATCTGCAAGCTGGCCTCCGTACCATGAACACTATTCTGAGGCACACCTTGATGCCCAAGTCAGGAGATGAGAAGATGACCCGAGGCTACTCCATCAACATGTTGATCCACCTTGACAGTAACACCAGGATTAGAGTAATGGACTTAATTGTTGAGACAATTAAGAGGGTTGCTGCTGATCAAAAGAGCTCTTGCTGCTATGCACCCTACATCCAGATGCTTATCAACTCTTAGTTGGAAAAGCACATATTTGCTCTAGATCATCCACATTTGCCCCTACAGCCAGATCTTGAGGATAACATCGTGGTGATGGACCCAGATCATCCCACATCAGCTACAACTCAGGCAGAGGCAGTTCAAGCCGCTAGTGCTCAAGTACCTAGATCCAGAAATGAGCAAATGTATCTGTTGATCTTAGCAGTTCAGGGCATGCAGAAGGATATGAAGGGGATTCTTGACAACTAGAACAATCTTGCGAGGATCTTTGAGACAAGGATCAAGACTCTCAATGATAAGATGGATAGGGTGACTAAGACAGTCATAGAGCTTCAGAAGGAAGTTGACTCAGTGCACATCCCTCGGGTCTCTTCTACTTCTTCTTCTTCTGATGATGATGATGTTGATGATGAGGATGGATCACCTTCAGGCCGAGCACACAGTTCACTACT
Organism: Hordeum marinum; assembly: GCA_022496015.1. Lineage (NCBI taxonomy): Eukaryota > Viridiplantae > Streptophyta > Magnoliopsida > Poales > Poaceae > Hordeum > Hordeum marinum. Next base: position 378,982,670 of record CM039675.1, read on the forward strand.
CAGGCTAGATTAGCCACAGTGTCTGCTCCAGACTTGAGGCCCTTTTCATCAGCTCCTGCTACTGTCAGCACAACTCTTGCTCCATCAGCTCTAGTTCCTCCGGTATCCACTCCAGCTCGATCCACGACATCTGCAGAGTTATTCGCTGACGTTGTTCTCAAGACTCCTTCATCAACAACCGAAGGAGATCAGCCAAGAACACTTAGATATATGCCTTTGAACTTTTTGGTAACTTGTTGCCAAAGGGGCAGAAGTGTATATAGATATTTAGGTTTCGAGTGAGAGAGCATTTTGTGTTTGTTGCTTTTTTTTCAAAAACAATTTCTTTTGGTTGCTGTGATACTCATTTGGTTGCTTGTGATACACGTTTGATGTTGTTTGATCATACGATTTAATGTCTGATGCTACTATTTCCTATCATCTTAATGCTTATGTGATGATCATTCATCTTTGCTTGATTGTGTTGTGCTATGATGTTCATTCTAATTATTCTCGCACACCACCAAGTGGTATGTGACATGCAAGAAGTGACCCATGTACCTAATCGATTGTGCATTTGCATTCAAACGCAAATTTAAAATAATGCACAAATTTAGGGGGAGCTCTTGCTTATCACATACTTCTCAAAGCGATGATTATATTCATTGATTATATCTTTGTCGAAGCTTTGATCTATATGTTGTCATCAATTACCAAAAAGGGGGAGATGGAAAGCACATTTGCTCCCTTGGTGGCTTTGGTAATTAATAACAACATATAAGTCATTGAACTAATGTTTCCACCAAGTATATTTCAGGAAAAATTCAATGATAGGGATGGCAAAAGGATTGTGGAGATTGTGGAATTACCCCAAGATGCAAGGAAATAGGTTGGCCAAGCTTCAAGCAAGAGGACTCTACATTTTACATTTGTGAGAAATCACTTTAAGACCATAGGAAAACCAATACTATTCAAAGGGGGTAAGGTTTTGTTGGTGAACAAAATGCTCATACGTGCACAAGTGATAGTCACCAAAAACATCCACAAACTCTCACACCAATGTCTATCTATAGCCAAACATTCAAAATCGGTGCAACCAACATTCCTATCCTGGTGCCACCAATTCCAAACTCTAGACAGACTTAGCCAAACCCTAACACTTCGGTGCAGCCGACACTGCTCTCGGTGCCACCGAGTTAGGCTACCAACATTCTGTTACGCAAGTTCACATTTTCGGTCCGTCCGAAATGTTTAATCGGTGTCATTGAGTTTGGCAACTCTGACCGTTGGTCACCTTGTCGATGCAACTGGGATTCCTATATCGGCCTCACCGAGATTCAAAAGTTGCCACCTTTTGGTCACTTCGGTACCACCGAGATTAACACATCGGTGTGACCGAGTTGGTCATTTTATGTGTAACGGTTGGACTTTTGGGGATGCCTATGTATACCCGTTCACCACCACCCACTCGAAAGAGAAGCACTCAGAACTATTCCATACCTATCCTACTCAGTTTTTTGAGAGAGAACCACCTACCCTTGTGTTGAGATCAAGATCTTCCACTCCAACCATATGAATCTTGATTTCTAGCCTCCCCAAGTTGCTTTCCACCAATCCTATCTCTTCTACCAAGCCAAATCTATGAGAGAGTCATTGTGTGTTGAGGAGTCTATCATCTTGAAGCACAAGAGCAAGGAGTTCATCATCATTACCGAGCCTATTACCTTTTGGAGGGTGGTGCCTCCTAGATTGGTTAGGTGTCGCTTGGGAGCCTCCTACTTCGTGTTGTGGAGTGAACCAAGAATTTTGTAAGGGCAAGGAGATCACCTACTTCATGAATATCTACCCCATAGTGAGGCTAGTCCTTCGTGGATGGAAACCAAACGGAATAGTCAAGGTTGCTACTTTGTGGACCCTTATGGTTGGAGCCCTCCATGGACTCTCGCGACCATTACCCTCCGTGGGTTGAAGGCTCCATAAACGTGGATGTATGATAGCACCACCTATCGGAACCACGGAAAAAATCACCGTGTCTACAATTGCGTTTGATCTTCCTACCCTATCCCTTTTACTCATGCTTGTTGTTACTTTCCGCTGCTATACTCTTAGACATGCATGTGTAGGGTGTACTTGATATGCTATGTATGCTAAAACTTGCCAAGAATTAAAATTGGGAAAAGGCAAAACTTTTATTTGGTCAAGTAGTCTAATCACCCCCCTCTAGACCTACTTTCGATCCTACAATGACCTGTGGTGATTCTGGCCCATAAAGAACGGTAAATGGTTTTGGACCCATTAAGGACCTATGATGTTGTTCGGACGTTTCAAATCCCATGTTATCTTTAGACCTTTTAAATTCCCATAATTCCTTGTGTCGGTGTCAAAACCAGCAGATCTTGGGTAGGGGGTCCAGAGATGTGAACCTTAGATCGATGGGTAACATGGAAAAAAGGAGACAGTGTTTACCCAGGTTCGGGCCCTCGTGAGAAGGTGAAACCCTACGTCCTGTTTGATTGTATTGATGTGTATGGAGATTACAGAGTTGATCTACCTCGAGATCGTCTAAGCTAAACCCTAGATGATTTCACCTTCCCTCCATGAATGTCGATCCTCCAGTTTAGATAGACACCGGGGGTCGCCAGGGTTACACACAACTGACCTTTTACTAGGGATAGATACGTCGATCCTATCTTCCGAACTTGGAAACCACGCCATTCTACAGAGCCTTACTTTCTGGATACGAGATCATTCACAGTTTGGTCTTCAATAGGTCAGCCCAATAGGTCGGCCCACGAGGAATGAACCGACGGCCCGAGGACCCCTTAGTCCCAGACTCCCTCAGTCTTCGGCAACTTCGCGCATCCATGGTATTCGGCTTGAGAGGCGAATTCCCTTTATGCTCTGTGGATCAGAACTCGGCCCTTGACAATGCTCTGTCTTCCGGATATGATTCGTTTACCCTGAAGGCCAAATGCCCATGTGTGAATAGCAACCATACCTGAAAATCTTTCTGATGAAAAACCACAAGAGCTAGTTATGAAAACTCAATCCGTGACTTGAGGCCGCTTTTCCAGCGGTACGCCTGATATGTCTCCAACGTATCTATAATTTTTGATTGTTCCATGCTATTATATTACCAGTTTTGGATGTTTTATATGCATTAATATGCTATTTTATATTATTTTTGGGACTAACCTATTAATCTAGAGCCTAGTGCTAGTTTTTGTTTTTCCTTGTTTTTGAGAATTACAGATAAGGAATATTAAACAGAGTCCAAACGGAATAAAACCTTCAGAATGGTTTTTTTCTGGATCAGAAGGAAGCCACCAAGCTTGGACACCAAGGCAGGAGAGCCACCATGGGGCCATAAGCCGTAGGGGCGCGCCCAGGGGGGGGGGGGTAGGGCGCGCCCTACAGGCTTGTGGGCCCACGACAGCCCTCCTAACCCTAATCATCAGCCTATAAATTCCCAAATATTCCCTGTATATTAGAACAAGCCACGAAAACACTTTCCACCACCAGAAGCCTCCGTTCTCGAGGGATCCAATCTTGGAGCCTTTTTCGGTAATCTACCGGAGGGGGATTCGATCACGGAGGGCATCTACATCAACTCCATTGCCCCTCCGATGATGCGTGAATAGTTCACCATAGACCTTCGATTCCATATCTAGTATCTAGATGGCTTCTTCTCTCTCTTTGCTCTTCAATACCATGTTCTTCATGATCTTCATGGAGATCTATCCGATGTAATACTCTTTTGCGGTGTGTTTGTCGAGATCAGATGAATTGTGGGTTTCTGTTCAGATTATCCATGAATATTATTTGAGTCTTTTCTGAATTATTATATGCATGATTTCATCTCTTTGCAAGTCTCTTCGAGTTATTGGTTTGGTTTGGCCAACTAGATTGGTAATTCTTGAAGTGGGAGAAGTGCTTAGTTTTGGGTTCAATCTTGCGGTGTCCTCACCCAGTGACAAAGTAGGGGTAGCAAGGCACGTATTGTATTGTTGCCATCATTGGTAAAAATATGGGGTTTTCATCATATTGCTTGAATTTATCCCTCTACATCATGTCATCTTGCTTAATGCATTACTCTGTTTTTCATGAACTTAATACTCTAGATGTAGGCAGGAGTCGGTCGATGTGTGGAGTAATAGTAGTAGATGTAGAACCGTTTCAGTCTACTTGACACGGATGTTATGCCTATATGCATAATCATTGCCTTGGATATCTTCATAATTATTCGCTTTTCTATCAATTGCTCGACAGTAATTGTTCACCCACCGTAATACTTGCCATCATGAGAGAAGCCTCTAGTGAAACCTATGGCCCCCGGGTCTATTTTACATCCTATACTTTCAGATCTAAAACCACAAATACCAAAAAATACTTTTCTGCATTAGTTTTACCTATTGTTTTACTTTCCGTTCAAGCATTCTATCTCTACCAGATCTCATCCTTGCAAGTAACCGTGGAGGGATTGACAACCCCTTTATAGCGTTGGGTGCAAGAGTTTGATTCTTTGTGTAGGTACATCTATTGGGGACTTGCTTGTATCTCCTACTAGATTGATACCTTGTATCTCAATAATTGAGGGAAATACTTATCTACTGTGCTGCATCACCTGTTCCTCTTCACGGAAACCAATGCATACTCCAGAAGTAGCAAGGATTTCTGGCGCCGTTGCCGGGGAGATCTACATCAAGCCTACCAAGTACCTATCGCAAACTCATCTCTTGCATTTACATTATTTGCCATTTGCCTCTTGTTTTCCTCTCCCCCACTTCTAAAATGATTTTTTAGAAAATACCAAAAAAATTGCCTTTTTATTCGCCCTTTTTCGTTTGCTTTTTGCTTGCTTGCGTGCTAGATTATTTCCTTTGTCACGACGACTCAAGAGAATACCAAGTTGGGTGTCTTTTCCAATACTAATAATAATGATTTTATTAGTACTCCGATTGCTCTCGCCACTAGTGCGGAATCTTATAAAATTAATGCTCCTTTGCTCAATCTTGTTATGAAAGAACAATTTTCAGGCCTTGCTAATGAAGATGCCGCATCCCATCTAAATACTTTTGTTGAGTTGTGTGATATGCAAAATAAGAAAGATGTGGATAATGGTATTGTTAAATTTAAGCTATTCCCGTTCTCACTACCAGATCGTGCTAAAACTTGGTTTTCATCTTTGCCTAAAAATAGTATTGATTCATGGAATAAGTGTAAATATGCTTTTATTTCCCAGTACTTTCCACCCGCTAAGATCATCTCCCTTAGGAATGATATAATGAACTCTAAGAAACTTGACCATGATCATGTTGCACAATCTTGGGAAAGGATGAAACTTATGATTAGGAATTGCCCCGCGCATGGTTTGAGTTTATGGATGATTATACAAATTTTCTATGCTGGATTGAATTTTGCTTCTAGGAATATCTTAGATTCCGCCGCAGGTGGTACTTTTATGAAATCATATTAGGAGAAGCTACTAAACTCCTAGATAATATTATGGCAAATTACTCTCAATGGCACACCGAAAGATCTCCTACTAGTAAAAAGGTGCATGAAGATATTAATACTTTGAGTGAAAAGATGGATGAATTGATGAAATAGTTTGCTAGTAAGAGTGCTCCTATTGATCCTAATGATATGCTTTTGTCTTCTTTGATTGGAAATAATAATGAATCTATGGATGTGAATTTTGTTGATAGGAATAATTTTGGTAATAATGCTTATAGAGGTAATTTCAATGCTAGACCATTTCCTAGTAATTCCTCTAATAATTATGGTAATTCCTACATCAATTCTTATGGAAATTACAATAAGATGCCCTCTGATCTTTAGAATAATATTAAATAATTCATTAGTACGCAAAAAGGTTTCAATGCTATGATTGAAGAAAAATTGCTGAAGATTGATGATTTGGCTAGGAACGTTGAAAGAATTTCTCTTGAGATTGATTCTTTAAAAAATAGATCTATTCCACCCAAGAATGATATTAACGAGTCTTCAAAAGCTATGATAATTTCTATTAATGAGTGTAAGGAGAGAACTGCTAGAATACGTGCTAAGCGTGAATGGTTTGAAAAAGTGTGTTCTCGTGATAATATTGATGAAGATCTTAAAGTGATTGATGTGAATCCTATTGAATCTTTGTTCTCCAATGTTAATATTGATAAAGATGGGACTGGAGATGAGTCAACTTTAGTTAAAAGGAGTCCCCATGATTCGAAGTTTATTGATCTTGCTAATAAAAGTGGGATTGAAGAGGTCAAAACTTTAAATAAAAATGAACCCACTCTTTTGGATTTGAAGGACTTTAATCATGATAACTCTTTGATTGATTGTATTTCCTTGTTACAATCCATGTTGAGTTCTCCTTGTGCTTATAATCAAAACAAAGCTTTTACTAAACATATTGTTGATGCTATGATGAAAGCTTTTGAAGAAAAACTTGAGTTGGAAATTTCTATACCTAGAAAGCTATATGATGAGTGGGAACATACTATTAAGATGAAGATTAAAGATTATGAGTGCCATTCTTTGTGTGATTTGGGTGCTAGCATTTCCACGATTCCAAAAAATTTATGTGATGTGCTAGGTTTTCGTGAATTTGATGATTGTTCCTTAAATTTGCATCTTGCGGATTGTACTATAAAGAAACCTATGGGAAGGATTAATGATGTTATTATTGTTGCAAATAGGAATTATGTGCCTTTAGATTTCATTGTTATTGATATAGATTGCAATCCTACATGTCCTATTATTCTTGGTGGACCTTTCCTTAGAACGATTGGTGCAATTATTGATATGAAGGAAGGGAATATTCGATTCCAATTTCGAAGGAAAGGCATGAAACACTTTCCTAGAAAGAAAATAAATTACCTTATGAATCTATCATGAGAGCTACTTATGTATTGCATACCAAAGATGACAATACCTAGATCTATTGCGTTTTGCCTAACTAGGGGCGTTAAACAATAGCGTTTGTTGGGAGGCAACCCAATTTTATTTTGCTTTCTGCTTTTTGTTTCTGTTTTGGTGTGTTTTGCAAATTATTAATTCTGTAGTAATTGTGTTTTGGTGTTTTAATTACTATTTGAGCCAAGTAAAACCTTTGGGGTGATCTATGGTAGTTGTTGATTTGATCTTGCTGAAAAACAGAATCTTTTGCGCTCAGTACAGGAACTTTAGAAATTTTTCAGACCGTAGAATTGATCTGAAAGTGTTACACAAGATTGATATACAAATTTCCCTGATCGCACTATTTTTTCATAATTTTTAGAGATTCATAAGTATTCAAAGTTTAAAGATTGCTACAGACTGTTCTTTTTTTGACAGATTTTGTTTTCTTTGTGTTGTTTGCTTATTTTGATGTATCTATGGGTCATATCGGGGGGTATGAACCATGGAGAAGTTATAATTAAGTAGGTATTACACAAATACAAATAATGAATGAGTTCACAACAGTACCTAAAGTGGTGATTTATTTTTCTTATACTAACGGATCTCATGAGTTTTCTGTTGAGTTTTGTGTTGTGAAGTTTTCAAGTTTTGGGTGAAGATTTGATGGACTATGGAATAAAGAGTGGCAAGAGCCTAAGCTTGGGGATGCGAAAGGCACCCCAAGCCATATTCAAGTATACCAAAAAGCCTAAGCTTGGGTATGCCCCGGAAGGCATCCCCTCTTTCATCTTCAATCCATCGGTAAATTCACTTTAGGCTATATTTTTATTCACCACATGATATGTGTTTTGCTTGGAGCGTCTTGTATGATATGAGTCTTTTCTTTTTAGTTTAACACAATCATCCTTGCTTCACACATCTTTTGAGAGAGACACGCTGAATCTTGAATTTATTAGAATACTCCTTTTGCTTCACTTATATCTTTTGAGCTAGGCAATGTTGCTCTTGTGCTTCACTTATATCTTTTTAGAGCATGGTGGTGTTATATTTTTTAGAAATTATTGAACTCTCGTTCCTCACTTATATTATTTTGAGAGTTTATTAAAACAGCATGGTAATTTATTTAGGTTATGAATTTAGTCCTAATATAATGGGCATCCAAGAGGGATATAATAAAAACTTTCATATAACGTGCATTGAATACTTCTTGAAGTTTGATTCCTTGCATATAGTTTTGAGATAATAGAGATGGTAATATGAGAGTCATGCTAGTGAGTAGTTGTGAATTGGAAGAGATACTTGTGTTAAAGTTTGTGATTCCCGTAGCATGCATGTATGGTGAACCGTTATGTAACAAAGTCGGAGCATGATTTGTTTAATGATTGTCAACCTTTGTGTGAGGGTTGGGAGCGCGCGATGGTTAACTCCTACCAACCTCTCCCCTAGGAGCATGCATCTAATGCTTTGTTTGATAAATAATAGACTTTTGCAATAAGTATGTGAGTTCTTTATGATTAATGTTGTGTCCATGGATTATACGCACTCTCACCCTTCCACCTTTGCTAGGCTCTCTAGTATCGCACAACTTTCGCCGGTACATCAAACCCTCCTTCCTCAAAACAGACACCATATATTCCTCAAAACAGCCACCATACCTACCTATTATGGCATTTCCATAGCCATTCTGAGATATATTGCCATGCAATTTCCACCATTTAGTTTTTTCAAGACATGCACCATCACTTCATCTTGCATATAGAGTCATACTTTGTTATAGGTATTGACTTGTAATTTTTGTTTTTGAGTTATAAGTAAATAAAAGTGTGATGATTTTCCATTAATGGGGCATTGTCCCGTGAGAGAAAAGGATGATGGAAGCCATGACTCCCTCACAAGTTGGGATGAGTATCCGGACTTTACAAAAAATAAAAGAGGACACCGAAGCCCAAACAAAAAAATAAAAGAGGCCAAAGATGCCCACCAAAAAGAAAAAAAGAAAAAAAAATGAGAGAAAGAGAGAAGGCACAATTGCTACTATCTTTTTCCACACTTGTGCTTTAAAGTAGCACCATGATCTTCATGATAGAGAGTCTCCTATTTTGTCACTTTCATATAACTAGTGGATATTCATCTTGCACGACCACTTAGTTTTCTTTTTGAGCTTGCATACACTTATAGCTCTAAGTGCATTTGTTGCATGGCAATCCCTACTCACTCACATTGATATCTATTGATGGGCATCTCCATAGCCCGTTGATATGCCTAATTTATGTGAGACTATCTTCTCCCTTTTTCCTTGCACCTCCTCCATATTCTATTCCACCTATAGTGCTATATCGATGGCTCGCGCTCATGTATTGCGTGAGAGTTGAAAAGGTTTAAGCACACCAAAAGTGTGAAACAATTGCTTGACTTGTTCATCGGGGTTGTGTATGATTTAGATACTTTGTGTGGGGAAGATGGAGCATGGCCAGACCATATGATTTTGTAGGGATAACTTTCTAAGGCCATATTATTTTGAAAGGCCATGTTGTCACTCTTGAGATGGGAGGCCATGCGTTGTCTTTACAGACTTGACCCGAAGCCCTCCCGTGGCCCGTGGCGACGCCCCCATACTCGTCTACGCACAGCATCCATGGTGCACCGGCGCCCGTCTATTTAAAGCCCTCCCCGAGCTCCCTCTCCTCTCCCCTCGCTCTCTCCTCCCCTCAGCCACTCCCCAGTGCCCAGCCTCCTCGTCCCCGTGCTCGGGAGCTCGATCCCAAAGCAAACCCTCGCCACCGTGCGGGTTTTCTCCCCGCCGGCCATTCCCTCCCGCCGCGACCCCCTTGGCCACCCACCGACGCGCGGGAGGCCTCTGAGCGCGCTGGTGCCCTCCGTTTGAGCCGCCGCGGCCTAGAGCCCCTCCGGTGAGCCTCCCCTGCTCCCTGTCGCGAGGAGAGGGATGACAGGTGGGGCGCACCTGTCATCCACTCACCCCTCCTCTCTCGCCGCCAAGATGGGCCCGCGGGCAGGTTCAAAAATAAACCTACCGCGCGTGGCATCTCGCCCTGGGCCGGTCCCCCCTTGGGCCAGATCGACTGCGGAGTTTTGGCCCAAAAGGACACAGTACCTTTCCCCTTTTTATTTTTGTCCCTGTCTTCCAAAAAATCCACAAGGCAGAATATAAATCCAATGCACATAATTCCTTCACCTAAAATCTTGAAATAATCCATAGAATTTATTCGTGCCACTTGTAAAAATATTTGAAAACCTTTTTTGTGTTGTTTTGTTTCAAAACCCCTATTTGGCATTATCATCCCCTGTTTCAAATATTTTTGGAAACCTTTTTAACTTCAAAACCCTAGACAAATATTTTTATTATAGCTTTTAGTATTTATCAGAGTAGGGAGCATTTTTAATAGTAGCTTGTGTGCTCTGTTTTTGTGTGATGCTTATTTTTATTGCGACGATAGATTGCACTGTTCATGAGGGAGTTGTACCCGAAGACTTTGTTGAGCCACGCAAGCAACCCTTTGACCATGTTAAGAAACCTTTTGATGCATGACATATAGCACTTGTTGTTTTGATGATTGATCATGATGTGGTGCTCCCCCTTCGGTGGGGTGCCTCCGATACTTTTACCATTGACACTTGCATCGTGCATGACCCTACCACCTTATGAGGGTTATGCGGGTGGGTGTAGATAGGATGCTGATAGATGCTACGCAAGTGGGATGGGATTTATACATATTGATGGAAAGGGAGAAATGATTTCAAAGATTTTTCGAAAACCCCGTCGGGTGCCACTAATACCCGAGGGAGATGATGATGAGTTGGGTGACCACTTGAGAAAGAAGTGGTGTGTCGGAACAAGATGAGGGTGTGTTTTCAAAAACGGAGGGTTTAAGATTTGTCGACCGTCCCAACCTTACATGTACGACCAGAATACCCCTTATGGGACGGGGCTTTGTTGATTACTATGGCAAGAGTGAAGTGATCACTCTTGAGATGGGAGGCCATGCACTGTCTTTACAGGCACCGGGCACACCATTGCGTGCCCTCATGGATGATACGTGTGATGTGTATCATGAGGGATGGCACCAACGACTGGACTCTTTGTTTAGTATCACCATGGGAAAGACATTGTTCGGATGCTTACCTCGGGTATGTTATATACCGTGAGTCGTGGATGACACGGAAGTTCCCCGAGTCTTGTGGGTAAAGCGTGCAACCTCTGCAGAGCGTAAAACTATTCGAATGGACGTGTCCACGGTCAAGGACAGTTGGGTGGTGCTGCTTATGCCATGTCTGGATGTTTTCGCAAACTTGGTGTGAGTGTGTGTGTGTGAGGGTGACAAAGGGGTTACCTGAGCTAAGTCCGATGGCTTAGCTTGATGATTGACTAAGTCCGATGACTTAACATAAAGATAGGACATGAGATGTTCAACCCCTCCTTATGATGATATCTGTAACTTGTTCATATGGATATCTATCAACTATTGATGCATGCTTACCTAGTTATTTGATCATGTCATTACATTCAAAAATAGCTTTCCACAGTTACCTGCTTAGTGCTATACCATGCATCATATTACTTGTTGCATGACTTGGGAGTCTTGCGAGTACATTCAAAGTACTCATTGGCTTGCCACTGGTTATTTAATTGGCCAGGCATGGAAGAACAGGAGTATGTTGAAGAGTTCGTTGGTGACGAACATGCGAACTAGGAGGCTTCCCAGTCAGAATGCCTGTAGGTTAAGGCAGATGGCATGGGTTCACGTTTTCGATCAAGATTTCTGCTTCTTGTTCTATTTAAGTGTTTGGCCCTTGTGTCCCTATCTATGTAAGACTAGACCTTCATGGTGTTTATTTGTGTAAGACGCTAAATGTGGATGTAAGACTCTAGTTATTCAACTTCTATGCGTTTAGTGAGCATTGATCTCTGGGATCACCGTACATGTGCATTCCGTGATCACGACTTATGAGTCGGGGTCCCCATAGAGCTGGTATCAGAGTCATCCTGACTGTAGGAAGCCCTTAGTTAGCATGGACGTTAGTTAGGATAAGACTATTTTTAAAAGTACACCTAGCACCTATACTTAGGAATTCTGCACTATTTACCTCTTCTATTCTTCACACAACACTTTGTTGACTCTCCTCCCTTCAAACCTTTGTAAATGGCCGCCATACTCAAAGCCTTCCTGACATCCGGCTTTCGCTTACTCCTTGGGGATAGCCTGGAGAAGTGCCAGTTTCGCCAACCACCCATTTTCGCTACCACGAGCACTGGGTCGATACCGTCATGAAGGAGTACCACATGGATTTGGTCGTGAAGGCAAACGACTTCCCGACTAGTTGGTTCTTTGAAGGACCACAGATGGAGACCATGATACTCGCAGTCGAGTCAACTGCACACAAGGCACTCCTACACCTTCGAGACATCATTCCAGAGATGGCTAATGAGCCGGCTTCTCGCTACCTTCGCTTTAGGAAGGATGATCTTGGCGAGAGTTGGACGTTGATTCTATCCAAGGAGGATGGCACACCACTCAGGTTCCAGACCTACTTCAGCCTCTCCGTCGATAGTCTGGTTCACAACCTGATTAAGGGGTCCGTGAAGATCCGCGAGGAACTTCACCACACCCAAAATCTACTTCGACAAGCCAAGACGAAGCCAGACAAGATCAAGAAGGATGGAGCCCCCGAGGGATGACCAATTGTCGCTTATCGAGGAGGAGTACCCCCAGCTAGTTATACACCCACATGTTGTCATCGCATGAGTGCGAAGGAGTATCGTGAGCTCTTCACCGACCCGCCAGCAAAGCATCATCGGGATGGACCTCCTCGTTCCCGGCCCCTTCGACCGGGAATGATGCCCGTTCAGATGATGAACAGGAGGAAGACCTAGAGGAGCGTGACTACGAGACTGAGCACTCCAGCACCTGAGTCCGAGAACCCCTAGGGTAGGATCAGTCATTTATCCCTCATGCGAAGTCGTGTCCGTGTAATGGTTCATATGAAACCATGTGTGCTCATTGTTTGTTTTGTTGTTTGTGTTCCGATGCAAGTCGCGCTTTTGCCTTAGGCAACATGTAAGCAACTCCATCGTCTATCTTAATATATGATGGTCTTTCGACCTTTGGTTTACCACACTTACACTTGATCGACCCCCTTAGGCGCGCTCTTCCATTGTTGCTTTTCCTATTGTCTATCCCAGTTGTTTGACTTGGCTGCTCCAAATAGGATGGTGACTGCTACCCGCAATAGCTCCTTCACCAACCCTGAAGCCGGCAACTCAAGCCAGCAATAGGGAGCTGGTGGGGCTGCTCATGCTGGAGGACACCAGGAGCAGCCACAAGTCAACATTCCCCCGCCACCACCTCCACCGAAGAACATGACCATAGCTCAGTTTCTCCAAGTTCTTCGGGAGGAATGCCAAGCCAACAATGCTTCTATCCAGTAGATGGCTCAGACCCTTGTGAACAACCAGCAGCAAGGCAAGAATGGCAATGGCCGCTCCACTTGTCTGAGGTCATGAGTAACTCGCCCCCAACCTTCACCGAGACTGCCGAACCATTGGATGGTGATGACTGGATCCGCACCATCGAGGACCTCCTTGCACTGGTCAATTGCAATGAGGATTGTGAGAAGGTGCTTTATGCCTCTCACTACCTCGGAGGTATCACCCGATCTTGGTGGGACGGATTCAAGGTCATGCAAGGTGAGCATGTGATCACCTGGAATGACTTCAAGGAAGGATTCTGCACTGCCCATATTCCTTCTGGGATCATGGCTATCAAGAAGAGAGAGTTCCGAGCGCTGAAGCAAGGAAGTGGCTCTATCAAGGAGTACCTACAGAAGTTCAACCTGCTGTCAAAGGTATGCACCTGAAGATGTCAACACGGAGGCTGCCAAGATGGAACGCTTCATGGAAGGACTTCAACAGACCCTGCAGTATCAGCTCATCGTCTGCGACTATCGTACCTTCTTCGACCTGGTGAACAAGGCCCTCATGCTGGAAGACAAGCGTCGTGCCATAGACGACACTCACAAACGCAAGATGATCAGCAAGGGTAGCTCCAGCAACTAGAAGCCTCGCCCTGGCAGCCAGCCCTAGCCAAGCCAACCTATCAGCCACAACAGGCAAGACCTCCTGTGCCTCGTCCGAGCTACCAGCCTCAGCAGTATGCCAATCCCAGGCTAGCTTACAACAACCCCAATAACAACAACGGTGGAAGGAACTACAACAACAACCCTGGGCAAGTCACTTGTTTTGGATGTGGTCAGTCTGGACACATCAATAAACTTTGCCCCAACAAGAAGCCATATGCACCGCGCCCCAATGCGCCAACTCAAGGTCAAGGTCGTGGAGCACCCCCAAGGAACCCATCTCCCCGCAACCAACCCAACAATGGCAAGGGTCGTGTGAATCACGTCACCGTAGGGGAAGCCCAGGAAGACCCGGATGTCATACTGGGTACGTTCCTCGTCAACTCAACCCCAACAATAGAATGTTTTGATTCTGGAGCTTCGCATTCCTTTGTCACCCAAAGGTTTGCACTAGAGGGTGGCATGAAGCCTACACCCCTGGGTAGTCGTATGTTGATACAAACCCTGGGTTCGGTTATGAAGTCTGGGATAGGGTGTAAAGGAGTGAAGATTGACATCAATGGGGTAGACTTCCTAGCAGATCTTATAGTTCTGGATTCACCAGGCTTGGACGTCATCCTTGGCATGAATTGGTTGACCAAGCACCAAGTCATGTTAGACTGTGCCAAGAGGATCGTTACCATGACCAATAGCCAAAGAGTGGAAGACAAGTATGTCCCCAACCCTGCCTCCACTCAAGCCCCTGAGTCTGGCTGTCTATTGGGAGTTGAGTTGGATCAAGTGCCAGTGGTGTGTGAATACCCGAATGAGTTTCCAGATGAGCTTCCCGGAATGCCTCCTGACCACGACATTGAGTTCATCATTGAGCTTATGCCCGGATCAAGTCCCATCTATAAGAAGGCCTACAGGATGGGATCCAAAGAGTTGGCTGAATTGAAGAAGCTACTGGCAGAGCAACTCAGAAAGGGATTCATTCGCCCTAGTGCCTCTCCTTGGGGATAACCTATTCTATTTGTGTCAAAGAGGGACAGAACTATCAGACTCTGTGTCGATTACCGTTCTCTCAATGAAGTTAAAATAAAGAACAAGTACCCAATCCCCAAGATTGAAGACCTGTTTGATCAGTTGAATGGAGCCAAGGTGTTTTCCAAGATCGACCTCAGATCAAGGTACTATCAGCTGAAGATCAGACCCCAAGACATTCCGAAGATAGCATTTGTAACCCGGTATGGCCTGTGTGAGTACACGGTCATGTCATTTGGGTTAACCAATGCCCCTGCCTACTTCATGTATCTCATGAATAAAGTCTTCATGGAGTACTTGGACAAGTTCGTTGTCGTCTTCATTGATGACATACTCATCTTCTCCAAGTCTGAAGAAGAGCATGAGGAGCACTTGAGATTGGTCCTAGAGAAGCTTTGAGAGCACCAGCTTTATGCCAAGTTCAGCAAGTGTGAATTCTGGCTGCATGAAGTTGGATTCATGGGTCATGTGTTGACTGTAGAAGGATTATTAGTGGATCCTGCCAAGATTGAAGCCGTGACTGAATGGCAAACCCCTACCACCGTGAAGGAAGTCAGGAGCTTCCTCAGACTCACGGGATATTACCGCAAGTTCGTGGAAGGGTTCTTAAGCATTACCCGAACCATGACACAACTTTTGAAGGACAAGAAGTTCGAATGGACAACCGAGTTCAAGGAAAGCTTCCAGGAGCTCAAGAAGAGATTGACCACAGCCCCAGTTTTGGCCACCCCTGATATCCACAAAGAGTTTGTGATATACTGTGATGCATCGAGAACCGGGCTTGAAGGTGTTCTGATGCAAGATGGCAGAGTCATAGCATATCTATCCAGATAGCTACGTCCTCATGAAGAGAACTACACAACTCATGATCTCGAGTTGGCAGCCGTGGTTCATGCCTTGAAGACATGGCGACACTACCTTCTGGGGAAGCAATGTGAGATATACACAGACCACAAGATTTTGAAGTATATTTTCACCCAAAGGGAATTGAATATGAGGCAGCAAAGATGGTTGGAGCTGATCAAGTATTACGACCTTAGTGTTCAATACCATCCCGGAAAGGCCAACGTGGTAGCAGACGCCTGAAGTAGGAAGGCTTGTTCCTTGAATGCAATGATTAAGGAAAGGCTACCCACCCTGTATGAAGAACTTGAGATCTTCGGCTTGGAACTAGTTCCACCTGGATTCCTTGCCAACCTCGAAGCAAAGCCTACCTTGATGGATGATATTAAAGAAGCTCAGAAGGGGCATGAGACCATTGAAGGCATCAAGAGGAAGATCAAGGCAGGCAAGGCCCCAGGATTCTCAGTGGATGAACAAGGAGTTGTATGGTTCGGAAATCACATCTGCGTACCCAACAAAGAGGATCTCAAGCACCTGATCTTGCAAGAAGCTCATGGCACTCCATACTCCATCCATCCTGGAGGAACCAAGATGTATCAAGACCTCAAGGCAAGATTCTGGTGGCATGGCATGAAACGGGAGATAGGCACGTTTGTTGCCAAATGTGACATATGCCAGAGGGTCAAAGCTGAGCATCAGCGACCCGCTGGACTATTGCAACCTCTCAAGGTGCCTGAATGGAATTGGGACAAAGTCAGGATGGATTTCATCACCGGTTTACCAAGGTCAAGTAAGGGACATGATTCTATTTTGGTCATTGTCGACAACCTGACCAAGGTAGCCCACTTCATTCCCGTTAGGACCACCTATGATGGAAGCCAGCTCACAAACCTCTACATCAACCACATCATAAGTCTTCACGGAGTTCCAAAGGAGATCGTGTCAGATCGAGGAACCCAGTTCACCTCAAGATTCTGGAAGAAGTTTCAAGAAGCTATGGGAACTAAGCTCTCCTTCAGCACTGCCTTTCACCCCGAGACTGGTGGGCAAACAGAGTGAGTAAATCAGATAATCGAAGATATGCTCCACGCTTGTGTTTCGGCATATGGAGCCAAGTGGGAGGATTGCCTACCATTCGCCGAGTTCTCCTACAACAACAACTATCAGTCGAGTCTTCAGATGGCATCATTTGAGGTGTTGTATGGACGTAAGTGTCGTACCCCCCCCCCTAACTGGTCAGACACCCGTAGAAGGATTAGTTTTTTTGACCAGATATCCTCCACAAGGCATAAGAGCAAGTACAACTCATTCGAGAATATCTGGAGGCCGCCAAATCAAGACAGAAGAGCTACGCTGACTCCCACCGCCGAGAAGTGAGCTTCTGTGTCGGATATCATGTCTATCTTCGAGTCACACCTCTTAAAGGAACCAAGCGTTTCCACGTCAAAGGAAAGCTGGCACCAAGATACATCGGCCCCTTCAAGATCATTGCAATGCGAGGAGAAGTTGCCTATCAGCTAGAGCTACCTTCCGAGCTGTCAGATGTGCACAACGTCTTCCATGTGTCACAACTCCGAAAGTGTGTGCAAGTTCCCAACCGCCCCGACCTCTACAAGGACATTGACCATCAAGCCATCGATCTTCAGCCAGACCTCACTTATTGTGAGAGTCCAGTTCGCATTCTGGATGAAGCCGAGCATTGCACCCGAAGTCGTACCATCAAGTACTTAAAAGTCCAATGGAGCAACCACTCTGAAGCTGAAGCAACCTGGGAGCGTGAAGACTATCTTAGATAGGAGTTCCCTTATCTTTTTAGTGCTTAGCCTAGGAATCTCGGGGACGAGATTCTTGTAAGGGGGTAGGTCTGTCACATCCTGTGTTTGTATCACTTGCTATGCTTGGATTTATAAAATTTAGAGCCAACTAAAACTTTTACATTGCTTGTGCTTGTTTGAATTGTTGCTTGTTTGATTGTTGAAGTGCGGTATATGGCACTCTTAGATTCTATCCCTCTCCATACTCATCTTCCTTGACCCAAACCTCTTGCCCAATGATCATGCCATGTGAATAGTGACCAAAACTATTTTTACCAAATTTTGTGTTAACCAAAAAGGATTTATCCAAATGAAGTTTTCAAAACCCCCTGACATGAGGTTTGCACTGCAAGTCCTCAAATTGGGTGGATCCTTCTTCCTCAAAGGCTTTATTTCAAACCTACTATATTTATGACTTCCCAAAACCACCAAATATTAATTTTGAAGATTATTTTAATATTTAATTTAAAGGCTTTTTCTTAAGACCAGAAATGGGTTTTCATAGGGAAAAATTATTTAAATGCTTTCAAAATATTTTAGAAAATTTAGGGAAACTCAGTGGACATATATTTTCCATATATATGAGTTTCAAAACATGAGCATGTTCAAATCATGGGCAAAATCCCTCAAAACCCTTTCTATTCAGATCAGACTTTTGAAATATTTCTTCAAGAAATATTCTCAATAAGTTCCAAAAAAATTCCAGCAAGTCAACACTATAGTAATTGATTATCTTGCAAAGCTTCATCTCAATCCAAGTTGTTTTGGTTCTTCAAACCATCCCAAAACCCTCCCTGTCCAGATTCAAATTTGAACAACTTTACATTGTGAAGTTTCTCCCCTTGACCCCAAACTTTGTGGACATGCTCTAATCACCAAATAACGATGCTACACTAAGTGGTGCATCAAGGGCAATAGCTTAGCATAACTAGATCTACAGAAACCTGATTCTGTTAGTTTCTAGGGTTCACAAGGTTTCCATTGTCAACTTTGCTCATTTGAGCTCAAACTTGGTGATCCAGCCTATTTCTAACCACCATTTGATCTTATCAAATCTCATGGAAAGGAAGGTCCATTTACTTCCCCTAAACCCCATCAAACAGCTTTTGGTCATTTCAAAGACCTGCTATTTTCACCACTTTCACTCCCCCCTTGCTCTTAAATTTTTACCACAACCCCTCAGGGTAACTAGCTACCTCTAGTAAATTTTGTGTGCCCTCAGCTCAATTATAGATGGGGTAAAACCACCATTTTTACCTCTATTTGATCATGACAGGAGCTTCCTCGACAGCCTAAGGATGCGGGAGCATGTCCCCCGGCCACCCCTCGATGTCCGCAAGACACCAGGTAGTCGGGCCCCTCCTCCCTCCTCCTATGCTGCCTTCCCTCGCTCATGCACGGCACCGCCCAAGCCGGCTAACGGAAGAGCTCGCACACACGTGCACCTGGACCCCCCCTAGCCTCCCTTCTCCTGCCGCGGACGCGGACCGTGTCCACGACCACCTCAGACACGGCCCGAAGCCCTTCCGTGGCCCGTGGCGATGCCCCCGTCCTCGCTGGCACACGCGTTCAT
This sequence comes from Hordeum marinum, assembly GCA_022496015.1. Lineage (NCBI taxonomy): Eukaryota > Viridiplantae > Streptophyta > Magnoliopsida > Poales > Poaceae > Hordeum > Hordeum marinum. The sequence continues at coordinate 379,001,897 of CM039675.1, forward strand.
GGTGCACCGACGCCCGTCTATTTAAAGCCCTCCCCGAGATCCCACTACTCTCCCCTTGATCTCTCCTCCCCTCAGCCACTCCCCAGTGCCCAACACCCTCGTCCCCGTCCTCGGGAGATCGAGATCGAAGCAAACCCTCACCATCGTGCGGGTTTTCTCCCCGCTGGCGATTCCCTTCCTGCCGGAGACCCCCTCGGACACCCATCGACGCACGAGAGGCCCCTGAGCGCGACGGTGCCCTCCGTTTGAGCTGCCGCGGCCAGGAGCCCCTCCAGTGAGCCTCCCCTGCTCCCTGTCATGAGGAGAGGGATGACAGGTGGGGCCCACCTGTCATCCCCTCACCCCTCCTCTCTCGCTGACAAGATGGGCCCGCAGGAGGTTTAAAAATAAACCTGCCGTGCGCGGCGTCTCGCCCTGGGCCGGTCCCCCCTTGGGCCGGATTTTCTGCGGTGTTTTGGCCCAAAAGGGCATAGTACCTTTTCCCTTTTTCCTTTTCTCTCCGTCTTCCAAAAATTCCACAGGGCGGAATCAAAATCCAATGCCCAAAATTCCTTCACCTAAAATCTTGAAATAATCCATAGAATTTATTAGTGCCACTTGTAAAAATATTTGAAAACCTTTTTTTGTACTGTTTTGTTTTAAAACCCCTATTTGGCATTATCAGCCCGTGTTTTAAATATTTTTGGAAACCTTTTTAACTTCAAAACCCTAGACAAATATTTTTAGTATAGCCTTTAGTATTTACCAGAGTAGGGTACCATTTTTATTAGTGGCTTGTGTGCTCTGTTTTTGTGTGATGCTTATTTTTATCGCTAGTTATCGCTACGATAGATTGCGCTGTTGATGAGGGAGTTGGACCCGGAGACTTTGAAGACCCCGAAGACTTTGTTGAGCCAGGCAAGCAGCCCTTTGACCATGTTACGAAAGAAATTCATGCATGACATATAGCACTTGTTGTTTCGATGATTGATCATGATGTGGTGCTCCCCCTTCGGTGGGGTGCCTCCGATACTTTTACCGTTGACACTTGCGTCGTGCATGACCCTACCACCTTATGAGGGTTATGCGGGTGGGTGTAGATAGGATGCTGATAGATGCTACGCAAGTGGGATGGGATTTATGCATAGTGATGGAAAGGGAGAAATGATTTCAAAGATTTTTGGAAAACCGTGTCGGGTGCCACTAATGCCCGAGGGAGATGATGATGAGTTGGGTGACCACTTGAGAAAGAAGTGGTGTGTCGGAACAAGATGAGGGTGTGTTTTCAAAAATGGAGGGTTTAAGATTTGTCGACCGTCCCAACCTTGCATGTACAACCACAATACCCCTTATGGGATGGGGCTGTGTTGATTACTATGGATGGTGCTAGCAGGGAGCCCGCATTACTAGTGGCAAGAGTGAAGTGGTCACTCTTGAGGCGGGGTTGTCCCAGAAGTGGAAGGCCATGCGCTGTCTTTACAGGCACTGGGCACACCGTTGTGTGCCCTCATGGATGATACGTGTGATGTACATCCTGAGGGATGGCACCAACGAGTGGACTCTTTGTTTAGTATCACCTTGGGAAAGGCATTGTTCGGGTGCTTACCTCGGGTATGTTATATACCGTGAGTCGTGGATGACACAGAAGTTCCCCGAGTCTTGTAGGTAAAGTGTGCAACCTCTGTAGAGCGTAAAACTATTCGAATATCCGTGTCCATGGTCAAGGACAGTTGCGTGGTGCTGCTTATGCCACATCCGGATGTATTCGCAAACTTGGCGTGAGTGTGTGTGTGTGTGAGGGTGAAAAAGAGGTTACCTGAGCTAATTCCGATGGCTTAGCTTGAAGATTGACTAAGTCCGATGACTTAGCATAAAGATGGGACATGAGATGTTCAACCCCTGCTTATGATGATATCTGTAACTTGTTTATATGGATATCTATCAACTATTGATGCATGCTTACCTAGTTATTTGATCATGCATTACATTCAAAATTAGCTTTCCGCAAATTACGTGCTTAGTGCTATACCATGCATCATTATTACTTGTTCCACGACTTGGGTTGCTTGCAATACATTCAAAGTACTCATTGGCTTGCCACTGGTTATTTAATTGGCCAGGCATGGAAGAACAGGAGTATGTTGAAGAGTTCGTTGGTGACGAACATGCGAACTAGGATGCTTCCCAGTCAGAATGCATGTAGGTTAAGGCAGATTACATGGGTTCACACTTTCGATCAAGATTTCCGCTACTTGTTCTATTTAAGTGTTTGGCCCTTGTGGCCCTATCTATGTAAGACTAGACCTTCATGGTCTTTATTTGTGTAAGACGCTAAATGTGGATGTAAGACTCTTGTTATTCAGCTTCTGAGTGTTCAGTGAGCATTGATCTTTGGGATCATTGTACACGTGCATTCGGTGATCACGACTTATGAGTCAGGGTCCCCACAACCCCTTCGTTAGGGGGATGATGTTCTTCTACGGCTTAGACTTCCACGACCTACCCCCAAACTCTTTCATGCACATCTCGTCCTTCATCACCGTTTGTGAGGCCTTCCTGTGAGTCCAGCCGCACTTCGGTGTGTGGCTCAAGGTATGCAATTTGAAGCCAAAGACAGTCATCGGTCAACATGCTGACTACGGCGAGATTCTAATCAGCAAGCTCCCGTGGGTCGGGTGGCCGGACGTTACCTTCATCGACACCGTGAAGGTCTGACAGAAGGAGTGGTTCTACATTATCGAACCACGGGATGCAGGTTGGTCGGCGCCAGTCGAATTCAGATCCGGGCCCCCGGCGAGGCTAACCTCGTGGATCAAGAAGGACGTCAACTCGGAGGTGAAGGAGATGCAAAAGTGCATCACCCAGATGGTGGAGGCCAACATCTAGCTGTCTAACGTGGTCTGGGTCATGCTCTGCCGCCGCGTCCTACCCTGCCAACACCGGGAAACCCTAATGTGGGCGTACAAGTTCAAGGACCCGGTCACCGTGAGAAAATTCTTTCGCACAACTCACGAGAAGTTGTGGAAAGTACTCTTCAAGCCGTAGAAGGAATGGTCGGTTGAAGAAGAAGACATCGGCTTGGACGACGACACTCCGCCCTTGAAGGTATCATAGGATTCCTCATGGCATTCCGAATTGTAATCCTCGGCAAGGATTTAACCCTTCCTCTCCTTGTCCTTGCAGGGTTGGCTGGAGAAGGCCGTGCAAATCAACAACCCAGCCACCTTGCACAAAGACCCCAGGTCAGCCTGCTAACGATGATGCTGGTTGTGGTGTCATACGCGGCACGAGAAAAGAAGGAGAAGAAGAAGAGGAAGGAGTCCCATGAGGTCCTCCGCCCTAGGAGTCCTCCGGATACCAAGTCCGGAGAGACCCAAGCCTCCTCCGCACACGAGGAGGAGCATGAGGAAGATGGGGGAGAGATCGACTCTCCCCAGACAAAGAAGGGGGCCACGCCCGAAAACGCCGAGGAGGATCTTCCTCCCTAGCCACAAAGAGGGCATGCGGGCCCAAGGTAATTCTGGAAGACGATAGCCCAGATTCTGATGAGGATTCCGGAGCTTTCAAGAGGGTCCCCCGAAGGAACCCCAGGGTCAAGCCCCTAGCTCACAGGTATTGAATCTAGATACCATCCGGCTTATCTACATTGGTTTCACAGAACTGACTCGTTCACTTGCTTTCATGATATAGCTCGGCATGAGACCTCCCGACCAAACAGGTCTCAAGGGAGTCTCCAGGAGGTGGAACCCCTCCTGGCGGATAAGGAGGGGGGCGTAAGTTGCCTGGGCTCCCTTCGCAGTCGACTCCGGACGCTTCAGTGCCTCCCATGTCGTTGTACCTGCCTCCCCAAGGGGGGACGAGAAGTGCTGCCGCCGGTGCCGCCCATGACTGAGCGGACCATGGTTAGGTGGCCAGCCATGATGGAGGAATTGTTTAAATCCTCCATTGCCGAAGATTAGGGTGCGGTTCTATAAAGTATATATTCTGTTGGTAGCGGACTAAAGGAAACCTGTAGTGGTTTACTGGCGGGCTTCAAGTTAAGCCATGCTCTTGTTCATAATGATGAAATTTGTTTATATTGTCATGAATTCCTTATGGGTATAGTAGCCATCAAGCCACGAGTGAGTTGAAAAACTTGCCTCAGGGTCCTAGAATCGTAGGCATATAGTTCGGCATCGAATAACCCGAATTCATGCTAATGTATAATTTTGTTTTTTGCAGGCCTCGTTCTCGGCCATGCATCCAACGCCCTTGAGTTGGCCGGGCTGAATCGGAAGGTCCACAACTCCGATGAGGAACTGGACCGTTTGGACAAACGGTTCGGCAAAGTACAAGGTCGGTTTTAGCCGTAGTTGCCTACTTTATTGCTTTTCTCATTAATGTGGATTATTCCGAATTTTGGGTCATGATCTTGCTTCTCGTTATCCCCTCAACTTCAAGCGCAGAGGTCGAAAACCTCAAGGCCGAGCTCATGTGGGACAAACAAGAGGTTGCCGACCATAAGGCGGCAGCCGATAAGGCAGCCGCCGTGCTAAACTCTATGAGGGTGGAGAGCGGCAGGCACAAGGCTCAATTAGTCGAGGTCCAACAGGAGCTCCAGGATGTCAGCGCTAAGTGTGAGGCCTTGGAGCAGCGGGTTAATGACCAGGTGGCCCAGCTGACCGCGCTTACCTCCAACCTTAAATCGGAGCGTGTTGAGAGGCGGTTCTTTGAAGAAGAGATTCACCAATTCAAGTTTATTGTGAGATGGTAAGCCATACTTACTGCAATGTGCCTTTGGTGGAAACAGGTTCGCCATTCTTACACAACTGTGGCGCTCCCCAGGCACCTTTACGGACCTCCCAAGGAGTGCGGCGGATGCGGAGAAGCACTTCATAGTCTAGGATGGGGATGTGGAGAAGAGACTGTTCTGCGCGTAGTTTGAAACTTCCGAGGCACATCCCCTCATCAGCTACCAGATGAAGCAAGTGATGCTGCTGCATAGGATGGTGGAGCCGGCCTTGTGATGTCTACTACACAACCTTCTTCTTGTGGACTCGTGTTGGGCCTCCAAGCACAGAGTTTTATAGGATAGTAGAAAATTTCCCTCAATTGGATGACCTAAGGTTTATCAATCTGTAGGAGGTGTAGGATGAAGATGGTCTCTCTCGAACAACCCTGCAATCAAATAGCAAAGAGTATCTTGTGTCCCCAACACACCCAATACAATGGTAAATTGTATAGGTGCGCTAGTTTGGCGAAGAGATGGTGATACAAGTGTAATATGGATGGTAGATATAGTTTTTTGTAATCTGAAAATATAAAAACAACAAGGTAACAAGTAACAAAAGTGAGCAGAAACGGTATTGCAATGCTTGAAAACAAGGCCTAGGGTCCATACTTTCACTAGTGCAATTTATCTGAACAATATTGGCATAGTTGAATCATATGTAAATACCTCTCGTGCGACAAAGAGTTCACTCCAAAGTCACAAATAGCAGAGAACTAACGAAGAAATTATTGTAGGGTACGGAACCACCTCAAAGTTACTTTTCTGATCAATCTTATGAGCTGTCTCTATAAGTGTCACAAACAGCCCTAGAGTTCATACTAAAATAACACCTTAAGATACACATCAACCAAAACCCTAATGTCACCTAGATACTCCATTGTCACCACAAGTACCCATGGGCTTGATTATACGATAGGCATCACATAATTTCAGATTCATCATGTTCAATCCAACACAAAGAACTTCAAGGAGTGACCCAAAGTTTCTACTGGAACGTCAAGACAAAAACATGTGCCAACCCCTATGCATAGATTCCCAAGGTCACGGAACCCGCAAGTTGGTCACCAAAACATACATCAAGTGTATCAATAGGACATCCCATTGTCACCACAGATATCCCATTGCAATACATACATCCAGTGTTCTCAAATCCTTAAAAACTCAATCCAATAATTAAACTTCAAAGGGAAAACTCAATTCATCACAACTAGATAGAGAGGGGAAACTCCATATGATTCAATCTATATCAACAAAGCTCGCGGTAAATCAAGATCGTGCCATCTCAAGAACATGAGAGAGAGATCAAACACATAGCTACTGCTACATACCCTCAGTCCCAAGGGTGAACTACTCCCTCCTCATCATGGAGAGGGTCGGGATGATGAAGATGGCCTCCGGTGATGGTTTCCCCCTCCGACAGGGTGCCGGAATAGGCTCCTGATTGGTTTTTCGTGGCTCTGGAGGTTTGCGGCGGTGGAACTCCCGATCTAGGTTTCTTTTTGAAGGTTTTTGGATTTATAGGACTTTTGGCATTGGAATCACGTCAAGGAGGTGCTCAAGGGGCACACAAGCTTGCTAGGCGTGGCTAGGGGGTGGCCGCGCCCAGCAGGCTTGTGGCCTCCTCGTCCACTTCCTGGCCCAGCTCTTTGCTCCAGTATTTTTTATATTTTTGAAAAATATTCTCCGTAAATTTTCAGCCCATTCCGAGAACTTTTATTTCTGCACAAAAACAACACCATGGTAGTTCTACTGAAAACAACGTCAATCCGGATTAGTTCTAATAAAATCATACCAAAATCATATAGAATTATTGTAAACATGGCATGAATACGTCATAAATTATAGATACATTGGAGAAGTATCAGCATCCCCAAGCTTAATTCCTGCTCGTCCTCGAGTAGGTAAATGATAAAAGAAATAGTTTATGAAGTGTGAATGCTAGCAAGTGCACAAGTTTGATCAATGATAATTCCAATCACTTTTTCTAGCATCATTATGTATCATAAACAGTAGCTCATCCCATAAAACTTCTTATGATGAAATAACAAGCTATCCACATGTTAAAGTATAGACTAACAAACTATGCTTTCAGTCACCAAACTATTGCAATTCATCTTATTTTCAGGAAGGGTCTATGTAAGAGCTTTATTTAGCAAATTCCACATACTCAACTATCATATAGTGTTCCATGATTGCTAGCACTCAAAGCATATTTGTAGAACAAATAGCATCCATCGAACATAGAGAAATATAGGGGCTTGATGTTTCGCCTCCTAACTTATTTATCATATAGGTAATTGTCAACAATAATAATTCATGATCAAATATATTTGAATGGCCATATATACTTGGATCTCTCCCCAACAAATAACGCTTACCAAGAGAAAAAGGTGAAATATAGGAAGTGGTGAAGATCACCATGACTCTTGCATAAAGGTAAGCACTAGAAAGTAAAATATAGGCCCTTCGCAGAGGGAAGCATTGATTTGCAGAGGTGCCAGAGCTGGAGCTTTTAAAACAGAGATGAATAATAATTTTGGGCGGTATGCTTTCATTGTCACCATAACGACCGAGAGATCTCGGTATCTTCCATGCTAGATACATTATAGGCGGTTCCCAAACAGAATGGTAAAGTTTTTACTCCCCCTCCACGAATCAATCACACTCCACGGCGAGCTGAATCCATGGGTATCGTCCATACCAACAACATTCCTGGGGGAGTTCTGTTTAATTATTTGCATTTTTTATCTTTGATTTCGGGACTGGAATCCCCATTACCAGCCATTTTCTCGTGAATGATAGTGAATCAACACATATTGTGAGAATAACCCACCTAGCATGGAAGATACTGACAGCCCCTAGTTACTATATGAGCAATTCGGGCATACAAAACAGAATATTATTTGAAGGTTTAGAGTTTGGCACATACAAATTTACTTGCAACGGCAAGTAAATACCGCATATAGGTAGGTATGGTGGACTCATATGGAACAACTTTGGGTTTAAGGGTGTTTGGATGCACAAGTAGTATTTCTACTTGGTGCGGAAGTTTTGGCTAGTATGAGGTGGAAGTAAGCACCACATGTTGGAGGATCCATAACAATATAACTTCTATACAAATATACCCAAGCATAACTCATTATGTTGTCTTCCTTGTCCAACTTCAAATAATTTTCTCAAGTTTGAAAATAATTAATGGGTATTCACAATCATACAAGATGTCCAAGATAGTATATTTATATGTGAAATCTCTCTTTTGACAATATTCTTTCATGAATTCTTGAAGTGACCAATGCGGTGTTTGCTAACTTTCAATAAATTCTACCACCTATACTTCCTAAATGTGAAGTCATTACTCCCCATAGTATAAGTGTCACACCCTGTGATTTGCCTCATGACTAAGTTGTCATGACTCAAAAATCAGGGCCAATTGAAACTTTTGTGTGCTTGTTATGCTTGACTTGAGTGCTGATTGTTTGATTGCTTGCTAGTGCTCTATAATCATAAAAATCCCTCCTACTCTCAAAACTCTTTTCCTTGATCCCCACTCTTGTCCAATGATCATGTCATGTGAATAGGACTTAATAATATTTTTACAAAATATTATTTTGGCCAAATAGGTTTTATTCAAATTAGGTTTGCAAAACCCCCTAATTTGAGATTTGCACTTCATGTCCCCAAATTGGGTGGACCCTTTTTCCCCAAATGCTTTATTTGGAACCTACTATATATATAACTTCCAAAAACCACGGAATATTATTTTAAAAGATTATTTTCATATTTTATTTTAAGGCTTTTTCTTAAGACCAGAACTGGTCTTTTATAGGGAAAAATTATTTAAATGCTTTAAAAATATTTGGGAATACTTTAGGAGAGCTTAGTGGACATATATTGTCCATATATAAGAGTTTCAAGGCATGGTCACGTTCAAAGTATTAGACAAAACCCCTCAAAACCATTTCTGCCTATTCCAAGCATTTGAAATATTTCTATAAGAAATATCACAAATAAATCCAGGAAAATTCTAGCATGTGACATATGCTATATGTGGTCATCTTGCCAAGTTTCATCTCAATCACAATTGTTTTGGTTCACCAAAATATCCTAAAGCCATTCCTGTCCAAAGCCAACTTTGATCAACTTTACATTGTGAAGTATCTCCTATTGATCCCAAACTTTGTGGGCATTCTCTATTACCCAAATGATGATGCTACATCAAGTGGTGCATCAAGGGGAATAGAATTTCATGATCAGATCTATAGAAATCCATTTCTAGGGTTTACCAAGTTTACACTATCAACTTTCTTCAAATCATCTCAAAACTTGTGATCAGGACCAAATGGACTTACCATTTACGCTTGGTAAATCTCAAGGTCATAGGATTCCCCTGCCTAGCCCAATCACAACACAAAGACCTTCAACCACTAAACTTGTGGACAAGCAAAGTGGGCCCAAAAAGATTCCCCTTGCCCCTAACGTTTTACCACAGCATATTATATCCCTCTTCTACCTCTAGTAACTTTTCCTTGGCCTCTGGTCAAATATTTGGGGGGTAACTCTCTCTTATTCTGTCTCTTTTTACCATGGCAGCCCTTCTTCTTCCCTTCTGATCATGCTAATGACCCCAGACTTTACCACAACCTCACTTGCATACCTATGCATCAAACCAAAGCCAACTATGGCAGGCTCATGTGGAAAATGTGAGCAGTCCATCTAAACCTACATTATGGCAGTAAATGTAGCTTTGTACTACAAGTACCGTGCCCTCTCATATCCATGATCTGAAAATTAGTGGGTATATAGTCCTTCCATGGCTAGGTACACTAGACAAACATTTTTCCCCAATGCCCTACAGTAAAAAACCCTTATATGAGTCTCCAGTTTGCTGCTGCAAACTTAGCCCCAGTAAAAACCCATTGTAACCAGCTACATTTACCCTGAGGATTTAAAAGTGCCCTAATGCATGAGTGACTCACTCACTACACATGGCTGGCCAACCAAAAGAGCATCATAGACATGCCTTGGCATGGCGACCATGTTGTCTGCATGCAAATTCGGTGCTCTACCGCTTGTCGTTGTCCTGTAGCTCGCAGCAAGCTTCGGCAAGGCATCCTCTCTCGCCAATAGCCTCCCCTCGACCTCCCACGCCCCTCCCCGACACTCACAAACCTCCAAGGCGCCTCTAGCGTGCGTGCTCACCATGCCCTAGGCGCATCCGAGGCCACCCGAGCTCCCCCCGGTCGCCCCCGCCTATAGGACCGCTCTCGAGCCCCCTCTCGCCCCTCTCAGCTCCCCCTCGCCCCCTTGGACCTCCCCAGGCCGAGCCCCTTGATCCTGTGCCCTCCTCCTTTGTCCATGGATGCCATGGCGCCACCTCGGCGTCCGACGAATTCGTGCCGCCCCGCCTCTCTCCTCTCCTCCGGACGGCCTCCGAGCATCCCTAGCGCCGCCACGACCCCCCCCCCCCCCGTGCTCCGCTCCCTCCTTCCAATGGTCAAGCTATCGCGCCCTTCCTCGCCGTCAAACGCACCCGCCTCGGTCAGTGGGCGCCTCGACGTGGCCCTCCCCGACGTGCGTTGCGCGGCTCCCCAAACCGCCAGCCTTCCCCGAGCTCCCCGGTGAGCCGGGCCTCGCCGGAGGCAGCATGGGCCGCCAGCACGGGCGACGCCGGAGCCCCATGTCCGCTCCCGATCGGCTGAGGCAGGAGGAGGACGACGGACCTGCCAGCGGGCCCTGCCTCCTCCCGGACCCACTCGTCAGCCTCTAGGCTGCCGGCCGGGCCCGCTATCATATTAAGTGAAGACGGCCTCCACCGGAAGCCGTTTTCCCGAAAGGGAAGCGTACTACCTGAAACACGCCTTCGGCATGGCTTCCTCGCAGGTGGGAGCGAGCGACTCGGCCGGCCCATTCCCTGTCCCATGTTGGTGGGCTGTGGGTGACCCGTTTGGTAAATTATTTTTCCCATTTTTATTTTCAGAGAGGCAAATAATCCATATTAAATTCGTTTTAGCTCCAAATTTGATGATTCAAATTTCTGCATCCTTCTAAAAATGCAACCTATTTACTGGTGCCACTTCCATATTTTTCTACCACAAAGTTTTGTGCTATTCAAATTTAAATTTAAATTTGAACTATTAGAGGCCACATTGTAAAATCTTTAGGGCATTCATCATAGCTCCAAATGGAGTGATTCAAAATCCCATATGTCCTAAATATCATTCCCTATTTATCTAGGCATGGTTAACATTTTTACCATGCACCTATTCTGTTGGATCCACTAAATAAGCCACTTTTCCATTTATCTCATCTTTGCAAATCCCTAGGAAATTCATACCAACTCCAAATCCAGTGAAATCACTTCCCACATGTTTCTAAAATCATGCCCTATTTTATGGGTGCCTGCATTCAGTTTTATGAAAATATTTTCTGTTGACATCTTGAAGGATCATCATGTCCATCATTCCCACCACTCAAAACTCCCCCTAGACCCACATCCACCAAAACCTCCTTGGTTATTTTTCTCATGACCAGAGGAGTCCTAGAAAAATAATAAAACTCCTATTTATAGAGCACATTTATCTTCTTCTTGTTGTGTTGCTTATTGCGGTTGTTTTTGGCAATAGTTGACGAAGTAGAGGAAATGCTCGGAGTGGACTAGAAGCGGCTGAAGACCTCGAAGACATTGCTAAGCCAGTCAAGCAGCTCTTTGACTGTGTTAAGAAACTTTTTCATGCATGTCATTGAGCACTTGTTGTTTCGATGATTTATCATGATATGGTGCTCCCCCTTCGGTGGGTTGCTTCCAATAATTTTACCGTTGACACTTGCATCGTGCATGATCCTACCACCTTATGAGGGTTATGCGGGTGGGTGTAGATAGGATGCTAGTAAATGTTATGCAAGTGGGATCGGGTATATGCATGGTGATGGAAACCAAATGCTTTCAAAGACTTTTTCAAAAAAAAACGTCGAGTGCCACTAATGCTCGAGGGAGATGATATTGAGTTGGGTAACGACTTGAGAAGGAAGTGGTGTACTGAAGCAAGTTGTGTGAGTGTGTGTGTTTTCGAAAACGGGTTAGATTTAAGGTCTGTTGACCGTCCCAACCTTACATGTACAACCACTCTACCCCTATATGGGAAGGGGCTTTGTTGATTACCTTGGTGGGTACTGGCAAGGAGCCCACATTACTAGTGGTGGGAGTGTCATGGTCACTCTTGATACGGGGTCGTACTGGAATGGACGATCATGCGCTGTCTTTACAGGCACTAGACACACCATTGGTCCCCTCATGGATGGTACGGTCTGGAGCGAGGCTCGTGTGATGTACATCATGAGGGATGGGTACCAATCGAGTGGACTCTTTGTTTAGTATTGCCAGGGTAAATGCATTGTTCGGGTGCTTACCTCGGGTATGTTATATACCGCGAGTCATGGATGACACGGAAGTTCCCCGAGTCTTGTGGGTAAAGTGTGCAACCTCTGCAGAGTGTAAAACTATTCGAATAGCCGTGTCCACAGTCATGGACAGTTGGAGTTCCTTCTTAAACTACGTCCAGATGTTTCCTCAAAACTTGGTGTGTGTGTGTGTGTGTGTGGTGAAAAGGATGATACTTGAGTCGAGTCGGATGACTTGGCATGATGACTAAACATGAGATGTTCAGACAGCACATGAGACAAGTCTGAGGACTTGGTATGATGGTTGAACATGAGATGTCCAACCCCAACTTATGATGATGACTGTGACGTGTTCTTATGAACACCTGTCTATGGTTGATGCATGCTTACTTAAGTTAGTTGATCATGTCATTGCACTCAAAACTAGCTTTTTCCAAAACTTACCTATTAGTGCTATATCATGCATTGTTATTGCCTTGTTCCAAACATGAGTTGCTTGTGACTACATTCAAAGTACTCATTGGGTTGCCACTGGTTATTTTATTGGCCAGGCATGAAAGATCAGGTTATGATGAAGATTACCTTGGTGATGGACATGCAAGCTAGGACGCTTCCCAGTCAGAATGCCTGTAGGGTTAAGGCAGATGGCATGGGTTCACGCTATCGTTGAAGATTTCCACTGCAATCATATGAAGACTTGGCCATAAAGGCCATATTTGAGTAAACCGGTATGTAATGGATGTAAGACTCTTGTTATTCAGTTTCTGTGTGTTCAGTGAGCATTGATCTCTGGGATCACTGTGCACGTACATTCGGTGATCACGACTTATGAGTCGGGCTCCCCACAATAAGCATATAAAACATATATAATTTCAGATTTATGATATTCAATTCATTCAACTATTTACTCATAGGATATAAGTGAAGCATGTGAGTGAATGGCAAAACTACTCCAAAACATATAAGTGAAGATTAATGAGTGGTCAAACAATTAAGTAGCTATGTGAGGACTTTATCTCTCTATATCTCTCAATAAATATTTTCAGATCTGAGTATTTTATTCAACAGCAAGCAAAACAAAAATAGCACTCTAAGAATACCACATATCATGTGGACAAATAAAAATTTAGGCTCAACACAGGCTAATCGATAGTTGTTGATGAAGAGAGGTGGGATGCGTAGCATCCCCAAGCTTAGATGCTTGAGAGTTCTTGAAATATTTACTTGGGGTGACTTGGGAATCCCCAATCTTGAGCTTTTGTATCTCGTTCAATCCTTTCATACCACGGTTTCACCTATTCTCAAAAACTTCATCCACACAGAACTCAAAAAGAACTCGTGAGATAGGTTAGTATACATAATAATAAATCAACTCTTTATGTACTGGCAGGACAAGTTGCATAATAATTTTCAAACATTAGGTACTATATACTATCATTACCACAATTTATATCCACCAATATAGGCTATGAAAACTATAGGGTGAGTACATAACAAAACTATGGCAGCAATCTGTCTAAACAGAACAGTCTGTAGAAATTTAAGAAAATAGTATTCTTCTATAACTTTAAAAATTATGAAAATTTAGAACATGCTATAAATATATATGAAAACACTTTGTCAAAATTTCAGAAACTTTCCACGTTCCAGTAAAATATGAAAATTCAAACACTACAACAGAAGTTTTTGTTTTTTTACACTGCACTCATCAAAACATGCAATGCAAGCATCCTAAAGGCAATTCTCGGAACTTTTTGTTGAAAAGCAAGATTATAAATAACACCTAACAGAAAGTTAAAAAGTAGAACGATAATCCAAGCAAAACACATATTATGCGACAAATAAAAATATAGCTCCAAGAAAGATATATCGATAGTGTGGAAGACGAAAGAGGGGATGCCTTCCGAGGCATCCCCAAGCTTAGACGCTTGAGTTTTCCTTTAATATTGCCTTGGGGTTGCCTTGGGAATCCCCAAGCTTAGGTTCTTGTCACTCCTTATTCTCCTCATATCGGTGTCTCACCCAAAACTTGAAAACTTCAATCACACAAAACTTAACGGAACTTCGTGAGATGGGTTAGTGTAGTAACTATAGATCATTCACTTAGGTACTGTCAAGAAAAGATTCATAATTGTTACCACATGATAACTACTGCATTGCATCATTCCCACAATTTATATTACTCTATATAAGCTATAGGAACACCTGAAATAAGCAAACTATGCATGCAAAACAGAATCTGTCAAAAATAGAACAGTCTGTAAAGATCTGAATGATCACAAAACTTACCTGACTCTAAATTTTCTAAAAAAAAGGAAAACTCAAGGAATTTTCATATAAACTTTGTGTAAAAATTTCAGAATTTTTGACGCTCTAGTAAAATCAGATAATTCATATACTGGACGCAAAACTTTTTGTTTTTGCACAGAATCAAACAAGCAAGTATCCACACTATCCCAAAGGCTTTACTTGGTAATTTATTGAAATAAAAGAAACAAAACATGATTAGTACAATAGCTTAATCATGTTAACACATGAAAACAGAAGGTAAAAGTGTTGGGTTGTCTCCCAACAAGCGCTTTTCTTTAATGCCTTTTAGCTAGGCATGATGATTTCAATGATGCTCACATAGGAATAGTAATTTACGGGGTTATTACCCCTAGGTAGGACAAAGCAACGGGGTTCTCCCCCCTTTCGCTTTGAAGAAAAACTATGCGACCGGCTGGGGGACGGTCGGCTCGAGCTGCCGCCGGCTGGCGACGCGGACGGCTGGTCGAGTAGCCGGCTTGACCCCCGATCGGCTGGGCGCGGCCGGTTGCCTCTGGACTGCCCCCTCCGTTGACTGTGGGGCGGACATGCAACGCCCCGTCCCTCTGCGCGGGTACTACAACACGACGCGACCGCCACGACGGGTGACACTATATCCACAGTCGTCGCGGATGCACGGGAGCGCATGGCTATAATCCGGGTGGGGAAACAGTGTCGGCACACCCTCGCCCACTCGATTACCTGCCCCGGCGTGGCTACAGTGCAGCCGGCCGTACCGGAGACTTCGGCCGGCTGGCACTAGACGATGCCTCCCGGGCGACCCGTGCCGTGGCAGGTGGGAAAGGTCCAATCGCAGAGCCGGCTGGCAGGCCCCTCAAAGGCGACGGGACCGCGCAGCCGATGGACCCTATAGACAATGAGATGGCTCAAAGGGCGGGACCCCCTGGTCAGCCGGAGAGGCTGTCAGCTAGGTCCCTCCACCCCTGTACCTTAGAATACGTTATAGAGCCGGGGGGTTGGCCTATAAAACCCCCGAGCCCCCATGCAACGGGGACGGATGATCTTCCGCCCACATAGAACTCTCCTCTCATTTCATCTCTAGCAACGGAGGAAGACGAGTCAGATGCTCCTTCTTCCTCCTCTCGACACAGCTCTAGGAGCATCCTTGTAAACACAACTATCCATCCAACTAGACCAAGCAGGACTAGGGGTGTTACCTCCCATGGAGGGCCCTGAACCTGGGTACATCGTGTGTCATCGCCGCTTGTGCCCAATCTCGCACCCGGAGACTGTCGGCGTCCTCCGGACCCAACCACCTACGATAAGCCTACCCATGGCATCTGTCGTGAGAAAACGACGACAATTGGCACCCATCATGGGGCCATACGCGAGGCCGGCCGGATTCATGCTCCGGGTGTGACCCCTCGCCATTCCCCGCCACCGCCGTACGTCTAGGCAAAACCGCGAACTCGTGGGGCTTGCTCCGTCATGCCCTATGGGCGACTCCGTCAACCTCACGATCGATATTAACGCGCTCACCGAGCACTTCGGCAGGCTCAGCCTCGTAGAGGCTCCGGCCGCTGACAAGTACCCCAGGCTGGTGCTCGTCTGTGCCGATCCGCCCACGGTTGTGGGCGCACTTGCCGCGACCCAGCCCAGCGGCTCCCACTATTGCGTGGGGGCAATGGACATTATCTCCTCCACCTCCTCCGGACGTGCACGGGCCGGGGCCGACACCGCCGTGACCCGTGTTGGCAACTCCGACCCGCTCGGTGCGGCCCTCCGGGACTTGAGCACCCCTATCGCCCCAACCGCAAACCTCGATGCCGCCGCGGCCGACCTCGAGGCGGTTTGCCACGTCCTGTTCGAAGACGCTACCGCCCTCACGGCCACGCGGCACCGCATGGAGGCTGCCTAGTGGGAATACGCTTCCGCATACGATCTCACCCCGGCTAGCACCGAGCCCAGTCGGCGTGGGGCTATGCGCGACCGCGGACGCGTGGTCGCCGAAATCCTAGGCAGCAAGGAGCTCAAGGTAGCCTACGAGGACTTGACTACCTTGGAGGGCGAAGAACGTGCCGCCCAAGAGCGTCACATCAAGGAGCTCATTGACGCCGTTGACGCGCAGCAGCATCTACTTGCATCGGGCGGCGCCACCTCTGGAGACCCCCGGCTCAAGCGCGAGGGCATGGGGATTGCGGGCAGTCAGCCGGCTCAGCATTCCTGTTCGCCTCGCGTCTCCGGCCGCCGGGCCGAAACGAACAACCCCCGGCCCTCTCAGCTGCCGGGGAATGAGCAGCCGGCTGTTAACAGCCGGCACACCAACTACACGCCTCGCAGCGGCCACTACCACGAAGCGCCGGCAGCCGGCAGCCAGCGCAACCGTGGGCACACTCCGCCCCCACGGAGCGAGCCGGAACGGTCGGTTCTGCCCGTTATCCGCCCCGAGCTCTCAGCCCGGATCGGGCCGCGTGTCCCTCGCAGCGATAACGAGGCCCGCAACCGCATCGACCACTTTGCGCAGTCTGCCCTCCTCGAAGAGGAGGGCTCGATTGGCCCGGCCTGTTTTGGCCCTCGGATCCGCAACGAGCCGTTCCCAACCGGCTTCACACTCCCCCAAGACACCCCGAAGTACAACGGGGCCGCCAAGGCCGAGGACTAGTTGATCGACTACACCACCGCGGTCAGCATCACCCGGGGGAACAAGCGCCTAGCCGTTTGCTATGCTCCCCTCATGCTGATCGGCTCGGCCTGCACCTGGCTCAACAGCCTGGCGGTCGGTAGCATCAACACCTGGACGGACTTCGAAGAGGCCTTCGTCCGCGACTTCACTGGCACCTACAAGCCGCCTGGCCGCCCCCGCGAACTCTCCATGTGCGTTCAGTGGGCGGACGAGTCGCTCCGCGACTACCTCACTCGGTGGACCGAGCTCCGCAACTCCTGCGAGGGGGTGCACGAGGTGCAAGATGTACAATACTTCATCGAAGGCTGTCGAGACGGCACCCCCTCAAGCACAAGCTTCTATGCTCCGAGCAGGCCATGCTGGCCGAGCTCATCACCAAGGCGGACAAATATGCCACGGCTGATTCAGCCATCCGGGTAATGACGACCCCGCCCACCAAGGCAACGACAACACCGAAAACGTCCCGCCCGGCTGCTGACAACTAGTAGCCGCAGAGCAACAAACACAAGAACGACCAGCCAGATCCCCGCTATGGGAACCGGCCGATCAACACCATTGAGGAGTAGGAGCTAGCTGCCCAGCATTCCAGCTAGCGCTAGCGCCCTGGCAAGGCTGCCTGGCAGCCGAAGCTCACCTTCGAGCAGATGCTCGACCTCCCTTGCAAGAACCACTCAGGGGCCAAACCCTCCATGCACACGCTCCGGCAGTGCAGCTTCTCACAGCGATTGGCCCGGGAGGATGGCCTCCCGGCTCCTCCCGCACCGCCTGCCCGGGCGCTAGCCCCGGCCCAAGATGTCGCCCTGGCGCCGGCCCCGGCTCTGGCCCAGAATGACGGTCGTCTGATCGACCAGTTCCGTAACCAAGACGGCTGTTACATCGTCTTCACTAGTGAAGAGACAAACAAACATGCTCAACGTTGGCTCCATCATGAGGTGAACTCCACCATGCCGGCAACTCCCCTGTTCATGCACTGGTCGGAGAAGCTAGTCAGCTAGAGCCGGGCGGATCATCCTGCCATAATGCCGAGTCCTGGCAGCTACACCCTGGTCCTCGACCCCACCATCTCCAATGAGAAGCGCACCTGCCGCTTCTCACGGGTGTTGGTTGATGGTGGCAGTAGCATCAACATCCTGTACCTCGACACAATGCACAAGCTGAGGCTGAAAATAGAAGACCTATAGGCGAGCCAAACGGTCTTCCAGGCATCGTGCCTGGAAAGTCCTGCTCCCCTGTCGGCAAGATCACGCTCGACGTCCTCTTCGGCGGACCCGGCCACTTCCGTCGTGAGCCAATGCTGTTCGAAGTCGTGTACGTCGCAAGCCCCTACCACGCGTTGTTGGGCCGGCCAGTCCTTGTCAAATTCATGGCGGTCCCCCATTACGCCTACCTCAAGCTCAAGATGTCGGGCCCCAAGGGAATCATCACCATTACGGGCGACTAAAGATGTCAATCGAGTGCGCTCGAGATGGCAGCCGGATGGCTGAGGCCCTGGAAATCGTCGAGGAGAAGCGGCAGCTCGACCGGCTCGTGGCCTTTGCCACCAGCCAGCCGGCCGTGCCGGCTCCCCCCTCGTAGTCCATTGGCGAGACCTCCTTCCAGCCATCCAAGGACACCAAGCAAATCCCACTCGACCCGGCCAACCCGGCTCAGTGCGTCACCATCGGCTCCCGCCTCGACAGCAAATAGGAAGGCGAGCTCGTCGACTTCCTCCGTGAGAATTGGGACATCTTTGCATGGTCCCCCAAGGACATGCCGGGTGTTCTGAGGAAGTTCGCCCAGCACAAACTACACGTCCACACGGACGTCAAGCCGGTAAAGCAACCCCTACGCCGTTTCTCTGAGGAGAAGCGGCATACCATAGAAGAAGAGATCGCCTGACTCCTCGCTGTCGGGTTCATCATGGAAGTGTTCCACCCGGACTGGCTGGCCAACCTAGTCCTGGTGCTGAAGAAGAGCAAGACCTGGCGCATGTGCATCGACTACACTAGCCTGAACAAGGCGTGTCCCAAGGACCCATTCACCCTGCCACGGATCGAAAGTCATCGACTCCATGGCCGATTGCGACTTGTGGTCCTTCCTGGACGCCTACTCCGACTACCACCAGTTCAAGCTGGACCCGGAAGACCGGCTCAAGACCTCCTTCATCGCGCCCTTTGGGGCCTACTGCTACATCACCATGTCCTTCGGCCTGAAGAACGCAGGCACCACCTTCCAGCGGTGCATGCAGAAGTGCCTCCTACCTCAAATAGGCAGGAACGTCCACCTCTATGTTGACGACATTGTCGTCAAAACCAAGAAGCACTTCAGCCTCCTCGACGATCTCCGGGAGACCTTCGCGAACCTACGCGAGTACAAGATCAAGCTCAACCCGGAGAAGTGCGTCTTCGGTGTCCCAGCGGGCCAACTCCTGGGTTTCTTCGTGTCCGCTCGCAGCATCGAAGCTCACCCCGAGAAGATCAGCACCATCGAGCGCATGCCCAATCCGACCCGGCTCCGCGATGTCCTGAAGTTTACCGGCTGCCTCGCCTCGCTCAGCCGATTCATCAGCCGGCTGGGGGAGAAGGCCCTGCCCCTCTACAGGCTCCTTCGCAAGACGGCTCTGGTCAAGCCAGGTCACACCAAGAAGCCGAGCATGTTCGATTGGCCCGACGAGGCGGACGAGGCCTTCCGTGGCCTCAAGAAGGCTCTCACCCACACGCCCATCCTGGCCGTGCCGGCTGAGAAGGAACCTTTGCTCGCCTACATCGCGGGGACCACCCGCATCATCAGCATCATCCTGGTGGTCGAGCGGCCGGAGGAGGGCAAGTCCTAGCTGGTCCAGCGGCCCGTCTACTACCTCAGCGAGGTCCTCTCCACGTCCAAGCAGAACTATCCCCACTACTAGAAGATGTTCTATGGCATATACTTCGGCGCCAAGAAGGTCAAGCAATACTTCCAGGAGCATACCATCACCGTGGTGAGCACGGCCCTGCTCGGCGAGATCATGAGCGGCCGGGATTCCACTGGTCGGATCACCAAATGGGTCATCGCCCATGCCAATCATGAGATCCTGTACGAGCCATGAACCGCCATCAAGTCACAGGCGTAGGCTGACTTCCTCGTCGACTGGGCGGACACGGAGTTCGTGCCGCCTCCCCCAGACTCCACACATTGGCGCATGCATTTCGACGGCTCAAAAATGAGGACCGGCCTGGGTGCAGACATAGTCCTCTCCTCCCCGAAAGGTGACCATCTCAAGTACGCCCTCCAGATCCACGTCACCGCCTCCAACAACGTGGCCGAGTACGAGGCCATCGTCCATGCCCTCCGGCTCGCCAAGGAGATTGGCATTAGGCGCATCCTATGCTTCGGCGACTCCGACCTCGTGGTTCAGCAGGTCTCTAGCGAATGGGACACCAGGGACGCCAACATGGCCAGCTACCGCTTCCTCGTACAATAGCTCACCGGTTTCTTCAAGGGCTGTGAGTTCCATCACGTCCCACGAGCGAACAACGAGGCGGCCGACGCACTGGCAAAGATCGGCTCCACCCGGCAGGCCATCCCAGCCGGCGTCTCCCTCGAGCGGCCGCTCAAGCCGTCAATCAAGCCTTCCCCAGAATCGGAGTCCATCTTCGTGCCGGTAGACGCCGCCGGCCCATCGGCGGCTCCGGCTGCCCCTTCGACATCTTTGCCGCTGGCTCCCACAACCTTGGTCGCCCTACCGGCCCCAGTTGAGCCAGCTGCGTCCGAGGTCGTCGGCTCCAACGATGCTGCTGTCATGATGATAATCGACCAGCCGGCCTTAGGGACTAGCGAGCCGGTCCCGGGGGCTGATCATCCAGGCCCGAGGGCTCCCGAGCCGGCCTCCGTCTCGGCGCCCTCATGGGCCCAGTCTATCTTGGCGTTCCATCTACATGGCGAGCTCCCCCCGGATGAGGCCTTGGCGAGGCAAATTCAACGTCAGGGCTCGGCATACAACATCATCAACAACGAGCTCCACCATCGCAGCGCCACCGGCGTCTTCCAGCAGTGTGTCGAGCCGGAAAAGGGTTTGGAGATCCTTCTCGACATCCATCAGGGTGAGTGCGGGCATCACGCCGCCTCCAGGACCCTGGTGGCCAAGGCCTTCCGCCATGGTGTCTACTGGCCCGCTGCTCTCGAGGCGGCCAAGAAATTGGACAACGAGTGCGAGGGCTATCAGCGCTTCAGCAACGCAAAGCCACCTGCCGGCATCAACCCTCCAGACCATCCCCCTCTCGTGGACCTTCGCCGTCTGGGGGCTGGACATGGTGGGTCCCTTCAAAACCGCACGAGGCATGACACACTTGCTGGTGGCTATTGACAAATTCACCAAGTGGATCGAGGCATGACCAATCAAGAAGCTGGAGGGCCCCACGGCCGTCCAGTTCATCGACGACATCACGGGTCGCTACGGCGTCCCTACAGCATCATCACCGACAACGGCACGAACTTCGCCAAGGGCGCAGTTGCGTGTTTCTGCTCCAAGCAAGGAATCCGGCTCGACCTGGCCTCTGTCGCTCATCCACAATCAAACGGCCAGGTTGAGAGGGAAAACGGCCTCATCCTGTCCGGCATCAAGCCCTGGCTCGTAACGCCACTGGTAAGGTCGGCTGGCTGCAGGATCGACGAGCTATCAGCCGTCCTGTGGAGTCTCAAGGCCACTCCAAACCGATCAACTGGCTATACGCCCTTCTTCCTTGTGTACGGGTCCGAGACGATCATTCCCACCGACATCGAATTCGACTCGCCTCGGGTTGCCCTATACACGGAGAAGGACGCAAAGGAGGCAAGAGAAGACAGCGTCGACCTACTCGAGGAAGCTCATGAACTAGCCTTGAGCCGGACGGCAATCTACCAGCAGAAGCTCCGAAACTACCACAGCAAGCGGATCCGACCGCTCTCCTTCCATGAAGGGGACCTGGTCCTCAGGCGGATCCAGCAGACAGCTGGACAACACAAGCTGTCCTCCCCATGGGAGGGCCCGTTCATCATCAGCAAGGCATTGCACAACAATGCGTACTACCTAATAGACACCCAGAAGCCGCACAAGCGCAAAAGAGACGCCTCCGGTGAGGAGACGGAGCGCCCATGGAACGTGGCGCTCCTCCGCCCGTTTTACTGCTGAAAAGACTAGTGTATGTATGTATCCCTCCCCTTTTGGGCTTATGAATGCAATGGGTGCCCTAGGCCGGCTCTTGGGGCACGCCCTCTTTCGTTTCCCTCAAAGGTTTCCTCGCTCACCGGCTCCCCGGCTCGGCTCCCGGGCCCCGGGACTCGCCGGCTGGTCCTAGGTCGCCTCTCCCAAAAATTGGCTAAGTAGTGTGAGCCGAGCAAGCCCTCGCACCCATCCCAGCTACAGATCCGGCTCCCGGCTATTCGGCTGATGGGGCCTCGAGGCGGCAAAGCTTAGCTCACACGAAAGATCAATCGAAAGGAGATACTGGCTAGGTCCAGCCCGACCACCGCCTCGCCTCTGCCACTCTACTTATCCCGAAAGGCTCTCACGGTTCCTAAGTTCTGAACCGGCTCCCTCGAGGCGGACACCCCAACCCAGCTACATACCGGTTCCCGGCTGTCGGGCTGGCTGGGCCGAAACCAAAGGGGAAAAGGGGAGGAATGGAAAGAACCAAAAGGGCAAAAAGGGATAAGGACAAGCAAGCACGCACAATAAGGCAAACACATTAAATATTCATAGTACGAGATTTAAAGGCAAAAGAGGCCCACGACCATCAAGGTTCATTACATTACACCCCCAGTGGGTGGACATAAAGTCTAACATGCAGGAAAAAGGAAAAGATAAGATGCCCGAGGGCTCAAGCCACCGGCGCATCGCCAGCCGGCGTGCCTCCAGCCGGCGCATCACTGGGCGGCTCGACTCCCATCCCTGAGGTGGCTGCGGCCTTCGGGTCAGCCTCCTTGGCCTTCAGGGCGGCCTCTGCGGTCCCGACCGTCTCGCCGCTCAAGTCGGTGCTCTCGTCGGCAACCTCCTCTTCCGCAGGGCCTTGGGGGATGCCGAAGGAGTCCTCTGGTACCGGCTCGCCGTCCTCGCCGAGGGCCGGCAGGAACTCATCCACGTCGACATACGACGCGAGCTCGTTGGCCCGATGGACAAGGGTCGGCTCATAGGCCTCCCACTCCTCGGCCGGCTCGTCCCGCATGGTGGCCGGCCGGCCCAAGTCCATGACGCGATACCACGACGTGATGAACTGGAGCGCCATCTGCGCGCCGGCTCGAGTTGCTGACACCTTCCAGGCCTCGAGCCGGGCCAGGCCTGCTCTAGCCACAAGGCCACGTGGTTCGCTGGACCTCCCCCACGGCCCGGCCACAGAGCGGCAATAATCTCCTTTCCGGCCGTCTTTAGCCGCTCCACGCTCCGCTCGATGTGGATCATCCAGTTTTCAATGGTGCCGGGGATATACCCCGCGGTATGACCCGGCCTGGCGACTCACAGGAGACCCAGTAAAGACATGGTATTTTAGGTGAACCGGCAGGCGGGTCGCAGGACGACCAAGCCCAAGACCCGGCGTGTGAGCCGACGCAAGGCGGCTCACAAGAGGAGGTCCAAAGGAAAGAGGATTCCCTTACAAAGGATACAAGACCCGGAGTAGGATTCGTGAAAGACTAGTCCTAGTCCTACTCCTAGTAGGACTCTATTTGTAAACCTACCCTCTCCACTTGTATAAGGAGGGGTAGAGCACCCCTAGAGGGACAGATTAACAAGTCCACAAGTTTAGACAACACAAGAGATTATAGACAGACAGATTAGACGCTCTTGTGATTAGAGGTAGCAAACAGCACCCTTGTAACCAAGAGATCTTCTTCATCATCAATACCAGACATGCAGGACGTAGGCTTTTACCTCCATCGAAGGGGCCGAACCTGGGTAAACTCCGTGTCTCTTCATTCCGATCAACCCCTTCAAGCCGCCACGTAGTTGCGTCTTCACCCTGAACCTAAGTCCATTCACTCGGATATCTGTCGTGACAAATCCACGATAGTTGGCACCCACCGCGGGGCTTGCGCACATTGGAATTGTGTTCTTTGAGGAAGCTCTATAAGGGATCGATAAGATCGCTATCAGCCGGATGAAGAAGAACCGGATCGAAGGAATTTACATCATCCCCGAGTTCGTCAGTTTAGATTGAGAAAAGTTTTAGAGGCAATATAAATCAGATGAGGGAAGTTTTTATCAAAGGCATCCATGCACAATTTCCGTGCGGATCGATCTCTGTAGTTGACTTGCGGCTACCATGCACACCACTGTTACCTACCAAAGCAAAGCCGGATCGATTTTGTGCGCCGCCGTAAGTCGCCAATTTCAGCCGAAGCCAAATTCATCAACGAGTGCTACTCCTATTTCCTTGCTCATGTGAAGGTACCACTACTTGAGTATTAGTATACGGAATCAAGTCAACGCCTACAACTCCACTCGTACACAAAATCAGTCGTCCATCGACCCAGGTCTGGACGTGACCAATGGAAGTGGTTTTCCTCTGCCATCGGGTCTCACCATTGCCGCCACAAGCTGCCGCTCCCGCCAACGCCTACTGGGTAGTCGTGGCTTTGTTTCCGAGCTGGTTCACCTGGGTCACACGTCCGAGTCACTCTCGCTGTCCCCGTCGTCACCGCATCAACCACCATCATGTCGAGCCGCACTGGCTCCGCTTTCGATGCGTCATCACGTGGCCAAGCTTCCCTTGGCTCCGCTTCCGCTGCATCATCCCACGGTCGAGCCGCCCTAGCTCCTCCTCCGTTGCGTCACTGCACGATTGAGTCACCCTTGTGACTCGCCTCCAGCGCTGAACCGGCCAGTCGCTTACCTCCACCTCGCGTGCACTGAGCCGGCCTACCGCTGTGGCTTGCCCCCACCTCAACCGCTCACCAAGTCGGCGCTCTGCGACGCCTCGCCGCACCTCCGGGCGGCTGACACCCTACACTGCATCAGCCGCCTCACCGTTGACCTCGCGCGTGGTGCTCTCGCATGGCCACCAGAATGGCTCCATCTCACGTGCGCGTGGCTGCGCATGGGCGTCCCACGGCCGCATCACCTCCTCCTGCTTAGTTCCGTCGTGCTGCGTCGGTGGCTCACCCGCTGCAACCAGCTACTGTTGCGCCTCTGTGTGATTCCAATCGGCTGGTGAAAGGAAAGGGGGTTGCCTGCCCAAAAAGAAACAAAGCATCCAGCTAAAAAAGGCAAGGGAATGCCATGTCGGTGCTGATGCAATATCAGTTATACGATGTATTTTTCATCCAAATATTTTTCGACATTATCCATCGTCAACATATGTGTTTGTCCGTCGAGAAAAGGAATCAGGTGCTATCTATCCAACTTATTTTATCTATACGTACTAATTCCTTAGGAGAACAATTACTTTGCCCTACAATATATTTTTTATCCAGGATAGTTGTGAATTATAAAATTGGTGTTATACTGCGCGGATGGAGTGCGGTCGACATCAATAATGTCGTCGCCGCCTCGTACATCAACACCGGTTTTCGACGCAACGGATTCACCATCCGCGCCGGCTTACAACGCTGTGTCCGTATCTCACCATCCGCGCTGACTTACAACGCCGTGGCCATCTCTCGCCACCGCCCCGGCTTACAACGTCGTGGCCGTCCATCACTGCTGCGCCGGCTTACAACGTCGTGGCCGACTCGCCATCCGCACCGGCTTACAATGTCGTGGTCGTCCCTCGCCATCAGCACCGGCTTACAACATCGTGTCTGTATCTCGCCATCAGCATCGGCTTACAACGCCATGTACGTTTCTTGCCATCCGCACCGGCTTACAACAATGTGGCCATCTCTTGCCATCGCGCTGGCTTATAACGTCATGGCTGTTTCTCGTCATCCGCGCCGGCTTACAACGCCTTGGCCGTTTCTTGTCATCCGCGCCGGCTTACAACGTCGTGGCCGTCTCTCGCCATCTGCGCCGGCTTAGAACGTTGTGGACGTCTCTCCTCATCCGCGTCGGCTTACAACGTCATGGCGTCTTTCACAAACAACACCGGTTTACAAAGTCGCGGTTGACCTCTGCGTCTACATCAACACGCCAGGGGGCGCATTTACCAGTACGAGCCACCCAACAGACGGTTCTGAATCGCCACCCGGTGGGCTAATCTACATTGACATATCGGTGTAGTGCTCGCTTATATGAGCCGCCCAAACGAACGCGCGCAAGACGCCATCCACAGTTTGATTTACATCAACATATCAGTGTCGGGCTCGTCGATATGAGCCGCCCAACGGACAGGCACAAAGCCGCCTCCGCTATAGTTTGGTTACCTTCAACAACCAGCCAGGACGAACCATCAACCTGATTATTGAAACAACTCATACGGGATCATATATAACCCGCCACGGTCAACCTCAACCTTCGGTGGAGATTCTCAAGCCGCCACTCTGACTCAATTTAAGACTCGGGGGCTACAGACATTGCGAGACACATTTGGTCATTTTCAACGAGAACCCCGGGTCTTTGCAAGAGAAAACCCAATCCTAGGGGCTACTACATTATTGGCGGATGATAAAAAGTTGCCGAAGAGGACGAACCGCCGTGATGTACCATTCAAACATGGGTGCCCAGATTTATTGGATCATCATAAAGCCACTTGGAGCTTCTGTCGTTTTCTTCATCCAAGATGGTGTTTTACAAGATGGCGGCTTAAAAGATTGTGCAAAAAGTTGACTCCGTCAAAAAGGTCATTTGGGGGCTTCAAACCCACCGGGTTAATCTTACATACCCTCTTGATCAGCTCTTAAGCCATCGCAAGCTCGAATTAAACCTGCCTGTAAGTTGATGTTCCTCCGCTATGTGACCCGCCGAACTCTTACCGGTTAATCTTGCCTAGAGACCCTGAGCCGGTTCAAAGTAATTGACGGCCAGTCTCGATAGAGACCCTGTACCGGTTAACGTTAAACCGACGGTTCTTGTCACGTGAGGGCCGGCTTATGGAAAGCGAGGATAAACTCTCTCATCTATTGTCGACTCTCTATTATTTCATGTGAGAGGCAGTTTATGGGCTACTGGGGGTACTCATGCCCTGTTGTGTCTCTGGCTGAAATGCTGCGCTCATCAATCTTCGCCTGGAAAACGAGCATTATTATGAGTTCAAGTAGCGAGTCCTTTCGGCGGAACCAGCGTCCGTGTCTCTTTCTGGTTCGTTGTGCTCATCAATTCTTGCCTGGAAACCGAGTGTTGCTCTAAGTTTCAAGCAGCGAGTCCACCCAGAAGAACCGGTGGATGTGTCTCTTTCTGGTTCGTTGCGCTCTTATCAGTTAATCTCGCCTAGAGACCCTAAACCGCTCAAAGGAGTTGACGGTCAATCTCGTTAGAGACCCTGCACTGGTGTGAGTTCAAGCATCGAGTCCACCCAGAAGAACCATCATATGAGTTTTTGAAAATAAAAATGAAGAAAAGCTTGAGTCATACATTGCATCTTGCATTATATCATCCTGCATTGCATCATCACATCAAACATTGCATCATACATAGCATCATACATAGCACCATATATTGCATTATATATTTTCATCATATTCACATGTCATGCCGGCTTATCAAGCCGGGTCAGAGCAATGTATGAAAGATATAACATCTCCAGGTTGTGCTTTTTAAGCCGCCCTTACAACAAGGCAGAAAATATTCTGTCTTGTTTTTGCAGGTTTTATCTCTTAAGATGAGCCACCGTTAAGTATGATGAAAAACTTCTGCAAGGAGCAAATGGATCTTTAATAGCCAACTTGGCTGGATCTTCATGGTTTATCATAACCAGTATTGGGGTTTTTAAGCCAGCTTGGAGAATTCATTATTTTTCAAAGAGCTGTCCTATCACATATAATGTCGTGCCATCTAATTGACCAGTTCTCGGATTTCTTCAATTGTGCTCTGTAGTAATCTACAACACTCATGGATTTCTCCAATATATATTTTCCGGGTTGCATCGCAACCACGAGTAGGGATTTCATGTCAAAGACAAAGGAATTATTCCAAGATATTCATTCCGGGTTATATTACAACCACGGTCAAAGATTCATTCAACAAATTGTGGCGAGTCATATTATTCTCACATAGTCCGGAGTCGCCGCAGACAGACAACCCGATACTTGGGGGCTACATTATTCAAGTCCAAGTTTATATCAATTATGCAAGTCCCACGTTGCTGCGAGCACGCACCATGGCACTTGGGGGCTAATGCAAGCTGGTTTTTCAAATCATTACATTGTCAGCAAGACCATATTATCTCAAGGAGATGAGTCGGCCTTTCTATATTTTTCTAAGTCCCAGCCCGGTAATTCTTACTGACCCGGCACTTGGGGACTACACCGCTCAGGTCAAATTTTATAAAGTCCCAAGTCACCGCAGGCGTGCGACCCGGCACTTGGGGGCTACAGTATTTAGCTGTTTAACAGATTATGAGGTTCAAATTGAAGACCCGGCGCATCACATTCTGATGAGCCGGCCCTTGGGGGCTACACATGCTGAAGTTTCATAAGGTATAAGACAGTTATAAGTCCCAGGTTGCTGCAGGCAGGACAACCCGACACTTGGGGGCTACACGGTCCAAAATATTATTGCAAAGCACCAAGTTATCATGGATAATCTTGGAGCTTGGGGGCTACAGGTAATATGGACATATCAAAACTTTGAGGAGAATTTTCAAGATGTTAATTATGGAGTTCAGTTGTTAGACCCGGTGTTATCAAAAGATCATAACCCGCCAGATTTTATATAAGCCACCCTGATTCACAACAATGGAAGTCCGTTTTACATCAGACGGATTTTCATCCCAATATTTTTATCAAGTCAGCGGATTCTAGTTATTTGACCCAGCGTCACCAACGATAATGACTCGGCATCATCAATGATTATGACCCGACGGAGATGACCCACCAAGAGCATTGAAAGCCGACTCAATGGCATATGGGTGGTCTATTCTCAATATTTGTCAAAGGACATAGACAAGCAAGATGATTATCAAGATGACCCGTTCATATGCAGAAAAGACCCAGATTTCTGAGCAGCCATTTTATAAGCCGTCCAAAGGAGCAAGTCGGCCACTTAACATATTTGTTACTCTTATTTCAGGAGCTTACCATGAATAAATCCAAGCTAACCTGGGGGCTAATGTCAGGGATATACCCCGCGGTATGACCCGACCTGGCGACTCACAGGAGACCCGCTAAAGACATGACATTTTATTGGTGAACCGGCAAGCGGGTCGCAGGACGACCAAGCCCAAGACCCGCGTGTGAGCCGGCGCAAGGCGGCTCACAAGAGGAGGTCCAATGGAAAGAGGATTCCCTTACAAAGGAAACAGCGCCGGCTCACAAGAGGAGGTCCATTGGAAAGAGGATTCCCTTACAAAGGAAACAAGACCCGGAGTAGGATTCGTGAAAGACTAGTCCTAGTCCTACTCCTAGTAGGACTCTATTTGTAAACCTACCCTCTCCACTTATATAAGGAGGGGTAGAGCACCCCTAGAGGGACAGATTGACAAGTCCACAAGTTTAGACAACACAAGTGATTATAGACAGACAGATTAGAGGCTCTCGTGATTAGAGGTAGCAAACAGCACCCTTGTAACCGAGAGATCTTCTTCATCATCAACACCAGATAAGCAGGACGTAGGCTTTTACTTCCATCGGAGGGGCTGAACCTGGGTAAACTCCGTGTCTCTTGATTCCGATCAACCCCTTCAAGCTGCCACGTAGTTGCGTCTTCGCCCCGAACCTAAGTCCGTTCAACCGGACATCTACCGTGAAAATCCACGACAAATGGCGAGCCCAAGCTCATCCACATCCCACGCGACATCCTCCTTGACGGCATGCTCAGCGCGGTGTTGAGTTTCCGAGATGCGCCCTAAGAGAAGGAAGAGAAGAAAGGGAAGAAGAGGAAAGAAGGGAAAATCAAACACAAGAACCAGCAAAGGAAAAAGCAACCGGCTAGAGAAAGGAAAAATGGACACCTACCTTCGATGGCGTCGTCCACTCCAATGGCAAAATTGAGCGACGCTTTCAGCTTCGACGCCAGCGCCGCCTCCGATTCGGCGAGGGAACCCTTGACCTCCTCGAGCGACCTCTCAAGGTGGGTCACCTCGTCTTGGAGGGCGGCGGTCCGCCGGGCGGCGACAGCCGCCTCCTTGACGGCCATCTCCTTGGCCGCCACCGCCTTCACCACGTCGGCCTTGAGGCGGTCCTAGGCCGCCTCCCCGTCCGCCAGCAGCACGGCCAGCCGGTCCTTCTCCTGCGTGACCGCCTGGACGCCTTGCGCCAGCCAGTCCCGCTCGGAGACAAGCCCGGTCTTCTCCGCCCGGAGGGCGGTCAGATCACCTGCAAGACAAGGCAGGCGTTAGCCGGCTCTCAAGGGCTACGTACCCCTCCTGCGAAACTCGACTTACCTTGGACCCGCGCCAGCTCCTCCTCCAGGCGGTAGAAGCCATATTTGTCACGGCCGTGGATGGCGACCGCCTCCTCAAACAGCTTTTGCCGCAGGGAATTGCCCTCCTGTCACACAGAGTCAAAGGTCAAAACATGCTCAAGGAGATCTGGCCCGGCTGCCCGTTAGCCGGTCAGCCGGCCCGCATCTCGGGGGCTACACCCAGTGAGTGCGCTTGTGCGCCCCCACTGAAATTTCTAAAACAAAGGCAACCGTGCTTACCTCTGCATGCAGCAGGGTGGCATCTGCCGCCACTACGAATCGGGCCAGCTCCTGGCGGCACTGGTCCAGGACACTCCCCAACTCCCCAAACGAGGGGACCGGCCCTCCTGCCGGGGGAGCCGGTAGGGTTGGGACGCACGCCAGCGCCTCCTAGTCCCGGAGAACCTCCTGCATGGTCCGCAGGTTCCTCCGGGCCTAGCCTCCATTACCCCCCGGGCTCGCC
The DNA here is from genome assembly GCA_022496015.1 of Hordeum marinum. Classification (NCBI taxonomy): domain Eukaryota; kingdom Viridiplantae; phylum Streptophyta; class Magnoliopsida; order Poales; family Poaceae; genus Hordeum; species Hordeum marinum. The sequence continues at coordinate 379,032,882 of CM039675.1, forward strand.
ATGGTGCCGGCCGTCGGGGATGAGTTGATAATGGCAAGAGCCCGGGAGTCCCCTTCTCCTCCCTCGCTCGGTGCCATCACCGCCTCCCCCTCCCACCGCTCCGACACGATGATCACAATGGATGGCGCTTCCGTCTCCGTGGCTGCCACCTCCGCCGCCGCTTCTGACGCCGCCTTCGGGGCCACCGAAGCCTCCGGCACGTCGGCCGCAGGCACTGTCACGACCGGCACCTCCGGCCGGGTCGCCTCGGGGTCCGGCTCCGCTGCCGCCGCCCTTGCTCGGGCCGCCTCCTCCGCGGACGGAGGTGCAGGCGGCTCCATGGCCGCCCCTCGCGGCTCGCTCGATGGGGGCCCCGACAGACGGGTCGATTCTGCCGCCGAGTCCGACACCCGTGCGGGGTCCGCGGACCTCCTCTGCCTCCCTCCGCTTGAAGTCCCGGAGTGCGAGGCCCCGCCTCGCATTCTGAACTTTGAGGCTCGCAGCTCCACGAGCCTCCTCTTCTCCTCCCGCTGGGTGGCCGCGTGCTCGCGGCCCAGCCGGCTGGCGGCATCTGTCGGATCCCCCGCCGGCTCCCCCTCGTGGAGCTTGATGGGGTCCCTGTCGCACACGAAGGTCGATCACCCACCAGCTCGCGACCCGAAACAAAACACACGCAAAGCACGAGAGAGAAACTCACTCGATGATGAGGGGCAAGGCCCGCTTGGAACGCGCCGGTGACTTCCGCGCGACCACCTTCACCCGCTTCGGGACTGGTGGTGGGGCCGTCGGCCCCTCGTGAGCCGGCCTCTTCGCCCGGCCGGCAGTTCCGGCCGCCGGGGCTTGAGCCGGACGCTCCTCGCTCCGCCGTCCCTGTCGTGCTGAGTGAGGAGGCTCGTTCAGAATCATCACGTCATCATCATCGTCGTCATCATCATCGTCGTCCGTCCAGTCCCTGATCGTGGGGGCAAAAGGGAACTCACAAGCTCCGCTGGGCTCCCCGACTGCACCGGATCCTCCGGATCCATTGGGGTCGCTGGCTCGCGAGTCTGTCGGCTCGTCGACTCCTCCCGAGGAGTCCATCCCCTCTTCCAGCGGGCCTCCCCGCTCGTAGTCTTCAGAGTCGGAGTGTTCGCGCTCCGCCTTGAAGATTTGGGGGTGCGGGCCGTCCAGCGTGTTTTGTCGCACCAACAGCTGTGGTCAGCACGGCGAAGTAAGGTCCGCTGCCGGCTGCCGGCTGGAAAGAATCAAACGAAGAAGAAAGCCGTCTCGTCGAAGACTTACCAGGGGATGGTTGATGCGGTCGTACGGCTTCATGCCAAATGTCCATGACGCGGGCTTGAGCTTTAACGTCCTGAGGGCATTCACCCACGTCGCCACCTGAGCCGGCGTCAGGTTGACGGTGGACAGCCGGTAGGGGTCATGGCGGCCGGACATGTCGCAGATCCGGTGTGGCCTCAACTGGAGAGGCAGCACCCGGCGCGAGATGAAGGCTGCCACCAGATCGGCGGCGACCAACCCCTCGGCGCTCTTCAGCTGCGCGAGCCGGCCAAGCTCCACCAGTACCACGTTCCACGGGGCGGACCCCAGCCAGTTCAACTGGGTGGACTGCGTGTCGACGAACGGCGGCAGCCGGATGAAGTCCAGGTTCGGGTCGGCGTTCTTCACGTCGAAGAACGTTCGGTGCCACCCCTTGACGGACTCGATGAGAGAGAAGGGCAAGAAGCGCACGGTGCCGCGGCAGCACACCGCCGTGCCCCCATAGGTGCTGCTCTTTAGCGCCTTGAGGTAAAAAGGGCGTTGAAGAAGTCGAGAAAAAGGAAGGACCCCGAGGTATCCCTCACACAGCGTCATGAAGCCGGCGAGGTAAAGGATCGCGTTGGGGGCGAGGTGGTGCGGCTGGAGGTCGAAGGTGTCCATGAGCAAGCGGAAGAAATGGCTCCCCGGGAGCCCGAAGCCACGGGAGTAATGCCAGAGGAAGACGACGTGCTCCCCCGGCTGCGGCGCCGGCACCACCTCGTCGCCCGGCGTGCGAGCGACCACTCGCTCCGCCGACGGCAGCATGCGCATGCGGCGGAGCTCCACAATGTTCGCCTCAGTGACGACGGAACCAGCCCAGCTCCCTCCGCATCCGTCGGCCCTAGCGGTGGCAGGGCAGCGTGTGGGCGTGGTTGCAGGCTCGGGCACGGTGTTGCGCCAAGGGAGCAAGGAAGACGAAGAAGGCAAGAAGGCGAAGCAGCAAGGGGGCAAATGAGATGCGGGTATCTCCACCCCTACACTTCCTCCCCTTTCATAGGGGAGGCCACGACTAGGGGACGTGGGGATTAATTGCACCCACTCCCCCAGAAACTCCACACGTGCGTGGGCGGCCACGGGCCATAACGGCCGCTTCTGGGCGCAGAGGATCCTGGCCTGCACCCCAAGGCCTACTGGGCTATGCCCGGGGCCTAGCGGGCTAGGCCCAGGCCGACGTCCTGTCTCCCCGTGTGCGCGGGGCCCGCCACATCATTACTCGCCGCATGGCGCGCGGCGGGCCGGCTCGGATCCCAGGGCGACGCGCCAAAACCCGAGGCGTCGGGTCCAACGGCCGACCCGACTGTCCCTTCGGCTTCACACCGGAGGCGGGTACCGCTTGGGGGAAGCCGCCGGCTCCCCTTCGTTTGCCAGACACGGGCCCCGCAGGCTTAGCAAGAATCTCCTTAGGAATGAAATCTGAGTCTTCTTCATCTGAGTTCAGCTTCTTCCTGGTTCTGGTGGCAACCTTGGGTAACCCATGAGAGCTGGGGATGCCTGGATCTGAAAAAGAACTGGCTTCTGGGCTTGTTCCTGAACTCATATCAACTCGCTGCTCCGGCAAATTATGACTGTCTTCTGAGCCTGACATATTGTCCCTGTGAATAGAGTATAGGAGAGCAGAAGAAGATGAGTCGTCACAAAATGAGGCTGGTTTTTGAAATTTGAGCAATGAGTTTTCAAAAAGTTTTGCAATCTGTCAAATAGATATCGGTGCAGCCGAAAAGAAATTTTCGGTGGGGCCGAGACCAACTAACTCTTTAACAGGAACTTGGCAGCCTTTTCGGTAGGACCAAAAAGAGCTAGTTGGTTCCACCGAGTCAGTTCTCAACCTCACTGAAAAGCATATTGGTGAGACCGATATTTTCGTTTCGGTTCCACCGAGATTTATCGAGCGAACTGCAAAACCCTGGAAAATCCATCTAACTCGAGATTTTGCAGTTTTAAGTGGATGAATATCTACGCAAAGGGTGCAAAGATGATAATCAAGTATCTAATGCGCAAGAATCGGATGGGGAGCGCACTAGAGATCGAATCCGTACCCTAGCTTGGCGCGGATCCTCTACGGCGACGACGATGGAGCAGATTTCATCGACAGCAGTGATTCCGAGCGGCGGAGGAGCGCAGGAAGACAAGGGCGACGACCAGGGGTCTCGAGGCGGAAGCTTAGGGTCTAAGGCACGACGTTTGAAGATAGAAATTTCAAAGCGTCGGGGTCCACAGCATATATACCCACCACTGTCGGTGATACCGATTTTATGTTATCGGTGTCACCGAGTTCCACAACTTTCAGCTGACAAGGAAACATGGTGTAACCGAGAATATGAAATCAGTGTTATCGAGATAGAAAACCAAATCAACCTTAGGCATTCGGTGAGACCGATATTGTTGGGTTGGTTCCATCGAGATGCACTTGGGAAGTTTTAATGTTCAGTCCTTGTCGATACGGAACTCCGAGTGCTCCACACACAGAGGGATCGAAAAGCACTTGTTCAAATTTTGTGATGCAGCACAAATGGCATATGAGGTGAGAAAGCATAGATAGCTAGAGAGTGGTCCTAGGCATTCTTGTCCATCCAATTGGCAAAAGAGAAAATCATTAACCAAATAGCAACAATTGGATGTCCTCAAATGAGAAAATAAATGCAGACCAACATGCTCACACAATAAGATGTCAAAAGAAATCATGACAAACATGGACAAACACTCTAGCATCTAACAAGCACTTGGGCGATCAAGAAGTCATCTATATATGAGTATTTGACTTAGGAGCCAAGTAAGAGTACTTGATCATAGGTCATACTCATCGTTTAAGCACAAGTGGGGTTACCACTTTTACATAAAGCATTTAATGTTGTCACATACTAAGAGATGCTTTGACTCAAGTCTTAGAGTAAAGCTCCCCCTTGATGTGGCATCCCCCCATAAGAGGGATAAACTAACCTTGGGCTTTGTCGATGAAGACTACATTTGGTGAGGTAGTTGTGGATGCTCAATGTTGATGAAGATCACCAAGAGTTGGGAACATCCTTGCTGTTTCCTTACTCCTCTCACCAACATGGGTTAGTCCCAACACAAAGGAGACGAATACAAGGATATCTATGGACACGGAGTGCAAAGCATATGTTATGATGTCCATTGATTAGTTGATTACCTTGTCCCTTTCTTACCTTTGAGGAAATGTGTGACTCCTTGAACTATTGCATTGATTTGATGTTGAGTTCAAAAAGTCCTTTCCAATAATGAATGTGAGTGAATTTCATTGGCGGAGTCACCCCTCAAGAACTTACTAGTTGTTTTTCTTGGGGACCCACATCAAGTTGATGGGGATCCTTGGTGTTGAAGTAGTCTTTGTAGTGGTTGAGCTTGAAGTAGCCTTGGGAACCCACTCCACCGAAGCTAGGGGTTCATCTTCATATGAGTCAATGTCCTCTTGAAGCTTGTTCTTTCCCTTGAGCTTGTGGTCTTGTGGTGGATGGTCATCTTGAGTGTTTGTCCCCTTGGGAAGAGTATTTTCATACTTCTCCTTTTGAGGAACAAACTTGGGCTTGGGATATTGACCTTCTTCCCACTCAACTCCATGAGCTAACTTAAGAGTGTTTAGTTCTTTAGTTAGTTGTTCTATTTTCATCTTATCATCATCAAATGACTCATCTTGACTAGCATCAGAATTATCAAGTTCATTTTGATCAATATTACTAGTTTTATCACAAAGCAAGTCATCATCACAAAGTAAATCATCTTCATCACTACCAAAATCAAGATACTCGGGGTGTGATACCTTGGTGACTTTAGCCATGAAGCAAATTCCACTCCCTTCGTTTGGTGAATCAAATAGATCGTAGGAATTGGTAGTCACTAGAGCAATTCCGGCAACACCATCATCTTGACTATAGTCGGAGTCGGAGTGATAGCTTCTCTCGGAGTTGTTGTCGGAGTCGAAGCCGGAAACCCATTCACCAACATGAGCTTGATGTTTTCTTGTTGCGTAGCTCTTGGTGTACTTGTCCTTCTTCTCTGAATCTCTACTTATCCTTGAGTGTCTTCGTTCATAATGATCATGTCTACTCCTTCTCTCTCTTTTTGGTGATTCATTCCTTGAGCTTCGTCTTCGAGGTGACTCTTCTCTTCTTTTGTAGGGAGCCGTGCACTCATTTGAGTAGTGTTCGGGCTTCCCACATATGTAGCAATTGCGGTCACGACTTGACGAACGCTTTTCTTCAGATCTTGAGTTGGAGTTTCTTTCTTTGACTCTATTCTTGTAGAACTTGATGAATTTCTTGACCATGAGGCTTATCTCTTCATTGGTGACAAGGTTGTTGCTTGAAGTTGCGGGAGCATCACTTGTGGCTTTGTAAGCACCACTAGACTTGTGATGAAGTTCTTCCTTATCTTTGAGTGTCATCTCATGAGCAACAATCCTTCCAATGACTTCGTAGGCTTGAGATCTTTGTAGTTTGGCATCATTTACATCAATGTGCACACGGTATCATATTTCTCATCCAAAGCTCTAAGTATCTTCTTGATGATGAATTTGTCGGTCATTTCTTTGCTTCCTAAGCCGACAATCTCATTTGTGATGAGAGCTTGCCTAGAGTACATCTCTACGACTCATTCACCATCCTTCATCTTGAACTTGTCAAGCTGACCTTGAAGAACATCTAAATTGGATTCTCTCACGGACTCAGTTCCTTCGTGCATATCAACTAAAGTATCCCAAATCTCTTTTGCATTCTCAAGACGGCTGATTTTTTTGAATTCTTTGGGCCATAAGCATTTGAATAGAATGTTGGATGCTTGATCATTGAGTTGCAATATCTTCAACTCATCCGTGGTCGCTTCACGATCCGGTTCCCATCCATCAGCAAAGAACTCACCTTGCAAGCCAACACGAACAACAGCCCAAACGGTGGGGTTATGACCAAGAATATACATTTTCATTTTGTGCTTCCAACTAGCAAAATTAGTGCCATCAAAGTACGGACCTCTACGGCGATAACGTCCCTCACTAGATGCCATACTCTCCTAGGTTTTGAGACCTAAGCAATGGAGACCAAAGCTCTGATACCACTTATAGGACCGGAAGTATGTCTAGGGGGGTAATTAGATTACTTGACCAATTAAATTTTTTTTGCCTATACCAAGTTTTAAGGTTGACAGTTTTTAGCATTTCATGGAAAGTAAAGTACACCATACACATGCAAGTCTAAGAGTATATAGCAGCGGAAAGTAACAACAAGCATGTATAAAAGGGATAGGGTAGGAAGATCAAACGCAGTTGTAGACACGATGATTTTTCCCGTGGTTCTGATAGGTGGCGCTATCGTACATCCACATTTATGGAGTATTCAACCCATGAAGGGTGCCGGTCGCGAGAGTCCACGAAGGGCTCCACCCAAAAGGGTCCACAAAGTAGCAACCTTGACTATTCCATAACGGCTACCATCCACGAAGGACTGGCCTCACTATGGGTAGATCTTCATGAAGTAGGCGATCTCCTTGCCCTTAAAAACTTCTTGGTTCACTCCACAACACGAAGTAGGAGGCTCCCAAGCGACACCCAACCAATCTAGGTGGCACCACCCTCCAAAAGGTAATAGGCTCGGTAATGACAATGAACTCCTTGCTCTTGTGCTTCAAGACGATAGACTCCTTAGCAACCAATAACTTTCTCATAGATTTGGCATTGTGGAAGAGATGGGATTGGTGGAAAGCTACTTGGGGAGGCTAGAAATCAAGATCCATATGATTGGAGTGGAAGATCTTGACCTCAACACAAGGGTAGGTGGTTCTCTCTCAGAAAATCTGATAGGATAGGTATGGAATAGTTCTGAGTGCTTCTCTTTCGAGTAGGTGGTGGTGAAGGGGTATATATAGGCATCCCCAAAAATCCAACCGTTACACACAAAGTGACCCACTCGGTGACACCGATGTGTTAATCTCGGTGGTACCGAAGTGTCCAAAAGGTGGCAACTTTTGAATCTCGGTGAGACCGATATAGGAAACTCGGTTGCACCGATAAGGTGACCAACGGTCAGATTTCCAATCTCGATGACGCCGATCCAACATTCTCAGTGGGACCGAAAATGTAAATTTGCGTAACAAAAAGTTGGAAACCTAAACTCGGTGGCACCAGTATTGAATCGGTTGCACCGAAGTGGCTAGGGTTTGGCAGAGTCTGTCTAGGTTCTGAAATCGGTGGCACCGGTATGGGAAAGTTGGTTGCACCGATTTTGAGTATTGGGTAGAGAACAGACTTTGGTGGGAGAGTTTGTGGATATTTTTGGCGACTATCACTTGTGCACGTTTGAGCATATTGTTCACCAACAAAACCTTACCCCCTTTTAATAGTATTGGCTTTCCTAAGGACTCAAAGTGATTTCTCACAAATATAAAATGTAGAGTCCTCTTGCTTGAAGCTTGGCCAACCTATTTCCTTGCATCTTGGGGTATTTCCACAGTCTCCTTTTTCCAATCCTATCATTGAACATTTCCTGAAATATACTTGGTGGAAACATTAGTTCAATGACTTATATGTTGTTATTAATTACCAAAACCACCAAGGGAGCAAATGTGCTTTCAAATGCCCATAGCTCTAACGTGCCCCTCATGCTTGGGTTGTGGAAGCGGCTTAGTCAACGGATCTGCAACATTTGTATCCGTATGAATCTTGCACAAATTGGTGTCACCTTTTTCTACGAGCTTTCGTATCAAGTGATATTTTCGGTCTATATGCCTGGTCTTGTGGTGTTGTCTTGGCTCCTTGGCCTGTGCGATGGCCCCTGAATTATCGCAATAAAGGTTTAACGGTTTTCGCCTTCCCGGAAACACACCAACATCTTCCAGGAACTTCCGAATCCAAACACCTTCCTTCGCGGCTTCACAAGCCGCAATGTATTCGGCCTCTGTTGTGGAGTCGGCCACCGTATCTTGCTTGGAACTCGTCCAGCTCACTGCTCCTCCATTCATGACATACACGAATCCAGTTTGCGATTGACAATCATCCCTATCGGTTTGGAAAAGTAGCATCAGCGTAACCCTTTACGCAGAGCTCCTCCTCACCTCCATAAACTTGGAACATCAGTTTAGTCCTTTTTAGGTACTTCAAGATAGTTTTCACCGCTGCCCAGTGACTCTCACCTGGTCGGCCTGGTATCTGCTTGTTAAGCTTATTGCATAGGCAATATCAGGCCATGTACATAGCATGGCATACATGATGGATCCAATTGCCGAGGCATATGGAATCCTACTCATCCGGTTTCGCTCATCATAAGTCATAGGACTCTGAGTCTTGCTTAGCCTTACACCATGTGAGACGGGCAAGAACCCTTTCTTGGCCTCACTCATGTTGAACCTCTTCAACACTTTGTCTATGTACATGCTCCAGCTTAAGCCAAGCAGCCTCCTCGATCTATCTCTATAGATCTTGATGCCTAAAATGTACACTGCCTCTCCAAGGTCTTTCATCGAAAGCCATTCAATGATTCCTTGATTGAGTTCAGCATGGAAACATCATTTCCGATCAGCAGTATGTCATCCACATACAAGATCAAAAATACTACCAAGATCCCACTAGACTTCTTGTATAAACAATAGTCCTCTTCGTTCTTGATGAAACCAAGGTCAACGATTACTTCATCAAAATGAATGTTCCAACTCCGAGCTGCTTGCCTCAATCCATAAATGGATCTCTTGAGCTTGCATATTTTACCAGCGTTAGTTGGATCAACAAAACCTTCGGGCCGTATCATGTATACATCCTATTTTAAATTTTCATGAAGGAAAGCCGTTTTGACATCCATTTGCCATATCTCAATCAAAATATGCAGCTATAGCTAGTATGATCCTCACCGACTTTAGCATCACTACCGACGAGTAGGTCTCGTCGTAGTCAATTCCTTGAACTTGTCCACAACCTTTAGCGACAAGCCGAGCTTTGTGGATCTGAACATTTCCATCCACATCGGTTTTCTTCTTAAAGACCCATTTGCAACCAATGCCAACTACGCCAGGTGGCGGATCAACCAAGTCCCAGACTTGATTCTCATCCATGGACATTAACTCAGATCTCATGGCCTCTAGCCATGCCTCGGAATCTGGGCTCACCATCGCTTTCGCATACGTGGTCGGCTCGTCGCTTTCTAGCAACAAAACGCCACGCACTCTGCGCAATCTTTCCGACCTCCGTGGCTCCGGTGCCGACTCGACTACGGGTTCTCTGACCGACTCATGTGTGATCTCATCACCAACTGAGTTGTCCCCGAGTGGCTCTCGAATTTCTTCGAGTCGCATCGTTCTCCCACTGGCCTCCCGACTGAGAAACTCTTTCTCTAGGAAAACCCTGTTCCGAGCAACCAACACTTTGTTCTCTTCTCAGTTGTAGAAGCTGTATCCCAAGGTTTCCCTCGGATATCCCATGAATATGCATTTATCCGACTTGGGTGTAAGCTTGTCCGACATGAGTCGCTTGACAAATGCTTGACAACCCCAAATCTTTAGAAAAGACAAACTAGGAGTCTTCCCAGTCCACATCTCATGTGGTGTCATGTCTACGGATTTAGATGGTACCCCATTAAGTGTGAAAGCCGCAGTTTCTAGAGCGTATCCCCAGAATGACAAGGGTAAATTCGATTTGCTCATCATTGACCGAACCATGTCCAACAAGGTTCGATTTCTTCGTTCTGACACACTGTTTCTCTACGGCGTACCCGGAGGTGTGAGCTGAGGTACTATACCTCGGCTTTTCAGATGATTATCAAACTCCTGGCTCATGTACTCACCTCCACGATCTGACCGTAGAAGTTTTATCGTCTTGCCGAGCTGATTTTCAACCTCGTTCTGAAACTCTTTAAACTTTTCAAAAGTTTCTGACTTGTGCCTCATCAAATAGATATATCCATATCTACTCAAGTCGTCGGTAAAAGTCACGAAGTATTGATAGCCACCTCTGGACGTTGTGCTCATTGGACCACACACATCACTATGTATAAGCTCCAACAGCTCGGACGCCCTCTCACAACTCTTTGCAAAACGACACTTAGTCATCTTGCCTAGCAAGCATGATTCGCATGTCTCGAACGACACGAAGTCGGACGAAGTTAGGATTCCATCATCATGGAGCTTCTTCATGCATTTCAAACTAATGTGTCCAAGCCGGCAACGCCAGAAGTATGTCGGATTTATCTCATTAGGCTTATGCCTCTTGACATTCACGTTATAGACTGGTTCCGTTTCTAGATTTAAAATAAATAGCCCATCTACAATGGGTGCATAGCCATGGAACATTCCATTCAAATAAAATGAACAACCATTGTCCTTTATATTGAATTCATAACCTTGACTCATCAAACATGAGGCAGAAATAATGTTCCGACTAAGTGCGGGAATGTAATAACAATTATTCAATTCCAAAATAAATCCAGAAGGAAGCTTGAGCTGCATCGTGCCGACCTCCAATGCACCAACTCTTGCTTTGTTGCCGACCCTGATGTCAATCTCCCCTTCTGCCACATGCCTAGTTCTTACCAGCCCCTGCATCGAGTTGCAAATATGAACAGCCGATCAGGTATCAAATACCCAAGAGCTACTAGGTATGTCAGCAAGGTAAATGTCTATAACATATGTAAGAAGTGTACCTTTGCCTGAAGAAGCATCTCCGGCCTTCTTGCCGTGCTCAGCAAGCCACTTGCTACAGTTCCTCTTCCAGTGACCAGCTTCCTTGCAGTGAAAGCAAATGGTATTTGAGTTCGGTCGGACTTTGGCTCAGCGGCGGAGACAGCCTTCTCTGTGCCCTTTGCCTTACCCTTTTTCTTGGACCAACCCTTCTTGAACTTAGCCGAGTTCTGCACCATCAACACTTGATGCGTGCCTTTCTTAATATCTTGCTCTGCCACCTTGAGCATCCCATGTAATTCAGTGAGCTTCTTATACATGTCGTGCATATGATAGTTCGAGACGAACGTCCCATAGCTAGGTGGAAGAGAACCCAAAATTGCATCCGTGGACAGCTCGTCCCCAAGTGGGAAGCCTAACCGATCTAAACCTTGCACGTACCCGATCATCTTGATCACATGCGGGCTCAGTGGATCACCCTCCTTCAGCTTACAATCTGTCAAGGACTGCCAGACGTTGAACCTTTCGGTCCTAGCCTGCACCTGAAACATGCTCTTCAAACTCTTAATCATATCGAAATCCTGAATGTTTTCGAAATGCTGATGCAAATTGGGCTCCATACAAGCCAGCATGAGGCATCTGATCTCGTTTAATTCATCAACGAGTTTCTGGTGGGCATTCCTGGTTGTGGCATTAGCATTCTCGGCAGGTTCCTCTGGAAGTGGATCCTCTAGAACATGTTCCTTTTTATCGTGCTTGAGAACAATTCTTAGATTTCTATACCAAGTGGTAAAGTTTGTTCCATTCAGTTTATCCTTTTCCAAAATTGATTTCAATGCAAATTTGGGTTGAGCAGGTGGTGCCATTGATCAACAACAGAAAATATGCAATCACTAAGCAATGTGTTTATGTAGAGTAATTCAAGCCTTAAACAGAACTAGTCCCACTGAAGTCAGCATCCCTCCACAAACTCTCAGTGATTTAGGAGCGCGAGCGGCTAGTGAGCTTTAGCATCACTGCTAGCCAACTTGCCTATTCGGTAAGCAACTCCTTGCTAATTGTGTCTCTATACGACTCCTGACGGTTGGGTAGGTATCTCATACCTCGGCTCCCAACCTTCTCTGCCACAAGGCCCAAAACCGTTTTGATAGCCTCGTCAAGTTAACCTGATGCAGTGCATGTCCGTGTCCAACACGAACCCTCCAGTTCAAGGACACCTAGTGGCACCTCAATTTTATGAGCCCACCACTAGACGTACTTGATGTGCGAAGGTGCAACATCCAGAATGGCAATGTGCTTGATATTAATGAGGGGTCTTTCTACCATACTAACATGCATAGAAACAAGAAGCAATATCAATCACATATAAACATAAATATGTGAAATAGTATGGCTCCTTCATGGGCGTCCTTTCATGGGCGGCTCCTACTCCGATGACCAAGGGGGAACTCCATCTGGACCATCACGCCAAGACGCCAAACCCTCGAACTTGATCTCTTTTCTTCAACTACTACAACTAGTAATGAATTTACAGAGAATCACAAGTCGACACGCAGGTCGTTATACAATATAATGACACCACTTTGGCTCCTGCCGGCTGACAATCATGACACGCAGGTCATGTTAAGTTACACACATGCATCACAACCATACTATTCACATCAAACCTGCAAAACAAACTTATGCATAGAATCGCATTCTACCGATTTGTGTGATCATGTACGAAATACAAGGCGCTATGCACTTTGATCATGTCGAATTTTCTGATCTGACCGATCTCATCGATCATCGCGAACCCAATTTGGATTTACGTTTCACGGTTAACCCCGATAGCAGATACCGACCGGTAGGGTTAGATTGTGTCACGACCTCATCGATTCCGATTGACAAAAAACATAGCCTCAACGATCCCAATGTGCAGTTGATCTCATCAACCATGCACATAGACGATCTCATGAACAACGGCAGATCACATCCGCCGCTGCCACATATCACATATGCTACCGATCTGAATCCAAAACCTATACAGAGGCTCTGATACCACTGTTGGGTTCTACCGTAGGTGCATCACATGCCAATTAAAATTTTCCTACGCGCAGAACATCCAAGAACTTGCTACGGAGATGGATCATAGATTGTTACCACTAGACGCGCAGTGTCGTGCAGCGGAAGTAGAGTTGGGGCAGCGCGTTCTTGTGGTCCGTATCCTCCTCGTCCGATCTCCCCCGAACAACCGTTCCGATCTCCCTCGAACAGCCGGTCGCCAGATCCCACGTATAGGTTCGCCGGAGTGGCACAAGTGCACCGCCTCTAACGGTATCCACGCGTGCAGGAGGAACACCCGTGCGGCGGACTGCTAGGTCCGATCACACGGTCGGCGGCGGCGAGTGGAGGTGGCTAGTTGCAACTCATGCAAAGCCCTATGACAGTGCCGAAGCGATCAACCGGATGGGTGTGCCACACCTCTACTATATATAGGCATCCGGCGCCGGCTCAACTCTTGGTCCTCGCACGGATCCTAAAGCCCACGTGTTCCTTCCCTTAAGCGCGCGACCCTTTAGGTTCTCGTCCACTTGGTCGCGAGTCAGATGACATCCGAATCGACCAGCCGGTAGCGGCCTCTAGCAAGACGCGCCGACTCCAAGTGTCCGATAAAGTTGGTTACGCGAACCTGTACTTCACACTTATGTTCCCTTTGCCACACGATATATGTTGTCATGCACAAGGCGATATGGTCGTCCTTGTTGCAGCACGAACTCTTTCTTGTTCCAGTGAATCCGACCAACACTTCGGATTATCTCATAATCCTCATCGCATGGCCATGCTTATCCAGGTCGAATCACCCGAGGGGCCCTAGAGTATATCTCTCCTGGTAGGAGGGGCAAATCCCATCTTGCTCGACCATGTCTCGTAGCATGGGTCTGGACAAGCCCGAAACCTACCTTTGTAACTACCCAGTCACGGAGTAGCGTTTGGTCGGCCCAAAGCAAGTCTGTCACCATCCCGAGTACATGCGCGAGCTCAGGTCTGAGGACATAGAACGTATGTTGTACTAGAGACTCACAGATGACCTATCGCTACGTCTCATAGTTGGGTCTGTCCAACTCAGACCTTATCTTGACTCGGATCCGACTATGTCCAATCCGACCAGACCGTTCTAAGTCCATATTATCAGGCTAGCATCCAATGCTACATGGTCAGTGAGACCAGACCATCCACCATGTCATATGCTAGTCTAACTGGATGCGCGTCCACACAGCCCTTTCAACTAGGGACCATTTAGGACAGTCATCATACAATGCATAGTCTCACAAACAAGTCACATACTTGTTAATACACATCAATGATAATGTCCAAGTACCATCTTTATTCATAAACACATAGGAAATATCATCATACATGATTGCCTCTAGGGCATATCTCCAACAAGACCAAGATCCCTGCGGGGGTCAGATCGGCGGAGAATTCCAGGTTATCGGGCCTGGTTTTCCGATCGACGGAAAAGTTTGATCTAACCCATATGGCCAGTCGGGTCAGCTTGCAGCGTGATGCTGCCGAAGGTGAAAACCTGTCCAGGGACGAAGGCATTCCTGTTGTAGAGCTGATCACTGATGACTAAGTGAGCCATCAACCTCTATGTTGATCTCACAGCGGAACTCTCAATGAAAGCACCAATGTCGGTGTCAAAACCGCCAGATCTCGAGTATGGGGCCCGAGCTGTGAACCTTCGATCGATGGGTAACAGGGAACGAAGGAGACAATGTTTACCCAGGTCCGGGCCCTCGTGAGCAGGTAAAACCCTATGTCCTGCTTGATTGTATTGATGTGTATGGAGATTACAGAGTTGATGTACCTCGAGATCGTCTAAGCTAAACCCTAAATGAGTTCACCAGCCCTCTACGAATAGGGATCCTTCGGTTTATATAGACACCGGGGGTCCCTAGGGTTACACACAACCGATCTTTACAAGGAATAGATACGCCGATCCTATCTTCGGAACTTAGAAACCACACCATTCTATAAAGCCTTCCTTTCTGGATACGAGATCATTCACAGTTCAGTCTTCAATAGGTCAGCCCAACAGGTCGGACCACGAGGAATGAGCTGACGGCCCAAGGACCCCTTAGTCCCGGACTTCCTCACCTTGGGCTCATTTCCAGGTTACGATTACTTTCGGTGTGTTACTGGCTTGTTCTTCTATTGGCTCAAAAAAACGTAGTTTCATTCTTCCCATTTGTGGCCCATTAATCCGTGGGTCGTTTCATTCCGCCATGTATTCTGAGCCATTAACGACTCGTTATGCCTGCCGATAGTTTCAACATGTTAACGACTCGTTATGTTTTGGGCCTGTAAATGGGCCCTTCCTATTTTAGCACGCTTGGGGCCTATATTGCAGTCCGGGTGTGGCCTATTAATTATACGACCCGTGTGTGGCTCATGACTTGCCGACGCAGATCCAGCCCCGTTGAACCGATAGTCACGTCCCGACAGCTACTAGCCCGTCTGCTGGGATCTGTGTTTTTTCTAGTGACTAGCTATTCGGTGTCGCCGGTCACCATCGCTTCCCTACGTCGGTCTTCCCTGCCTCATCGCCTCCCAACCCGACCCTTTACACCTCCCGCTTCACTCTTGTGCTAGATCCAATGCTCATATGTTCGATGGCACCTAGTGCCTTCTTTCAGCGGCACATGCAACCTGCCACCCCCTTCTCGACACGACAATTCTGACCATAGACTTCGCTCCCTCATATCCATATTCGGATCTGACGTTTATGGGATTTCTCATACCTAGGCCAGGGAGACGTGCCTCGCATGGCAAACTCTAGCTCGCCAGGAAGGTGTCGTCTCTTCCAGAGATCGTCTCTTGGTCCGGTCGTCGCTTCCAGATACAGGGATGGGGATGCCTTTGAGGTAAAATCTGGCTCGCACATATGGGACGTCCATCGAGAAGGCTTCGGCTGTATACATGAAAAGGCTACAGCTTGATATGTGGAAGGTCTAGACTGTATAGACGGGAAAGACTACAAGTTGATCATGAATTGTGATATGATTTCTGCTATACATGGAATTAGTGGGCTGCCGATTTTTAACTTGATCCGATTTCTACTTTGCATGTTATGTAAAGAAGGAAAAGAATATGATTTTCTCCTTTGAATAAAAATTCGTGGGTTGCCGATTTTAAACTTGATTATGAATTGTGATATGATTTGTGTTATACATGGAATACATGTTATGTGAAAAAGGAAAAGAACCCGATGTTATGTAAAGAAGGAAAATAATCTGATTTCTCTGATTTCCTTCTTTGGTTGAATAAAAACCAGTGGGCTGCCGGTTTATTTGGTTGTTAAAAAATAAAAATAAAAATCGGGCTCGTGGGGGAGGGGCGTTAGGTGGAAGGGGGATCGATGGGAGAGGGGATCGAGGTGAGTCCTAACGATACTACGTACGGACTTCCCAATTAGGAGTAGAGATATGATGTTTATACTGTGTTGTATAAGCAAAAATGATACGGATACTTCATAATAGGAAAGTTAAGCATTTCAGCCTAAAAACATAGGCTAGCCCATCATCTATTTGCCCTCACCACCACCACATGGCCCACCAACCCAAATCACTGCAGCACGCACGCACACAACCATCATCGCCCCAAAGAATTTCATCGATCAGATGAAGCAGGAGATGAACCGGCTGCGCCTTTTCCCTCTTCTACAGTTTGGTTCGCACCACACGAACCGTGAGCCGCCAACCTCTCGACGGCCAGGGCTGTTGTTGCCGTCGCCTGATCGGACGATCGCAGGTGTGCGGCGCGGCGGCGGCGCGGATGACGTGACGAATCCATCTCCATCCCTGGTCCCTCGCCCCCTTTAGTTTTCAACTTCTTGTCCATGCACGATTGCGGGTAGGGCACAACTGAATGGCCCACAAATTCAGCTTTCAAAGGTATAATCGCGAATTAGTTGTATTAATCCTTTGGCTTTGAAAATTGGGCTCTCTCTCCTCTCATGCCGATTAATAAAAAGTGTTGAACTGAATTCATCTATCACTATAGCAGCTAGGCAGGCATATTGACCTTGGACATATAAGAGTTCCAAATCGAATCTTTTTAGAAAGAGGATCTTTTGTCTCATGGTAGCGTGCTCGAGTCCCCTTACGAAACTTTCGTCCAGGAGGCTGCACTACAGATGTACAAGACTAAGACACTAAGTAAGTTAATATGACCACGCTGTATTGAATAATTATTACTTTTGTATGTTGAGCAATTCCAAGCTAGTACTGTAATATATTATGTGATATATTTTATATATTTTACAACTAGTATATCATATGCTCGATAAATCACGAGTGAACATAGTGCCACGCGAGGAGGAAATCAACACCGTTCGCTCTCATGTGATTCATGCACTTATTATACAACAAGCTTGTGTATTGATTTGTCTGTGTAGAAAGGCAAGATGGCAATACAATTATCGATATATTGATGGGGTGCCGGGTGCACGTATATATAAGTACAGGGTAGGCCTCAACCTCAACTATACATAACTAGGAGGTGGGCCATAACACAATATACATGTAACATAATATATACTCAACACCCTCCCTCCCCCCCCCCCCCCCGCGCAGTCGAAGCGTCACCGGAGACGCAGAGACTGGACCTAAACTCCTCGAAGACGGAAGTAGGCAATCCCTTAGTCATCACATCAGCAAACTGTTGGGACGTCGGAACGTGGAGAACCCGAACACGGCCAAGGGCTACCTGCTCACGCACGAAGTGAATGTCGAGCTCAATATGCTCGTGCGTCGATGGTGTACCGGGTTGGCCGAAAGGTATACCGCGCTGACGTTATCACAGTAGACAAGGGTGGCCTTGTGAACATCACAAAGCAACTCCTGAAGCAGCTGACGGATCCAAGAGCACTCGGCCACGGCGCGATACTCTGCCTCAGCGCTGGAGCGGGAGACCGTGGGCTGTCACTTCGATGACCAAGAGATCAACGAGGGCCCACGGTAGACGCAGTAGCCGGACGTGGAACGTCGGGTGTCGGGGCAGCCGGCCCAATCAGCATCCGAGTAGGCAACGAGGTCGGTGAAGGCGGAGGCCGTCAGGGTGAGTCCCAAAGACATGGTGTCGCGTATGTAACGGAGAATACGCCTCACCAGGGTCCAATGAGAGTTACGCGGGGCGTGCATGTGGAGGCACACCTGCTGGACAGCATACTGCAGGTCGGGACGAGTCAGTGTCAGGTACTGTAGAGCACCGACAATGGAGCGATAGAACGTTGCATCGAACGCGAGGGACCCCTCCAGAGCTGAAACCTTTGCCTTGGTGTCGACGGGGGTGGACACTGGCTTGCAATTAGGCATACGGGCACGCTCCAGAAGCTCGTGGGCGTACTTCTGCTGATGCAGAAAGAATTCATCAGCTCGTCGGACCACCTCGATGTTGAGGAAGTAGTGTAGGGGCCCCAAGTCCTTGAGGGCGAACTCATCACGAAGACGAGCCGTCATCCGCTGAAGGAGCTCGGGGGCGGATGCTATGAGGATGATGTTGTCAACATAGAGCAGCAGATAAGCAGTGGCAGCTCCCTGATGATACACGAAGAGTGAAGCATCGGAGCGAGTGGACTGAAATCCCAGAGACTGCAGAAAGGCTGCGATGCGCTGGTATCAGGCCCGAGGCGCCTGCTTCAACCCATAGAGAGAACGGGAGAGCAAGCACACGGAGTCCGGATGCTCAGTGTTGACGAAGCCAGTGGGCCGCTCACAGAACACCTGCTCGGCAAGGTGACCATGCAAGAATGCGTTGGAGACGTCCAACTAATGCACAGACCATGCACGCGAGACCGCCAACTGAAGCACAGCACAGATGGTGCCCGGTTTAACAACTGGAGCAAAAGTGTCGGTATAGTCCACACCGGCTCGATGTCGAAACCCGCGAACCACCCACCGAGCCTTGTAGTGCTCAAGAGATCCGTCCGGACGGGTCTAGTGGCGAAACACCCACTTGCCAGTGATGACGTTGGCACGAGGGGGTCACGGAACAAGTTGCCACGTGCGGTTGCGCTGGAGGGCATCGAACTCCTCCTGCATCGCTGCTAGCCAGTGGGGATCCCGAAGGGCAACGCGAACAGAGGTGGGAACTGGAGACGGCGTGGTCGTCGAGGCGGCGCACACATACTCGTTGGAGGAGTAGCGCGTGCTCGGCCGAACCACACCGGCCCGGGCGCGGGTCGTCACGCCTGAAGACGGGACAGCAGCAGCGGCGGTGTCCGCGACGGTGGCTGGGGCCACGGCGGCGGCAGGAGCCGTGGCAGAAGCAGGGGCCACGGCAACAGGGGCCACGATGAGGATGGCATCTGAGCCGGTGGTATAGGTGGTGACGAGCGAGGTGGTAGTCGAGCCCGTCGCCTGGGAGGCGGCGCCAGTCAGGGTGGCCACCGACTCAACCTCGGAGGAGGAGGGAGACGGCGACCCGGGGGCCCGGTCAGACTCAACCTCGGGATAGGGAGTCAAGAAACCGGGCGGCGGCGGCAGAAGGCGCCGTGCTGGGGGGGGCCTCCAGGGGGCGCCGCCGCGCATCGCTCCAAGCGGGGGACGCGATAGTCGGCGTCGAAGAAGCCGAGGCCGGAGGAACCTGAAAAAAAGGAAACACCGTCTCGACAAAATACACGTGCCTCGAGGTGTACACATAATGAATGATAGGATCATAGCACCGGTAACCTTTGGTGTTGGAGGGATAGCCAAGAAAGATGCAAGGAACAGAACGTGGTGCGAGTTTGTGTGGCGTAGTGGACGCGGTGCTAGGGTAACAGAGACACCCAAAGATGTGGAGACTGTCGTAGGATGGCGGTGTACCAAAAAGAAGGTGATGAGGGGCGTAGTTCCACCGGGGACGACACGGACGAATGTTAACTAAAAGAGTGGCGGTGGCAAGGGCATCGGGCCAAAACCGAGCGGGCACGTTAGAGTGAAAGATTAACGTGCGAACGCAGTCATTAAGAGTGCGTAGGATGCGCTCGGCGCGACCGTTCTGCTGTGAGGTGTATGGGCAAGTCAAGCGAAAGATGGTGCCATGAGATGCAAGAAGTGTGCGAAGAGCGACGTTATCAAACTCTTTTCCGTTATCAGTCTGGAGTGCAAGTATGGGCCGACCGAACAAGACGGTGACATAGGAATAAAAGGCGATGAGTGTGGCTAAAGCATCGGATTTACGACGAAGAGGAAAAGTCCACACATAATGGGAGTAGTCATCTAAAATCACCAAATAGTATAGATAGCCCGTGTTACTAGCAACGGGAGACGTCCAGACATCACTATGAATTAACTGAAACGGAAAAGTGGAAACTATGGTAGACGCACTAAAAGGAAGACGAACGTGCTTGCCCAAACGACAAGCCTCACAAGTATGCTCGTCGAGCTTATTACATGAAAAGTAGAAACTCCGAAGAATCTGACGCAAAACGGCGGGATTAGGGTGTCCCAAACGAGCATGCCAAAGATCGACGCCGGTGGTGAGGACGACGGGAGTGGAGGTGGAGGCGCCGACGTGTACGGGATAAAGATCGTCGGGACTATCACAGCGGTGAAGAACCATCCTGGTACGGGCATCCTTTACAGAAAAACCAACACCGTCAAATTCAACAGTAAGAGGATTCTCACGGGTGAGACATTTGACAGAAACTAGACTAGCAGCTAAGTCAGGAGAGACAAGAACATTAGACATAGTGATAGGTGTGGAATTGGAGGGAAAACTAGTGCTACCGACATGAGTGATGGGTAAAGAAGAACCGTTGCCGTGATACGAGTAGATGTGTTAACTGGAGTGGAAGATGATAGGTTACCGGGATGAGCTGTCATGTGCGCGGTAGCACCTGAGTCCATGTACCAGTCGCCTCCACCACCATAGGTATTCGGCGTCGGCGCAGAGTGTAGGGCGGCCAGGAGAGCGGGATCCCACGGTGTAGGTACCCGCGGCGGTGGTTGTCCCCCATAGGGCGGCGCCTGGGCGGGCACGCCATAGCCGCCGAGAGGTGGCGGCACGAGAGGGGCACCATAGGGCTGGTAGGGGGCGCCGAAGAAGGCCTGGTGCCCCGCGGGGCGAGGACCAAGAAGACCCGGTGCAGGAGCCCGCGGGGCGGGCATGTGATAGGCGTGGACGACGCCCGTCCATGGGTTCTGCCCGGTGGCCCATGACGGAGGAGGCTGCTGATAGTGGGGCGCCCCCTGCGCCCTGTGCCTACGGCGGCGGCTGCTGCTGGCGACGGCCCCCGCCGCCCCACCGGTTGCGTCGGCCCCCACCACCTTGCGGCTGCTGGGGAGCCACAGGGGGACCGGACGGTGTGGGCAGTAACGGGGTGTAGCCGGCATTCGCGGGCGGTGCGGGCGGACGAGGCGCGACCGGGGGAGCATGAACGCCACGGGTGCTGTCGGCGGCGAGAGCGGTGTGCTGGACCCGGTGCTTCAGCTTCGTCATCCGGCGCTCCTCAAGTTTGAGGTACGCAACGACGCGCGGGAAGGTGGGCTGCGGCAGCAGGGTGAGGTTGGACGCCGCGTTGCCGAAGTCCTCATTGAGACCTGCGGTGAGGGTGCTCAACATGAGGTCGTCGGAGACCTTGGCGCCAATGTCACGAAGCTCGTCGGCAAGCATCTTGAGCCGCATGCAGTACTCATTGATGGTGGAGTTGTCCCGGTGACAGCCGAAGAACTCTTGCTGCAAGAAAACAAGGCGCTGAAGTTTGTTGTCGGTGAAGAGCGCGTTGATCTTGGTCCACACGACGCAGGCGTCGTCATGCTCTGCGACAACCGTGTGGAAGATGTCCTTCGAGACGGTTTGGTGGAACCATCGGATGAGCGTGGCGTCAATGGCGAACCACTCCGGATCGCCCCACATGTACGCACCGTCCACGGAACCGTCGATGTGCTCAGTGAGATAGTACTCGCGGAAGACGAGGGTGAAGTAGGTCTTCCACGCGGAGTACGACGTGTTGGAGCTGTCGAGGCGGATGGGGACCTAGGCCTCAATGTTGAGGTCACGGATGGCGGCGGCGGATGGCTCGGGACCGACGAAGGGGTTCGACGAGTGGGTCGTGGAGGAGCCCGGAGAGGAGTCCATGGGTGCGGTGGCGGCGGTGAGAGGCGGCGACGAGTAGGGTTAGGGTTAGGTGGGCGGCGCGTCTGCGGAAGGGAGGAAGGCAGCGGCGGCGCGGTAGCAGCGGAGGGAGACGGCGCGGCAGCGGCAGCGGGAGGTGGCGCGGCTGCGGCGGCAGGAGGTGGCGCGAGCGGCGACGGCACAAGCGGGAGGTGTGCGGCGGCGACGATCGGCGCGACGTGAGGGCAGAAGCGGGGCGGCACCAGGCGGCGGCGGCGCGACGCCGGCGGGGGTGCGGCGCTGGTGGGGTGCGACGACAGCGGCGGCGGCGGCGCTAAGGGGCGCGGCGGCGGCGGCGACAAACCCTAGGAGAGGACCGAGAAAAAAACTGAGACCATGTAGAAAGGCAAGATGGCAATACAGTTATCGATATATTGATGGGATGCCGGGTGCACGTATATATAAGTACAAGATAGGCCTCAACCTCAACTATACATAAGTAGAAGGTAGGCCATAACACAATATACATGCAACATAATATATACTCGAGAGTCTGCACCGTATCAGTGTGGTATAGTTTCTGTATTAGCTATGCCATCGCAATCACATGTCCCACAAGTCAGTCGCATGTAACAAAGTCAGACGCATTGAATCACTCATCAATTACAGTGGCTACCTGTAGCACACTTGACGAACGTGCTACCTTTCGCCGCTGTGAGCCAACGTCACCCTGTACCCATGGCCCTGCATTTGTTCTCCAAATCCACCTGCCCAGCTCATAGCTCCTCCTCGCTCATTTCATCTTCCTCCTCTTCCCTTTAGCCATTCTCTTTTGTTCTTGTGCTTGGGCAACTTTTGGGCTCTGTGCATGGTTCTTATCCACCTGCACTGAGTACGGTGAGGATAAACTAGTTTGTTCTACCTGATGATCTAAGGCAACAGTAGATTGAAGCTTGATTCATTCATACATGTAGCCGGTTGAAACCTACTGTACATAGGAATAGTTGGCCTAGAACATAACAGGAAGCAGCTCAGACACTACACTTGCACTTAAATGATTGTTATTTAGTGCTTCGCTAGCCTGTCCTGGTTGGGATAAGAGAGAACAGAACATTGTCTGGCGAAACTCCACCGATTAAATGGTGCAGATGCACGCTGTTGGTGAATTAGTATTCTGCCAGTGCATTAAAAATGCATGCGGCCTCCTTAATGCTTGACACAGACCGTGGGATCAATATCATAATACAATAAACATTTCAGGTGAACTTTATAGTTGGATTACCATAAAAACTTGTATGAATTGGATTGCTTAAGCACTTTTAAGTCGGAATGGTAATTCCGTAACGTAGTTTCATTGACTGCCTATTAAAAAAGCTATATCTATTTTAAAGCATTTTCAAAATATATATTTTAAAACACATGTCTTAGTTAATGTTCTTCAAAATTCATTTTCTTACAAATCTTGAAGGGTCAAAAAAATAACATGAAATTATTTTTCTCATTCAACTTGCAATTCATATTTCAATGCAAATTCGCAAAAAATATCATCAGTTTGCAGTTAGTCGTCTCACAAGACAAAACTTTGTATGGTCATGTGCTTAATGTGTCGTAGTTGAAACCTATTTGGGAGTGGGACAAAACATGTGCCCGTGTTTAAGCTGCATAACCCCAAGTTTCCAATCATGCCACTGATGAGCAAGTGATTAAGTGAATACTAACAATGTGTATCATAGAAAAAAACATGCATCAAATTAAAACGCTTTAACATAACAAAAGTAAAAAAAAAAAGGTTAGACCTCACCGGCATTTTACACCAGCCGTCTTAAATGGTCTCATCAAGATGCTGCCCCTCCCCAGTCCTGCTAGTTATTTAAAGTGCTTAACATCAAGTTCATCAATAGAGAAGTTAATGACTTCGGGCGTGTTCGGTAGTTGTCCACCTTTCGAAATCCTCAATTGCAGATTCGGATTTTTACCGAACGCTCCAACTCCTTGAAGTTACGGGAGGGAAGCTGGCGATTTGCTACGTGCAAATTTGCTGGAGTTGTGGAGTTGGAAATCTGGAGCTCCACGAAAACTGGGAAGTGGGAGTTGTGAAATATTACACCGAGGGTGCCACCGCGAAGTGACACGGCCCTGCGTACCGCTTCGCTCTCGTCAAGTTCTATCCTCGCCCGCGCAGCTCGCCGTCGTCCTATCCTCGTCGGAACAGCTCGCCGCCGTCCTATCCTCATCGGAATAGCTCGCCGCCGTCCTCTCCTTGCCGGAACAGCTCGACGCCGTCCTCTCCTCTCGCGCGCAGCTCGCTGTCGTCCTCTCCTCGCCGGAACAGCTCCCCGTCGTCCTATCCTCCCGCAAGCAGCTCGTCGTTGTCCTCTCCTCACTGGAACAGCTCGTCGCCGTCCTCTCCTTGCGCGCGCAGCTCACCGCCGTCCCCTCCTCACGCTCGCCGCTGTCCTCTCCTCTTGTGTCCTGTTCCAACGACGGCGGGAAGCTACCGAGCCGAACGATCTATCAACTCCAGGATTTTTACTGAGAAGCTGGGTGTTGGTTTTGGGCTGAGGAGTTGAGGAGTTTTGGGCTGTGGACAACTACCAAACACACCCTTCATTTAAGATGCCCAGCCACCAACTAGTAGTAGAGTACGTATTTGCTAAATTAACCTACTATAGCTGGTAAATAATGGGTCATGTATTGCGGAAGTGCTATTAAAAGTAGCAATCGCGGCGCGCTAGCGGACGAACAGGATTTCGACAGCACGTGGCTGCATGTCCTGAAAATTCACGTCCATCATATGCTGCTATAATCAGTAATACACGCCAAAGGAAGGCTATATAGGCGTTCAAAAAGTGTTTTGAAAACTTGAATACGCAAACTTGAATTCTTGGGCCCGCCCCTGTGTGACAGGGAGGACAGAACACAGCAGGCACATACGCGCCGTCTACACCACACATGAAGCTGAACACGGCACACACGCAAATGCCGCCTATAGCCATCGGCTCGTTCGCATCCTCATGCACATACCTACACACGCCTCTTCTGACTGGTCTCTGGCCTACACCTAGGCATGGGCAGCCCGACCCGATGACCCGTTCCGAAAAACCTGGGTCGGGCCGGGCTTTAGGTTCGGGCCAGGTTTTCAAGCTTGGGAAACAGTTCGGATCAGGCTCGGGCTTGCTGGAAACGGCACTTTACATGAAGGCCCGGCCCGAAAATCACCTTTTTAGTACGTTCAGCCAAGGCTCGGGCCTGTATTTTTCGTTTTTGGGCCGGGTTGGGCCGGGCTCGGACCTTAGATTTTTGTTTCGGCCTTTGTAAAGCCCGCCCCAAAGCCTGGCCCGGCCCGATGAATGCCCAGGTTTACTCTGGCCCATGCCCTTCTCAAGCCTCTCCCCCACGCTCACCGTCTATAAAGAGCCACTGCCGTCAGTGCTCTCGGTCGACCGGCCTCAGCCACTCCGGCTCACCCTCAAGCCCCGTCCACCGCTCTCACGTCTGCCGGAATGCGTACAGTGGTCGTGCAGGCTAGTGACACAGAGGGCCGACGGCCATGCGACATGTCCACGACGTAGGGAATCCGGGGCGGGGCGGTGTGGCACTGCGTACAGCGGCACAGTGAAGATGCACCACAGCGTCTATGGAGGAAGCCTAGATGTGTCTGCGTGAGGATTGTCGCTGAAAAAGAGGCAAGGAATCAGGAGCACGGGAGAAGATAATTGCATTGTTTTCTCGTGGGAGACGTGTGTTTCCAGTTGTGTTGGTCGGTTATTTCCTTTTTCTCTATAGCTGGGTTTTTTTTCGAGAGTACGTCAATGACGTACCGTATTTTTATAGAAGAGAGCAAAAGTACATTTACAAGAAAACCGAGCGCCCTGCGAACAGGGACTCGGTTGAACACCCACGCCAACACCGACACTAAAACAAGCTAGGCTACTCTCTCGCTAAGCTATCAAAACCTCCTGCAGCGGCCATCTTCCATTCCTTGATCTCATCAATGATCTGAGCTTTCAACTGAGGGAGATGTAACTGTTGGGCTATCCTGGCAAAGACCCTGGCGTTGCGCTGCTTCCATAGTGCCCAGGTCGTGATTATAACCAAAGAGTCGAAGCCTTTCTTCCGCCGTTTGTCTAGCCCGCTCCTGGCAGAGATCCACCACTGTGTGAGCGTGATGTCGGTCGAAGGGATCGCCGCGCCTATCCCGAAGTGCCCAAGAATGAGGTGCCAAACCTCTCTGACGTATGGGCATTGGGCCAGGATGTGATCTACCTTATCTTCCTCTTGCAAGCACGTGAAGCATGGCGCAGATGCCTCTTGAAGACCATGTCGGGCTCTCCTGTCCGAGGTCCACACCCTGTAATGAGTCGCCAACCATAGGAAGATTTTGCACTTGAGCGGCGCCCAAGCCTTCCAGATGAGAGCAGCCGGTTCGAAGGTAAATGCGCCCATGCATAGTCTATCATAGGTGGACTTAGACGTATATTGGCCGGATCTATCGCAAGGCCACGTGAAACGGTCCTCGCTAGCCTCATTCCTCTCCACTTGGATAATGGCCTGCTGCAGCATGTACAATTGCATGTGCATCGTGAAGGTTAGGTCTCCCTGGATGTCCAGCTCCCATCTCCTATTGCTCAACGCTTGGTGGACCGTGCGAGCGTTTATAGTGCGCGTGGGAACTTTCTCAACAATCAGAGGAGCAATGTCCCTCATACAACGTCCGCTGAGCCATCTGTCTCGCCAAAAAAGGGTCTTCTTCCCATTCCCCACCGAGATCAAGACAAGGTTGTCGAACACCTGTCTCGCATCGCGATCAAGCACCAACCTCATACCTTGCCAGGGGCGGGCCTCGTCTGTTCTACTGAGCCACTCCCAACGGACCCGCAGGGCGGTGGCCTGGAGCATGAGATTTTTTACCCCGAGCCCTCCGTATTGGTATGGGCGGCATATGGTGCTCCATGCAATCAGGCATTGGCCTCCATGAGTCTTGTCTTTGCCGGCCCAGAAGAAAGCGCGAAGCCAAGAGTCGATGTCATCATACACCCATTGCGGCGCGTTGAGGATCATAAGATGATGTATCGGCCTCGCGGCAATCACCGATTTGACAAGGATGAGTCTACCCGGCTGCTGGATGAGTCTGTGCTGCCACGCAGGAACGAAGCGCCTGACCTGGTCAAGAAGGGGCTGCCAATCCAGTCTAGTGAGCTGCAACACCGCGAGCTGGATCCCAAGGTATTTGCAAGGAAACGATCCAATAGAGCAGTGGAGGATGCCTGACACGCGGTTGCGATCGATGTCAGATCCATGGATCAGGATCACCGAGGATTTCCTGTAGTTGACGCGCAAACCAGACGCAGATCCAAAGATTTCCAGAGCGTGCTTGACGAAGCACAGATCCGTGGTAGCGGGCTTGACAAAGAGGGCAACGTCATCGGCGTAAACCGAGAGACGTTGTGTCGCAGCCACTCCCTGGAAAGCAGAAACAGCCCCCTCCTGTTCGGCCTTGGCGAAGAGCGTCGATAGGACCTCCATCGCAATCACGAACAGCAGCGGGGAGACGGGGTCCCCCTGTCGCAGGCCCTTGGCGTGGATGAAACTACGGCCCGGGGCTCCGTTGACCAACACTATAGTCGATGCAGTTTGTAGCAGAGTCGCGACCCATCTTAGCCAGCGAGAGCCAAACCCTTTCTGCCGGAGGACCTCAAACAGGAACGGCTAGGAGAGGGAGTCGAAAGCTCTCGAGATGTCAAGTTTTAGGAACACACCTTTCTCCTTGCGACCATGAATCTTCCTAGCCACCTGCCTAACCAGAAGGAAATTATTGTGAAGGCTTCTCCCGGACATGAAAGCCGACTGGTTTGCCGTGACAATATCCTTCATGCGTGGCCTCAACCTAACTGCCATAAGCTTGGCAAACAACTTCGAGAAGCTATGCGGCAGGCTGATGGGCCGGTAGTCCCTAATCACGTCGGCTTCCGGCTTCTTCGGAATGAGAACTATCAAGGCCTTATTGAGCTTGCCAAAGCCTCTCCCGTATCCCACATAGAGTTTGTGCAGCCCCGCCATGATATCGTGCTTAATCACTGGCCAGGCCTTCTGCTAGAAAGCACCAATGAATCCGTCAGGCCCGGGTGCTCTATCTGTCGGCAGCTCCTTGATAATGCTCCACACTTCCTCCTCTGTGAACATGCACTCCAACTCTGAAAGGTTGACTTGCTCGATGCCCAAGGCTCCAAGATCGATCATGTGGTCACGAGCTCTGTCGCTGCCCAGAATTTTCGCGAACTCCTGGGTGAAAGCTTCCTGCAAGCGATCCTGTTCCGTGATGATCTCCTCGTGTATTTTGATGTGGGGGATAAAGTTTTTTGCCCTTCGCCCATTCGCCACTGCTTGGAACAGTTTGGAATTGGCATCGCCGTCTTGCAGCCAACGGATCCGTGACCGCTGCCTCTGAATGGTTCTTTCCAAAGATGCTAGGCCCAAGATGGTCTTCTTCAGGGTGCTGTTGGGAAATGTAGTAGTAAATCAAAAATTTCCTACGTGTTCACCAAGATCTATCTATGGAGAAACCAGCAACGAGTGTGGGAAGAGTGCATCTTCATACCTTTGAAGATCGCTAAGCGGAAGCGTTACAAGAACATGGTTGGTGCAGTCGTACTCGTAGCGATTCAGATCGCGATGGACTCCAATCTCAGCGCCGAACAGCGGTGCCTCCGCGTTCAACACACGTGCAGCCCGGTGACGTCTCCTACGCCTTGATCCAGCAAGGAGGAAGGAGAGGTTGAGGGAGAGCACCGGCAGCACGACGGCGTGGTGACGGTGGAGCTGTGTGGTCTCCGGCACGGCTTCGCCAAGCACTACGGAGAACGAGGAGAGGGAGGAGTAGGGCGGCGCCGAGAGGAGAGGAACTCGTGTATATGTGGCAGCCCCCAAAACCCCACATATATATAGGGGGAAGGAGGAGGGGTGCGGCAGCCCTAGGGTTCCCTTCCTAGGGCCGGCGGCCAACCCTAGATCAATCTAGGGCGGCGGCCAAGGAGGGAGTGGGAGGGGCGGCGCCCTAGGTGGGCCTCGGGCCCATCTGCCTCTAGGGTTTGCCCCCCTCCCACCTCAAGCTGCGCCTTGGGCCCCTTGTGGGGGCGCACCAGCCCACCTAGGGCTGGTTCCCTCCCACTTGTGGCCCATGCATCCCTCCGGTGCTAGTGGCCCCACTTGGTGGACCCCCGGAACCCTTTCGGTGGTCCCGGTACGTTACCGGTGATGCCCGAAACTCTTTCGGTGACCAAAATCTCACTTCCTATATATGAATCTTTACCTCCGGACCAATCCGGAACTCCTTGTGACTTCCGGGATCTCATTCGGGACTTCGAACAACCTTCGTTAACCACGTACACTATTTCCCTATAACCCTAGCGTCATCGAACCTTAAGTGTGTAGACCCTATGGGTTCGGGAGACACGTAGACATGACCGAGACACCTCTCCAGTCAATAACCAAAAGTGGGATCTGGATACCCATGTTGGCTCCCACATGCTCCACGATGATCTCATCGGATGAACCACGATGTCGGGGATTCAGTCAATCCGTATACAATTCCCTTTGTCTATCGGTATGATACTTGCCCGAGATTCGATCGTCGCTATCCCTATACCTTATTCAATCTCGTTACCGGCAAGTCTCTTTACTCGTTCCATAATACATCATCCCGTGGCTAACTCCTTAGTCACATTGAGCTCATTATGATGATGTCTTACCGAGTGGGCCAAGAGATACCTCTCCGTCACACGGAGTAACAAATCCCAATCTCGATTCGTGCCAACCCAACAGATACTTTCGGAGATACCCGTAGTGCAGCTTTATAGCCACCCAGTTACGTTGTGATGTTTGGCACACCCAAACCATTCCTATGGTATCCGGGAGTTGCACAATCTCATGGTCTAAGGAAACGATACTTGACATTAAAAAGCTTTAGCAGACGAACCACACGATCTTGTGCTATGCTTAGGATTGGGTCTTGTCCATCACATCATTCTCCTAACGATGTGATCCCATTATTAACGACATCCAATGTTCATGGTCATGAAACCGTGACCATCTATTGATCAACGAGCTAGCCAACTAGAGGCTTACTAGGGACATGTTGTGGTCTATGTATTCACACATGTATTACGGTTTCCGGTTAACACAATTATAGCATGAACAATAGACAATTATCATGAACAAGGAAATACAATAATAACCATTTTATTATTGCCTCTAGGGCATATTTCCAATAGTCTCCCACTTGCACTAGAGTCAATAATCTAGTTACATTGTGAGGAATCGAACACCCATAGCATTCTGGTGTTGATCATGTTTTGCTCGTGAGAGAGGTTTAGTCAACGGATCT
Source organism: Hordeum marinum (assembly GCA_022496015.1). Lineage (NCBI taxonomy): Eukaryota > Viridiplantae > Streptophyta > Magnoliopsida > Poales > Poaceae > Hordeum > Hordeum marinum. The sequence continues at coordinate 379,063,231 of CM039675.1, forward strand.
GCGACATTCAGATCCGTATGCACTTTACAAATATCTATATCTCCCTCCTGAATGTAATCACGGATGGAGTTGAAGCGGCGCTTGATGTGTCTTGTCTTCTTGAGAAACCTGGGCTCCTTCGCAAGGGCAATAGCTCCAGTGTTGTCATAGAATAGAGTCATCGAGCCCGACGCACTTGGAATTACTCCTAGATCGGTGATGAACTCCTTCATCCAGACTCCTTCCTTTGCTGCTTCCTATGTACTCCGCTTCACATGTAGATGCCGCCACGACGCTTTGCTTGCTGCTGCACCAGCTGACTGCCCCTCCGTTCAAAATATACACGTATCCGGTTTGCGACTTGGAGTCGTCCGGATCTGTGTCGAAGCTAGCATCGACGTAACCCTTTACGAAGAGCTCTTCGGCACCTCCATATACGAGAAACATGTCCTTTGTCCTTTTCGGGTACTTCAGGATATTCTTGACCGCTGTCCAGTGTTTCGCTCCGGGATCACTTTGGTACCTCCCTACCAAATTTATGGTCAGGTTCACATCAGGTCTGGTACACAGCATGGCATACATAATAAAGCCTATGGCTGAAGCATAGGGGATGACACTCATCTCTTCTCTATCTTTTGTCGTGGTCGGGCATTGAGTCGTACTCAATCTTATACCCTGTAGCACAGGCAAGAACCCCTTCTTGGACTGATCCATATTGAACTTCTTCAATATCTTTTCAAGGCATGTGCTTTGTGAAAGACCTATGAGGCGTCTCGATCTATCTCTATAGATCTTAATACCTAATATGTAAGTAGCTTCTCCAAGGTCCTTCATTGAAAAACACTTATTCAAGTAGGCCTTTACACTTTCCAAGAGTTCTATATCATTTCCCATTATGAGTATGTCATCCACATATAATATGAGAAATGCTACAGAGCTCCCACTCACTTTCTTGTAAATACAGGGTTCTCCATAAACCTGTACAAACCCAAAAGGTTTGATCACCTCATTAAAGCGAATGTTCCAACTCCGAGATGCTTGCACCAGCCCATAGATGGAGCGCTGGAGCTTGCATACTTTGTTAGCATCTTTAGGATCGACAAAACCTTCCGGCTGCATGATATATAGTTCTTCCTTAAGGAAGCTATTAAGGAATGCCGTTTTGACGTCCATTTGCCAGATCTCATACTCATAAAATGCGGCAATTGCTAACATGATTCGGGCAGATTTTAGCATCGCTACGGGTGAGAAAGTCTCATCGTAGTCAACTCCTTAAACTTGTCGACAACCCTTAGCGACAAGCCGAGCCTTATAGATGGTCACATTACCATCCGCGTCAGTCTTCTTCTTAAAGATCCATTTATTTTCAATGGCTCGCTTATCATTAGGCAAGTCCACCAAAGTCCACACTTTGTTCTCATACATGGATCCTATCTCGGATTTCATGGCTTCAAGCCATTTGTTGGAATCTGGGCCCGCCATCGCTTCTTCATAGTTCGAAGGTTCACCGTTGTCTAACAACATGATCTCCAGGACAGGGTTGCCGTACCACTCTGGTGTGGAACATGTCCTAGTGGACCTTCGACATTCAATAGTAACATGATCTGAAGTTTCATGATCATCATCATTAACTTCCTCTCTAGGCGGTGTAGGCTCCACAGAAACAACTTCATGTGCTGCGCTACTCTCCGGTTCGAGCGGAGGTACAATTACCTCATCAAGTTCTATTTTCCTCCCACTTACTTCTTTCAAGAGAAACTCTTTCTCGAGAAAGGATCCATTCTTAGCAACAAAGACTTTGCCTTTAGATCTGAGGTAGAAGGTATACCCAATAGTCTCTTTGGGATATCCTATGAAGACGCATTTTTCCGCTTTGGGTTCGAGCTTCTCAGGTTGAAGTTTCTTCACATAAGCATCACATCCCCAAACTTTTAGAAACGACAGCTTAGGTTTATTTCCAAACCGTAATTCATACGGTGTCATCTCAATGGATTTTGACGGCGCCCTATTTAAAGTGAATGCGGCAGTCTTTAATGCATATCCCCAAAATGATAGCGGTAAGTCGATAAGAGACATCATAGATCGCACCATATCCAATAGAGTGCAATTACGACGTTCAGACACACCATTTCGTTGAGGTGTGCCAGGCGACGCGAGTTGTGAAACAATTCCACATTTCCTTAGGTGCATGCCAAACTCGTGACTTAAATATTCTCCGCCACGATCAGATCGTAGGCACTTTATTTTCCTGTCACGTTGATTCTCTACCTCACTCTGAAATTCCTTGAACCTTTCAAAGGTTTCAGACTTGTGTTTCATTAAGTAGACATACCCATATCTGCTCAAGTCATCAGTGAGGGTGAGAACATAACGGTAGCCACCACGAGCCTCGACGCTCATTGCACTGCATACATCGGTATGTATTATTTCCAACAAGTCAGTTGCTCACTCCATTGTTTCAGAGAACGGAGGCTTGGTCATCTTGCCTATGAGGCATGGTTCGCACGTGTGAAATGATTCAAAATCAAGAGACTCCAAAAGTCCATCGGCATGGAGCTTCTTCATGCGTTTGACACCAATATGACCAAGGCGGCAGTGCCACATGTAAGTGGGACTATCGTTATCAACCTTACACTTTTTGGTACTTACACTATGGACATGTGTAACATCACGTTCGAGATTCATCAAGAATAAACCATTGACCAGTGGGGCATGACCATAAAACATTTCTCTCATATAAATAGAACAACCATTATTCTCAGATTTAAATGAGTAGCTATCTCGTATCAAGCGATATCCAGATACAATGTTCATGCTCAAAGCTGGTACTAAATAACAATTATTAAGGTTTAAAACTAATCCCGAAGGTAGATGTAGAGGTAGTGTGCCAACGGCGATCACATCGACCTTGGAACCATTCCCGACGCGCATCGTCACCTCGTCCTTTGCCAGTCTCCGCTTATTCCGCATCTCCTGCTTGGAGTTACAAATGTGAGCAACTGCACCGGTATCAAATACCCAGGAGCTACTACGAGCGCTGGTTAGGTACACATAAATAACAAGTATATCACATATACCTCTAACGTTGCCGGCCTTCTTATCCGCTAAGTACTTGGGGCAGTTCCGCTTCGAGTGACCGGTACCCTTGCAATAAAAGCACTCAGTCTCAGGCTTGGGTCCATTCTTGTTCTTCTTCCCGACAACTTTCTTACCGGGTGCGGCAATAGTTTTGCCTTCCTTCTTGAAGTTCTTTTTACCCTTGCCTTTCTTGAAACTAGTGGTCTTATTCACCATCAACACTTGATGCTCCTTTTTGATCTCGACCTCCGCTGATTTCAGCATCAAGTACAACTCAGGAATGAACTTCTCTATCCCTTGCATGTTGTAGTTCATCGCAAAGCTCTTGTAGCTAGGTGGAAGCGACTGGAGGATTTTGTCAATGACCGAGTCATCCAGGAGATTAACTCCCAGCTGAGTCAAGCGGTTGTGTAACCCAGACATCTTGAGGATGTGCTCACTGACAGAACTATTCTCCTCCATCTTACAGCTGAAGAACTTGTCGGAGACGTCATATCTCTCGACCCGGGCATGAGCTTGGAAAACCAGTTTCAGCTCTTGGAACATCTCATATGCTCCGTGTTGCTCAAAACGCTTTTGGAGCCCCGGTTCTAAACTGTAAAGCATGCCGCACTGAACAAGGGAGTAATCATCGTAGCGTGAATGCCAAGCGTTCGCAACATCTTGCTCTGCTGGGAGAACGGGTGCGTCACCTAGCGGTGCATCAAGGACATACAAACTTTTGGAAGCTATGAGGACGATCCTCAAGCTACGGACCCAGTCCGCATAGTTGCTTCCATCATCTTTCACCTTGGTTTTCTCTAGGAACGCGTTGAAGTTGAGGTTGGCATTAGCGTTGGCCATTGGATCTACAATATAGATTGTAAAGACAATTTTAGACTAAGTTCATGATAATTAAGTTCACATAATCAAATTATTTAATGAACTCCCACTTAGATAGACATCTCTCTAGTCATCCAAGTGACACATGATCCATGTCAACTAGCCCGTGTCCGATGATCACGTGAGACGGACTAGTCATCCATGGTGAATATCTCCATGTTGACCATATCTTGTATACGACTCATGTTTGACCTTTCGGTCTTCCGTGTTCCGAGGCCATGTCTGTACATGCTAGGCTCGTCAAGTCAACCTAAGTGTTTCGCGTGTGTAAATCTGGTTTACACCCGTTGTATGCGAACGTTAGAACCTATCACACCCGATCATCATGTGGTGCTTCGGAACAACGATCCTTAGCAACGGTGCACAGTTAGGGTGAACACATCTCTTGAAATTTTATTGAGAGATCATCTTATTTACTACCGTCGTTCTAAGAAAATAAGATGTAAACATGATAAACATCACATGCAATCAATATAGTGACATGATATGGCCAATATCATTTTGCTCCTTTGATCTCCATCTTTGGGGCACCATGATCATCACTGTCACCGGCACGACACCATGATCTCCGTCATCGTGTCTTCATGAAGTTGTCCCGCCAACTATTAATTCTACTACTATGGCTAACGTTTAGCAATAAAGTAAAGTAATTACATGGCGTTTATGATTGACACGCAGGTCATACAATAAAATAAGACAACTCCTATGGCTCCTGCCGATTGTCATACTCATCGGCATGCAAGTCGTGAATCCTATTACAAGAACATGATCAAACTCATACATCACAATGCATCACATCACATCCTTTTGGCCATATCACATCACAAGGCATATGCTGCAAAAACAAGTTAGACGTCCTCTAATTTGTAGTTGCAAGTTTTTACGTGGCTGCTTTAGGTTTCTAGCAAGAACGTTTCTTACCTACGCCAACACCACAACGTGATATGCCAATTGATATTTACCCTTCATAAGGACCCTTTTCATCGAATCCAATCCGACTAAGGTGGGAGAGACAGATACCCGCTAGCCACCTTATGCAACAAGTGCATGTCAGGCGGTGGAACCAGTCTCACGTAAGCGTACGTGTAAAGTCGGTCCGGGCCGCTTCATCCCACAATACTGCCGAATCAAGATAAGACTAGTAGTGGTAAGCAAATTAACAAGATCGACGCCCACAAAAACTTTGTGTTCTACTCGTGCATGGATTCTACGCATAGACCTAGCTCATGATGCCACTGTTGGGAGACGTAGTAGTAAATCAAAAAAATCCTACGTGTTCACCAAGATCTATCTATGGAGAAACCAGCAACGAGTATGGGGAGAGTGCATCTTCATACCTTTGAAGATCGCTAAGCGGAAGCATTACAAGAATGCGGTTGGTGGAGTCGTACTCATAGCGATTCAGATCGCGATGGACTCCGATCTCAACGCCGAACAACGGCGCCTCCACGTTCAACACACGTGCAGCCCGGTGACGTCTCCTACGCCTTGATCCAGCAAGGAGGAAGGAGAGGTTGAGGGAGAGCTCCGGCAGCACGACGGCATGGTGATGGTGGAGCTGCGTGGTCTCCGCCAGGGCTTCGCCAAGCACTACGGAGAATGAGGAGAGGGAGGAGTAGGGTTGCGCCAAGAGGAGAGGAACTCGTGTATATGTGGCAGCCCCCAAAACCCCACATATATATGGGGGGAGGAGGAGGGGTGCGGCAGCCCTAGGGTTCCCTCCCTAGGGTCGGCGGCCAACGCTAGATCAATCTAGGGCGGCGGCCAAGGAGGGAGTGGGTGGGGCGGCGCCCTAGGTGGGCCTCGGGCCCATCTACCTCTAGGGTTTGCCCCCCTCCCACCTCAAGCTGTGCTTTGGGCCCCTTGTGGGGGTGCACCAGCCCACCTAGGGCTGGTTCCCTCCCACTTGCGGCCCATGCAGCCCTCCGGTACTAGTGGCCCCACTTGGTGGACCCCCGGAACCCTTTCGGTGGTCCCCGTACGTTACCGGTGATGCCCGAAACTCTTCTGGTGACCAAAATCTCACTTCCTATATATGAATCTTTACTTCCGGACCATTCCGGAACTCCTCATGACGTCGGGGATCTCATCCAGGACTCCGAACAACCTTTGGTAACCACGTACACTATTTCCCTATAACCCTAGCATCATCGAACCTTAAGTGTGTAGACCCTACGGGTTCGGGAGACGCGTAGACATGACCGAGACACCTTCCGGTCAATAACCTACAGCGGGATCTAGATACCCATGTTGGCTCCCACATGATCCACGATGATCTCATCGGATGAACCACGATGTCGGGGATTCAGTCAATCCCGTATACAATTCCCTTTGTGTATCGGTATGATACTTGCCCGAGATTCGATCGTCGGTATCTCTATACCTTGTTCAATCTCGTTATCGGCAAGTCTCTTTACTCGTTCCGTAATACATCATCCCGTGGCTAACTCCTTAGTCACATTGAGCTCATTATGATGATGTCTTACCGAGTGGGCCAAGAGATACCTCTCCGTCACACGGAGTGACAAATCCCAGTCTCGATTCGTGCCAACCCAACAGACCCTTTTGGAGATACCCGTAGTGCACCTTTATAGCCACCTAGTTACGTTGTGACATTTGGCACACCCAAAGCATTCCTACGGTATCCGGGAGTTGCACAATCTCATGGTCTAAGGAAACGATACTTGACATTGAAAAGCTTTAGCAGACGAACCACACGATCTTGTGTATGCTTAGGATTGGGTCTTGTCCATCACATCATTCTCCTAATGATGTGATCCCATTATCAACAACATCCAATGTCCATGGTCATGAAACCGTGACCATCTATTAATCAACGAGCTAGCCAACTAGAGGCTCACTAGGGACATGTTGTGGTCTATGTATTCACACATGTATTACGGTTTCCGGTTAACACAATTATAGCATGAACAATAGACAATTATCATGAACAAGGAAATACAATAATAACCATTTTATTATTGCCTCTAGGGCATATTTCCAACAGGTGTGGTGCAGCCAGAGTTCCTCGGGGGTGAGTGGCTTGTGCTCCTGCGCTTGGTCGAGCCTGAGGATGAGCCAGTGAGCCACGGCCATTTGTAGTTTAACGTTGCCAACTCTTTGTTGCCCCCATGCTTGCAGCCCCACAGCAGTGTTGCGGAAGAGGGCATCCAGTCTCTTGAAAGGGTCAACAATCGCCTAATCACAATGCCAAACATCCCTGGCGGCTTGATCAAAACCCTCAAGTCTAGTCCAGAACATCTCGAACCTGAAGCGGCGCTTGGGGTTGCTCAAGGCGTTGGTGGACAGGTGTAAGGGGGCATGATCGGACACCCCCGAGGATAAAGCTTGGATGAGGCAGTCAGGATACGCCAGCTCCCAGTCCACCGAGGCGAGGACACGATCAATCTTCGTCATGGTGGGATTGTCGTGCTCGTTCGACCAAGTAAATCTCCGACCATGCATGTAAATCTCTTTTAGCTCATTGTCGTCCACGAAGTTCCTAAATTTGTTCATCAGAGGCCCGAAGGATCATGTTGAAGTGCCCCAATACCATCCATTGCCCGAGGCACGCCTCTCTCCTAGTCGAAAGCTCATTGAGAAATAGGGATTTGTCTTCGTCGCTTTGCGGGCCGTAAACCCCCGTAATCCACCAGCAGTTCCCATCCTTCAAGCAAACACGACCAGTGATGCAGTGAGAGTCCCGCACTATGCTGTCGATGGACACCACCGTGGTGTCCCATGCTAGCAAAATACCACCACGGGTCTCCGAAGCCGGCAGATAGTCGAAACCGTCGAAGTGAGGCCCGGCGCATTGTATAACAGCAAATTGGTTCATTACATGAAGTTTTGTTTCCTGGAGACATACCATGTTAACCTTAACGCTCTCTACAAACTCCCTAACCGCCTTGCGTTTTGCCGGGTTGTTGAGGCCCCGCACGTTCCATCATAAAATCTCCGGGTTGTGATCCATGGGAAAGAGAAGTCTCCAACACCATGCTGGCCACCTGGCCTGCTCAATGAGCGAGTACCATCATGGCATTAGTCCTGTTGAGCTCTTCCGAGGATGGTAGCGACTTGCCGAAGATGGCCGCGAAGACGCGCACATGTTGTTCCCTAAGTGGCGAGTCAAAGAGCTCCCTGAGCTCCTGGACCATCCCATCATCTGCCTGTAGCTCGTCCAGCAATGCCCAAGGCTTGAAGGAGCACATTCTCCGCCGGCGTCGCCTTGGCAGGGTTTGTTGCCGCGTGCTTGGTTGCACTGGTGGTACGCCTGGGCGTGAAAGGCTCCGCTTCCGGTCTAAGTTGTGAGGCCTGAACTTCCTTGATCAGGGGCGGGGCAAGGCACTGCATGATGTTTGAGCAAAAGGCCTTCATCTTGTGATAGGCCGCGGCCTCACGCGCGGTCATTCCCTCCACTCCCACTTTTTCGTTGTAATGAAAAACCCGGTGGGAATGGTAAAGAAAATCGGTGAGAGGGGGGATCGAGAGGATCGGTGGGAAAGGGTTTGATGGGAAGGACGTACAAAAGACGTACAATCTGCACCATTAGGAGTAGAGATTTATAGGCTAGAGAAGGGCGCCGACCCATACCCCTTGGGCGCACCCCTGTTGTGTGTGTACTCCCTCGTGTGGCCTCCGGTCTCCTCCTGAAGCTTCTGTGTCTTCTTTTGGTCCAGAAAAAATAATAAACAAGTTTCGGGGCCATTGGAATTTGTTTGGTACTGTAAACCTGAAAAGTCAAAACATGAAGAAAACAACAAGTGTCATTGGGCACTGGGTTAATAGGTTAGTGCTAAAAATATGAATTGGTAAATAATCATCCAAAAAGCATCCTAGAATGATAATATTATAGCATGGAACAATCAGAAATTATAGATACACCGGAGACGTATCGGCACCCCCAAGCTTAATTCATGCTCGTCCTTGAGTAGGTAAATGATAAAAACAGATTTTTGATGGGACATGCTACCCAACATGTAATCTTTTGCGGGTATGTTCATTGAGAAATGATGATTTAACAAACATCAACATATTAATACTTATAAACATAAGTAACACAATAATCAAGTTTCAAAATAAAATATCCTTCAAGAATGTTCACCTGCTATTCATTTTATCATATTAGCATGGCATGGGTCCATCTTCACCATATAAATACAAATGTCAAGCACCAGGTGTCAAGTCAGGCAATTGGATCGTACTTCTTAACGCGCTTCAACTTTTTATTACTCATGCAATATATGAGCGTGAACCATGGATATAGCTTAAAGGTGAGATAGAATATGGTGGTAGGTTTCAAAGGGATAAAAGTGAAGAAGAAAGTCTTGCATCAGCTAGGCGTATCAATAGGCTATGAAGATGACCAACAATCGATATCAATGCTAGAAGTAGGAATTGTCATGCAATAGATGCACTAGAGATATAAGTGTTGGGGAACGCGACAGGAAATAAAAATTTCCGGTATAGCGAGCACGCCCAGGACTACTATGGAGACTGCATATAAGGATTGATCTGATCCGTACCGACTCAAAGCGTAGCGGAAGAAGAGTCGGTGGAGATCGTTGGTGCAGATCCCCGCAGCTAGGATTTTACAACCTCCCAACCGCGAGGATGTACTCCCTCGCCGGACAGCCCTTCGGGAGGCGGTCGGACAGTCCCCCGGACGATGTCGCGGACAGCCCTTCGGGAGGACCCTCGAAACTCGAACGGAGACTTGGAAAGCCCTTCGGGAGGACACACGAACAGCCCCTCGGGCAAAATATCGAAACTACGACCTCTCTATGGGGTTGCACACATATGGTGTCATCTATCCGGCAGGGCTTCGCCGTCCAGAACTAGTTCCTGCCGGAACCCAGACAACCTTTCGCCTCTACGAAAGACTCTTTTCGTGGGAGGGAGAGAAAGAGCTTGCAAAGCAAAGCATGTGTATGATAGCAAAAGGATGAAGAGATGGCATCCCACATCTCCTCTATTTATAGGAAAACCAAGGGTTAGGGTTGGGACTTGAAAATACCAAACTACCCCCACTTTATATCACACATAAAAAATAATAAGAAGGAAAAGGGGTGCCATGTGGAGCTCCATGGAGGAGCTCCACCCTTGGCCGGCCAACCCTTGGGGGGGCCATGAGGAGCTACCTTGCTCCCAATCCCTTCTAGAAGCCTTTTTGGAAATATCCAAAAAGGTGCTTTTCCATGAATATCCAAAAAGCACTTTCACTATTCACGACGACATTTTTCAGCGTCCGATCGAACTGAAAATATTTATTTGGGTTTAGAACAATTCTAGTACCCCACTAAAATAATTTAATGTGATCCGGAACAATTCTGGAATAGTGATTTTCATCTGCGAAAAGCATCTGAAGCGGTTCCGGCAGCTCCGGAACATTTCCGGTTTTTCTTCCGGAAAATTCCCAGAAGTTTCCAGAATGATTCTGGCACCCTCCAAGAATTATCAGGCATGTGTCAAAACCAGTTTGACTTAATAGTATCCCCTGAAACTACTTTTTAGTTTTACCGAAACTGTTCCGGTGTCCTATCTGCGGAACTTTTCCGCTGTCCGAAACTTTTCCGGTGTCCGAAACTTTTCGGTGGTTTTCTCTCAGACTCCTTGTCTAGTATTCAACAGATAGGTGACCCTTAAGCGTGTGACCCTATAGGTTCGGTGAAGCATAGACATGACCTGGAACCCCTTCCGATCAATGATCAACATCAGAGCCGTGGACACCCATATTGACCCCTATACCCACACGAACGAATATTTGAGTGAACCTCTAGTTGTCGTGAGCTATTCCCATTGCTTCGCGATATGTTACAATTACCCGAGGTGAGACATGTAGGCATCCTCGTGGATCAACAACTTGTCCACTCTGCCAGTTACCTCGTTGCCGGTATTGTTCTCTTTTCTCATTCCCGTGTTCCGGCATCCCCGTGATCAAATCACAAAGTGTCTGGCCAGACGATGATGGATACCGTAACTCCGAGAGGGCCCAGAGATATCTCTCCATCGTGGGAGGAGCAAATCCCAATCTCGAGCTATCAAGTTACTTGACATACTTTTCCATGAACCCGTAAGCCGCCGTAATAGCCACCCATTTACGGATGACGTTTAACAAACCCCAAAGTTCTTGAAGCAAGCATGAAGAAACTCGATACTCTCATGGTCTAAGGAATTATGCAAACGTTAACCATCTCTGTGTTATTAACCATTAACTTGTGACGAATGTATCTCATAGCATAACATCAATTCGGATTGATTCAACACGAGTGTTCTACCAACATCGCGTCCTCAAAATTGTCGGCATAGCCATGCCCATGATCAGGAAAACAGGACCATCATGCAACACTTGAGCCAGTCTTAGAGGCAAGACTAGGAATACAATTTACTGTTTATTATACCACACGTGCACATGAGTTTCCCGGCAAGCCTCGTTTAATTTGTAGACTCAAGAATCATTGCAGTTATAGCATGGAACATAAACATTCATTACAAACTTTGGAGATACAAAATAACTGTTATTATTGCCTCTAGGGCATATCTCCTACAGACTCCCACTTGCACTAGAGTCATAATCCAGTTACATGGCTTCCCTAACACCAATGGCTATCCGATGTTGCTCATGCTTTTCTCGTGGTAGAGGCTTTGTCATTGGGTCTGACACATTCAGATCCGTGTGAACTTTGCGTACTTTCACTAAACCTTCTTCGACATGATGTCGAATGAGTTTGTATTTGAGTTGAATATGCATTGTCTTATGGTGCGAACATGGCTCCCTTGCCTGAGCCACCTCGCCACTATTATCACAATAGATCTCCACCGGGTCCAGAGCACTTGGAACCACACCAAGGTCTTCAAGAAATTGCTTGATACCGACAGCTTGCTTGGAGGCTTCAGAAGCAGCAACATATTCCGCCTCCGTCATAGAATCCACAACAGTCTTTTGTTTGGATCTTTTCCAATCAACTGCGCCGCCATTCAATATGAAAACATAGCCAAATTGATATTTTAAGTCATCTGGGTCAGTCATGAAGCCTGCATCAGTGTAACAACTTACAATGAGCTCTTCATCACCTCCGTACACAAGGAGTAAATCCTTGGTCCTTCTAAGGTACTTAAGAATACCCTTGACTGCGGCCCAGTGTTCCAATCTTGGATCACCTTGGTACCGGCTGCTAACACTTAGCGCATAGGAAACATCCGGTCTTGTACATAGCATGGCATACATAATAGAACCAACTGCCGAAGCATATGGAATATCATTCATTTGTACTTGCTCATCGAGGGTCCGAGGACTCTGATTCTTGCAAAGCACTGTGCCAGGTGACATGGGGAGTAGGCCTTTCTTGGAGTTCTCCATGTTGAACCTTTTCAACACCTTGTCAATGTACGTGCTTTGGCTAAGCGCTATTAGGCGTCTTGATCTATCTCTATAGATCTTGATGCCCAATACATATGCCGCTTCACCTAAGTCTTTCATTGAAAAACTCCTTTTCGATGAGTCTTTTATTTCGCTAAGAAAATTCACATCAGTTCCAATCAACAATATGTCATCCACATACAAGATTAGAAATGCTTTTGTGCTCCCACTAAACTTCTTGTAAACACAAGATTCTTCATCGTTCCTGATGAAGCCAAACTCTTTGACCACTTCATCAAGACGAATGTTCCAGCTCCTTGATGCTTGCTTCAGACCATAAATGGCTTTCTGAAGCTTACATACTTTTCCAGCATTCTTAGGATCGACAAAACCTTCTGGCTGTATCATGTATACATCCTGTTCAAGGTTTCCATTTAGGAAAGCCGTTTTGACATCCATCTGCCATATTTCATAATCGAAATAAGCTGCAATTGCTAGTAATATTCGAACAGACCTAAGCATAGCTACGGGCGAGAAAGTCTCGTCGTAGTCCACTCCTGGAACTTGCGTGAACCCTTTCGTGACAAGTCTAGCTTTGTGGATAGTAATGTTACCATCTGCGTCCGTCTTTCTTTTGAAAATCCATTTACAACCAATGGGTTTTACGCCATCTGGAAGTTCTTCCAAGTTCCAAACTTGGTTTTCGTAAATGGATTCCATTTCGGATCTCATGGCTTTGTGCCATTCCCTTGAGCTAGGCCCCGCCATCGCTTCCTTGTAGTGCGCAGGTTCATCATTTTCAAGAATGAAGATTTCGTTATGAAAATACTCAGGTGGCTGGATAGCCCTACCTGATCTGCGTGGTTCAGTTACAACATTGTTTGAAGTTTCCGCATCACATGCAACAACTTCCGGCTCGGTTGTAGGGATAATTTGCGGAATTACTTCCGGTTCCTTAGCCATATCAACGGTTGCCAAAGATTCACTAATCTCATTCAGTTGTACTGTCCTGCCACTCAATTCTTTAGCGAGAAATTCTTTCTCGAGAAAGTGTGCAACCTTTGCGACAAACATTTTGCCTTCGGACTGGTGGTAGAAGGAATATCCGATGGGTTATTTGGATAACCTACAAATTAACATTTGTCTGATCTAGGTTCTAGTTTGGTTGGCTGTAAATGTTTTACGTATGCCTCACAACCCCAAACCTTGGGATGCGACACACTAGGTATCTTCCCATACCACATCTCATGTGGTGTTTTCTCAACAGACTTAGATGACGCTCTGTTTAATGTATAAGCGGCAGTGAGTAGTGCGTGACCCCAAAAAGATATCGGTAGATCTGTAAGAGACATCATTGACCTTACCATGTCTAACAGGGTTCGGTTACATCGTTCCGACACTCCGTTTCGCTGTGGAGTTCCGGGAGGCGTAAGCTGTGAAACGATTCCACGGTCACTCAGATGTTGGCCAAACTCATGACTAAGATATTCGCCTCCGCGATCAGACCGCAGAAACTTAATCTTTTTGTCACGATGATTTTCTACCTCATTCTGAAAATCTTTGAACTTTTCAAAGGTTTCCGACTTATGCTTCATCAAGTAGATATAGCCATACCGACTTAAATCATCAGTAAAAGTCACGAAGTAAAAATACCCACCCCGTGCGGCCGTGTTCACTGGACCACATACATCACTATGTATTATTTCCAATAATTCACCCGCCCGTTCAGGATGACCTGTGAATGGTGTCTTGGTCATTTTTTCCATCAAGCAAGATTCACATATGTCAAATGATTCAAAATCAAGGGACGGTAAAACTCCATCTTTATGGAGTCTTTGCATGTGTTTCTTTCCGATGTGGCCAAGCCGACAGTGCCACAAGTAAGTGGTGGTGGTATCAGCCTTCTTAAGGTGTTTAGCATTCACGTTAAAGACATCATTTCCATAATCAAGATTCAGTATGAAAAGGCCCCCAACAATGGGTGAAAATCCATAAAACATATCCTTACAATAAAGTGAACAACCATTGTTCTCAGACTTGTAGGAGTACCCATCGTGTACTAAACATGATCCAGAGATAATGTTTCTACACAATAACGGAACAAAATAACAGTTACTAAGTTCCAAAATAAATCCTGAAGGGAGACGTAGAGGCATAATGCCGACGGCTTGAGCGGCGATCCCAGCGCCGTTCTCGACACGCATCACGACTTCATTCTTTGCCAGCTTGCACACCTTCTGAAGCCCCTGTATCGAGTTGCAAATGTGAGCAACCGATCCGGTATCAAATACCCAAGACTTAGAATTTTCGCTAGCAAGCAAAACGTCAATGACATTAACTTGTATAACAATTATACCTTTTCCGGTTTTCCCGAACTTCTTATCTTCCAGATACTTCTTGCGGTTTCTCTTCCAGTGTCCTGTGCCCTTGCAGTAGAAGCACTCAGTTTCATTCTTGGCTCCGCCCTTAGATTTGCGTTGAAGCCGGTCTTACCGGTGCCCTTGCCCTTCTTTGGCTTGCCTTTCTTTTTGAAACTGGCAGTTTTATTCACAAGCAACACTTGCTTGCGATTTTTCTGCAGTCCTCCTTCAGCAGTTTTCTGCATGGCAAGCACCTCATTTGCTGTTTTGTCCATCCCATTCATGTTGTAGTTCATGATAAAACCGCCATAAGATGGGGGGAGTGAACCTAGCAACAAGTCCATAACATGCTCTTCTGGAAGTGGGAATTCCAGGATTTTAAGCCTTTCAGCGTAGCCAATCATATTGACTACGTGCTCGCCAACTGAACTACCCTCAGCCATCTTGGTCTCCGCCATCATTTTCATGATGTCAAAACGTTCAGACCGTGCATTAAACTTGTAAAGAGCATCCAGATCCTTGATCATATCAAAGGAGTTATGGAATTCAAAACGTTTTTGAAGCTCTGAACTCATGCAAGACAGCATGAGGCACTGCACTAAGTTGTAATCATCATCCTTAGTGGCCCAGACATTTTGTATGTCTGCCGCGGCTGTTGCCGCCAGTTTAGGAGGAAGAGGTCCATCAAGCACATACACTTTCTTAGCACCCCGGAGAACAATCCTCAGGGTACGGACCTAGTCCGCATAGTTGTTTCCATTCGCAGCTAACTTCTCTTTCTCTAACATAGGGCCTAAGTTGAACGTGGTGTTGCGAGCCATTTGATCTACAACGGAAAACACAAGTTCATTTAGACTTTGTTCATAATGATTTTTGGCACTAGTGAATAAATAATTTTTATTCTAAGGTGCACTCCCACTCAAATCAATATCTCTCATAATTGATTGTGAGTGATGCAAGACCCAACTTTTAATTCAGCGTCAAGGATGTAACGATCTCAAGTGACGAGAATTTCAATTGGTAAGCCAACTTGCCAATCACATCTCTATATGACTCTTGTTCATCTTTTGATGTGTGTGTTCCGAGCTCATGACTTTCATGCCTAAACGTCAAGACAACCAAGTGATCTTGCTGTGAGGTCTCAACTCACCCGCCTCACACTTCTCTAATCGTTCGTACCCATGTAACCATGTGATACCCCGAAGAGATAGGTGTCGTGATGGTGCTACACTTGGGAGAACACTAACTACTTGATATTCTAAGTGAGAGATCACCCTAATAAAAAGCGACTACCGCGCAATTAAGAAGGGTGCATCAAGAGGGATAAACATCTCAGGCAACTCATAATAGCATGATATGGTATAGCCCCTTCTGACGGAGAAGTCAAGTATTTCTTCGTCTTCGGCATTCGCGTCGGTGTTCACCTCTGCGAAGATTGCCACCACCTTATTGATGCACCAGATAATATTGCTATCTCTATAGCTAATAAAATAAGTGCATTACATAAGGTTGACACGCAGGTCATTAAAGTGCAATCATATGGCTCCAGCCATCATGCCGAATCATGACATGCAGGTCATGTTAATTACATCATATAGCCATCTCATACATAATCAAATTGAATATGAGCATTGCTATACCACATCACATGCAAACCATCCTGCAAAGCCAAGTTAGACGCCTCTAATCGGTTTATACAAAATTTTATTTTACGTGGCTTCTAAGATTTTGACTCAAACCGTAGCTACCAACGTTTATCATCAAGTATGATAATTCAAGTTGCTAGATTAACTTTCCAGGGTGTATGAAACACGAGATAATAAAATCTCGAGCCCCATACTAAACTTTGTCATACGTGTGACCCCCGTGCAGATCATATCTGCATTGCCCTTTCGTCTGCGAAACATCCATCTTTCTTTAACTATGGTGGAACCCAAAGAACTGTTAGCACTTCGTTGATCTGTCAATCAGCATACTCAGGAGCAGCATGAAAGGATCGCGGATTGCCAGAACTTTGTAAAATTCCACCATTTCGTCAAGATCAGGACTACGCAAATTCACGGGAAGCAACAGGAACATCGGGTAACAGATTTCATCTGCTACCCGCACAAATAATTTTCAGCAATAGATCTCATCTACAACAAAATTATACTATGCAATACCCATACATCTCATGTATTCTAGATCATAACATGCATCTACTCATAGCCCGGCTCTTGATGCCACTGTTGGGGAACACGATAGAAAATAAAAATTTCCGGTATAGCGAGCACGCCCAGGACCACTATGGAGACTGCATACAAGGTTTGATCTGATCCGTACCGACTCGAAGCGCAGCGGAAGAAGAGTCGGTGGAGATTGTTGGTGCAGATCCCCGCAGCTAGGATTTTACGACCTCCCAACCGTGAGGATGTACTCCCTCGTCGAATAGCCCTTCGAGAGGCGGTCAGACAGTCCCCCGGACGATGTCGCAGACAGCCCTTCGGGAGGACCCTCGAAAATCGAACGGAGACTCGGACAGCCCTTCGGGAGGACACACGAACAGCCCCTCGGGCAAAAGATCGAAACTACGACCTCTCTACGGGGTTGCACACATACGGTGTCATCTATCCGGCAGGGCTTCGCCGTCCAGAACTAGTTCCTGCCGGAACCCAGACAGCCTTTCGGCTCTACGAAAGACTCTTTTCGTGGGAGGGAGAGAGAGAGCTTGCAAAGCAAAGCATGTGTATGAGAGCACAAGGATGAAGAGATGGCAGCCCACATCTCCTCTATTTATAGGAAAACCAAGGGTTAGGGTTGGGACTTGAAAAATACCAAACTACCCCCACTTTATGTCACACATAAAAAATAAGAAGAAGGAAAATGGGTGCCATGTGGAGCTCCATGGAGGAGCTCCTCCCTTGGCCGGCCAACCCTTGGGGGTGGGCGCATGAGGAGCTACCTTGCTCCCCAATCCCTTCTAGAAGCCTTTTTGGAAATATCCAAAAAGGTGTTTTTCCATGAATGTCCAAAAAGCACTTTCACTATTCACGACGACATTTTTCAGCGTCCGATCGAACTGAAAATATTTATGTGGCCTTAGAACAATTCTAGTACCCCACTAAAATAATTTTTAATGCGATCCGGAACAATTCCGGAATAGTGATTTTCATCTGCGAAAAGCATCTGAAGCGGTTCCGGTAGCTCCGGAACATTTCCGGTTTTTCTTCCGGAAAATTCCCAGAAGTTTCCAGAATGATTCTGGCACCCTCCAAGAATTATCAGGCATGTACCGAAACCAATTTGACTTAATGGTATCCCCTGAAACTACATTTCAGTTTTACCGAAACTGTTCCGGTGTCCTGTCTGCGGAACTTTTCCGCTGTCCGAAACTTTTCCGGTGTCCGAAACTTTTCGGTGATTTTCTCTCAGACTCCTTGTCTAGTATTCAACAGATAGATGACCCTTAAGCGTGTGACCCTATAGGTTCGGTGAAGCATAGACATGACCTAGAACCCCTTCCGATCAATGATCAACATCGGAGCCGTGGACACCCATATTGACCCCTATACCCACACGAATGAATATTCGAGTGAACCTCTAGTTGCCGTGAGCTATTCCCGTTGCTTCACGATATGTTACAATTACCCGAGGTGAGACATGTAGGCATCCTCGTGGACCAACCACTTGTCCACTATGCCAGTTACCTCGTTGCCGGTATTGTTCTCTTTTCTCGTTCCCGTGTTCCGGCATCCCCGTGATCAAATCACAAAGTGTCTAGCCAGACGATGATGGATACCATAACACCGAGAGGGCCCAGAGATACCTCTCCATCGTTGGAGGAGCAAATCCCAATCTCGAGCTATCAAGTTACTTGACATACTTTTCCATGAACCCGTAAGCCGCCGTAATAGCCACCCATTTACGGATGACATTTAACAAACCCCAAAGTTCATGAAGCAAGCATGAAGAAACTCGATACTCTCAAGGTCTAAGGAATTATGCAAACGTTAACCATCTATGTGTTATTAACCATTAACTTGTGACGAATGTATCTCATAGCATAACATCAATTCGGATCGATTCAACACGAGTGTTCTACCAACATCGCGTCCTCAAAATTGCCGGCATAGCCATGCCCATGATCAGGAAAACAGGACCATCATGCAACACTTGAGCCAGTCTTAGAGGCAAGACTAGGAATACAATTTACTGTTTATTATACCACACGTGCACATGAGTTTCCCTCCAAGCCTCGTTTAATTTGTAGACTCGAGAATCATTGCAGTTATAGCATGGAACATAAACATTCATTACAAACTTTGGAGATACAAAATAACTGTTATTACTGCCTCTAGGGCATATCTCCTACAATAAGTGTATGGAAGCTCAAATGAAGCTAAGTGAGTGTGCATCCAACTTGCTTGCTCATGAAGACCTCGGGAAATTAAGGAAGCCCGTCATCGGAATATACAAGACAGGTTCTACAATGAGAAATTCCCACTAGCATATGAAAGTGATAAAAACAGGAGACTCTCTATACGAAGAACATGGTGCCTCTTTCACGCACAAGTGTGGAAAAAGAAATTATAGCACAATCCCTTCTCTCTTTTCTCTCATTTATTCTATTTTATTTTTCTTTTCTTTTCTATTCTATTTTTATTTTTTCTTTTCCTCTTTTTTCTTTTCTTTCTTTCTTTCTTTTATTTTATTTTTCGTCCCGAGTCTCACCCCGACTTGTGGGGGAATCATTGTCCCCATCATCCTTTCCTCATTGAGATGGTGCCCTAATAATACTTATCATCACACTTTTATTTACTTACAACTCAATATGAAAAACTATAGTATGACTCTATATGAATACCTCTGGCAGTGTACCCAGATGTGCAATGATCAAGCGTAACATGTAAAAAAATTGATCAACGGTGGCTTTGCCACAAATACCATGTCAACTTATATGATCATGCAAAGCAATATGACAATGAAAGTACTAGTCATATGATGTGATGGTGGAAGTTGCATGAAAATATATCTTGGAAAGGCTATTGAGATGCCATGATAGGCAGGTATGGTGGCTGTTTTGAGGAAGATATAATAAGGATTATGTACAACAAAGCGTATCATGTCATGGAGTTTGGATGCACCGGTGAAGGTTGCACCAATCCTCGAGGTGAGAATGGGAATACATGGTACTGAAGAGGCTAGCAAATATAAGGTGGTGAGAGTGCGTACATCCATGGATTAACATTAGTCATAAAGAACTCACATACTTATTGCAAGATTTTATTAGCTCTCTTGAAGCAAAGTACTACTCACATGCCCCTAGGGAGGAGGTTCAGAGGAGTTAACCATCGTGCGCCTTCGACCCGGAACAACACTAGGATTTCAACAAGCAATAAGTATGCTCACACATCATCACCATGCCATAAAAATATTTAGATGAACAACAAGTTAACACCCTCTAATTCACAATATTCTTACTAACCAACGATCGTGCACTCATGCCCTTTCACATTACCACATCAATATCATTAACCCACATTTTCTATTTTATGTGTGCTATATGTGGTTTTGATTATGCACTCAATGGATACCTATTATTTTTGGACTTGTCTTATAACCCATGCAAATTATCGTCACTATTTATTAACTCTCAAACAAATATAAGTGAATAACGAGAGTGTAATTGTTTCTATAAAATCTATACACCACCGTGTTGTAAAAGATATAAGTGAAGTACTAGAGCAACTGCTAAGCTCAAACGATATAAGTGAAGCACAAAGAGTATTCTAACAAATCATGGTGATCTTGTGTCTCTCTCAAGTGGGTGTGTCCAGCAAAAATGATTGTGGGATACTAAAACAAAAACAAACTAAATCAAACCACGCTCTAAGCGAAACTCATATCATGTGATGAATAAAAACATAGCTCCAAGTGACATACTGATGGATTGATACGAAAGAGGAGATGCCTTCCGGGGCATCCCCAAGCTTACATGCTTGAGTATTCCTAGAATATTACCTTGGGGTGCCTTGGGCATACTGTGGGGACCCCGACTCAAAAGTCATGATCACCGAATGTATGTGCACAGTGATCCCAGAGATCGATGCTCACCGAACACACAGAAACTTAATAACAAGAGTCTTACATCCGTTACGTACCGTTTGTACTCAAATATGGCCTTTATGGCCAAGTTTTCATAATCTTGCAGCAGAAATCTTCAAGGATAGCATGAACCCATGTCATCTGCCTTAACCCTACAGGCATTCTGACTGGGAAGCGTCCTAGCTCGCACGTACGTCACCATGGTAATATTCATCACAACCTGGTCTCTCATGCCTGGCCAATAAAATATACAGTGGCAAGCCAATGAGTACTTTGAATGTACTCGCAAGCAACCCATGTTTGGAACAAGGTACAACAAAGCATGATATAGCACTAAGTAGGTAGTTTTACAGAAAGCTAATTTTGAGTGCAGTGACATGATCAACTAACTTATGTAAGCATGCATCAACAGTTGGCAGATATCCATATGAACAAGTTATAGATATCATCATAAGCAAGGGGGTTGAACATCTCATGTTCATTCATCACATCAAATCATTTGACTTAACTCAAGTATCATCCTTGTCACCAACACACACACACACACCAAGTTTGGGTAGCACAAGAGCGGTCATGCAACTGTTCTTGACCGTGGACACGGCTATTCGAATAGTTTACACTCTACAGAGGTTGCACACTTTACCCACAAGACTCGAGAAACTTTCGTGTCAAGCCATGACTCGCGGTATTGTCCATATCTGAGGTAAGTACCCGAGCATTGTCTTTCCCCTGGCGACACTAAACAAAGAGTCCACTCGATTGGTACACATCCCTCATGATGTACATCATACGAGCCTCTCTCCAGATCGTACCATCCATGAAGGGACCAATGGTATGCCCGATGCCCATGAAGACAGCACATGGTCGCCCTACCAGGCACGACCCCGTATCGAGAGTGACCACGTCACGCCCGCCACTAGTAATGCATGCTCTATGCTAGTACCCACCAAGGTAGTTAACAAAGCCTCGTCCCATAAGGGGTATCATGGTTGTACATGTAAGGTTGGAATAACGGTCGCAGCTTACACCAATCCGTTTTCGAAAACCACACACACTCACTTACTTCGGTACACCACTTCTTTATCAAGTGGTTACCTAGTTCATCACCATCTCCCTCGGGCATTAGTGTCACCCAACGGGGTTTTCGAAACCATTTTTGTTTCCATCACCATGCATATTTCTGATCCCACTTGTGTAGCATCTACTAAGCATCCTATCTACTCCCACCCGCACAACCCTCATAAGGATGTAGGGTCATGCACGATGCAAGTATCAAAGAGAAGGTATCGGAGGAATCCCACCGAAGGGGACACCACATCAACATGATCAACATCACGAAATAAAGTGCTATATGCCATGCGTTAAAAAGGGTTTCATAGTCATGGTTAAAGGGCTGCTTGCCTGGCTTAATAACGTCTTCGAGGTCTTCACACGCTTCTCGTCCAATCTGGGCACTTCGTCTACTTCGTCAACTATCGCCGGAAATAACCACAATAAGCAACATAACAATCAGAGAAATTGATCTATAAATAGGAGTTTTATTTTTTCTTGGACACCTCTTGTCTTGAGAAAAAAAACCAAGGAGGTTTTATTGGATGTGGGTCAAGGGGGAGCCTTTAATGTTGCCAATGAAGGAAATGATCATCCTATAAGATGTGCATAGAAAATATATTTTTTAAATGTATGGATGAACTAATCAAGCAGGGCATGATTTAGAAGATTTTAGGAATTAGTTCTACTGGATTTGGAGTGGGGATGAAATTCCTACGATTTTCCAAAGATGAAGTAAACGGAAACTGGGTCATTTATTAGATCCAACAGAATAGGTGCATGGTAAAAATGTTCAACATGGCTAGACAATTAGGGCATGACATTTAGAGCTTCTCGAAGTTTGAATCACTGCATTTCGAGCTGATTTGAGTCCTCTATGGATTTTACAAGTGGGGCATTTCATAGTTCAAATTCAAATTTGAATTTGAACATAACAGAAAAGTTTTATGGAAAAATGAGTAGGATATTTATTTGGATATATCATGATTTTAGGAACAACTAGGGCTTTGAATCATAAGACTTGGAGTTATAATGAATTCTTTAGAATTAATTTAGTCTCTCTGGAAAAATCAGGAAAATGATTTATACCTAAATGGGCATAAGTTGTGTTGGAAATATGCCCTAGAGGCAATAATAAATTGGTTATTATTATATTTCCTTGTTCGTGATAATCGTTTATTATCCATGCTATAATGGTATTGATTGGAAACTCAAATACATGTGTGGGTACATAGACAACACTGTGTCCCTAGTATGCCTCTAGTTAACTAGTTCGTTAATCAAAGATGGTCAAGGTTTCCTAGCCATAGACATGAGGTGTCATTTGATAATGGGATCACGTCATTAGGAGAATGATGTGATGAACAAGAGCCAAACTATAAACATAGCATGAGATCATGTCAAGTATCTGTTCCTATGACCATGAGATCATGCAACTCACTGACAACGGAGGAATAGCTTGTGTGTATCAAACGTCACAACGTAACTGGGTGACTATAAAGATGCTCTACAGGTATCTTCGAGGGTGTCTGTTGAATGGGCATGGATCAAGACTGGGATTTGTTACTCCATGTGACGAAGAGGTATCTTAGGGCCCACTCTGTAATACAGCATCACAATAAGCCTTGCAAGCAATGTGACTAAGTGTTAGCCACGGGATCTTGCATTACGGAACGAGTAAAGAGACTTGTCGGTAACGAGATTAAACTAGGTATAGAGATACCGACGATCGAATCTCGGGCAAGTAACATACCGAAGAACAAAGGGAACATCGTATATGATTAAATGAATCCTTGACATAGAGGTTCAACCGATAAAGATCTTCGTAGAATATGTAGGAACCAATATGGGCATCCAAGTCCCGCTATTGGTTATTGACTATGGAGGTTTCTCAGTCATGTCTACATAGTTCTCGAACCTGCTGGGTCTGCACACTTAAGGTTCGGTGATGTTTTGGTATAGTAGAGTTATGTTCGGTAGTGTACCGGGAATGCCGGGAGGGTACCGGCGGCCACCGAGAGGGGTGTATCGACCCAAAGGACCTCATGGGTTGTGGGAGGAGTCAAACCATCCCCTAGTGGGCTGGCCGAACCGCCCACTAAGTCCCATGCGGCTAAGGGTGGGAAAACCCCAAAGGTGGAAAGGTGGAAATGGTTTCCAAGTGGAGAGGAGGAATCCTACTCCTGGTAGGATTGGAGTAGGACTCCTCCACCTCCAATTTCGTCCAACCCTTGAGGGTTTGAGGCTGCCTCCTCCCCTCCCTCCCTCCTATATATACGAGAGGATTTAGAGGGGATAGCGAACCCTAATTGCCACGTGCTCTCTCTACTTCCTCTAGATCGTTTTCTCCTTTAGTCTAGTTTCGGCAGTGCTTAGGCGAAGCCGTGCCAGAATAGTTCCACCACCACCGCCGCCGCATCGTCGCTCTGACGGATAAATCATCTACCTCTCCGCCTCCTCTTGCTGGATCAAGAGGGCGGAGATCGTCATTGAGCTGTACGTGTGCTGAACGCGAAGGTGCCATCCATTCGGCGCTAGAATGGAAGGACCGTGATCAGGATTGTGAGACGATTCGTGATTTGATCGCGAGATGGATCGTGATGGGATCGCAGGACAAATTGTGATTGGATTGCGAGATGGATCGTAATGGGATCGCGGGAAACTCGACGATTTGGATCGCGAAGACGTTCGACTACATCAACTGCGTTTCTTAACGCTTCCTGCTTAGCGATCTAGAAGGGTATGTAGATCCACTCTCCCTCTCATAGATACTCATCAGCATGGATAGATCTTGCGTGTGCGTAGGAAATTTTTTGTTTCCCATGCAACATTCCCGAACAAGTTGTGCACTGAGCGTAACTTAGCTCTGCCGCGCACTGGGCCGCCCAGCGGCTCAGCCGCGCGCATGCATATAGCCACGTCGAAGGCATATTCTTTGTAACACGACTTCTTCGCGGGGAGGCACAAACATGGGATGGAGCCTCCACTTATGCACGGGCCCATCCATTGGGTCGCCTATAGGTGGGGGCCCGCCTGGCAGGCCCACCCTCTTCCTCCCGCTCGAGCAGAGTTGGGGCAGGGCAGGCGGACCCGAGCGGCTCCGGCGCTCGCCCCCGACGGCACCGGCTGTCTCCGACGACGCAAATACCCAAGCACTACAACGAAAGCTAGTAAGGTATACATGAATAACATGTATATCATATATACCTTGTTTGTTGTTGGCCGCCTTCTTGTCAGCCAGATACTTGGGGTAGTTCCGCTTCCAGTGACCAATTCCCTTGCAATGAAAGCACTCGGTTTCTAGCTTGGGTCCAGCCTTGGGTTTCTTCACGGGAGGGGCAACTGTTTGCCACTCTTCTTGGAGTTGCCCTGCTTGCCCTTGCCATTCTTCTTGAAACTAGTGGTTTTATTGACCATCAACACTTGATGCTCCTTCTGAATCTCAGACTCAACGACTTTTAACATCGCAAACATCTGGGCGACTGATTTGTTCATCCCGTTCATGTTATAGTTCAACACGAAGCTCTTGTAGCTAGGTGGCAATGATTGAAAAACTTTGTCAGTGATCGCCTCTACTGGAAGGGGCATTCCCAATTCAGCCAGACGGGTGGAATACCCACACATTCTGACTATGTGTTCACTTATAGACCCATTCTCCTCCATTTTGCAAGCATAGAACTTATCAGAGGTCCCATACCTCTCGATCCGGGCATTCTTCTGAAAGATATCAACTCCTGGAACATATCATATGCTCCATGACGTTCAAAACATCTTTGAAGTCACGGTTCTAAGCCATACAACATTGCACATTGAACCATTGAGTAATCATCAGAACGTGCCTGCCAGGCGTTCACAACGTCTACAGACTCAACTGGAGCGAGTGGATCACCAAGCGGTGCATCAAGGACATAAACCTTCTGGGAAGCCGTGAGGATAATCCTCAGATTACGGGCCCAGTCCACAAAGTTACTTCCATCATCTTTCAACTTAGCTTTATTTAGGAACGCACTAAAATTCAGGGGTGCTACTGCGCGATCCATTGATCTAAAACATAAAAATGCAAAGGTTACTAAGACTATTGTTCAAGATAATGAGTTTAGTTAATCAAATTACTAAAGCTCCCACTCAAATTGGCATCCCTCAGGTCATCTGAGTGATACATGATCCAAATTCACCAACTCAAGTCCGATCATCACGTGAGTTGAGGTGGTTTCAATGGTGAACATCATCATGTTGATCATATCTACTATATGACTCATGTTCGAACTTTCGGTCTCTTGTGTTTTGAGGCCATGTCTATACATGCTAGGCTCGTCAAGTTTAACCCGAGTGTTATGCACATGCAACACTGGCTTGCACCCGTTGTATGTGAATGTAGAGTCTATCACACCCGATCATCACGTGGTGTCTCGACACGACGAACTTTCGCAACGGTGCACACTCGGGGAGAACACAATTTATCTTGAAATTTAAGTGAGGGATCACCTTATAATGCTACCGTCGTCCTTATCAAAACAAGGTGCATAAAAGGATTGACATCACATGCAAATCATCACTAACATGATATGGCCATGAACTAATGCTTTTGATCTCCATCTTCAAAGCACCGGCATGATCTCCATTGTCACCGGCACAACACCATGATCTCCATCATCTTGATCTCCATCAATGTGTCTCCATGAGGTTGTCGCACCAATTGTTGCTTCTACGACTATTGCTAACTCATAGCGATAAAGTAAAGCAAAAACGGTGAAAATAATTAAAGACAACCCCGTCGGCCATCTTTGTGCAACAAAGTTACACGTCAGTCGATGGAACCAGTCTCTCGTAAGAGTACGAGTAAGGTTGGTCCGGGCCGCTTCATCCCACAATACCGCTGAATCAAAACACGACCAAGGGAGGAAGCAATCTAAGCATCAACACCCACAAACTCCTTTGTGTTCTACTCGTGATCTCATCTACACATAGACCTAGCTCATGCTCCCACTGTTGGGGAACTATGCATGGGAAACAAAAAAATTCCTATGCACATGCAAGATCTATCCATGGTGATGAGCATCTACGAGAGGGAGAGTAGATCTACATACCCTTGTAGATCGGTAAGCGGGAAGTGTTAAGAAACGTGGTTCATGTAGTCCAACGTCTTCGCAATTCAAATCGCCGAGCGCCCCGCGATCCAATCATGATCCGTCCTGATCTAGCACCGAACGGACGTCACTGCCGTGTTCATGAAAGCACATTTGCTCCCTTGGTGGTTTTGGTAATTAATAACAACATATAAGTCATTGAACTAATGTTTCCACCAAGTATATTTCAGGAAATGTTCAATGTTAGGATTGGCAAAAGGAGATTGTGGAGAAACCCCAAGATGCAAGGAAATAGGCTGGCCAAGTTTCAAGAAAGAGGACTCTACATTTTATATTTGTGAGAAATCACTTTGAGTCCATAGGAAAGCCAATACTATTAAAAGGGGGTAAGGTTTTGTTGGTGAATAATATGCTCAAACGTGCACAAGTGATAGTCGCCAAAAACATCCACAAACTCTCCCACCAAACTCTGTTCTATACCTACCACTCAAAATTGGTGCAACAAACTCTCCCATACCGGTGCCACCGATTCCAGAACCTAGACAGACTCAAGCCAAACCCTAGCCACTTCGGTGCAACCAATTCCATACCGGTGCCACCGAGTTTAGGTTGCCAGCTTTCTGTTACGCAAAATTCACTTTTTTGGTCCCACCGAGAATGTTGGATCGGCATCACCGAGATTGGAAATCTGACCATTGGTCACCTTATCGGTGCAACCGAGTTTCGTGTATCGGCTTTACCGAGATTCAAAAATTGCCACCTTTTGGTCACTTCGGTACCACCGAAATTAACACATCAGTGTCACCGAGTTGGTCATTTTGTGTGTAACGGTTGGATTTTTGGGGATGCCTATATATACCCCTTCACCATCACTTACTCGAGAGAGAAGCACTCAGAACTATTCCATATGTATCCTATTAGATTTTCTGAGAGAGAACCACCTACCCTTGTGTTGAGGTCAAGATCTTCCACTCCAATCATATGGATCTTGATTTCTAGCCTCCCTAAGTAGCTTTCCACCAGTCCCATCTCTTCCACCATGCCAAATCCATGAGAGAGTGATTGTGTGCTGAGGAGTCTATCATCTTGAAGCACAAGAGCAAGGAGTTCATCGTCATTACCGAGCCTATTACCTTTTGGAGGGTGGTGCCTCCTAGATTGGTTAGGTGTCGCTTGGGAGCCTCCTACTTTGTATTGTGGAGTTAACCAAGAGGTTTGTAAGGGCAAGGAGATCGCCTACTTCATGAAGATCTACCCATAGTGAGGCTAGTCCTTCATGGACGGAAGCCGTATGGAATAGTCAAGGTTGCTACTTCGTGGACCCTTTTGGGTGGAGCCCTCCATGGACTCTCACGACCGTTACCCTCCGTGGGTTGAAGACTCCATAAACATGAATGTACGATAGCACCACCTATCGGAACCACGGGAAAAATCATCATGTCTACAACTACGTTCGATCTTCCTACCCTATCCCTTCTATACATGCGTGTTGTTACTTTTCGCTGCTATATACTCTTAGACTTGCATGTGTAGGGTGTACTTGACTTGCCATGAAATGCTAAAAACTGTCAACCCTAAAACTTGGTATAGGCAAAACTTTTAATTGGTCAAGTAGTCTAATCACACCCCCCCTCTATACATACTTTCGGTCCTACAAGTGGTGTCAGATCTTTGGTCTCCATTGCTAAGGTCTCACAACCTAGGAGAAGTATGGCGTCTAGTGAGGGAAGTTATCACCGTAGAGGTCCGTACTTTGATGGCACTAATTTTGCTAGTTGGAAGCACAAAATGAAAATGCATATTCTTGGTCATAACCCCGCCGTTTGGGTTGTTGTTCGTGTTGGCTTGCAAGGTGAGTTCTTTGTGGATGGACGGGAACCGGATCGTGAAGCGACCGCGGATGAATTGAAGATGTTGCAACTCAATGCTCAAGCATGCGACATTCTATTCAACTTCTTATGCCCGGGATACTTTGGTTGATATGCACGAAGGAACCGAGTCCGTGAGAGAATCCAAGTTAGATGTTCTTCAAGGTCAGCTTGACAAGTTCAAGATGAAGGATGGTGAAGGAGTCACAGAGATGTACTCTAGGCTAGCTCTCATCACCAATGAGGTTTCCGGCTTAGGAAATGAAGAAATGACCGACAAATTCATCATCAAGAAGATACTTAGATCTTTGGATGAGAGATACGACACCGTGTGCACATTAATCCAAATCATGCCAAACTACAAAGATCTCAAGCCTACAGAAGTCATTGCAAGGATTGTTGCTCATGAGATGACACTCAAAGATAAAGAAGAGCTTCATCACAAGTCTAGCGGTGCTTATAAAGCCACAAGTGATGCTCCCGCAACTTCAAGCAACAACCTTGTCACCAATGAAGAGATAAGCCTCATGGTCAAGAAATTCAACAAGTTCTACAAGAATAGAGGCAAAGAAAGAAACTCCAACTCAAGATATGAAGAGAAGCGTTTGTCAAGTCATGACCGCAATTGTTACAATTGTGGGAAGCCCGGAAACTACTCAAATGAGTGCACGGCTCCCTACAAAAGAAGAGAAGAGTCACCTCGAAGACGAAGCTCAAGAAATGAGTCACCACAAAGAGAGAGAGAAGGAGTAGAGATGACCGTTATGAACGAAGACACTCAAGGAGAAGTAGAGATTCGGAGAAGAAGGACAAGTACACCAAGAGCTACTCAAGAAGAAAACATCAAGCTCATATTGGTGAATGGGTTTCTGGCTCCAAATCCGACAACAACTCTAAGAGAAGCTATCACTCTGACTCCGACCATAGTCGAGATGATGGTGTTGCCAGAATTTCTCTAGTGACTACCAACTCCTATGATCTATTTGATTCACCAAACGAAGGGAGTGGAAGTTGCTTCATGGCTAAAGGCCCCAAGGTATCACACCCCGAGTATCTTGATTTTGATAGTAATTAAGATGATTTGCTTTGTGATGATGACTTGCTTTATGATAAAACTAGTGATGTTGATCAAAATGAACTTGATAATTCTCATGCTAGTCAAGATGAGTCATTTGATGATGATAAGATTAAAATAGAATAACTAACTAAAGAACTAAACACTCTTAAGTTAGCTCATGAATCTACTCTCAAAGATCATAGAGAGCTTGTGAGAACTCATGAGAAGCTATGCTTCGAGAAGCTCAACTTGGAGCAAGAGCATGAGTTTCTCAAAGCTATCAATGACGATCTCCGAAAGAAGACCTCATCTTATCTATCCAAACGACTACTCTTGTCTACTTTCATGCCTCAAGTTAAAACTAAGTAATCTAGTAACAAAGGCAAGAAAGGTTCTTAATCTAGTAGAAACAATAAAAATGCTAAACCCAATGATGTTGCTTCTAGTAGTTCTATTGATTCCACTAATGATGATTCTCTTAGCCAAGTTACACTTGAGCAACAAAATGCTTTATTGAAAGGAATTATAGAGAAAGGTATCAACAAGAGTCTTGCCGGATGTAAGCAATTTGAGGAAATTGTACGCAAACATGGAGGATACCGGAAGAATCGTGGTGTTGCTACATCAACGCTAATGGAGTTGAGTGGGAAGAAGGTCAATATCCCAAGCCCAAGTTTGTTCCTCAAAAGAAGAGGTATGAAAATACTCTTCCCAAGGGGACAAACACTCAAGATGACCTTCCACCACAAGACCACAAGCTCAAGGGCAAGAACAAGCTTCAAGAGGACATTGACTCACATGAAGATGAACCCCTAGCTTTGCTGGAGTGGGTTCCTAAGGCTACTTCAAGCTCAACTACTACTAAGGCCACCTCAAAACCAAGGATCCCCATCAACTTGATGTGGGTACCCAAGAAGAAGAACTAGAAGGTTCTTGAGGGGTGACTCCGCCAATGAAATTCACTCACATTCATTATTGGCAAGGACTTTTTGCACTCAACATCAACTCAATAAAATAGTTCAAGGAGTCACATATTCCCTCAAAGGTAAGAAAGGGACAAGGTAATCTCTAATCAATGGACATCATAACATTTGCTTTGCACTCCATGTCCATATATATCCTTGTATTTGTCTCTTGTGTGTTGGGACTAACCCATGTAGGTGAGAAGAGAAAGCAAACAACAAGGATGCTCCCAGCTCTTGATGATCGTCATCAACATTGAGCGTCCACAACTACCTCACCAACATGAAGTCTTCATCGACAAAACCCAAGGTTAGTTTATCCCTCTTATGGGGGGATGTCACATTAAGGGGGAGCTTTACTCTAAGACTTGAGTCAAAGCATCTCTTAGTATGTGACAACATTAAATGATTTATGAAAAAGGTGGTAACCCCACTTGTGCTTAAACGATGAGTATGACCTATGATCAAGTACTCTTACTTGTCTCCTAAGTCAAATACTCATATATAGATGACTTCGTCATCGCCCAAGTGCATCTTAGATGCTAGAGTGATTGTGCATGTTTGTCATGATTTCTTTTGACATCTTATTGTGTGAGCATGTTGGTCTGCATTTATTTTCTCATTCGACGACATCCAATTGTTGCTATTTGGTTTTGATTTATCTTTTGCCAATTGGATGGACAAGAATGCCTAGGACCACTCTTTAGCTATCTATGCTTTCTCACCTCATATTCCATTCATGCTGCATCACAAAATTTGAACAAGTGATTTTCGATCCCTCTGTGTGTGGAGCACTCGGAGTTCCGTATCGACAAGGACTGAACATTAAAACCTCCCAAGTGCATCTCGGTGGAACCAACCCAACAATCTCGGTCTCACCGATTGCCTAGGGTTGATCTGGTTTTCTATCTCGGTAACACCGATTTCATATTCTTGGTTACACCAAGTTTCCCTGTCAGCTAACAGTTGTGGAACTCGGTGATACCGAAAACATAAGATCGGTATCACTGACAGTGAAGGGTATATATGTTGTGGACCCCGACGCTTTGAAATTCAATCTTCAACGTCGCACCTTAGAACCCTAAGTTGCCGCCTCGAGACCCCTGGTCGTCGCTCTTGTCTTCCTGAGCTCCTCCGTCGCTGGGAATTGCCGCCATCGACGAAATCTACTCCATCGTCGCCGCCGTAGAGGATCCGCGCCAAGCTAGGGTACGAATTCGATCTCTAGTGTGCTCCCCATTCGATTCTTGCGCATTAGATACTTGATTATCATCTTTGCACCCTTTGCGTAGATATTCATCCACTTAAAACTGCAAAATCTCGAGTTAGATGGATTTTCTAGGGTTTTGTCGTCCGCCCGGTATATCTCGGTGGAACCGAAACGAAAATACCGGTCTCATCGATATGTTTTTCTATGAGGGCGAGAACTGACTCGGTGGAACTGAGTAGCTCTTTTCGGTCCTACCGAAAAGGCTGCCAAGTTTCTGTTAACGAGTTGGTTTGTCTCGATCTCACCGAAAAATTCTCTTCGGCTGCACCGATATGTATGTGACAAATTGCAAAACTTTTGAAAACTCATTGCTCAAATTTCCAAAACCAGCCTCATTTTGTGATAACTCATCTACTTCTGCTCATCTACACTCTATTCACCGGGTCAGTATGTCAGGCTCAGAGGACAGTCAGAATGTGCCAGAGCAGGGAGTTGATATGAGTTCTGGAACAAGCCCAGAAGTCAATTCTTTCTCAGACCCAGGCACCCCCAGCTCTCATGGGT
This sequence comes from Hordeum marinum, assembly GCA_022496015.1. Classification (NCBI taxonomy): domain Eukaryota; kingdom Viridiplantae; phylum Streptophyta; class Magnoliopsida; order Poales; family Poaceae; genus Hordeum; species Hordeum marinum. The sequence continues at coordinate 379,095,771 of CM039675.1, forward strand.
TGCCCAAGGCTGCTACCAATACCAGGAAGAAGCTGAACTTAGATGAAGAGGATTCAGACTTCGTTCCAGAGGAGATTCTTGCTAAGAAGCAATAGAAGGCTGCAACTGAAGCTACTTCCTCTTGAAGAGTTGTCAGAAAAAATTATGCACCATCTTCTACCTTCAAGGCTCATGAGACAGCTAGAGCAACAATGTCAGTTGAGGTCCCCAAGAGAGCTATGCCTAAGAAGGCGGGAGAGAAGAAGTCAAGGAAGAGGATCATTCATGTGAATGGCAGGCCCACTTCCATGTATGAAGATCCAGAGGAAGCAATTGGTGATGCTACTGAGGAGGATGAGCCAGCCACAAAGGCTCCTCCCAAGAAGAAGGCAAAGAAACGTATGTCTGATGCTATGCCTAAGACCAGCACATCCAAAAAGGCTGCTGAGAAGCCTAAGAGGACAACTAGGCATATTCCAGCTTCTGAAAAGAACAAAGGAACTGCTTCCAGAATTGAAGATGTGGATGACTTGACAACACTGATGAAGCTTAGACCACACCTCCTAGTTCACAATACCAGCTACCCACTAGCTAAGGACATGAAGAAGAGGAAGGATTCTGGATTGAGGGCATGGAGAGCTATAGATCCTTATGCCCAGAGGAAGAAAAGAGATGTGCACTACAGGTTCTATACTAAGGAGCAACAAGACTTCTATGAGAATGTGCTCTTTGACAAGAGTCCAGCTGTCAGTGACATGCGTTACGTTGATTGGAAGTTCATCAAGGAGAATGAGGATTACTTTCCAAGTGTCCAGGACAACTTCCACTGCATAGGTCTGGATGAGTTCGTTGGCAAAGAATTCATAGCATGGAATGACGAAATGATCATACAATTCTACTCCACTGCACACTTCTACGGAGATGGTAGAATTGTGTGGATGACTGAAGGTGCGAGATATGAATCAACTGTTGAGGAATGGGTTGATATCTTAGGAGTTCCTGAAGCACAGGATGGTGACTTGGATGATTACTCAGAATCCAAGGCTAGCCACAATGCTATGGCTAACATGTATAAGGAGATCCCTGCTGCAAATGTGAAGTCTCACAGGCTAGGATCAATCTATTTTCTTCAAGCTGGCCTCCGCACTATCAACACCATTCTGAGGCATACCCTGATGCCCAAGTCCGGATATGACAAGATGATTCGAGGCCACTCCATAAACATGTTGATCCACCTTGACAGTCACACCAGGATCAGAGTCATGGATCTGATTGTAGAGACAATCAAGAGGGTTGCTACTGACCAGAAGCGCTCCTGCTGTTATGCACCCTATATCCAGATGCTCATCAACTCAAGACTGGAGAAGCATTTGCCCTAGATCACCCACATTTGCCCCTACAGCCAAATCTCGAGGACAATGTTGTGGTGATGGATGTAGATCATCCCACTTCAGCCGCAGCTCGGGAGGAAGCAGAGGCAGTTAGAGCCACTAGTGCTCAGGTCCCTAGATCCAGGAACGAGCAAATGGATCTACTGATATCATCTATTTAGGGCATGCAGAAGGACATTAAGGGGATTCTAGACAACCAAAACAGTCTTGTCAGGATCTTTGAGACCATAACCCTTAGTGATAAGGTGGACGGGCTGACAAAGACAGTCACAGAGCTTCAGCATAAAGTTGACTTCGTGCACATCCCTCGGGTCTCTTCTACTTCAGAAGATGAGGAGGAGGAGGAGGATGATTCACCTCTCGGGCAGGCACTCAGTTCACCACTTAGGCCAGATCAGCCACTGTGCCAGCTCCATCAGCTCCAACAGCTCCATTAGCTCCATCATCTTCTGCTCCATCAGTGACCACTCCAGCTCCATCAATGATGTCTGTAGAGATCTTCGCCGACACTGTCATCTCGACTCCTTCATCAACAACCGGAGGAGATATGCCCAAGAACGCATAGATTTATGCCTTTGATCTTTTTGGTAACTTGTTAACAAAGGGGGAGAAGTGTATATAGATCTTTAGGCTTCGAGCGAGAGAGCGATTTGGTGTTTTATTGCTTTTCAAAACCTTTGGTTCTTTTGGTTTGACGTGAGATACTTTTGTGTTGATGTGTGTTATGATACATTGTTAGATGCTACTATTTCCTATCATCTTAATGCTTATGAGATGATCATTCACCCTTGCTTGTGTGTGTTGTGCCATGTTATTCATTCTCTAATTATTCTCGCACACCACCAAGTTGTATGTGACATGGAAGAAGTGCCCCACTTACCTAATCGATTGTGCATTTGCATTCAAACGCAAATTCAAAATAATGCACAAATTTAGGGGGAGCTCTTGTTTATCACATACCTCTCAAAGCGACGATTATATTCATTGATTTTATCATATGTCGAAGCTTTGATCTATATGTTGTCATCAATTACCAAAAAGGGGGAGATTGAAAGCACATTTGCTCCCTTGGTGGTTTTGGTAATTAATAACAACATATAAGTCATTGAACTAATGTTTCCACCAAGTATATTTCAGGAAATGTTCAATGTTAGGATTGGCAAAAGGAGATTGTGGAGAAACCCCAAGATGCAAGGAAATAGGCTGGCCAAGCTTCAAGCAAGAGGACTCTACATTTTATATTTGTGAGAAATCACTTTGAGTCCATAGGAAAGCCAATACTCTTAAAAGGGGGTAAGGTTTTGTTGGTGAACAATATGCTCAAACGTGCACAAGTGATAGTCGCCAAAAACATCCACAAACTCTCCCACCAAACACTGTTCTATACCTACCACTCAAAATCGGTGCAACCAACTCTCCCATACCGGTGCCACCGATTCCAGAACCTAGACAGACTCAAGCCAAACCCTAGCCACTTCGGTGCAACCGATTTCATACAAGTGCCACCGAGTTTAGGTTGCCAACTTTCTGTTATGCAAATTCACTTTTTGGTCCCACCGAGAATGTTGGATCAGCGTCACCGAGATTGGAAATCTGACCGTTGGTCACCTTATCGGTGCAACCGAGTTTCCTGTATCAGCTTTACCGAGATTCAAAAGTTGCCACCTTTTGTCACTTTGGTACCACCGAGATTAACACATCGGTGTCACCGAGTTGGTCATTTTGTGTGTAACGGTTGGATTTTTGGGGATGCCTATATATACCCCTTCACCACCACTTACTCGAGAGAGAAGCACTCAGAACTATTCCATATGTATCCTATTAGATTTTCTGAGAGAGAACCACCTACCCTTGTGTTGAGGTCAAGATCTTCCACTCCAATCATATGGATCTTGATTTCTAGCCTCCCCAAGTAGCTTTCCACAAATCCCATCTCTTCCACCATGCCAAATCCGTGAGAGAGTGATTGTGTGCTGAGGAGTCTATCATCTTGAAGCACAAGAGCAAGGAGTTCATCGTCATTACCGAGCCTATTACCTTTTGGAGGGTGGTGCCTCCTAGATTGGTTAGGTGTCGCTTGGGAGCCTCCTACTTCGTGTTGTGGAGTGAACCAAGAGGTTTGTAAGGGCAAGGATATCGCCTACTTCATGAAGATCTACCCATAGTGAGGCTAGTCCTTCGTGGACGGAAGCCGTATGGAATAGTCAAGGTTGCTACTTCGTGGACCCTTTTGGACGGAGCCCTCCGTGGACTCTCGCGACCATTACCCTCCGTGGGTTGAAGCCTCCATAAACGTGGATGTATGATAGCGCCACCTATCAGAACCACGGGAAAAATCATCGTGTCTACAACTGCGTTTGATCTTCCTACCCTATCCCTTCTATACATGCTTGTTGTTACTTTCCGCTGCTATATACTCTTAGACTTGCATGTGTAGGGTGTACTTGACTTGCCAAGAAATGCTAAAAACTATCAACCCTAAAAATTGGTATAAGCAAAACTTTTAATTGGTCAAGTAGTCTAATCACCCCCCCCCTCTAGACATACTTTCGGTCCTACAGTTCAGCACACGTACAGCTCGATGACAATCTCCGCCTTCTTGATCCAGCAAGAGGGAGCAGAGAGGTAGATGAGTTCTCCGGCAGCGCGATGGCATTGCGGCGATGGTGGTGGAGTTATTCCAGCAGGGCTTCGCCTAAGCATCGTTGAAACCGATCTAGATGAGAAACTATGATCTAGAGGAGAGGGTAGCACGTGGCTGTTTTTCGGTGTCAAGAACCCTCAAAACCTCTAGTATATATAGGAGAATGGGAGGGAGGAGGCTTATCCCCCAAGGGGCCAACCCTAGTTCGGCCGAAGTGGAGGGAGGAGTCCTCCTCCTCCAATCCTAGTAGGACTAGGACTCCTCCTCTCCCACTTGGGCCTCCTTTCACCCTTGGGATTCTTCACCCCAGACGCATGGGCTTCTAGTGGGACTTCGGCCATCCCACTAGGGGCTGGTTTACCTCCTCCCACAGCCCATGTGGCCTCTTGGGTCGAGACACCCCTCCCGGTGGTCCCCCGGTACCCTCCCGGCACTCCCGGTCCACTACCGATGAGCCCAAAACTTTTCCGGTGACCAAAACAGGACTTCCTATATATCAATATTTACCTTTGGACCATTTTGGAGCTCCTCGTGACGTCCGGGATCTCATCCGGTACTCCAAACAACCTTCGGTCACCACCATACATAACTCTATAGTACCGAAATGTCACCGAACCTTAAGCGTGCAGACCCTGTGGGTTCGAGAACTATGTAGACATGATCGAGACCTCTCTACGGTCAATAACAAATAGCGGGACCTGGATGCCCATATTGGTTCCTACATATTCTACGAAGATCTTTATCGGTCGAACCTCTATGTCAAGGATTCAGTTAATCCCGTATGTTGTTCCCTTTGTTCTTGGGTATGTTACTTTCTTTGAGTCGGGTCACTACACTTGCCCGAGATTCGATCGTCGGTATTTGTATACCTAGTTCAATCCCGTTACGGGCAAGTCTCTTTACTAGTTCCGTAATAAAAGATCCCATGTCCAACACTTTAGTCACATTGCTTGCAAGGCTTTGTTGTGATGTTGTATTACCGAGTGGGCCCTAAGATACCTCTTCGTCACACGGAGTAACAAATCCCAGTCTTGATCCATACCCACTCAACAGACACTCTCGGAGATACCTATAGTGCACCTTTATAGTCACCCAGCTACGTTGCAACGTTTGATACATACAAGGCACTCCTCCAGTGTCAGTGAGTTGCATGATCTCATGGTCATAGGAACGGATACTTGACATGCAAAAAACTATAGCAATAAACCGACACGATCATATGTTATGTTTATAGTTTGGGTCATGTCCATCACATCATTCTCCCCATGATGTGATCCCATTATCAAATGACATCTCATGTCAATGGCTAGGAAACCTTGACCATCTTTGATCAACAAGCTGGTCTACTAGAGGCATACTAGGGACAAACTGTTGTCTATGTATCCACACGTGCAATGTTTTCCAGTCAATACAATTATAGCATGGATAATAAACAATTATCATGAACAAGGAAATATAATAATAACCATCTTATCATTGCCTCTAGGGCATATTTCCAACATTGTGAGCTACTTTGTCGTTTTCGTTGACAGGAAAAGCATGCCACCCAAAATATTTTCTCTCTCAATTCAAACACTTGAGCTCTGGCATCTCTACAAATCCCTACTTCCCTCTGCGAAGGGCCTATCTATTTACTTTATGCAATTTTTATTTTTGCTTTGAGTCTCCATCTTCTCTTATAAGCACCAACTAGGGGGCACTATGATAGTACTTGAGCATTGGGCATAGCTAATATTTGAGTGTGTTTCATGAATGGATCAATGGTTGAGCATGATGGGCTAGGGATAACTTTCTTTAGTATTGATATTTTGAAAGACATGGTTGTTTCTTGACATGCTTGAGTATTGAAGTCATTATGTTAAAACTAGACAATTGCTTTGAATCAGTATAAGTCCAAATGTCCATGTTATGTAAAAGAAAAGAATGTGATGAACATGTTAGGCAACATTCCACATCAAAAATTCTGTTTTTATCATTTACCTACTCGAGGACGGGTATGAATTGAGCTTGGGGTGCTGATACGTATCCAACGTATCTATAATTTTTGCTTGTTCCATGTTGTTATATTACCATTCTTGGATGTTTTACCATCATTTTATTACCACTTTATATCATTTTTTGGGACTAACCTATTGACTTGGTGCCAAAGTGCCAGTTGTTGTTTTTGATTTTTTTTACTTCGCAGAAAATCAATATCAAATGGATTCCAATCGCCACGAAACTTTTTGGAGATTTTTTCTGGACCAGAAGACACCCAATGGACCAAAGAATTGCCTGGGGAGTGGGTCGAGGAGACCACAACCCACCAGGCCGCGCCAGGGGGGCCTGGCCGTGCCCTGGTGGGTTGTGCCCTCCTCAGGGCCCCTCTCCACCACCTCTGATGCCTATAAATTCCCAAATATTCCAAAGACCCTACGGGGGTTGATGAAACACAATTCCAGCCACCGCAAGTTCCAGAACCTCGAGATCCAGTCTAGACACCATCATGGAAGGATTCATCTTCATCATAGGTGCCTCTCCGATGATGCGTGAGTAGTCCACCATATACCTACGGGTCCGTAGGCAGTAGCTAGATGGCTTCCTCTCTCTCTCTCTCTCTTATGATTCTCAATACAATGGTCTCTTGGAGATCTATTTGATGTAAACTTTTGTGGTGTGTTTGTTGGGATCCGATGAATTTTTAGTTCATGATCAGTTTCTATCCATGAATATTATTTGAGTCTTCTTTGATCTCTTATATGCATGATTGCTTATGGCCTCATATTTCTTCTTCGAATCTTTGGTTTAGTTAGGCCAACTAGATCGATTTTTCTTGCCATGGGAAGAGGTGCTTTGTGATGGGTTCGATCTTATGGTATTCTTTCTTAGTGACAGAAGGGACAGCAAGACACGCATGTATCGTTGCTATTAAAGATAACAAGATGGGGTCTATTCCTACATGAATAGATCTGGTCTACATCATGTCATCGTTCTTATTGCATTACTCCGTTTTTCCATGAACTTAATACACTAGATGCATGCTGGATAGGGGTCGATGTGTGGAGCAATAGTGGTAGATGCAAGCAGGAGTTGGTCTACTTATCTTGGACGTGATGCCTGTATAATGATCATTGCCTTGTATATCGTCATGACTATTTGATTTTCTATCAATTGCCCAACAGTAATTTGTTCACCCACCATGCGCTATACTCATGAGAGAAGCCACTAGTGAACCCTACGGCCCCCGGCTCTACTTTTCCATCATATTGCTTTCCGACCTATGTTTTTGCAATCTTTGTTTTCAGATCTACAAAACCAAAAACACAAAAATATATTACCGCATATTTACTCTTTTTATTTCGTGTTCTTGAGAGATCTATCTCTCCTACCTATCATTACCTAATCTATCTTATTACCGTAGAGAGCGTGACAACCTCTCTTTCACGTCGGGTTGCAAGTATTTGTTGTTTGTGTGCAGGTCTTGTTTACGTGGGTGTGTGATCTTCCTCTACGGATTGATACATTGGTTTCATAACTGAGGGAAATACTTACCTTCGTTGTGCTGCATCATCCCTTCCTCTTTCAGGAAATATCGACGCAGTCTCAAGCCACGTCACCGGGTGACCACAGCCGGCTCGGCTGGCCGGCTATGGCAGCCGGCAGGTTAGCGGCCGTACCATCCGCCCGTACCTGCGTACGACGACAATACAAGACCCCCGGGGCAGGACACGCATGGCTAAAAGATGCGTTGACAGTCCCCGCGTGGCTACAAGTTCCGTTGACGACAGCGGAGCGTGGCTACAGGGGCCGCTGACGCCCCGAGACTTGATCGGGCGAGGCGGCATAGGATCCGGCATGCGTCTACCAACCCTTGACAACCGGTCGTGCGAGCCATAGTGGCACACGGCCGACGGGCCCCGCGCCCCGACAAGACTCGACACCCACGGGGCCCATGGACACCCAGAGAGGCCGACGACTGGGGCCCATGTCACCCGGCTGCACTATAAAGCCAGCCCCCGACCCTCCTAAGAAGGGGTCGACGAAGAGAACATTCACCCACATTCACACCAAATAGAGGCAGAGAGGTCGATAGCGAGAGCCCCCTCTCCCTCACGAACAGCTCGAGGAGCACCCTGTAGTGTGATCACCTATAGTCATTCCGACAGGACTAGGGGTTTTACCTCCACCAGAGGACCCTGAACCTGGGTAGCCTTAGCGTCATGTGTCTCGCGCCACCACCCGCCTCCGGACGCTGCCGGCGCCCATCAGCCCCAAACCACGATCTAAGCCACCCCCTGGCATCTGTCGCAGAAATACCACGACAGTAGTGTTCTTTGGATCCACGCCCCTACGGAAAGCCTCATCCAACTACACACATACGGTGAATATGTCAATACAAAGTGGATAAAATATCTACATTATGATGATACTATGCAAAACTAGTTACCTGCCAATACAAATAAGCTAGTGTCGCGGTACCCCAACTGAGTCCATGTTCCCACCCAGCAAACAACTTTAAGCACATAAAGAAAGTGTTCACACCGGTGCCGTCGGAGAAAAGAGTCCGGCTGACTACATACCACAAGTATGCCCTGCAATATTGTTGCACCGTTTCATCATCAGCATCATCCAGGCACTTGCTAAAGTTCTAAGCAATCCTATGATAACTTGCACCGCCGGACTTCCCTTGCACCCCCAGCTTCGTCCCGATGAGTTCCACCAAAGTCTCACGCCATACCTCAGAATCTGTGCTAAAACAAATAGGTTCTCCTTTGATAGGAAGTCTAGTGATCATTGTAACATCCTACAAAGTCATCACCATCTCTCCAACAAAGAAGTGGAAAGTATGTGTCTCAGGACGCCATCGCTCAACGAGTGTCGTTATCGCACAGGGGTTCATCTTCTGCATTGAACGAGACACGAGTGAGATAAATGGGAGAAGCCCAGTCTTCCGGATATACTTCGTGTATCGCTCGTCATATTCCATCTTGTCATGAACCGCACCAGACCTCAAGTGAAGTTGATCAAATACCCTTCTTTCATCTGACATGAATCGTCCATGATGAAATAGATCGTACGATGGATGGATAAGAGAAGTCATCCTACAAAATTATAATGTATAACATAAGCCTCGTTGTCATTTCTAAATATCCGGAGTAGGGCAAAAAAAACATAAATACATGTGCAAATATCCATATCCATACAAAAAATGGATACATACAAGTGCAAATATACATCTAAGACAAATCATCCATACAAATGAACATGCATACACACATTTCCAAACAACCTAATTATTCCCTATGTCAAATTTGCTACAAAGAAACTAAAGAAACGTACTCCCTCCGTTCCAGAATATAAGGTGTATTGTTTTCTGTGCAAGTCAACCATTTGAATATTTGACCAAAATTATAGAATAAATTAATGACATCTACAATACCTAATAGATAAAATATGAAACTACTTTTCATGATGGATCAAATGGTATAAATTTTATAATGTGGATATTGACATATTTTGCCAAAAACTCGGTCAAATATGGCATGTTTAACTTTTGAAAAAATAAACACACCTTATATAAAATCATACCATACAAATCCCTGCTCATACCTTTCTAAAACAAGTGCAAATATCAACAAAGTTGGAAAAAAGAGATGAACTATGGTTTCTAAACATGGGGTCAATGCAACAAAATTAACCAATAAAAAGAGGAGAAAGTTAGGGGAATACCTTGAGGAATGGGAGGGGAAGAAGATCCACCAAGTTCCCCCTTCGATCCGCACTTCTAGGCCACGCATTTGGAGGAGGGAGAGAGGGGCGACCTGCTGGGGGGGGGAGGGGGAGAAGGGACGAACAGAACAAAGCCCTTGGGCTCGGGTATGAGGCTCCTGGCAATGGCCCAGGCGTTTTTACAGTGAAAGGGCAAGGCGCCCCAATCCAGAGCGTCGAACGTGACCTGCATAGCGTCCCTACTAGGACATCATATGTGTCTGCAGATGGACCCATACATCGCTGACATGGCAGGTCAGCGTCCCATGGCGTCCTTAACCAGGGCGTTATGGTACCTAGCATGGTGCCCCCGCATGCGGGCGTCATAAGAGAAGGGCCATTTTGTGGAAGAAAAAATTGAATGGGTTTATTGTGTGCTGAACTTTGTTCAAAGGGTCATTTTTATGTTTTTTCACACCGTTTGTGGCTTCCTGCACCGTGTATTTTGATGATGTAATGTGATGTGACGTGATGTGATGGAGCAATTTCACTTCAGTAAGAAATACCGAGCAGTTGGCCAGTCGAATCATGGCGAGTTAAAGCTTCCACGTTTTTCTCCTAGCCAACACCCTGATCCTATCACCATTCTCCCGCCAATCATTGCTTAGGCCGAGCAAGGGGAGCCAGGACGGGAAGACGATGCTGCCATTGACGCGTCTCTCTCCCCTTCTCCTCCTCCTCCTCCTGCTCCTCCGCCTCGTCTCGCCTTCGTCCCCGCAACCGCAGGAGCTCCACGAAGAAGAGGGCGGCCTCCACGAGAGCTTCCTGCGTTGTGTGTCCCGCCTCTCACCGGACACCGCCGACCCGTCCGAGCTCGTCCACGCGCCGGCGGACGCCTCCTACACTCCCCTTCTCGCCTCCACCATCCAGAACCTCCGCTTCGCCTCGCCTCGGACGCCGAGGCCGTCGCTGCTCCTCACGCCCAGGACCGTCACCGAGGTGCAGGCGTCCGTGGCCTGCTGCAAGGCCCACGGCCTCACCGTCCGCGCCCGCAGCGGAGGCCACGACTACGAAGGCTTATCCTACCGCGCGATCCGTCCTAGCGGCGGCCGCCTGTTCGCCGTCATCGACGTCGCCGCGCTCCGGACGGTGCGGGTCGATGCGGCGTGCCGCGTGGCGCGCGCCCAGCCCGGGGCCACCCTTGGGGAGCTCTATTACGCGGTCGCGGAGAGGAGCGGTGGTGCGCTTGGGTTCCCCGCCGGGATCTGCCCCACTGTTTGCGTCGGCGGGCACCTCAGCGGCGGTGGATTCGGGCCGATGATGCGCAAATACGGCCTCGCCGCCGATAACGTCGTAGACGCTGAGGTAGTGGACGCGGGAGGGAGGCTCCTGAACAGGGCGGCCATGGGGGAGGACCTCTTCTGGGCGATCAGGGGCGGCGGCGGAGGCAGCTTCGGCATCGTCGTTTCTTGGACCGTGAGTCTGGTTCCCGTCCCGAGCGTCGTGTCCGCCTTCACCGTCCGTCGGCTACTCCGGCGTGGTGACGAGGACGAACAAGCAATGCTCCGTCTCCTGACCAAATGGCAGCTCGTGGCACACGCCCTCCCGGACGATCTCTTCATCAAGGTGGCCATGGAGCCCAAGGACGACGACGGCGGCAAGAGACGGCCATTGGTGGTGTTCAAGTCACTGTTTCTTGGCAATTGCAGCGAGATGATCACCCAAATGGGCATCCATTTGCCTGAACTAGACATTAAGCCAAGCGATTGCAGAGAGATGAATTGGATCCAGTCGACGCTCTACTTCTACGGCTACACCAATGGCCAACCTGCAGAAGTGTTTCTGGACAGAACACTCCAACCCAAAGACTACTACAAGATCAAGCTTGACTACCTGACATCACCAATTCCGGAAACCGGTATAAGCATGTTGTTCGCCAAGATCATCGAAGAGCAGGACGGCTCGATCGACATCGACCCCCAGGGCGGCAGGATGAGCGAGATACCAGCATCCGAAACGCCGTACGCGCACCGGAGAGGATACCTCTACAATGTCCAGTATTACGTCAAGTGGGGAAGTGACAAGAATGTGTCATGTGAGGAGAAACATTTGGGTTGGGTCAGGGGGGTGCATGAGCTCATGGCACCTTATGTGAGCAATAGGCCTAGAGCTGCATACATTAACTTCAGGGACCTGGACTTGGGGCAGAATATGGAGGGCAATACAAGCTATGAGGAGGCCAAGGTGTGGGGGAGAAAGTACTTCAGGGGGAACTTCAGGAGGCTGGCAATGGTGAAGGCAGAGGTTGATCCTGAACAGGTGTTTTGGAGTGAGCAGAGCATCCCTCCTCTGGTTGTGGCCAGGAGGAAGAGGAAGGGACAGAGGTATGGTGGATTGGTTTTAGAGATTTGACCGTTCAGGTGCCGCATGTTTGTGTTCCTTCTAGCGTATGTTTCGAAAAAATAAATAAGAAATAAAACCCATTTGTCACGTCTCTTGCAATGTTGTGCCAAATTATGCTACCGTTTTTGGTTCGCAGAATAAAAGAATGATGATATTCCGCACGGTGTTGCAGAAATGTTCGCAATGTATTTTAATGATATTTGATTGTATGGAACATAAATATTTAGAGTAATAATATGATAATCAAAGCTGAAAATACATATGATTAATGTGTTTAATTATTCTGTAGTCATAAAAAATTTATTAAACATAAAGAGCATAATAAAAATGAAATTATCATGCATCTCATATATGTTTGTATGTTAAGGTGGACATTTTTTCATAATATTCTATATACTGTTTACATGTTAAGAAAAATAAGTAATCGGCGGCTAGCTATTTAGATATCAAAGGTACTTAAACATGAAAAATGTCAAAAATGGCTAGCTATTAGATATAGAATATGCCAGAATATTGAAAATGCATGAATTGCAGCATGCTGAACCTTCAGAAATCAAAATCATAAAAATGCGTCATAAAACTTGTTCCGTTGCAACACATAAAAATCTGAAGAATTATGTGATGCATGTTTATTGTACTAACAAATGAAACTATATTTTTGCGTCAAAAAGAACAAATGGAACTAGTATGACACTGCACTCGATAAAGTTTTCTTTAGATTTCAATGTAGAGTATACCAAGGAAAAACTCATATATCTTCTATGTTATAGACCAAATAAACTTTATATGAAAAATCTTAAGGAGTAAAATTCAATAAATTTCTTAAAGTGGAAATAAAGAAGCATTTTCACCTATATACATATAAAATTTGAACTCGTGGCACTGTGGCTCATTCATACCCCCTCCTTCTCTAAAACAACACACTTACTTATGAATAAATTAACGTAATAACTGCCTTAAACATTCTTTAACGAAAAAAAAGCATTACAAGTGTAACTGGCACTGTTGATGTTAAGTTGGATTCTCTTTTGTTTCTGTTGCGGGATTTCTAGGTGTCATTGGACGCCCGCTTCCTCAAGAGGCAAGCAGTTGTCCTCCAAGCTCGCCTATAACCTGACCAAGATGGAAGTTGGCAATGACACCTATGATAGGACCATTTGGACCTCCAGGGTTCCTAACCGTTTCAAAATATTTCCATGGCTACTATTCAGGGACCGTCACAACTTCAAGGCAAACTTCCTCCGCAAGCACATCTCCCTTGATGCCGCCTACTTGTGTTATGATCACGATTGCGAGGACGCCATGAAAATCTTCATGCCCTGTCTGCTTGCTAACATAATCTGGAAGTGAATCGTCCCCCCCCATCACTGGTCCAACGCCAACCTCAGGATTGCAGGATGCCAGCTGGCCTTGATCATCATATATGTGTAACAATCGTACTCACCATCCTTTGGAAAGCATGGGAAACCAAGAATGAAATGACCTTTCGACATGAAGATTATCATAGCTCGGTAATACTTCGACCCATCAGTGAAGACCTCACACTTTGAATGCATGGTGGAAAGATGGATTGGTAGATTAATATATTTAGGTGGGGGAGCTCCCCCCCAATCCTTGAGTGTGAGTTCTCCATAGACCTGAATATCCCTGGGTAGAGGACTTGACTGGCCTCAGGCCCCTTTCAGAGGAAGAGGTGGTCTGATAGTTGCCATGTGGGAAGGTGTCAGACCATACGATTTCATGGGGGAGTCCCTCCATCCTTATCGGGGGACCGTGAAGACAAACGTAATGACAACCTTCGCCAAACTACACACGCTCAATGTTGTAGCTTACATGGCTTTAACGAGACGCTCCTCACCCTCATCCCCAAGAAGATGGATGTTCCCACCAAGATGGACTACCACCTCATTAGGCTCAACCATGTATTTGTAAAATTGGCGGTCAAAGCCCTTGATACAAAGGGTGGCACCGAGGTTGGGATCTCTTGTGGAGTTGAACCAATTCATGTTCAGCAAGAAGCGGTGCATCCATGACAACTTCGTGACAATGCAACAAATAGGGTAGGTACATTCACATGCTCAAGGAGCCACACATGATGCTTAAGAAGAACGTCATGCATGCCTTCGACTTGGTGGTGTAGCACCGAAAGCAATGTATAACAAGCCGACGATCACCATCAAGGACAACCTCATTATCCCTAAGACGCAAGGCGAACACCCTCGATGTTGCCAAAGCATCGAGGCCACCACCCCAATTTCCAGCCATGGTACGCTTGTGTAGCCCGCCAACACCATCTTCCAGGGCCGCCACCCAAACATAGCATTGCTCACCCTCGAGCTGCAAATGCAGCATGACACAACTACCCATAATCCGAGTGACACAAGTCCATTGCCTGCAGACCATGACCTCGCACCACTTCTGGTCATGCCGCTTGTTATGTTATGCTCCAAATTCTAATATAAAGAGGGAGGCCAACTTCTGACGAGCGAGCGAAGCGAGGCCCGTCGCTGTTAGGCTTGGGCCGAAGCGGAGCACAGGTTCATGACAATGTTGATGATGCTCCGGATACAAAGATTCATGATGATGATGTTGTGCAATGCTCACCCCCTGTTTTGCAGCCACAAATTCAGTCTCTTGTAGATGGCACGACAAAGAGAGTCATTAACAAGCCTAAACGCCTAATTGAGGAGTGTGACATTGTTCATTATGCTTTTAGTTGTGCAGAACAGGTTGAGAACATCCATGAGCCATCCACATATACTGAAGCCGTTTATTCCAGTGACCGCGAGAAGTGGATTGCTGCTATGCAGGAAGAGATGCAATCACTTGAGAAAAATGGCACATGGGATGTTGTGCGCTTGCCTAAACAAAAGAAGATTGTTCGTTGCAAATGGATCTTCAAAAGAAAGGAAGGTTTGTCTCCTAGTGAGTCTGCAAGGTTTAAGGAAAGGTTAGTGGCTAAGGACTTTAGTCAGATACCAGGTATTGATTATAATGATGTGTTCTCTCCAGTTGTCAAGCATAGTTCCATTCGTGCATTTTTCGGTATTGTTGCTATGAATGATCTTGAGCTTGAGCAGTTAGATGTCAAGACTACTTTTCTACATGGAGAACTAGAGGAGGAAATTTATATGGACCAACCAGAAGGTTTCATAGTGCCTAGTAAGGAGAAATTTGTTTGCAAGTTAAAGAGGTCTCTATATGGTTTGAAACAGTCTCCAAGACAGTGGTATAAAAGGTTTGATTCATTCATGATTGCACATGGATTTAAGAGGTCCGCATATGATAGTTGTGTTTACATTAAATTTGTTGATGGATCACCTATATACTTGCTGTTATATGTTGATGACATGTGCTGCCAAGGGCAAGAGAGAGATCACTGCTTTAAAGGCACAGTTAAGTAGTGAGTTTGACATGAAGGATCTTGGTGCTGCTAAGAAAATTCTAGGTATGAAAATTACTAGGGACAGAAATTCCGGTTTGTTATTTCTTAGTCAGCAAAGTTACATTCAGAAAGTTCTTCATCGTTTTAACATGCATGATGCTAAGTAAGTAAGCATTCCTATTGCTCCTCATTTCAAATTGTCATCCTCTCAATGTCCTAGTGCGGATGAAGAGCTTGAGTATATGTCAAGAGTTCCATATTCTAGTGCTGTCGGTTCTTTAATGTATGGCATGGTGTGTTCTAGGCCTGATTTGTCATTTGCAATGAGTTTGGTCAGTAGATATATGACTAACCCTGGTAAAGAACATTGGAAGGTTGTTCAGTGGATTTTCATGTACCTTCGTGGCATTTCCAATGCTTGTTTGAAATTCGGCAGGACTGGTGAGGAACTAGCTGGCTATGTGGATTCAGACTTTGCTTCCAGCAATTTGGACAAGAGGAGGTCCCTTACATGTTATGTGTTCACTGTTGGTGGTTGTGCCGTGACTGCCCATGAGTTGGAGGGCGACACTACGGGCAGTAGTTGCTCAATCTACCACTGAAGCAGAATACATGGCTATTGCAGAAGCATGTAAAGAATCAGTTTGGTTGAAAGGTTTGTATGCTGAGCTTTGTGGAGATAATTCTTGCACTAATCTATTTTGTGACAATCAAAGTGCCATATACCTCACTAAGGATCAAATGTTTCATGATAGAACGAAGCACATTGATGTCAAATATCATTTTTTTCGAGACATTGTTGAGCAAGGTAAACTGAAGGTATGCAAGATTAGTAGACATGACCGAGACACCTCTCCGGTCAATAACCAACAGCGGGATCTGTATACCCATGTTGGATCCCACATGCTCCACGATGATCTCATCGGATGAACCACGATGTCGGGGATTCAATCAATCCCGTATTCAATTTCCTTTGTCTACCGGTATGATACTTGCCCGAGATTCGATCGTCGGTATCCCTATACCTTGTTCAATCTCGTTACCGGTAAGTCTCTTTACTCGTTCCGTAACACATCTCTCGTGGCTAACTCCTTGGTCACATCGAGCTCATTATGATGATGTCTTATCGAGTGGGCCCAGAGATACCTCTCCATCACACGGAGTGACAAATCCCAGTCTCGATTCGTGCCAACCCAACAGACACTTTCGGAGATACCCGTAGTGTACCTTTATAGCCATCCAGTTACGTTGTGACGTTTGGCACACCCAAGTATCCCTACGTTATCCGGGAGTTGCACAATCTCATGGTCTAAGGAAACGATACTTGACATTAGAAAAGCTTTAGCAGACGAACTACACGATCTTGTGCTATGCTTAGGATTGGGTCTTATCCATCACATCATTCTCCTAATGATGTGATCCCGTTATCAATGACATCCAATGTCCATGGTCATGAAATCGTGACCATCTATTGATCAACGAGCTAGCCAACTAGAGGCTCACTAGGGACATGTTGTGGTCTATGTATTCACACATGCATTACGGTTTCCAGTTAACACAATTATAGCATGACCAATAGACAATTATCATGAACAAGGAAATACAATAATAACCATTTTATTATTGCCTCTAGGGCATATTTCCAACAGCTCCAAATTCTAATCAAAGAGGGAGGCCAACTACTGACGAGCGAGTGGAGCGAGGCCCGTTGACGGTAGGCTTGGGCCAAAGCAAAGTGTAGTGGGCCGCCCCCGCCAAGGACGCCTGGGGTGCGGGGGGGCTTGTGGTGTGGATTAGGGTTGACCTAGGACACCTGTGTTATATATACCTTTTGTAAGCCGCTACACGGATAAGTCAATCAGCTGTAAATCCCCGACATTTGTAACCTCTCCCGATCATAGTGAAGTTTGGCTGGCTGGCGCACGTAGTTTTTTCCCCTTCGTGTTGGAGGGGTTTTTCACGTTAAAATCTTGTGTCCCTTTGCTTGATTTCGTTCTTCATCGTATCGATTGCGTGCCGTGTCTCTAACACCGTCCTGACGTATTTTCCTGTTGTCCCTGATGGAACAACACCAATGAACAGATAACTTTGCACCTATCCCACAAGGTCACCACTCAAAATCGTGGCGAGCTGCAGTTGCACCGTATATCCTAGATCGCCACTTCGACGGACGTCAACTGTCTCAGGACCGCTGCCCCACCACAAACGGACCTTGATGGTAGAGGAACCTCCGCAACAACCACAAGTTGCCTCTCGAAAGTGACACCTCCAAGAAGGTCACGACATACCGACGCCCGTTGAGGAAAATTTGGATCTATGGTTTTTACCCAGAAAGCAAAATCCCTCTTAATGAGATAGTGAAAAGCATAGCTCCATGACGATGCATTCGAGGAAGATGACGCCGGCATGCACTTCCACTCTCGACGGTAACCAATGTCAAGGTGATGCTTTCGCAGGAGCTCCTCTTCTCTCGCCGAGGCCCAGAAGGGAGAGGGACTTGCATATCTGGAGCACTCAACAACGTCCGGATCATAGGAACTGACCATGTTGCACGACACACCTCCACCGTCCACCACCAAGCACTACTGCATGATGTCCCATCACAGGACATCTTGTCACGAAGAACACAACGCATACACACTACCGTAATTTTGATCCCGTCCCCCACGTGCCCATGTCATGCCCGACGATCATAACCAGAGCACACCCTTACCACGCTCCTCCTCCCGTATATCCAAGCACGCACACGTGTGCATGCGCCTAGTAGGGATGTCGCCCACCACTCGCCAATGCCAAATCTGGGTGTTGGATCCCCATATCAGTCGTGCCTCTGGTCCGCCACCATTTGTAGTTGTGTTATATAATTATAATACATTTTCTACCTAAACCGATGCATATGCCCTAAAGATAATAATGTTTTTATATTGTTAATGGTTAATTTTATTGAAGTGCTAAAATTCTAACATCATTTTTTGGCATGGCAAATTAAACAGTTTTCATGGCAACTTATATTGACGCAAGGAATACAAATATAATTTCCAAACACGGCAATTTAATGGCAGAAAATAAATTGAGGAGGATTTGTCATGCTCATCAGCTAAACTTGACATCGTCGACAAATATAATTTGTCATGCTTAAAAATCCGACGTTCACTAGATATTCGGATACTAATTTTAATGTAATCTCGCTTCAGGTTAAAGAAATGTCAACATGTAAGTCTTAGCCTTCCCATTTGTTGTTTGCCT
Source organism: Hordeum marinum (assembly GCA_022496015.1). Classification (NCBI taxonomy): domain Eukaryota; kingdom Viridiplantae; phylum Streptophyta; class Magnoliopsida; order Poales; family Poaceae; genus Hordeum; species Hordeum marinum. The sequence continues at coordinate 379,114,507 of CM039675.1, forward strand.
CTATCAGATGGCCCCATCTGTCAGCAGCGCATTGGGCCCATTTTCGTAGTCGTAGCACCTTAGGAATGTCGTTACCTCACAAACCCTTTTAGAGGCGATGGAGCTCGTCCATCACCCGGGCAAGTCGACGCGTCAAAACTAATAAAAAAGCGTGCGGGATCCAGCCATGCAAAAGCAAGCGTGATCACAGCCATCTCCACCAATCGCACGTTATTGCACGCGCAAAACTCGCCCCCAAATTCAATGGAGCGTTAGCGCACAGCAGTAGAATTTGGATCGAGGATCCTCCCGAAAAAAACAATCCCTCCCCCGATCGATCGCGATCCAGGCAAAGCACAGCAGAAATGGGGTTCATCTCGGGGATCATGATGGGCTTCATCGTCGGCGTCGCCCTCATCGCCGGCTGGGCGCGCGCCATGTCTCGCCGCGCCCACGAACGCAGCGCCAAGGCAAGTGCACCTGCGGATAATGTCGATTGATCGGCGCCATTGTCTGGGCCTTCATGCGGACGTTTGCGTCGTGTTATTGTCGATGATCCATTTGCATCCACTCGTAGATGTATGTGTTCAGGTTGGAGCCGGTGTTGATATTAGAGAGATTCAGGCTTAAGAACGTTTTCTCAGGTCTATTCGTTGATTATTTGCTTTCTGAAAACGTTTTTGCATCTGACGCTGCAACTTGGGGAATGAAATGTGGCTCAAGCCTGAGTTTCTGACGGCAATGCGCCGGAGTAGATTCCTATCAGTTCAAGTTTTTGTTTTTACTTGAAATGAAATTACAAGTGAAAGTTCTGTTTCGTGATTAGTTTGAGATAAACAAAATTCGCTTTGAAACAGGCTGCTGATATCAATGTGCTAGGATCTCTCAACCGCGAAGATCTGAAGAAAATATGTGGAGAAAATATCCCCCAATGGATTTCATTCCCGGAGTATGACCAGGTGAAATGCTGCTTACTGTTGTGTTACTGTGACTGTTCCCACATTCCCGACTAATCATAATATGTAAAATATGGACGCATCTTTAGTAGACGAAGTGCGGGCCTATGTGTGCGTGTGTATTGACGCCATGAGACATTCGATTTCATACTGCTAGATAAGTTAACAAATTCCTAATTTTAAAAAATTTAAAAGAGTAGGACAAATTACCCCAATATCATTACAAGGGGTGTAAGCTGAAGAAAACATCCGATATGAGGATGATATTTTCCAACTATTTCCTTGCAAAATATGATCATATGATGTTTTGCTTGCTTTCTTAAACATTTCGGTTTCATTCTTCAGGTTAAATGGCTCAACAGAAAATTGAGCAAGCTTTGGCCCTTTGTTGAGGAGGTACACACAATTAACCTCCTATGTTCTTCCAGTTTTTTTTCGGCAGGAGTGCTGTCCTTTCGTTTAGACTAAAAAGAGGGTTTATCTATAGAGTTAACAAGTTTCTGAAGTATGAGCCCATGAACTACTTATTGCTCTGTTGTTGTTGACATCTGTTCTGATTTACAGATGCATTTTGTTACAGGCAGCAACCATGGTCATCAGGGACTCGGTGGAGCCTATACTCGACGTTTATCGACCGGCAGGGATATCCTCACTCAAGTTCAGCAGGCTCTCACTAGGGACCGTGCCACCTAAAATCGAAGGTTGCAAGGACAACGTCGCGTCAATTCCACAGTATTAAGTGGTAGATAATCTAAAGGCTTCTGATGAGTGATGATGTTGTCCAGGCATTCGGGTCCAGAGCTTTCAGAAAGGGCAAATCACAATGGACATCGACTTCAAGTGGGGCGGGGATCCGAATATCATCCTTGCAGTTGAAACTCTAGTCGCTTCACTCCCCATTCAGGTCTGCAAATGTGCCGCCGGCCTGACTAAACAGGACCACCTTAATTTTTCAGCGGTTTTTTCATGACAGTTTAAACCTGGTGAAATTTGACCTTGCAAGTTATGTTCGTGCAATGTCTTTTTGCAAGTAGCACGGCTGCACAAGCATTTCAATCAAACTACAAATGGTAAAACAATTCTCATATATATGCTTACTGCTTGCATACAGTTCAAGAACCTTCAGGTGTTCACCATCATCCGCGTGGTCTTCCAATTGTCTGACGAGATACCATGCATCTCCGCTGTTGTCATTGCTCTTCTGGCAGAGGTACGTACTATATATGCTTCTTGCAATCACTCTAAATTTTCTCCCGTCGTGAATCCTTGAGCATTCTGGTTCTCTGTGCGTGGCCGCGGTAAATGGTTTCTTCTGCATCGCCCTCAGCCAAAACCGAGGATTGACTACATACTGAAGGCGGTCGGGGGAAGCCTGACGGCGATGCCCGGACTCTCAGACATGATCGACGTATGCCCCCGAGTTTCCTTCCTCCCCTTCTTCCTGCCTGCATTATATGTATCGAGGGATGATGATTTTTTGGTTACTCCTTTTGCTCTGTAGGACACCGTGGCATCATTAATCACTGACATGCTCCAATGGCCACACAGAATCGTCGTCCCACTGGGCGGCGTTGACGTCGACATAAGGTTCTGTTGAGAGAGCTTGGTCAGGAGAGTGCCTGTCTGTCTGTCTGTCTGTCTGACAAGGACATGTTTCCGTGCAGTGATCTGGAGCTGAAGCCGCAGGGGAAGGTGACGGTGACGGTGGTGCGCGCAGAGTCGCTAAAGAACAAGGAGCTGATCGGCAAGTCGGACCCCTACGTGGTGCTCTTCATCCGCCCCATGTTCAAGGAGAAGACTCGGGTGATCGACGACAACCTCAACCCGGAGTGGAACGAGACGTTCGAGCTCATCGCCGAGGACAAGGAGACGCAGCACGTCATCCTAGAGGTGTTCGACGAGGACAGCCTGAAGCAGGACAAGAGGCTGGGCATCGCCAAGCTGCCCCTGAGCGACCTGGAGGTGAAGACCGTGCAGGAGATCAACCTGCAGCTGCTATCGTCGCTGGACACCACCAAGGTCAAGGACAAGAAGGACCGGGGCGTGCTCACCATCAGGGTAAGCACATGCCTTCTCCTCGACTACTTACATGTGCTACGTTATGTTTGGAGCGAGCAAGAACTCGATCGGGCCGTGTGATCGCAGGTGTTCTACCACCCGTACACCAAGGAGGAGGCGCTGCGGGCGCTGGAGCTGGAGAAGAGGACGGTGGAGGAGCGGATGAAGACGAGGGAGGCGACGACGGGCCCCGTCAGCGGGGCCGCGGACGCGGCCAGCGGCCGGGCGTCCACGGTCACCAACGTGGCCGGCACGGGCGTCGCGGCCGGCGCTGCCGTGGCGGGCTCGGGCGCTCACTCGGGGGCGGGCTCGGGCGCTCACATGGCCGGGTCAGGGGTGGCGATGGTGGGCACGGGGATTGATGCGTTCGGCAAAAGCATCAGCAAGGCCAGCAAAAGCATCAGCAAGGCCGTCACAGGGCCCTTCAGCAGCCAGAGGCGCAGCGCCGCGAGCGTGCCGACGGTCGACGAGTGACTGATGCCACTGTGGGCTTAGCTTTACCGTTCCCGGTGTCCTGCTCCTCTTTAGTTACCTATATATAGTACGGCTACCAGTAGTGGTTATCTGTCTCCATTTTTTCACCATCAAGTTTTTATCAGAAACATACTACGTACATGTTTGTATTTGTGCTTGATTTGATTTGATTTGGACACTTTTTTGCATCCGTTGGTATTCAAGTATCCGTCGTATCTGCATCTGGTATGGGCTAGAATCAAATCTGGTATAGTCTAGGAATCATTTGCCTGATTTTCGGTCTAACAGCAACCCTAATGCATGGTTAAAAAACATTTATAGTGCTATAAAACGGCAACTGTTGGAAAATGTAGGCATCTAACACGTCCCCAATACCCGTGGTGCCCAAATTTGTTTTTGGTGCGATCCAAAAAGAAAAAAAATACAGTCCCTCTAACCTAAATGATCGGCACAAGCCCACCAAGCCCAAAACCCATCTCAACCCTTGCAATTCGAGCTGGAACGATATTTTACCTCCCAACCTCCTGCTCCCGTGCTCCGACCACAATGCCCCGGAAATTGAATCTGAAGCCTCTGCCTAGACCCTCGGCACCGGTTACACCCTCGGCAAGGTGATGTTGCCCACCTGCATCGACGTCGTATTTACTTGTATGCATCCTCCCCCGTCAATGGTTGGCCTTCAATTCCAACAACGTGAACAAGAGGCGAAGATTGAGGATGGGTCAACAAGTAGAAACTGACAAGGGTCGTACCTAAGGATGTAGGCGGGACGGGATGCGGCTGTCCACCACACACAAACGCGGGCGCCAGCAACTTAAGCGGTCATCGCGGTTGCCCGTTACATGCCCGCTAGATTTATTGAGGATAACGCGGCAGCCCGCATGATCCCGCTACAAACCCGCCAGGCAGATGCAGTGGGATTCAGTACTACTCTAGGTGACTCGATGTCCCTCACCCTCAGGCCGGCCACGGCGATGTACATGAAAGTGTGCACGGCCAGCGGCTTGGACACCGAGACGTAGGTGAGGTACACGAACGGCACACACAAGAGGATGGCGAGCGCGCGGAGCAGGCTGTCGGCCTCGAGCGCGCCGTCGAGGTCGGCGGCAACAGTCTGCTGCGACCGCCCTTTCGCGGCGCACTCCTCGGCTGGCCTGAACCTTGGAGCCACCATTCTGCTTTGCTTCTGGGTTCTTGAATGAAAAGATTTTCAGTAAGTGAATAGCGGGATGGTGAACGAAGAAGGCTGGCAGCAAGCTTAGGGGATATATGATCGAGATGCCTTGCGCTCTGGGTTCATCAATGATTTCAGCAGACATGCATGGTGTGTCCGGGCAAGGAATTCTTGCCTGCTGCGATGGATTTGGTTTGAAAGCAAAGGGGTTTGTGTGCTCTACGTATACATTTTGTTAGCGCCACAGAGACAATTATTTAGCCAAGATCTGAACAACAAGATAGGTAAATTACATCGACAGAGACATATGCGGGATACACGGGACACCTGGCGGATGAAGCGGTCATGCCGCCTGATCCCTCTTGAGCTGATGCGGTCAGCCCAGCGACGCCTGCTAGGCTTTTTACGCGGGGCGGCGTTGCGGCTTTAGCGGGCAGTCCCGCTCGCCCTGCAACTCGTACCCTTAGGCCTTGATCAATCAACGATTAGGATCAAATGTTCCTCTTATCTTAGATATAAGTGGAAGCGCCTTAATTCTCTTGAAATGGTACTCCAAAAACGCCTTCTGATAAGTTCCTCTTTTGTATGATCTCCAGACAATGTACAAAGAGAACTAGTAGCAGTAGAATGTCCGGTAGACTGAAGAATATAAATAAATTTATTATCGAATATATGTATGAAACATTGTTGGACTTCGAAATTTCTGAAAAAAGTAACATACACAACTGTGACATGGAAGAGCACAGTACCACCCTTATCTCATTGTTTTACAGGCCCTAAGGTTTTACTACATTCATAGCATGCTTCAAGCGTCTTTAAATACTCCCTCCCTCTCATAATATACTCTTATATTAGGAAGGAGCATCATTTTGTAGAAGCGCTTAAAACATCTACAACCAGACATCTCAAACGACTCTTCATACATTCGCGGACGTGTCCAATCAGTGACCGAACAGGAGAAAGAAGAAAAAAAAAAACCAAACGAACCTCTCATATCAGCCTATACACCAGGACTGTTCGCAAACCTTATATTCATCTCAAATATAGAAAGAATATGAGGGATCGCAGACGCATCCGGTCAGTCTGCCATGTAGGACGCAACCCCACCCTGGACCACCTTTTCTTTTTCTTTATTCCTTTTTTTATTTCTCTTCTCCTCTCCATCAATTACGTTCAAGTGGCCAGACATATGACAAAAAATAAGATATGTGGCTACAACTGGCCTGGCAATGTTCCAGCTCTTGTGTAATCCAGTCCCAGATGCAATGATTTCTGCATGCTCTCGAGGGCAAAAAATGGATGATAGAAAAATTAGCCTGAGAATAACCAGTAACGGAAATAACCTTTTATTACATGCTTATTTATATCCAGAATGCACATCGCCCAAATGGCAACCATGAGTACACAACTCGTTATTAGCATTACACCGAAATAAGGGTGATGCCACTAGAGTTTTGTTGCCAAACGTCCACAAAAAAAATTCCTACCCTTCGTGTAATCCACATCTAAAGAAAAATGATGCTGCACCACCCTCGCTCGAACAAGGGGCTGGGTTTTATGATTGATCCGTGACAAATAATGATAGTTCTGGCAACAAGGCCACCCACAAGATATTACAGAGACTAGAATAGATACAAGAATTTGGACAAGCTCACTCTTCGTCCTCACTGATTAGCGCAAACGAGAATGGTGCGAACTTGTAACCATCACCCTCATAAAACTTGTTCTGGAACTCCACCCAGTGGAGCCTCAAGGCGTGAAGGAATGCACTTAGGGTCTCCATAACAAGCAACACACCGACAGTAGCGCAGATGAAGACAACGACACCAATAGCAAGGATAAAAATGTTGTTGTACCTACAAAAATGCACAAAGGAAGATGATGATGATGATGATGATGATGAGAGAGGGAGAGGGAGAGAGAGAGATTGCTAACCCCAACGTCAAAAGGAGAACTTTATCATAGAACACAGTGGACAACTCTGAGTGTGCAAGACTGCAAGGAGAAATATTAGTTGCTCGTTCGTAGCTAGTGAAAGTGTGATTAAAGATTGTCGTAAGATGATGAAATGGTTCAAATGGTTCTTGATGTCCAGCAGTACCTGAGAGCCCAGAGACGAAGATATGAAGCGGTATTTGAAACTGCACCAAGAACGAACTCAATTGTATGGATCAGCTGGTGAACAAATATTTCACTGAACTCAAACTCCTCATGGTGATTGGGTTCTTCATTATGCTCCCCCAACTCTGCTACAACTGATTCATCTGCACCCTCAAGCATGGCGTACTGATGTCCTTGATGCCTCTGATGAATACCAAACATAAAAATTCAGAGCGGAAGTAAATATGAACTGTAGGAACAATACCAGAAACTTCAGGTTACTATATTAGACATACTCGCTCGTGTTCCCATTTCAAGAAAAATGGCTTTGGAATCAGCATCCAGGGAACAGATACGAGAGCAAGCAGAAGCAAAACTTGCTGTATAAGAAAGAGTATATGTTAGGAATAATCCAATGGTTTATTTTATACGTAGTAAGAAAAGAACACAAAAATGACAAATATAGAGACCTGTAAAGTTTTCTGGCCAGGAAATAACTGGTTCTCTCCCATCTCATCTGTGGGGCTAAGGAACATATATATCATAACATGGTACAGATCTGCTTTTGACCCTGTGCACCACTTAATGATGATAAGCATGGATAGGTAGCCAAACAAGCTGTTCAAGAAGATCAGCTGGGGAACAAACTGGTACCTGTTACAAATGTGAACAGCAATGCAAGATTTTAGGGACTGCAACACGAGTAAGGCCTTTTGGATCCCGAGCTCCACGGAGGCCGCATTTTTGAAAAATTCAAAATTCAAACTTTTCAGTTTCAAACAATTCTGAAAAAAATAGGCATGTATATAAGGATGTAATGTACATGTGTGTAAAAATTCACGATGAAATACCTTGAATTACTACCTGTACAAAAAAAGACAAATTCAAGGCCTGGGATAATGAATAGTATCATGTGTTAAAAAGCCTGAGATTTTTTTTTTTTTTGCACAGGCCTCATTTCAACGTGTTTCGACCTGAAAATTTACACACTTGTGCATTATGCCTTGATGTATATCTGTATTTTTTTCAGAATTTTTGAAATGTAAAAATATGAATTTTGATGAATTCTGGATTTCAAATTTGGAGGCCTCCATGGAGGCTGAGCTCCAAAAGCAATTTCCGCTGCAACGCAAGCTACAAAAGAAGTATGGGCTGCATTTTCAAATTTGGATTTTCAGACGGAAGGGTACACTTACCAGACATTAACACTGTTCCTGAAGAATTTCGCATTGAAGTAACTCATAAAAATTCCAAGGTTCATTTGTGACACTCCAAGAAGAATTGACATTTTCATCTTCAGTGAGTTAAGAAATGGCAGCTCACTACGACTACCATGCCACACAGGGTCCACGCCAAATGGGTAAGTATCCCTTACCTTGATTAATCCTTCAGTAGTAGAATCACTAATAACAAAAAAAAGGATTAGCAAGAAGTGATGCATAAAATCTGCCTTCATACAAGGATAAAATTAGGGTTTTTTTATCTTACCTACAAGAAGAATCGCGGCATGCATAGGCTGATTTAGCAAAAAGTTCAAATGGAACGGAGAAAAATTCATTGTATATTAATCCTGTGTAGATTGAGAAAATTGACATCATCATAATTATGTAGCGGCCTCCAAACATCATCTCCATTATGTCTCCAAGTTTCTGTATTTCAAATCAGACATAAGAGTATAAGACACAGCTTTACCACTGCACTACTAACGAAACTTCAGAAACTTTCAGAACATAAATATGCTAGACACTTTGGAATCAGTACTATATGTTCTAAGAGAGGAAGTCTAAACAGGCTGTAGGCTTGCAGCAATAGTGTAATACACACAGATAGGTTTAGCAAAATGTAGAAGGCGAGGAGCAAACCTGTGAAGCAAATTTCTTCTCTCGGATTATCAGATAGAGTGTTGCAAGTAATATGCAAATTCCATGGCCCCAATCTCCAAACATGACAGCAAATAAGAAAGGAAAAGTGATAATAGTGTATACACCAGGATTCGCTTCTTGATACTTGGCGACCCTGTATCAGACGAAACACAAAGTTAGCAATTGTATATTCATACACTTGACTCGAACACCCCTTATTCAATAATCAAACAAGCAATGTTTAACTCAACGGAAATGTGTTATTGAGATTTCACAAACAGATAAGCTGCAGAACCATTACAAGGTAATGCACATTTGAAAACAAGCAGCTAACATTATTTTGATGAATATGCATTGTGATTTTAAAGTGGTAGCATGAAAAAAAGAAATGAAGACGGGAAGTGTTTATGGCTAAAAGAGACAACTAGCTTGAGGCATGTTTTCACATATAGATCAACAAAGAAGAGGGAATAAGCATTTTCTCAAATCCATAAGGGTATCAAAGAAACTAATAAAATAGCACATCAAGTATAGAATATTAAAGAAGATTGAATTCTGAGAACATACCCATATGCGTCGACAATTTCCTGGAATGCTGAGGTAAATTTGTTTGTCTGGAAATATGTTGGAGGAGACTCTTTTGTGTTAAGAACCTGAAAAATTGAGCCAACTTGGGATTTGCTCTCAAGAGTAGCGCGCTGAAGTGCATCCTGAACCTGCAAAATATACACTGTAACTCGTAAATCATGCAGACCACAAACAGAAACCAAAGAATCAAGGTAGCAGCCACAAATACATAACAAGGCATTACTGGTTAAGGAGACAAATTTTATTACCTGATTAGTTGCGAAAACTGGACTCCAGCCCTCACCAACTAAGCATTTCTTCGTCACATCAACACTCAACATGTTTAGAGTGTGGTAAATTGATTTTTCCTTCTTTGCCTGAAAGATTTCGGTGCCAATTAGCAAATAATGATGGAACCATGAAAACCGGAACTCCACCACACACTATCTACAGTAACAACCAAAGTACATGGAACTCAAAATCTTAAGTACTCCCTCCGTCTCAAAATAAGTGTCACTGCTTTAGTACAAAATTTGTACTAACTTGGTACTAAATTTGCGTCACTTATTTTGGGACAGAGGGAGTAGAACTTATCAAATGCTGAGATAAGCAATACAAGCTCACCAGATGGTTCCAATGCTCAAACTCTGATGCAATAGTTTTGAGTATACTGTCACGATGAGCTAATCCCATGTCAATCGTGGCCTTTAACTCTGATATCTTTCCAGCTACCTGCGTGATTGCAAGTATTTTCAGTACATGCTATATCTTTACAGACTCAAATTAGTAGCAGTGTAACACATAGGAACACATGGCAAAGATATCCTCATGACATCCACCTTATGGTCAAAAACGATGCAACAACATCAAATCATTTTGCAGTAATCACCAACAACAAAATAAGATTAGAAGGAGCAAAGCAGTGTACATAATGCATAGTCATTTAATTAGATTTATCTTAAATCTGGCATTGGAATGACATCAATGCAGTAGCAGAAGAGCAGGAGGCTAAACAAGCTCATATCACATGTAAAGCAGAGTATCTCCTACCCACAACCATTCTTAACTACTCCCTCCGTCCCAAAATAAGTGTCGTAGATTTTGTGCTAAACTAGTACAAATTTTGTACTAGATCATCGACACTTATTTTGGGACGGAGGGAGTACTAACTAACTTCCTCATTAGAAGTGATACATCACAAGGTTCACGGATTTAAGCCAAAATACAAATATCTAAAAGAACACGAAAAAAATAAATGAAGAATGACAGATAATAAATATTGCCAACTGCTGACCTCCTGAACAGTGTGCGTTTGTTTAACAAGGTCTTCAGGAAAAGGGTAACGGTTTGCACGAAAAGCATCACATATCTTCAGAATTTTGGCCCTTGCCCTCTCCCCAGAGTAGAATACGACAAATGTATTTTTGGACACCTGCATTGCCATGTAAAAGGTGTCAGATAAGTGTGTTTTGAATATAATAATGAGCGTAACTTGAGCTAAAGAAGCACTGGACACTAAATCCATAATACCCAAAGGAAATACTGTCAACATATTAAGTTGTACTCCCTCTGTACAGTAGTATAGGACGTTTTAGAGGGGGTCTCACTCAAAGGGGAGGGTTATTGACTTTTATGAGTATAACAAGAAAACTACCTTTTCTCCGGATTGCGGATCAGTGACAGGTTCATCAACAGACTCTTGTCTAAGCAAAATGTTGCCCCTTGTGGTACGGAATAAGATACGTTCAAAAGCCATGGCCTTTTCCTTTGGCACAAGACCACTCAAAGAGCCAAGTTTCACTTGTTTTGATGCATCTGTTAACATATCCTATAAATTGACCAACAAAAATTATTAGGAACAGAAAACAGAACAGGGCGAGGCAGGATGCTGTTTCTGAAACAATATTTTCACCTGCTCCAACAGAGGACTCTCCAGGGAAGTCTCACCAGACTGATTTGCTTCCATTTGCCTGTGTTGTGCTGCAGCGCTTCTTTGAGCTGAATAGAAAAACTCACCAGCCTGAAAGTTAAAAGAAATTTAGGAGAAGCACTACCATATATGTGACAATGGGCAGTTGGATACAAGTTTTGCCTGTTCGTATTTAAGAGGATGCGTGACAGTATTGTCAACCCCACCCCACCCCAACATCCACACACATATATGGTTTAGCTACAATTTATCTTTCAAGCCTCCTATGTGATACATGTCAAACATTGTCTCTCAGCATGGCAAAAAAAGATACTACTGCCCATTCAAATGCTGGTCTTGAGACCTTACTATCTTAACACGCAAATCAAGAGTGATTAGCTTAAAACATTTATGAAACGTCAAACCCCATAAGATAAATCTTGAAGTAACTCAAGCTGATGTTACAATGGACATCTCTACTCCTATAGAAGACTCGGTGATGATGGTGTGTGTCATCCATCATTTCTGACCATCCAATTGTGTATCTAACACATATACAAGGTAAGCTGTGTTTTTTTTTTTTTGCAGAAATCCCCTGAAGTCCCTCCATACCAGCTCCATCCCTCGCCCACTTCATCCGAACAGATAAGAGGAATAAATTTTGGGTAAAACATAACATATTTTTAGTGTATATATTACCAAAACTAGGGTGATTTTTATTCAAGTTTGTGAACATGAATCAGTCTATTTTGGACCCATTGTGACGCACGGGCACTTTGCTAGTAGCAAATATGTGTGCAACTGATACAGCATGCGTACATACTGCAATATATGCACTTGCATTCAAGAATAATTACTATAACTACAATGCAAAGTACCTTTTGAAGAACAGTACTGTACTCCAGTAGCTCGTTGTGGGCTCGTTGTAATTTTTCATCATTTGCATTTACTTCAGTTAGTTCAGCTTCCAGCTCTCCAAGCTTTACCTGTTCCTCGGGAAGTGTTAAAAAAATCAACTCTTAAGATTATAAGTTGCACACGATAAGGAGTGTATCGCTGATTGGCATACCTCCATGTCATCAAAATCCAGAGGAGTTTCAGTTGATTGCATGGGAGAAACTTGTATTCCAGCTTTCGACATCTGTTCCTTAAAAAATCTCAACTTGCGGGACATTTCAGCACACCTTTTGATCTGCGCAAGGAGTAAAGCCAGAGCAGCAAAGAGACGGTGAGAATAACCACACTAAACACGAATATAGTCTTGTGGGCACATTATATACATATATGACGGCCAAGCGGGGTATGATTAATGCAAACCAATAAACTGTTGTGATGAGCTTTCAAGCAGATGGTCAAAACATAAATTAAGAAAAATGTGTTTTCATAAACGAGTACCTGTGCAGCGTAGGTGCGTTGAAACGGGCTCTTGTCTGCGTTGAGCTGAGAGAAGAAAAACTAAACGTCAGATTCACAGCAGGGAAGCAGCCAAAAATAAAAAGCAGCACATCGCACATAGAACAGTTCCCAAGCACAAAAATGCACGCGTTCCATGATCTAGTAATCATGTGCACTTGCATATTGATAGCAAGGCAGACAATTCCCGATTAAAGAGCATACCCCTGCTACCTAGCAAACACTAGTCACGGCAATGCAAACCTGCAGATCACAATTCCGATGGCTACGTGTAGTGTAACAATATACTCCCTCCATACTAGTCTAGCATGCAAAAGCGTCTTATATTTTGGTACAGAGATAGTACTACACAGCGAATAACTACGCCGCACAAAAGGTCTTAGTTCCCAAATTCACAATGTCATCTGTGAACCACTGCCGGGGAATCGCGAGCACGGAACCCTAGCGACGAGCGACCAGCTCAGATCGGCGCATCGGGGGCAAGCCACCAGCCAGATCCTCCGGCGAAACAAAGCCAGGCAGCTAAAATCGAGGGCGGGAGGATACGGGGGACTCACGTCTTTGAACTGGATGAGGCCCAGATCGCCGAGGTGGGAGACGGCGAGGTGCGCGGACTCGGTGGGGATGATGACCTGCAGGAGCTGCATCGCCTCCGACCGCATCAGATCCATCGAGGGGCAGCAACCCCCTCCGCTGCGCGCCATGGCGTGCAGGCCCGCGGCGGGAGAAGGATCCTCCTCCTCCTCTCCGGCGGGGGTGGGCAGGCGAGCAGCGCGGCCCCGATCGGCTTCGCGTCGTGCGGAGCAGGGAGGGGGCGAGAGGAGGATGAGACAGGCCGGGTCCTGTCGACCATGTGCTATTATGCGGAGACGTGGCTGGGCGGGGAGGGACCGATACGCGCAGGGCCCAGATGTCAGAGGTGGCGGAGGCGGTTTTGTGCTGTGATTTTTTGCTTTTCGGGAAATTAGTTTGCGTTTGTGATTGGAAGAGTTCGTGGCTGTCAGAAGGATCTGGATTTATTTTTTTGAGTGTTAGGCTGGTAGGTGGGGTCGATCAACGTGTCGTGTCGGTCCAGTCCTGATCTCTGATCGGTGAGGGAGGATGGCACGTAGAGGCAGCTGGATCGATCGGATCGTAAACTCTTCTCGTTTCCACCCTTTCCAATCAGAGTCCGTGAAACTCTCTTCTTTCTTTTAAGAGCCGGGGTCGGTTTTATTTTGGGTCCGATATTTATCACACTAGTAAGATGTCTGTGCTACGCTATGGAACCACGTATAATGAGATGAAATAACAAAATGTGAGCCATTTTTTTTAAGAAGGTTATAAGTGTCAATTACATCAAACAAGACTCTTTGTACAATGACACCGTCAACACAACCAAAGTTTCATGTAGCCACCCTCAAAAAAAAAGTTTCATGTAGCCACATGTATTGCAATGATCCCACCAACACAACACAACTCGAGTTTTGTGGAGCCATACATCTGTTGCATTATGATTGCATCCTGCCTTACTATTTGCAACTCTATTATGGTCGTGTCGAGCTTTCCTTTTCTTTGGTATAAGGCTAGCATAGCGAGCAGAATCATATGAACGCTTTTCTCATAAGATAATCCCATCCTATTTTTATAATTAATATACTTATGAAAATGTAGAAAATATATAAAGAATGTCATATAATGTATATACATTAGAAGACAATAATATTTCATGGATCAGTATATATAAGTAGGTATATCGCTCCTCGTGATATGTGTCATATTCAGGCTATTGATCTTGACTTTTGATGTGTGTTGCACGGGTGGTAAATGAGCTATTCTCAAATATTCTCTCACAGTTTCATGAACATCTGAAAAAATAACAGTATCTCATGCATACTGATCACCTAATCAAACCTACCTTCATGCCCAGGTAAGTGGTGAGTTGCATCCATGATACTATGATGGCACCACCAGCAGGCTTTTGGGGAGGAATTTCACAGGTTACCACTTCATTACATCTGTCTGTAAGATTCCAGCATATGTGATGTTTTTATTTTTTCCCGAGTCCACTACATTGACATACTGCTCCTAAATAAACTGCAATGCTGCAACTAAGATGGTTAAGTTATGAGTAGAGCTTCCTCATCTATTACCTGGTTGCTCACCTTAAAATCAGTATAGGCCGGTATGCTTGATGAAACTGTTAACTCTTTTTTTTTAAAAGGAGTCTGCATCTGAAAGATGCATGCGGCCACTTTATTAAATAGACCTTGTCCAACATAGTCTCAAAGTCAAGGATTACAGTTGCTCATGAAGGAGCTATGGAAAGGAAGTAAAGAAATAACGGCAGCAGCCACAACCGGCGACAAAAGTAGGTAGGAAACTACTCTCCTATCCTATTACATGACCGCCATCCAAACCGGTTGAAGATACCCCGAGCTACCATCTCCCATCGGATAGACCCAGTAACCATACGCTTCCTGGCATTCGTCGGAGTGAGTAGCGACCACATACGGATTGACGATGTGGCTCTGAAGATGATCTGCAAAAAATGAAAGTTTGTTTTTCTATTAAATACCAAATCATTCCTGCAGTTTCATATCGCCCAAAGTAAAGCACATACACGTCTACACGAATGTGTTTCGCAGTTTCTATTTCCACTCCATTAAGCCACGTCCCAAATAACGTGTGTATGCTAGTAGGTGGAGCTATGTTGAAAGCGATATGAACCGACCGCCACAAAATTTGTGCCATTGGGCAGTCCAGGAAGAGGTGTTTGATAGACTCATCATGATCATAGAAGCTACATCTTCGGGATCCAGTCCAGTTTCGGTTTGCTAGGTTGTCCTTAGTGAGAATGACTTGTTTGTGGACGAACCACATAAACACTTTGATTTTTAAAGGAACTTTTACCCTCCAGATATTGACGGTTCTAGGGATAGATACCACATTTATCATATCCAAATACATAGATTTAACGGAAAACACTCCGTTATTCGTTAGTGTCCAATGTAACCGACCTGGTTCGTTAGTAAGATGAACATCCATCAGCCTTCTTACTAGATGTAGCCAGGCATCCCACCGGTCACCTATTAGGTTTCTTCTGAACTCTATATTTAGAGGAATCGATTGTAATACCGTTGCAACATAGGCCTCTCTACGTTGAACAATATTATATAGAGTCGGGTATTGCATAGCTAGCGGCGTCTCCCCGAGCCATGTATCCTCCCAGAATCTCGTAGTAGTACCATTACCCACAATAATTTTTGTCCTATGGAAGAACGATGATTTCACCTTCATCGATCCTTTTCCAGAAAGGGTGAGTCTGTTGGTCTGGCAGTAACCTGTGCTAATGTCTTGTTCTGTAGGTACTTACTTCGCAGAATCTGCGCCCATGTGGCGTCGGTCTCATTGAATAACTTAAACAGCCATTTAATGAGTAAGCATTTGTTTTTCATCTCTAATTCTCAATCCCAAGACCCCCTTGGTCTTTCAGGCGACAAATAATGTTCCATTTTGCGAGTCTATACTTACGTGTTGCCTCGTCACTTTGCCCAAAGAAACGCGACCGATAAAAGTCTAGTCTTTTCCGTACCCCTACTGGAACCTCAAAGAAAGACAAAAGAAACATTGGCATACTTGTAAGCACCGAGTTAATGAGAATCAGTCGGCCTCCATATGAGATCAGCTTACCCTTCCAGCAGCTGAGTTTCTTTTCAAATCGGTCCTCAATACATTTCCATTCCGCATTAGAAAGCTTACGATGGTGAATCGGTATTCCCAAATATGAGAACGGCATCGAGCCCAATTCACATCCAAACAATTGTCTATAAGCATCTTGTTCTTCTTTGGCATGTCCAAAGCAGAAATGTTCACTTTTGTGGAAGTTAATTTTGAGCCCCGACAACTGCTCGAATAAGCATAGCAACAGCTTCATGTTCTTTGCTTTATCTAGGTCATGCTCCATAAAAATGATGGTATCATCTGCATACTGTAGAATAGATATCCCGCCATCCACCAGATGTGGAACTAGACCACCAATTTGGCCATTCTCTTTAGCTCTCCCTATTAAAATTGTCAGCATATCTACCACAATGTTGAACAAAATAGGTGACATCGGGTCCCCTTGTCGTAGACCCTTTTGTGTCTGGAAATAGTGACCTATATCATCATTCACTTTTATTCCGACACTGCCTTTTTGCGTAAAAGACTCGACCTGCTTGCTCCAGGAATCATCGAATCCTTTCATTCGCAATGCTTGCTGAAGGAATGGCCATTTGACCTTATCGTAAGCTTTCTCAAAATCCACCTTGAAGATTACTCCATCAAGTTTTTTGGTGTGAAGCTCATGTAGTGTTTGATGAAGGACCACCACCCCTTCTAGGATGTTTTGGTCCGGCATGAAGGCTGTTTGAGATGGTTGCACCACACTATGTGCAATCTGCGTTAGCCTATTTGTTCCTACTTTGGTAAAAATCTTGAAGCTCACATTAAGGAGACATATTGGACGGAACTGCTCAATCCACACTGCCTCCATCTTCTTCGGAAGAAGAGTAATCATTCCAAATTTTAGGTGGAATAACTGTAGCTGGCCGGAGAACAGGTCATTAAACATTGGCAACAAGTCACCCTTAATGATGTGCCAACATCTCTTGTAAAACTCTGCTGGAAACCCGTCTGGCCCAAGGGCTTTACTATTCTTCATTTGTGAGACTACCTGAAATACCTCTTTCTCGGTAAATGGAGCGATCAAGATCTCATTCTCGTCCGTCTCAAGTTGGGAAACATCTTCTATCCTAGATTCATCTAAGGATATGAAGCTTTCGTCAGGTTCCCCAAACAACTGTTTGTAATAATTTGTGATGTATAGTTTTAGGTTTTCCTGACCCACTATTGTTCCTTAATCTTGCTCTAGCTGAAATATGTTTACCTTGCGGTGTTTGCCATTTGCAATCATATGGAAGAACTTTGTGTTGTTGTCCCCTTGGACAACTTTTCGCACTTTGGCTCTCGGCGCCCACTTTAATTCTTCCTCACGCAACAAATCCTTAAGATGTCTTTCGGCCGCCACTTTAGTCTCAAGTTCTGTAGTATCTAAAATAGAGGACTCAACTTTGAGCTCTAATTCATCAATGAGTTGAATAAGACTTTCCTTTTCAATTTTATATACTCCACTCAAGTGTTTGGCCCATCCTCGAAGGAATTGCCTTAAGTGTCGAATCTTATTCTGCCATCTATCAACATTGGACTGTCCGCCCGAATCCTTTGCCCATTCACGGGCAACCAGATCCATAAACCCTTCTCTCTCGAACCATGCCAATTTGAAAGAAAACCGAGTTTTATTCCCAACATGAGTGGACTCCCCTGAGTCCATTAGGAAAGGCATATGGTCCGAAATTCCCCTTGTCAAGGCTCTCACAGTCACTAGGGGAAATTTCTCCTCCCATTCCACACTTGCGAGAACTCGGTCTAACTTCTCAAAAGTTGGAGTTGGAAGTGTGTTGGCCCAAGTGAATTTTCGACCTGAGAGCTCTATTTCCCTCAAGTCAAGGCTTTCGATAATGGCATTGAACATAAAAGACCATCTACCATCAAAATTATTGTTATTCTTTTCATAGCGTCTTCTGATCATGTTGAAATCACCCCAACCAGAATTGGAAGTGTCTCCTCTCCACATATTCGAACAAGGTCCGCCAAAAAGTCTGACTTCAACTCTGGTTGTGCAGCGCCATACACTGCTACGAGGGCCCACTGGAACCCATCAACCTTTGACCTTACCCAAAATTTAACGGCAAATTCCCCGAGGGACACATTCCTAACCTCCAAGGTTTCGCATTTGACCCCAAGTAAAATCCCACCGGATCTTCCTCTTGGGGGCAGACAATGCCAGTCAATAGCGACCCCTCATGTGAGGGTGTTGAGGAACTGTGAAGTGAAATTGTCTCTACCCGTTTCGGATAGGGCTATAAAATCAAGTTTATGCTTAATAGACGCATCCGCCAAGAACCTATGTTTAGCCAAGTTTGTCAGACCTCTGCTATTCCAGAATATTCCTCTCATCTATCATCATAAAAAAATTGTCGTCCTAGTCCTCATACTTCGGCGCACTACCGAGGCCGGATAGATTTTCCGGTTCCAAGTTCGTTTAGGCTTCTGGCACTCATCAACTTGGTCCATACCTCCAAGCTCAGTAAGTGTTCCGCCCTCCGGTACCATAGGTTCCGGGGAATGAATGGTATCATGTTCCTAAGACTGTGTGGGAGACGCTCCTATGTCCTGACAAAAATTATTAAAGATCCCTAATTCCTCAATTTCTGAATCATTTAACGGTTTAACCGCCGCTATATTTCTAATCACTTCCATAGTTCGTTCCGCCTCAAGATCAAGCAAGTCGTTAACTGATTTTGCAATCACTTTCCCATTACTCCCTAGTGAAACTCCTAACTCATGGGCATTATGCATAATGTCTACCTCAGAAAAATGCAAAATAGAGTTGGAAGTATTGACTGACATACCTGTTGTGACCTCGATGTAACGAAGCTTAGCTGCCCGCATGGCCCGCCCAAGCTGCAGGTCGTCAGCATCTGGCTGATGTTGAAGATGGTTGCTCATCCGTCGACCTTCGGACCGAGGATCCATGATGCCGCCAAAGGCAACTATCTCGTCCTACATAGGTTCGTGCAAGAAGTTAAAATCATTGGCCACCCGTGACAAATGGTCCTGCCATGAACACTCCCGCGATCCAACTGCCGATGAAGTGACACGTACCTCCGAGGCCTGCCCGAGAACCTCTGGGACAGGTGTACCCGGCACTACCGGCGCACCCAGCCGGCTCAACCAGCCGACCGACCTAGACTCCTCTAGCCGGCCCGCAGTAGACCGACTTGTTGGTCCGTGTACTGGCGAGGTGCTAGCCCTCCTTGCCGTCAGCAGCTCCTCCATCGGCGCAATAAGTGAAGGTGTCGCCAGCTTTCCGGATGTCTCCATCCGGTTCTTCAGACCGACTGACTCAAGCTCCACTACGCCACTGTCAGGACCCGTCACCTCCGACCCTTTCACAACCTGTCCCACAGTCAACATGGACACATCATTCCCAACATGATCCAACAATTTTAAACTTAATTCGGATGTACATACCTCTCGGATATCAGCCCCGGCAGCCGTTATACCCGAGACAAGGTCCCAGTCGTCGGATCGCAAGCCTGCTGGCCATTAGCGCTCGCCGTGACCACACTGCTGCAGCACCCTGCAGCCAACGCCGGCGGCACATCCAGATCCCGACCGGCCTCCTTAATGGTCGCCGTAAGCCCTACATTGACCAATGACAAGCGAGACTCCACGCGGATGTCCGACTGGCCCATGTCAAGTTTCCGAAGACGAGCAGGAGCCGACATCGCCTCAAAAGAGCCAAACCTCAGCGAGTGTGATGGCACCACATTGGTACCATCCTGTGTGATGCTAGTAGTCGTATCGGTTTGCCTCTCCAGTCCTTTAAATGCATCCTTTGGTTTAACCTGATGCCCCAAGTCCTTTCCTCCAGAGGAACCATCCCCTTTAGTTGTATCCATGTCCTTTGGGCCATCCTCCTGCGGTCCCACTGGGGTGTCCTCCAGCTCCACCATAAGTTCATAAGTGACACCCATATACGTCCAGCCAACTATATCTGGTACAAACTCAAGATTAGCTATGCTGACAAGAAGGCACGCAACTCCATTGGCGCATATGAAGGGCATATCAACCTTCTCGGTCTTGCCTATGAGTGACCCTAGGCTCCATGTGACGAGAAAATTATTGAGAGCCTTTGGAGGTGCACCAGAGAACCTGACCCACACCTGAGTCAGGGGCATACCCTGCGGTTCCTGTTGTTTCCATTCATCAAACTCCATGATAATACTGGTTTTCGGTACCCTGCACATGCCGAACTTAAGAATACGAGCTTGATCCTCCTTGGATGGGAACTCTAGCTTATAAGTTTGCCCCTCAACTCGAACGACATGCCATTCGAAATTCCCTGGGGCCAGTTCTCTCATCATCTGTTCGACCTGAGCCTTAATCATCACGCCATTAGTAACCTTGACTATGCTCGGGAAGGAGGCATCGTTGATATGTTTAGTTTGCTCAACCTCAGGAGATTCGAAGAACATCAACGCTGAGCAACATACCCCATAGATGGTGACTACCGGCTTCGGTCCAAGTAGTAAAGGACATTGTGCGGACAAATGTTTTGGTTTAGGCAGTAGTCACAAAAATCCATCTTGCAGTCCGCCACAAAGTGACCTGGTTCGCCACACCGAAAACAAGTGAGTTTCTCTTTCTTACGCGCCCATTTAGTGGGTTTTTCTCCATCCGATTTCTCAGAACCTCTATCTGCGAAGTTATCACGTGTGTGTGCAGCTGATTGTTTTGCAACCGGGACCTTAACAGTAGCAAGAGCCTTCACAGCTTCCATTGCCACCCTTGGGAGAGCCGACTGCGTCATGTTAGCACTCGGCACCGTTACCGGTGTAGCCACCTCAGCATGCGGCATCTCTGGCTGGTGCCTAGGGGGTAGCGTTCGTCTACTACCCCCTCTTCCCTCGCGATTGTGCCTGTAATTGTTCCACCGTTTCCGTTGGTTCGGACCGGACGGCCCTTCAACGAAGCCACCAGGTGGTCCCTGAAACTCTCGTGCCGGACCCACCATCCGTGTGCCAGCCATGTCCGCGCCCACCTCTATGCGAAGATGACCCGTGATGTTGCCCCTCGTCGTAGACATCGAGACCGTCATCGCCCCATTGGCCACGAGGAGGCAAGCGTCGATCAGCCACGTCAAACCTGCTCATGTCGTTGCCCTGGTTAGCACCGCCGCCCTGGTTAGCTCCAGCCGCATGTCCAGGCGGCGGCGGCACCCCCCTTGTTGTGTGTGGGGTTTTCACGGCTGCGGCGGACTGTTTCCCCGTCCTGACATCCCGACGATGTTGCGGCTCCACTGTCCAGGCTTCAGCGTCATTGCCGACGGGTGGATTAGTGCGGCACGGCCGCTGCCAATCTTAGGAAACCCTGGTGTCGCCTTGGACCGAATCCTAGCGGTCTGGAGACCTCGATCAACCGAGATCAAGACCGTGGGAGCCGGCTGAGTAATCTCTGTTATGGGCTTAGATAAATTCATTCTTGGTTGGATCACTTCCTGGGCCATATACCCAGTTTGCGAAGTGTCTGGGCCCTGTTCTGCTGCGTTAGGCCCACCAAGCCCTAGCAGGGAATTCAAACGAGCCAGTCTCGTATCGGAGATACTGCCTCGAGCGACCGTCGTCGCCGGCAGGCTAGTTTCCACCAGGCGCTTCTTATTACAGCCTCGGTGTACCACCTTCCAAGAACTGATGAAATCTCCTAACGTTAGGGCAGGGAGATCCACCTTTGGAAGTGGCCCCATCCATGGCCGAATAGCAATCTGCGCCGATCAATGATCAGGTCGTCATGAAGGCAGGATCCCTTTGTCCTTGATCATAGCAATCCGCGCTATATGATGATCAGTGGATTCGCCGATGCGATCCAAAGGAGATGCAAACTCCGGCGATGCCTGTTTTGTACCAACCGCCGGTTCATCGTCAGCGGAATCATCAGAGTCATCCGCAGCCAATGCCCAGAATCGGCTTCCAGTTACCGACGGAAGGGAGGTCGCGCCCTCACGCAGTCCAGACCCCGCACTTTCCATGGCACTCACCTCCTTCTTTGCCATCGTCAAATCGATGACATCGATACTCCCGTCCGAGCCCGGTAATTCCTGCATCGATCGAACGATCCGAACATTGTATAAATCAATTGTTAAAAACATACCTTCAACCAAGTTCTCGTCCGCTTCAAGATACTGTCCAGCAAGGATGTCGTCATCGAGATCCAATACCGTTGTCCATCGCGATGGTGAGTGAGATCGAACCACTCCGGTACCCCATTCCAATGTAGATCCTGCAGCAGAAAAAAGGACCTCCCATCTCACATGGCCATGATTTGGATCCGGATGACGTTGGTTATCCATTCCTCCTCGCGACCGATGACGAGAGATCCCCCCATCAGATCCACTCGCGGTGGACACTGCCACCGGCGACGTAGGCTCCGACGTGGGCGGGACTTCCGCGGGCGGCTGCGCCGCCGTCCCTATCGCCCCGCCGCTATCGCCCGCCATGACCCCCCATGAATCTGTTAACTCTTCCTCGCCATATTTTGTGTTTCTTATTTTCTGTGAGGAAAATAGCAGTGGTACTAACTATGAATTTGAGAGAACAATAAAATTAAGGAAAAGGACCTGGTTAGCCCAGGCCAAGATTTTTTTATTTCCAAGCGTGGACATATGGCCCATCACAAAAGGTGGTGCCCTATCGAAACTATCCAGTGTAGTATACGGATATCAACCTTAAAAGGATAATTTCATGCATCAGCCGCCCCATTGGCTACATTTTCCATGCCACTATTGCCATGATTTTAACAAACTTTAAATACTTGCATGTAGAGATGTCAAGCCAATATGATGACATCACCATTTATAAATATAAGCATTGCATGTTTTGAACGATAAAATAACCAAATGTAATCCATGGAATATAATGTTGCGTAAATAGGATCCGGGTAACGCCTGTAGCGGATGATGTTTGACATGATGTGCTAGCTACTCTTGAAGTGGTTGTAGACTATATGGTAGCTGCTTCAGATGTGATTGCAGTGGGGGTTTGATCTTTGTAACATGATTTGCATGTCTGACTGCTATGGTATTACTACTGTGCCATGACTATGACGAACATATGATGTGCTCGATGCAGTTATTGTTATGGTTGTATCATTGGAGCTATGTGTATCAGACAATAGTGGAAGCTTTGATAGATCTGCCATATGTTGAATTTTTCATATGGTGAAGTAGAGTATCAATTGCAGATAACTTGATCTGGAGAACATAGACTGCATAACTGCAACAAGTTTGTTCGGGCTATTTGCTGACTCGTGCAATTTTCAGATTGAGGCATGTTTCCTGATGCAGGAGGTAGAACATTAACTTAGTCATCCACATTGCTCCTTCCCAGTATAGGTAATATGTTGAAACTGCATCCCGGTGAAAAGAACGAGTTAATATGGTGTCATTTAATCGAAATGAAATGTTTAAGCAAGATTTGTAGAAGCACGTGTATAGTGAAACTATAATAACTATGTTTCAAACCTAAACTATGACTACAAAATCAATACAATGAAAGAATATCAAGAATGCATAACTGAATGTTATCGAAACCTGTTCGAACGAAGTAGAAGCCTGACGGAAAATGTCAGGTGATTCTTGCTCATCTCTGTCAGGTATAACAGAGTAGTAGGTAAAAACGTCTAGAAATTCCAACCAATCCAAGGTTCCTGTCTCGTGCACAACTTACCTTGTAAAGTTCACTAAGCTATAATCTTGTTGGAATCAGAACTCAATTAGGCTACAATTATAGAAGAAAAATAGAAACCAAAATTACAACCGTGAACTGGGGTGCAGTAACCTACTGGGCGGAAGGCATATAGTTTAATTGGTTCAAGGGCCCAGGCGACATCGTGTACACGTACAGGAAAACACAAAGATTCGGCGATGCACTCAGATGGATGAGACAGATAGTCCACTCGTTTGTCGACGTCGGCGCTACGCTCGGGAGGATTCGGTGGTGTCCCGCCGGAGCGACCCTCCCGGTTAGGCAAGGGCGAGCGGGCATGCCGATAGGGTGTAAGACCTGTCCACGCAGTCCTGACACGGCGAGCGTGCGCACGGCCAAGAGTGTGCGGCTACCACGTTCTGGCGACCGTGAGCGAGCGGCACCAGCAGCGGGCGCGAGCTAGATGCGGTACAGGCGACGATGAGCAAGTTGGGCAGTGAAAAACGAGCAGAGCAAAGAAAGACACAGCGAGTCTGGAGCGAGGGACAGAGATGGGGGAGCATGGGAGGAGCCAGGTGAAGCAACCTGACGATTCGAATTTTGAGAGGCGATTGGAGACGCTCACGGCAAGGGATGTGCATTGGGGGAATGGGCGGTAGGAGAGACGGGATTGGGGCTGGGAGGCCAAAAGCAAGAGACAGGGGTGTTTGGATGGCCTACATGTTAGTATGAAGAAGGGAAGAGGAGGTGGGGCATTAGAAAGTGAAGGGACGACCATTAACTTAAAACTTTATAAGTAGAAAAGATGTGTGGTATATTAGATATTCGTCCATACATTATGTGTGACGTACGTAGAAAGTAGCCCACACGGATCATATATGGACGAACAATAGAATTGCACACACGTGTGGGTGTGGTTACTTCATGCCACACACCCAACAAGTACTACTCATTCTTACCTGACAAGTACTACTCATCCTCACCCGCGCGCGTGGCACGAAGCAAAACTACCGACACTTCCTGACGCAGCTATGTTAGTTACCCGTGGGATGACACTTTAGTTACCCCAAGAATGGCAACTCTAGTGTAAATGTAGTTGTAAAAGCATAGCAACTTTCTCTGTTTTGATTAACTATAGTTACCCATGGGATGGCACTTTAGTTACCCATGGATAGTTTCCATGTGTGTTTACCTAGTTGTCACATGTGGTCCAACCATAGTTACCATGTTATGGTTAATCATAGTTGTCATGTGTGTTTACCTGGTTGTCACGTACGCGCGCAATCACAGTTGCCATCTAGCAAGGAATCATAGTTGTCATGTGTATTTACGTAGTTGCCACGTACGGCAACCGTAGTTGCCATCTATCAACGTACGGGCATCGTGTGGGCGAAGAGCAATTCGTCCACACGTGCGTGGACTAGGTGGTGACTATGTGAGCAGAAACTGATTCGCCCATACGACGCAGCTGGCAACCGCGCTTTATGGGTCGTGATCCACACTCCCCAACACCCACACACACGATGATGCCTACGTGACACTGAAATTCCAACAAACTTTTTTAGGATTCATGCAAAACAGAATCAACACGGTTCCAACAGACTTTTTTACGATTCATGCCAAACAGAATCAACACGGATAGACGCGTATGGACGAAATGCAAACCTGCCACACGTGTGGGTGTTATCATTTTTCTTTATTTTTTTGTGAGTACTCCCTTCGTTCACAAATTAAAATGTTTTGGATATCTTAATATAAACTACATGTGAACTACTAAATTAGTAAACTCTAGTAAACATGCACGTCAAATTCACATGCATCAACAAGCAAAAGTCAAGACTTCATGCGCGCTTGGCTTGGCAAAGCTGACATACTTAGCGCATCATGATGCGTCTTTGTATCCTGATGAAGCATCGGGACTGTATCCACAGAAATACCTGCAAGTATCGTTGGTTGCTGGGCCTGCTCATTTAAATCAACTTTTTTCTTTCTTTTTTTGATGTCGATTTACAATAGTTTGATTCGGATTCTTGTGTTGTGAGTTTGCATGTGCTTGTGTTAGACAAGTACAGTAGAAGTACATCATAAGCATGTTGCAATAAGATGGATATGCTTCATAACTAAATGTCGCCTAAATTTCCAAAGATTTTTCTTGTACACAGGTTTTACATGTCAAGTTGTAATAAAATGAATATTCTGCATATTTAACTGTTATTTGGTTTTCGAAAGGATTTACGTCTATCCATCGTCGTGCCCATAACATGAACCACAAACAAAATCCATAGTTCAAATAAAAATACAACCGTTTGCAGCAAACTAACACGTGCGGAAATTAATAAGAAGTTCACCTATAAAGATGTATCAAAAAATTACATGACGCAGCTGGATCATCTTCATCACGGAGTAAAGGTATATCCAACATTAACTTTCAAAAAGGCATATCATACGTGACTTTCCCAGATTCAGTGTACAGCTTGAAGTAAAACTGCACTTTACTCCCTTCGATCCCTATTAATCTCAGATCCAACGGCTCGCGTGATCTCGTGTACTAGGATCGCCTCATCTCTCATATCACCTAATATTTTCCCACATCCAGATAGCTATTAGAAAGAACAATTTAGCTAGAAACACGAGGTAGCTTAGAACCACAAACAATGCAGATGAAAATGCAATTGATCAAAATGTTAAGCTACCACGGAGAAGGTTCTTATTTCCGTCTGTGGCCAAATGCACTTAATAATTGTATTGATCCAGTTTTGCAAGTGACAGAAGCACATACACCATTGGAAGATAATAACTAGTAATCCATAAATGAAGTTGGAATTTCTAAACAAAAGGCATGTAATTACCATTATATCCAAACTCCGGAGTCTTGGGCACGACCTCGTCTTGAGACCTCCAGGATGACAGATGGTTACTCCGTTTGATTGGCCCAAAATCCGGATACAACAAGAAAGGTGGTGTCAACAATGGAGAATCTGGCCCATATAACATACAAATATTTTAGTTAGAATATTCCTTTGAGATGGTACAACCTACAGATAATATAAATGCGCTTCACCGTTAGCAATACTTCCACTTTGAAGTTGTGTTTGTTAGGTATCCAAAAGAATAGATGCATTTGCATAATTATTTTTTCATCTGCATTTAAATAAGGGAAATAACTATAGATGTTGAACATGTTAGGCAAACTATAAATCTTTCCAACATATTCTAATATACGAGAAATGGAAGGAGAAGGAGGAGCATCAGCATTGATCCGAGAGCTTATAACATGCAATAACTTTACACTTACTATAGAATTCACCTGTGCTAATCAAGATTGCAATAAAGGTTAATGACAGTAAAAATGGAAGTTTAACCTTTCTCTGGATCGTCAAATAAATAAAAACCAAGCATCAACATTGATCTGAGGGCCTATAACATGCAAGAAATATACACTTAGTATAAAATTCATCATGTGCTTATCAGGATTGCACTAAAGGTTAATGACAACAAAAATGGAAATTAACCTCTCTCTCGATCATCCAATAAAGAAAAAGCGTTTGCCCATCGGTGTTCATAAAATTAACTCGTTACTTCTAAAACCATTAATTTGAGATATACAATAGATGTGCACTTCAACTTATTCATTTTGGAAGCGTCACATGACCAACAGAATTTGACTTCAAACAAAACATTCACATGCATGGTAATGGCATTCAATTTGTATAATGACGGTTGAGCTTACAATTATGAACCCCGCCAAAGATATTATTGATGTGAGATATAGCAGTAGAAAATCGAGAATGGCTCAACCTACAAGTCATCCAAACAGCAACATCAATCAGTCGGCAGCACCTATCGAAGATCTTCTTGATGATGTCCTCGTAACACCGCAGCCTCGCTTCTAGTAGAGCACGATCTTGAGTTGCAGGCGGACAACAAGGGCGCACGGGCTATTAAATCATATAGATCATACACCCATATCTTCCCATATCTTGTCCTAAATTTATGCATTATGAGAAAAAGAGAAAATAAAATTATGTACTTCAGAGGCAACTAAACAAAAACATTGTCATGGTTCATTGAACATATAAAGCATTTGAAAAAACATTTCATACAACTTGTAAGTAGGAGCATCAACACTTTAACAATTAACACATACTCCCTCCGTCCCAAAATAAGTGTCGTTGGTCTAGTACAAAATTTGTACTAACTTAATACAAATTTTGCGACACTTATTTTGGGACGAAGGGAGTAGTAAATTAACTACCCCCGTCCGCCTCCTTGTGCATCTCCATACTACCAAATTTTATGAAAAAGATCAACTGTAAAGAACAATGTCCCGGGCGTGCTCTCCCTAGCATTCAAACTCCGTCTTAAAAATATATCTGGACAAAATCTATGTAGCTCCTTGTCGACGTATGACAATCTATGGAGTCAGAGACAGGCTGCTTCCCATGCTCGATGCTGGGCGTCACAACACACAAAGAGAAGCAACCAACCAAGATCAGCACACAAGTGTTTTACCCAGATCCGGACTACAAGGATGTGTAAAACCCTACTCCTGCTTTGGTGGATTATCTGTATGTACGAGCCATGTTACAAAATGCACCACTTTGCTCAGTAAGATGCTCGGGGGTGTAGCTAACTAAACATGAGTCTGGTACTTTTCTACGTCGCCATGGCCCTCCTTTTATATCTCAAAGGGGTCACTCAAGTGGTAAAAAGGTAATTACATGATTATAGTGTCTAAGCATCACCATACCTAACCCTCACGGCATAGGACAAAGGCATTTAATGCGCTTTTAGGTGTCATGCTACGTCGGATGTCGGGAAAGCAGTCCTAAGCCATCTGTACCGCTTGGCCCACCTACCTCTTATTACCTTGACACACACTTGATTATGTGTCAATAAAGGTAATTCTCATACGGTGGAGTTCCATGTAGCTCGATAGTTGTTACTGACTCGCTTGAATGCCCGCCATCTGTTGATAACTTATCGACATGGAGCGGTGATGAGGATCTAGGCTTGCCGACTCTGCCTTTGTTGGCAAGGGTAAAGTGATTGGCATTCTTGGTCTTGAACTTGCGGAGCTCATCTGCCACATCTGAGGATGTGGAGATAAGGTCCCCCTTTGAGTTGCTTCTCGTGATGTGGAAGCTGCAACTTGTCGGTGCGTGGTCAGGGGAGTGAACAACCCCTTGTTCATTATACCTCATGGGCATGGCTTCTTTTGCAAGACATTTTTCACTTTTAACCTTGTACATATGTATACACGGTATATCACTGGACATATCATAACGATATTCCCCCAAAGATATGTGTTGATGTGTTTAACTTTGTTCCTTCTACTCGCATAATGTGAGAAAATTGCATGGTTCAGAAAAGTGATTCTTTCAAGGGAACTGCTTACTCCATATCTAAAACCCACATCAATGTTCCTTACATTACATATCTATTTTTACTTATATCATTCAGTGATCTAAGCTTTGCAATTATATGTCAGTACATCCTTGGTTTGAACCATGTCCAGAAAAAATTGAACGCCTTGGATAGATTAGAACTCTAAGAGTAAATCATTCACACTGTGTGGGGTGCCTTGTATCTCTAGGTGTATGCTTAATTGTCGAGGTCCTTTCGCAAAACAAAAAGGAGATAGTGACAGGCATCGGTATTGAACACAGGAAGAACAATACAATTAACTGCCATTGTGAAAGCACAACATGCTCCCTTGGTGGTTTTGATAATTCATGACAACATACATTGTTTCTTGGACTAACACCTCTATCTAGTGTATTTCAGATAATAGTGCATGGAGAGTTTGGCTGGCAAAAGGATTATGGAGATTGTGGAATCACCCCAAGATACTAGGAAATAGGTTGGCCAAGCTTCAAGAAAGAGGACTCTACAGTTTACATTTGTGAAAAATCACTTTGAGTCCATAGGAAAGCCAATACTATTAAAAGGGGGTAAGGTTTTGTTGGTGAACAAAATGCTCATACGTGCACAAGTGATAGTCACCAAAAACATCCACAAGCTCTCCCACCAAAGTCTGTCTATAGACAAACATTCAAAATCGGTGCAACCAACATTCCCATCCCGGTGCCACCGATTCCAAACCCTAGATAGACTCAGCCAAACCCTAACCCTTCGGTGCAGTCGACACTTCTTTCGGTGCCATCGAGTTGGGCTGCCAAGTTTCTGTTACGCAAGTTCACATTTTCGGTCCATCAGAGAATGTTGAATCGGTGTCACCGAGTTTGGCAATTCTGACCGTTGGTCACCTTGTTGGTGCAACCGAGATTCGTATATCGGTCCCTCCGAGATTCAAAAGTTGCCACCTTTTGGTCACTTCGGTACCACCGAGATTAACACATCGGTGTCACTGAGTTGGTCATTTTGTGTGCAACGGTTAGGTTTTTGGGTATGCCTATATATACCCCTCCACCACCACCCACTTGACAGAGAAGCACTCAGAACTATTCCATGCCTATCCTATTAGATTTTTTGAGAGAGAACCACCTACCCTTGTGTTGAGATCAAGATCTTCCACTCCAACCATATGGATCTTGATTTCTAGCCTCCCCAAGTTGCTTTCCACCAATCCCATCTCTTCTACCAAGCCAAATTTGTGAGAGAGTGATTGTGTGTTGAGTAGTCTATCATCTTGAAGCACAAGAGCAAGGAGTTCATCGTCATTACCGAGCCTATTACCTTTTGGAGGGTGGTGCCTCCTAGATTGGTTAGGTGTCGCTTGGGAGTCTCCTACTTTGTGTTGTGGAGTGAACCAAGAAGTTTGTAAGGGCAAGAATATCGCCTACTTTGTGAAGATCTACCCATAGTGAGGCTAGTCCTTTGTGGATGGAAGCCGTATGGAATAGTCAAGGTTGCTACTTCGTGGACCCTTGTGGGTGGAGCCCTCCGTGGACTCTCACGGCCATTACCCTCCGTGGGTTGAAGACTCCATAAACGTGGACGTACGATAGCATCACCTATCGGAACCATGGGAAAAATCCTTGCGTCTACAATTGCGTTTGATCTTCCTATCTCATCTCATTACTTCATATGCAATGTCTTTACTTTCCGCTGCCATATTTGTAGACATGCATGTGTAGGGCTGTTAGACTTGCTAGACTTGCTGAAAATGTTAAAATCTTCCAACCAGATAACTTGGGAAAAGATTAGGTTTTAAATTTCTGCTAGTAGTCTATTCACCCCCCTCTAGACACTCTTCTATCGATCCTACAAGTGGTATCAGAGCTTTGGTCTCCATTGCTTTGGTTTAATCACCGTGGAGGAAGATGGATGTGTCTAGTATAGAGAGTTTGAGTTGTAGAGTGCCCATTCTTGATGCAGAGTACTATAGTCAATGGAAGAATGCCATGATCGATCTATTTGATAAATTCCATTTGACAAAATATATTGAAAACCCCTATGTGCTCCCTATTGATGAATTGCATCCCACACACAAAGAGGAAATTAACATGCTTGGTAACCTAAGAAATATCAATCTTATTATTAGAGGCTTACCAAGATTCGTGCTCTCTCAATTGAAGAACTTTGCATGTGCCTATACCTTGTGGACTGATTTGGAGAAACGATATCCAAATATTTCATTAGGAAATCTTGATGAAATTCTTCATAAAACTGTCGCTTTTCACAAAATGAAGCCTACTGGTCCAAACTTTGATAAATGCCTATTTGAGCTCCGTGATCTTCTGCATGCTAAAGGATATGTTACCACTATCAACAACATTAAGCCATTCACATTGATAAACTTGAACATTGTCATGATCACAATTCTAACGAATCTCTTGTTCTTTATGACAAGGATTTCCCACTTGATGATGACAATGTGGAACATGGCTACTATGATGAAGATGAGTTGTTCGACATCGACTATGAGAAGACATGAAGAATATAAGTCTAATGGAAAACCTTAAGGATTACATGTCCGGAGGAAAAGAGTGGATTCTCGATAGCGGATGTACCGAGCATATGACCGCAGATAGAGAGATGTTCGAAGAGATCATACCAAACCATGGACCACGAAGGTGCGTAACGTTTGGAGATAACTCTAAAGGTAAGGTACTTGGTCTTGGTAAGGTGGACATATCCCATGATAGCTCTATTCAAAATGTTATGCTTGTTGAATCTCTTGGCTATAATCTTCTTTCCGTATCTAGACTTGCCGACTTCGGTTTCAATGTGTTATTCGCGAAAGTAGATTGACAAGTGTTTGGTCAAGATAATCATAAAATGGTCTTTACCTATTTCCGTAGAGGTGATCTATACATTGTTGATTTCACTAAGAGATCCGAACCTCATACTTGTCTTATTGCAAAATCTTCTAAAGGTTGGCTTTGGCATAGAAGACTTGGACATGTAGGCATGCACAATCTAGATAAGCTAATCAAAGGTGATCATATAGTTGGTGTTAAAGATGTTATCTTTGACAAAGATAGACTTTGTAGTGCTTGTCAAGCTGGAAAGCAAGTAGGTGGAAGTCATCCCGTTAAGAATATCATGACTACTAGGAGACCACTCGAGTTACTTCACATGGATCTTTTTGGTCCTAATGCTTACAAGAGTCTCGGTGGAAATTCCTATGGTCTAGTTATAGTTGATGATTTTTCCAGATTTACGTGAGTATTCTTTCTTGATGATAAGTCGCAGGTTCAAAAGATCTTCAAGAACTTCGCTCGCAAAGCGCAAAATTAGTTTTAAGTGAAGATCAAGATGGTACGGAGCGATAACGGGTCGGAGTTCAAGAACACCCATGTGGATACCTTTCTTGACGAAGAAGGTGTCTCCCATGAGTTATCGGCTACGTACACACCTCAACAAAATGGAGTTGTTGAGAGGAAGAACTGGACACTCGTTGAGATGGCAAGAACGATGCTTGACGAATACAAGACGCCAAGACACTTTTGGGCAAAAGCCGTTGAAACAACATGTCATGCCACAAACCGACTTTACTTGCACAAGCTTCTCGGTAAAACGACATACGAGCTACTCATCGGTAACAAACCCCAAGTCGGATACTTTCGGGTATTTGGCTCAAAGTGCTACATTCTTGATAAGCATCGTCGTAATAAATTTGCTCCTAAATCTCATGAAGGATTCCTACTTGGTTCCAGATCGAACTCTCACACTTACCGTGTCTACAACAACTTCACTCAAAAAGTTGAAGAGACGATAGATGTGCAGTTTGATGAATCTAATGGTTCGCAAGTCGAACAATTGCCAAATGATGTAGGTGATAAGGACCCTTCAGAAGCTATTCTAGATCTACCCATCGTCAAGATTCATCCCATGGAGGTGAAAGAAAGTACTTCATCAACTCAAGTGGAATCCCCTCCTTCATGTCAAGGTGAACCTCAACACTACATGGATGCATCCACAAGCGATACATGACGAGATGATGAAGAGGAGGAAGTGCATCATGAAGATCCACCACAACCACCTTCACCACCACCTCAAGGAAACGACACCATCAACAACAACGAAGATGAAGGAGATGATGATGATGAAGAAGAAGCCCCACCATCCAACAATCGAAAGCTGACCCGAGTTCGAGATCAAGTGACCAAGAACCATCCCCTAAACCAAATCTTTGGTGATATACAAAAAGGGAGAATCACTCACTCTAAAACCCATCTAGCTAACTTTTGTGAGCATTATTCTTTCATACGTAGCATCGAGCCACTGAAGGTACAACAAGCTCTTTAAGACGCGGATTGGGTGAACGCTATGCATGAAGAGCTTCACAACTTCGAAAGGAACGAAGTGTGGACACTCGTGGATAAGCCCGTGTTGGGGAACGTTGCATGGGAAACAAAAAATTTCCTACGCACACGCAAGATCTATCCATGGTGATGAGCATCTACGAGAGGGAGAGTGGATCTACGTACCCTTGTAGATCGCTAAGCGGGAAGCGTTAAGAAACGCGGTTGGTGTAGTCGAACGTCTTCGCGATCCAAATCGCCGAGCGTCCCGCGATCTCATCACAATCCGTCCTGCGATCCAACCACGATCCGTCCCGCGAACTCATCACGATCCGTCCTGCGATCTCGTCATGATCCGTCCCGCGAACTCATCACGATCCGTGCCGCGAACTCATCGCAATCCGTCCCGCGAACTCATCACGATCCGTGCCGCGAACTCATCGCAATCCGTCCCGCGAACTCATCACGATCCGTGCCGCGAAGTCATCCCGATCCCTCCCGTGAAATCATCACGATCCGTCTCGCGATCTTGATCACGGTCCTTCCGATCTAGCACCGAACGGATGGCACCTCCGCATTCAGCACACGTACAACTTGATGACGATCTCCGCCTTCTTGATCCAGCAAGAGGGAGTGGAGAGGTAGAAGAGTTCTCCGCCAGCGTGGCGGCAGCTTGATGACTATCCATCAATTTTCCCTCCTTGCTCTTGCCCTTCTCGAAACTAGTGGTTTGACTAACCATCAATACTAGACGCTCCTTCTTGATTTCTACCTTCGCGGTGTCAAACATCGCGAACAGCTCAGGGATCATTATTTCTATCCCTGGCATTTTATAGTTCATCACCAAGTTCTAGTAGCTTAGTGATAGTGACCTGGAGAACTATATATATCACTATCTTATCTGGAAGATCAACTCCCACTCGATTCAAGCGATTGTAGCACCCAGACAATCTGAGCACATGCTCAACGATTGAGCTATTCTCCTTCATCTTGCAGGCAAAGAATCTTGTTGGAGATCTCATATCTCGCAACACGGGCATGAGCCTGAGATCCTAATTTTAGCTCTTAGAACATCTCATATGTTCCGTGACGTTCAAAACGTTTTGGAGCCTCAATTCTAAGCCGTAATGCATGACGCACTAAACTATCAAGTAGTCATCAGAACATGCCTGTCAGATGTTCACAACATCTACAAATGACGTTAGAGGGGTTGGCGCACCGAGCGGTGCATTAAGGACATAAGCCTTCTGTGCAGCAATGAGGACAATCCTCAGATCACGGAGCCAGTCCGCAATATTGCTACCATCAAATTTCAACTCTATTTCTCTAGGAACATATAAAAATTCAAGGGAGCTACAGCGTGAGCAGGTAATCTACAACATAATTTTGCAAAGACACTACTAACTATGTTCATGATAATGAGTTCAATTAATCATATTACTTAAGAACTCCCACTCAAATTGACATCCCTCCGATCATCCGAGTGATACATGATCCAAATTCACCAACTCAAGTCCGATCATCACGTGAGTTGAGGTGGTTTCAATGGTGAACATCATTATGTTGATCATATCTACTATATGACTCATGTTCGACCTTTCGGTCTCTTGTGTTCCGAGGCCATGTCTGTACATGCTAGGCTCGTCAAGTTTAACCCGAGTGTTCTACACGTGCAACACTGGCTTGCACCCGCTGTATGTGAACGTAGAGTCTATCACACCCAATCATCACGTGGTGTCTCAACACGACGAACTTTCGCAACGATGCATACTCGGGGAGAACACAATTTATCTTGAAATTAAGTGAGGGATCACCATATAATGCTACCGTCGTCCTAATCAAAACAAGGTGCATAAAAGGATTAACATCACATGCAAATCATAAGTGACATGATATGGCCATGAACTTGTGCTTTTGATATCCATCTTGAAAGCACCGGCACGATCTCCATCGTCATCGGCAAGACACCGTGATCTCCATCATCTTGATCTCCATCAACGTGTCGCCATCGGGGTTGTCGCGCCCAACATGCTTCTACTACTATTGCTACCGTTTAGCGATAAAGTAAAGCATTACATAGCGCTTAATGATTGACATGCAGGTCATACATTAATTAAAGACAACCCTATGGCTCCTGCCGGTTGCCGTACTCATCGACATGCAAGTCGTGATAATCTATACATCACATGATCATTTCATACATCACATATATCACATCATGTAATTGGCCATATCACATCACAACATACCCTGCAAAAACAAGTTAGACGTCCTCTAATTGTTGTTGCATGTTTTACGTGGCTGCTACGGGTATCTAGCAAGAACAATTCTCATCTACGCAAAAACCACAACGGTGATACACTAGTTGCTTTTCAACCTTCTCAAGGACCGCCTTTGTCGAATCCGATCCAACTAAAGTGAGAGAAACTGGCACCCGCAAGCCATCTATGCAACAAGTTGCGGTCGAGGGAACCGGTCTCTCGTAAGCGTACGAGTAATGTTGGTCCGGGCCGCTTCATCTCACAATACCGCTGAACCAAAATCCGACCAAAGGAGGAAGCAATCTAAGCATCAACGCCCACAAACCTTTTGTGTTCTACTAGAGATCTCATCTACACAAAGACCTAGCTCATGGTGCCATTGTTGGGGAACGTTGCATGGGAAACAAAAAAATTCCTACGCACACGCAAGATCTATCCATGGTGATGAGCATCTACGAGAGGGAGAGTGGATCTACGTACCCTTGTAGATCGCTAAGCGGGAAGCGTTAAGAAACGCGGTTGGTGTAGTCGAACGTCTTCGCGATCCAAATCGCCGAGCGTCCCACGATCTCATCACGATTTGTCCTGCGATCCAATCACGATCCATCCCGCGAACTCATCACGATCCGTCCCGCGATCTCGTCACGATCCGTCCCGCGAACTCATCACGATCCATCCCGCGAACTCATCACGATCCGTGCCGCGAACTCATCGCAATCCGTCCCGCGAACTCATCACGATCCGTGCCGCGAACTCATCATGATCCGTCCTGTGAACTCATCACGATCCGTCTCGCGATCTTGATCACGGTCCTTCCGATCTAGCACCGAACGGACGGCACCTCCGCGTTCAGCACACGTACAGCTCGATGACGATCTCCGCCTTCTTGATCCAGCAAGAGGGAGTGGAGAGGTAGAAGAGTTCTCCGCCAGCGTGGCGGAGCTCCGGAGATGGTGGTGGAGCTATTCTGGCAGAGCTTCGCCTAAGCACTGCAGAAATCCGATCTAGAGGAGAAACTATGCACTAGAGGAACGGGCAACACGTGGCTAAAAATTCTATGCCAAAACCCTAAAATCCTCTAGTATATATAGGAGGATAGGAGGAGGAGGCTTGGCTGCCAAAAAGCCAGCCCTTGGATTGCCCAAAGTGGGGAGGAGAGGAGGACTCCTCCTCCAATCCTAGTAGGACTAGGATTCCTCCTTTTTTTGGCCTTTTTCCACCTTTTTCCCTTTGGGATTTTTCTCCCAGCCGCATGGGCCTTGTGTGGGACTTCCACCAGCCCACAAAAGGCTGGTATTTACTCTCCCACAGCCCATGAAGCCTCTTGGGTCGAAATACCCCTCCCGGTGGTCTCCCGGTACACTACCGGCACTCCCGATACATTACCGATTAGCCCGAAACTTTTCTGGCGACCAAAATGGGAGTTACTATATATCAATCTTTACCTTCGGACCATTCCGGATCTCCTTGTGACGTTCGGGATCTCATCCGGGACTCCAAACAACCTTCGGTCACCACCATACATAACTCTATACTACAGAAACGTCACCGAACCTTAAGTGTGCAGACCATGCGGGTTCGAGAACTATGTAGACATGACCGAGACACCTCTATGGTCAATAACCAATAGCGGGACCTGGATGCCCATATTGGTTCCTACATATTCTATGAAGATCTTTATCGGTCGAACCTCTATGTCAAGGATTCGGTTAATCCCGTATGATGTTCCCTTTGTTCTTCGGTATGTTTACTTGCCCGAGATTCGATCGTCGGTATCTCCATACCTAGTTCAACCTCGTTACCGACAAGTCTCTTTACTTGTTCCGTAATACAAGATCCCGTGACTAACACTTAGTCACATTGCTTGCAAGGCTTGTTGTGATGTTGTATTACCGAGTGGGCCCTGAGATACCTCTCCGTCACACGGAGTGACAAATCCCAGTCTTGATCCATGCCAACCCAACAGACACCCTCGGAGATACCTGTAGAGTACCTTTATAGTCACCCAGTTACGTTGCGACGTTTGATACACACAAGGCACTCCTCCGGTGTCAGTGAGTTGCATGATCTCATGGTCATAGGAACAGACACTTGACATGCAGAAAACAGTAGCATTAAACTGACACGATCATATGCTACGTTTGTAGTTTGGGTCTTGTCCATACCATCATTCTCCTAATGATGTGATCCCGTTATCAAATGACATCTCATGTCAATGGCTAGGAAACCTTAACCATCTTTGATCAACGAGCTAGTCTATTAGAGGCATACTAGGGACATGGTCTATGTATCCACACATGCATCTAAGTCTCCGATCAATACAATTATAGCATGGATAATAAATGATTATCATGAACAAGGAAATATGATAATAACTAATTTATTATTGCCTCTAGGGCATATTTCCAACAACCCGAAGATGAGCACAACATCATCAGAACCAAATGGGTGTTTCGAAACAAACAAGACGAAGACGGTCAAGTCATGCGGAACAAGGCTCGTCTCGTAGCCCAAGGATATATGCAAGTCGAAGGTATGGACTACGGTGAGACTTACGCTCCCGTCGCTAGACTTGAAGCTATTCGTATTCTTCTTGCTTATGATAATCACCATGATATCACGCTTTATCAAATGGATATCAAAAGTGCATTTTAAAATGGTGAAATTGAAGAAGAGGTTTATGTTAAGAAACCACCTGGTTTTGTGAATCCTAAGAAACCTAACCATGTTTACAAGCTTCGCAAATCTCTTTATGGTCTTAAGCAAGCCCCTCGTGCTTGGTATAAATGTTTAACAAAGTTTCTCATTGAAAAAGGTTTGAAATTGGTAAATTGATGCAACCTTATTCACTAAGAGAGTTAATGGTGAATTATTTGTGTGCCAAATCTATGTGGATGATATTATCTTTGGTTCCACTAACGCTCAATTTAGTGAAAGATTTGGAAGGTTGATGTCCTAGAAGTATGAGATGTCTATGATGTGTGAGCTGTAATTCTTTCTTGGTTTGCAAATCAAGCAATCAAGAGAAGGAACTTTCATCTCTCAAACTAAGTGTACCAAGGACTTGATCAAGAAGTTCAACATGCATGAGTGCAAAGGTATGAAAACTCCCATGCCCACTAGTGGACATGTTGATCTTACCAGGGAGGATGAACCGGTTGATCAAAAGGTTTATCGATCTATGATTGGTTCATTGCTATATCTATATGCATCTCGTCCCGATATTATGCTTAGTGTTTGCATGTATTCTAGATATCAAGCTGCACCCAAGGAGTGTCATCTTTTGGCCATGAAACGTATTGTGAGATACTTGATACAAACACCAAACTTTGGCATTCGGTATCCCAAGGTATCTTATTTTAATCTTGTTGGCTATTCCGATTCGGACTATGCCGGTGACAAGGTTGATAGAAAGTCCACCTCGGGTACTTGTCAATTTTTGGGTAGATCTCTTGTGTCTTGGTCCTCCAAGAAACAAAACTCAGTATCTCTATCTACAGCCGAAGCTAAGTATATTGCTACTGGATCTTGTTGTGCGCAATTACTATGGATGACACAAACGCTTAAGAATTATGGAATCTATGTTAAAAATGTTCCATTACTTTGTGACAATGAAAGTGCTATTAAAATTGGTCATAATCCTGTGCAACATTCTCGAACTAAGCATATTCAAGTTCGACATCATTTCATTCGTGATCATGTTGCCAAAGGAGATATTAATCTTAAGCATGTTCACACTAACAAGCAATTAGCCGATATCTTTACCAAGCCACTTGATGAGAAAACATTTTGTCACTTGAGGATTGAGTTGAATATCATCGATGCTTCAAACTTGAGCTAGACTCACTCGGTTGCAAGCAGGGGCATGCGCTTTCTTGTTATTTCCATGTTCCCGTAACTCGTTATCATATGCCATGGAATTCTATGCTCCCTTATATTGCATCTAACCTTCTGTAGGTACTTGGAAGAACTTCATTCCACAAGATTGCCATCAACTCCAATCATAAGCAATCTTGTCATTACCAAGTATCCACAACCCCTCTTGATGATGGAAGGAAGAAAACAAAAAAACATATCCTTGACATATACTTGATCTTAGTTGCAAAATCTTAAGTGGTATCATGTCAATTGGATATATCTATTGTTCTTCCTTGCATGACTAACCTTTGTAGGTGACTAGTGTACTAGAACGAGAAGGATTGCTCCCAATTCAAGATGATCTTCATCAACCTCGAGCATCCTCAACAAGTTCACCTATGAGCAATGGCATCAACATCACTCAAAGGTATGTACTCATATCCTTGAAAAGGATTTACTCCAAGTCATGGGCTAAAGCAACTCAAGTGATATGAAGACACTAAAATGCTTAATTGAAAAATTGTAACCCCATTTTGAGCTTAACATAGAGTATGACCTATGATCAAGTATTCTTGCTTGGATCCTAAGTCAATATACTCTAATATAGGTGACCTAGTCACCGCCCATCATCTAGTTAAGAATCTCGTGTGGTTTTGCTCTCTATTTGCATGATATCTTGTAACCACTCAAATCTTATCTATTTGACGTCCTTTGTAAATATTTCACATTCTCTTTTTGAAACTATTTCTTTTGTCTCTGTAAAAACAAAAAGGTGGTCTTTCATTCGGAGCCACCGATAAAAATAACTCGGTTCTACCGAAATTGCAGACGAGCTGCACTACACAATTTTGGTACCATCGATTTATTTATCCTGGAGTCACCGATTTTTTCTTATTTTCTAAATTTTTGTTTCTTAAATGTTTTTTCTTGTGATGTTCTTGTTCCTTCGATGACCCCTTTATTTATAAAAAAGGGAGAGAGAATAACAAGCTAGTCTTAGGGGGAGAAATTCTTTATTCAAGGATCCCTAGCTCCAAGGAGAAGAAAACTAAAATTTTCCAAAGGGAGAGAAGTTACATTCAATGATTCCCTTAGTTCTTTTCTATGAACCCTACTTTCAATGACCCTTGTTCTCGAGGATCCCTTCATTGTCAATGATCCCTGTCACTACTCCTAAGTTTAACCTTTTTGGTAATTTATACCAAAGGGGGATAATATCAAAGCTTCATGCTAAAGGGAGAGTTACATGCTTATACAAAGGGGGAGATATGATTTAGGGGGAGAGGAAAATATTGAAAGTTTATACTTATACAAGGTGAGAACAATGTAGGGGGAGAAGAATATATTTTGGAGAAAAGTCTAAAGTGAACAAAGGAGAAACTTTTTTCTCACCCTATCCAATCCCAATATATACATGCTGAGATTCAAGGGGAGAGGATGAACTACCACTTTCATATCTAAGGGGAGAAAAGCTATAAAAGATTACTGCTAAAGGAGGAGACATATAAGTCTTAAGGATTATCATATTTTATATGTTCTCCATATCTTGGTATCCTTTGAGTTCTATTGCTTTTGTTTAGTAGAATACTCTTGTGTTTCCTAACATTGTTTTCTCATGGGTGTCTCTACTAGTAGAATACTCAAAAACTCAAGGTAAGTATATGCATCATATCTTCGATCAAGATGATCTCCTGCTTCTTGCACATATTGTTTGCAAGAGTGAAGTCTTGAACGAGGGTATACATTTCATTCATATATATTGATGCATATAGCCAAGATACACATGACTTCCTATATCCCTTCATCTATATGTGTGTCCATGCATTCCAATGCAACTATCCTTTAAAGGACTGCACACATTTAGGGGGAGCAAATCTAAGTCATGTGTTTCTCAAAGTCTTCATTACATCCATGCAAATCTTTATTTGAAGCTTTGATTGTATGTTGTCATCAATTACCAAAAAGGGGGAGACTGAAAGCACAACATGCTCCCTTGGTGGTTTTGATAATTCATGGCAACATACATTATCTCTTGGACTAACACCTTTATCTAGTGTATTTTAGATAATAGTCCATGAAGATTCGGGCTGGCAAAAGGATTGTGGAGATTGTGGAATTACCCCAAGATACAAGGAAATAGGTTGGCCAAGCTTCAAGTAAGAGGACTCTACAGTTTACGTTTGTGAGAAATCACTTTGAGTCCATAGGAAAGCCAACACTATTAAAAGGGGTAAGGTTTTGTTGGTGAACAAAATGCTCATACATGCACAAGTGATAGTCACCAAAAACATCCACAAGCTCTCCTACAAAAGTGTGTATATAGCCAAACATTCAAAATCGGTGCAACCAACATTCCCATCCCAGTGCCACCGATTCCAAACCCTAGACAGACCCAGCCAAACCCTAACCCTTCGGTGCAACCGACACTGCTTCCGGTGCCACCGAGTTGGGCTGCCAAGTTTTTGTTACGCAAGTTCACATTTTCGGTCCATCCGAGAATGTTGAATCGGCGTCACCGAGTTTGGCAATTCTGACCATTGGTCACCTTGTCGGTGCAACCGAGATTCGTATATTGGTCCCTCCGAGATTCAAAAGTTGCCACCTTTTGGTCACTTCGGTACCACCGAGATTAACACATCGGTGTCACCGAGTTGGTCATTTTGTGTGTAACGTTTGGATTTTTGGGTATGCCTATATATACCCCTCCACCACCACCCACTCGACAGAGAAGCACTCAGAACTATTCCATACCTATCCTATTAGATTTTTTGAGGGAGAACCACCTACCCTTGTGTTGAGATCAAGATCTTCCACTCCAACCATATGGATCTTGATTTCTAGCCTCCCCAAGTTGCTTTCCATCAATCCCATATCTTCTACCAAGCCAAATCTGTGAGAGAGTGATTGTGTGTTGAGGAGTCTATCATCTTGAAGCACAAGAGCAAGGAGTTCATCGTCATTACCGAGCCTATTACCTTTTGGAGAGTGGTGCCTCCTAGATTGGTTAGGTGTCGCTTGGGAGCCTCCTACATCATGTTGTGGAGTGAACCAAGAAGTTTGTAAGGGCAAGGAGATCACCTACTTCATGAAGATCTACCCATAGTGAGGCTAGTCCTTCATGGACGGAAGCCGTATGGAATAGTCAAGGTTGCTACTTCGTGGACCCTTATGGGTGGAGCCCTCTGTGGACTCTCGTGACCGTTACCCTCCATGGGTTGGAGACTCCATAAACATGGACGTACGATAGCACCACCTATCAGAACCATGGGAAAAATCCTTGCGTCTAAATTGCGTTTGATCTTCCTATCTCATCTCATTACTTCATATGCAATGTCTTTACTTTCCATTGCCATATTTGTAGACATACATGTGTAGGGCTATTAGACTTGCTAGACTTGCTGAAAATGTGAAAATCTTCCAACCAATTAACTTGGGAAAAGGTTAGGTTTCAAAATCCTGCTAGTAGTCTATTCACCCCCCTCTAGACACTCTTCTATCGATCCTACACATTGCAACATGGACGAAGTTGAATATTACTATGAACCAGTCGCGCAAATAAATCTAGAAATTCATATGGGCCTGTCAGACACATACCGGTGTAGCATGTCAAGGTGGCAGGTCGAGCACACCACGCACATGAAGGGGTCACATATCAGGCATGATTGTGGCGCCAAAGCAGGGAGAGCGCCCAGGCAGGGAGGGATCTGCCGTGACGTGGTCGCGACGACGCAGCTGAAGACGGCCTCCCTGCTCACAATCCTCCTCGACAACATCATCGACGTCTTCCTCCCTGACACGCTCACCAAGGCCTTCCATGGGAGAGACAGGTACACGTGGGGTCATTTTTTGAAAATATGCCCCGGAGGCAATAATAAATTGGTTATTACCATGTTTCCCTTTTCATGATAAATGTCTATTATCCATGCAAGAATTGTACTGATCAGAAACTCAGATACATGTGCGGATACATAGACAACACTATGTACCTAGTGAGCTTCTACTAGACTAGCTCGTTGATCAAAGATGGATAAGGTTTCCTAACCATAGACATGAGTTGTCATTTGATAACGGGGTCACATCATTAGGAGAATGATGTGATGGACAAGACCCTGTTGGGGAACGTTGCATGTCAAACAAAAAAATCCTACACACACGCAAGATCTATCCATGGTGATTAACTTCTATGAGAGGGAGAGTGGATCTACATACCCTTGTAGATCGCTACGGAGGCGTTAAGAAACGCGGTTGATGTATTCGAACGTCTTCGCGATCCAAATTGCAAGTCGTCCCGCGATCCAATCACGATCTAGTGCCAAACAGACGGCACCTTCGCATTCAACATATGGACAGATTGATGACGTCCTCGCCTTCTTGATCTAGCAAGAGGGGCGAAGTAGTAGATGAGTTCCGGTATCATGACGACGTGGTGACGGTGGTGGTGAAGAACAATCTCCACAGGGCTTCGCCAAGCACAACGGAAACTATGATGGAGGATAAACTAGAGGGGACGAGGTTGCCGGCACATGGCTTGGGGAATTCTTGATGTGTTTCGGGTGCTAGCCCTGCCCCTCTATTTATATGTT
Organism: Hordeum marinum; assembly: GCA_022496015.1. Taxonomy (NCBI): domain Eukaryota; kingdom Viridiplantae; phylum Streptophyta; class Magnoliopsida; order Poales; family Poaceae; genus Hordeum; species Hordeum marinum. Next base: position 379,158,762 of record CM039675.1, read on the forward strand.
GAGCTCCGGGGTCGAAACTTGGAGAAAGAGCCTCCTCAAAGTCGGTTTGGCCCGCAAGGCAAGAGTCCTCATCAGACTCTAGGACCAGATGCCAGGGTCCTCGGCGTCTGGCCCCTGGCCTTCGCAAAACTCCCTTTTGCACCTTCTAAAGCCTCGTGGGCTTTACCCCTTGGCCCAGATAAAGTGTTTCTTGTACCCGAACATTTCGGGAAACATCTGAACCCCCTTTCGATGAATTCCGGAACCCTTCCGGAGATCAAACACTATTATCCCATATATCAATATTTACCTATGGACTATTCCGGAGCTCCTCCATGTCCGAGATCTCATCCGGGTCTCCGAACAACTTTCAGCCACCAACATAATAACTCAACTATACTTATAGTGTCACCAAACGTTAAGTGTGTAGACCCTGCGGGTTCGAGAACTATGCGGACATTACCGAGACACCTCTATGGTCAATAACCAATAGAGGGACCTGTATGCCCATATTGGTTCCTACATATTCTACAAAAATCTTTATCAGTTGAACCTCTATGTCAGGGATTCAGTTAATCCCGTATGATGTTCCCTTTGTTTATCGGTATGTTACTTGCCCGAGATTCGATCATCAGTATCTCCATACCTAGTTCAATCTCGTTACCGGCAAGTCTCTTTACTCATTCCATAATACAAGATCCCGTGGCTAACACTTTAGTCACTTTGCTTGCAAGGCTTGTTGTGATATTGTATTACCAAGTGGGCCCTGAGATACCTCTCCGTCACACGGAGTAACAAATCCCAGTCTTGATCCATGCTCACTCAACAAAAACCTTTGGAGATACCTATAGAGCATCTTTATAGTCACCCAATTACATTGCGACGTTTGATACACAAAGGTATTCCTTTGGTGTCAGTGAGTTGCATGATCTCATGGTCATAGGAACAGATACTTGACACGCAGAAAACTATAGCAATAAACTGACACGATCATATGCTATGTTTATAGTTTGGGTCTTGTCCATCACATCATTCTCCTAATGATGTGATCCCATTATCAAATGACATCTCATGTCTATGGCTAGGAAACCTTGGCCATCTCTGATCAGCGAGCTAGTCTATTAGAGGCATACTAGGGACATGGTGTTGTCTATGTATCCACACATGTATCTGAGTTTCCGATCAATACAATTCTAGCATGGATAATAAACGATTATCATGAACAAGGAAATATGATAATAACTAATTTAGTATTGCCTCTAGGGAATATTTCCAACAGTCTCCCACTTGCACTAGAGCCAATAATCTAGCTCACATCATTATGTATTTTACATTGTTATGAATCTCACACCCAATGAGTTCTGGGGTTCGATCATGTTTTGCATGTGCGAGAGGTTTCAGTCAACGGGTCTGCGACTTTCAGATGGATGTGTACTTTGCGAATCTTTATGCCATACTATAGATACCGCTACCACGCTCCACTTGGAGCTATTCCAAATGACTGCTCCACTATACGTATCCGGATTGCTACTAAGAGTCATCCGGATTGGTGTTAAAGCTTGCATCTAGAAATATTTCCTTAGTCCTCTAGTTACTAAGGATAATTTTGACCGCTGTCTAGTGATCCACTCCTGGATCACTCTTGTACCCCTTGACAGACTCATGGCAAGGCACACACATGTGCGGTACACAACATGGCATACTATATAGAGCCTATGGCTAAGGCATAGGGGACGACCTTCGTCATTTCTCTTTCTTCTGCCGTGGTCGAGCTTTGAGTCTTACTCAACTTCACACCTTACAAATCAGGCATGAATTCCTTTTTTGACCGGTCCATTTTGAACTCTTTCAAAATCTTCTCAAGGTATGTACTCATTGAAAGTCTTGTCAAGCGTCTTGATCTATCTCTATAGATCTCGATGCCCAACAATTAAGTAGCTTTAGCCAGGTCTTCCTTTGAAAAACTCTTTTAAAACAACCATTTATGATTTCCAAAAATTCTACATTATTTCCGATCAACAATATGTCAACCACATATACTTATTAGAAATTCTATAGTGCTCCCACACACTTTCTTGTAAATACAAGTTTCTCATAAACTTCGTATAAACCCAAAAACTTTGATCACCTCATCAAAGCGTATATTCCAACTTCGAGATGCTTGCTCCATCCCATAGAAGGATTGCTGGAGCTTGCATATCTTTTAGCATCCTTAGGACTGACAAAACCTTCTGGTTGTATCATATACAACCTTTCCTCAAGGGAACTATTAAGGAAACGATGTTTTGACATCCATCTACCAGATTTCATAATTGAAAAATGCAGCAATTGGTAACATAATTCCAACAGACTTTAGCATCGCTACGGGTGAGAAAGTCTCATCGTAGTCAACTCCTTGAACTTTGTCGGAAACTTCTTTGTGACAAGTCGAGATTTTATAAATGGTGACATTTACCATCAACGTCCATCTCTTCTTAAAGGTCCATTTGTACTCAACGACCTGCCGTTCAATGGGCAAGTCTACCAAAGTCCATACTCGGTTTTCATACATGGATCCTTTCTCGGATTTCATCACTCCTAGCCATTTGTCAGAATCTGGGCCCACCGTCGCTTCTTCATATCTCGTAGGTTCACTATTGTCTAACAACATGACCTCCAAGATAGGATTGACGTACCACTCAGGGGCGGTACGAGTCCTTGTCGACCTACAAGGTTCGGTAGTAACTTGATCCCAAGCTTCATGATCATCATTTGCTTCTTCTTCACTTGGTGTAGGCATCGCAGAAACTTCTTTCTGTGGCGTGCTACTATCCAATTGAAGTGACGGTTCAACAACCTCATCAAGTTCTACTTTCCTCCGACTCAATTCTTTTGAGATAAACTCTTTCTCGAGAAAGGATCCATTTTTAGCAACAAACACTTTGCCCTTGGATCTGAGATAGAAGGTATACCCAACTGTTTCCTTAGGGTATCCTATGAAGATGTATTTTTCCACTTTGGGTTCGTGCTTATCAGACCTAAGTGTCGCATTCCCAAACTCTGAGAAATGACAGCTTAAGTTTCTGCCAAACCATAATTCATACGGTGTCATCTCAACGAATTTAGATGCTGACCTATTTAAAGTGAATGTATTTGTCTCTAATGCTTAACCCCAAAACGATAGTGGCAAAACGATAAGTGACATCATAGTACGCATCATATCCAATAGAGGACGACTACGACGTTCTGACACACCATCACACTATGGTGTTCCAGGTGGCGTGAGTCATGAAACAACTTCCACATTGTCTTAAGTTGTATACCAAACTCGTAACTCAGATATTCACCTCCATGATCACATCGTAGACATTTTATCTTCTTGTCACGATGATCTCAAACTTCACTCTGAATTTGCTTGAACTTTTCAAACATTTTAGACTTGTGTTTCATTAAGTAAATATACCCATATCTACTGAAATCACCAGTGAAGGTAAGAAAATAACGACATTCACCGCACGTTACAACACTCATTGGATCTCATACATCAACATGTATTATTTCCAATAAGTCACTTGCCCGCATCATCATACCGGAAAACACGGTCTTAGTCATCTTGCCCAAGAGGCATGGTCCGCATGTCTCAACCGATTCAAAATCGAATGAGTCCAAAGATCCACCAGCATGGAGTTTCTTCATGCTCTTTACACCAATATGACATTTAGCAGCAGTGCCACAAGTATGTGGTACTATCATTATTAACTTTGCATCTTTTGGCATCAATATTCTGAATATGTGTATCACTACGATCAAGATTCAATAAACCATTCTCATTGGGTACATGACCATTGAAGGTATTATTCATGTAAATAGAATAACCATTATTCTCTAACTTAAATGAATAACCGGATTGCAATAAAAACGATCTAATCACGTTCATGCTCAACGCAAATGCTAAATAACATTTATTTAGGTTCATCACTAATCCTGAAGGTAGAGAGAACGTGCAATGGTGATCACATCAACCTTGGAAAGACTTCCAACACACATATACACCTTGCCCTTAGCTAGTCTCCGTTTATTCCGGTGCTTTTATTTTGAGTTACCAACAATTGGCAACTGAACCGGTATCTAATACCTAGGTCCTACTAGGAATACTAGTAAGGTACACATGAATAAAACGTATATCAAATATACTTCTATTGATGTTGCCAGCCTTCTTATCTACCAAGTATCTAGGGCAATTCCACTTTAGTGACTGTTCTCCTCATAGTAGAAGCACCCAGTCTCGGGTTTGGGTTCAACCTTGGGTCTCTTCACTGGAGCGGCAACTGGCTTGCCGTTCTTGAAGTTTTCCCTTCTTGCCTTTGCCCTTCTTGAAACTAGTGGTTTTACTAACCATCAACACTTGATGCTCCTTCTTGATTTCTACCTTCGCAGTGTTAAACATCGTGAACAACTCAGGGATCATCTTCTCCATCCCTAGCATATTATAGTTCATCAGGAAGCTCTAGCAGCTTGGTGATAGTGACTTGGAGAACTATATCAATCACTATCTTATCTGGAAGATCAACTCCCACTCGATTCAAGCGATTGTAGCACCCAGGCAATCTGAGTACATGCTCACTGATTGAGCTATTCTCCTTTATCTTGCAGGCAAAGAATCTTGTTGGAGGTCTCATACCTCTCAACACGGGCACGATCCTGAAATCTCAATTCTAGCTCTTGGGACATCTGATATGTTCCTGATGTTCAAAACGTCTTTGGAGCCTCAATTCTAAGCTGTAATGCATGACGCACTGAACTATCAAGTAGTCATCATAACGTGCCTGTCAGATGTTCACAACATCCAGAAACGACGCTAGAGGGGGTGGTGCACCGAGCGGTGCATCACAGACGCAATGAGGACAATCCTCAGTTTATGGACCTAGTTCGCATAATTGCTACCATCACCTTTCAACTCTATTATCTCTAGGAACTATTAAAAAAACACAGGGGAGCTACATCACGAGCTATTGATCTACAATATAATTTTGCAAAGACAACTTAGGCTATGTTCATGATAAGGAGTTTAGTTAATCATATTACTTAAAAACTCCCACTCAAATTGACATCCCTCCAGTCATCCGAGTGCTACATGATCCAAATTCACCAACCCAAGTCCGATCATCACGTGAGATGAGGTGGTGTCAATGGTGAACATCTCCATGTTAATCATATATACTATATGACTCATGTTCGACCTTTTGATCTCTTGTGTTCCGAGGCCATGTTTGTACATGCTAGACTCATCAAGTTTGACCCGAGTGTTCTGCACGTGCAACACTGGCTTGCACCTATTGTATGTGAATTTAGAGTCTATCACACCCGATCATCACGTGGTGTACCGAAACGACAAACTTTCGCAATGGTGCACACTTGGGGAGAAAACAATTTTATCTTGAAATTTTAGTGAGGGATCACCTTATAATGCTACCTTCGTCCTAAGTGAAATAAGATGCATAAAAGGATTAACATCACATGCAAATCATAAGTGACATGACATGGCCATGAACTTGTGCTTTTGATCTCCATCTCCAAAGCACCGACATGATCTCCATCATCATCAGCATAACACCATGATCTCCATCATTGTGTCACCATCGGGGTTGTCGTGCCCACCATGCTTCTACTACTATTGCTACCGCTTAGCGATGAAGTAAAGCATTACATAGCGCTTAATGATTGACACTCAGGTCGTACAATGATTAAAGACAACCCTATGGCTCCTGCCGGTTGCCGTACTCATCGACATGCAAGTCGTGATATTCTATACAAAACATGATCATCTCATACATTACATATATCTCATCATGTAATTGGCCATATCACATCACAACATACCCTGCAAAAACAATTTAGACGTCCTCTAATTGTTGTTGCATGTTTTACGTGGCTGCTATAGGTATCTAGCAAGAACATTTCTTACCTACACAAAAACCACAATGGTGATACACAAATTTCTATTCATGCTTCTCAAGGACCGCCTTTGTCGAATCCGATCCAACTAGAGTAGGAGAGACAGACACCCGCCAGCCATTTTTATGCAACAAAGTCACATGTTAGTCAATGGAACCGATCTCTCGTAAGCGTACGAGTAAGGTTGGTCCGGGCTGCTTCATCCCACAATACCACTGAATCAAGAAAAGACTAAGGGAGGAAGCAATCTAAGCATTAACGCACTCCTTTGTGTTCTACTCGTGATCTCATCTACACATAGACCTAGTTCATGATGCCACTGTTGGGGAACGTTGCATGTGAAACAAAAAAAAATCCTGTGCACACGCAATATTTATCCATGGTGATGAGCACCTACGAGAGGGAAAGTGGATCTACATACCCTTGTAGATCGCTAAGCGGAAGCGTTAAGAAACGCGGTTGATGTAGTCAAACATCTTCACGTTCCAAATCGCAAGTCATCCCAGGATCCAATCATGATCTAGCACCAAATGGACGACACCTCTGCATTCAACACACGTACATATTGATGACGTCCTCGCCTTCTTGATCTAGCAAGAGGGGCGAAGTAGTAGATGAGTTCTGGCAGCACGACGATGTGGTGATGGTGGTGGTGAAGAATAATCTCCGCAGGGGTTCTACAAGCACAACAGAAACTACGACGGAGGATAAACTAGAGGGGACGGGGTTGCGGGCACACGACTTGGGGAATTCTTGATGTGTTCTGGGTGATAGCCATGCCCCTCTATTTATATGTTGAGCCCTGGGGTCGAAACTTGGAGAAAGATCCTCCTCAAAGTCAGTTTGGTCCGCAAGGCAAGAGTCCTCCTTCCACTCTAGGATCAGACACCAGGGTCCCTAGCGTCTGGCCCCCGGCCTTCACAAAACTCCTTTTTAAACCTTCTAAAGCCTCATGGGCTTTACCCCTTGGCCCAAATAAAGTGTTCTTGTACCCAAACATTTCGGGAAATATCCGAAACCCCTTCCGATGAATTCCGGAACTCTTCCGGAGACCAAACACTATTATCCCATATATCAATCTTTACCTCCAGACTATGCCGGAGCTCCTCATCATGTCCGGGATCTCATTCGAGACTCCGAACAACTTTGGATCACCAACATAATAACTCAACTTACTTACACGTCACCAAATGTTAAGTGTGTAGATCATGCGGGTTCGAGAACTATGCAGACATGACCGAGACACCTCTACAATCAATAACCAATAGCGGGACATGGATGCCCATATTGGTTCCTACATATTCTACGAGATCTTTATCGGTTGAACCTCTATGTCAAGGATTCAGTTAATCATGTATGTTGTTCCATTCGTTTATCGATATGTTACTTGCCTGAGATTCGATCGTCGGTATCTCCATACCTAGTTCCATATCGTTACCGGTATGTCTCTTTACTCGTTCTGTAATACAAGATCCCATGGCTAACACTTTAGTCACTTTGCTTGCAAGGTTTGTTGTGATGTTGTATTACCGAGTGGGCCCTGAGATACCTCTCCGTCACATGGAGTAACAAATCCCAGTCTTGATCCATGCTCACTCAATAGACACCTTCGGAGATACCTATAGAGAATCTTTATAGTCACCCAGTTACGTTGCGACGTTCGATACACACAAGGTATTCCTTTGTTGTCAGTGAGTTGCATGATCTCATGGTCATAGGAACAGATACTTGACATGCAGAAAACTATAGCAATAAACTGACACGATCATATGCTATGTTTATAGTTTGGGTCTTGTCCATCACATCATTCTCCTAGTGATGTGATTCTGTTATCAAATGAGATCTCATGTCTATGGCTAGGAAGCCTTGACCATCTTTGATCAACGAGCTAGTCTATTAGAGGCATACTAGGGACATGGTGTTGTCTATGTATCCACACGTGTATGTGAGTTTCCAATCAATAGAATTCTAGCATGGATAATAAATGATTATCATGAATAAGGAAATATGATAATAACTAATTTATTATTGCCTCTAAGGCATATTTCCAACAGACCCAACCGTAAGCATGACATTTGATCGTATAGTTTATTGCTATTGCTTTCTTGATGTCAAGTATCTATTCCTGAGACCATGAGATTATGGAACTCCCTGACACCGGATGAATGCCTTGTGTGTACCACACATCACTTCATAACTAGGTGATCATAAAGATGCTATACAGGTATATCTGAGGGTGTCTGTTGGGTTGGCATGGATGGAGACTGGGATTTGTCACTCCGTTTGATGGAGAGGTATCTCTTGGCCCTCTAGGTAATACAACATCACAAGAAGCTTGGAAGCAATGTGACTAAGGAGTTAGTCACATGATCTTGTATTACAGAATGAGTAAAGAGACTTGCCAAAGACGATATTGAACTAGATATGGAGATACCGATGATCGAATCTCAGGCAAGTAGCATACCACTAGACAAAGGGAACTGGATACGGGATTGACTGAATCCTTGACATCGTGGTTCAACCAATACTGATCTTCGTGGAATATGTGGAAACCATTATGGGCATCTAGGTACCACTATTGGTTATTGACTGAAGAGGTGTCTCGGTCATGTCCACATGATTCTCGAACCCGTAGGGTCCGCACTCTTAACGTTTGGTGATGCTAGAGTAGTATTGGGATATTCACATTGGTGACTGAATGTTGTTTGGAGTCCCGGATGAGACCCCGTACATCACGAGGAGCTCCAGAATGGTCCGGAGGTAAAGATTTATATATGGGAAGTCATATTTTGGCTACCGGAAAAGTTTCGGTTTTTACCGGTATTGTACTTGAAACCTTTCAGAAGGTTCCGAAGGATTCTAGAGGGTTCCGGAGGAGTTCGGAAGGGTCCCTGCAGCACCTAGGGCATCCATGGGATATAGGGGGGCGTCCTAGACTATTGGGCCAGGTGCACCATCCCCCTAAGGCCCATGCGCCTATGGGAAGCGAAACCCTAAGGGGGAGGGTTCTCTAGTTGGTTTGGAGGGCACTCCTCCCCCTTTGGCCGCCTCCCTGATAACTGACAAGTGTAGGGGATCGCAATAGTCTTCGCGGGTAGTATTTCACCCTAATTTGTTGGTTGACGGTTGAGTTGTCAATTCAACCGCACCTGGGATATCTCTCTGCAACAAAGGTTTAGTAGCACGGCAAATAGTAGTAGCAAAAGTAACAGTAGTAGTGACAGTAGCAATTTTGTAACAGGAGTGACAGTAGTAATAGCAATAGTAACTTAGCAATATTAAGTATATCTAACGCGTAGGCACGTGGATCGGCGATGGATAATGACTTAGATGACATTGATCATATAACAATTACACACTAAGGCGACACATAACTAGCTCCAATTCATCAATGTAATATACGCATGTATTCCATATATAGTCATACGTGCTTGCGGTAAGAACTTGCATAACATCTTTTGTCCTACCCCCTCCCCCCCGGTGGCAGCGGGGTCCTATTGAAAACTAAGGGATATTAAGGCCTCCTATTAATAGGGAACTGACATTAACACATGCTGGATACATGAACTCCTCAAACTACGGCAATCACCGGAAATAATCCCAATTATTGTCACCTTGGGGTATGCGGATCATGACACATAATAGGTGCATACAACTTGCAAGATAGGATCCAAATCACTCTTTTACTCATGAAAACATAATAGGTTAAGATCTGAAATCATGGCACTCGGGCCCTAGTAACAAGCATTAACCATAGCAAAGTCATAGCAACATTAATCTCAGAATATAGTGGACACTAGGGATCATGCCCTATCAAACTTAACTCGATTACATGATCAATCTCATCCAATCCCACCACTGTCCAGCAAGCCTACAAAGGAATTACTTGCTCTCGGTGGTGAACATCATGGCGGTGTTGATGGAGAAGGGTTGGTGATGACGACAACGATTTCCCCTCTCCGGAGCCCAAAACAGGCTCCATATCAGCCCTCTGGAGGAAGAACATGAGGTGGCGGCGGCTCCGTCTTGTGAAACGCAATGAAAACTTCTCTCTGATTTTTTTCTCCATGGATGTGATTTATAGGACTAGAATTAGGGTCAGAGGGGCCATGAGGGCCCCACAAGCCATTAGGGCGCGCCACCAGGGGGCCGCTCCCTGTTGGCTTGTGGCCCCCTGGCACACCCCCTCTGGCAGCTCTTTGCTCCATAATTCATCATTATTATCAAAAATAATTCACAAAAAATTTCGTCCAATTCCGAGAACTTTTATTTTTGCACAAAAATAACACCCAGGTAATTCTGCTGAAAACAACATCAGTCTGGGTTAGTTTCATTCAAATCATGCAAATTAGAGGCCAAAACAATAGCAAAAGTGTTTGGAAAAGTAGTTACGTTTGAGACGTATCAATTCCCCAAGCTTAACACACTTATTGTCCTCAAGCAATTCAGTTGATAAACTGGAAATGATAAAGAAAACTTTTACAAACTCTTCTGTTCTCGTTGTTATACACATGCTTAGCTAGTGCTCAATTTTTCAGCATATATCATAAATGGACATGTTCATGACAACAACTTAGAAATTATGTTAACTCATGGCAATGCATAACTAGCTAGCAAGCTATAATAAAGTATCTCATATGCAAACAATTTTTCAAAACAATCATAATACAATATGGTGACATGGTATTTCGCTAGCCCTTTCTGAGGCCGCAAAACATAAATGCGGAGCACCTTTGAGATCCAAGAGGCGACTAAACAATATAATTCAGAATAGAAAAGATCTAGTCATGCTCATATTCAACATTAACTAGACTCAATGCATAAGTATGACAATAGTGCTCTCGGGTCTAGTGCTTTTAATAAGAGGATGATGACTCAACATAAAAAGTAAATAGATAAGCCATTCGTAGAGGGAAACATTGATTTGCAGAGGTGTCAGAGCTCGAAGGTTAAAACAAGAGTGAAGATATAATTTTTGAGTGGTGCACTTTTTCCTGTCAACGTTACGACAATGGTTTTCAACAATTTCCCTGCTAAACTCATTATTGGCGGTTCCCAAACAGAATAGTAAAGTTTACTTCTATCCACCATCCATACAAAAACCATGGCTGACCGAATCCACGGATGCTTGCCAACATACAACTGACCCAAGGAGTTTGTTTAATTTATTTTGATTATGTAGGACTGGGCATCCCTTTTACCAGCCTCTCTCATGCAATGACGGTGAATAAACGACATGGAAAATATCGACCACCTCATCACTCCAAGAGCAAGATGAGTGCACAAAATGGATGTTTATTTGAATATTTATAGATGGCACATGCAAATTTACTTGGAACAACAGGGTAATACCGCATATAGGTAGGTATGGTGGAATCATGTGGAATAACTTGGTTTAAGGGTTTTGGATGCACAAGCAACATTCTCCTTAGTGAAAGTGAAGGCTAGCAATAGATTTAGAAGCGACCAACTAGAGAGCAACAACGTTCAAAACATGCATTGTGAATGATTAACATTGAACATAACATGAGTAGGATATGAACACCATGTATTTAAACATCATAAAGGCTGCATTGGTTTTGATTCAACCACATGTTTGCACATGGGCCAAGTCATACTGCTTAAATTACTCAGAGGGAAATACCATACTACCATACCACATTATAACCATTTTAACGCATGTTGACACACAAGATGAATCATTATCAACTCCTAGCTATTTAGGCATGGTATGAGAAGCTATAATGTATAATTGTCATCACAAACATGTTCACTCATGATATACTGAATCAGGATCAAACTGGCTAAACATATTTACAAAAATGAAAAACAAGAAGAGTCCATACCAGTTTCCCTTGCCACAGACACTTCATTAAATATCGTCATTATTGCCTTTCACTTGCATGATCGAATGATATGATAATAATAATAGTGCAAGAATGCCATGGACTAAGCTGGAATCTGCAGGGCAATTTAAGATAAAGGAGAAGACAAGGTAAAATTGGCTCTCTATTAGATACAATAAAGCATGTGAGTGCCACTCAACATTTTCATCGTGGTATTCTCTTTTCAAGGATTCATCAAAAAGAAAAGAAATTCAGATAAACACACTAAAATATTTTTGGAGTTTTTGTTTTTCTCAAGTAAGGAAATAAACTAAGGGAAAACAAGAATGAGAAAAACTATTTACACGGGAAATCTCCCAACATGCAAAGGAAATATTTTTTGGTTTTCTTTTTAATTCTACAACTAAAAAAATAAGAAAAAGAAAACTAAAAGAAGAGAGAAATATATTTGGATTTTCAAAGTTTTTCAAACACACAAGAAGAAAGCGGAAGAATAAATCTAGCTTGGATATACAATGAAAGAGGATGAGCACCGACAATTATATGAAGTGTGAGAACGTAAATGTAACGTCGGTGTGAAATACGTACTCCCCCAAGCTTAGAAATTTTCCTAGTTTCGTAATCACCACTACCAATCTGGGTAGTAGTTGAAGTGATAGCTTGTGGAAGCATTCCTATCAGCCTCCTCTGCCAAACGAGCAACCTCCGCTCCCAAATGAGTAGCCTCCACCACAACATTGTACTCTGATAACCCACAAGTATAAGGGATCGCAACAGTTTTCAAGGGTAGAGTATTCAACCCAAATTTATTGATTCGACACAAGGGGAGCCAAATAATATTCTTGAGTATTAGCAGCTGAGTTGTAATTAAACCACACCTGAAAGACTTAATATCTACAACAAAGTGTTCAGTAGCAAAGTAATATGGTAGTAACAGTAACAGTGGCAAAGTGATAGTAGCAGTTTTGTAGTGATTGTAACAATAGCAACGGAAAAGTAACTTTAGCAAAGACCACTATATGAAAAGCTTATAGGCAATGGATCAGCGATGGATAATTATGTTGAATGGCATTCATCATGCAATAGTTATAACATAGGTTGACACAGAACTAGCTCCAATTCATCAATGTAATGTAGGCATGTATTCCGTATATAGTCATACATGCTTATGGAAAAGAACTTGCATGAAATCTTTTGTACTACCCTCCCATGGCAGCGGGGTCCTATTGGAAACTAAGGGATATTAAGGCCTCCTTTTAATAGAGAACCGGACCAAAGCATTAGCACTTAGCAAATACATGAACTCCTCAAACTACGGTAATCACCGGAAGGAATCCCAGTTATTGTCACCCTGGGGGATGCGGATCATAACTCGTAATAGGTGTCCACAACTTGCAAGATAGGATCAAGAACACACATATATTCATGAAAACATAATAGGTTCAGATCTGAAATCATGGCACTCGAGCCCTAGTGACAAGCATTAAGCATAGCAAAGTCATAGCAACATCAATCTCAGAACATAGTGGATACTAGGGATCAAACCCTAACAAAACTAACTCTATTACATGATAAATCTCATCCAACCCATCACCGTCCAGCAAGCCTACGATGAGAGTACTCACAAACGGTGGAGAGCATCATGGAATTGGTGATGAAGGATGATTGGTGATGATGAAGGCGTCGATTTCCCCTCTCCGGAGCCCAAAACGAACTCCAGATCTGGTCTCCCGAGGAAGAACAAGCGATGGTGGTGGCTCCGTATCGTGAAACGCGATAAACTCTTCTCTCTGATTTTTTCTCTTGAGAAAATAGGGTTATATGGAGCTGGAGAGGTGGTCGGAGGAGCCATGAGGGCCCCACAAGCCTGCTCGGCGCGGCCAGGGGGGTGGCCGTGCCTAACAGGCTTGTGTCCTGTAGGTGGCCCCCTTTGGTTAATTCTTGCGCCAGTATTTTTTATTAATTCCAAAATCATTCTCCGTAAATTTTCAGGACGACCTGAGAACTTTTATTTCTGCACAAAAAGAACACCAAGGCAATTATGCTGAAAACATCATCAGTCCGGGTTAGTTCGATTTAAATCATGCAAATTAGAGTCCAAAAGAAGGGCAAAAGAGTTTGGAAAAGTAGATACGTTGGAGACATATCAACTCCCCCAAGCTTAAACCTTTTCTTGTCCTCAAGCAATTCAGTTGATAAATTGAAAGTGATAAAGAAAAACTTTTACAAACTCTGTATGATCTTGCTGTTGTAAATATGTCCAACTTATGTTCAGATTTTCAGCAAAGATTATAAACTAACCACATTTAGAATAACACTTAGGTCTCAGATTTACTCATAGCAATGGCATAATGAACTAGCGAGCAATAATAACAAGTCTCAGATGACAACAATTTTATCAAAACAATCATGATACAATATGACATAATGGTATCTCGCTAGCCCTTTTTGAGACTGCAAAACATAAATGCAGAGCACCTCTGGAGAACAAAGACTGACTAAACATTGTAATTCATGGTGAGAGAGATCCATTCATGCTCACACTCAATATCAATTAATAGCAAGGCATACAAATGACAATGGTGCTCTTTAACTGGTGCCTTTTATAAGAGGATGATGACTCAACAATAAAGTAAATGGAAAGACCCTTCGCAGAGGGAGCATTGATTTGCAGAGGTGCCAGAGCTCAAGCTTTTAAAACAGAGATAGGTAATGATTTTGGAGCGGTATGCTTTCGTTGCTCACATAACTACCAAGAGGGTTTCAATACCTTCCATGCTGGATACATTATAGGCGGTTCCCAAACATAATGGTAAAGTTTTTACTCCCCCTCCACCAATCAGTCACACTCCACGGCGGGCCAAATTCACGGGTACCGTCCATACAAACACAATCCAGGGGGAGTTTTGTTTAATTATATTTTGCTTTTATTTCGAGCATGGAGCTAGGCATCCTGATTACCAGCCACTTTCTCGTGAATGATAGTGAATCAACACATATCGTGAGAATAACCCACCTAGCATGGAAGATACTGACAACCCCCAGTCGCCACACGAACTATTTGGGCATACAAAACATAAAGTTTATTTGAAGGTTTAAAGTTTAGCACATGCAAATTTACTGGGAACGGCAGGTAAATACCGCATATAGGTAGATATGGTGGACGCATATGGAGCAATTTTGGGTTTATTGAGATGGATGCACAAGCAGTATTCCCGCTTAGTACAAGTGAAGGCTAGCAAGAGACCGGGGAGCGACCAACTAGAGAGCGACATAGTCATCAACATGCCTTGAGATTAACCAACATTGAATGCAAGCATGAGTAGGATATAATTCACTATGAACCTAAATATCGTGGTGGCTATGTTTTCAACTACATGCGTGAACATGTGCCAAGTCAAGCCACTTGAATCATCCAGAGGAGGATACCATTTTATCATGCTGCATCACAACCATTTTAATGCGGATGTTGGCACTCAAGACGAACCATTATCCACTCTTAGCTAATTAAGCATGGCATGAATAACTATAATCTCTAATTGTCATTGCAAACATGTTCAACCCATAATGTACTGAATTCAGAACAATGAGCTAATCATATTTACAAAAGCAAGATAGGTCGAGTTCATACCAGCTTTTCTCCATCTCAATCTTTTCATCAAATATCGTCATTATTGCCTTTCACTTGCATGACCGAACGATGTGAATAATAATAAGAGTGCGCGTGCATTGGAGTAAGCTGGAATCTGCAAACAATAAACCAAAGGAGAAGACAAGGCAATATGGGCTCTTTATAAGATAAACAATAGTGCATATGAGAGCCACTCAACACGTCATCGTGGTCTTCTCCTTATGACCCAAAGAAAAGAAAGGAAAATTATTTACAAGGGAAAGCTCCCAACAAGTAAAAAGAAGAACGAGAAATATTTTTGGGTTTTCTCTTTAATGCTACAACTAAGCAACTAGGAAATAAAGCTAGAGCTAATTTTTTTGTATTTTCCTCAAAGTTAATTAAACACAGAAGAAGAAAGCATAAAGAAGAAAATAAACTACCATGGATAGTACAATGAAAAAGTATGAACACCGACAAGTGAAATAAGTGTGTGAACATGAATGTAATGTCGGTGAGAAATACGTACTCCCCCAAGCTTAGGCTTTTGGCCTAAGTTGGTCTAGGGCCATGGCTGGCCTGGATAATATCCGAAGTCAAAGTTGGGGTTGTGCTGGGCTGCGGTGGCTACAGCTTGTACAACTGCAGCGTGAAGGCAAGCGGTTTCTGCATTTCGCTCATACTCGTTTGCCTCCTCTTTGGTTATAAAATATCTCTACTTTTCTTCAAAGTTAAAGAAGGCAGGAGCAGTAAGGCTAACACGGACAACACGTTGCCTGTCAAAAATTAGTCGGTACTGGAGGGATTGTCCGTTTCTTTCAAGAAACTGATAGCGCACCAAAGCCTCATAATCAAGGAAAGCAGGGGGTAACTCAATGTCATTCCCTCTTATGGGTACCCCAAGATACTTAGCTACACGGGTGGCATAAATTCCACCAAAGAAATCTCCATCCTTAGCATTATGATGTAACCTCCTAGCAATAATAGCCCCCAAGTTATATCGTCTATCTACCATTACTGCACTCTTAAGAATACTCAGATCAGGCGCGCAACGGTGACTATGCTCAAGTTTACCGTTGATACATCTACCTATGAAGAGAGCAAAATAATGTATAGCCGGAAAGTGAATGCTCCCCAAGGTGGCTTGTGTAATGATTCTAGTTTCTCCCACCGTGATGCTAGCAAGGAAATCATTATATTCATTTCATGAGGATCGCTATGACTACCCCACTGTGGAATTTTGCATGCATCATTAAAATCTTCCAGGTCCATGGTATAGGTCTTATCATAAAGATCAAATAGAACAGAATGAGAATTACGCCTAGATGAAAATTCAAACCTCCGCACGAAAGAATCGGTGAGTTGATAATATTGCTTGCATCAATCTGAAATGAAATCCTCAAGGCCAGCATTCCTGATGTACACATAAAACTCTTCTTTAAATTCGATGTTTTCCATGAGTTGATCCGACGACCATTCACAAGGCAGTACTCGAGCTTCCCTGGGTAGTTCAAAATCGGGCTCACGTAGCGCGAGTCTCGGGGATTTCTTGCTCAAGGAAGCACCTTGGTACATTCTCCTCAACATATTTTCTTTATCTGAAAAATTTCTGAAATTTGTAGCGAGTGAAAATAAAGGTGAACAAAACTCAACAAAACTCATAGCAACTACTCCCTCAAGTGCCTAGAGACTATATCATGCATCAAAACTACTTGGGACCATGCAAATTTGACATGCAAGCTCAAGAACAAGATCACAATAACAGTAAAAATTTGTAATATATAAGGCACTAGAACAAAAAGTAATTGGACCATTGGAGGAGTCACATATCGGTGAGCAATCCCCTAAAACAGTTTTGCAAATGGAGCTTTGAGCAAGGAGATAAAAAATGGCAGCAAGATGAACTAGAACACGGGTTTGAGCAATGGTGGGATTTTTTCTGGAGGAAGATGAAGTGAATGGGTGCTGGAATAAGTGCAGGGGGGACACGTGGGACCCACAAGCCCCAAGGGCGCGACCAGGGAGGTGGCCGTGCCCTGCAGGCTTGTGGCCCACTGGTGCGGCCCCCTGATGCATTCTCAGTGCCAAAAATTCTTAAATATTCGAGAAAAAATCATACTAAATTTTCAGGGGATTTTGGGAACTTTTATTTTCAGGTCATTTTTCTATTGCCCGGAAAACTTAGAAAACAGAAAAATAATAGCATTTTTACTTAATTTCATCTAGGTAACAGAAAGTAAAAGTTAGGTGCACGAAGTTGTGCTTTCTAAATTCGTCCAACTCATGCTCATCAAAAGGAATCCATCAATAAGGTTTATCAAGTCTTATTAACAAACTTCTTTCGAATAACATGAAATCGAAGAATTTTCGAATAACACTAAGTTACCTCAATGGTGATATGCATTTCCCCAACAATAAGTATATCATATTTCTTCTTGACAGTAGGAAGAGGGAACTCAAAGTCTCCAATAATAATTGTTGGAATTTTTTCAATAGAGTTGATACTATGAACTTGAGGTTGTTTCTTCGGAAAGTGTATCGTATGCTCATTACCATTAATATGGAAAGTGACATTGCCCTTGTTGCAATCAATAACAGCCCCTGCAGTATTCAAGAAGGGTCTACCAAGGATGATCAACATACTGTCGTCCTCGGGAATATCGAGAATAACAAAGTTCGTCAAGATAGTAGCATTTGCAACTATGATAGGTACATCCTCACAAATACCGATAGGTAGAGTAGTTGATTTATTAGCCATTTGAAAAGAGATTTTAGTAGGTGTCAACTTATTCAAATCAAGTCTACGGTATAAAGAGAAAGGCATAACACTAACACCAGCTCCAAGATCACATACAATAGTTTTAACATAATTTCCTTTAATAGAGCATGGTATAGTAGGTACTCCGGGATCTCCTAGTTTCTTAGGTATTCCACCTTTAAAAGTATAGTTAGCAAGCATGGTGGAAATCTCAGCTTCTAGTATCTTTCTTTTATTTGTCACAATATATTTCATATACTTAGCATAAGGAGACATTTTCAAAATATCAGTCAAGCGCATATGTAAAAAGACAGGTCTAAGCATTTCAGCAAAGCGCTCAAAGTACTCATCATCCTTTTTGTTGGATGGTTTAGGAGGAAAGGGTATGGGTTTCTGAACCCATGGTTCTCTTTCTCTACCATGTTTCCTAGAAATAAAGTCTCTTTTATCGTATCTTTTATTCTTAGGTTGTGGGTTATCAAGATCATTATCAGGTTCAATCTCCACATCATTATCATTACTAGGTTGAGCATCAACATGAACATCATTATTAATGTTATCACTAGGCTCATGTTCATCACCAGATTGTGTCTCAGCATCAAAAATAGAAACATCATTTGGATTCTCGGACGCATCTATAATAGGTTCACTAGCAGCATGCAAAGTACTATCATCATTCTTTTTGCTACTCTTATTGGAAGGAATAGGTGCATCAGTGTTAACTCTCTGAGAATCTTGTTCAATTCTCCTAGGATGGCCCTCGGTATACAAAGGTTCGTGAATCATTCTACCACCTCTAGTCACAACTTTAACAAAATGATTATTGTCTTCACTATTCATCTCATTAATCAAATAATTTTGAGCCTTAAGTACTTGTTCTACTTGAGTGGTTACCATGTAAGCATGTTTACTAATAAGCTTAAGATCATTGACAGTCCTACTCAAATAATCACCCAAGCGATAAGCATATAAGCATTATGTTTCAATTATCTACTAACATAGGCATTGAAATTTTCTTACTTCATAATAAAATTATCAAATTCATCCAAGCATTTGCTAGCAGGCTTATTATAAGGGATATCTCCTTCATCAAATCTACTAAGACAATTTACCTCTACTACCTGTGTTGGGTTATCAAGACCATGTATTTCTTCAATAGGTGGTAGATTCTTAATATCTTCAGCTTTTATACCCTTTTGTTTCATAGTTTTCTTTGCCTCTTGCACATCTTCAGGACTGAGGAATAGTATACCTCTTTTGTTTGGAGTTGGCTTTGGAGGTGGTTCGGGAATAGTTCAATCATTATCATTGCTCAGTATGTTATTCAATAGTAATTCAGCTTGTTCAACAGTTTGTTCCCTGAAAACACAACCAACACAACTATCTAGGTCGTCCCTAGAAGCATCGGTTAGTCCATTATAAAAGATATCAAATATTTCATTTTTCTTGAGAGGATGATCAGGCAAAGCATTAAGTAATTGGACAAGCCTCCCCCAAGCTTGTGGGAGACTCTCTTCTTCAATATGCACAAAGTTAAATATTTCCTGCAAGGTAGCTTGTTTCTTATGGGGAGGAAAATATTTTTCAGAGAAGTAATAAACCATGTCCTGGGGACTACGCACACAACCAGGAGCAAGAGAATTAAACCATTTCTTAGCATCACCCTTTAATGAGAAAGGAAACAACTTAAGAATATAGTAATAGCGATTTTTTTCCTCATGAGTAAATATGGTGGCTATATCATTCAATTTGGTAAGATGTGCCACAACAGTTTCCGATTCATAACCATGGAAAGGATCAGATTCAACCAAAGTAATTAACTCCGGACCGACAAAGAATTCATTATCCTTATCAGTAACAAAGATTGGTGAAGTAGCAAATTTAGGATCATATTGCATTCTAGCATTCAGAGATTTTTCCTTCCACTTGCGAAATCTTTTATTAAGATCATCTCTATCCTGACAATCAAGAAAGTCCCTAGATACCTCTCCTTCCATAACATAACCCTTAGGTATATCAGGCAATTCATATCTAGGAGATCTACGTCTAGCAGGTGAATCATAGTGTTCAGTTTCAATAATTTCATCAGATTCAGAAATATTATCAATTTCAGCATTGGCTCTAGCAATTTGTTTATCGAGAAATTCACCCAGTGGCACAGTGTCATCAAGCAAAGTATCATCATAAGCATCATGCATAGAATAAGTAGCATCATCAATTACTTGCGACATATCAGAATTACTAGTAGTTGGTGGTCTCGCAAATTTACTCATAACAGAAGGTGAATCAAGTGTAGAGCTAGATGACAGTTCCTTACCTGTCCTCGTAGTTGAGGGATAGATCTTGGTTTTTGGATCTTTAAGATTCCTCATAGTGATCAACGGAGCTATGCTCCCTGGCAACGACACCAGGAAAAGGTCTTGATAACCCACAAGTATAGGGGATCGCAATAGTTTTCGAGGGTAGAGTATTCAACCCAAATTTATCGATTCGACACAAGGGGAGCCAAAGAATATTCTCAAGTATTAGCAGCTGAGTTATCAATTCAACCAATCCTAGAAGACTTAATATCTGCAGCAAAGTGTTCAGTAGCAAAGTAATATGGTAGTAACGGTAACAGTGGCAAAGTGATAGTAGCAGTTTTGTAGTGATTGTAACAGTAGCAACGGAAAAGTAACTTTGGCAAAGATCAGTATATGAAAAGCTCGTAGGCAATGGATCAGTGATGGATAATTATGTCGAATGACATTCATCATGCAACAGTTATAACATAGGGTGACAAAGAACTAGCTCCAATTCATCAATGTAATGTATGCATGTATTCCCTATATAGTCATACGTGCTTATGGAAAAGAACTTGCATGACATCTTTTGTCCTACCCTCCCGTGGCAGCGGGGTCCTATTGGAAACTAAGGGATATTAAGGACGCCTTTTAATAGAGAGTCGGACCAAAGCATTAGCACTTAGTGAATACATGAACTCCTCAAACTACGGTAATCACCAGAAAGAATCCGAGTTATTGTCACCCTGGGGGATGCGGATCATAACTCGTAATAGGCATCTACAACTTGCAAGATAGGATCAAGAACACACATATATTCATGAAAACATAATAGGTTCAGATCTGAAATCATGGCACTCGGGCTCTAGTGACAAGCATTAAGCATAGCAAAGTCATAGCAACATCAATCTGAGAATATAGTGGATACTAGGGATCAAACCCTAACAAAACTAACTCGATTACATGATAAATCTCATCCAACCCATCACCGTCCAGCAAGCCTACGATGATATTACTCACAAACGGTGGAGAGCATCATGGAATTGGTGATGAAGAATGGTTGGTGATGATGAAGGCGTTGATTTCCCCTCTTCGGAGCCCAAAACGAACTCCAGATCCGGTCTCCAGAGGAAGAACATGCGACGGCGGCGGCTCCATATCGTGAAACACGATGAACTCTTCTCTCTGATTTTTTTCTCGACATATAGGGTTATATGGAGCTAGAGAGGAGGCCGGAGGAGCCACGAGGGCCCCACAAGCCTGCTCGGCGCGGCCAGGGGGTGGCCGTGCCTAGCAGGCTTGTGGCCTGTAGGTGGCCCCCTCTGGTTAATTCTTGCGGCAATATTTTTTATTAATTCCAAAAATATTCTCCATAAATTTTTAGGACGATCTGAGAACTTTTATTTCGGCACAAAAATGACACCAAGGCAATTCTGCTGAAAACAACGTCAGTCTGCGTTAGTTCCATTCAAATCTTGCAAATTAGAGTCCAAAATAAGGGCAAAAGAGTTTGGAAAAGTAGATACGTTGGAGACGTATCATACTCTCGCACCTCGTCCTCAAGAACACAATATCTTTGTCGAGCCTGAAATTTAAAGAGGGCAGGTGTAGGAAAAACGACACGCATATGTTTGTATCTCCTGAATATTAAATTGTACTCATAACCTCTAGCACGGTTCACAAGAAGTTCGTGATAACACATAGCTTCAAAATCTAAATATCTGTCGGGCAGAATAGGATTATTAGGTTGAGGTGACAGTCTCAATTTTTTAGCTACGCAGGAAGTATAATTGCCTTCGTACAAATCATAATTACTAGAGTTAGAATGCAACCTTCGGGTATCAATTGGGCCAAGGTTAAAGCATTGTTCGCCAATCAAAGCATTATGTATAAGACTCAAGTCAGAGGCACATAATGCACTACAATCTTGTGTGCCTACTATGCATTTCCCATTGAACAGTACAAAGTAACAAATAGAGGGAAATTGTATACTTTTAATTCTAGCCTGAGTTACCCCTCTATCTTCTCCTACGCAGAGACTCCCGAGGAACGTATTATAATCAGTTTTAGAGGGTTTTTCAAGTGCGCCCCAAAGTGGAAGTTTGCATGCAACAGATAATTCTTCTAAGGTCATGCTAAAAGATTTATCATAAAGTTTAAATAGCACTCTAGAAGAATTCAATTGATAGCGAAATCCATGCGTGAATGCACAGGTAAGGTTGTAGTGTTGGACACACTTATCTGCAAGGAAGTCGGCGAGGCCGGTATTATAAATGAAACGATCAAATTCCTCCTTAATACCTGCACCTATCATGAACTCATCGCTTGGCCACATGCACGATTTGACGTCAGCCATGACTATCTGATTGGCCCAAGGCTCAATTTAGACTTGTCGTACCGAGCCCTCACTAGATGATTCACCCAAAGTACTCCTCCTTGAGGGTTTTCTCCTAAAGAGATTCATCTTCCTAGTACAAATTTCTGGATTTTTTTAGCCCCAATTTTACGTTAATAAAACTTTGCAAGAATGATATCAACTACTCATAAGGATGCCTAGAGGCCATATAAAGCATTCATACTACTTAGAACTCAAAGAATTCAACATGCAAGATCATTTTCTATAGCACCAAGTGCAGCAACTTATGCAAAATATAAACCTCTAACACAAAAACTAATTGGAGGAATGGGAGAGACACATACCAAGGAGCAATTACCCAAAACAATTTCAGAAACGGAGTTCTGAGCAAAGAGATCAAATTTTTTAGTTTCAGGTGGAAGAACATGAGAGAGAGAGCTAGGAAATTTTTGTTGGAGGTAGGAGATGAGGTGGGCTAAGGAGATAAGGCAGTGGGGACCCTGTGGGCCCCACAAGCCACCAGGGGGCGTGCCCTGTTATGTGGTGGCCCACTGGCACGCACCCCTGCTATAATTTTTACATAAAAAATTCTAAAATATTCAGGAAAAATCATATCAAAATTTTGTGGCAATCTAAGACTTTTGTTGGGGGTATTTTTTACGCACGGTAAAAACAGAAAACCGGAATTTCATGGTACTTTATTTTTATTAAACTAAGAGAAACAAAGAATAAACTTGTAATACAGAGAGTTATGAATACTCGATTTATCCATCACATGCTTTTCGAAAAGGATTCATTAATAAGGTTGATTAAGTCTTATTAACAACCGTTTCCGACTAACATGAAACCGAAGAATTTTTGTATACCACCAGGTTACCTCAATAGGAATTTGTATTTCCCCAACAATGAGATTATAATATTTCTTCTTCTTGGCAGTAGATAGAGGAATTATTAAATTTCCAATAATAACTATGGGAATAGGATCAATGACATTAATATTATTAACCAAAGTTTGCTTCTTGGGAAAATGCACGGTATATTGCTTACCATTGACATGAAGGTAACCTTTCTTTTATTGCAATCAATAATAGCCCCTGCAGTATTTAGAAAGGGTCTTACAAGGATGATTGACATATTGTCATTCTTAAGCATATCAAGAATAACAAAGTCTATTAACATAGTAACATTTGCAACCACAACGAGAACATCCTCACAAATTCCAATAGGTAAAGCAATGGATTTATCAGCCATTTGAAAAGATACCTCACTAGGTGTGAGTTTACTCAATTCAAGTCTTTTATAAAGGCAAAAATGCATAACACTGATACGTCCATTTTGTATCATGCTTTTATATTGATACTTATTGCATTATGGGCCGTTATTACGCGTTATGGTACAATACTTATGCCTTTTCTCTCCTATTTTACAAGGTTTACATGAAGAGGGAGAATACCGGCAGCTGGAATTCTGGACTAGAAAAGGAGCAAATATGAGAGACCTATTCTGCACAACTTCAAAAGTCCTAAAAAGTTACGGAGAATTATTTTGGAATATATAAAGAAAATTGGGCGAAACAAGTACTAGAGGGGACCCACGTGGAGGTCACAAGCCTGCCAGGCGTGGCCTACCCCCTGGCCGCACCATGGTGGCTTGTGGGCCCCCTGGCAGGCCTCCGGTGCCCATCTTCTGCTATATGAAGGGTTTTGACCTGGAAAAAAAAATCAAGAGAGAGCTTTCGGGACGAAGCGCCGACGTCTCGAGGCGGAACTTGGACAGAACCAATCTAGAGCTCCGACGGAGCTATTTTGCTGGGGAAACTTCCCTCCCGGAGGGGGAAGTCGAAGCCATCGTCATCACCAATGATCCCCTCATCGAGAGGGGGTCAATCTCCATCAACATCAACATGCTAGTGTTTCCACGATTTCGAAAACTTTATGTGATGTGCTAGGTTACCATGATCTTGATGATTGTTCTTTAAATTTGCATCTTGCGGATTCCACTATTAATAAACCTATGGGAAGGATTAATGATGTTCTTATTGTTTCAAATAATAATTATGTGCCCGTATATTTCATTTCTCTTGATATAGATTGCAATCCTACATGTCCTATTAGTCTTGGTAGACCTTTCCTTAGAACGATTGGTGCAATTATTAACATGAAAGAAGGAAACATTAGATTCCAATTTACATTAAGTAAAGGCATGTAACACTTTAATAGAGATAAAATAATATTACATTATGATTCTATTATGAGAGCTACTTTTGGATTGCATACCAAAGATGATAATACCTAGATCTATTGCGTTTTGCCTAGCTAGGGGTGTTAAACAATAGCGCTTGTTGGGAGGCATCGCAATTTTATTTTTGTATTCTCTTTTGCTTCTATTTTTGAGTGTTTACCACATTATTACTTATCTATTAATTGTGTTTTTGTGTTTTAATTAGTGTTTGAGCCAAGTAAAACCTTTGGGGTGATCTATGGTAGTTGTTGATTTGATCTTGCTGAAAAACATAAAGTCTTGCGCTCAGGCCAGGAATTTTCTAATTTTTTCAGGGAGTATAATTGATCTGAAATTTTTAAAAAAGATTTATATATAAATTTCAAAGGTTTTACTAATTTTTCATAATTGTTTGAGTTACAGAAGTATACGAAGTTTTCAGTTTTCTACAGACTGTTCTGTTTTTGACAGATTCTGTTTTCATTGAGTTGTTTGCCTATTTTGATGAATCTATGGGTTGTAACATGTGGTATGAGCCATGGAGAAGTTATAATACAGTAGTTATAACACCAATATAAATAAATAATGACTTCACAACAATACCTAAAGTAGTGATTTATTTTCTTATACTAACGGATCTCACGAGTTTTCTCTTAAGTTTTGTGTTGTGAAGTTTTCAAGTTTTGGGTAAAGATTTGATGGACTATGGAATAAGGAGTGGAAAGAGCCTAATCTTGGGGATGCCCAATGAACCCCAAGTCACATTCAAGGATTCCAAAGAGCCTAAGCTTGGGTATGCCCCGGAAGGCATCCCCTCTTTCGTCTTCAATCCATCGATAAATTTACTTGAGGCTATATTATTATTCAGCACATGATATGTGTTTTACTTGGAGCATCTTGTATGATGTGAGTCTTTGCTTGTTAGTCTGCCACAATCATACTTTATGCACACATATTTTGAGAGAGACACGCTGAATCATGAATTTATTAGAATACTTGTCACGCCCAAGATGTGGTCCTATCCTTATTTCGGCACGAGGGCCTCGACAAGGATAGAAGTGCATCTCGTCATGTTGCAAGAATGGATATCATTACAAGTACATGTACATAAGAGGTGAGTATATGGAATTGGCTTACACTCGCCACAAGCTACATCAGAGTCACATCAATACAACAACATATGCAAACATCATACAGAAGAGCAGGGTCCGACTATGGACGAAAACAAACGACAAAATGACATCCATCCTTGCTATCCCAGGCTGCCGCCTGGAACCCATCCTAGATTGATGATGAGGAATAAGAACAACTCCAAATCAAATAAGCAACACACTCACGTCAAAGCATCGCATTACCTGTACCTGCAATTGTTGTTGTAGTAATCTGTGAGCCACGGGGACTCAGCAATCTCATTTCCAAGGGTATCAAGACTATTAAAGCTTAATAGGTGAGGTATGTCTACGTGGTGAGGCTGTAGCAAGCGACTACGCATTTATTTGAGTGGCTAACATACGAGTACATAAAATAAAGTATGGTGGTCTATGCATAACGGACGAGAACTAGTAATGATCACTAACTGATCCTGAACACCTACTTACGTCAAACATAACCCCACCGTGTTCTTTCTCGGATAAGGACTCATGAGAAGAGACAATCACGGTTACACACAGTTGGTGTATTTTATTAGAGTTTACTTTAAGTTTGCTATGACCAGGTGTTAAACAAACTATCCAAGTTTGCCACATAACCGCGGGCACGACTTCTCAAAAACATTTAACCCTATAGGGGTGCTCCAACTCATCCATCACAAGTTACCCACATGTCGTGGGAATAACCTCGACCACGGATCTCATGATTATCCTAGGCAATTCCAAAGGAAATCCGACACCTCGAGATAGCCCGAAGAAGATCAAAGTTCCTCACGCAAGGCGTTCGAGAAAGGTAAAACAAATCCAGCAAGGCCGCCCGACGTGCTGACAATCCCGATAGGAGCCGCGTATCTCGTTCTCAGGGCACAAACCGGATGAGCGATGGTTACCATGCCAAACACCGAGTTGCCTCGGGTAGCATTAATAAGCTACTCTGGGTTGGACCAACACTCATGAGGAGCACTGGCCCGGGTTGTTGATTAATCCACAGGGTGATCATGCCCTATGCAAATTTTAGTTGTTATTAAGCAAATAGTACCAATGTTGGGCCTTGCTAGACAAGATTTATCCTAAAACAAAAATCAAGGGGGTCCCCATAACAACCCCGAGGATGTTAGGAGTGCTCAATTATGGAACATAACACCGGTTCACAAGTAACTAGGGGCGGCAAGAGTGGAACAAAACACCGAGCAAAAGGCCAAGCCTTCCACCCTTTACCAAGTGTATAAGTGCATTAAATTAAATAGCAATAATATTGTGATAATAAAAGAATGTCCATGTTGTCACATGGAAGAAATTGCACCTGCAGCTAGAAATGCTATACGAAGGGCTGAGCAAGCGGTAACATAGCCAAACAACGGTTTGCTGGGAAGGTGGAGGGTTAGAGGCTTTTCATGGCAATGTTGGGAGGCTTGACAAACAAGTGGTAGGTAGCATGGCATAGTGAATGAAAACGAGGCATCTAGCATGGCAATGATAGTAGTGGTATCTAGGGAAATGTGTCATCTTGCCTGAGATCCCGCTCGGAAGAAGATCGAGTCCATGAAGAAGACGAGCCAACGTAGTCGAACGAATCCTCACACTCCGAGCGCTTTCGGAACTCTATCGAGAAGAAGCAAACTAGAAACAACAATCAACACACGATGACACCACACATATGCATGACATGATGCACAAACATATATGATGCATGTCCGGTTTAAATATGAAGGCATGGCAAATCACATCAAACAATTACTACACATTAAAGTGAAGCTCAATATGCAACGAGTTGCATATTGACGAAACTCCACGATCAAGTATTTAGTTGAGTCTCGTTTATGTACCCATCAATATTAAATGTTGTTTAACATGGCAAACGGTGAAGCACAAACAACTACAACATCTAGGCATTTTAAATGAGGTCAGAAGCAATAAATAACATTCCCGAAACATCCCCATAAGCATAATAAGAATTTGGTCCAGATCTGTCCTAACCATATTTTAGAGTTGTTAAACAGCAAAATAAATGTCACCATGTGATTCTACACATTTTTCTAGCCAAGTTACATAGGTGGAACGTTTTATCAGAGCTACGGTTTAGTAGTTATGAAATAAATCATTTTAGCATGGCATTTGCGCAAAACAATGCAAACAGCAAGGTTAAACATTTTAAAAATGTGTGAAAGTTGGATATTGTGAATCTACATGTAATTCTAGTCATTTTACATATATTAAGTGTTTACATCCGATGCATGGTTTGAAAGTTATTAAATGCATGAACTACAAGGGTTTTTCTGCAATTTTAATATTCAAGAATAATTAGAAAATTCGCCAGCAGGAAAAAAAACACTATGGGCCGAATCTGGTGTGCGCTGGATAACTGACAAGCGCACTAGGCAAGGCTTAATGGGGCTCACCAGAGGGCCACTGGG
This sequence comes from Hordeum marinum, assembly GCA_022496015.1. NCBI lineage: Eukaryota > Viridiplantae > Streptophyta > Magnoliopsida > Poales > Poaceae > Hordeum > Hordeum marinum. The sequence goes on from CM039675.1 coordinate 379,187,309, forward strand.
CCATCGGTGCTGCGGTTGGGCCGGGGCGAGGAGGTGCTGGGCCGGCCCATGCAGGCACTGGCAACGGTCAACGGGCGAGCGCACGAGCGGTCCTCGTCTCTCCCGATCGCGCCTGGATCGAGGGAGCCGGGGCGGCGCCGGCGGCTGGCCGGGCTCTGGCGAGGGCGGCGAGATCCAAGGCGAGGGCCAGAACGGGGCGGCACAGGGTGGATCCGGCGGCCGGAGGAGGCTTGGGGCGACAAGGACGACGGATCTGCGGTGGAGCGGCCCTGTTCCGTCCATCTCCGACGATTGTAGGCACCAGGCGACGTCGGCGGCGAGCTCCGGGCTAGCAGCGGCATAGAAGGAGCAGGGCACGCGGGGGCGAGGTCCAGCCGGGGGGGGCACGGCGGTGGGGCCGGAGAGGTGGTCGCAGGGGAGCTAGCGAGGAGGCACCATGGGCAGGAACGAGGAGGTCGGGAGCTTCGGCGGCGGCGGTTGACCCGGGCCCAGATGGGCTCAGGCAGGCCTCGACCGGGCTTGGGCAGGCTGCGTACTGGAGGAGAGAGGAGCTGGCGGCTGCGGGGTGGGAAGCTGGTGATAGCGCGGTTTTCGAGGCAGGTTAGGCTAGGGTTGCCCAATTAGGCAGGGAAGGGGGATTAAATAGGAAACTGGGGCTAGGTTAGGGGTATTTAGCCTGTTTTTGGACCCTCCGATCGCGATCGGACGGCTCCGGACGCGGGGTAGGCTAGGTTGGGCTAGGTGGGCTGTGTAGAAGGGCTAGGGGGAGATGAGAGGGAGGTTTGTGGCCCGTGACACGAGGTTTTAAAACACCGAAAACATCCGACGAATAATCGATCACCGAACTGCTACGGTTGACCGACGGGGTATCAAACGAACTCGGAACGCGACGAAATTTGCCAGGCGACCTAAGTACAATATAAAAAGACCGCATGCCAAGTTTTGACCCAATCCAAGAATATTTTTTGCGCGCTTTAAAAACGGTTTTTTAAATGATGTCGCGGGCGCGTGCATGTGTGGTTGGTCTCGAGACGGGCAACAACAAAACAAAAAGAACCGGCAGCTACTAACGGATGCAAGTTTGAAAACTCATGTTGACAAAATGCCGATGCTATGCATATGATGCAAATGATGCGATGATGAATGTGACAACCAGACAAAACACATACGAGGATGGAAATAAAAGGGGAATCTTCTGGAGTGTCGGTCCCGGGCTGTTACAATACTCTATATGCTTCACTTATATCTTTTGAGTTGGGCAATTTTTCTCTATGTGTTTCACTTATATATTTTAGAGCACGGTGGTGTTTGCGTTTTTATAGAAATACTTGAACTCTCGTACCTCACTTATATTATTTTGAGAGTTTCTAAAACATCATGGTAATTGGTCTAGGTTATTAATTTAGTCCTAATATGATAGGCATCTAAAAGGGATATAATAAAAACTTCCATATTAAGTGCATTGAGTATTTATGAGAAGTTTGATTCCTTGCATAAAGTTTTGAGATATAAAGACGGTAATGTTAAGAGACATGTTAGGAAGTAAATTGTGATTTGGTAAAAATACTTGTGTAAAGGTTTCTGATTCCCGTAGCATGCACGTATGGTGAACCGTTATGTAAGGAAGTCGGAGCATGACTTGTTTACAGATTGTCGGCCTTTGTGTGAGGGTTCGGGGGGCGCGATGGTTAACTCCTACCAACCTCCCCCTAGGAGCATGCGTTTAATGCCTTGTTTCAATGACTAATAGACTTTTGCAATAAGTATGTGAGTTCTTTATGACTAATGTTGAGTCCATGGATTATACACACTCTAACCCTTCCACTTTTGCTAGCCTTTCTAGTACCGCGCAACTTTTGCCGGTACACCATATACCTTCCTCAAAACAACCACCATATACCTTCCTCAAAACAGCCACCGTATACCTACCTCAAAACAGCTACCATATATGTTTCCTCAAAATAGCCACCATACCTACTTATTATGGCATTTCCATAGCCATTCTGAGATATATTGCCATGCAACTTCCACTGTTTCCTTTTATGAGATGCACCATCACTTTCATATTGCATAAAGAGTCATATTTTGTCATAGGTATCGAGTTGTAATTTTCTTTTGAGTTGTAAGTAAATAAAAGGGTGATGCTTATCATTATTAGAGCATGTCCCATGTGACAAAAGTATGATGTCACAAGTGGGGATGAGATTATAGACTTTATGAAAAATAAAAGAGGCCAGCGAACCCAAACAAAAAAAAGAATGAATAAAAGAGGCCTTAGATGCCCACAAAAAAAATGAGAGAAAAGAGAGAAGGGACATTGATACTACCTTTTTCCACACTTGTGCTTCAAAGTAGCACCATGATCTTCATGATAGAGAGTCTCCTATTTTGTCACTTTCATATAGCTAGTGAAAATTTTCTTCATGATGCACGTCCACTTAGTTTCCTTTTGAGCTTTCATACACTTATAGCTCTAGTGCATCCGTTGCATGGCAATCCCTACTCACTCACATTGATATCTATTGATGGGCATCTCCATAGCTCGTTGATACGCCTAGTTGATGTGAGACTATCTTCTCCCTTTCCTTGACAACCTCCACCATATTCTATTCCACCAATAGTGCTATATCCATGGCTCACGCTCATGTATTGCGTGAGAGTTGAAAAAGTTTGAGAAAATAAAGGTGTGAAAACAATTGCTTGACTTTTCATCGGGGTTGTGCATGATATAAATACTTTGTGTGGGTAATATGGAGCATAGCCAGACCATATGATATTGTTGGGATAAATTTCTTTTGCCATTATATTTTTAAGAGATACAATTGCTTTGCTAGTATGCTTAAAATGTTATTGTTTCTATATCAATATTAAGCTTTTGTTTTGAGTCTTATGGATCTGAATATTCATGCCACAATAAAGAATATTACGTGGATAAATATGTTAGGTAGCACTCCACATCAAAAATTCTGTTTTTATCATTTACCCACTCGAGGACAAGGAGGATTTAAGCTTGGGGATGCTGATACGTCTCCAAAGTATCTATAATTTTTGATGATGGCATGCTATTATATTATCTGTTTTGGATGTTTTATATGCATTAATATTCTAATTTATATTATTTTTGGGACTAACCTATTAAACTAGAGACAAGTGTCAGTTTCTTTTTTTCCTTTTTTTGAGTTTTATAGATATGGAATATTAAATGGAGTCCAAACGGAATAAAAACCTTCGGAAGGAATTTTTCTGGGAGGAAACAAGTCATCCAATTTTGGAGTGGATGTTAGGGGAGGAGCCAGGGCGCCACAGGCCTGCTAGGCGCGCCCCCTGGCCGCGCCTAGCAGGCTTGTCGCTCCCTGGCAGGTCTCCTAACGCTAATTCTTGGCCTATAAACACCCAAATATTCCCCCAACATCAAAAAGAGCCACGCAAATACTTTTCTGCCGCCGGAAGCCTCCGTTCCCGAGAGATCCAATCTTGGAGCTTTTTCCGGCAATCTGTCGGAGGGGGTTTAGATCACGGAGGGCATCTACATCAACTCCATTGCCCCTCTGATAATGCGTGAGTAGTCCACCACAGACCTACGAGTCCATAGCTAGTAGCTAGATGGATTCTTCTCTCTCTTTGATCTTCAATACCATGTTCTTCATGATCTTCATGGAGATCTACCCAATGTAATCCTCTTTTGTGGTGTGTTTGTCAAGATCCGGTGAATTGTGAGTTTATGTTCAGATTATCCATGAATCTTATTTGAATCTCCTCTGATTTCTTATATGCATGATTTCATCTTCGAGTTATTGGTTTGGTTTGGCCAACTAGATTGGTAATTCTTGCAATGGGGGGGGGGGGAAGTGCTTGGTTTTGGGTTCAATATTGCGGTGTCCTCACCCAGTGACATAGTAGGGGTAGCGAGGCACGTATTGTATTGTTGCCATCAAGGGTAACAAGATGGGGTTTTCATCATATTAATTGAGTTTATCCCTCTACATCATGTCATCTTTCTTAATGTGTTACTCTGTTGTTCATGAACTTAATACTCTAGATGCAGGCACGAGTCGGTCGATGTGTGGAGTAATAGTTGTAGATGTAGAATCATTTCGGTCTACTTGACATGGACGTGATACCTATATGCATGATCATTGCCTTGGATAACTACATGATTATTCACTTTTCTATCAATTGCTTGACAGTAATTTGTTTACCCACCATGATATTTGCCTTCAAGAGAGAAGCCTCTAGTGAAACCTATGGCCCTAGGGTCTATTTTCCATCATATATTTTTAGATCTATACCTTGCTGCAATTTACTTATCTTTTACTTTCTGCACTCATTTACATCTATCTCTTTCAGATCTAATCCTTGCAAATAACTGTGAAGGGATTGACAACCACTTTATAGCGTTGGGTGCAAGAGTTTGATTGTTTGTGTAGGTGCAACCATTGGTGACTTGCTTGTTCCTCCTACTGGATTGATACCTTGATTCTCAACACCTGAGGGAAATACTTATCTACTTTGCTGCTTCACCCTTTCCTCTTCAAGGGAAATCCAACGCAAGCTCAAGAGGTAGCATGCATCCAAACACCCTCAACCCAGTTTTTCCATCAGAGCCCACCATACCTACCTATGGATTGAGTAAGATCCTTCAAGTAAGTTGTCATCGGTGCAAAAATCAATAAAAATTGCTCCTAAATATGTATGATCTTCTCTTGTAAGGGAAAATAAGCATTGTACGAACTTGTGATGGTAAAGAAATAAAAGCGGTGGACTGCATAATAAAGGTTTCTATCACAAAGGGCAATACAACGTGACATTCCTTTGCATTATGGGTTTGCACATCCAAAAACAAAAAGCGCATGACAACCTCTGCTTCCCTCTGCGAAGGGCCTCTCTGTTACTTTTACTTTCTAGTACTTACCTTTATGCAAGAGTCATGGTGATATTCACCACTTCCTATATTTTGCCTTTCTCTCTTGGCAAGCATTATGTGTTGGGGAATGATCTAGACACATATATCCACTCGGATGTGGCTGATCATGAGTTATTTCTGTTGACATTACCTTGGAGGTAAATAGTTGGGAGGTAAAACTATAAGTCCGTATCGTTCTTTGTGTCCAATAGAAGCTTTGACCTCATGAGTACCGCGTGAGTGTTAGCAATTATGAAAGATTAAAATATGATTGACTCTTTCCGATGTTGTGATAAATTGCAATTGCTTCGATGACCAACAACATAGTTTGTTTGTTCTCAATAGAGTTCTTGGTTCATACTTTATCTTGTGAATGAATTGTTACTCTAGTATAAGAAATTATATATCAATAAGTATTGCTATTCTAAAGATGATCATGATTCCCTCATGTCCGTATTTCATTTTATTGACACATCTATCTCTAAACTTGTGGACATATTTATCGATCTCGACTTTCACTTGAGAACAAGCGAGGTCTAAGCTTGGGGGAGTTGATACGTCCATTTTGCATCATGCTTTTATATTGATACTTATTGCCTTATGGCTTGTCATTACACATTATGGTACAATACTTATGCCTTTTCTCTCCTATTTTACAAGGTTTACATGAAGAGGGAGAATGCCGAAAGCTGGAATTCTGGACTGGAAAAAGGAGCAAATATGAGAGACCTATTCTGCACAACTCCCAAAGACCTAAGTTATGGAGAATTATTTTGGAATATATAAAAAATATTGGGCGAAACAAATACCAGAGGGGACCCACTAGGAGGTCACAAGCCTGCCAGGCACGACCTATCCCCTGGCCGCGCCTTGGTGGCTTGTGGACCCCCTGCCAGTCCTCCGATGCCCATATTCTACTATATGAAGGGTTTTGACCTGGAAAAAAAAATTCAAGAGAGAGCTTTTGGGATGAAGCGTCGCCGTCTCGAGGCGGAACTTGGACAGAACCAATCTAGAGCTCTGGCGGATTTGTTCTGCCGGGGAAACTTCCCTCTCGGAGGGGGAAATCGAAGCCATCGTCATCACCAACGATCCCCTCATAGGGAGGGGGTCAATCTCCATCAACATCTTCACCAGCACCATCTCCTCTCCAAACCCTAGTTCATCTCTTGTATCCGATCTTTGTCTCAAAACCTCACATTGGTACCTGTGGGTTGCTAGTAGTGTTGATTACTCCTTGTAGTTGATGCTAGTTTGTTTATTTGGTGGAAGATCATATGTTCAGACCCTTTATGATAATTAATACTCCTCTGATTATGAACATGAACTTTTTTTGTGAGTAGTTACGTTTGTTCCCGAGGACATGGGATACGTCTTGTTATAAGTAATCATGTGAATTTGGTATTCGTTTGATATCTTGATGAGATGTATGTTGTCTCTCCTCTAGTGGTGTTATTTGAACGTCGACTACATAACACTTCACCATTATTCGGGCCTAGGGGAAGGCATTGGGAAGTAATAAGTAGATGATGGGTTGCTAGAGTGATAGAAGCTTAAACCCTAGTTTATGCGTTGCTTCGTAAGGGGCTGATTTGGATCCATATGTTTCATGCTATGGTTAGATTTATCTTAATTCTTCTTTCATAGTTGAGGATGCTTGCGAGAGAGCTTAATCATAAGTGGGAGGTTTGTCCAAGTAAGGGTAGCACCCAAGCACCGGTCCACCCACATATCAAGTTATCAAAGTAACAAACACGAATCAAATGAGCATGATGAAAACTAGCTTGACAAAAATTCCCATGTATCCTTGGGAGCGCTTCACTTTATATAAGAGTTTATCCAGGCCTATCCTTTGCTACCAAAAGGATTAGGATACCTTGCTGCACCTTTGCTACACTTGTTACTTGTTACCCATTACAAATTACCTTATCACAAAACTATCTGTTACCGATAATTTCAGGGCTGGCAAAGAATACCTTACTAAAAACCGCTTGCCATTTCCTTCTTCTCCTTGTTGGGTTCGACACTGTTACTTATTAAAAGGACTACGATAGATCCCCTATACTTGTGAGTCATCAAACACTAACACCGACCCCTAAATCAGATAAAGCAGTTTTGACATAGTTTCTTTTAATAGAGCAAGGTATTGTGGGTATACCCGGATTTCCCAACTTTTTAGGTACTCCACCATCAAAACAATAATTATCAAGCATTGTAGCAATTTCAGTTTCAAGTATATTTCTTTTGTTGGTAATAATATCTTTCATGTATTTCTGCTTACCATACAGAGGCATTTTCAATATATCAGTGAAACAAGTGCACAAAAAGACAGGTCTAATCATTTCAGCAAAGCGCTCAAAATCTTCATTGTCCCTACTTTTAGTTGGCTTATGAGGGAATGGCATGGGCTTTTGAACCCATGGTTGTCTTTCCCTACCATGTTTCCTAGCAACAAAGTCTCTCTTATCATAACATTTTTTTTAGAAGGTGGGTTATCAAGATCCTCATCAGGTTCAATTTCCACATCATTATCATTTTGTTTGTTATCATCTGGTTGAGTCTCTATGTGAACATCATCATGATTATCATTTTCATTATCACTAGGTGTATGTTCACTAACAGATTGAGTCTATGCATCAGAAACAGAAACTTCATTATGTTTCTCAACATGTTTTTCTATAACAGGTTCACTAGAAGCATGCAAGTCCCTATCATCTTTCTTTTCCTTTTTCTTCTTTGATGAACTAGGTGCATCTTCATATATTTTCTGAGAATCTTGTTCAATTCTTTTAGGGTGACCTTCAGGATAAAGAGGTTCTTGAGTCATTCGACCCCCTCTAGTCACTACTCTAATAGCATGATCATTCATATTATGATTTATTTCAGCAAGCAAATCATTTTGTGACTTAGCAACTTGATGTAACTGGGTGTGAACCATAGAAGCATGTTTACCTAGACCTTTCACATCATTTGCAATTCTAAACATCAAGTCATTTAAGCGATCTATCATCATAACATTACGCCGCAATTGATTCTTATCATAATTATTGAAGTGTTCTTGCTTAAATCTAATTCATCCATGCATTGTTGAGGAGTTTTAGTATAAGGTATTCCCTCCGTTCCTTTATATAAGGTGTATTTTTTTCAGAAGTCAAACGAGGCCATGTTTGACCAAGTTTTAAGAAAAATATAGGAATATCCACAATAAAAAATATATACCATTTGATCCATCATGAAAAGTAGTTTCATATTATATCTATTTGGTATTGTAGATGTTGTTAGTTTATTCTATAATCTTGGTCAAACATTCAAATGGTTGACTTGCATGGAAAATAATGCACCTTATAATCTAGAATGGAGGGAATATATCACTTTTATTAAAGGAACAGAGAGAATTTACCTCTACTACCTATGTTGGGTTGTCAAGTACATGTATTTCTTCAATAGGCGGTAATTTCTTGACATCACTGGTTTTAATACCTTTCTCTTTCATAGAACTTTTTTGCTTCTTGCATGTTTCCCGGAATAAGGAATAGAATACCTCTCTTCTTTTGAATAGGTTCTGGAGGTGGTTCATGGAGTGTCCAATCATCGGCATTTTGTAATATGTTATTTAATAATTCTTCAACTTATTCAATGGTTCTTTCCTTGAAAAGACAACCAACACAACTATTTAGAAAATCCCTAGAAGCATTAGCTAGTCCATTATAGAAGATATCAAGCATTTCATTTTTCTTAAGAGGACAATCAGGCAAAGCACTTAGTAATCAGAGAAGCCTCCCCCAATCTTGAGGGAGATTCTCTTCTTCAATTTGAGCAAAGTTAAATATTTCCTGTAAGGCAGCTGGTTTCTTACGAGCATGAAAATATTCAGAAAAGTGGTAAAGCATATCCTAGGGACTACGTATACAACCAGGAGCAAGTGAAAGGAACCATTCCTTGGCCTCGCCTTTTAGTGAGAAAGGAAAAATCTTAAGGATATAATAGTAGCGAATCTTTTCAGCATTGGTAAAAAGAGCAGCAATGTCATTCAGTTTCATAAGGTGTTCGACAACAGTTTCATTTTCATAACCATGGAAAGGATCACACTCTACTATAGGAATTAACTCAGGGTCTACAAAAACTCATAATCGTTATCAATAACAAATATAGAAGAAGTAGCAAATTTAGGATTACGTTTCATTTTCTCCATCATATATTTTTCTTTTATTTTGCATAACAGTATCTTCAAATCATCTCTATTCTTACAAGCAAGAAAGTCCCTAGCTACCTGACGTGGCTTGAGACTGCGTTGGTAGTTCCCCAAAGAGGAAGGGATGATGCAGCACAATGACGATAAGTATTTCCCTTAGTTATGAAACCTAGGTATCAATCTGTAGAGGAAGATCACGCACCCACGTAAATAGCACCTCCACACAAATAACAAATACTTGCAACCCGACATGAAAGAGAGGTTGTCAAACTCTCTATGGTAATTAGATAGATTAGGTAATGATAATTTTGGCAAATAGATCTTGAAAGAATACAAAATAAAATAAAGAAATAAAAAGTGCAGCAATGTATTTTTTTGGATTAATAGATCTAAAAACAAAAGATGCAAATAGTAGATCGAAAAGCAATATGTTGGAAAAGCAGACCCGGGGGCCATAGGTTTCACTAGTGGCTTCTCTCATGAGTATAACACACGGTGGGTGAACAAATTACTGTTGGGAAATTGATAGAAGATAAAATAATCATGACGATATCTAGGCAGTGATCATTATATAGGCATCATGTCTAAGACAAGTAGACCGAAACGATTTTTATCTACTTCTATTACTCCACACATCGACCGCTATCCAGCATGCATCTAGTGTACTAAGTGTTGGAAATATGCCCTAGAGGCAATAATAAATTAGTTATTATCATATTTCCTTGTTCATGATAATCGTTTATTATCCATGCTATAATTGTATTGATCGGAGACTTAGATGCATGTGTGGATACATAGACAAAACCATGTCCTTAGTATGCCTCTAATAGACTAGCTCGTTGATCAAAAGATGGTTAAGGTTTCCTAGCCATGCACATGAGATGTCATTTGATAACGGGGTCACATCATTAGGAGAATGATGTGATGGACAAGATCCAAACTACAAACGTAGCATATGATCGTGTCAGTTTATTGCTACTGTTTTCCGCATGTCAAGTATGTGTTCCTATGACCATGAGATCATGCAACTCACAGATATCGGAGGAGTGCCTTGTGTGTATCAAACGTTGCAACATAACTGGGTGACTATAAAGGTGCTCTACAGGTATCTCCGATGGTGTCTGTTGAGTTGGCATGGATCGAGACTGGGATTTGTTACTCCGTGTGACGGAGAGGTATCTCGGGGCCCACTCGGTAATGCAACATCACAATAAGCCTTGCAAGCAATGTGACTAATTGTTAGTTGCGGGATCTTGTATTACGGAACGAGTAAAGAGACTTGCCGGTAACGAGGTTGAACTAGGTATGGAGATACCGACGATCGAATCTCGGGCAAGTAACATACCGAAGAACAAAGGGAACGTTATACGGGATTAACTGAATCCTTGACATAGAGGTTCGACCGATAAAGATCTTCGTAGAATATGTAGGAACCAATGTGGACATCCAGGTCCCGCCATTGGTTATTGACCGTAGAGGTGTCTCGGTCATGTCTACATAGTTCTCGAACCCGCAGGGTCTGCACACTTAAGGTTCGGTGACGTTTCGGTAGTGTAGAGTTATGTATGGTGGTGACCGAAGTTTGTTAGGAGTCTCGGATGAGATCCCGGACATCACGAGGAGCTCCGGAATGGTCTGGAGGTAAAGATTCATATATAGGAAGTCCCAGTTTGGTTTCCGGAAAAGTTTCGGGCTCATCGGTAGTGTACCGGGAGTGCCGGTAGTGTACCGGGAGGCCTCCGGGAGGGGTATTTCGACCCCAAGAGGTCCATGGGCTGTGGGATAATAATAACCAGCCCTTAGTGGGCTGGGAAAACAGCCACAAAGGCCCATGGCGCAGGAGAGAAAGTCCTAAAGCAAAAAGTGGAAAATCAGCCAATAGGAGGCAATCCTACTCCAACTAGGATTGGAGGTGAAGTAGGATTGCTTCCCACCTCCTATTTCGGCCGACCCAAAGGCCTTGGCTGCCTCTCCTCATCTCTCCTCCTATATATACTAGTGTATTGGGTGGTTTTTGGACAGAATTTCCGGCCACGTGCTACCCGTTCCACCGGTGCATAGTTTCTCCTCTAGATCGGTTTTCTGCAGCGCTTAGGCGAAGCCCTGCCGGAATTGCTCCACCACCATCACCGGAGCGCCGTCATGCTGCTGGTGAACTCTCTCTCCTCTCCACCTCCTCTCGTTGGATCGAGACGGTGGAGATTGTCATTAAGCTGCACGTGTGCTGAATGCGGAGGTGTCGTCCGTTCGGCGCTAGATCGGAAGGACCGTGATCGAGATCGCGAGACGGTTCGTGATGTGATCACGGAATGGATCGTGATGAGTTCGCGGGACATATCGTGATCAAGATCGTGAGATGGATCGTGATGATTTCACGGGACGGATCATGATGTGTTGGCGGGACGGTTGGAGATTGGATCGCGGGACGCTCGGCGATTTGGATCGCGAAGAAGTTCGACTACACCAACCGCATTTCTTAACGCTTCCCGCTTAGCGATCTACAAGGGTACGTAGATCCACTCTCCCTCTCGTAGATGCTCATCACCATGGATAGGTTTGCGTGTGCGTAGGAAATTTTTTGTTTCCCATGCGACGTTCCCCAACAGTGGCATCATGAGCTAGGTTGATGGTTCGATGAGATCTCGAGTAGAACACAAAAGGTTTGTGGGCGTTGATGCTTAGATTGCTTCCTCCCTTGGTCGGATTTTGGTTCAGCGGGATTGTGAGATGAAGCGGCCCGGACCAACATTACTCGTACGCTTACGAGAGACCGGTTCCCTCGACGCAACTTGTTGCTTAGATGGCTTGCGGGTGACAGTTTCTCTCACTTTAGTTGGATCGGATCCGACAAAGGCGGTCCTTGAGAAGGTTGAAAAGTAATCTATGTATCACCGTTGTGGTTTATGCATAGGTGAGAATAGTTCTTGCTAGATACCCGTAGCAGCCACGTAAAACATGCAACAACAATTAGAGGACGTCTAACTTGTTTTTGCAGGGTATGTTGTGATGTGATATGGCCAATTACATGATGAGATATATGTGATGTATGAGATGATCATGTGATGTATAGAATTTCACGACTTGCATGTCGTTGAGTACGGCAACCGGCAGGAGCCATAGGGTTGTCTTTAATTATTGTATGACCTGCGTGTCAATCATTAAGCGCTATGTAATGCTTTACTTTATCGCTAAGCGGTAGCAATAGAAGTAGAAGCAGGGCTGGCGCCACAACCCCAATGGCAACACATTGATGGAGATCAAGATGATGGAGATCATGGTGTTGTGACGGTGACGATGGAGATCATGCCGGTGTTTCGAAGATGGAGATCTTAAACACAAGTTCATGGCCATATCATGTCACTTATGAATTGCATGAGATGTTAATCCTGTTATGCACCTTGTTTTGCTTAGTACGGCGGTAGCATTATAAGGTGATCCCTCACTTGAATTTCAAGATGAACTGTGTTCTCCCCGAGTGTGCACCGTTGCGAAAGTTCGTCGTGTTGAGACACCACGTGATGATCGGGTGTGATAGACTCTACGTTCACATACAACGGGTGCAAGCCAGATTTGCATGCGCAGAACACTCGGGTTAAACTTGACGAGCCTAGCATGTACAGACATGGCCTCGGAACACGAGAGACCGAAAGGTCGAACATGAGTCATATAGTAGATATGATCAACATAATGATTTTCACCATTGCAGCCACCTCAACTCACATGATGATCGGACTTGAGTTGGTGAATTTGGATCACGTATCACTCGAATGATCGGAGGGATGTCAATTTGAGTGGGAGTTCTTAAGTAATATGATTAATTGAACTCATTATCATGAACATAGTCAAAGTGTCTTTGCAAATTATGTTGTAGATTACTAGCTCGCGCTGTAGCTCCCTTAAATTTTTATATGTTCCTAGAGAAATAGAGTTGAAAGATGTTGGTAGCAATATTGCGGACTGGGTCCGTGATCTGAGGATTGTCCTCATTGCTGCACAGAAGGCTTATGTCCTTAATGCACCGCTCGGTGCGCCACCCCCTCTAGCGTCGTCTATAGATGTTGTGAACATCTAACAAGCACGTTTCGATGACTACTTGATAGTTTAGTGCGTTATGCATTACGGCTTAGAATTGAGGTTCCGAACGTTTTGAACGTCACGGAACATATGAGATGTTCTAGGAGCAGAGATTGTGATCTCAGGCTCGTGCCTGTGTTGCGAGATATGAGATCTCTAACAAGATTCCTTGCCTGTAAGATGAAGGAGAATAGCTCAATCGTTGAGCATGTACTCAGATTGTCTGGGTACTACAATCGCTTGAATCAAGTGGGAGTTGATCTTCCAGATAAGATAGTGATTGATATAGTTCTCCAAGTCACTGTCACTAAAGCTACTAGAACTTAGTGATGAACTATAATACACCAGGGATAGAAGTATTGATCCCTGAGCTATTCGCGATGTTTGACACCGCGAAGGTAGAAATCAAGAAGGAGCGTCAAGTGTTGATGGTTAATCAAACCACTAGTTTCGAAAAGGGCAAGAGGAAGGAGGGAAACTTCATGGATAGCAAGTCAGTTGCTGCTCCAGTGAAGCAACCCAAAGTTGAACTCAAACCCGAGACTAAGTGCTTCTATTATGAGGTGAGAGGTCGCTGAAGCGGAACAACCCTAGATACTTGGTAGATAAGAAGGCTGGCAACATCGACAGAAGTATATTTGATATACGAGTTATTGATGTGTACCTTGCTAGTACTCCTAGTAGCACCTGGGTATTGGATACCGGTTCGGTTGCTAAATGTTAGTAACTCGAAATAAAAGCTACGGAATAAACAGAGAACTAGCTAAGGGTGAGGTGACGATGTGTGTTGGAAATGTTTCCAAGGTTGATGTGATCAACATCGCACGCTCTCTCTACCTTCAGGGTTAGTGACGAACCTAAATAAATGTTATTTGGTGTTTTGCGTTGAGCATGAACATGATTAGGTCATGTTTATTGCAATACGGTTATTCATTTAAGTCAGAGAATAATAGTTATTCTGTTTACATGAATAATACCTTCAATGGTCATGCACCCAGTGAGAATGGTTTGTTGAAATCTTGATTGTAGTAATACACATGTTCATAACATTGATGTCAAAAGATACAAAGTTAAATAATGATAGTACCACATACTTGTGGCACTGCCGCAAAATGTCATATTGGTATAAAGTGTATGAAGAAACTCCATGGTGATGGATATTTGGACTCATTCGATTTCGAATCGGTTGAGACATGGGAACCATGCCTCTTGGGCAAGATGACTAAAGGACCCCGTTGGATGGAGCGGGCAAGTGATTCATTGGAAATGATACATGTTGATGTATGCAATCTAGTGAGTCTTGTAGCGTGCAGTGGATATCGTTATTTTCTTACCTTCGCTGATGATTTGAGTATATATAGTGTATATTTACTTAATGAAACACAAGTCTGAATCGTTTGAAAGGTTCAAGCAAATTCAGAGTGAAGTTTAAAGATCATCGTGACAAGAAGATAAAAATGACTGCGATATGATCGTGGAGGTGAATATCCGAGTCACGAGTTTGGCATACAAGTTAAGACAATGTGAAAGTTGTTTCACAACTAAACGCCACCTGGAACACCATAATGTGATGGTGTGTCTGAACATCATAGTTATGCTCTATTGGACATGGTGCGTGCTATGATGTCTCTTGTCATTTTACTACTATAATTTTGGGGTTATGCATTAGAGACAACTACATTCACTTTAAATAGGGCACCATCTAAATCCGTTGAGATGACACCATGTTAATTATGGTTTGATAGAAACCTAAGCTGTCATTTCTTAATACTTGGGGCTGCGACACTTGTGTGGAAAATGATTTCACCTAATGAGGTCGAACCCAAGGCGGACAAATGCATCTTCATAGAATACCCTAATATCAGTTGGGTGAACCTTCTATCTCAGATCCAAGTGCAAAGTGTTTGTTACTAAAACGGATCCTTTCTCGAGGAAAAGTTTCTCTCGAAAGAATTAAGTGGGAGGAAGATAGAACTTGATGAGGTTGTTTAAACTTTGTTCAACCAGAGAGTAGCGCAGCGCATGATGTTGTTTCTGTGAAGCCTACGTTAGTTGAAGAGGAGGTTAATGATGATGATCATGAAGCTTTAGGATCAAGTTACTATAGAACTTCGTAGGTCGACAAGGATGTGTACTGCTCCTAAGCGGTACGACAACCCTGTCTTGGAGGTCATGTTGTTGGACAAACGATGAACCTACGAGCTATGGAGAAGCGATGATGGGCCTGGATTCCGACAAATGGTTGGAGGCCATGAAATCCGAGATAGAATCCATGTATGAAAACCAAGTGTAGACTTTGGTAGACTTGCTCGTTGGACGGCAGGTCGTTGAGTACAAATGGATCTTTAAAATGAAGACATGCACTGATGGTGAATGTCACTATTTGTAAAGCTCGACTTGTTGCAAAGATGTTTGTGACAAGTTCAAGGAGTTGACTATGATGAGACTTTCTCACTCGTAGTGGCACTAAAGTCTGTTGGAATTATGTTAGCAGTTGCTGTGTTTTCAATTATGAAATCTGGCAGATGGATGTCAAAACATCGTTTCCTTAACGGTTTACTTGAGGAAAGGTTGTATGTGATACAACCAGAAGGTTTTGTCAGGCCTAAGGATGCTAAAAGGTGTGCAAGCTTTGGTGATCCTTCCATGGACTGAAGCAAGCATCTCGAAGTTGGAATATACGCTTTGATGAGGTGATCAAAGTTTTGATGTTTATACAAAGTTTATGAGAAACTTGTATTTGCAATAAAGTGAGTGGGAGCACTATAGAATTTCTGATAAGTATATGTGGATGACATATTGTTGATCAGAAATAATGTAGAGTTTCTGGAAAGCATAAAACGGTCATTTGGAAAGTGATTTTCAAAGGAAGACCTAGATGAAGCTAGCTAATTGTTGAACATCAAAATCTATGGAGATAGATCAAGATGCTCGATGAGACTTTCAATGAGTGCATACCTTGACAAGATTTTGAAAGAGTTCAAAATGGATCAGTCAGAGAAAGAGTTCTCGCCTGATTTGTAAGGTGTGAAAGTTGAGTGAGACTCAAAGCTCGACAACGGCAGAAGAAAGAGAAAGGACGAACGTCGTCCCCTATGCCTTAGCCATAGGCTCTATATTATGCCATGCTGTCTACCGCACCTGTGTGTGCCTTGCCATGAGTCCGTCAGGGGGTACAAGAGTGAACCAGGAGTGGATCACTGGACAGCGGTCAAGATTATCCTCAGTAACTAAGAGACTGAGGAGATGTTTCTCGATTATGGAGGTGATAAAGAGTTCGTCGTAAGGAGTTACGTCGATACAAGCTTTAACACTAATCCGGATGACTCGTAGTAGCAATCTGGATACGTATAGTGGAGCAGCCATTTGGAATAGTACCGAGCGGAGTGTGGTAGCAGTGTTTACAGTTTGACATAGGTATTTGCAAAGTGCACACGGATCTGAATGTTACAAACCCGTTGACTATAAGACCTCTCTCACATGCAAAGCATGATCGAGCCCCAGAACTTGTTGGGTGTTAGATTCATAACAATGCGATTCACATGGTGATGTGAACTAGATTATTGACTCTAGTGCAAGTGGGAGACTGTTGGAAATATGCCCTAGAGGCAATAATAAATTAGTTATTATCATATGTCCTTGTTCATGATAATCGTTTATTATCCATGCTACAATTGTATTGATCGGAGACTTAGATGCATGTGTGGATACATAGACAAAACCATGTCCCTAGTATGCCTCTAATAGACTAGCTCGTTGATCAAAAGATGGTTAAGGTTTCCGAGCCATGGACATGAGATGTCAGTTGATAACGGGGTCACATCATTAGGAGAATGATGTGATGGACAAGACCCAAACTGCAAACGTAGCATATGATCATGTCAGTTTATTGCTACTGTTTTCCGCATGTCAAGTATGTGTTCCTATGACCATGAGATCATGCAACTCACAGATATCGGAGGAGTGCCTTGTGTGTATCAAATGTCGCAATGTAACTGGGTGACTATAAAGGTGCTCTACAGGTATCTCCGATGGTGTCTGTTGAGTTGGCATGGATCGAGACTGGGATTTGTTACTCCGTGTGACGGAGAGGTATCTCGGGGCCCACTCGGTAATGCAACATCACAATAAGCCTTGCAAGCAATGTGACTAATTGTTAGTTGCGGGATCTTGTATTACAAAACGAGTAAAGAGACTTGCCGGTAACGAGGTTGAACTAGGTATGGAGATACCGACGATCGAATCTCGGGCAAGTAACATACCGAAGAACAAAGGGAACGTTATACGGGATTAACTGAATCCTTGACATAGAGGTTCGACCGATAAAGATCTTCGTAGAATATGTAGGAACCAATGTGGACGTCCAGGTCCCGCCATTGGTTATTGACCGTAGAGGTGTCTCGGTCATGTCTACATAGTTCTCGAACCCGCAGGGTCTGCACACTTAAGGTTCGGTGACGTTTCGGTAGTGTAGAGTTATGTATGGTGGTGACCGAAGTTTGTTCGGAGTCCCGGATGAGATCCCGGACGTCACGAGGAGCTCTGGAATGGTCCGTAGGTAAAGATTCATATATAGGAAGTCCCAGTTTGGTTTCCGGAAAAGTTTCGGGCTCATCGGTAGTGTACCGGGAGTGCCGGTAGTGTACCGGGAGTGTCGTAGTGTACCGGGAGGCCGCCGGGAGGGGTATTTCGACCCCAAGAGGTCCATGGGCTGTGGGAGAATAATAACCAGCCCTTAGTGGGCTGGGAAAACAGCCACAAAGGCCCATGGCGCAGGAGAGAAAGTCCTAAAGCAAAAAGTGGAAAATCAGCCAATAGGAGGCAATCCTACTCCAACTAGGATTGGAGGTGAAGTAGGATTGCTTCCCACCTCCTATTTCGGCCGACCCAAAGGCCTTGGCTGCCTCTCCTCTCCTCTCCTCCTATATATACTAGTGGATTGGGTGGTTTTTGGACAGAATTTCCGGCCACGTGCTACCCGTTCCACCGGTGCATAGTTTCTCCTCTAGATCGGTTTTCTGCAGCGCTTAGGCGAAGCCCTGCCGGAATTGCTCCACCACCATCACCGGAGCACCGTCACGCTGCCGGTGAACTCTCTCTCCTCTCCACCTCCTCTCGCTGGTTCGAGACGGTGGAGATCGTCATCAAGCTGCACGTGTGCTGAACGCGGAGGTGCCGTCCGTTCGGCGCTAGATCGGAAGGACCGTGATCGAGATCGCGAGACGGTTCGTGATGTGATCACGGAACGGATCATGATGAGTTCACGGGACAGATCGTGATCAAGATCGTGATACGGATCGTGATGAGTTCACGGGACGGATCATGATGTGTTCGCGGGACGGTTCGTGATTGGATCGCGGGACGCTCGGCGATTTGGATCGCGAAGAAGTTCGACTACACCAACCGCGTTTCTTAACGCTTCCCACTTAGCGATCTACAAGGGTACATAGATCCACTCTCCCTCTCGTAGATGCTCATCACCATGGATAGGTTTGCGTGTGTGTAGGAAAATTTTTGTTTCCCATGCGACGTTCCCCAACACTAAGTTCATGGAGAAACGGAGTAATGCAATAAGAACGGTGACATGATGTAGACAAGATCTATTCATGTAGGAATAGACCCTATCTTGTTATCCTTAATGGCAACGATACATGCTTGTCTTGGTGCCCCTTTTTTCACTGGGAAAGAACACCGCAAGATCGAACCCATCACAAAGCACCTCTGCCCATGGCAAGAAAAAATGATCTAGTTGGCCTAACTAAACCAAAGATTCGAAGAAGAAATACGAGGCTATAAGTAATCATGCAAATAAGAGATCAAAGAAGACTCAAATCATATTCATGGATAGAAACTGATCATGAACTCAAAATTCATCGAATCCCAACAAACACACCACAAAAGTCAGTACATCAAATAGATCTCCAAGAGACCATTGTATTGAGAATCATAGAGAGAGAGGAAGCCATCTAGCTACTGCCTCCATGTCGGTGCACTAGAGTTTTGGGCTTCCTAGTACCTCTTTACTCGTGCACGGGTAGTGGTAGCCACCCTGGCGACGAGGCCCATTAGGGACTTGCCAGGTACAAGCACAGAAAAACCAAGACCCCCGGCAAGACCTTGTCGGGGTGACTATCAAACCCTCAGGCAAGGACAAGGCCCCGGAAAGCCCCAGCAAGGCGAAGCCTCAGCAAGGCCATGCCAGCGCACAGGCTAGGTGTCGCCTCGCCTAGGCACGTGTCGCAGCGTGGGCGCTGGAGGGGGATAAGTGGTGCCGATGGGACAGGCTCCTGTCCCGTCCCACATACGGACGAAGATGCCTGACGGAGCATTAAATGCGTCTGTCCTACTCTGTCAGTGTTAGGTATGATAGCATTGTAGCTCTATACACCCCGTGTATGCACTGTACGCCACTATTGGGATCCCCTTGAGAGTATAAAAGGAGGCCAATGGCGATACGGTAGAGGAATTTTGGATCCTCAGACTTTTGGATCCTCAGACTTTTGGACTTTTAGTCTTTGGGCTTTCAGTCTTGGGACCTTCGAGCCCGCACACGTAGTAGCTGCTCACAGCGCTCCTGTAGCTAGAACCCTAAGAACACTCTCAATACAACCATGCAGGAGTAGGGTTTTACGCATGCTTGCGGCTTGAACCTGGGTAAATCCCCCGCATGCTATTCATCAGACCCGCTCTTTGTACAAGCCTTCACCCCCGCCGAACCGAAATGGGTCCCTCCGATCCCATAGGTGCTTGTTCCCCATGACTTCTTTGGCGCGTCAGGTAGGGGGGACAGGTCGTGCGAACCTGTTCTGGTGATCAGCATGCCAGTTTCTTCATACTCATCATCGCCATGGCCCCCAAGAAGAAGGGCCTAATGGTGGTTGGCCCATCCGCATCCGCTGTCCCTATATCTGCACAGACAGGCGACGATGCAGACACGGGTGGAGGAGGAGGAGGCGGAGGTTCAGAACTTCCACGACGCTCTGGCGATCAAGGCCAAGCAAGTGGCGACACCCGCCGCGGAGATGCCCATAGCAGCGGCAGGAACCCCATCGCCGCTCGGTCTCAGGATGGAGCGGTACCTCCTGCGGGTGGTACGGCGAACTTTGGGGGCGGAAGAGTACCATCCACGACGCCCATGCTGGCGCCTATGTCACGACCTTCCCAGGACGCGCGCGAAGATCCGCGCCGTGGCACCCGCAGTTCTCAACGTCCCCACGGAAAAGCTCCTGCGCATCACTCCCAAGATGCACGGGACCAACATGCTCGCTATCATGCTAGCGGGAGTGGCGTGCCGTCGTGGGACCGCGGCGGTGCTCCTTCTAACACAGTTAGAAGTCAGAGCACCTCACGTTCCTCATGCCATTCGCTGCTGACCACACCGGAGAAGCGATGGCACGGGTACTGATATGTCTCCAACGTATCTACTTTTCCAAACTCCTTTGCCCTTGTTCTGGACTCTAATTTGCATGATTTGAATGGAACTAACCCGGACTGACGCTGTTTTCAGCAGAATTGCCTTGGTGTTATTTTTGTGCAAAAATAAAAGTTCTCGGATTGACCTGAAAATTTACACAGAATATTTTTGGAATTAATAAAAATACTGGCGAAAGAATCAACTGCAGGGGGGCCACCACCTGGCCACAAGCCTGGTGGGCGTGCCCACCCCCCTAGGGCATGCCGGGCAGGCTTGTGGGCCCCATGCTGCTCCTCCGACCTCGTTTCCACTCCTATATATTCCTATTCGGGGAGAAAAAAATCAAGGAGAAGAGTTCATCGCGTTTCACAATACGAAGCCGCCGCCACCTCCTGTTCTTCCCCGGGAGACCAGATCCGGAGTCCATTTTGGGCTCCGGAGAGGGGAAATCGACGCCTTTGTTATCACCAACCATCCTTCATCACCAATTACATGATGATCTCCACCATTCGTGAGTAATATCATCATAGGCTTGCTGGACGGTGATGGGTTGGATGAGATTTATCATGTAATCGAGTTAGTTTTGTTAGGGTTTGATCCCTAGTATCCACTATGTTCTGAGATTGATGTTGCTATGACTTTGCTATGCTTAATGCTTGTTACTAGGGCCCGAGTGCCATGATTTCAGATCTGAACCTATTATGTTTTCATGAATATATATATATATGTGTTCTTTATCCTATCTTTTAAGTTGTAGACACCTATTACGAGTTATGATCCGCATCCCCCAGGGTGACAATAACTGGGATTCTTTCCGGTGATTACCGTAGTTTGAGGAGTTCATGTATTCACTACGTGCTAATGCTTTGGTCCGGTTCTCTATTAAAAGGAGGCCTTAATATCCCTTAGTTCCCAATAGGACCCCGCTTCCACGGGAGGGTAGGAAAAAAGATGTAATGCAAGTTCTTTTCCATAAGCACGTATGACTATATATGGAATAGATGTCTACATTACATTGATGAATTGGAGCTAGTTCTGTGTCACCCTATGTTATAGCTATTGCATGATGAATGCCATCTGACATAATTATCCATCACCGATCCATTGCCTACGAGATTTCCATATATTGATCTTTGCTAAGTTACTTTTTCGTTACCACTGCTACAATCACTACAAACTGCTACTATCACCTTGCCACCGTTACCACTACTTCCATATTACTTTGCTACTGAATACTTTGCTGCAAATATTAAGTCTTTCAGGTGTGGTTGAATTGACAAATCAGCTGCTAATACTCTAGAATATTCTTTGGCTCCCCTTGTGTCGAATCAATAAATTTGGGTTGAACACTCTACCCTAAAAAACTATTCCGTTCCCCTATACTTGTGGGTTATCAAGACCTTTCTCTGGCACCGTTGCCGGGGAGCATAGCTCTATTCTCTGAGTCACTTGGGATATATATATCTGTTGATCACTATGAGGAATCTTAAAGATCAAAAAACCAAGATCTACCCCTCAACTACGAGGACAGGTAAGGAACTGCCATCTAGCTCTGCACTTGATTCACCTTGTGTTATGAGTAAATTTGCGACACCACCACCTGCTAGTAATTCTGATATGTCGCAAGTAATTGATGATGCTACTTCTGCTATGCATGATGCTTATGATGATACTTTGCTTGATGATACTGTGCCACTGGGTGAATTTCTTGATGAACAAATTGTGAGAGCCAATGCTGAAACTGATAATATTTCAGAATCTGATGAAATTATTGAAACTGAACACTATGATACACCTGCTAGACCTAGCTCTCCTAGATATGAATTACCTGATATACCTGAAGGTTATGTTATGTAAGGAGAGGTAGCTAGGGACTTTCTTGCTTGTGAGGATAGAGATGATCTTAAGAAATTGCTTCGCAAGTGGAAAGAAAAATCTTTGAATGCTAGCCACCCTTTTTACCCATGAGGAAAAAATCACTATCACTATATTCTTAAGTTGTTTCCTTTCTTGTTAAAGTGTGATGCTAAGATATGGTTTTATTCTCTTGCTCCTGGTTGTGTGCATAGTCCCCAGGATATGATTTATTACTTCTCTGAAAAATATTTTCCTACCCATAAGAAACAAGCTGATTTACAGGAAATATTTAAATTTGTGCAAATTGAAGAAGAGAGTCTCCCACAAGCTTGGGGGAGGCTTCTCCAATTACTTAATGCTTTGTCTGATCATCCTCTCAAGAAAAATGTTTTCAGGGAACGAACTATTGAACAAGCTGAAATACTATTGAATAATATATTGAGCAATGATAATGATTGGACTATTCCCGAACCACCTTCAAAGCCAACTCCGAAGAAAAGAGGTATTCTATTCCTCAGTCCTGAAGATATGCAAGCGGCAAAGAAATCTATGAAAGAAAAAGGTATTAAAGCTGAAGATGTTAACAATCTACCACCTATTGAAGAAATACATGGTCTTGATAACCCGACATAGGTAGTAGAAGTAAATTCTCTCAGTAGATTTGATGAAGGAGATATTCCTTATAATAAGTCTGCTGGCCAATGCTTGGATGAATTTGATAATTTTGTTGTGAAGCAAGAAAATTTCAATGCTTATGTTAGTAGACAATTGAAACATAATGCTTATATGCTTGATTGCTTGGGTGATTATTTGAGTAGAACTATCAATGATCTTAAGCTTATTAGTAAACATGCATCCATGGTAACCACTCAAGTAGAACAAGTACTTAAGGCTCAAAATGATTTGCTCAATGAGATGAATAGTAAAGACAATGATCATTCTGTTAAAGTTGTGACTAGAGGAGGTAGAATGACTCAGGAACCTTTGTATCCCGAGGGCCATCCTAAGAGAATTGAGCAAGATTCTCAGAGAGTTAATACTGATGCACTTAAATCCTTCCAATAAGAGTAGGAAAACGAATAAAGATAGTACTTTGGATGCTACTAGTGAACCTGTTATAGATACATGTGAGAATCCAAATGATATTTCTATTTCTGATGCTGAGACACAATCTGGTGATGAACATGAGCCTAGTGATAACATTAATAATGATGTTCATGCTGATGCTCAACCTAGTAATGATAATGATGTGGGGATTGAACCTGCTGATGATCTTGATAACCCACAACCTAAGAATAAAAGATACGATAAGAGAGACTTCATTGCTAGGAAACATGGTAGAGAAAGAGAACCATGGGTTAAGAAACCCATGCCCTTTCCTCCCAAACCATCCAAGAAAAAGGATGATGAGGATTTTGAGCGCTTTGATGAAATGCTTAGACCGGTCTTTTCACGTATGCGTTTGACTGATATTTTGAAAATGTATCCTTATGCTAAGTATATGAAAGATATTGTGACAAATAAAAGAAAGATACCGGAAGCTAAGATTTCCACCATGCTTGCTATTTATACTTTTAAAGATGGAATACCTAAGAAATTAGGAGATCCCAGAGTACCTACTATACCATGCTCTATTAAAGGAAATTATGTTAAAACTGCTTTATGTGATCTTGGAGCTGGTGTTAGTGTTAATCCTTTCTATTTATACCATAGACTTGATTTGAATAAGCTGACACCTACTGAAATCTCTTTGCAAATGGATGATAAATCAACTGCTTTACCTATCGATATTTGTGAGGATGTACCTGTCGTAGTTGCAAATGCTACTATCTTGACAGACTTTGTTATTCTGGATATTCCCGAGGACGATGCTATGTCGATCATCCTTTGTAGACCCTTCTTGAATACTGTAGGGGCTGTTATTGATTGCAACAAGGGCAATGTCACTTTTCATATTAATGGTATTGAGCATAGGGTACACTTTCCAAAGAAAACACCTCAAGTTCATAGTATCAACTATATTGAAAAAGTTCCAACAATTATTATTGGAGACTTTGAGTTCCCTCTTCCTACTATCAAGAAGAAATATGATATACTTATTGTTGGGGAAATGCATATCCCCATTGAGCTAACTTAGTGTTATTCGAAAATTCTTTGGTTTCATGTTATTCGAAAGAAGTTTGTTAATAAGACTTGATCAACCTTATTGATGGATTACTTTTGATGAGCATGAGATGAACGAATTTAGAAAGCACAACTTCCTATACCTAACTTCTACTTTCTGTTACCTAGATGAAATTAAGTAAAAATGCCATTTATTTTTTCTGTTTTCTAGGTTTTTTGTGCAATAAAAAAGTAACCTGAAAATAAAAGTTCTCCAAATGTCATGAAATTGGAGTATGATTTTTCTGGAATATTTAAGAATTTTTGGCACTAAGTATGTATCAGGGGGCTGCACCAGTGGGCCACAAGCCTGCAGGGCGCGCCCACCCCTCGGGCATGCCCTGGTGGCTTGTTGGTCTCACGTGGCCCTCCTCCACTTATTCCAGCACCCATTCACTTCATCTTCCTCCACAAAAATTCCCACCATTGCTCAAACCCATGTTCTAGCTCATCTTGCTGCCATTTTCGATCTCCATGCTCAAAGCTTCATTCGCAAAACTGTTTTAGGGGATTGTTCATCGGTATGTGACTCCTCCAATGGTCCAATTAGTTTTTGTTCTAGTGCCTTATATATTGTAGATTTTTGTTGTTGTGGTGACTATGTTTTTGAGCTTGCATGTTAAATTTGTATGGTCCCAAGTAGTTTTGATGCATAATATAGTCTCTAGGCACTTGAGGGAGTAGTTGCTATGAGTTTTGTTCACCTTTATTCTAGTTCACTAAATTTTTTAGAATTTTTCAGAAATGTTAAAAGGATTACTAAGAGGTTCTTCAAGCCAGGGTTCTAAGGAAGATGAAAATGAAATGAGGGAGAAACCCAAATATAATCTTCCTCGTGTCACAGAAATTCGACCATGTGAATGGCCGTGTGACACATTCTTGAGGGCGGCCGAAATTTATGAAGATTTCTACTATTTGGCCGAGAATGCAGGCATCACCGACTTCCTCAATGATAAGTGTGACCAATACCTCTTACTCACTAATACCTTTGTGCAAAATTTTCACTTTCATCCTAGGGAAGACCCTCCTAAGTAGAATTTCACTTATATGATGTGCCTAAGAAAATGAACCTTTATGGTTTTTGGAAAGTTTGCAAGATACCCTATGAGGGAAGCATCAGGGAACCACGTCCTCGAGACATGGAATATTTTATTGCCGTAGTCACTATAGGAGAAGAGAGAGGCGTATCAAAGGCAAGAGCAGCTAGTTTACGTTTTCCTGTGCTATGCTATTATTCGGGAAGATGTTTAGTTGGTCGTTGGGAGAGTGGAAGCCTTAGTGTCGTTAACCTTGCTATTTTGCGCCATGCTTTATTTGCCGATAAAACCTTTAGTCTGGGCTCTATGGTGGCCCAACGGTTGAACACCAACCGTTCGAAGGGGCCCATATTCGGAGGTATCTATGCATCTCGTTTAGCTAAACATTTTGAGATACCCATTAGGTTTATGAGAAAGATGTGAGGCTGATACCCGCGAAGTTTTCATATTATGACCGTATGGTAGGCCATGATGTTATTAAGAAGAATGATGATAGGAGGCTGCTTTACAATTTAGTATTTAGTCAGGGTACTTGTGAGATTATTACTCTGCCTACTTCTTCTCTTTTCGATATTCATGCAGACAGGTACACTGTTATGCCTGATGACATCTCTCGATATTGGGGTTTGTCGCAACCCCTAGTACCTGAGCAGGCACCGGCCCTTGATCCATATCAGGTCCCTGTTTTTTAGTGGGAGCCACAGGAGGTCGCTAATCAGTGGAACCCTCAGTGTCCTCCGGAGTATCCCGGAGAAGGTTATTTCCAGCTATGGCCCTAGACCAACTTAGGCCAAAAGCCTAAGCTTGGGGGAGTACGTATCTCTCACTGACATCACATTCATGTTCACACACTCATTTCAGTTGTTGGGGTTCATACTTTTTCATTTGTACTATCCATGGTAGTTTATTTCTTGTTTTGCTTTCTTCTTGTGTGTTTAATTAACTTTGAGGAAAATACAAAAAAGTTAGTTCTAGCTTTATTTCCTAGTTGCTTAGTTGTAGCATTAAAGAGAAAACCCAAAAAGATTTCTCATTCTTCTTTTTCCTTGTTGGGAGCTTTCCCGTGTAAATAATTTTTCTTTCTTTTCTTCGAGTTGTAAGGGGAAGACCACGATGACATGCTGAGTGGCTCTCATATGCATTATTGTTTATCTTACATAGAGCCCATATTACCTTGTCTTCTCTTTTGATTTATTGTTTGCAGATTCCACCTTAGTCCAATGCATGTGCACTCTTATTATCATTCACATCATTCGGTCGTGCAAGCGAAAGGCAATAATGACGATATTTGATGAAAAGATTGAGATGGAGAAAAGCTGGTATGAACTCAACCTATCTTGCTTTTGTAAATATGATTAGCTCATCGTTCGAAATTCAATACATTATGGGTTGAACTTGTTTGCAATGACAATTAGAGATTATTCATGCCATGCTTAATTGGCTAAGAGTGGATAATGGTTCATCTTGAGTGTGAACATGCGCATTAAAATGGCTATGATGTAGTATGATAGAATGGTATCCTCCTATGAATGATTCAAGTGGCTTGACTTGGCACATGTTCACGCATGTAGTTGAAACAAATCAACATAACCTCCACGATATTTATGTTCATGGTGAATTATATCCTACTCATGCTTGCATTCAATGTTGGTTAATCTCAAGGAATGTTGATGACTGTGTCGCTCTCTAGTTGGTCGCTCCCTAGACTTTTGCTAGCCTTCACTTGTACTAAGCGGGAATACTGCTTGTGCATCCATCTCAATAAACCCAAAGTTGTTCCATATGAGTCCACCATATCTACCTATATGCGGTATTTACCTACCGTTCCAAGTAAATTTGCATGTGCTAAACTTTAAACCTTCAAATAAACTTTCTGTTTTGTATGCCCAAATCACTCATGTTGCGATTGGGGACTGTCAGTATCTTCCATGCTAGGTGGGTTATTCTCATGATATGAGTACAAGCAAAAGTTTAAGCTTGGGGGAGTTGATATGTCTCCAATGTATCTACTTTTCCAAACTCTTTTGCCCTTGTTTTGGAATACATGCATACATTACATTGATGAATTGGAGCTAGTTCTTTGTCACCCTATGTTATAACTGTTGCATGATGAATGCCATCCGACATAATTATCCATCACTGATCCATTGCCCATGAGATTTCCATATATTGATCTTTGCTAAGTTCCTTTTTCGTTGCTACTGTTACAATCACTACAAACTGCTACTATCACCTTGCCACCGTTACCGTTACTTCCATATTACTTTGCTACTGAATACTTTGCTGCAGATATTAAGTCTTTCAGGTGTGGTTGGATTGACAACTCAGCTGCTAATACTCGAGAATATTCTTTGTCTCCCCTTGTATCGAATCAATAAATTTGGGTTGAATACTCTACCCTCAAAAATTGTTGCGATCCCCTATACTTGTGGGTTATCAGGCACAACTACTCCTAAACTTCCCTCCCACTGTGGAGAAGCTCGAGGAATGGAGAGCCACCATTCAGAGCCTCCTCAGCCTCGCAGATAAGTTTTGGTCCACTGAGCCATCTCACTTGAGTGGTGAGAAGGCCGGAGGCGGTCCGACCTCGGCGCACTCTCCTCCATAGCATCAACGCCGGTCACTGACTTGACGGACCGACGCTTACGATGGCTACTCGACAGCCTCGTCCGACCCACGGACACGCTGTGACAGCGTCAAGTTCTTCAGGGACGGGGCAAGGAAGACACTCGGACTGCAATCGAGCAGCAACGGGAAGCGCTATCTGATAGGCACGTGGGGCCCACTGTAGACAAGTCTGTGCCAGGTTATCCTGTCAACCTACCTTACGAGTTGAGTTGTCCAGCGTTTACCCGTGAGCTGCGGCAAGTCCAGTGGCCCAATTCCCGCATGTTCAAGCCAGAGGTCCCGAAGAAGTATGACGACAAGACTCACCCGTCTGAGTTCCTGAGCATCTACACCAATGCGGTGCAAGTTGCCGGGGGTTGCGACGACAAGATACTCACCAACTACTTCCCGTTGGTTCTTAAGCCCAACGTCAGGTCGTGGTTGATGCACTTGCTAGAGGGATTTATTGCCTCCTGGGTAGACTCGTGCCACGAGTTTGTTGGCGCCTTCATAGGAGGTCATCAAGCTCCAGGCCAAGAAAGTGATTTGCACATCATCCCTCAGAAGGAGGGCAAAACTTTGCACAAGTACATCCAAAGGTTCAGCCGCGTGCACCACAACATCCCAGACGTTCATCCTGCCACTGTTATCAGCGCGTTCCATCAGAATGTGCGCAACTGCATGGTGCGTGAAGAGCTGGCGATGAACAGGGTCACAGATGTTGCTGAGATTTATGCTCTAGCAGACAAATGTGCTCGGGCTGAAGAAGGGAGGAGACTCCCCGGCGAAGACGCTAGCGTGAGGGTCGACTCTGAAGATGAAGACACCGCCACCCCAGCAAAGAAGGGCCAGCGGCGGTACAAGAAATGCAAGGGCAAGTCCGTACTTGCCATCGAGGGATCCGGCAACCCCGGCGCCGCCAAGAAGGGCAAGGTTGGTGGCCTCAGCGATGATGTTGCTGGGTGGTCCTCCTGTCATGCTATGGCGGCTGCCGACAAGCCAGAAGGCTCCGGCAAGAAGTATTGCAAGATCCATCGCACCAAGGGCCACGACCTCCAAGACTGCCGGCAAGTTGAGCAACTTGCCGAGAAGCAAAAAGCCGAATACGAGAGGCGAGACAAGGAGAAAGGCCAGGATGGTGCTGAGGGATCCGACAAGAAGCACGTTGGCCGAGGAGGTCGCCGCGGCAAGCCCAACCAACAAAAAGACCGGCCCACCCATGGCTGCAACAAGCAAGAGAGTGATGATGATGACATCGAAGATGATGAAGAGTCCATCGAGCATGAGTTCCAGAAGGCTACAAAGATGATGTGCATCAAGGGCGGTGTCTCGTCGCATTCCTCTCACCGCCAACTTAAATAGTGCGCATGCGAGGTTAATGTGGTGGAGCCCTCTATCAGTGCCCAGAGACCTCTGAAGTGGTCGAACACTCCTATCATCTTTGATGCCTAGGATCACCCTGATCGCATAACTATGGTAGGGTGCCTGCCGTTGTTGGTCTCACCAACGATTCATGACCTCAAGGTGACGAAGATGCTAGTCGACAGTGGGGCCAGCCTGAACCCGATCTTGCCTGATGTCATCCAGAGGCTGCAAATTCCTGATGAAGATCTCGAGCCGACAGGCGCTTTCCAAGGGGTCAATTTAGGGAGAACTCAGCCGAAGGGCAAGGTCACGCTGTCGGTGACATTTGGCAGTGATATCAATTTCAGGACAGAGAAGACCATTTTTGACGTCGCCAAGATCTCGTTGCCGTACAACGGCATCCTTGGCCACCCGACACTGGCCAAGTTCACGGCGGCCACCCACTTCACTTACAATGTGCTGAAGATGCCCGGGCCGATGAGCGTCATCACGATCAACCCTGACAAGAAAAATGTGCTTATCTGCACCGACCAACTCTATCGGGGGGCAGTTGCAGCACCTGCCGCCAAGGCACTTGCTCCGGCCACTGAAGCTCCCGGGGAGAAGAAGACCGGCAAGGCCTCTGGCGCACATTCCGGCAAGCGCACCTCCTCGGGGTGTTGCGCCCCCGTTGATGATGTGCTAGAGAGCTCCATCGGCAAGAGCAAGAAGTCCAAGGCAGCTCCGCCAGAAACCAAGAAGGTGCCTGCAAGGAGGATGGCACGGGGGTAACTTTCACCATAAGTTCCACCCTCGATGACAAATAGGAAAGCGTGCTCATCGCCTTCCTGCGGGCGATTGTCGACGTGTTTGCGTGGAAACCATCCGATATCCTCGGTGTTCCCAGGAAGGTGATTGAGCACCACCTTGCCGTCTGCCCACACGCGCGGCCCGTCAAGCAGCAGGTCCGGAAGCAAGCTTTGTAGTGGCAATAGTTTATTGCCGAAGAGATCAAGAAACTAGAAGCGTCTGGCTTGATCATAGGAGTACTTCAGCCAACATGGTTGGCCAATCCATTTGTAGTGTGCAAGGCGAATGGAAAATGGAGGCTGTGCATTGACTTCACAGACATCAACAAAGCCTGCCCCAGAGATCCATTTCCCTTGCTGCGCATCGACCAGATTGTGGACTCCACCACCAACTGCGACTTACTGTCTTTCCTTGACGCCTACTCCGGCTATCATCAGATTTTCATGGCCAAGGAAGAAGAGGAGAAGACCGCATTTATCACCCCATGTGGTACGTATTGCTTTTTGCGTATGCCTTTTGGGTTGAAAAGTGCTGGTTCTATGTTTGCAAGAGCGTTCCAGATTGGTTTTGAGCCCCAGCTACATAGAAATATGGAGGCTTATATGGATGACATAGTGGTAGAAACCAGGGACATGGCTACGCTCATATCAGACCTGGAAGAAACATTTACTAATCTGCGCAAGATCAACATGAAGCTCAACCCTGAGAAGTGTGTGTTCGACATTCCATTCGGCAAGCTTTTGGGTTCTTTGTATCTCAACGAGGAATTGAAGAAAATCCTGACAAGTTCAAAGCAATTGAGCAAATTGAAGCACCAAGACGTGTCAAAGATGTGCGCCGCCTTGCCGGCTGTGTTGCTGCTCTGAGTAGGTTCATCTCAAAATCTCCTGTGCATGCCCTGCCCTTTTTCAAAATCTTGAAGAAGGCATGTCCAATGAAATGGACTCCGAAAGCAGAGGCAGCACTGAGGGATTTGAACAAATACCTCTCCTCTCCGCCAGTCCTAGTTGCGCCAAAACCACAAGAGCCGTTGCTGCTATATCTGGCGGCGACAAATCAAGTGGTGAGTGCTGCACTAGTGGCTAAAAGAGAAGTTGATGAAGAAGCTGTTGGAAATATGCCCTAGAGGCAATAATAAATTAGTTATTATCATATTTCCTTGTTCATGATAATCGTTTATTATCCATGCTAGAATTTTATTGATCGGAAACTCAGATACATGTGTGGATACATAGACAACACCATGTCCCTAGTATGCCTCTGATGGACTAGCTCGTTGATCAAAGATGGTTAAGGTTTCCTAGCCATGGACATGAGAGGACATTTGATAACGGGGTCACATCATTATGAGAATGATGTGATGGATAAAACCCAAACTATAAACATAGCATATGATCATGTCAGTATTGCTACAATTTTCTGCATGTCAAGTATCTGTTCCTATGACCATGAGATCGTGAAACTCACTGACACTGGAGGAGTACATTGTGTGTATCAAACGTTGCAACGTAACTGGGTGACTATAAAGGTGCTCGATAGGTATCTTCGAGGGTGTCTTTTGGTTTGGCATGGATCAAGACTGGGATTTGTTACTCCGTGTGACGGAGAGGTATCTCAAGGCCCACTCGGTAATACAACTTCACTATAAGCCTTGCAAGCAATGTGACTAAAGAGTTAGCCACGAGATCTTGTATTATGGAACGAGTAAAGATACTTGCCGGTAACGAGATTGAACTAGGTATGGAGATACCGACAATCGAATCTCGGGCAAGTAACATACTGAAGAACAAAGGGAACATCATACGAGATTAACTGAATCCTTGACACAGAGGTTTGACAGATAAAGATCTTCGTAGAATATGTAGGAATCAATATGGGTATCCAGGTCCTGCTATTGGTTATTGACCGTAGAGGTGTCTCGGTCATGTCTACATAGTTCTCGAACCCGCAGGGTGTGCACACTTAAGGTTCGGTGACGTTTCAGTAGTATAGAGTTATTTATGGTGGTAACCGAAGGTTGTTCAGAGTCTCGGATGAGATCCCAGATGTCACGAGGAGCTCCGGAATGGTCCAGAGGTAAACATTGATATATGGGATAATAGTGTTTGGTCTCCGAAAGGGTACAAGGATACTTTATTTGGGGCAAGGGGTAAAGCCCATGAGTCTTTAGGAAGGTGCAAAAGGTGTTTTGCGGAGGACAGGGGTCAGACGCCAGGGACCCTGGCGTCTGGGGCCAGACACTGAGGACCTTGGCGTTTGGTCCTGGAGTCCGAGGAGGACTCTTGTCTTGCGGGCAAACCGACCTTGAGGAGGATTTTTCTCCAAGTTTCGACCCCAGGGCTTTGTTGGGGAACGTCGCATGGGAAACAAAATTTTCCTACATTCACACAAGACCTATCCATGGTGATGAGCATCTACGAGGGGGAGAGTGGATCTACGTACCCATGTAGATCGCTAAGCGGGAAGCGTTAAGAAACGCGGTTGGTGTAGTCGAACGTCTTCGCGATACAAATCGCTGAGCATCTCGCGATCTCATCATGATCCGTCCTGCGATCCAATCACGATCCATCCTGTGAAATCATCACGATCCGTCCCGCGATCTCATCACGATCCGTCTCGCGATCTTGATCACGGTCCTTTTGATCTAGCGCCGAACGGACGGCACCACCGCATTCAGCACACGGATAGCTTGATGACGATCTCTACCTTCTTGATCCAGCAAGAGGGAGCGGAGAGGTAGAAGAGTTCTCCGGTAGCATGACGATGCTCCGGCGATGGTGGGGGAGCTATTCTGGCATGGCTTCGCCTAAGCACTGCAGAAATCCGATCTAGAGGAGAAACTATCCACTAGAGGAATGGGTAGCACATGGCTGAAAATCTAGTGCCAAAACCCCTAAAACATCTAGTATATATAGAAGGAAGAGAGGAGGAGGCTTGTCTCCCAGGGTGACAGACCTTGGGTCGGCCGAACCAAGGAGGAGAGGAGGAATCCTCCTCCAATCCTAGTAGGACTAGGACTCCTCCTTATTTTGGTCTTTTTGCCTTTTTCCACCTTTTTCTCTTTGGATTTTTCTTCCCAGCCGCATGGGCCTTGTGTGGGACTTCCACCAACCCACTAAGGGCTGGTATTTACTCTCCCACACCCCATGTAGCCTCTTGGGTCGAAATACCCCTCCTGATGGTCTCCCGGTACACTACCGATGAGCCCGAAACTTTTCCGGCGACCAAAGGACTTCCTATATATCAATCTTTACCTCTGGACCATTCCGGAGCTCCTCATGATGTCAGGGATCTCATCTGGGACTCCGAACAACCTTCAGTCACCACCATACATAATTCTATACTACCGAAACGTCACCGAACATTAAGTGTGCAGACCCTACGGGTTCGAGAACTATGGAGACATGACCAAGGCACCTCTATGGTCAATAACCAATAGTGGGACCTGGATGCCCATATTGGTTCCTACATATTCTACGAAGATCTTTATCAGTCGAACCTCTATGTCAAGGATTCAGTTAATCCCGTATGATGTTCCCTTTGTTCTTTGGTATGTTAGTTGCCCGAGATTCGATCATCGGTATCTCCATACCTAGTTCAACCTCGTTACCGGGAAGTCTCTTTACTCGTTTTGTAATACAAGATCCCGTGACTAACACTTAGTCACATTGCTTGCAAGGCTTATTGTGATGTTGTATTACCGAGTGGGCCCTGAGATACCTCTCCGTTACACAGAGTAACAAATCCCTGTCTTGATCCATGCCAACTCAATAGACACCCTCGAAGATACCTGTAGAGCACCTTTATAGTCACCCAGTTACATTGCGACGTTTGATACACACAAGGCACTCTTCCGGTGTCCGTGAGTTACATGATCTCATGGTCATAGGAACTTATACTTGACATGCAGAAAATAGTAGCAATAAACTGACACGATCATATGCTACGTTTGTAGTTTGGGTCTTATCCATCACATGATTCTCCTAATGATGTGATCCTTTTATCAAATGACATCTCATGTCCATGGCTAGGAAACCTTAACCATCTTTGATCAACGAGCTAGTCTATTAGACTAGGGACATGGTTTTGTCTATGTATCCACACATGCATCTAAGTCTCCGATCAATATAATTATAGCATGGATAATAAATGATTATCATGAACAAGGAAATATGATAATAACTAATTTATTATTGCCTCTAGGGCATATTTCCAACAGTCTCCCACTTGCACTAGAGTCAATAATCTAGTTCACATCACCATGTGATTCGCATTGTTATGAATCTAACACCCACTGAGTTCTAGGGCTCGATCATGCTTTGCATGTGAGAGAGGTCTTATAGTCAATGGGTCTGCGACATTCAGATCCGTATGTACTTTGCAAATCTCGATGCCAAACAGTAAACACAGCTACCACACTCCACTTGGTTCTATTCCAAATGGTTGCTCCACTATACGTATCCGGATTGCTACTAAGAGTCATCCGGATTAGTGTTAAAGCTTGCATCGATGTAACTCTTTATGACGAACCCTTTATCACCTCCATAATCGAGAAGCGTTTCCTTAGTCTTTTAGTCACTAAGGATAATATTGACCGCTGTCCAGTGATCCACTCCTGGATCACTCTTGTACCCCTTGGCGGACTCATGGCAAGGCACATACAGGTGCGGTACACAACATGGCATACTATACAGAGCCTATGTCTAAGGAATAGGGGATGACATCCTTTCTCTCTCTTCTGCCATTGTTGAGCTTTGAGTCTCACTCAACTTCACACCTCGCAAATTAGGCAAGAACTCTTTCTCCGACTGATCCATTTTGAACTCTTTCAAAATCTTGTCAAGGTATGTACTCATTGAAAGTCTAATCAAGCATATTGATCTATCTCTATAGATCTTGATGCTCAACAATTAGGTAGCTTTATCCAGGTATTCCTTTGAAAAACTCTTTTCAAACAACCGTTTATGCTTTCCAGAAATTCTACATCATTTCCGATCAACTATATGTCATCCACATATACTTATCAGAAATTCTATAGTCCTCCCACTCACTTTATTGTAAATACAAGTTTCTCGTAAACTTTGTATAGACTCAAAAACTTTGATCACCTCATCAAAGTGTATATTCCAACTCCGAGATGGTTGCTTCAGTTCATAGAAGAATCACTGAAGCTTGCACACCTTTTAGCATCCTTGGGACTGACAAAACCTTCTGGTTGTATCACATACAAACTTTCCTCAAGTAAACCGTTAAGGCAACTATGTTTTGATATCCATCTGCCAGATTTCATTTGAAAAATACAACAACTGCTAACATAATTCCAACAGACTTTAGCATCACTACGAGTGAGAAAGTCTCATCGCAGTCAACTCTTTGAACTTGTTGTAAAGTTCTTTGCAACAAGTCGAGCTTTACAAATGGTGACATTTACCATGAGTGTCTGTCTTCAATTTAAACATCCATTTGTACTCAACGACCTGCCGTCCAATGAGCAAGTATACCAAAGTCTATACTTGGTTTTCATACATGGATCCTTTCTTGGATTTCATGGCCTCTAACCATTTGTCCGAATCCGGGCCCATCATCGCTTCTCCACAGCTCGTAGGTTCATCGTTGTCCAACAACATGACCTCCAAGACAGGGTTGTCGTACCGCTCAGGAGCAGTACACATCCTTGTCGACCTACGAGGTTTGATAGTAACTTGATCCGAAGCTTCATGATCATCATCATTAACTTCCTCTTCAACTAACGAAGGCTTCACAAAAACAAATTCCTATGCTGCCCTACTCTCTAGTTGAACAAACGTTCAACAACCTCATCAAGTTCTATCTTCCTCCCACTCAATTCTTTCGAGAGAAACTCTTTCTCGAGAAAGGAACCGGTTTTAGCAACAAACACTTTATGCTTGGATCTAAGATAGAAGGTTTACCCAACTGTCTTTAGGGTATTCTATGAAGATGCATTTGTCCGCTTTGGGTTCGAGTTCATTAGGTGAAAACCTTTTTCACATAAGTGCTGCAGCCCCAAACATTAAGAAATGACAGCTTAGGTTTCTATAAACCATAATCCACACGGTGTCATCTCAACGGATTTAGATGGTGACCTATCTAAAGTGAATGTAGTTGTCTCTAATGCATAACCCCAAAATTATAGTAGCAAAATGATAAGAGAGATCATAGCAAGCACCATTTTTAATAGAGCATGACTATGATGTTCGAACACACCATCACACTATGGTGTTCCAGGTGGCGTGAGTTGTGAAACAACTTTCACATTGTCTAAAGTTGTATGCCAAACTCGTAACTCAGATATTTACCTCCACGGTCATATCGCAGACATTTTTATCTTCTTGTCACAATGATCTTAAACTTCACTCTGAATTTGCTTGAACCTTTCAAACGATTCAGACTTGTGTTTCATTAAGTAAATATACACTATATCTACTCAAATCATGAGTGAAGCTAAGAAAATAACGATATCCACCGCACGCTACAAGACTCATTGGATTGCATACATCAACATGTATCATTTCCAATAAATCACTTGCCCGCTCCATCAAACCAGAAAACGGGGTCCTTAGTCATCTTGACCAAGAGGTATGGTTCGCATGTCTCAACCGATTCGAAATCGAATGAGTCCAAAGATCCATCATCATGGAGTTTCTTCATGCGTTTTATACCAATATGACATTTAGCGGCAGTGCCACAAGTATGTGGTACTATAATTATTAACTTTGTGTCTTTTGGCATCAGTGTTATGAACATGTGTATTACTACTATCAAGATTGAACAAACCATTCTCATTGGGTGCGTGACCACTAAAGGTATTATTCATGTAAACAAAATAACCATTATTCTCTAACCTAAATGAATAACCGTGTTGCAATAAACACGATCTAATCACGTTCATGCTCAACGCAAAACACCAAATAACATTTATTTAGGGTTTTCACTAATCCCGAAGGTAGAGAGAGCGTGCGATGTTGATCACATCAACCTTGGAAACATTTCCAACACACATCGTCACCTCACCCTTAGCTAGTGCTCCGTTTATTCCGTAGCTTTTATTTCGAGTTACTAACATTTAGCAACCGAACCGGTATCCAATACCCAGGTGCTACTAGGAGTACTAGCAAGGTACACATCAATAACACGTATATCAAATATACTTCTGTTGACGTTGCCAGCCTTCTTATCTACCAAGTATCTAGGGTTGTTCCGCTTCAGCGACCGCTCTCCTCATAATCGAAGCACTTAGTCTCGGGTCTGGGTTCAACTTTGGGTTGCTTCACTGGAGCAGCCACTGACTTGCTATCCATCAAGTTTCCCTCCTTGCTCTTGCCCTTCTCGAAACTAGTGGTTTGACTAACCATCAATACTAGACGCTCCTTCTTGATTTCTACCTTCGCGGTGTCAAACATCGCGAATAGCTTAGGGATCATTAATTCTATCCCTGGCATTTTATAGTTCATCACCAAGTTCTAGTAGCTTTAGTGACAGTGACTTGGAGAAGTATATCAATCACTATCTTATCTGGAAGATCAACTCCCACTCGATTCAAGCGATTGTAGCACCCAGACAATCTAAGCACATGCTCAACGATTGAGCTATTCTCTTTCATCTTGCAGGCAAAGAACCTTGTTGGAGATCTCATATCTCGCAACACGGGCACGAGCCTGAGATCCTAATTTCAGCTCTTAGAACATCTCATATGTTCTGTGACGTTCAAAATGTTTCGGAGCCTCAATTCTAAGCCGTAATGGATGACGCACTAAACTATCAAGTAGTGATCAGAACGTGCCTGTCATATGTTCACAACATCTACAGATGATGCTAGAGGGGTTGGCGCACCGAGCGGTGCATTAAGGCCATGAGCCTTCTGTGCAGCAATGAGGACAATCCTCAGATCATGGACTCAGTCCGCAATATTTCTACCATCATCTTTCAACTCTATTTCTCTAGGAACATATAAAAATTTAAGGGAGCTACAACGTGAGCTAGTAATATACAACATAATTTTGCAAAGACACTACTAACTATGTTCATGATAATGAGTTCAATTAATCATATTACTTAAGAACTCCCACTCAAATTGACATACCTCCGGTCATTCGAGTGATACATGATCCAAATTCACCAACTCAAGTCCGATCATCACGTGAGTTGAGGTGGTTTCAATGGCGAACAACATCATGTTGATCATATCTACTATATGACTCATTTTCGACCTTTCGGTCTATTGTGTTCCGAGGCCATGTCTGTACATGATAGGCTCATCAAGTTTAACACGAGGGTTCTGCATGTGCAACACTGGCTTGCACCCGTTGTATGTGAACGTAGAGTCTATCACACCCGATCAGCACATGGTGTATCAACACGACAAACTTTCGCAACGGTGCACACTCGGGGAGAACACAATTTATCTTGAAATTTAAGTGAGGGATCACCTTATAATGCTACCGTCGTCCTAAGCAAAACAAGGTGCATAAAAGGATTAACATCACATGCAAATCATAAGTGACATGATATGGCCATGAACTTGGGCTTTTGATCTCCATCTTGAAAGCACCGGCATGATCTCCATCGTCACCGGCATGACACCATGATCTCCATCATCTTGATCTCCATCAACGTGTTGCCATCGGGGTTGTCGCGCCCATCATGCTTGTATTAGTATTGCTACCATTTAGCGATAAAGTAAAGCATTACATAGCGCTTAATTATTGACACGCAGGTCATACAATAATTAAAGACAACCCTATGGCTCCTGCCGGTTGCCGTACTCATCGACATGCAAGTCGTGATATTCTATACAACACATGATCATCTCATAAATCACATATATCACATCATGTAATTGGCCATATCACATCACAACATACCCTGCAAAAACAAGTTAGACGTCCACTAATTGTTGTTGCATGTTTTACGTGGCTGCTATGGGTATCTAGCAAGAACAATTCTCATCTACGCGAAAACCACAACGGTGATACA
Organism: Hordeum marinum; assembly: GCA_022496015.1. Lineage (NCBI taxonomy): Eukaryota > Viridiplantae > Streptophyta > Magnoliopsida > Poales > Poaceae > Hordeum > Hordeum marinum. The sequence continues at coordinate 379,226,704 of CM039675.1, forward strand.
CTAGTTGCTTTTCAACCTTCTCAAGGGCCGCCTTTGTCGAATCCGATCCAACTAAAGTGAGAGAAACCGGCACCCGCAAGCCATCTATGCAACAAGTTGCAGTTGAGGGAACCGGTCTCTCGTAAGCGTACGAGTAATGTTGGTCCAAGCCGCTTCATCTCACAATACCGCTGAACCAAAACACGACCATGGGAGGAAGCAGTCTAAGCATCAACGCCCACAAACTCTTTGTGTTCTACTCGAGATCTCATCTACACATATACCTAGCTCTGATACCACTGTTGGGGAACGTTGCATGGGAAACAAAATTTTCCTAAGTTCACACAAGACCTAGCCATGGTGATGAGCATCTACGAGAGGGAGAGTGGATCTACGTACCCTTGTAGATCGCTAAGCGGGAAGCGTTAAGAAACACGGTTGGTGTAGTCGAATGTCTTCGCGATCCAAATCGCCGAGCATCATGCGATCTCATCACGATCCGTCCTGCGATCCAATCATGATCCATCCCACGAACTCATCATGATCCGTCCCGCGATCTCATAACGATCCGTCTCATGATCTTGATCACGGTCCTTCCGATCTAGAGCCGAACGGACGACACCTCCGTGTTTAGCACACGTACAGCTTGATGCCGATCTCCGCCTTCTTGATCCAGCAAGATGGAGCAGAGAGTTAGAATAGTTCTCTGGCAGCGTGACGGCGCTCCGGCGATGGTGGTGGAGCTATTTCGGCAGGGCTTTGCCTAAGCACTGCAGAAATCCGATCTAGAGGAGAAACTATGCACTAGAGGAACGGGTAGCACGTGGCTGAAAATCTAGTGCCAAAAACCGTAAAACCCCTAGTATATATAGGAGGAAGAGAGGAGGAGGCTTGTCTCCCAAGGATACAGCCCTTGGGTCGGCTGAACCAAGGAGGAGAGGAGGAATCCTCCCCCAATCCTAGTAGGACTAGGATTCCTCCTTATTTTGGTCTTTTTGACTTTTTCCACCTTTTTCTCTTTGGGCTTTTCTTCCCAGCCGCATGGGCCTTGTGTGGGACTTCCACCAGCCTACTAAGGGCTGGTATTTACTCTCCCACAGCCCATGTAGCCTCTTGGGTCGAAATACCCCCCCGATGGTCTCCCGGTACACTACCGGCACTCCCGGTACAAGATGAGCCCGAAACTTTTTCGGCGACCAAAATAGGACTTCCTATATATCAATCTTTACCTCCGGACCATTCCGGAGCTCCTCGTGATGTTTGGCATCTCATACGGGACTCCGAACAACCTTAGGTCACCACCATACATAACTCTATACTATCGAAACTTCACCGAACCTTAAGTGTGCAGACCCTGCGGGTTCAAGAACTATGTAGACATGACCGAGACACCTCTACGGTCAATAACCAATAGCAGGACCTGGATTCCCATATTGGTTCCTACATATTTTATGAAGATCTTTATCAGTCGAACCTCTATGTCAAGGATTCAGTTAATCCCGTATGATGTTCCCTTTGTTTTTTGGTATGTTACTTGCCCGAGATTCGATCGTCGGTATCTCCATACCTAGTTCATCCTCGTTACCGGCAAGTCTCTTTACTCATTTCGTAATACAAGATCCCGTGACTAAAACTTAGTCACATTTCTTGCAAGGCTTATTGTGATGTTGTATTACCGAGTGGGCCTTGAGATACCTCTCCGTTACACGGAGTAACAAATCCCAGTCTTGATCCATGCCAACTCAACAGACACCCTCGGAGATACCTGTAGAGCACCTTTATAGTCACCCAGTTACATTGCGATGTTTGATACACACAAGGCGCTCCTCCGGTGTCCGTGAGTTACATGATCTCATGGTCATAGGAACATATACTTGACATGCAGAAAACAGTAGCAATAAACTGACACGATCATATGCTACGTTTGTAGTTTGGATCTTGTCCATCACATCTTCTCCTAATGATGTGATCCCATTATCAAATGACATCTCATGTCCATGGCTAGGAAACCTTAACCATGTTTAATCAATGAGCTAGTCTATTAGAGGCATACTAGGGACATGGATTTGTCTATGTATCCACACATGCATCTAAGTCTCCGATCAATACAATTATAGCATGGATAATAAACGATTATCATGAACAAGGAAATATGATAATAACTAATTTATTATTGCCTCTAGGGCATATTTCCAATAGGCTTAGCATATAAATAAAGGGGCAGGGCTAGCACTTGGGACACATCAAGAAACCCTAAGCCACGTGCTGCCTCTCCTCTAGTTCATAGTTTCTCCTCTAGATCGGTTTCCGCGGTACTTAGGCGAAGCCCTGCTGGAATATTTCCACCACCATCGCCACAACGCTGTCGCGTTGCTGGAGAACTCATCTACATCTCCGATCCCTCTTGCTAGATCAAGAATGCGGAGATCGTCTTCAAGCTGTACGTGTGCTGAACGCGGAGGTGCCGTTCGTTCGGCGCTAGATCGGAAGGACCGCGATCAAGATCGCGAGACGATTCGTGATTGGATCGTGGGACGGACCGTGATGAGATCGCGGGACGGATCGTGATTGGATCGCGGGACAGATCGTGATGGGATCATGGGACGCTCGACAATTTGGATCGCGAAGATGTTCAACTACATCAACCGCTTTTCTTAACGCTTCCCGCTTAGCGATCTACAAGGGTATGTAGATCCACTCTCCCTCTCATAGATGCTCATCACCATGGATAGATCTTGCGTGTGCGTATGAATTTTTTTGTTTCGCCTGCAACGTTCCCCAACAGTGGCATCATGAGCTAGGTCTATATGTAGATGAGATCTCGAGTAGAACACAAAGAGTTTGTGGGTGTTGATGCTTATATTGTTTCCTCCCTTGGTCGAGTTTTGGTTCAGCGGTATTGTGGGATGAAGCGTCCCGGACCAACCTTACTCGTACGCTTACGAGAGACCGGTTCCATCGACTGACGTGTAACTTCGATGCACAAAGATGGTCGGCGGGTGTCTGTTTCTCCTACTTTAGTTGAATCGGATTCGACAAAGGCGGTCCTTGAGAAGGTTGAAAAGCAACTTATGTATCACTGTTGTGGTTTTTGCGTAGGGGAGAATAGTTCTTGCTAGATACCTGTAGCAGCCACGTAAAACTTGCTACAACAATTAGAGGACGTCTAAGTCTTTTTTGTCGGGTATGTTGTGATCTGATATGGACAATTACGTGATGAGATATGTGTGATGTATGAGATGATCATGTTTTTATAGAATATCATGACTTGCATGTCGATGAGTATGGCAACCGGAAAGAGACATAGGGTTGTCTTTAATTATTGTATGACCTACATGTCAATCACTAAGCGCTATGTAATGCTTTACGTTATCGCTAAATGGTAGCAATAGTAGTAGAAGCATGGTGGGTGCGACAGCCCCGATGGCGACACGTTGATGGAGATCAAGATGATGGAGACCATGGTGTCATGCCGGTGATGATGGAGATCATGTCGGTGCTTTAAGGATGGAGATCAAAAGCACAAGTTCATGGCCGTATCATCTCACTTATGATTTGCATGTGATGTTAATCCTTTTATGCACCTTGTTTTTCTTAGGACGATGGTAGCATTATAAGGTGATCCCTCACTTAAATTTCAAGATGAATTGTGTTCTCCCCGAGTGTGCACCGTTGCGTAAGTTCGTCGTGTCGAGACACCACGTGATGATCGGGTGTGATAGACTCTACGTTCACATACAATGGGTGCAAGCTAGTGTTGCACATGCAGAACACTCAGGTTAAACTTGACGAGCCTAGCATGTATAGACATGGCATTGGAACACAAGAGACCGAAAGGTCGAACATGAGTCATATAGTAGATATGATCAACATGATGATGTTCACCATTGAAACCACCTCAACTCACGTGATGATCAGACTTGAGTTGGTGAATTTAGATCATGTATCACTGAAATGACCGGAGGGATGTCTATTTGAGTGGGAGTTCTTAAGTAATATGATTAATTGAACTCATTATCATCAACATAGTCAGTAGTGTCTTTGCAAATTATGTTGTAGATTACTAGCTCACGCTGTATCTCCCTCAAATTTTTATATATTCCTAGAGAAATAGAGTTGAAAGATGATGGTAGCAATATTGCGGACTGGGTCCGTGATCTGAGGATTGTCCTCATTGTTGCACGAAAGGCTTATGTCCATAATGCACCACTCGGTGCGCCACCCCCTCTAGCGTCGTCTATAGATGTTGTGAACATCTGACACGCACGTTCCGATGACTACTTGATAGTTCAGCGCGTAATGCATTACGGCTTAGAATTGAGGCTCAAAACATTTTGAACGTCATGGAACATATGAGATGTTCTAAGAGCTGAAATTGGGATCTCAGGCTCGTGCCCGTGTTGTGAGATATGAGATCTCCAACAAGATTCTTTGCCTGCAAGATGAAGGAGAATAGCTCAATCGTAGAGCATGTGCTCAGATTGTCTGGGAATTACAATCGCTTGAATCGTGTGGGAGTTAATCTTCCAGATAAGATAGTGATTGATATAGTTCTCCAAGTCACTGCCACTAAGCTACTAGAGCTTCATGATGAACTATGAAATGCCAGGGATAGAAATGATGATCCCTGAGTTATTCGTGATGTTTGACACCGCAAAGGTATAAATCAAGAAGGAGCATCAAGTGTTGATGGTTAGTAAAGCCACTAGTTTCAAGGAGGGCAAGGGCAAGGAGGGAAACTTCATGGATGACAAGTCAGTTGCTGCTCTAGTGAAGCAACCTGAAGTTGGACCTAAACCTGAGATTAAGTGCTTCTATTATGAGGAGAGCGGTCACTGAAGTGGAACAACCCTAGATACTTGGTAGATAAGAAGGCTGGCATCATCGACAGAAGTATATTTTGATATACGTGTTATTGATGTGTACCTTGCTAGTACTCGTAGTAGCACCTGGGTATAGGATATCGATTCGTTTGCTAAATGTGAGTAACTCAAAATAAAATCTATAGAATAAACGAAGACTAGCTAAGGGTGAGGTGACGATGTGTGTTGGAAATGTCTCCAAGGTTGATGTGATCAACATCGCACGCTCTCTACCTTCGGGATTAGTGACGAACCTAAATAAATGTTATTTGGTGTTTGCGTTAAGCATGAACATGATTAGATCATATTAAATGCAATACATTTATTCATTTAAGTTAGATAATAATGGTTATTCTGTTTACATGAATAATACCTTCAATGATCATGCACCCAATGAGAATGGTTTGTTGAATCTCGATATCGTAGTAATACACATATTCATAACATAGATGCCAAAGGATAGAAAGTTAATAATGATAGTACCACATACTTGTGGCACTGCAGCTAAATGTCATATTGGTCTAAAGCTCATGAAGAAACTCCATGCTGATGGATCTTTGGACTCATTCGGTTTCGAATCGGTTGAGACATGCAGACCATGCCTCGTGGGCAAGATGACTAAAAGACCCCGTTTTCGGCTTGATGGAACGGGCAAGTGACTTATTGGAAATGATACATGTTGATGTATACGGTCCAATGAGTGTTGTAGCTTGCAGTGGATACCATTATTTTCTTACCTTCACTGATGATTTGATTACATATAGTGTATATTTACTTAATGAAACACAAGTCTGAATCATTTGAAAAGTTCAAGCAGAATCAGAGTGAAGTTTGAGATCATCGTGATGAGAAGATAAGATGTCTACGATATGATCATGGAGGTGAATATCTAAGTTACGACTTTGGTATACAACTTAAAACAATGTGAAAGTTGTTTCACAACTCATGCCACCTGGAACACCATAGTGTGATGGTGTGTCCGAACGTCATAGTCATGCTCTATTGGATATGGTGCGAATTATGATGTCTCTTATCATTTTACAACTATCATTTTGGGTTATGCATTAGAGACAACTACATCCACTTTAAGTAGGGCACCATCTAAATCCGTTGAGATGACACCATATGGTTTGGCAGAAATCTAAGCTGTCATTTCTTAAATGCTTGGGGGTTGCGACACTTATGTGAAAAGGGTTTTCACCTAATGAGCTCGAACCCAAAGCGGACAAATGCTTCTTCATAGAATACCCTAGGAACGGTTGGGTATACCTTCTATCTCAGATCCAAGTGCAAAGTGTTTGTTGCTAAAAACGGGTCCTTTCTCGAGAAAAAGTTTCTCTCGAAAGAATTGAGTGGGAGGAAGATAGATCTTGATGAGGTTGTTAAACCTTTGTTTCAACCAGAGAGTAGCGCAGCGCAGAAAATTGTTTTTGTGGAGCCTACATTAGTTGAAGAGGAAGTTAATGATGATGATCATGAAGCTTCGGATCAAGTTACTATCAAACCTCGTAGGTCGACAAGGACGCGTACTGCTCCTGAGTGGTATGCCAACCCTATCTTAGAGGTCATGTTGTTGGACAACAATGAGCCTATGAGCTATGGAGAAGCGATGATGGGCCCGAATTACGACAAATGGTTAGAGGCCATGAAATCCGAGAAAGGATCCATGTATGAAAACCAAGTATAGACTTTGGTAGACTTTCTCGTTGGACGGCAGGCCGTCATGTACAAATGGACCTTCAAGATGAAGACATACGCTGATGGTAAATTTCACCATTTATAAAGCTCGACTTGTCGAAAAGAAATTTCCGCCAAGTTCAAGGAGTTGACTATGATGAGACTTTCTCACCCGTAGCGATGCTAAAGTCTGTTGGAATTTTGTTAGCAGTTGCTGCATTTTTCAATTATGAAATCTGGCGGATGGATGTCAAAACATCATTTCCTTAATGGTTTACTTGAGGAAAGGTTGTATGTGATACAACCAGAAGGTTTTGTTAGTCCTAAGGATGATAAAAGGTGTGCAAGCTCTAGCAGTCCTTATATGGGATGGAGCAAGCATCTTGGAGTTGGAATATACGCTTTGATGAGGTGATCAAAGTTTTTGAGTCTATACAAAGTTTATTAGAAACTTGTATTTATAACAAAGTGAGTAGGAGAACTATAGAGTTTCTGATAAGCATATGTAGTTGACATATTATTGATCGGAAATGATGTAGAATTTGTGGAAAGCATAAAGGGTTGTTTGAAAAGAGTTTTTCAAAGGAATACCTAGATAAAGCTACTTAATTGTTGGGCATCGAGATCTATAGAGATAGATCAAGACGTCTGATAAAACTTTCAATGAGTACATACCTTGAAAATATTTTGAAAGAGTTCAAAATGGATTAGTCAAAGAAAGAGTTCTTGCCTGATTTGTAAGGTGTGGAGCTGAGTGAGATTCAAAGCTCGACCACGACAGAAGGAAGAGAAAAGACGAAGGTCGTCCCCTATGCCTTAGCCATAGGCTCTATATTATGCCATGCTGTGTACCACACCTCGTGTGTGCCTTGCCATGAGTTTGTCAAGGGGTACATGAGTTATCCAGGAGTGGATCGCTGGACAGCGGTCAAGATTATCCTTAGTAAATAGAGGACTAAGGAAATATTTCTCGATTATGGAGATAATAAAGAGTTCATCGTAAAGAGTTACGTCGATGCAAGCTTTAACACCAATCCGGATGACTCTTATTAGCAATCCAGATACATATAGTAGAGCATCCATTTGGAATAGCTCCAAGTGGAGTGTGGTAGCAGTGTCTATAGTATGACATAGAGATTTAGAAAGTACACACGGATCTAAATGCCACAGAACCGTTGACTAAAAGACCTCTCTCACATGCAAAGCATGATCGAGCCCCAAAACTCATTTGGTGTTAGATTCATAACAATGCGAATCACATGGTGATGTGAACTAGATTATTGACTCTAGTGCAAGTGGGACACTGTTAGAAATATGCCCTAGAGGCAATAAAAAATACTTATTATCATATTTCCTTGTTCATGATAATCGTTTATTATCCATGCTAGAATTGTATTGATCAGAAACTCAGATACATGTGTGGATACATAGACAACACCATGTCCCTAGTATGCATCTGATGGACTAGTTTGTTGATCAAAGATGGTTAAGGTTTCCTAGCCATGGACATGAGATGTCATTTGATAACGGGGTCACATTATTAGGAGAATGATGTGATGGACAAGACCCAAACTATAAACATAGCATATGATCGTGTCAGTTTATTGCTACAATTTTCTGCATGTCAAGTGTCTGTTCCTATGACCACGAGATCATGCAACTCACTGACACCGGAGGAGTACCTTGTGTGTATCAAATGTCGCAACGTAACTGGGTGACTATAAAGGTGCTCTATAGGTATCTTCGAGGGTGTCTATTGGGTTGGCATGGATCAAGGCTGGGATTTGTTACTCCGTGTGACGGAGAGGTATCTCAGGACCCACTCGGTAATAAAACATCACTATAAGCCTTGCAAGCAATGTGACTAAAGAGTTAGCCATGGGATCTTGTATTATGGAACGAGTAAAGAGACTTGCCGATAACGATATTGAACTAGGTATGGAGATACCGACGATCGAATCTCGGGCAAGTAACATACCGAAGAACAAAGGGAACATCATACGAGATTAACTGAATCCTTGAGATAAAGGTTTGACCGATAAAGATCTTCATAGAATATGTAGGAATCAATATGGGCATCCAGGTCCCGCTATTGGTTATTGACCGTAGAGGTGTCTCGGTCATGTCTACATAGTTCTCGAACCCGCATGGTCTGCACACTTAAGGTTCGATGCCATTTCGGTAGTATAGAGTTAGGTATGGTGGTAACCGCAGGTTGTTAGGAGTCCCGGATGAGATCCTGGACGTCACGAGGAGCTCCGGAATGGTCCAAAGGTAAAGATTGATATGTGGGATAATAGTGTTTGGTCTCCGAAAGGGTTCCAGAATTCACCGGAAATAGTTTCGGATGTTTCCCGAAATGTTCGGGGTATAAGGACACTTTGTTTGGGCCAAGGGGTAAAGCCCATGAGGCTTTAGGAAGGTGCAAAAGGTGTTTTGCAGAGGCCAGGGGCCAGACACCAAGGATTCTAGCATCTGGGGCCAGACGTCGAGGACCTTGGCGTATGGTCCTGGAGTCCGAGGATGACTCTTGCCTTGCAGGCAAACCGACCTTGAGGAGGATTTTTCTCCAAGTTTCGAACCTAGGGCTTAGCATATAAATAAAGGGGCGGGGCTAGAACTTGGGACACAACAAGAAACCCTAAGCCACGTGCTGCCTCTCCTCTAGTTCATAGTTTCTCCTCTAGATCGGTTTTGGCGGTGCTTAGGCGAAGCCCTGCTGGAATAGTTCCACCACCATTGCCAAAACACCGTCGTGCTGTCGGGGAACTCGTCTACCTCTCCACTCCCTCTTGCTGGATCAAGGAGGCGGAGATCGTCATCAAGATGTACGTGTGCTGAACGCGAAGGTGTCGTCCATTCGGTGCTAGATCAAAAGGACCGTGATCAAGATCGCGAGACGATTTGTGATTGGATCGCGGGACAGATCATGATGAGATCGTGGGATGGATCTTGATTGGATCGCGGCACGGATTGTGATGGGATCGTGGGATGCTCGGTGATTTGGATCGCGAAGACAACTACATCAACCGCGTTTCTTAACGCTTCCCATTTAGCGATCTACAAGGGTATGTAGATCCACTCTCCCTCTCGTAGATGCTCATCACCATGGATAGATCTTGCGTGTGCGTAGGAAATTTTTTGTTTCCCATGCAACGTTCCCCAACAGAAGCAGTGGCAATGGCAGGGCCACCAAGCGACAAGCCAGGGGGTTTCCCAGCAGGGTTTGGTGCTGGCAAGGAAGGATCTGCACAGTTGAATGAGACAATCCAGAGGAAGAAGGTGATGCAACGCTGAGTTTATTTTGACAGCTCCTTGTTGCAGGGGGCTAGGTCAAGATATTCTGGCGTGCAAAAGTTGCTCTTGTTGGGGAACATCGCAGGGAAACAAAAATTTTCCTACGCACACGTAGATCTATCCATGGTGATGAGCATCTACGAGAGGGAGAGTGGATCTAAATACCCTTGTAGATCGCTAAGCGGGAAGCGTTAAGAAACGCGGTTGGTGTAGTCAAACATCTTCGCGATCCAAATCGCTGAGTGTCCCACGATCTCATCATGATCCGTCCCGTGATCCAATAACGATCCATCCCGCAAACTCATCACGATCCGCCCCACAAACTTATCATGATCCGTCCTGCGATCTCATCACGATCCGTCTCGCGATCTTGATCATGATCCTTGCGATCTAGCGCCGAACGGACGTCACCTCCGTGTTCAGCACACGTACAGCTCGATGACGTTCTCCGTCTTCTTGATCCAGCAAGAGGGAGCGGAGACGTAGAAGAGTTCTCTGGCAGCGCGATGGCGCTCCGGCGATGGTGGTGGAGCTATTCCGGCAGGGCTTCGCCTAAGCACTACAGAAATCCGATCTAGAGGAGAAACTATGCACTAGAGGAACGGGTAGCACGTGGCTGAAAATCTTGTGCCAAAACCCTAAAACCCTCTAGTATATATAGGAGGAGAGGAGGAGGAGGCTTGCCTCCCAAGGAGGCAGCCCTTGGGATGGCCCAACCAGGAGGGAGGAGTCCTCCTCCTCCACTCCTAGTAGGATTAGGACTCCTTCCTAATTTAGCCCTTTTTTGCCTTTTTCCACCTTTTTCCTTTTGGGCTTTTCTTACCAGCCGCATGGGCCATGTGTGTGACTTCCACCAGCCCACTAAGGGCTGGTATTCATCCTCCCACAACCCATGTAGCCTCTTGGTTCGAAATACCCCTCCCGATGGTCTCCCGGTACACTACTGGCACTCCCGGTACACTACCGATGAGCCCGAAAATTTTCCGACGACCAAAATAGGACTTCCTATATATCAATCTTTACCTCCGGACCATTCCATAGATCCTCATGACGTCCAGGATCTCATCCGGGACTCCGAACAACCTTCGGTCACCACCATGCATAACTCTATACTACCAAAACGTCACCGAACCTTAAGTGTGCAGACCCTGCGGGTTCGAGAACTATGTAGACATGACCGAGACACCTCTACGGTCAATAACCAATAGCGGGACCTGGATGCCCATATTGGTTCCTACATATTCTACGAAGATCTTTATCGGTCGAACCTCTATGTCAAGGATTCAGTTAATCCCGTATGATGTTCCCTTTGTTCTTCGGTATGTTACTTGCCCGAGATTCGATCGTTGGTATCTGTATACCTAGTTCAACCTTGTTACCAGCAAGTCTCTTTACTCATTCTGTAATACAAGATCCCGTGGCTAACACTTAACCACATTGCTTGCAAGGCTTTATTGTGATGTTGTATTACCGAGTGGGCCCTGAGATACCTCTCCGTCACACGGAGTAACAAATCCCAGTCTTGATCCATGCCAACTCAACAGACACCCTCGGAGATACCTGTAGAGCACCTTTATAGTCACCCAATTACGTTGCGATGTTTGATACACACAAGGCACTCCTCCGGTATCCGTGAGTTGCATGATCTCATGGTCATAGGAACATATACTTGACATGCAGAAAACAGTAGCAATAAACTGACACGATCATATGCTACGTTTGTAGTTTGGGTCTTGTCCATCACACCATTCTCGTAATGATGTGATCCCGTTTATCAAATGACATCTCATGTCCATGGCTAGGAAACCTTAACCATCTTTGATCAACGAGCTAGTCTATTAGAGGCATACTAGGGACATGGTTTTGTATATGTATCCACACATGCATCTAAGTTTCCGATCAATACAATTATAGCGTCGATAATAAATGATTATCATGAACAAGGAAATATGATAATAAATAATTTATTATTGCCTCTAGGGCATATTTCCAATAGTCTCCCACTTGCACTAGAGTCAATAATCTAGTTCACATCACCATGTGATTCACATTGTTATGAATCTGACACCCAATGAGTACTGGGGTTCGATCATGCTTTGCATGTGAGAGAGGTCTTATTGTCAATGGGTCTGCGACATTCAGATCCGTGTGTACTTTGCAAATCTCTATGTCAAACCGTAAACACTGCTACCACACTCCACTTGGTACTATTCCAAATGGCTGCTCCACTATATGTATCCAGATTGCTACTATGGGTCATTCAGATTGGTGTTAAAGCTTGCATCGACGTAACTCTTTATGACGAACTCTTTATCACCTCCATAATCGAGAAACATCTCCTTAGTCTTGTAGTTACTAAGGATAATCTTGACCGCTGTCCAGTGATCCACTCCTGGATCACTCTTGTACCCCTTGACGGACTCATGGCAAGGCACACACACATGCGGTACACAACATGGCATACTATACAGAGTCTATGGCTAAGGCATAGGGGACGACATTCGTCCTTTCTCTTTCTTCTGCCGTGGTCGAGCTTTGAGTCTCACTCAACTTCACACCTTACAAAGCAGGCGAGAACACTTCTCTCTGACCAATCCATTTTGAACTCTTTCAAAATCTTGTCAAGGTATGTACTCATTGAAAGTCTTATCAAACATCTTGATCTATCTTTATAGATCTTGACGCTCAACAATTAGGTAGCTTTATTCAGGTCTTCCTTTGACACTTTTCAAACAACCGTTTATGCTTTCCAGAAATTCCACATTATTTCCGAATAGCAATATGTCATCCACATATACTTATCAGAAACTCTATGGTGCTCCCACTCACTTTATTGCAAATACAATTTTCTCATAAACTTTGTATAGACTCAAAAACTTTGATCACCTCATCAAAGTGTACATTCCAACTCTGAGATGCTTGCTTCAGTCTATAAAAGGATCACTGAAGCTTGCACACCTTTTAGCATCCTTAGGACTAACAAAACCTTTTGGTTGTATCACATAGAACCTTTCCTCAAGTAAATCGTTAAGGAAACGATGTTTTGACATCCATCTGCCAGATTTCATAAAAGTGCAGCAACTGCTAACATAATTTCAACAGACTTTAGCATCGCTACGAGTGAGAAAGTCTCATCGCAGTCAACTCCTTGAACTTGTCGTAAACTTCTTTATAACAAGTCGAGCTTTACAAATGGTGACATTTACCATCAGTGTCTGTCTTCATTTCAAAGATCCATTTGTACTTAACAACCTGCCGTCCAACGAGCAAGTCCACCAAAGTCTATACTTAGTTTTCATACATGGATCCTTTCTCGGATTTCATGTCCTCTAACCATTTGTTAGTTTTCGGGCCCATCATTGCTTCTCCATAGTTCATAGGTTCATCGTTGTCCAACAACTTGACCTCTAAGACAGGGTTGCCGCACCACTCAAGAGCAGTGCACGTCCTTGTCGACCTATGAGGTTTGATAGTAAATTGATCCGAAGCTTCATGATCATCATCATTAAGTTCCTCTTCAACTAACGTAGGCTTCACAAAAACAACTTCCTGCGCTGCGCTACTCTCTGGTTGAAACAGAGGTTCAATAACCTCATCAAGTTCTATCCTCCTCCCACTCAATTCTTTCAAGAGAAACTTTTTCTCGAGAAAGGACCTAGTTTTAGCAACAAACATTTTATGGTTGGATATGAGATAGAAGGTTCACCCAACTGTTCTTAGGGTATTCTATGAAGATGCATTTGTCCGCTTCGGGTTCGAGCTCATTAGGTGAAAACATTTTCCACACAAGCGTCGCAGCCCCAAACATTAAGAAATGACAGCTTAGGTTTCTATCAAACCATAATTCACACGGTGTCATCTCAACGGATTTAGATGGTGCCCTATTTAAAGTGAATGTAGTTGTCTCTAATGCATAACCCCAAAATTATAGTAACAAAACGATAAGAGACATCATAGCATGCACCATATCCAATAGAGCACGACTATGACGTTCGGACACACCATCACACTATGGTATTCTAGGTGGTGTGAGTTGTGAAACAATTTTCAGATTGTCTAAAGTTGTATGCCAAACTCGCAACTCAAATATTCATCTCGACGATCATAGAAAATTTTATCTTCTTGTCACGATGATCTTAAACTTCACTCTGAATTTACTTGAACCTTTCAAACGATTCAGTCTTGTGTTTCATTAAGCAAATATACCCTATATCTACTTAAATCATCAATGAAGGTAAGAAACTAACGATATCCACCGCACGCTATAAGACTCATTGGATTGCATACATCAACATGTATCATTTCCAATAAGTCACGTGCCCGCTCCATCAAACTAGAAAACGGGGTCCTTAGTCATCTTGACCAAGAGGCATGGTTCACATGTCTCAACCGATTCGAAATCGAATGAGTCCAAAGATCCATCAGCATGGAGTTTCTTCATGTGTTTTATACCAATATGACATTTAGCAGCAACGCCACAAGTATGTGGTATTATTATTATTAACTTTGTATCTTTTGGCATCAATGTTATGAACATGTGTATTACTACGATCAAGATTCAACAAACCATTCTCATTGGGTGCTTGACCATCGAAGGTATTATTCATGTAAACAGAATAACCATTATTCTCTAACTTAAATGAATAACCGTGTTGCAATAAACATAATCCAATCACGTTCATGCTGAACGCAAAACACCAAATAACATTTATTTAGGTTTGTCACTAATCCCGAAGGTAGACAGAGCGTGCGATGTCGATCAATTCAACCTTGGGAACATTTCAAACACACATCGTCACCTCACCCTTAGCTAGTTCTCTGTTTATTCCGTAGCTTTTGAGTTACTAACATTTAGCAACCGAACCGGTATCCAATACCCAGGTGCTACTAGGAGTACTAGCAAGGTACACATCAATAACACGTATATCAAATATACTTCTGTCGACGTTGCCAGCCTTCTTATCTACCAAGTATCTAGGGTTGTTCCGCTTCAGCGACCGCTCTCCTCATAATCGAAGCACTTAGTCTCGGGCTTGGGTTCAACTTTGGGTTGCTTCACCGGAGCAGCAACTGACTTGCTATCCATGAAGTTTCCCTCCTTGCCCTTGCCCTTCTCGAAACTAGTGGGTTTACTAACCATCAACACTTGAAGATCCTTCTTGATTTCTACCTTCGCGGTGTCATACATCGCGAACAACTCAGGGATCATTATTACTATCCCTGGCATTTATAGTTCATCACCAAGTTCTATTAGCTTAGGGACAGTGACTTGGAGAACAATATGAATCACTATCTTATCTGGAAGATCAACTCCCACTCGATTCAAGCGATTGTAGCACCCAGACAATCTGAGCACATGCTCAACGATTGAGCTATTCTCCTTCATCTTACAGGCAAAGAACCTTGTTGGATATCTCATATCTCGCAACACGGGCACGAGCCTGAGATCCTAATTTCAGCTCTTAGAACATCTCATATGTTCCATGACGTTCAAAATGTTTTGGAGCCTCAATTCTAAGCTGTAATGCATGGCGCACTATACTATCAAGTAGTTATCAGAACGTGCCTGTCAGATATTCACAACATCTACAAACAACGCTAGAGGGGTTGGCGCACCGAGCGGTGCATTAAGGACATAAGCCTTCTATGCAGCAATGAGGACAATCCTCAGATCACGGAGCCAGTCCGCAATATTGCTACCATCATCTTTCAACTCTATTTCTCTAGGAACATATAAAAATTCAAGGGAGCTACAGCGTGAGCTAGTAATCTACAACACAGTTTGCAAAGACACTTCTGACTATGTTCATGATAATGAGTTCAATTAATCATATAATTTAAGAACTCCCACTCAAATTGACATCCCTCCAGTCATTCAAGTGATACATGATCCAAATTCACCAACTCAAGTCCGATCATTACGTGAGTTGAGGTGGTTTCAATGGTGAACATCATCAGGTTGATCATATCTACTATATGACTCATGGTCGACCTTTCGGTCTCTTGTGTTCCGAGGCCATGTCTGTACATGCTAGGATCGTAAAGTTTAACCCGAGAGTTCTGCATGTGCAACACTGGCTTGCACTCATTGTATGTGAACGTAGAGTCTATCACACCCGATCATCACGTGGTGTATCGACACGACGAACTTTCGCAATGGTGCACACTCGGGGAGAACACAATTCATCTTGAAATTTAAGTGAGGGATCACCTTATAATGCTACCGTCGTCCTAAGCAAAACAAGGTGCATAAAAGGATTAACATCACACGCAAATCATAAGTGACATGATATGGCCATGAACTTGTGCTTTTGATCTCCATCTTGAAAGCACCAGCATGATCTTCATCGTCACCAGCACGGCACCATGATCTCCATCAACGTGTCGCCATCGGGGTTGTTGCGCCCACCATGCTTCTACTACTATTGCTACCATTTAGCGATAAAGTAAAGCATTACATAGCGCTTAATGATTGACACGCAGGTCATACAATAATTAAAGACAACCCTATGGCTCCTGCCGGTTGCCGTACTCATCGGCATGCAAGTCGTGATATTCCATACAACACATGATCATCTCATACATAACATATATCTCATCATGTAATTGGCCATATCACATCACAACATACCCTGCAAAAACAAGTTAGACGTCCTCTAATTGTTGTTGCATGTTTTACGTGGCTGCTACGGGTATCTAGCAAGAACAATTCTCACCTACGCATAAACCACAATGGTGATACATAAGTTGCTTTTCAACCTTCTCAAGGACCGCCTTAGTCGAATCCGATCCAACTAAAGTAGGAGAAACAGACACCCGCCTGCCATCTTTGTGCAACGAAGTTACATGTCAGTCGATGGAACCAGTCTCTCGTAAGCGTACGAGTAATGTTGGTCCGGGCCGCTTCATCCCACAATACCACTGAACCAAAACACGACCAAGGGAGGAAGCAATCTAAGCATCAACGCCCACAAACTCTTTGTGTTCTACTTGAGATCTCATCTACACATAGACCTAGCTCATGATGCCACTGTTGGGGAACGTCGCATGGGAAACAAAAAATTTCCTATGCACACGCAGATCTATCCATGGTGATGAGCATCTACGAGAGGGAGAGTGGATCTACATACCCTTGTAGATCGCCAAGCGGGAAGCGTTAAGAAATGCGGTTGGTGTAGTCGAACATCTTCGCGATCCGAATCGCTGAGCGTCCCGCGATCTCATCACGATCCGTCCCGCGATCCAATCACGATCCGTCCCGCGATCCAATCACGATCCGTCCCGCGAACTCATCACGATCCATCCCGCGAACTCATCACGATCCGTCCTGCGATCTCATCACGATCCGTCCTGCGATCTCATCACGATCCGTCTCGCGATCTTGATCACGATCCTTCCGATCTAGCGCCGAACGGACGGCACCTCCGCGTTCAGCACACGTACAGCTCGATGACGATCTCCATCTTCTTGATCTAGCAAGAGGGAGCGGAGAGGTAGAAGATTTCTCCGGCAGCGCGACGGCGCTCCGGCGATGGTGGTGGAGCTATTCCGGCAGGGCTTCGCCTAAGCACTACAAAAATCCGATCTAGAGGAGAAACTATGCACTAGAGGAACGGGTAGCACGTGGCTGAAAATCTTGTGCCAAAACCCTAAAAACCTCTAGTATATATAGGAGGAGAGGAGGAGGAGGCTTGCCTCCCAAGAGGAAGACCTTGGGTCAGCCGAACCAGGAGGGAGGAGTCCTCCTCCTCCACTCCTAGTAGGATTAGGACTCCTTCCTAATTTAGCCTTTTTTTTGCCTTTTTCCACCTTTTTCCGTTTGGGCTTTTCTTCCCAGCCACATGAGCCTTGTGTGGGACTTCCACCAGCCCACTAAGGGCTGGTTTTCATCCTCCCACAGCCCATGTAGCCTCTTGGGTCGAAATACCCCTCCCGATGGTCTCCCGGTACACTACCGGCACTCCCGGTACACTACCGATGAGCCCGAAACTTTTCCGGCGACCAAAATAGGACTTCCAATATATCAATCTTTACCTCCGGTACATTCCGAAGCTCCTCGTGACGTCCGGGATCTCATCCAGGACTCCGAAAAACCTTCGGTCACCACCATGCATAAATATATACTACCGAAACGTCACCGAACCTTAAGTGTGCAGACCCTGCGGGTTCGAGAACTATGTAGACATGACCGAGACACCTCTACGGTTAATAACCAATAGCGAGACCTGTATGCCCATATTGGTTCCTACATATTCTACGAAGATCTTTATCGGTCAAACCGCTATGTCAAGGATTCAGTTAATCCCGTATGATGTTCCCTTTGTTCTTCGGTATGTTACTTGCCCGAGATTCGACCGTTGGTATATGTATACCTAGTTCAACCTCGTTACCAGCAAGTCTCTTTACTCGTTCCGTAATACAAGATCTCGTGGCTAACACTTACCCACATTGCTTGCAAGGCTTTATTATGATGTTGTATTACCGAGTGGGCCCTGAGATACCTCTCCGTCACACGGAGTAACAAATCCCCGTCTTGATCCATGCCAACTCAACAGACACCCTCGGAGATACCTGTAGAGCACCTTTATAGTCACCCAGTTATGTTGCGAATCTCATGGTCATAGGAACATATACTTGACATGCAGAAAACAGTAGCAATAAACTGACATGATCATATGCTACGTTTGTAGTTTGGGTCTTGTCCATCACACCATTCTCCTAATGATGTGATCCCGTTTATCAAATGACATCTCATGTCCATGGCTAGGAAACCTCAACCATCTTTGATCAACGAGCTAGTCTATTAGAGGCATACTAGGGACATGGTTTTGTCTATGTATCCACACATGCATCTAAGTCTCCGATCAATACAATTATAGCATGGATAATAAACGATTATCATGAACAAGGAAATATGATAATAACTAATTTATTATTGCCTTTAGGGCATATTTCCAACAGCTTTCGGCCTTCTTATGGCCTCAAGGAAGCTGCGCCTTTACTTCCAAGCACATGAGATCACCGTTGTCTCCCGCTTCCCGCTGCAGCGGATAGTGCGGAACCCAGAAGCTACCGACAGGATTGTAGAATGGGCTTTGGAACTATCAAGCTTTGGTATCTAGTTTGAGAGCACTGCGACCATTCAAAGCAGAGCCTTGGCGGAGTTCTTTGCAGAATGGACCCCAACGCCAGATGAAGAAGTTCCAGAGTCAACTCTTCCCGGCAAGGAAACCGATCAAGAGTGGATCATGCACTTTGATGGGGCTTTCTCCCTACAAGGCACCGGTGCCGGAGTGCTGCTTGTCGCACCCATCGGAGAGCACCTCAAGTATGTGATGCAGTTGCATTTTCCCCGGGAGAGATCAACGAATAACACTGTCGAGTAGGAAGGGCTGCTTGCCGGTCTCAGGATCGCGGTGGACCTTGGGATCAAGAAACTTTTTGTCAGGGGTGATTCTCAGCTTGTCGTCAGGCAAGTGAAAAAAATATTACTAGAGTCCGTTGATGGAGGCCTGCAAATGGAGCACGTTCTGCGTGTAGAGAACACCATTTCTGATGGCCTGTCAAAGTGTGCTGCCTTAAGTTGCCTATGGAACCAGGAACTTTCGTGCTCGGACTAACTCAACCCTCCTTGACACCATCAACTGGAAAGGAGAAAAGAAGGAAGTTGAGTTCCGACAAGTATTTCCCGGCAGAGCTCCTAGAAGCCGCCGGTGAGGAGGTTGCCGGGGACAACATCCGGCTTGCCGGTGAGCTCGTGCTCCGGTGGAGCCTCTGGCTATTGTCATGGAAGCACGCGCTCCCATCAGGCTTGTCGGGGTGCAACAGGCTCCGGCGGGGCCTCAGGCCCTTCCCATTGAGACAGATGCTCGTCCGACAGAGGATATGCCTTTAGTCCTTGTTGTCGAGCCTCAGGCTCCAACATGGGCACAACACATCATTCATTTCCTTCAAACAGGATAACTTCCCCAAGAACAAGAGGAAGCAGAGAAAGTATCCCACCGGTCTCATATGTACCAGTTCATAGACAACGTCCTATGCAGAAAAAGACTGAATGGCGTGAAACTCAAATGCATTTCCCGTGAAGATGGACTGGAGCTGTTGGCAGAGATACATGGGGTCGTATGTGGCTCCCACATAGGATCAAGAGCTTCTCGGTAAGGCATTCTGGAAAGGTTTCTTTTGGCCCACTGCCCTCTAGGATGCAATTGCATTAGTAACCAAGTGTGAAGCATGCCAGTTTTATTCGAAGAAATTACATCAACAAGCTCAAGCCCTTCAAACAATCCCTCTATCCTGGCCGTTTTTGGTCTGGGGGCTCGACATCTTGGGCCCCTTTCCCCGCATTGTCAGGGGCTTTGAGTACTTGTACGTCGCAATTGACAAGTTCACAAAGTGGCCAGAAGTGGAAGCAGTGAGAAAGGTGACAACATAGTCAACCATCAAGTTCTTCAAAGGACTAGTTTGCCGCTTTGGTGTTCCTAACAGGATCATCACTGACAATGGCACACAGTTCACGAGCCGCACCTTCATGCAATACGTCTAAGACCTTGGCAGCTGAATTTGTTTTACTTCCGTTGCCCACCCAAGGAGAAATGGCCAAGCAGAAAGGGCTAATTCTGAAGTGCCGCGAGGCCTCAAGACAAGTACTTTCAACAAGCTTCGCAAGTGTGGAAGACACTGGATTGATGAGTTACCAGTGGTTCTTTGGTCAATCAGAACGACACCAAATCGAGCTACCGGCTAGACACCCTTCTCCCTCGTCTATGAGGCGGAAGCAATTCTCCCCACGGAACTCATATACGGGTCGCCTCGAGTGCTCGCTTATGATGAGCTTGAGAAAGAGCAGTTGCGGCGAGACGATGCGACGCTCCTTCAGGAAGACCGTCTTCGGGCTGCTGTGAGAGCTACACGCTACAAGCAAGCTTTGCGCGCTACCATTGCCGTGAGGTTAATGGCAGAAGTCTTGAGGAAGGCGACCTTGTTCTTCAGCAAGTTCAGTCCGCCAAGAATTCCAACAACTTGACGCCGAAGTGGAAAGGCCCTTATCGGGTGGTACGGGTCACCAGGCCTGGCGCAGTCCGCCTGGAGACCGAAGATGGCATCCCAGTGAGCAACTCTTGGAATATCGAACATCTTCGCAAGTTCTACACGTGAGGCACGGTTGCCGGGCCCCCCGACAACCACCTTTTGTACAAGTCTTGCTGCTGAAGCATGTAATCCTTGGTACAAAGCCAGGCTCAGACCCTGCATGTAGTTGAATAAAGATAAGTGTTCTGCAAAACTTGATTGGTTCTCATGTTTACTTATGTGCATGTTTGTCTGGGATATTGCATTACACTTGATCTCGGCAAGAACTAATGGACCGCCAAGGTTCCACATCCATATATTTTCTTCTGTCTTTTTCTCAAAGGATAGAAGGTTACCCCGCGTGCAGCTTTGCCGGGGGGGGGATGGTGGTATGGATACTTACGAGCAATGTTTAATAAAAAATCTTGCCAAAAGGAGTACGGCAATGAAAAGATAAGTTGCAAAACCCCAAGTAAATTCTTGTTGTGGAGTTATGTTCCTTGGGCGATTTCGTCTTCTGTATGGAAAACCTGCACGCACGGGAACCTTGTCGCGATTGGCTACGCCCTCACTATGCTTCGGGGCCGCTCAACGTCTTAAGTGGTCGCGCCCATGCTCCTTGCCTCATTTAGAGTCCGCTCAATGACTCAAGTGACAACACTCGCACCCTTATTCTGTTTCGAGCGTGACCAACACCTTGAACGGCTGCACCAAGGACGCCAAGGTATCTTGCTAGCAGTCACACCAACAGCAGGATGCTAAGGACCCGTTCCTCAAAGCGCTCACGGTAGGGCTACATATGCCGGCAAGATTCTTCCAAGAGAGCGTAGGGAAAATTCCATGCAAAGAAACAGTCTAACAAGGAAGATAACATACAATATTCAAATAGGGTGAAATTTACATAAGATGCCGCCTTTTTCTAAGTACATCTTATTTGAATTTCTCCCCTAGGGGAGATTACAAGAAGAAAAGGATGGAAATGAGGGGCGGGCTACAAGAAGAAAAAGATGGCGAGAGGCTCCCGACAAAAGCCCAGTCTGACCCCTCTGGACCAGCACTACGCGGAGGGGGCAGGGCTCCCAGATGGGCAGGCAAAAACCTGGCCCCTCTTGGACCAGCATTGCGCTGAGGAGAGGGCTAGCGCGGGCGAAAAGGGGGATGCACCCCAGAAGCCGAAGTCCACGGGCTGGCCCGAAGATCCAGCTGGAAGATGAGGCAGCTCCCCGGGACAAAGGCCCCCGGCAAGGTCGTCCTACCAGGAGGGGGAGAGGTGTGAGGCTGGTGGTGATGGTGCGGCCGACGGTTAGTCCGAGCTCGAGTCGTTAGGCTCCGACTTGGCCGCCCGAAGACCAAACTCATCATCGTTGTCTTCGCTGCTGTCCTCCTCATCACTCTCGCTCGAGGAGGAGCTTTCGGCGCCGCTCGATCTCTCTTCACAGCAACTGAGACGGATGCCTGAG
Source organism: Hordeum marinum (assembly GCA_022496015.1). Taxonomy (NCBI): domain Eukaryota; kingdom Viridiplantae; phylum Streptophyta; class Magnoliopsida; order Poales; family Poaceae; genus Hordeum; species Hordeum marinum. The sequence goes on from CM039675.1 coordinate 379,249,049, forward strand.
CGCCCATAAATCTTGTCAGAGAGCAGATTGGCCTCCGTCATTTTAAAACGAAGGACGTGCCCTTCCTAGAGGTTGTGGGTGCGAGCGAAGGTCTTCCAGCCATGCCTGAGGAACATGACACAATTGGCTGGGTACTCAACGTCCACCCGCGTCATGCCATTACAACAACCATGCGCCCGTAACCACATGATGGGTAGCTCATAGGCCTCCATCGCCCAGGCGAAAGGGCGAGGGAGGCGCAGATGGCTCCAGACGGGACTGGCTAGTTCGAGGATGAACTCTAGTGCCATGCCCTTGGTGTGGGTCTCCTCAAGGAATGGGCCCGGCGTTGGAGGAGGAGGTGGAGCTGCGCTTTGCCTCCCCCAACCTCGGCCTCCATGACGGCCACGACCCCTCGCGCCTCTTCCACCGCGCGTGCTCGGGCCGCCCTCCGCCTCTGTGGCTGAAGCGGTGGCATGATCTCGACGAGAGCTCCTCCTTGGAGCAGAGGACGGTGGCCACCCTCGCCCCCTGTTCATGGCTGAGGGCGAGCGCCACTAGAAGGTAGAGAAGTCATGGAAGGTCAAGCTATGGAGGTTCTCACTTGGAGAAGGGAGGAAGGATGGATGAGCATCACCCTCGCTATCCCCCAATTTATAGGGGGAAGCACGGGGGCTGGCTCCCCACCGCTCCAAGGGTCACCACCCACCTCCTCCAATAGCGGCGCCCTCGATCACGGGGCAAACAACAACCGCCCCGTTGCTCCAATCCATGGCGCTGCAGTTACTGCCTTTCTTAGGGACTTTAAGTCACGGGCGCCCGTTGATGGCTCCCCGCTATGCATGCGGCGCGCGTGGCGGAAATGACCTGACACGGTATTTATTATTTTTATGGCCGCGCTGCGCACGTATCCCACGTCCCGCGTTCAATGGGCTTCGTGGGAAGGCGCAATAAGCGCAATGATAACAACTACAAGCCCCTCCCACGTGTGCCCGTGCACTGTTTGGGCCTAGCCCAACAACGCCTCGCACCGTGTGTGGGCCAGGCCCGGGGGCTCCTGTCGGTGCACTAGAGTTTTGGGCTTCCTAGTGCCCCTTTACTCGTGCACGGGAAGTGGTAGCCACCCTGGCGACGAGGCCCAGCAGGGACTTGCTAGGTACAAGCACAGAAAAACCAAGACCCCCAGCAAGATCTTGCTGGGGTGACTATCAAACCCTCAGGCAAGGACAAGGCCCCGACAAGGAGAAGCCTCGGCAAGGCCACGCCAGCGCACATGCCAGGTGTCGTGTTGCCTAGGCACGTGTCGTGGCGTGAGCGCTGGAGGGGGCTAAGCGGTGCAGATGGGACGGGCTCATGTCCCGTCCCACAGACGGATAGAGATGCCTGACGGAGCATTAAATGCGCCTATCCTACTCCGTCAGTGTTAGGTATGATAGCACTTTAGCTCTATACACCCCGTGTACGCACTGTACGCCACTGTTGGGATCCCCTTCAGAGTATAAAAGGAGGCCCATGGCGATACGGTAGAGGACTTTTGGATCCTCAGACTTTTGGACTTTTAGTCTTTGGGCTTTCAGTCTTGGGACCTTCAAGCCCGCACACGTAGCAACTGCTCACAGTGCTCCTGTAGCTATAACCCTAAGAACACTCTCAATACAACCATGCAAGAGTAGGGTTCTACGCATCCTTGCGGCCCAAACCTGGGTAAATCCCCCGCGTGCTGTTCATCAGACCTGCTCTTTGTACAAGCCTTCACCTACGCCGAACCGAAAGGGGTCCCTTCGATACCATAGGTGCTCGTTCCCCACGACACTACGGACCCGTAGGACTATGGTGGACCGCTCACGCATCATCGGAGAGGCACCAATGAAGAAGATGAACCCCTCCGTGATGGTGTTAGATTGGACCTTGAGGTTCTGGAACTTACGGCGCCTGGAACTGTGTTTCGTCGACTCCCCTAGGGTTTTCTGAATATTTGGGAATTTATAGGCTCGATAGTCGGTTGGGAGGAGTCCCGAGGTTCCCACCCTCTACCAGGCCATTCCAGGGGCCTTTGGCGCGCCCTGGTGGAGGGTGTCCACCCTGGGCCCCCTCTACTGGTGATCTGTGGCCCATCTTGTTCCTTCTGGTCCATAAAAATTCTCCAAAAATCCCCGTAGCATTTGGGCTCCATTTGGTACTGATTTTCTGCGAAGTAAAAAACTAGTAAAAACATCAACTGGCACTTTGGCACTTTGGCACTATGTCAATAGATTAGTCCCAAAAAATGATATAAAGTTGCCACAAGATGATTGTAAAACATCCAAGATTGACAATATAACAACATGGAATAAGCAAAAATTATATACATTGGAGATGTATCAGCATCACCAAGCTTAATTCCTACTCGTCCTCGAGTAGGTAAATGATAAAAATAGAATTTTTGAAGTGGAATGTTGCCTAACATGTTCATCATATATTGTTTTCTTTATAGCATGGTCATTTGGAATTTTCATATGGTTCGAAGCAATAGTCTAGTTTTGATATGAAAACTTTAATACTCAAGCATATCAACAAGCAACCATGTCTTTCGAAATATCAACGCTAAATCAAGTTATCCCTAGCCCATCATGCTCAATCATTGATCCATTCACAATACACACACTCAAATATTAGCTACACCTAATGCTCAAGTATGATCATAGTGCCCCCTAGTTGGTGCTTTATAAGAGAAGATGGAAACTCAAATTAAAAAAATAAAAATTGCGTAAAGTAAATAGATAGGCCCTTCGTAGAGGGAAGCAGGGATTTGTAGAGGTGCAAGACCTCAAGTGTTTAAATTGATAGAGAAAAAATATTTTGAGTGGCATGCCTTTCCTGTCAACAAAAACGACTGAGAGATTTCAATATCTTTCCACACTAGATGCATCATAGGCGATTCCCAAACAGAAAATAAAGTTTATTCCTTTTTCCACCATACTTTCACTTTCCATGGCTAGCCGAATCCATGGTTGCCTTCCATACCAACACTTTCCAAGAAATTTATTATTTGACAACATAACGCATTTTTTCTTTTTCATTTCATTTCGGGAATGGGCATCCCTATTACCGCCATACTCTCATGCAATGACAAGTGAATAAGCACTCATCTTGAGAATAACACATCTAGCATGGAAAAACATCGGTCATCCCCTACCGTTTCATGAGAGGGACGAGCACACAAAAAGAAAAATTTATTTTGAAAATTAGAGATGGCACATAATAATTTGCTTGGAACGACATGTAAATACCGTATATAGGTAGGTATAGTGGACTCATATGGCAAAACTGGTTTTAAGGATTTTGGATGCACAAGTAGTATTTCTACTTAGTACAAGTGAAGGCTAGCAAATAGATTGAGAAGCATCCAACCAATAAACGAAAAATCACATAAGCGAGCATTAAGCATAACTAACACTAAATAATGCACCATAAGTAGGATGTAATTTCGTAGCACAACTATTGACTTTCGTGCTTGCATAGGGAATCACAAACCTTAACACCAATATTCTTACTAAGCATAATTATTCATCAACATAACTCGGATATCACTATTGTAATGTCTCAAAACTATTAAAAAGAATCAAGTTTAATTTGTCCAATGATCTTCATGAATTTTTTATTATATCCCTCTTGAATATCTATCACTTTGGGACTAGTTTCATATATTGCAATTGCTTTTGACAAGCTCATATGGATATAAGTGAAGAACATGAGCATACACGTTTCATCTCTCAAAATAATATAAATGAGGCATGAGAGGATTTATTCAAAACTAATAACTCTCAAATTAATATATGTGAAGGATGAGAGCATTTCTTCAAACATGTGAAATCACTCTGTGCTCAAAAAGTTATAAGTGAAGCACTAGAGCAATTCCTTTGCTCAATAGTTGTAAGTGAAGCATAAAGAGCAATTCTAACAAATCATAGCATATTTTGGATCTCTCAAATAGGTGTGTCCATCAAGGATATTAATGAAAATGCAAAAAGCAAAACAAGCAAAGATACAAGATGTTCCAAGCAAAACTCATGATATGTGACGAATAAAAATATAGTTCCAAGTAGTATACCGATGGTTGTTAGAAGAAAGAGGGGATGCCACTCGGGGAATCCCCAAGCTTAGTTGCTTGTTACTCTTTGGATATTATGTTGGGGTGCTATAGCATCCCCAAGATTTGTAACTTCTAACTCATTCCTTCATCCATCGTGATCTCACCGAAAACTTGAAAACTTCAATCACACAAAACTTATCAAAATTCTCATGAGATCCGTTAGTATAATAAAGCAAATTACCAATGTAGGTACTATTGTAAACCCATTCATATTTTATTATTGCAATATACCTAATGTATTATAACTTTAGCATGGCTTATATCCCCCGATACAAGCCATAGATTCATCAAAATAAGCACACAATGCAATGAAAACATAATCCGTTTCAGACAGAACAGTCCGTAGTAATATGTACTTTACCCATACTTTTGGAACTCTAAAAATTCTAAAAAATTAGTAAAATGTAAATAATTTGTATAGCAATACTTTTTTAAAATTTCATCTCAATATCACGTTCTAGTAAAAATTGAAAATTCGTGCACTGGGAACAAAGTTTCTATTTTAGATTCAGCATTGTTTCTACTCATCTTACGGATCATCCTAAGGCTTTACTTGGCACAGACACTAAATAAAACATAAAAACACAATAATAACATAATCATAATTTTGCAAACACTTAAAAACATAAAGTAAAAGATAAAAATATTTTATTCATTGGGTTGCCTCCCAACAAGCTCTTTCTTTATAGCCATTAAGATAGGCTTGAGATTTTATTGATGCTCACATAAAAGATAGTAGTTGAAACACAAAGAGAGCATCATGTAGCACAAACACATTTAAGTCTAACATAATTCCTATGCATAAGCGTTTTATAAGAAAACAAATTATCAAAACAAGAAAAATCTATCATATGCATGGAAGAAGAAAGAAAAAATAGCAATCTCAACATGAAGAGAGGTAATTTAGTAACATGAATATTTCTATAACCATATTTCCCTCTCTTATAATAAGTACATGTGGGATCATATTCAAATTCAAAAGTATATCTATCACATTAAATATTCTCTACATGATCCCCATGCATAAAAGTCTTACAATCTTCCAAGGCACTGGGATTAAAATTAACTAAAGTCATGACCTCTCCAAACCCACATTTATCCAAAAAATCAAAGATTGAACACTCTCCAAATATGTGGGATTCTTGTTACCTAAAGTTGACACTCTTCCAAACCCACTTTTGATACTATTGCAAACATTATTTCAATTCATCATGAGGCTTAAATAAATTTTCAAGATCATAAGAAGTATTATCACCCCAATCATGATCATTGCAATAAGAAGTGGACATGACAAAATTATCATCCCCAAGCTTGTAGTTTTGCATATCATTAACATAATTGGCATTAATAGATTTTATAGTAACATCACTACAATCATGCTTTTCAATCAAGGAGCTACCATGAATCACCTTATAATTTTCTTCTTTCAACACTTGATCCAAAATTTCAGATTCATGTTTTTCAAACAAAACTTCATAGAGACAATCAAGTGCACTCAACTAACTAGCAATTGGTTCATCATAATTTTGCCTTATGAAAATATTAGCAAGTGGACGAGGATCCATATCAATATATTTTTAGCAAGCGAAGATGCAAGCAAATAAAAGGCACATGGCCACACAAGCAGATATAGCAAACAAGTGATCTGGCGAAAAAAGGTAAACGAAAAAGAGGGCGAATAAAACGTCAAATTTATGAAGTGGGGAAGAGGAAACCGAGAGGCAAATGGAAAATAATGTAAATTGAAAGGATATGATATTTGTGATTAGGAACCTCGTAGATGAGATCGCTTCCTCCCCGACAACGGCACCAGAAATTCCTTTGACGTGGCTTGAGACTGCGTTGGTAGTTCCCCAAAGAGGAAGGGATGATGCAACATAATGACGGTAAGTATTTCCCTAAGTTATTAGACCAAGGAATCAATCCGTAGAGTAAGATCACACACCCATGTAAACAACACCCGCACACAAATAACCAATACTTGCAACCCGACACGAAAGGGAGGTTGTCAAGCTCTCTACGGTAATAAGATAGATTAGGTAATGATAGTTTTGGCAAATAGATCTGACAAGAACACAAAATAAAATAAAGAAATAAAAAGTGCAGCAAGTTATATTTTTTGTATTAATAGATCTGAAAACAAAAGATGCAAACAGTAGATCGAAAAGCAAAATGTTGGAAAAGTAGACCGGGGGGCGTAGGTTTCACTAGTGGCTTCTCTCATGAGTATAGCCCATGGTGGGTGAATAAGTTACTGTTGGGCAATTGATAGAAGATCGAATAATCATTATGATATCCAAGCAATTACCATTATATAGGCGTCACGTCTAAGACAAGTAGACAGAAATGATTCTGCATCTACTTATATTACTCCACACATCGACCGCTATCCAACATGCATCTAGTGTATTAAGTTCATGGAGAAATGGAGTAATGCAATAAGCACGATGACATGATATAGACAATATCTATTTGTGTAGGAACAGACCTCATCTTGTTATCCTTAATGGCAATGATACATGCGTGTCTTGTTGCCCCTTCTGTCACTGGGAAAGAACACTACATGATCGAACCCATCACAAAGCACATCTTCCCATGGCAAGAAAAATCGATCTAGTTGGCCTAAATAACCAAAGATTTGAAGAAAAAATACGAGGCTATAAGTAATCATGCAAATAAGAGATCAAAGAAGACTCAAATCATATTCATGGATAGAAACTGATCATGAACTCAAATTTCATCAGATCCCAACAAACACATCGCAAAAGTCATTACATCAAATAGATCTCCAAGAGACCACTGTATTGAGAATCATAGAGAGAGAGGGAGCCATCTAGATACTACCCACGGACTCGTAGGTCTATGGTTGACTACTCACGCATCATCGAAGAGGCACCTATGAAGAAGATGAACCCCTCCGTGATGGTGTTAGATTGGATCTTGAGGTTCTGGAACTTGCGGCGGCTAGAATTGTGTTTCATCGACTCCCCTAGGGTTTTCTGGATATTTGGGAATTTATAGGCTCGATAGTTGGTTGGGGGGAGTCCCAAGGTGCCCACCCTCTACCAGGCCGCGATAGGGTCCTCTGGCGCGCACTGGTGAAGGATGACCAACCTGGGCCCCCTCTTCTTGTGATCTTTGGCCCACCTCATTACTTCTGGTCCATAAAAATTCTCCAAAACCCCCCGCAATGTTTGGGCTCTATTTGGTACTGATTTTCTGCGAAGTAAAAAACAAGCAAAAATAGCAACTGGCACTTTGGCACTATGTCAATAGGTTAGTCCCAAAAAATGATATAAAGTTACTATAAAATGATGGTAAAACATCAAAGATTGATAATATAACAACATGGAACAAGCAAAAATTGTAGATACATTGGAGAAGTATCACTACCTCACCATCCATAACATAACCTTTAGGTACATTAGGTAATTCATATCTCTTAGGTGAGCGAGGGGTACCAGGTGATTCAAATTCTTCCTCTATTTCAGCATTTTCAAGTTCTCTAGCTTTAGGAAGAGCATCAAGTAATTCATTCAGTGGCACTGTTTCAATTTCAACATGTGTAACAATAGTTTCATCATTAATTTCATAAGTAGCATCCTCAAGTTCATGTGACATATCAGGACAATCAAAAGGTGGTGGTGTAGCAAGATCATCCAAAACAGTAGGTGAATCTAAAGAAGAGTTAGATGATAGTTCCTCACCTCCTCTCGTGTGAGAGGAGATGATCTTGGTTCGATTATCTTTCAGATTTCTCATAGTAGAAATTGGATATCCTTCAAGTTAACACAATAAATATAGCTATGCTCCTCGGCAACAGCGCAAGAAAAAGGTCTTCATAACCCACAAGTGTAGGGGATCGCGATAGTCTTCACGGGTAGTATTTCACCCTAATTTGTTGGTTCGACACAAGGGGAGCCAAAGAATATTTATTGGCCTTCATAGTTGAGTTATCAATTCAACCGCACTTGGGATATCTCTCTCCAACAAAGGTTAAGTAGCACGACAAATAGTGGTAGCAAAAGTAACAGTAGTAGTGATAGTAGCAATTTTGTAATAGGTGTGACAGCAGCAATAGCAATAGTAACTTAGCAAGATTCAATATATGTAACACGTAGGCACGTGGATCGATAATGGATAATGATTTAGATGACATTGATCATATAACAGTTACAAACTAGGGCGACACAAAACTAGCTCCAATTCATGAATGTAATGTAGGCATGTATTCCGCATATAGTCATATGTGCTTGCGATAAGAACTTGCATGACATCTTTTGTCCTACCCTCCCATGGCACGAGGGTCATATTGGAAACTAAGGGATATTAAGGGCTCCTTTTAATAGAGAATTGATGTCTACTACACAACTTGTTCTTGTAGACTTGTGTTGAGCCTCCAAGCGTAGAGTTTTGTAGGATAGTAGCAAATTTCCCTCAAGTGGATGACCTAAGGTTTCTCAATCCGTGGGGAGCGTATGATGAAGATAGTCTCTCTCAAACAACCCTATAGCCAAATAATAAAAAGTCTCTTGTGTCCCCATCACACCAAATACAATGGTAAAGTGTATAGGTGCACTAGTTCGGCGAAGAGATGGTGATACAAGTGTAGTAATGATAGTAGATATTGATTTTTGTAATAGTAACAATAAAAACAGCAAGGTAGCAAGTAACAAAAGTGCGCACAAATGGTATTGCAATGCTTGAAAACTAGTCCTAGGGTCCATACTTTTGCTAGCGCAATCGCTCTACAATGCTAATATAATTGGATCACATAACCATCCCTCAACGTGGAACGAAGAATCACTCCAAAGTTCTTATCTAGAGGAGATCATGAGAATAAATTGTTTGTAGGGTACGAAACCACCTTAAAGTTATTCTTTCCAATCATTATATCCAAGAGTTCGCACTAAAATAACACCAAGTTATCAATTCCAATCGATCTATCTAAGAGTTCATCCTAAAATAACACCATGTGATACGCATCAACCAACTCTAATGTCACCTAGATACTCCAATGTCACCACATGTATCCATGAGGTAATTATACGAGACACATCAAACAATTTCAAATTCATAATACTCAATCCAACACAAGAACCTCATAGAGTGCCCCAAGATTTGTACTGGAGAAAGTAGGATGAAAACGTGCATCAACCTGTATGCATAGATTACCCCAATGTCACCTCAGGAATCTGCGAGTTGAGTGCCAATACATAGATCAAGTGCTCTATAATCCATACAAGTATTCAATCCAGTAATAGCAAAATCTCAAAGGGAAAACTCAATTCATTACAACAAGATAGAGAGGCGAAAACACCATATGATCAAACTATATTAACAAAGCCCGCGATACATCAAGATCGTGCCAAATCAAGAACACGAGAGAAATAGATTAAATACATAGCTAATGGTATAAACCCTCAACCCCGAGGGTGGACTACTACCTCCTCATCATGGACACCATAGGGATGATGAAGATGGCCTCCGGTGATGATTTCCCCCTCCGATAGGCTGCCAGAACAGGGTCTAGATTGGTTTTTCGTGGCTATAGAGGCTTGCGGCGGCGGAACTTCTGATCTAGGGTTATTTCTAGGGGTTTCTGAATATATAGGGTTTTTTGATGTTGGTTTCACGTGATGATGGGCCACGAGGAGCCCACAAGATACCAGGGCGCACCAGAGGGGGCTGGCGTGCCCTGGTGGGTTGTGGCCACCTCGTGGCTCTTCTAGACCTCCCATGATGCTTCTAATGCCTCTTTTGTTCCAAAAAAATCGTCAAAAATTTTCCTTGCATTTGGAGAAATTTTATTTTTGCATAAAAAATAAACCAAGGTAGTTCTGCTGAAAACAACGCCAGTTCGGGTTAGTTCCATGCAAATCATACGAAAACCATACAAAATTGTTGTAAATATGGCATGAATCATAAATTATAGATACGTGTGAGATGTATCAGCATTCCCAAGCTTAATTCCTACTCGTTCTCGAGTAGGTAAATGATAAATAAATAATTTATGAAGTGTGAATGCTAGCATAGTGCATAAGTTTGATCAATGATAATTTCAACCACTTTTCCTCGCATCATAACTGTTGGAAATATGCCCTAGAGGCAATAATAAATTAGTTATTATCATATTTCCTTGTTCATGATAATCGTTTATTATCCATGCTATAGTTGTATTGATCGGAGACTTAGATGCATGTGTGGATACATAGACAAAACCATGTCCCTAGTATACCTCTAATAGACTAGCTCGTTGATCAAAAGATGGTTAAGGTTTCCTACCCATGGACATGAGATGTCATTTGATAACGGGGTCACATCAATAGGAGAATGATGTGAGGGACAAGACCCAAACCGCAAACGTAACATATGATCGTGTCAGTTTATTGCTACTGTTTTCCGCATGTCAAGTATGTGTTCCTATGACCATGAGATCATGCAACTCACAGATATCGGAGGAGTGCCTTGTGTGTATCAAACGTCGCAACGTAACTGGGTGACTATAAAGGTGCTCTACAGGTATCTCTGATGGTGTCTGTTGAGTTGGCATGGATCAAGACTGGGATTTGTTACTCCGTGTGACGGAGAGTTATCTCGGGGCCCACTCGGTAATGCAACATCACAATAAGCCTTGCAAGCAATGTGACTAATTGTTAGTTGCGGGATCTTGTATTACGGAACGAGTAAAGAGACTTGCCGGTAACGAGGTTGAACTAGGTATGGAGATACCAACGATCGAATCTCGGGCAAGTAACATACCGAAGAACAAAGGGAACGTTATACGGGATTAATTGAATCCTTGACATAGAGGTTCGACCGATAAAGATCTTTGTAGAATATGTAGGAACCAATGTGGACGTCCAGGTACCGCCATTGGTTATTGACCGTAGAGGTGTCTCGGTCATGTCTACATAGTTCTCGAACCCGCAGGGTCTGCACACTTAAGGTTCGGTGACGTTTCGGTAGTGTAGAGTTATGTATGGTGGTGACCGAAGTTTGTTTGGAGTCACGGATGAGATCCCGGACGTCACGAGGAGCTCCAGAATGGTCTGGAGGTAAAGATTCATATATAGGAAGTCCCAGTTTGGTTTCCGGAAAAGTTTCGGGCTCATCGGTAGTGTACCGGGAGTGCCGGTACTGTATCGGGAGTGTCGGTAGTGTATCGGGAGGCCTCCGGGAGGGGTATTTCGAGCCCAAGAGGTCCATGGGCTGTGGGAGAATAATAACCAGCCCTTAGTGGGCTGGGAAAACAGCCACAAAGGCCCATGGTGCAGGAGAGAAAGTCCTAAAGCAAAAAGTGGAAAATCAGCCAATAGGAGGCAATCCTACTCCAACCAGGATTGGAGGTGAAGTAGGATTGCTTCCCACCTCCTATTTCGGCCGACCCAAAGGCCTTGGCTGCCTATCCTATCCTCTGCTCCTATATATACTAGTGGATTGGGTGGTTTTTGCACAGAATTTCCGGCCACGTGCTACCCGTTACACCGGTGTATAGTTTCTCCTCTAGATCGGTTTTCTGCAACGCTTAGGCGAAGCCCTGCCGGAATTGCTCCACCACCATCACCGGAGCGCCGTCACCCTGCCGGTGAACTCTCTCTCTCCTCTCCACCTCCTCTCGCTGGATCGAGACGGTGGAGATCGTCATCAAGCTGCACGTGTGCTAAACGCGGAGGTGCCATCCGTTCGGCGCTAGATCGGAAGGACCGCGATCGAGATTGCGAGACGGTTCGTGATGTGATCACGGAACGGATCATGATGAGTTCGTGGGACAGATCGTGATCAAGATCGTGAGACGGATCATGATGAGTTCGCAGGACGGATCATGATGTGTTCGCGGGACGGTTCGTGATTGGATCGCGGGACGCTCGACGATTTGGATCGCGAAGAAGTTCGACTACACCAACCGCGTTTCTTAACGCTTCTCGCTTAGCGATCTACAAGGGTACGTAGATCCACTCTCCCTCTCGTAGATGCTCATCACCATGGATAGGTTTGCGTGTGCGTAGGAAAATTTTTGTTTCCCATGCGACGTTCCCCAACAGTGGTATCAGAGCTAGGTTGATGGTTCGATGAGATCTCGAGTAGAACACAAAAGGTTTGTGGGCGTTGATGCTTAGATTGCTTCCTCCCTTGGTCGGATTTTGGTTCAGCGGGATTGTGAGATGAAGCGGCCCGGACCAACATTACTCGTACGCTTACGAGAGACCGATTCCCTCGATGCAACTTGTTGCTTAGATGGCTTGCGGGTGACAGTTTCTCTCACTTTAGTTGGATCGGATCAGACAAAGGCGGTCCTTGAGAAGGTTGAAAAGCAATCTATGTATCACCGTTGTGGTTTATGCGTAGGTGAGAATCGTTCTTGCTAGATACCCGTAGCAGCCACGTAAAATATGCAACAACAATTAGAGGACGTCTAACTTGTTTTTGCAGGTTATGTTGTGATGTGATATGGCCAATTACATGATGAGATATATGTGATGTATGAGATGATCATGTGATGTATAGAATTTCACGACTTGCATGGCGTTGAGTACGGCAACCGGCAGGAGCCATAGGGTTGTCTTTAATTATTGTATGACCTGCGTGTCAATCATTAAGCGCTATGTAATGCTTTACTTTATCGCTAAACGGTAGCAATAGAAGTAGAAGCAGGGCTGGCGCCACAACCCCAATGGCAACACATTGATGGAGATCAAGATGATGGAGATCATGGTGTTGTGCCGGTGACGATGGAGATCATGCCGGTGTTTCGAAGATGGAGATCTTAAACACAAGTTCATGGCCATATCATATCACTTATGAATTGCATGAGATGTTAATCCTTTTATGCACCTTGTTTTGCTTAGTACGACAGTAGCATTATAAGGTGATCCCTCACTTGAATTTCAAGATGAACTGTGTTCTCCCCGAGTGTGCACCATTGCGAAAGTTCGTCGTGTTGAGACACCACGTGATGATCGGGTGTGATAGACTCTACGTTCACATACAACGGGTGCAAGCCAGATTTGCACGCGCAGAACACTCGGGTTAAACTTGACGAGCCTAGCATGTACAGACATGGCCTCGGAACACAAGAGACCAAAAGGTCGAGCATGAGTCATATAGTGGATATGATCAACATAATGATGTTCACCATTGAAGCCACCTTAACTCACGTGATGATCGGACTTGAGTTGGTGAATTTGGATCATGTATCACTCGAATGACTCGAGGGATATCAATTTGAGTGGGAGTTCTTAAGTAATATGATTAATTGAACTCATTATCATGAACATAGTCAATAGTGTCTTTGCAAATTATGTTGTAGATTACTAGCTCGCGCTGTAGCTCCCTTAAATTATGTTGAAAGATGTTGGTAGCAATATTGCGGACTGGGTCCATGATCTGAGGATTGTCCTCATTGCTGCACAGAAGGCTTATGTCCTTAATGCACCGCTCGGTGCGCCATCCCCTCTAGCGTCGTCTATAGATGTTGTGAACATCTGACAGGCACGTTTCGATGACTACTTGATAGTTTAGTGCGTCATGCATTACGGCTTAGAATTGAGGCTCCGAAATGTTTTGAACGTCACGGAACATATGAGATGTTCTAGGAGCAGAGATTGTGATCTTAGGCTCGTGCCTGTGTTGCGAGATATGAGATCTCCAACAAGATTCTTTGCCTGTAAGATGACGGAGAATAGCTCAATCGTTGAGCATGTACTCAGATTGTCTGGGTACTACAATCGCTTGAATCAAGTGGGAGTTGATCTTCCAGATAAGATAGTGATTGATATAGTTCTCCAAGTCACGGTCACTAAAGCTACTAGAACTTAGTGATGAACTATAATACACCAGGGATAGAAGTATTGATCCCTGAGCTGTTCACGATGTTTGACACCGCGAAGGTAGAAATCAAGAAGGAGCGTCAAGTGTTGATGGTTAATCAAACCACTAGTTTCGAAAAGGGCAAGAGCAAGGAGGGAAACTTCATGGATAGCAAGTCAGTTGCTGCTCCAGTGAAGCAACCCAAAGTTGAACTCAAACCCGAGACTAAGTGCTTCTATTATGAGGTGAGAGGTCCCTGAAGCGGAACAACCCTAGATACTTGGTAGATAAGAAGGCTGGCAACATCGATAGAAGTATATTTGATATACGAGTTCTTGATGTGTACCTTGCTAGTACTCCTAGTAGCACGTGGGTATTGGATACTGGTTCGGTTGCTAAATGTTAGTAACCCGAAATAAAAGCTACGGAATAAACGGAGAACTAGCTAAGGGTGAGGTGATGATGTGTGTTGGAAATGTTTCCAAGGTTGATGTGATCAACATCGCACGCTCTCTCTACCTTCAAGATTAGTGACGAACCTAAATAAATGTTATTTGGTGTTTTGCGTTGAGCATGAACATGATTAGATCATGTTTGTTGCAATACGGTTATTCATTTAAGTCAGAGAATAATAGTTATTCTTTTTACATGAATAATACCTTCAATGGTCATGCACCCAGTGAGAATGGTTTGTTGAAATCTTGATCGTAGTAATACACATGTTCATAACATTGATGTCAAAAGATACAAAGTTAAATAATGATAGTACCACATACTTGTGGCATTGCCGCAAAATGTCATATTGGTATAAAGCGCATGAAGAAACTCCATGGTGATGGATATTTGGACTCATTCGATTTCGAATCGGTTGAGACATGCGAACCATGCCTCTTGGGCAAGATGACTAAAGGACCCCGTTGGATGGAGCGGGCAAGTGATTCATTGGAAATGATACATGTTGATGTATGCAATCTAGTGAGTCTTGTAGCGTGCAGTGGATATCGTTATTTTCTTACCTTCACTGATGATTTGAGTAGATATAGTGTATATTTACTTAATGAAACACAAGTCTGAATCGTTTGAAAGGTTCAAGCAAATTCAGAGTGAAGTTTAAAGATCATCGTGACAAGAAGATAAAAATGACCGCGATATGATCGTGGAGGTGAATATCTGAGTCACGAGTTTGGCATACAACTTAAGACAATGTGAAAGTTGTTTCACAACTAAACGCCACCTGGAACACCATAGTGTGATGGTGTGTCCGAACATCATAGTTATGCTCTATTGGACATGGTGCGTGCTATGATGTCTCTTGTCGTTTTACTACTATAATTTTGGGGTTATGCATTAGAGACAACTACATCCACTTTAAATAGGGCACCATCTAAATCCGTTGAGATGACACCATGTGAATTATGGTTTGATAGAAACCTAAGCTGTCATTTCTTAATGTTTGGGCCTGCGACGCTTGTGTGGAAAATGTTTTCACCTAATGAGGTCGAACCCAAGGCGGACAAATGCATCTTCATAGAATACCCTAAGATCAGTTGGGTGAACCTTCTATCTCAGATTCAAGTGCAAAGTGCTTGTTGCTTAAACGGATCCTTTCTCGAGGAAATGTTTCTCTCGAAAGAATTGAGTGGGAGGAAGATAGAACTTGATGAGGTTGTTAAACCTTTGTTCAACCAGAGAGTAGCGCAACGCAGAAAGATGTTTCTGTGAAGCCTACGTTAGTTGAAGAAGAAGTTAATGATGATGATCATGAAGCTTCAGGATCAAGTTACTATCGAACTTCGTAGGTCGACAAGGATGTGTACTGCTCCTGAGCGGTACGGCAACCCTGTCTTGGAGGTCATGTTGTTGGACAACGATGAACCTACGAGCTATGGATAAGAGATGATGGGCCCGGATTCCGACAAATGGTTGGAGGCCATGAAATCCGAGATAGGATCCATGTATGAAAACCAAGTATAGACTTTGGTAGACTTGCTCATTGGACAGCAGGTCGTTGAGTACATATGGATCTTTAAAATGAAGACAGACACTGATGGTAAATGTCACCATTTGTAAAGCTCGACTTGTTGCAAAGATGTTTGTGACAAGTTCAAGGAGTTGACTGCGATGAGGCTTTCTCACTCGTAGCGATGCTAAAAGTCTGCTGGAATTATGTTAGCAGTTGCTGCATTTTCAATTATGAAATCTGGCAGATGGATGTCAAAACATCCTTTCCTTAACGGTTTACTTGAGGAAAGGTTGTATGTGATACAACCAGAAGGTTTTGTCAGTCCTAAGGATGCTAAAAGGTGAGCAAGCTTCAGTGATCCTTCTATGGACTGAAGCAAGCATCTCGGAGTTGGAATATACGCTTTGATGAGTTGATCAAAGTTTTTGAGTTTATACAAAGTTTACGAGAAACTTGTATTTACAATAAAGTGAGTGGGAGCACTATAGAATTTCTGATAAGTATATGTGGATGACATATTGTTGATCGGAAATAATGTAGAATTTCTGGAAAGCATAAACAGTTGTTTGGAAAGTGATTTTCAAAGTAAAACCTGGATAAAATTACCTAATTGTTGAGCATCAAGATCTATAGAGATAGATCAAGGATGACTTGATGAGACTTTCAATGGGTGCATACCTTGACAAGATTTTGAAAGAGTTCAAAATGGATCAGTCAGAGAAAGAGTTGTCGCCTGATTTGTAAGGTGTGAAAGTTGAGTGAGACTCAAAGCTCGACAACGGCAGAAGAAAGAGAAAGGACGAACATCGTCCCCTATGCCTTAGCCATAGGCTCTATATTATGCCATGCTGTGTACCGCACCTGTGTGCCTTGCCATGAGTCCGTCAGGGGGTACAAGAGTGAACCAGGAGTGGATCACTGGATAGCGGTCAAGATTATCCTCAGTAACTAAGAGACTGAGGAGATGTTTCTCGATTATGGAGGTGATAAAGAGTTTGTCGTAAGGAGTTACGTCGATACAAGCTTTAACACTAATCTGGATGACTCGTAGTAGCAATCTAGATACGTATAGTGGAGCAGCCATTTGGAATAGTATCGAGCGGAGTGTGGTAGCAGTGTTTACGGTTTGACATAGAGATTTGCAAAGTACACACGGATCCGAATATCGCAGACCCGTTGACTATAAGACCTCTCTCACATGCAAAGCATGATCGAGCCCCAGAACTCATTGGGTGTTAGATTCATAACAATGCGAAACACATGGTGATGTGAACTAGATTATTGACTCTAGTGCAAGTGGGAGACTGTTGGAAATATGCCCTAGAGGCAATAATAAATTAGTTATTATCATATTTCCTTGTTCATGAAAATCGGTTATTATCCATGCTATAATTGTATTGATCGGAGACTTAGATGCATGTGTGGATACATAGACAAAACCATGTCCCTAGTATGCCTCTAATAGACTAGCTCGTTGATCAAAAGATGGTTAAGGTTTCCTAGCCATGGACATGAGATGTCATTTGATAACGGGGTCACATCATTAGGAGAATGATGTGAGGGACAAGACCCAAACTGCAAACGTAGCATATGATCGTGTCAGTTTATTGCTACTGTTTTCCGCATGTCAAGTATGTGTTCCTATGACCATGAGATCATGCAACTCACAGATATCGGAGGAGTGCCTTGTGTGTATCAAACGTCGCAACGTAACTGGGTGACTATAAAGGTGCTCTACAGGTATCTCCGATGGTGTCTGTTGAGTTGGCATGGATCGAGACTGGGATTTGTTACACCGTGTGGCGGAGAGGTATCTTGGGGCCCACTCGGTAATGCAACATCACAATAAGCCTTGCAAGCAATGTGACTAATTGTTAGTTGCGGGATCTTGTATTACGAAACGAGTAAAGAGACTTGCCGGTAACGAGGTTGAACTAGGTATGGAGATACCGACGATCGAATCTCGGGCAAGTAACATACCGAAGAACAAAGGGAACGTTATACGGGATTAATTGAATCCTTGACATAGAGGTTCGACCGATAAAGATCTTTGTAGAATATGTAGGAACCAATGTGGACGTCCAGGTCCCGCCATTGGTTATTGACCGTAGAGGTGTCTCGGTCATGTCTACATAGTTCTCGAACCCGCAGGGTCTGCACACTTAAGGTTCGGTGACGTTTCGGTAGTGTAGAGTTATGTATGGTGGTGACCGAAGTTTGTTTGGAGTCCGAGATGAGATCCCGAACGTCACTAGGAGCTCCGGAATGGTCCGGAGGTAAAGATTCATATATAGGAAGTCCCAGTTTGGTTTCCGGAAAAGTTTCGGGCTCATCGGTAGTGTACCGGGAGTGCCGGTAGTGTACCGGGAGGCCTCCGGGAGGGGTATTTCGAGCCCAAGAGGTCCATGGTCTATGGGAGAATAATAACCAGCCCTTAGTGGGCTGGGAAAACAGCCACAAAGGCCCATGGCGCAGGAGAGAAAGTCCTAAAGCAAAAAGTGGAAAATCAGCCAATAGGAGGCAATCCTACTCCAACTAGGATTGGAGGTGAAGTAGGATTGCTTCCCACCTCCTATTTCGGCCGACCCAAAGGCCTTGGCTGCCTCTCCTCTCCTCTCCTCCTATATATACTAGTGGATTGGGTGGTTTTTGGACAGAATTTCCGGCCACGTGCTACCCGTTACACCGGTGTATAGTTTCTCCTCTAGATCGGTTTTCTGCAGCGCTTAGGCGAAGCCCTGCCGGAATTGCTCCACCACCATCACCGGAGCGCCGTCACCCCGCCGGTGAACTCTCTCTCTCCTCTCCACCTCCTCTCGCTGGATCGAGACGGTGGAGATCGTCATCAAGCTGCACGTGTGCTGAACGCGGAGGTGCCGTCCGTTCGGCGCTAGATCGGAAGGACCGTGATCGAGATCGCGAGACGGTTCGTGATGTGATCACGGAACGGATCGTGATGAGTTCGTGGGACAGATCATGATCAAGATCGTGAGATAGATCGTGATGAGTTCGCGGGACGGATCATGATGTGTTCGCGGGACGGTTCGTGATTGGATCGCGGGACGCTCGGCGATTTGGATCGCGAAGAAGTTCGACTACACCAACCGTGTTTCTTAACGCTTCCCGCTTAGCGATCTACAAGGGTACATAGATCCACTCTCCCTCTCGTAGATGCTCATCACCATGGATAGGTTTGGGTGTGCGTAGGAAATTTTTTGTTTCCCATGCGATGTTCCCCAACAATAATAACAACTCTTTCTCATAAAACTCATCATGATAAAGTTGCAACCAATTCACATGTTATGGTTCAAACAATGAATTCTCTTGAAACCTATGAATCTATTTTCTTAGTCACCAACCAATTGCAATTCAACTTATTCTCAACAAAGTCTAAGTAAGAGCTCCACATACTCAATCATCATATAGTCTTCTATGATTGCTAGTACTCAAAGCATATTTTTAGAACAAATGGCATCCATCGAACACAAAGAAAGATAGGGGCTTAATGTTTCGCGTCCCAATTCATTTATCATAGAGATAATTATCAACAATAATAAGTCCTGATCAAATATATTTGACTGGCCATATGTGCCTAGATCTTTCCCCACCACATGATGCTTGCCAACTAGATAATAATTGAGGTTGAAATGAGCATGCATACTATTGATTCTTGCATAAAAGTAAATACTGAAAGGTAAAAGATAGGCCCATTTGCATAGGAAAGTAGAGGTCGTCATGTGCTTTTGGTTTTGTATGCACAATCCCTTAATGCAAAAGAACGTGACGTTATATTGCCCCTTATGATAGCAACCTTTATTATGCAGTCCGTTGCTTTTAGTATTTTGCCATCACAAGTTCCTACAACACTCGATTTTCTCTTACACTAAATGATTGTGATGCACAAGTAGTATCTCTACTTAGTATGAATTTTTGGCTAGCAAAAGATCCTAAGCAAACACCACATGTTGGAGGATCCATAACAATATAACTTCTATGCAAATATACACAACCATAACTCATTATGTTGTCTTCCTTGTCCAACTTCAACTAATTTGCTCAAGTTTGAAAATAATTAATGGGTATTCACAATCATATAATATGTGCAAGACAATATATTTGTATGTGAAAGTTCTCTTCCTTATACTAATAATTCACGAATTGCTTGTATAACCAATATTGTGATTGTCAAGCTTCAAAAGATTTCACTTCATAAACCAGATGTGAATATACTACTAAGCATAAAACACATTGATAATTTCATATTTATGATATTTCATTCATTCACAATTTACTGTTAGGATATGAGTGAAGCACAAGAGTAAACATCAAACTACTCTCAAAATATATAAGTGAAGATCAATGAGTAGTCAAACAATAAAGTAGCTATGTGAGAACTCTCTCGCCCAATAAATATTTCCAGATCTGAGTATTTTATTCAAATAGTAAACTAAACAAAAATAGCACTCCAAGAATATCACACATCATGTGGACAAATAAAAATTTAGGCTGAACATAGGCTAACCGATAGTTGTCGAAGAGAGGTGGGATGCATAGCATCCCCAAGCTTAGATGCTTGATACTTCTTGAAATATTTACTTGGGGTGCCTTGGGCATCCCCAAGCTTGAAATTTTATATCTCATTCAATCCTCTCAAATCCCGGTTTCACCTAAGTCACAAAAACTTCATCCACACAAAACTAAAAAATAACTCGTGAGATAGGTTAGTACACATAAGAATAAATCAACACTTCATGTATTGCCAAGACAAGCTGCACAATAATTTTCAATCATCATTTACTGTTTACTATCATTTCCACAATTCATATTTGTTAATATAGGTTATGGAAACTATAGGATAAGTAGATAACAAAACTCTGACAATAATCTGGCCAAACAGAATAGTCTGTAGCAATCTATTAAAACAGTGTACTTATGTAACTAAACAAATTATGAAAATCTAGGACATGATAAATAATTTATATGAAAATACTGTGTAATTTTTTTTAGAAACTTTCCATGTTCCAGTAAAATAAGAAAATTCAAACACTACAACAAAAGTTTCTGTTTTTACACACACACATCAAAGCATGCAAAGCAAACATGCTAAGGCAATTCTTGGAACTTTTTATTGTAAAAAAAAATTGTAAATATCATCTAATATAGAACAACAAAATAAAATGATGCTCCAAGCAAAACACATATCATGTGACGAATAAAAATATAGCTCCAAGTAAGATATACCGGTAATGTCGAAGATGAAAGTGGGGATGCCTTCCGGGGCATCCCAAGCTTAGACGCTTGAGTATTCCTTGGATATTACCTTGGGGGTTCCTTGGGCATCCCCAAGATTAGGGCCTTAAAACTCCTTATTCTCCTCATATCGTTGTCTCACCCAAAACTTGAATACTTCAATCACATAAAACTTAACGGAACTTTGTGAGATAGGTTAGTATGATAAAACAAATCATTCACTTTGGTACTGTCAAATACAAGATTCTTAATTGTTTTCACATAATACCTACTGTATTATAACATTACCATAATTTATACCACTCAATATAATCCATAGAAACACTAAAACAAGCAAACTATGCAAGCAAAACAGAATATGTCAAAAATAGAAAAGTCTGTGAAGATACGAATGAACACCATACTTCCCCGACTCTTAAAATTCTTAAAACTTAGGAAAACACAGATAATTTGCATAGATATGTTTTGTAAAAAAATTAGAATTTTTTGATGCTCCATTAAAATCAGATAATTCATATACTAGACGCAAAAGTTTATGTTTTGCACAGAATCAAACAAACAAGTTTCCACACTATCCCAAAGGCTTTACTTGGCACTTTATTGAAATAAAAGACACAAAACATGATTACTACAGTAGCCTAATCATGTGAACACAAAAACAGAAAGTAAAAGTGTTGGGTTGTCTCCCAACAATCGCTTTTCTTTAAAGCCTTTTAGCTAGGCATGATGATTTCAATGATGCTCGTATAGGAATAAAAGTTGAAAAATGCAAGAGAGCATCATGAATCACATGACAAGCACATTTAAGTCTAACCCACTTCCTATGCATAGGGATTTTGTGAGCAAACAAATTATGGGAGCAAGAGTCAATTAGCATAGTAAGGTAAAACAAGTATAACTTCAAAAATTTCAACACATAGGGAGTTAGAAAATTTATCACTCTCTACATAATCAAACTTCTTCTCATCCATAATAGTGGGAGCAAACTAAATAAAATAACTATCATGAGGGACTTGATTGACATAACCACTTTGGATATTAAAATCATGATGACAAGTTTGATGGTTACGATCACTTTTTATAGCATCCATGTCATCACAATAATCATCATAGATAGGAGGCATGCCATCATCATAATAAATTTGCTCATCAAAACGTGGGGGACTAAAAATTTCATCTTCATCAAACCTAGCATCCCCAAGCTTGTCACTTTGCATATCGTTAGCATCACGGATACTCATAGAATTCATACTATCAAAATTTCTATCTTGCTCATCATTCAAGGAATTCTCATCAAGTATTTTCATAATTTCTTCCTCTACCAATTGAGCACAATTTTTTGAATCCTTTTTTTCACGAAAGACATTATAAAGATGAAACGAATGATGCAACCCAAACTCCATTTTTTGAAGTTTTCTTTTATAAAACCAAATTAGTGAAAAACAAGAAACTAAAAGATTTAATTGCACGATCTAAAGATATACCTTCAAGCACTCACCTCCCCGACAACGGCGCCAGAAAAGACCTTGATGTCTACTACACAACTTGTTCTTGTAGACTTGTGTTGGGCCTCCAAACATAGAGTTTTGTAGGACAATAGAAAATGTCCCTCAAGTGCATGACCTAAGGTTTATCAATCCGTGGGAGGCATAGGATGAAGATGGTCTCTCTCAAACAACCCTGTAACCAAATAATAAAAAGTCTCTTGTGTCCCCAACCCACCAAATACAATGGTAAACTGTATAGGTGCACTAGTTCGATGAAGAGATGGTGATACAAGTGTAGTAATGATAGTAGATATTGATTTTTGTAATTGTAAAAATAAAACACAACAAGGTAGCAAGTAACAAAAGTGAGCACAAACGATATTGCAATGCTTGAAAACAAGGCCTAGGGTTCGTACTTTTGCTAGTGCAATCTATCAACAATGCTAATATAATTGGATCACATAACCATCCCTCAACGTGGAAAGAAGAATCACTCCAAAGTTATTATCGAGCAGAGAACATAAGAAGAAATTGTTTGTAGGGTATGAAACCACCTTACAGTTATCCTTTCCGATCGATATATCCAACAGTTCGTACTAAAATAACACCAGGTTATCTTTTTCGATCGATCTATCTAAGAGTTCGTACTAAAATAACACCATACGATACACATCAACCAACTCTAATGCCACCTAGATGCTCCAATGTCACCACAAGTATCCATGAGTTAATTATACGATACACATCAAACAATTTCAAATTTATAATACTCAATCCAACAGAAGAACCTCCAAAGTGCACCAAGATTTATATCGGAGAAAGTAGGACAAAAACGTGCATCAACCCCTATGCATAGATTACCCCAATGTCACCTCGGGAATCCGTGAGTTGAGTGCCAATACATAGATCAAGTGCTCTGAAATCCATAAAAGTATTCAATCAAATAATAAAAAAATCTCAAAGGGAAAACTCAATTCATCACAACAAGATAGAGAGGGGAAAAAACCATATGATCCAACTATATTAACAAAGCCCGCAATACATTAACATCGTGCCAAATCAAGAACACGAGAGAATGAGATTAAACACATAGCTACTGGCACAAACCCTCAGCCCCGAGGGTGGACTACTCCCTCCTCATCATGGATACCATAGGGATGATGAAGATGGCTTCCGATGATGATTTCCCCCTCCGATAGGGTGCTGGAATGGGGTCTAGATTGTTTTTTCGTGGCTACAGGGGCTTACGGCAGCGGAACTTCTGATCTAGGGTTATTTCGTTTTTTTTAATATCTATGATTTTTGGGCATTGGTTTCACACGAAGATGGGCCACAGGGGGGGCACAAGACACTAGGGCACGCCATAGGGGGTTGGCGCACCATGGTGGGTTGTGTCCACGCCGTGGCTCTTCTAGCCCTCCCATGAAGCTTCTAGTGCCTCTTTTGTTTAAAAAACTATCAAAAAGTTTCGTTGCATTTGGAGGACTTTTATTTCTACGCAAAAAATAACCCCACGGTAGTTTTGCTTAAAACAACGTCAGTCTGGGTTAGTTCCATGCAAATCATACCAAAACCATATAAATTTGTTGTAAATATGACATGAATACTTCATAAACTATAGATACATTGGAGACGTATCAAGAACCAGGACAAAGCATTAACACATGATGAATACATGAACTCCTCAAACTATGGCAATCACCGGAAAGAATCCCAATTATTGTCACCTTGGGGTATGCGGATCATGACACGTAATAGGTGCATACAACTTGCGAGATAGCATCCAAATAACTCTTATATTCATGAAAACAAAATAGCTTCAGATCTGTAATCATGGCACTCGGGCCCTAGTAACTAGCATTAAGCATAGCAAAGTCATAACAACATCAACCTCAGAACATAGTGGACACGAGGGATCAAGCCCTATCAAACTTAACTCGATTGCATGATCAATCTCATCTAATCCTACCACCGTCCATCAAGCCTACAAAGGAATTACTCTCTCTCGGTGGTGAGGATCATGGCGATGTTGATGGAGAAGGGTTGGTGATGATGACGATGACGATTTTCCCTCTCCGGAACCCAAAATAGGCTCCAGATCAGCCCTCCGGACGAAGAACATGAGGTGGCTGTTGGAAGACGTAGTAGTAAATCAAATTTTTTCCTACGATCACCAAGATCTATCTATGGCGAAACCAGCAACGAGTGGGGAGAGATTGCATCTTCATACCTTTGAAGATCGCTAAGCAGAAGCATTACAAGAACACGGTTGGTGGAGTCATACTCATAGCGATTCAGATCGCGGTGGACTCCGATCTTAGCACCGAACAACGGCGCCTCCGCGTTCAACACACATGCAGCCCGGTGGCGTCTCCTATGCCTTGATCCAGCAAGGAGGAAGGAGAGGTTGAGGGAGAGCTCTGGCAGCACGACGGTGTGGTAACGATGGAGCTGCATGGTCTCCGATAGGGCTTCGCCAAGCACTACGGAGAACGAGGAGAGGGAGGAGTAGGGCTGCACCAAGAGAGGAAGAAACTTGTGTTCTTGGCAGCCCCAAAACCACCACTATATATAGGAGGAGAGGGAGGAGGGTGCCCACCCCTAGGGTTCCCACCCTAGGGTGGTGCGGCAGCCCTAGATGGGTTCTGGCCGGCGGCCAGAGAGGGGAGAGCGGGAGGGCATGACCCTAGTGAGCCTTAGGCCCATCTGGGTCTAGGGTTTCCCCTCCCTCCCACCTTTCCTACGCCTTGGGCCAGGGTGGAGGGCGCACCAGCCCACTCTAGGCTGGTCCCTTCCACTCTCGGCCCACGCAGTCCTCTGGGGCTGGTGGCCCCACTTGGTGGACCCCTAGAACCCTTCCGGTGGTCCCAGTACGTTACTGGTAATTCCCGAAACATTTCCGGTGGCCAAATCCTCACTTCCTATATATCAATATTTGTCTCCGGACCATTCTGGAACTCCTCGTGACATCCAGGATCTCATCCGGGACTCCGAACAACCTTTGGTAACCACGTACACTATTTCCCTATAACCCTAGCCTCATCGAACCTTAAGTGTGTAGATCCTACGGGTTCGGGAGACACATAGACATGACTGAGACACCTCTCCGGTCAATAACAAACAACGGGATCTGGATACCCATGTTGGATCCCACATGCTCCACGATGATCTCATCGAAGGAACCACGATGTCGGGGATTCAATCAATTCCGTATTCAATTCCCTTTGTCTACCGGTATGATACTTGCCCGAGATTCGATCGTCGGTATCCCTATACCTTGTTCAATCTCGTTACCGGCAAGTCTGTTTACTCGTTCCGTAACACATCATCCCGTGGCTAACTCCTTAGTCACATTGAGCTCATTATGATGATGTCTTACCGAGTGGGCCCAAAGATACCTCTCTGTCATACGGAGTGACCAATCCCAGTCTCGATTCGTGCCAACCCAACAGACACTTTTGGAGATACCCGTAGTGCACCTTTATAGCCACCCAGTTATGTTGTGACGTTTAGCACACCCAAAGCATTCCTACGGTATTCAGGAGTTGCACAATCTCATGGTCTATGGAAACGATACTTGACATTGGAAAAGCTTTAACAGATGAACTACACGATCTTGTGGTATGCTTAGGATTGGGTCTTGTCCATCACATCATTCTCCTAATGATGTGATCCCGTTATCAACGACATCCAATGTCCATGGTCATGAAACTGTGACCATCTATTGATCAATGAGCTAGCCAACTAGAGGCTCACTAGGGACACATTGTGGTCTATGTATTCACACATGCATTACAGTTTTCGGTTAACACGATTATAGCATGAACAATAGACAATTATCATGAACAAGGAAATACAATACCATTTTATTATTCCCTCTAGGGCATATTTCCAACAGTCTCCTACTTGCACTAGAGTCAATAATCTAGTTACATTGTGATGAATCGAACACCCATAACATTCTGGTGTTGATCATGTTTTGCTTGTGAGAGAGGTTTAGTCAACGGATATGCGACATTCAGATCTGTATGTACTTTACAAATATCTATATCTCCCTCCTGAATGTAATCACGGATGGAGTTGAAGCGGCGCTTGATGTGTCTTGTCTTCTTGTGAAACCTGGGCTCCTTCGCAAGGGCAATAGCTCCAGTGTTGTCACAGAATAGATTCATTGGGCCTGACGCATTGGGAATCACTCCTAGGTCAGTGATGAACTCCTTCCTCCAGACTCCTTCCTTTGCTGCTTCCGAAGCAGCTATGTACTCCGCTTCACATGTAGATGCCGCCAAGACGCTTTGCTTACTGCTGCACCAGCTAACTGCCCCTCCATTCAAAATATACACGTATCCGGTTTGCGACTTGGAGTTGTCTGGACCTGTGTCAAAGCTAGCATCGACGTAACCCTTTACGATGAGCTCTTCGGCACCTCCATATACGAGAAACATGTCCTTTGTACTTTTCAAGTACTTTAGGATATTCTTGACCGTTGTCCAATGTTCCGCTCCGGGATCACTTTGGTACCTCCCTACCAAACTTATGGCAAGGTTCACATCAGGTCTGGTACACAGCATGGCATACATAATAGAGCCTATGGCTGAAGCATAGGGGATGACACTCATCTCTTCTCTATCCTTTGCCGTGGTCGGGCATTGAGTCGTACTCAATCTCACACCCTGTAATACAGGCAAGAACCCCTTCTTGGACTGACCCATATTGAACTTCTTCAATATCTTTTCAAGGTATGTGCTTTGTGAAAGACCTATGAGGCGTCTCAATCTATCTCTATAGATCTTGATGCCTAATATGTAAGCAGCTTCTCCAAGGTCCTTCATTGAAAAACATTTATTCAAGTAGGCCTTTACACTTTCCAAAAGTTCTATATCATTTCCCATTATCAGTATGTCATCCACATATAATATGAGAAATGCTATAGAGCTCCCACTCACTTTCTTGTAAATACATGGTTCTCCATAAACCTGTACAAACCCAAACACTTTAATCACCTCATTAAAGCAAATGTTCCAACTCCGAGATGCTTGCACCAGCCCATAGATGGAGCGCTGGAGCTTGCATACTTTGTTAGCATCTTTAGGATCGAGAAAACCTTCCGGCTGCATCATATACAGTTCTTCCTTAAGGAAGCCATTAAGGAATGTCGTTTTGACGTCCATTTGCCAGAACTCATAATCATAAAATGCGGCAATTGCTAACATGATTTGGACGGACTTCAGCATCGCTACAGGTGAGAAAGTCTCATCGTAGTCAACTCCTTGAACTTGTCGATAACCCTTAGCGATAAGCCGAGCCTTATAGACGGTCACATTACCATCCGCGTCAGTCTTCTTCTTAAAGATCCATTTATTTTCAATGGCTCGCTTATCATCAGGCAAGTCCACCAAAGTCCAAACTTTGTTCTCATAAATGGATCCTATCTCGGATTTCATGGCTTCAAGCCATTTGTTGGAATCCAGGCCCGCCATCGCTTCTTCATAGTTCAAAGGTTCACTGTTGTCCAACAACATGATCTCCAGGACAGGGTTGCCATACTACTCTGGTGTAGAACGTGTCCTAGTGGACCTTCAACGTTCAATAGTAACTTGATCTGAAGTTTCATTATCATCATCATTAACTTCCTCTCCAGCCAGTGTAGGTTCCACAGAAACAACTTCCTGTGCTAGATTTTCTCTCCGGTTCGAGTGGAGGTACAATTACCTCATCAAGTTCTATTTTCCTCCCACTTACTTCTTTTGAGAGAAACTCTTTCTCGATAAAGGATCCATTCTTGGCAACAAAGGCTTTCCCTTCGGATCTGAGGTAGAAGGTATACCCAATAGTCTCTTTGGGATATCCTATGAAGACACACTTTTCTGCTTTGGGTTCGAGCTTATCAGGTTGAAGTTTCTTCACATAAGCATCGCATCCCCAAACTTTTAGAAACGATAGCTTAGGTTTCTTTCCAAACTATAATTCATACGGCATCGTCTCAACGGACTTTGATGGTGCCCTATTTAAAGTGAATGCGGCAGTCTCTAATGCATATCCCCAAAATTATAGCGGTAAGTCGGTAAGAGACATCATAGATCGCACCATATCCAATAGAGTGCGATTATGACGTTCAGACACACCATTTCGCTGAGGTGTGCCAGTCGGCATGAGTTGTGAGACGATTCCACATTTCCTTAGGTGCGTGCCAAACTCATGACTTAAATATTCTCCACCACGATCAGATCGTAGGCACTTTATTTTCCTGTCACGTTGATTCTCTACCTCACTCTAAAATTCCTTGAACCTTTCAAAGGTTTCAGACTTGTGTTTCATTAAGTAGACATACCCATATCTGCTCAAGTCATCAGTGAGGGTGAGAACATAACGGTAGCCACTGCGAGCCTCGACGCTCATTGGACCTCATACATCGGTATGTATTATTTCCAACAAGTTAGTTGCTCGCTCCATTGTTCTGAAGAACGGAGTCTTGGTCATCTTGCCCATGAGGAATGGTTCACATGTGTCAAATGATTCAAAATCAAGAGACTCCAAAAGTCCATTAGCATGGAGCTTCTTCATGCGTTTGACACCAATATGACCAAGGCGGCAGTGCCACATGTAAGTGGGACTATCGTTATCAACCTTATAGTTTTTGGTACTCACACTATGGACATGTGTAACATCACGTTCGAGATTCATCAAAAATAAACTATTGACCAGCGGGACATGACCATAAAACATTTCTCTCATATAAATAGAACAACCATTATTCTCAGATTTAAATGAGTAGCCATCTCGCATCAAGCGAGATCCAGATACAATGTTTATGCTCAAAGCTGGTACTAAATAACATTTATTAAGGTTTAAAACTAATCTCGAAGGTAGATGTAGAGGTAGCGTGCCGACGGCGATCACATCGACCTTGGAACCATTCCCGACGCGCATCGTCACCTCGTCCTTTGCCAACCTCCGCTTATTCCGCAGCTCCTGCTTGGAGTTACAAATGTGAGCAACTGCACCGATATCAAATACCCAGGAGCTACTACGAGCGCTGGTTAGGTACACATCAATAACAAGTATATCACATATACCTTTAATGTTGCCGACCTTCTTATCCGCTAAGTACTTGGGGCAGTTCCGCTTCCAGTGACCGGTGCCCTTGCAATAAAAGCACTCAGTCTCAGGCTTGGGTCCATTCTTGTTCTTCTTCCCGACAACTTGCTTACGGGGTGTGGCAACAACTTTGCCGTCCTTCTTGAAGTTCTTCTTACCCTTGCCTTTCTTGAAACTAGTGGTCTTATTCACCATCGACACTTGATGCTCCTTTTTGATCTCGACCTCCGCTGATTTCAGCATCGAGTACAACTCAGGAATGGACTTCTCCATCCCCTGCATCTTGTAGTTCATCACAAAGCTCTTGTAGCTAGGTGGAAGTGACTGGACGATTCTTTCAATGACTGAGTCATCTGGGAGATTAACTCCCAGCTAAGTCAAGTGGTTGTGCAACCTAGGCATTTTGAGTATGTGCTCACTAACAGAACTATTCTCCTCCATCTTATAGCTGAAGAACTTGTCAGAGACTTCATATCTCTCGACCCAGGCATGAGCTTGGAAAACCAGTTTAAGCTCTTGGAACATCTCATATGCTCCGTGTTGCTCAAAAAGCTTTTGGAGCCCCGGTTCTAAACTGTAAAGCATGCCGCACTGAACAAGGGAGTAATCATCGCAGCGTGACTGCCAAGCGTTCGTAACGTCTTGGTCCGCTAGGAAAATGGGTGGGTCACCTAGCGGTGCATCGAGGACATACAATCTTTTGGAAGCTATGAGGATGATCCTCAAGCCACGGACCCAGTCTGCATAGTTGCTTCCATCATCTTTCATCTTGGTTTTCTCTAGGAACGCGTTGAAGTTGAGGGTGACATTAGCGTTGGCCATTGGATCTACAATATAGATTGTAAAGACAATTTTAGACTAAGTTCATGATAATTAAGTTCACATAATCAAATTATTTAATGAACTCCCACTTAGACAGACATCTCTCTAGTCATCCAAGTGATACATGACCAATGTCAACTAGCCCGTGTCCGATCATCATGGGAGACGGACTAGTCACCCATGGTGAACATCTCCATGTTGATCGTATCTTCTATACGACTCATGTTCGACCTTTTGGTCTTCCGTGTTCCGAGGGCATGTCTGTACATGCTAGGCTCCTCAAGTCAACCTAAGTGTTTCGCGTGTGTAAATCTGGCTTACACCTGTTGTATGCGAACATTAGAACCTATCACACCCGATCATCACGTGGTGCTTCGGAACAACGATCCTTAGCAACGGTGCAGAGTTAGGGTGAACACCTTTCTTGAAATTTTATTGAGAGATCATCTTATTTACTACCGTCGTTCTAAGCAAATAAGATGTAAACATGATAAACATCACATGCAATCAATATAGTGACATGATATGGCCAATATCATCTTGCTCCTTTGATCTCCATCTTCGGGGCACCATGATCATCACTGTCACTGGCACGACACCATGATCTCCATCATCGTGTCTTCATGAAGTTGTCTAGCCAACTATTACTTCTACTACTATGGCTAACGTTTAGCAATAAAGTAAAGTATTACATGGCGTTTATGATTAACACGCAGGTCATACAATAAAATAAGACAACTCGTATGGCTCCTATCGGTTGTCATACTCATTGACATGCAAGTCGTGAATCCTATTACAAGAACATGATCAATCTCATACATCACAATGCATCACATCACATCCTTTGGCTATGTCACATCACAAGGCATATGCTGCAAAAACAGGTTAGACGTCCTCTAATTTGTAGTTGCAAGTTTTTACGTGGCTGCTATAGGTTTCTAGCAAGAATGTTTCTCACCTACGCCAAAACCACAACGTGATATGACAATTGCTATTTATCCTTCATAAGGACCCTTTTCATAGAATCCAATCCGACTAATGTGGGAGAGACAGACACCCACTAGCCACCTTATGCAACAAGTGCATTTCAGGCGGTGGAACCGGTCTCACGTAAGTGTATGTGTAAAGTTGGGCCGGGCCGCTTCATCCCACAATACCGCTAAATGAAGATAAGACTAGTAGTGGTAAGCAAATTAACAAGATCGATGCCCACAACAACTTTGTGTTCTACTCGTGCATAGATTCTACGCATAAACCTGGCTCTAATACCACTGCTGGAAGATGTAGTACTAAATCAAAAAATTCCTACGATCACCAAGATCTATCTATGGAGAAACCAGCAACGAGTGGGGAGAGATTGCATCTTCATACCTTTGAAGATCGCTAAGCAGAAGCGTTACAAGCACGCGGTTGGTGGAGTCGTACTCGTAGCGATTCAGATCGCAGTGGACTCCGATCTTAGCGCCGAACAACGGCGTCTTCGCGTTAAACACACATGCAGCCCGGTGACGTCTCCTACGCCTTGATCCAGCAAGGAGGAAGGAGAGATTGAGGGAGAGCTCCGGCAGCACGACGGCATGGTGACGATGGAGCTGTGTGGTCTCCGGCAGGGCTTCGCCAAGCATTATGGAGAACGAGGAGAGAGAGGAGTAGGGCTGCGCAGAGAGAGGAAGAAACTTGTGTTCTTGGCAGCCCCAAAACCACCACTATATATAGGAGGAGAGGGAGGAGGGTGCCCAATCCTGGGGTTCCCACCCTAGGGTGGTGCGGCAGCCCTAGATGGGTTCTGGCCGGCAGCCAGAGAGGGGAGAGGGGGAGGGCGCAGCCCTAGTGGGCCTTAGGCCCATCTGGGTCTAGGGTTTCCCCTCCCTCCCACCATTCATGTGCCTTGGGCCAGGGTGGAGGGAGCACCAGCCCACTCTGGCGCTGGTCCCTTCCACTCTCGGCCCATGCAGCCCTCTAGGCTGGTGGCCCCACTTGGTGGACCCCCGGAACCCTTCCGGTGGTCCCGGTACGTTATCGGTAATTCCCGAAACACTTCGGGTGACCAAATCCTCACTTCCTATATATCAATCTTTGTCTCCAAACCATTCCAGAACTCCTCGTGATGTACGGGATCTCATCTGGGACTCTGAACAACCTTCGGTAACCACGTACACTATTTCCCTCTAACCCCAGCGTCATCGAACCTTAAGAGTGTAGACCCTACGGGTTTGGGAGACACGTAAACATGACCGAGACACCTCTCCGGTCAATAACCAATAGCAAGATCTGGATACCCATGTTGGCTCCCACATTCTCCACGATGATCTCATCGGATGAACCACGATGTCGGGGATTCAATCAATCCCGTATTCAATTCCCTTTGTCTACCGGTATGATACTTGCCCGAGATTCGATCGTCGGTATCCCTATACCTTGTTCAATCTCGTTACCGGCAAGTCTCTTTACTCGTTCCGTAACACATCATCCCGTGGCTAACTTCTTCGTCACATTGAACTCATTATGATGATGCCTTACCGAGTGGGCCCAGAGATACCTCTCCGTCATACGGAGTGACAAATCCCAGTCTCGATTCGTGCCAACCCAACAGACACTTTCCGAGATACCCGTAGTGCACCTTTATAGCCGCCCAGTTACATTGTGACATTTGGCACACCCAAAGCATTCCTACGGTATCCGGGAGTTGCACAATCTCATGGTCTAAGGAAACAATACTTGACATTTGAAAAGCTTTAGCAGACGAACTACACGATCTTGTGCTATGCTTAGGATTGGGTCTTGTCCATCACATCATTCTCCGAATGATGTGATCCCGTTATCAACAACATCCAATGTCCATGGTCATGAAATCATGACCATCTATTGATCAACGAGCTAGCCAACTAGAAGCTCACTAGGGACACATTGTGGTCTATGTATTCACACATGCATTACGGTTTCTGGTTAACACAATTATAGCGTGAACAATAGACAATTATCATGAACAAGGAAATACAATAACAACCATTTTATTATTGCCTCCAGGGCATATTTCCAACAGTGGCAGCAGCTCCATCTCGTGAAACGCGATGAAAACTTCTCTTTGATTTTTCTCCACGGATGTGATTTTATAGGACTGGAATTAGGGTCGGAGGGGCCACGAGGGCCTCACAAGCCATTAGGGCACGCCACGAGGGGGGGGGGTCGCGCCCTATAGGCTTGTGCCCCCCTGGCACACCCCCTCCGGCAGCTCTTCGCTCCATAATTTATCCTTATTCTCAAAAATAATTAACAAAAAGTTTCGTCCAATTCCGAGAACTTTTATTTCTGCACAAAAATAACACCAAGGTAGTTTTACTGAAAACAGCATCAGTCTGGTTAGTTTCATTTAAATCATGCAAATTAGAGACTAAAAACAGAGCAATCATGTTTGGAAAAGTATATACGTTTGAGACGTATCACTCCCCTCCTTGGAGGAGGGGCTAGGGTTGTGCCCCTGCCCTCCAACACCTCTATATATAACGGGGAGGAGGCGCGAGGGTTGGACACAACAATTCCCATGCCCTGCGGCCTCCCCTCTCTCTTGTTCTCCTCGTTCGTAGTCCCGGAGGCGCTTGGCGAAGCCCTGCTATGATTGCTCCACCACCATCTCCTCCATGTCGTCGTGCTGGTTGAGATCCGATCTACTTCTTCTCCCTCTCTTGCTGGATGAAGAAGGAGGAGATGTCATCGAGCCGCACGTGTGCTGAGGTGCTGTCTGTTCGGTGCTAGACCTGATTAGATCATTTAGGACAGTAAAACCGAGCCTAAAGCGAGCTCTCTCATGCCTTCAACATTTTTAGCCGCCCAATTATGTGTTCTATTAGTTTTTGGCCATCAGATCTTTCTCTAAGGGTAGTTTACGGTGATTTGGACCGGCCGTCCTAATGGGCCGCTATTCTGGAGACCTTTTCGAAGGCTTGTGGTTAATTGGGCTTCTACGAACTGTTATTCAAGCCCATTTGGATAACTGACGATGGTCCAGTGATGTGCTACCCTCTTTCTCCGAAAAACAAAATTGTTCCCTCTACACATCACGAAACGGGTGCACGATTCTTTCCGCTGAATCCAGCCGACGTGCCCAAGGAAATCCCGCAGATGCACGTGGTGCGGGTGGGGATCTAGTAGAAGCGCGATGCGGGTGAATCAAGGGCCGCTCCATCCAGCCGAGGCGGGCGATATATCTTTGAGGTGGAGTACAAGGGAGGGGACGCAGGAGATGGCCGACGCCTCATCTGATCGAAACTGCTCCACTGAGACTTGAAAGATGCAATTATACTTCAGTTTCTGAGCGTCCATTCATGGTGAGTGATGTGCTGATC
Organism: Hordeum marinum; assembly: GCA_022496015.1. Taxonomy (NCBI): domain Eukaryota; kingdom Viridiplantae; phylum Streptophyta; class Magnoliopsida; order Poales; family Poaceae; genus Hordeum; species Hordeum marinum. Next base: position 379,283,933 of record CM039675.1, read on the forward strand.
CTTTCCATCGCTGAGTGGTGCAAGTATGTCTATATATTCTTCCTTCCCTACCATCTTCGCTCAGACACTCACGCTTTCCACTCCGGCAGCATATCTTTCGGTGAGCACCTTCTCGTTGCAGCATCATGGCCACGCCCGACAGTTGTACTGTTCATGGTGGAGCGGTGATCGGCAGCAGAGAGATGGGGAAAAATAATCTAGAAGTGAAACTGAGTTTTTCTAGCTATTCCCTTTCCTCTTCTAATTAAACTGCGTCATCCTTTCCCGAGACCTCTAACCAGATCTGACAACCTCATATCTCCCCCTCTCTCGTGTTGGTAACAAGCTGCCCTACTATTGGTGCGTATTAAGTTTCTCCCAATGTTTTTTCTTTTGTTTCTCTACATGTTAGGCCAACGAAGGTTTACAAGTAGGTAGACATCTTCAGAGAGACTCATCTTCTTGGGATGCAAAGAACGAATTTAAGTTGGTATTTCTTAATTAATTAAATACCAGGTGAGGAGGGTTGAAACAGATTCAGACCACTGAGTTATGCTGGAGCTGATGTGTTCTTTCTATACGTATTTAATCTGTAAAATTTGATGGTGTCCGCAGGTAGTACATGGAGATTTGCTTCCTCATGCGTAGTTATAAGTTGTCTGTTCACAAACGTTCAACTGCTGCAGATGATGCTTGGTTATTGCAGTACATATTTTAACTGTAAACTAGACCATTGATTCAGTAACACTACTTTTTGTTTGATTGTATCTTTAGCAAGGGTACTCTTATTTCATGATGCTACACTGAACCACTGCTTTGTTGCTTGAGCTGTACTATAGACTCTTAATAGCGATTTTTTGAAGCAAATTTCATGTCTGCCACTTATGAGGAATTTAGATAATCGTAGGCTTTTCATAAGCTTTCGACCCTAGAAAGAAGGCTCTTAAGAATCTGCACTACATGAATATGCGGATATTACCTGTATGTTTTTCTTTCTTTAAATTTCGGATGCTTATGAATCATCCGTGACAGTAGTTAGCATGTAAGGATTATGTTTTGATCTGTGAGAGGTGTTCTTTTGCTCCCATTTCATTTCGGCTTCGCCTCCAAAATAATTCATTGGTTCTTGCACATTTTAGCTACTTGATTTCTGTAACTTTTTGCAGTTTCATTTCATATTTTCATGTAAGATGTGTGCTACATTAAGTTGTTTATTTTTTGGTTCATTACATTGTAATCTTAAAATACTAGCAACTTTTTCCTATGGAATTAGGCACTCTTTGCTTGTTTTACAAATGATTTTACCTGATATGATGTACTCATTTTTGCAGGAAGTATTGTAAGACATAGTTGAAGATCGTAAGTCAATGTAAAACGAGCAGAAGTTGATAAAGGGAAATATGTGATCTACTTTATCTTATCCGCTCCATTTTTGGGCAAACTAGGTTGAGAAAGGGATGATGTTGTCTGTTGTCTATTAATGGGTTGCTGTGGTGATGGAGTAACACAACTTCGATCTCTTTGCATGCCAAAGAAACAAAAGGATTGCATATTTTCAAAACTTGAGACATGGAGTATTGCCATTTTAACAATAAGGAGTTTCTCTTAAATATACTCCTTTGTTGGTTTGCGGTTATAATGTGGAGGGCATTTTCTTCTGTTCCAACCATCCATTGTTAACACATGTATATATTGTGCCAATTTTGATATTTATCCATTTATTTAATTGCAAGAATAAAATTCTATAGTACGTACTACATCAGTTTCTGCCTAAAGTAGCACGGAGTACATTAGTTTGAGATCAACCTATTGTGATTCTGATACTGTTATATAATGAGAACCTTTGTGCACACAACTGCCTAATACGATAGCATAATATATCCTTTTTCGATTATTGAATGATACAACATATCTTTATGAATTTCTTTTCTTCATTTATCTTATATCTATGAGAATACTACCAGTTGTCACAACTGCCTAATACACCAGCATAAGAATATCCCTTTTTGATTACTGAATACGATATACTTTTAATTGAATTTCTATATTACATTTCTTATATTTATGTTCTTATTATTCCAACAAAAAATTTGACTGGCGCAACAACGTGCACCATCGATGATCTAGTGAAGAGTACGACTACATCAAACGCGTTATACATGCTTTCGCTTAGCAATCTACAAGGGTATTAGATACACTCCCTCTCTCGTAGCTATGCATCTCCATGGATAGATCTTTGGTGTTCGTAGGATTTTTTTGTTTCCCATGCAATGTTCTCCAATAGTGGCATCATGAGCTAGGTCTATGCGTAGATGATATGCACCAGTAGAACACAAAGTGTTTGTGGATGTTGATGTTTAGATTGCTTATCTTCTTAGTCTTATTTTGATGAGGCGGCTCGGACCAACCTTACTTGTCCTTGCACAAGAGACCGGTTCCATCGACTAGCATGTAACTTGGTTGTATAAAGGTGGCTGGCGGGTGTCTGTATCTCCCACTTTAGTTGAATCAGATTTGATAGAGGTGGTCCTTGTAGAAGGTTAAAAGGCACCTTAATTATCACCGTTGTGGCTTTGCGTAGGTAATAATGGTTCTTACTAGTTTCCTGTAGCAGCCACGTAAAACTTGTAATAACAAAGTAGAGGACGTCTAACTTGTTTTGCAGGGCATGTTACGATGTGATATGGCCAAGACGTGATTTGATATATGTGATGTGTGAGATGATCATGTTTTGTATAGTTATCATGACTTGCATGTCGATGAGTACGACAACCGACAAGAGCCATAGGGTTGTCTGTAATTTATTTGTGTTGTTTGCTTTACTTTATGTATGAGTTAGCAATAGTTGTAGAAGAAATAGTTGGCGCAACAACCACATAACGACACGATGTAGATCATGGTGTCATGTCGGTGACGATGGAGATCATGCCGGTGCTTTGGAGATGAAGATCAAAAGCACAATACAATGATGGCCATATCATGTCACTTATATGATTTGCATGTAATGTTTATCCTTTTATGCATCTTGTTTTGCTTAGAACGATGTTAGCATTATAAGATGATCCCTCACTAAAATTTCAAGTTAAAATTATGTTCTTCCCAAGTATACATCGTTGCGATGGTTCGTCGTCTCGAAGCACCTCGTGATGATCGGGTGTGGTAGACTCCACATTCGCATACAACGGGTGTAAGCCAGTTTTACACATGCGGAATATTTGGGTTAAACTTGACGAGCCTAGCATGTACAAAGATGGCCTCAGAACACATGAGACCAAAACGTCAAACATGAGTCATATAGTAGATATGATGAACATAGAGATGTTCACCATTGAAACCACCTCATCTCACATGATGATTGGACTTGGGTTGGTGGATTTGGATCATGTCACACTTAGACAACCTAAGGGATTTTGATTTGAGTTGGAGTTCTTTAGTAATATGATTAATTGAACTGATTATCATGAACATAGTCTAAAGTTGTATTTGCATAATTATGTTGTAGATTAATAGCTCACGCTGTAGCTCCCTTGTATTTTCGTACATTCCTAGAGAAAGGCTAAATTGAAAGATAGCGTAAGAAATAATGCGGACTGGGTCCGTGATCTGAGGATTGTCCTCATTGTTGCACAAAAGGTTTATGTCTTTGATGCACCGCTCAGTGTGCCACCCCCTCAAGCGTCGTCTGTGGATGTTGCGAACGTCTGGCAGACACGTTCTGATGTCTACTTATAGTTTAGTGTGCCATGATTTACATCTTAGAAGCAGGCTCCAAAGACGTTTTGAACGCCATGGAGCATATGAGATGTCCCAAGAGCTTAAATTGGTATTTCAGGTTCATGCCCATGTTGAGAGGTATGGGACATCTGACAACTTCTTTGCCGACAGGATAGAGGAGAATAGCGCAGTCAGTGAGCATGTGCTCAGAATGTCTAGGTGCTACAGTCGCTTGAATCAAATGCGAGTTAATATTTTAGATAAGATAGTGATTAACAGAGTTTTCCAGTCACTATCACCAAGCTACTAGAGCTTTCTGATGAACTATAACATGCAAGGGATGGAGATGATGATCCCTGAGCGATTCGCGGTGCTTAAGGCCGCAAAGGTAGAAATCAAGAAGGAGCATCAAGTGTTCATGGTTAATAAGACCACTAGTTTCAAGAAGGGCAAGGGAAGAAGGGGAACTTTAGGAATGGCAAGCCAGTTGTCACTCCAGTGAAGAAACCCAAGGTTGAACCCAAATCGACGACTAAGTGCTTCTATTGTAAGGGGCACGGTCACTGGTAGAGGAAGTACCCCAAATACTTGATAGATAAGAAGGCTGACAACATCAACAAAAATATATTTGATATACGTGTTATTTATGTGTACCTTATTAATACTACTAGTAGCACATGGGTATAAGACACCGGTTTAGTTGCTAATATTGGTAACTCGAAACAAAATCTACAGAATAAACAGAGACTAGCTAAGGGTGAGGTGACGATGTGTGTTCGAAGTATTTCCAAGGTTGATGTGAGCACCATCGCACGCTCCCTCTACCTTTTGGATTAGTGTCGAACCTAAATAAATATTATTTGGTGTTTGCGTTGAGCATGAACATGATTAGATCATGTTTATGATTATTCATTTAAGTCAAAGAATAATGGTTGTTCTCTTTACATGAATACTACCTTCTATGGTCATGCACCCAATGTGAATGGTTTATTGAATCTCGATCATAGTGATACACATGTTCATAGCATCGATGCCAAAATATGCAAAGTTGATAATGATAGTACCATTTTCTTGTGGCACTACCGCTAAAGTCATATTAGTGTAAAGTGCACGAAGAAACTCCAACCTGATGGAGCTTTGGATTCACTCGATTTCGAATCGCTTGAGACATGCGAACCATGCCTCATGGGCAAGATGATGAAGACCCCATTTTCTGGAACAATGGAGTGGGCAAGTTACTTGTTGGAAATCATACATACTGATATGCGTGGTCCGGTGAGTGTTGAAGCACGCGGTGGATATTGTTATTTTCTTACCTTCACGGATGACTTGAGTAGATACTGGGATATTTACTTAATGAAATACAAGTCTGAAACTTTTGAATAGTTCAAAGCAAACTTGAGAGTGAAGTTGAAGATCACCGTGACAAGAGGATAAAATGTTTGCGATGTGATCGTGGAGATGAATATCTGAGTTACGAATTTGGTATGCATTAAAGACAATGTGGAATTGGTTCACAGTTCATGCCACCTGGAACACAACAGTGTAATGGTGCGTCTAAACATCATAACCGTACTCTATTTGATATGGTGCATTCTATTATCTAAAAATATGTTTTCCGATTATAGAAATGTTGGCCAATTTAAGAAAATTGTTTAAAACATGTTCACAATTTAAGAAATGTGTGTATATAGTACTAGTAAACATGCCCGTGCGTTGCAACGGAAGAAAAACAATCATAATTTCGAATGACAATGCTCATATTTTACTACATCATCGATATGCACTATCCTTCTCATTTTTGTGAAAACATGAACAATTTTTATAAATCATGAACATTTTTTAAATTCGTGAGCATATTTAAAAATGTGAACATTTTTTAAATTCACAAACATTTTGTAAAATCAAGAACGTTTTCTGGATTCATGAAAATATTATACTATTTGCAAACATTTTTTTAATCGGTGAACATTTCTAGAATCGACTAACATTTTTTTGGATTTGATGAAACAACTTTCTAAATTAATGAACATTTTTTGAACTGCATGATCTTTTTTGAATTAGCATATATTCTATGTATCAATAAACTATATATTTGAATTTATAAACAGTTTTATTTTATGCAATTTTTTAATACATGAATATTTTTTGAACTTGCAAAATTTTCTGAAATTTGAAAACATTTTTTAATACATGAACTTTTTAAGATAAACTCATGAATGTATGTTTATTTCCCGGACATATATTAGAAAATTTTCTAATATTTTTTTAAAATCACAAACAGTTTCTAAAGCCACAAACATTTATGAATTATGAATTATTATTTTAAAATTCCCAGTTTTAAATTTTGAAAATAATAAATTCAATAATTATTTAAAATATAAAAATACAACGACAGAAAAGAAAAATAAGAAATAAAAAATTGATCACCCATATATATGCTGGCCTAGGCGAGCTGTGTCTTTTTCTAGCCCAGCGCGCCGGGCGTAGTATAGGAGATCCTTAAATGGGCCGGCCCAGTACGGATTTTTCTGTGTAGAACGTTTTTTATAACTTATAGGTGGCATTGGTGGGTAATATTTTGCAACTTCGGGGGCACTTTTAATGACGTACGGGCAAAAGCGCTCCGTACTTTAATAGTAGGTATAGATAAAAAGTTTATGAATTCAAAAAATGTTATTCATTTTAGAAAATGTTTGAAAATTTGTAAAAGTATTCAAGAATTTGAAAAATCTTCATGATTTTAAATATGTGCACAACTATAAAAAATGTTCATGATTTCACAAGTTGTTCGTGATTTCACGAATTTGAGAGTGATGGTGTATCTCTATGGTGCAGCAAAATATGACCATGGCAATTGGAGATTATGATTTATTTCTTTCATTGTAACGCACGATCCCTTTTGCTAGTAGTAGATAGATAGATATAGGGGTTGTAGATGTGACTAAAACATGTCTACATAGAGCTAATTCATAGACGAGCCATAATATCTTATTCTCTCTATCCCAAAATAAATGACTAAATTTGTATTAACTTTGTACTAAAGCTAATATAAAGTTGAGTCACTTAATTTGGGACGCAGGGGGTATTTGTGAACGGAGGAAGTAAGTGGGTCATAGATGACTCCCGTATGCTCATAGCCCAATGCAACCTGAACACCCTCCTATGTAAAAGAACAAGAAAGAAGTTCATATTTCATCCTCAAATGTGGCCTGATGGACGAATCCCCCCTAATTCGAATTTGGTACAATTTACACCTAAAATCCTCAAAATCAGTCAAATCTTTCCCTTAAGTGGTTTTGTATTGATTTAATCCGGTTTTGGATGAATACCATGTGATGTGGCATGATATTTGTCCTGGTAGAGAGTTATGTTATGGTGATGTGGCTCAGTTGGGTTGGGTCAGGTCAATACACCCAAACCTCTATCTCTCTCTCTCGGTCGGTTTGCCTCCTATGCTTCCTCCCATGTCGCCTCTACATCTTCTTCCATCGCCGTCAAGGCTGAAGCCGTTGCAGCCGCCATCGCCCATGATACAGTCGATGAAATCTTTGTTAGAAATAATTTGTGGTCTACCCTCTATTCCTCCGTGCTTTTTCGTGGTGCCGCTCACAATCGCATATCCGAGGCTAGGGGGTAGGGACCTTCTTATACTGTGTTTTCAAAGAGTCCACCTCTTATACAGTTATAAGATTCCTAGTCTTTAAACTACCAACCACGATAGAGTCCAGATCAAACTATCAACCACGATATAATTTGTCTGTTAGCCGATCCTATCCGTCGAGTCCCCGAAGCACGCGCTTGTGAGAAACGCGTCATAATAGAGTTTAAATTCCTCTAATTATGTAGATCAACATTAGGACCATAATCTAATTACACAATATAGCTTCTTCCAATTATCAGCGTACCCAGGTAGTCTTTCTAATATACCAAGATATTGTATTCCACTAATAATTGACCAGCTTCCTTAAGCATGCAACACTTAAGTACATTCCAGCAAGAATAATTCCATGCACAAAACACATGTATAATTCCATATGAGGTATTCCGAATATCAATGATAACAAGTATTTGAATATAGTTGCAGGACACATATAATCCCAACATCTCCCACTTGTCCAAAACAATCATTCAAAAATTCGTAAACCCATAGCCTTAACATGCTTACCAAATACCACCTGACTAACAGACTTAGTCAAGGGATCAGCAACCATATCAGTACTAGGTAGAAACTCTAAAGAAACTGACTTAAGTCTATTAATTACATCACGTATATAGTGATACCTTCCCTCAATATGTTTGATCTTGCAGTGGAACTTGGGATATCTGGAAACCTTTATTGCAGCCTGATTATCACAATACACGACCACTGGTTTGCTAGCACTTTCAACAATCTTCGAAGTCGAAAAAATTCCTTCAACCACATTGCCTCTTTCACATCTTCTTACGCAGCAATATACTCTGCCTCCATGGAATATAACGCCACAGAATCTTGCTTCTTACTACACCAAGATATAGCACCACCAGCCAATGTAAATAGATACCTAGATGTTGACTTCCGGTCGTCCAGATCACCTTGCCAATCAGCATCAGTATAGCCCGCGGCTGTAGATCCTTTTGGTTAAAATAGAGTCAATAATCCATTGTTCCTTGAACATAATGAAGAGCATGTTTAATTTGATTCCAATGCCCAGTTCCTAGATTCGTTTGATATCTACTCAACAATCCAACGGTATAGCACAAATCAGGGCGTGTGAATAACATGGCATACAACAAAGATCCCAAGGCAGAAGCATATGGAGTCTTCTCCATTTTCTTCTTTTCCTCAGGAGTTTTAGGACACATACCCTCATTGAGTTTAATTCCTACAGACAAAGGCACTAAAGCAGGCTTGCAGTTTTCCATAGAGAAACGTTTCAGAACAGATTTTAAATAATTCCTTTGACACAAACCCAAAGTTTCTTTATTACGATCTCTAAGTATTTCCACTCCTAGAACATAGGAAGCGTTTCCCTTATCTTTCATTTCAAATGTAGAAGATAACCAAGTTTTAACTTCTACCAACATTTCCTTATTACTAGAAGCAATAAGTATATCATCAACATATACTGACAAGAGTGTAAAATTTCCTCCCACTATTTTGAAATAAATGCAATGGTCTCCTTCCATCACAGAAAACCCATATGATGTGATAGCACCATCAAACAAGATATTCCATTGCTGTGAAGCTTACCTAAGACCATAAATAGATCTATTTAGCCTACACACCTTTCCCTGATTTTCCTTTTCAACAAAACCATCACGTTGAGACATATAAATCTCTTCCTTCAAATGACCATTCAAGAAGGCAGTTTTAACATCCATTTGATGAAGTTCCAGATCAAAATAAGCAGTCGATGCAGCAATTATACGAATAGAAGTAAACTTTGCTACAGGGGAAAAAGTTTCCACAAAGTCAACGCCTTCCTTTTGTGTGTACCCTTTAGCAACTAACCTAGCTTTGTATTTTTCAACATTACCAGAAGCATTCAGATTTCTTTTAAAAATCCATTTTGATCCAATTGCCTTTCGATCATTTGGTAGATCAACCAATTCCCAAACTTTATTCTTTTCCATGGAGTTTAGTTCCTCACGCATGGCTTCCATCCATGAATTAGATTCTGAACAAGACATGGCATGTTTAAAAGATTTTGGTTCTTCCTCCAAACTAGAAGTTTTAGAGTATACTTCCCCCATAAATACATAATAATCATCTAGATATGATGGGGCTGCTACATTCCTCCCACTTCTTCTAGGCAAACTAGTTATGGGAGTTTCAACATTTATGTTGCCATAAGTTTGGTTTTCCTGATTGTTAGAATCAGTTTCAACATTAGTATCTAATGGGGTTGACAATAATTCCACTCTCGCACGTTTGGCACGGCGAGGTGTATCTTGATCTAGGAAAACATCATCTCTACTTTCAATTAACTTCTTCTTCTCTGGATCATAAAATCTATAACCATTTGAACGAGAAGCATATCCAATAAATATTCCTGGAAAACTTTTAGGTTCCAGTTTTGTCCTTACTTGACTAGGCACTCTAATTTGTGCATTGCATCCCCACACTGCTAAGTTCAACAATGTAGGTTTCCTCCCTTTCCATAATTCATAAGGAGTTGAACTAACAGATTTAGAAGGCGAATGATTAAGCAAGTAAACATCAGTATGAAGAGCCTCTCCCCAAAAAGATAAAGGAAGATCAGAATATGCCATCATAGACCTAACCATGTCCATTAAAGTTCTATTCCTCCGCTCAGCCACGCCATTTTGCTGAGCAGTGTAAGGTAAGGTATAATGATGAACAATTCCATTTTACTTGCAAAAATCATCTAATATTCCTGATGTGTATTCACCGCCACGATCAGTTCTAAGCACCTTGACTTTTTGTTCAACTGATTTTCTACCTCAGCTTTAAATACCTTAAACATGTCAAAACCTTCTGACTTATGCTTAATTAAGTAAACATAGCCGTATCTAGAGAAATCATCTATAAATTAATGAAGTAGACCTTCTGTCCAAATGTAGGTACAGACATCTCGCCACAAATATCTGAATGAACAATGGCAAGTGGTTCAGTAGACCTTGACGCTTTAGGAAAAGGCGCCCTGGTCATTTTTCCTACGACACATGCCTCGCAAATGCTGTAGTCCTCCCACTTGAAGTTTAAAATTCCAGAACTAATTAGCCTTTTAATTCTGTTCTTTGAGATATGACCCAAACGAAGATGCCAAAGATATGACTCTGAACAATTATTATTTCCATCTATATTCCTCACTACTGAGTTCTGTTCAGTCACCATACAATCCATTCTATCGACGTCTAGAAAATCCTCAATATAGTAGAGCCCATCAAATCTATTTCCTAATTGAACTAAATTTCCATTCATTAGTATTTTAACTTTGCCATCTCCAAATAAGACCTTAAAACCAATTTATTCCAATCTAGAAACAAAGATTAAATTCCTTCTCATGCTAGGCGAATAGACTGTGTCTTTCAAAATTAATTTTCCTCCACCAGGGAGTTTGAGTGTATAATCACCTATGCCCAAAATATCAGCTTTTGCAGTAGTTCCTAGATAAATAAATCTAGTTCCTTTCGATATGGGTTTTAAAGAGGTGAAACATGCACTATTCCTTGCAATATGCGAAGTGGAACCAGAGTCTACTACCCAATGATCTGAAGCTGAAGTAGTAAACAAAGATTCAGAACAAACAAATAGATTGTACATACCACCAGGAAAAGAATTATCCTTCTTGTTGCCCTGATGCTTGTCATGGTGCTTGTCTTGGTGCTGCTTCTTAGATCTATCATCTTGTTTAAAAGGCTCCTTATTCTTGCACTCAGTTCTAAAGTGTCCATACTCCCCACAACCATGACATTTAAAATTCCTCTTATCAAGATTAGAGTTTGGACCTCTTCCATTACGATCATCCCAGTTTCTCTTCCTGTTGACTTTGTCCCTCAAATCACCTCCTTGATTCTTCTTCTGCCAACGCCTCCTATCTTCACCATGGTGCAGCTCCTGATGGTGTGAGTGTCTTTCTTTCCCTTGTGAAGTTTTCCTATATTCTTCCATGAGCAAATGACGCCTCAGATTGCGCATGTTTAGTAATCTTTTAGAATGACAGAATGATATTTTGAATTGTTCCCAAGTGTGCGGAAGTGAGTTCAGAGCCACCATTACTTGCACCTCCTCAGAAAAAGGATAGCCATCATTCTTCAATTCCTCATTCAGCACGCACAACTTTTTTAGGTGTTCATTTACAGAAGTATTATCTGCCATCTTAGACGTCAAGAATCTGTTCAGCAAGCTAAGCACTTTGATTAAAGAGACTTCACCAAAATCCTGTTCCAGCCTTCTCATAATTCTGTGTGCAGCAACCTCTGTTTCATATTCACCTGCCAATGAATCAGACATGGAGCCAAGAATAAAAATCCTAGCCTTTTTATTGTCCTTATTCCACTCCTTGAGTTCTTCTTCATAATTATCTTTTTCCTCATCTGAAGCATCATCAACAGGTTTGTTAGGCTCGGCAGTCAAAATTACATACTCAATATTCTCAGCTGTAAGCAGAAACATCATCTTTCTTTTCCAAATAGTGAAGTTTGTGCCATCTAACTTGTAGTTCCTGAGCAACTCAGCAAACACGCTATTTGAAGCCATCTATCCACAAAGTTCAGGGCGAAAGAAAAAATTCCTTTGGTGAAGTTGAATCGAAGCAGCAATAGCGGGTCAGAGGCCTGTCAAATTCCAAGCAGCCGTTGGGACTAGCTTGTGTACCTGATGAATCCTAGAGGTGGGGACTTGACGACGGTCACCTTGCAGGCAGGGGCTTGGTGCTACAGCGGGAGACCTCCCAAGCTTCCGACGGAGGCCGGCTGGAGGAAAGCTTACGGCGGAGGAGACTGTAGATCGGGCCGCTGGCGGAGTCGGGGACTTGGGGCGGAGGCAGTTGACGAGTTCCAGCCGTAGGAGAGTGACGGTGCAAGACGGGCGGGCGGCGTCATGAGAAGTGGCGGAGCGAACTTAAGCAGCGGAACCAGATTAGATCGATCTGGCTAATTGTGTGCGGCCGGGGCGTATATGTTCACGAAGCGCACATCAGATCAATCTATTCCCAAACGCCTTGCTTGGATTCCTTGTGTACAAGTTGACTACGATTTGCGGATTTGATTCCGGATCGAATCGAGTCGACGACTACGTCGTGAACTCTAATCGGCTCGGATGCCAATGTTAGAAATAATTTGTGGTCTACCCCTATTCCTCCGCGCTTTTCCGTGGTGCCGCTCACAATCGCATATCCGAGGCTAGAGGGTAGGGACCTTCTTATACTGTGTTTTCAAAGAGTCCACCTCTTATACAGTTATAAGATTCCTAGTCTTTAAACTACCAACCACGATAGAGTCCAGATCAAACTATCAACCACGATATAATTTGTCTGTTAGCCGATCCTATCCGTCGAGTCCCCGAAGCACGCGCTTGTGAGAAACGCGTCATAATAGAGTTTAAATTTCTCTAATTATGTAGATCAACATTAGGGCCGTAATCTAATTACACGATCTAGCTTCTTCCAATTATCAGCGTACCCGGGTAGTCTTTCCAATATACAAAGATATTGTATTCCACTAATAATCGACTAGCTTCCTTAAGCATTCATCACTTATGTACATTCCAGCAAGAATAATTCCATGCACAAAACACATGTATAATTCCATATGAGGTATTCCGAATATTAATGATAACAAGTATTTGAATATAGTTGCACAACAATCTTGATCGGATTGAAGCCATGGATCCTGATACGTGATGCTAACCCGGTGCCCCTATCTCTGATGCGTGTTTTAGGGGTCTTGGGCGCGTGAGAAAGGGTTTTGATGGAGGGGATTTTTGAATTTTGGGCCACTTTGAGGGAGCCACATTCAAATTTGCGAACATCTGTATTACAGTGGCAACAAGAAGCATGTATAGTTGAATCTTGATGACTAGTATTTTAATGAAAGTCTGGTAAAGCTCTCTCCTCCAGACATCTAACCCGTCAAGATGCACCTCCAGTTGGATGAATATTTTCGCTAGCTGCTATCACTTACACAGGAAGAGAGCAGGAATTAGTTATCTCATTCATATGTGAAAAAAGGCATAATCTGCTAGCTGCTATCACTTATGAGCAGGAAGAGCAGAATTAAGTACCACCAATATTTCCTGTAAATTAACTACCACCAAGTATAAGATAAATCCCGTATAAGATAATTAACCTTAGATGCCCCATCATAACTAAATCACTGCACCATCCACCCTGCTACTGGAGCTCCCTTGAGGATTGGCTATGGCAGCTTTGCTCTGAGCAACTAAAACCGAAGCAAAAACATGGTTTTTTCGGCCATATCGGAGGACCTACCTATCCTCAGCAAGAGATGTCACCAAGGGTGGGGTTCCCCATAGATCGTCGTAGATCAAGTTCTCCCTCGCCTTGGACGACATATTTAATGACAGCGACCGTTACAACGAAATGATGAGCAGCTGAACGACGGAGGATTTGAACAACGGTCACCTCTACGGCGAACCCATATGCAGCTGAACAACGGCGTCCGGTACGGCGGCGTGTGGTGGGCAGCTGAGCAGTGGCACGTCGTCTATTGTGTCGTATCGTCTCGAGCTCTACGGCGACGGCCGCTACGGCGCCGTGTGAACTGACGTGCAGTGGCTCGGCTGGTCTGGTCGGAATGCTGGTCTGGTCTGGTGCAACCGACAATAAGTGGCCCGGTGCCACGTCAAAAGTCATTAGCTAGTCATGTTGTAAAACCAGCTAAAATCCCTATTATGAGCAATAATACCACGCAGGGAAAGATTTACGCGATTTTATGGGCTTTAGGATCAAAATCATACCAAATTGAACTCTAGGGGGTTATTTGTCCCTCTGCTCACATTTGAGGATGAAAAGTGGACTTCGTTAAAAGAACAATATAATCTCGGGCTTACACCTTTGAGACTTGGTCCATGTGCACCTTTGCACATTTCTTATGTGACTCTCGCATGCGTGCGACAAGGCTGGCCCATTTTGTCAGGTTTTTGTTTTCTTGGTTTGAGAAACTTTCTACTACCGACTTTCCTGTTTATAAAGCTTGTGCGTATCCTAGGTTCATAAATAGACCTTCGTAATACAAGTTATATATCATAAAAAATATTCATTAGAAACTTTAAATCGTCTATTTTTAATGGTATAATTTTTAAACTATACAACACATCTTATCTTGGTCAAATTATAAATCTAGGGATACATGTGAGCCTTATAATCTGTAAAGAAGGTTGTAAAAGGTATCACTTTCTAAGAACATGGTTCAGTATTTTTGTTTTTCATTTTTGTATTGTTTCTTTCAAGATTTTCATTAGATTTTTTCCTTTTCAAAAAATTCCTTATAAAAAATGTTCCGAAATTTCAAACAACAGTTTTGATTTTAAAAAATGTTTAGAATTCCAAAAAAATTGTTCCCGTCGTCCAGCTGGGCAGATACCATGTGTGTGTGTGTGTGTGCGTGTGCACGACCTATTTGAAGCAAAGCGCGGCACATAGGAGCTCCCCACCGAGTACGATTCAAAATAACGTTGGAAGTGCAATTTGTCGTACATTCACATGTTCCCTCAAAATAATCTTACATAAGTTCTTAATACTATATAGGACATCACTCGACCGCATTTAATAATCAAATTCAATAGTAGCAAAATCACTGCAAGAAAGTCTTTTTTATCAAAGGAGCTCAAGCTCCCAATTTCATTTTCATGAAACTAATAAAACAAAACCGATTCACCAAGTTCCACCAAAATTCTCCCATGGATGAAACTACAAACCAACCTGCCAAGCTAAAGAAACACCCAGCTGCCACAACCAACAAAAATATAACAATTGAACCACTCAAGACACAATCATCTCTCTCTCCTTTCTCTCTCGCGCGCGTGCGCGCACTCGAAAAATATAAGAGCCTAGAAACAATCACGAAGGTACATAACAAAAGCAAGGCCTAGGAACAACCAACAAGATACATATATCACTAGAACATACGAACAATGAGCAACAACTAGGAATTGTGACCGTATCCATCAAAATTCTTGGTTTTTGGGGCCATCCAAGACTAGGAATGGCAGGCGTCCATCCTTGCTTGCGACTGAAGAAACCATGGGCCACCATGATTAGCATGCTTGTCGCGCTACAACAAAGCCTTTGAACTTTTTGTGTCTCCAAGTCAGACCAGTGTTGAATATATTATGATATCCGACGTACAATTTCAGTAGGGTCTAAAGGCATAATTCCATCAAAACATGCATTCGGATTGACCACATTACTACTACAACGGGAAATTTATCAAGCCAAAATGGTATATCTTGAAAATCACTAGGAGTTTCGTGTAAATTAAAAGCACACGTGATCGCGTTACATACTTACCTAGACACACCACATGAGAAGAAGATATGATCAATACCGTCTCTAGAGTTACAAAACATGCAGGTTGCACTACCCTTCCAGTCTATGTAAAAATTAAAAGCACACTGGGTGCTTTCATTGAGAGCCCATTGGGTAGTCGCGGCGATGCGATGATATTCAGATCGGCTTCATCGCGTCGGAACCGAGCTACATCGTCAACGTCGCCATTTTCGTCACCGGCTTGACTGGTCACCTCGGTTATGTCCAGGATTGTGCTCCACGTCGGATCATATAGATTGGGCGGGTGTCTTCATCAACATCAACTCCAATCTCAACCAAGATCATGGAAGAATCCTTCATGGTGTTCGGGGGCTCAACATCAACATTGCCCTCGTGCGATCATGCAGTTTTTTTGGACAACAGATTCGTGTTCATTGTCCCCGCCTTCTCGAGTGTCGTTTTGACAATTGCTTCGGTGGAATTGTGCGTAATTGAGTCTAGAACAACCTTGCAAAATTTCGTCGCTTTCGGGTGGAGGAATCTTCGGCGATCTACAATCTACCGAAGCCCTATGGAATCTGGACGTGAATCTGGACGAGTTTAGGGCGAGGAGTCCAATGTCTATCTCGTACGTCCGTTGGAAAATCTCACCGTTCATCGGCTGCATAATTCCTGTACCGATCACCCCTCAAAATTTTAGCTCGATCCGACCGTGCAAACTCCGGAAAACATCTGATTAGTACAAAAAAATTGGATCTATTTTCTGCGCTAAAACGAATCCGATCCGAGTTCATCTTTTTCATGAACGGGTTGTCGAACGTCCTTTTTGAAGGAAATTTCTCATCATCTCAGTCATCCGACCAAGATTTCGGCATCGCAAGGGCCGAATAATCATCAAGCAAACCTCGTCATCCGCGGGTTGTATGGGTCAGGTGCTCTGTTGCTTCATCAAGCCAGAATCGACCTCGTCACAAATTCCGACCTGCATCGACATCGCCGCGCCGTTACTTTTTTAAGCTGACGTCCACCACGCAGACCTGCTTTGACACGTCAGCTGGCACGGGGCTCTAGCGTCACCTTACAGATCTGCTTCGTCACCTCGGCTAGACCGGGGGCTTCGCCATCCCTTCATCAAATCGCTCCGAAGACTTCGGCGTCACCAGCCGACCAGCTTCGACACCTCGGCTGGCGTGAGACTTCGGCATCACCAGCCGACCTGCTCCGTCACCTCGGCTAGACCGGGGCTTTGGCATCCCTTCATCAACCTGCTTCGGGGGCTTCGGCGTCACCAGCCGATCTGCTTCAACACATCGGCTGGCATGAGACTTCGGGATCACCAGCCGACCTGCATGAGACTTCGGCGTCTGCCGATCATAGCTTCACCATGTTAACTGGACCGAGGATTTCATCTCGCCACATCGACCGTGCATCATCGCCACTTTGTCAAGCCAAACTCTTCATTCAGGCACCTTGGCACCCACACCATATTTCTTTACTTATTTGCTTCACTTAAATTAACTAAGCAAAAGATTTTAAATATATATATATATATATATATATTATCTTTCTTTGTTATTAATTTTGGCTTGCACTATTTAACGAGTGTAGAAAATCGACTTCGCCGTCACACGGTCACCTCGGCGTCACCTTGCCGACCTACTCCACCACCTCGGCTGGACCAGGGGCTTCCCCTTGCCACATCGGCCGAGCCGTGACACTACTTCGGAGTACCGAACTCCTCGTTCGGTCACCTCAGGACGGGCTTGGGGGCTGGCACCTCGGTCATGCCGAAGTCTACACACCGGATCTGTCAAAGTTCGATGGGCATCCTCGTCCCGTCACAAGCCAGGATCGTGTCATCGACACCGAGCACATTAATCACCTAAGTCGCTTTCATGCTCATTTTTTTTTAATTTTGTTCAGATCAACCAAGCATTATACTTTTTTGACAAGAAAGTTGTTTGTGAAAAAATTTCTTTGTCAAAGCTTTTGTTTGTTACAAACAACTTCAAATACCCCGTTTACTTGGGGGCTTCCTTTGTGAAACCTTTTCTCTTTGCATGTGATTATTATTGTATAGCCTCTTTCCTTGCTCGTGTATTATGCAAAAATATGCATCATGTTGACTTTAGTGTTCTGCAAAGCTGGGTTGCCTTGCTCCTGTGCTTACCCCTATGTTCCCGATTGTTCGGCTAGGGAGTAAAGGGAGCACCCCTGCAATTGTTGGGATCGGGTCATCTGAGCTCGTACATCAGATGAGTGAAGCCAAAAGCTAGCGCTCTTACCATTTTCAACTATGGCCCGCCACGACGGAAGACATGCATACATAAATCTATTGCACACCCCTCATGGTAATCATGAAAACCCAAAGAAAGGAACCGTTGGCGGAACTATTTTCTTTGAAGATGCTTCTTACGTTAAATAGTAATATAGCATAAGTTTCTGGGCGCATTTTGTCTGTTATAGCCTAATGGCCTGATTGCCTGGTTATTCGAAACACCTCCGATATCCTCGTATGGCGTAGTAGATAATACTTTTCGGCCCTTGGCCGAAGTTGGCCGAAGAGGAGAAGCCGATGGTTGGTTAAGACGCGTTTAAAGTTCGGGCGAACACATATATGATATAACTACTTCGTTACATTCAATCATTATACATAAAATTCTTTTACCCAAGTCACTTGGGGGCTCTTAAATTTGTATGAGCTCTTTTATAATAAATGTGTTTTCTTCTTGGTCATTGCAAAGTATTTTTCTAATACTCCTTTTCCCAACACTAGTGTGTGGTCAGTAACCGGATAGCTTGGTTTCTTTCTAAAGCCGCTCGAGTTTAGTTAGCTAAACAGGTCTCGGAGAAACACTCCGCCTTCGGGGTATGGAGGTTGAAGCGAAAGCCTGGCCCGTTTGGAGTCCGAAGATCGGATGTGTCATGTTAAAGCACGACCGAAGCACATATTAATTTTAAGACCAGTTTCGGATTGGCACAATTTTCTTTTATCTAAACAAAAAGTATTTTTTGCATAATTTTTTGTTTTTTGAGCATTACTCTCGTAGTAAACTTTTAAGCAATATCGATGGGGGGCTGCGACTAGAGCCGAACCCACCAAAAGCCAAGGCACTCCGAGGAGTCCTCGGTAAAATGTTATCGGATATTGCTTTATATGCACCAGTTTAGAATTGTTTCTTCGGTAAATAGTTGGGTTGCCCGGATCCTGTGTTTGCCTCCTACGTTCCACTTTGTTCGGCTAGGAGTGCAAAGGGAGAACCACTGCGATTGTACTTCCGGTTTAACTGGTCAAGTACCTCAGTGGAGAAAGCCAAAAACTGACTGTCACAATGAGTGTAAACTGGTCGGCGATCCGATGACCGTATTAAACAACGAGCCTTTCATAAAATGGGCCTGAGAGTTAACGACTTGACCTCGGCTGACGCTGAACTCTAACCGGGGGCTAGTAACTGGCCTCCCAAACTTTAAGCTTCCATGACCAAGTGAAAGTAATAAAGCCTAGATATATGATTGCCTCGTTTCCGCTAACACAACCGCCTCCACGCACCGATACGTCGGCTAAGGGTTGTCTTATTACAGTGGAAACACCCTACGTAGCATCTACAAAGGGGTAGAAGCATACAACGGGCCACTCTCAAATGATAAACGATCACAAAAAGGAGTCAAAATAGCATATAGCATAAAAGCATTTGTATGCAATATATGAGTGCTGCCTTCCATAATCATCGTTATAAAGCCATAGATATGCATCCATTTGACTTAAGATTTTGGCCAAGCTGGGTTGCCTGGCTCCTGTGCTTACCTCCTACGTTCCCGATTGTTCGGCTAGGGGATAAAGGGAGCACCTCTACGATTGTTATTTCCGGGTCATTCATGTTAGTACCTCAGTGTGGGTGAAGCCGAAAGCTAGCCATCTTAAGAATATAATTGGTCGGACGGAAGTGAAAATTTAGGTTCATTAAGGAACATAGAGTTCGGAACCTTTCCCCGAACTAAATCCTCAATATTTTCCTCCCACATTGATCGGAGTTGAGGTTGTTGGAAATTTGCCCTAGAGGCAATAATAAAATGGTTATTATTGTATTTTCGTTCATGATAATTGTCTATTGTTCATGCTATAATTATATTAATCGGAAACTGTAATGCATGTGTGAATACATAGACCACAACATGTCCCTAGTGAGCCTCTAGTTGGCTAGCTCATTGATCAATAGATGGTCATGGTTCCATGACCATGGACATTGGATGTCATTCATAACGAGATCACATCATTAGGAGAATGATGTGATGGATAAGACCCAATCCTAAGCATAGTACAAGATCGTGTAGTTCGTCTGCTAAAGCTTTTCTAATGTTAAGTATCATTTCCTTAGACCATGAGATTGCGCAACTCCCGGATACCGTAGGAATACTTTGGGTGTGCTAAACGTCACAACGTAACTGGGTGGCTATAAAGGTATACTACGGGTATCCCCATAAGTATCTGTTGGGTGGTCACGAATCGAGACTAGGATTTGTCACTCCGTGTGACGGAGAGGTATCTCTGGGCCCACTCGGTAAGACATCATCATAATGAGCTGAATGTGACTAAGGAGTTAGCCACGGGATGATGTGTTAAGGAACGAGTAAAAAGACTTGCCTTTAACGAGATTGAACAAGGTATAGGGATACCGATGATCGAATCTTGGGCAAGTATCATACCGTTAGACAAATGGAATTGTATACGTGATTGATTAAATCCCCGACATCGTGGTTCATCCGATGAGATCATCGTGGAGCATGTGGGAGCCAACATGGGTATCCAGATCCCGCTGTTGGTTATTGACCGGAGAGGTGTCTCGGTCATGTCTACGTGCCTCCCGAACCCGTAGGGTCTACACACTTAAGGTTTGATAACTCTAGGGTTATAGGGAAATAGTATACATGGTTACCGAAGGTTGTTCGGAGTCCCAGATGAGATCCCGGACGTCATGAGGAGCTCCGGAATGGTCAGGAGGTAAAGATTCATATATAGGAAGTGAGGTTTTGGTCACCCGAAGAGTTTCGGGCATCACAGGTAACATACTGGGACCATCGGAAGGTTTGCGGGGGTCCACTAAGTGGGGCCACAGGCACCGGAGGGCTGCATGGGCCGCAAGTGGGAGGGAACAAGCCCCTAGGTGGGCTGGTGCACCCCCCACAAGGGCCCAAGGCACATCACAGGTGGGAGGGGGCAAACCCTAGGGGCAGATGGGCCCTAGGCCCACCTAGGGCGTCGCCCCTCCCACTCCCTCTCCTGGCCGCCGCACCAGATGCCATCTGGGCTGCCACCGGCTCCTAGGGTGGGAACCCTAGGGCTGTGACCTCCCTCCTCCTCCTCCTATATATAGTGGGGTTTTTGGGGCTGCCAAGAATACAAGTTTCTTCCTCCCTCGGTGCAGCCCTACCCTTCCTCTTCCTCGTTCTCCGTAGCCCTTGGTGAATCCCTACCGGAGTACCACGAAACTCCACCGTCACCACGCCATCGTGATGCCAGAGCTCTCCCTCAACCTCTCCTTCCTCCTTGCTGGATCAAGGTGTAGGAGACGTCATCGGGCTATACGTGTGTTGAACGCGGAGGTGCAGTCGTTCGGTGCTAAGATCGGAATCCACCGCGATCTAAATCGCTGCGAGTACGACTCCACCAACCACGTTCTTGTAACGCTTTCGCTTTGCGATCTTCAAAGGTATGAAGATGCACTCTCATCCCACTCGTTGCTGGTTTCTCCATAGATAGATCTTGGTGACACATAGGAATTTTTTTGATTTACTACTACATCTCACAATAGTGGTATCAGAGCTAGGTCTATGCGTAGAATCTATGCACGAGTAGAACACAAGTTGTTATGGGCATAGAATCTATACCGTTACTAGTCTTATATTGATCTAGCGGTATTGTGGGATGAAGCGGCCTGGACCAACTTTATACGTACGCTTACGTGAGACCGGTTCCATCGCCTGACATGCACTTGTTGCATAAGGTGGCTAGTGGGTGTCTGTCTCTTCCACCTTAGTCGGATCGGATTGGATGAAAAGGGTCCTTATGAAGGGTAAATAGCAATTGGCATATCACATTGTGGTTTTGGCATAGGTAAGAAACGTTCTTGCAAGAAACCTATAGCAGCCACGTAAAAACTTGCAACTACAAATTAGAGGACGTCTAACTTGTTTTGCAGCATATGCCTTGTGATGTGAAATGGCCAAAGGATGTGATGTGATGCATTGTGATGTATGAGATTGATCATGTTCTTGTAATAGGATTCACGACTTGCATGTCGATGAGTATGGCAACTGGCAGGAGCCATAGGAGTTGTCTTAATTTATTGTATGACCTGCGTGTCAATCATAAATGCCATGTAGTTACTTTACTTTGTTGCTAATCATTAGCCATAGTAGTAGAAGTAATAGTTGGCGAGACAACTTCATGAACACACGATGATGGAGATCATGGTGTCGTGCCGGCGATAGTGATTATCATGGTGCCCCGAAGATGGAGATTAAAGGAGAAAGATGATATCATGTCACTATATTGATTGCATGTGATGTTTATCATGTTTACATCTTATTTGCTTAGAACGACGGTACCTAAATAAGATGATATCTCACTAAAGTTTCAAGAAATGTGTTCACCCTAAATGTGCACCATTGCTAAGGATCGTTGTTCCGAAGCACCACTTGATGATCGGGTGTGATAGGTTCTAACGTTCGCATACAACGGGTGTAAGCCCGATTTACACACGCAATACACTTAGGTTGACTTGACGAGCCTAGCATGTACAGACATGGCCTCGGAACACGGGAGACCGAAAGGTCAAACATGAGTCATATAGAAGATACGATCAACATGGAGATGTTCACCATGGATGACTAGTCTGTCTCACGTGATGATCGGACACGGGCTAGTTTACATGTATCATGTGTCACTTGGATGACTAGAGAGATGTCTATCTAAGTGGGAGTTCATTTAATAATTTGATTATGTGAACTTAATTATCATGAACTCAGTCTAAAAATTGTCTTTACAATCTATATTGTAGATCCAATGGCCAATGCTAATGTGGCCCTCAACTTCAACGCGTTCCTAGAGAAAACCAAGCTGAAAGATGATGGAAGCAACTATGCGTACTGGGTTCGTGGCTTGAGGATCCTCCTCATAGCTTCCAAAAGATTATATGTCCTTGATGCACTGCTAGGTGATGCACCCATTTTCCCAGCGGCTCAGGATGTTATGAACGCCTAGCAGTCACGCTGTGATGATTACTTCCTGGTTCAGTGCGACATGTTTTACAGTTTAGAACCGGGGCCCCAAAAGCATTTTGAGCAACACGGAGCATATGAGATGTTCCAAGAGCTGAAACTGGTTTTCCAAGCTCATGCCCGGGTTGAGAGATATGATATCTCCGACAAGTTCTTCAGTTGTAAGATGGAGGAAAATAGTTCTGTCAGCGAGCACATACTCAAAATGTCTAGGTTGCACAACCACTTGACTCAGCTAGGAGTTAATCTTCTGGATGACTCGGTTATTGACAGAATCCTCCAGTCACTCCCACCTAGCTACAAGAGCTTTATGGTGAACTACAACATGCAGGGTATGGAGAAGTCCATTCCTGAGTTGTATTCGATGCTGAAATCAGCGGAGGTCGAGATCAAAAAGGAGCATCAAGTGTTGATGGTGAATAAGACCACTAGTTTCAAGAAAGGCAAGGGTAATAAGAACATCAAGAAGGACGGCAAAGCAGTTGCCGTGCCCGGTAAGCAAGTTGCCAGGAAGAAGAACAAGAATGGACCCAAGCCTCAGACTGAGTGCTTTTATTGCAAGGGTACCGGTCACTGGAAGCGGAACTGCCCCAAGTACTTAGCGGATAAGAAGGCCGACAACGTTAAAGGTATATGTGATATACTTGTTATTGATTTGTACCTTACATGTGGCACAAGACCCAATCCTAAGCATAACACAAGATTGTGTAGTTCGTCTGCTAAAGCTTTTCTAATGTCAGGTATCATTTCCTTAGACCATGAGATTATGCAACTCCCGGATACCGTAGGAACACTTTGGGTGTGCCAAATGTCACAACATAACTGGGTGGCTATAAAGGTATTCTACGGGTATCCCTGAAAGTATCTGTTGGGTTGTCACGAATCGAGACTAGGATTTGTCACTCCGTGTGATGGAGAGATATCTTTGGGACCACTCGGTAAGACATCATCATAATGAGCTCAATGTGACTAAGGAGTTAGCCACGGGATGATGTGTTACGGAACGAGTAAAGAGACTTGCCGGTAACGAGATTGAACAAGGTATAGGGATACCAACGATCGAATCTCGGGCAAGTATCATACCGGTAGACAAATGGAATTGTATACGGTATTGATTGAATCCCCGACATCGTGGTTCATCCAATGAGATCATCATGGAGCATGTGGGAGACAACATGGGTATCTAGATCCCACTGTTGGTTATTGACTGGAGAGGTGTCTCGGTCATGTCTACGTGCCTCCGAACCCATAGGGTCTACACACTTAAGGTTCGATGAAGCTAGGGCTATAGGGAAATAGTGTACATGGTTACCGAAGGTTGATCGGAGTCCCGGATGAGATCCCGAACATCACAAGGAGCTCCATAATGGTACGGAGGTAAAGATTCATATATAGGAAGTGAGGTTTTGGTCACTGGAAGAGTTTTGGGCATCACCGGTAACGTACTGGGACCACCGGAAGGGTTCCGGGGGTCCACCAAGTGGGGCCACAGGCACTGGAGGGCTGCATGGGCCGCAAGTGGGAGGGAACCAGCCCCTAGGTAGCCTAGTGCGCCCCCCACAAGGGCCCAAGGCGCAACACATGTGGGTGGGGGCAAACCCTACGGGCAGAGGGCCCACCTAGGGCGTCGCCCCTCCCACTCCCTCTCCTGGCCGCCGCACTAGATGCCATCTGGGCTACCGCCAGCTCCTAGGGTGGGAACCCTAGGGATGTTCCCTCCCTCCTCCTCCTATATATAGTGGGTTTTTTGGGGCTGCCAAGAATACAAGTTTCTTCCTCCCTCGGCGCAGCCCTACCCTTCCTCTTCCTCGTTCTCCGTAGCGCTTGGCGAAGCCCTGCCGGAGTACCACGCAGCTCCACTGTGACCATGTTGTCGTGCTGTCGGAGATCCCCCTCAACCTCTCCTTCCTCCTTGCTAGATCAAGGCATAGGATACGTCATCGGGCTGCACGTGTGTTGAACGCGGAGGCACCGTAGTTCGACGCTAAGATTGGAATCCACCGCGATTTGAATTGCTGTGAGTACGACTCCACCAACCGCGTTCTTGTAACGCTTCCGCTTTGTGATCTTCAAAGGTATGAAGATGCACTCTCATCCCACACGTTGATGGTTTATCCATAGATAGATCTTGGTGACACGTAGGAATTTTTTTGATTTACTACGACGTCTCCCAATAGAGGTTTCACGATGATGGTTAACATGACATCCTAGGAAAAGGAACTTATAGAGGAACTATTTTTCCCAGAAGATGTTTCTTAAGTTAATAGTAATATAAAATATCTCTCCGCGTACCTTTGTTTATAAAACTGTATGACCGGATTGCCTTGTTTGTCGTAAATCTTTGCTGCTCTGAAGGCTTTATAAAGTATGACAAACACTCCTCGACTACTGACCGAGGAGGTTGGAGCCGATTGTTGGTCAACAAAGTCTTGTACAATGTGGGTCCGAGCATTAATGATGTAAAGTACTTGGATACATAGAATCATTGCACATAAATCGTGTCAAACGTGAAAATGTTTGTGTCAAACACATATCGATCCTTAATTCGACCACCCGGGCCCAAATTAAGGCTCGGGGGCTACCACATTGATTATTCAATGCAGCAAAGTCAAAGCGCAATATGGTTTTTGAGGACATTCGTTCCTCATGTTGGTCGGCCGCACCCAACCCGAGTCTCAAAAACTATCGCGTACCATGTTTCCATCCCTAACGTATGCCGTCGAGCAAGAACTTGATCCTCGGGCCGATTTTGCAAATGGACCTAAGTCTCAGGGGCTACTAGGATTAGTGGTTTTATTTTCTTTATTATTATTTTTCTTTCCTTCAGGTGCATCTCGGGTTATACATCGACACACACCTTGAGGGCTACTGACCATAATTCTTGTCGGAGAATAAATTGCAGCGATCGGAAATAATTTCCACAAAAAATCAGCCCGCTACTAAGGTGGTGCACTATTTCTAAAGCAGTCTGGTGTAATGCTCAGATGCATGTAGTTGGCTCAATAGAGGGCATTGCCGGCATTAAGCTCGGCTGAACTTGTTCAACCTTTTCAAAGACAGAAGTAATATATGACACCTCGGATGCCAACCAGTGTTGGAGCTCGGCTGAGCAAAACACCTTGGAAGCTTTCCTGCATAAAGCCCGGATGCGAATGGTTGGCTCCATATAAGACTATTTCGGCATTTAAGCTCGGATGAACTCCTTCAATTTTTCAAAGACCAAGGTAATCTATGACACCTTGGATGCCGACCAGCGTTGGAGCTCAGCTGCAAAAAGACGCCTCGGATGCAGTCCGGCCTTGGAGCTCGGACGCAAGAGGATACCTTGAATGCTGAATAGTATTGGAGCTCGGTTATGAAAAGACGCCTCGGATGTAGTTCGGCGTTGGATCTCGGACACAAGAGGATGCCAACGCACAGGAAACAATTCAAACCCTAGGTGTGGCATAAAAATTACAAGGCATTGATAAAGGCCGATAACTTAAAGGGACTCCTTGGATGCCCGACATGTAAACTCTTCGGATTCAGCTTGACGATCCTCAAGATCGGACATGGGAAGATTTATTTGACGAGTTTTCAAGACCGATGATCGAAGACGAAGAATTATTCGGAAGAACCGAGGAGCATCCCCAACTTGAAGACCGGTTCAGGGGGCTACTAACGGTGTCCTAGACTAGGGGGTACTCACCACGTCTTCTCCCGACCAGTGGGTCGGGCCGAGGACCCCCAGGGCGATTCACTAATGGGCTAGTTCGGAGATCCCATGATGCATGCAAGAGAGATTCCACAAGACTTGGCGCACAAGACAAGGACTCCTCTAAACCCTAGGCCTATAGTGCATATATAAACTGAGACCATGCTAGTCAATAGATCATTATATTACGTCTCATAATCTCATGGTAGATACATGTACTCTGTACTATCCCCCATATCAATACAATCAAAAGCAGGACGTAGGGTATTATCTCCTTGAGAGAGCCCGAACGTGGGTAAAATCCTATGTCTATGTTACCATCGCTCTAAGACGCCTAGCTTAGGACCCCTATTACGAGATATGCCAGATTTAACACCGACAATGAGCCTATTACCGGAGCACATCAACTTACATTTCCATGTTTCTGCTTTTTCTCTATTTTTTCCTAGAAAGGGTTCCAATCACTATTTCTGAATTCTTTCTCATGCACATGAATTCTAAGTATTGCAATGAAAAATCTCCTTCTACACATGTAAAATTGGTTTTATACTCTAGTACATTATCCTTAGCTTTACCCAGTAGAAAATAATATTTAACCCATTTAAACGTTCAAAAATATATAATATGTTTTCAAATTTACAACAGTCTCTGAATCATTTTCAATCCCAAAACTCGTGTCATTTGCATGTTGTAACACAACTACACCATCTTCTACCAAGTGTTTGGCCAAAGGATTGACTAATCTGTTTTCTGTTGCTCTATTGACAAGAACATATAACATGTCTACCGCTATATTGAAAAGAATGGGGGGAACCGTTTCCCTTATCTCAGCCCTTCCTTAGTATCTTATGTAAAAGCTCCACATCATCTAGTTAACCCATCTTTTATAAACATAGTTTGAACACGTGCACTAATCTTATCAACAACAGGAACAACTCAATTATTGACTACCTTAGTAAAAAAATTGTAGCTTCAACAAACATATAGGCATATACTCTTGTATCCTACAACCATTCACACATTTATGTAAAAGAGATATCAGCCCATAGTTAAGCCTCACTATATCCAGTCTACCATGAAAGAGTTCATGGAAAAGGACCATAAAATCGTTAGAGACTAGATCCCAATAATCCTGGAAAAAATCTACGGGAAATCCATCAGGACTAGGGCCTTTGTTATGATTCATTTGAAAAATAGCTTTTTAAACTTCCTCTATAGTAAAAGTTTTAACTAAAAGTTGTGTAAAAAGGTAGCATATTGAAGGATATTATCATCTACTAATATTGGTGTTAAATTAGGAAATAATTATGTAGAGATTTAGGACTCGTTATAAGTTTTGAAAAGTTTGGAAGAAGCTAGATGTAGTATATTTGAAGCTAGTAACAGTAAACACATCAGTATCTTGTCCTATGAAGGGTAAGAAAAGCTAAATTTTAATGTAGGTGACATACAAAACTTTATTCTGGTGATGATGATAGTGAGGATGGGCAAATAAATATAAGGGATGTGAAGGAAGGGCTTTCTTATATTAGTAGAGGCGGATTTAAAATTAAATCTAGAGTTCTTGTTTCTAATATGACTGGTAAAGGTAGGGGTAGTGCTACAAAAGATTTTACTAGTCAGTAGTCTTACTCATGGGATCAATCTAGAATGCTAGGGGTGTAGGTGGGCACAACATAGTTAAATTTCTTAAATAGGCAATACGAGCATGACATTCTCTTTATTAGTATCAAGGAAACTGAAAACCAAGTTATGTTACTCACTAGCTTAATAATAGTACTTGTAGAAGAGATCTTACCTGGATGTGTGTCCCTTTTATTGGCCAACGTGGTGACATTCTTCTTGGGGGTGGATAATGATATTTTTTCAAGTCTTAGAAGCATAATATGGTATTTTTCATGCTAGGATTCTAGTGAAGGAGAAGAATAATGGTAATAAATGGAATATTGATAGTATTTATGGTGTTGCACATACTAAATACTAATAATCTTTTCTGGTAGATCTAGTGCATATTTTTTATTCTAACAATTTACTTTGTTAGCTGGTGGGGATTACAATTTAATTATGAAATAAAGTGAAAATAGTAGAGCTTGGAAACTCAATAAATGTTCTAACATTTTAACTCTATTATAGCTAAAACATTGGGAGATAAATAAAGTAGAGATTGCTAGTGGTGGTTTTACTTGGTGTAATAATCCTAGTAATCCTTTGTCATAAACTTGTTAGGACACTTATTGATAATGAATGGGAAAGTGTTTTTCCTTACTCCATGTTAAAACTTTGCCTCAAACTATTCCTAATCATTCTCCTCAATGTTTGAGTTTTTTGTTTCTTAAAGATGATTTAGCTTAAGTAGTTAGTAAAGTTTGGCATTGTTTTCACTACGATAGAGATCCCCTGCATAGGTGAAAAATAAAAGTAGTCTTAAGGACACTCAATGGATGGAATATTAACCACGAGAGTTTTTACAGGAAGTGGAGAAAGGTGCTAGATGAAGCTGTTGACAACATTATTGATAGAGAGAGTGATATCTCACAGCTTCCCTTGGATAGGTATAATCATAGGACCTTAGATGTGTAGTTACTATTGGAAATATGCCCTAGAGGCAATAATAAAATGGTTATTATTGTATTTCCTTGTTCATGATAATTGTCTATTGTTCATGCTATAATTGTGTTAACCAGAAACCGTAATGCATGTGTGAATACATAGACCACAACATGTCCCTAGTAAGCCTCTAGTTGCCTAGCTCGTTGATCAATGGATGGTCACGGTTTCATGACCATGGACATTGGATGTCGTTGATAACGGGATCACATCATTAGGAGAATGATGTGATGGACAAGACCCAATCCTAATCCTAGCACAAGATCGTGTAGTTCGTTTGCTAAAGCTTTTCAATGTCAAGTATTGTTTCCTTAGACCATGAGATTGTGCAACTCCCGGATACCGTAGGAATGCTTTGGGTGTGCCAAACATCACAACGTAACTGTGTGGCTATAAAGGTGAACTACTGGTATCTCTGGAAGTGTCTGTTGGGTTGACACGAATCGAGACTGGGATTTGTCACTCCGTGTGACGGAGAAGTATCTCCGGGCCCACTCGGTAAGACATCATCATAATGAGCTCAATGTGACTAAGGAGTTAGCCACGGGATGATGTATTATGGAACAAGTAAATAGACTTGCTGGCAACGAGATTGAACAAGGTATAGGGATACCGACGATCGAATCTCGGGCAAGTATCATACCGATAGACAAAGAAAATTGTATACGGGATTGATCGAACCCCCGACATCGTGGTTCATCCGATGAGATCATCGTGGAGCACGTGGGAGCCAACGTTAGTATCCAGATCCCGCTGTTGGTTATTGACTGGAGAGGTGTCTCGGTCATGTCTACGTGTCTCTTGAACCCATAGGGTCTACACACTTAAGGTTCGATGATGCTAGGGTTATAGGGAAAAAGTATACGTGGTTATCGAAGATTGTTCGGAGTCCCGTATGAGATCCCGGACGTCACGAGGATTCCCGAAATGGTCCGAAGACGAAGATTGATATATAGGAAGTGAGGTTTTGGTTACCAGAAATGTTTCGGGGGTCACCGGTAACGTATCGGGACCACCGGAAGGGTTCCGGGGTCCACCAAGTGGGCCCACCGACTCCATTGGGCTACATGGGCCAAGGGTGGAGGGAACCAGCCCCTAGGTGGGCTGGTGCGCCCCTCCACCAGGCCCAAGGCGCAGATGAAGTGGGAGGAGGGGCAAACCCTAGGGCAGATGGGCCCTAAGGCCCACCCTAGGGCAGCCGCATCACTACCTCCCTCTGGTCGCTGGCCAGATTGATCTGGTGGCTGCCGCACCACCTTAGGGTGGAAACCCTAGGGCGCATCTCTCCCTCCTCCTTCCCGCTATATATATGTGAGGTTTCAGGGCTGCCCAACACATGGTTCTCTCTTCCTCTCGGCGCAGCCCTACCACTCCACCTCCTCGTTCTCCGTAGTGCTTAGCGAAGCTCTGCCGGAGTACCACGCAGCTCGACCGTCACCACACCATCGTTCTGCCGGAGCTCTTCCCCAATCTCTCCTTCCTCCTTGCTGGATCAATGCATAGGAGATGTCACGGGGATGCACGTGTGTTGAACGCGGAGGCGCTGTTGTTCGGCGCTGAGATCGGAGTCCACCGCGATCTGAATCGCTACGAGTACGACTCCACCAACCGTGTTCTTGTAACGCTTCCGCTTAGCGATCTTCAAAGGTATGAAGCTCTAATCTCTCCCCGCTCATTGCTGGTTTCTCCATAGATAGATCTTGGTGATTCGTAGGAAAATTTTGATTTACTACTACGTCTCCCAACGGTGGCATCATGAGCTAGGTCTATGCATAGAATCTATGCACGAGTAGAACACAAACTTGTTGTGGGCATCGATCTTGATAATTTTCTTACCACTACTTGTCTTATCTTGATTCGGCGGTATTGTGGGATGAAGCGGCCCGGACCAACTTTACACATACGCTTACGTGAGACCGGTTCCACCGCCTGACATGCACTAGTTGCATAAGGTGGCTAGCGAGTGTCTGTCTCTCCCACCTTAGTCGGATTGGATTCGATAAAAAGGGCCCTTATGAAGGGTAAATAGCAATTGTCATATCACGTTGTGGTTTTGGCGTATGTAAGAAACGTTTTTGCTAGAAACCTATAGCAGCCACGTAAAAACTTGCAACTACAAATTAGAGGACGTCTAACTTGTTTTTGCAGCATATGCCTTGTGATGTGATATGGACAAAGGATGTGATGTGATGCATTGTGATGTATGAGATTGATCATGTTCTTGTAATAGGATTCATGACTTGCATGTCGATGAGTATGACAACCGACAGGAGCCATAAGAGTTGTCTTATTTTTATTGTATGACCTGCGTGTCAATCATAAACGCCATGTAATTACTTTACTTTATTACGAAACGTTAGCCATAGTAGTAGAAGTAATAGTTGGCGGGACAACTTCATGAAGACACAATGATAGAGATCATGATGATGGAGATCATGGTGTCGTGCCGGTGACAGTGATGATCATGGTGCTTCGAAGATGGAGATCAAAGGAGCAAGATGATATTGGCCATATCATGTCACTATATTAATTGCATGTGATGTTTATCATGTTTACATCTTATTTGGTTAGAACGACGGTAGTAAATAAGATGATCTCTCAATAAAATTTCAAGAGAAGTGTTCACCCTAACTATGCACCGTTGCTAAGGATCGTTGTTCTGAAGCACCACGTGATGATCGGGTGTGATAGGTTCTAATGTTCGCATACAACGGGTGTAAGCCAGATTTACACACGCAAAACACTTAGGTTGACTTGACGAGCCTAGCATGTATAGACATGGCCTCGGAACACGGAAGACCGAAAGGTCGAACATGAATCGTATAGAAGATACGATCAACATGGAGATGTTCACCATAGATGACTAGTCCATCTCACGTGATGATCGGACACGGGCTAGTTGACATGGATCATGTGTCACTTAGATGACTAGAGAGATGTCTATCTAAGCAGGAGTTCATTAAATAATTTGATTATGTCAACTTAATTTCACGAACTTAGTCTAAAATTGTCTTTACAATGTATATTGTAGATCCAATGGCCAACGCTAATGCAAACCTCAACTTCAATGTGTTCCTAGAGAAAACCAAGCTGAAAGATGATGGAAGCAACTATGCGGACTGGGTCCGTAGCTTGAGGATCATCCTCATAGCTTCCAAGAGATTGTATGTCCTTGATGCACCGCTAGGTGACCCACCCATTCTCCCAGCAGAGCAAGACGTTGCGAACGCTTGGTATTCTCACTGTGATGATTACTCCCGTGTTCAGTGCGGCATGCTTTACAATTTAGAAACGGGGCTCCAAAAGCGTTTTGAGCAGCACAGAGCATATGAAATGTTCCAAGAGCTGAAACCGGTTTTCCAAGCTCATGCCCAGGTCGAGAGATATGACATCTCCGAAAAGTTCTTCAGCTGTAAGATGGAGGAAAATAGTTCTGTTAGTGAGCACATACTCAAGATTTCTAGGTTGCACAACCGCCTGACTCAGCTGGGAGTTAATCTCCCAGATGACTCGGTCATTGACAGAATCCTCCAGTCGCTCCCACCTAGCTACTAGAGCTTTGTGATGAACTACGACATGCAGGGTATGGAGAAGTCCATTCCTGAGTTGTACTCGATGCTGAAATCAGCAAAGGTCGAGATCAAAAAGGAGCATCAAGTGTTGATGGTGAATAAGACCACTAGTTTCAAGAGAGGCAAGGGTAAGAAGAACTTCAAGAAGGACGGCAAAGCTGTTGCCGCGCCTGGTAAGCAAGTTGCCGGGAAGAAGAAGAACAAGAATGGACCCAAGCCTGAGACTGAGTGTATGAGAACAAAGTATGGACTTTGGTGGAGTTGCCTGATGATAAGCGAGCCATTGAAAATAAATGGATCTTTAAGAAGAAGACTGACGCGGATGGTAATGTGACCATCTATAAGGCTTGGCTTGTCGCTAAGGGTTATCGACAAGTTCAAGGAGTTGACTACGATGAGACTTTCTCACCCGTAGCGATGCTGAAGTCTGTCCAAATCATGTTAGCAATTGCCGCATTTTATGATTAATAGATCTGGCAAATGGACGTCAAAACGGCATTCCTTAATGGCTTCCTCAAGGAAGAACTGTATATGATGTAGCCGGAAGGTTTTGTCGATCCTAAAGATGCTAACAAAGTATGCAAGCTCCAGCGCTCCATCTATGGGCTAGTGCAAGCATCTCGGTGTTGTAACATTCGCATTAATGAGGTGATTAAAGCGTTTGGGTTTGTACAGGTTTATGGAGAACTCTGTATTTACAAGAAAGTGAGTGGGAGCTCTGTAGCATTTCTCGTATTATATGTGGATGACATATTGATAATGGGAAATGATATAGAACTCTTGGAAAGTGTAAAGGCCTACTTGAATAAGTGTTTTTCAATGAAGGACCTTGGAGAAGCTACTTGCATATTAGGTATTAAGATCTATAGAGATAGATCTAGACGCCTCATAGGTCTTTCACAAAGCACATACCTTGAAAAGATATTGAAGAAGTTCAATATGGATCAGTCCAAGAAGGGGTTCTTGCTTGTGTTACAGGGTGTGAGATTGAGTATGATTCAATGCCTGACCACGGGGAAAGATAGAGAAGAGATGAATGTCATCCCCTATGCTTCAGCCATAGGCTCTATTATGTATGCCATGCTGTGTACCAGACCTGATGTGAACCTTGCCATAAGTTTGGTAGGGAGGTACCAAAGTGATCCCGGAGCAAAACACTAGACAACGGTCAAGAATATCCTGAAGTACCTAAAAAGGACAAAGGACATGTTTCTCGTATATGGAGGTGTTGAAGAGCTCGTCGTAAAGGGTTACGTTGATGCTAGCTTCGACACAGATCCAGATGACTCCAAGTCGCAAACCGGATACATGTATGTTTTGAACAGAGGGGCAGTCAGCTGGGCAGAAACAAGCAAAGCGTCGTGGCGGCATCTACACGTGAAGCGGAGTACATAGCTGCTTCGGAAGCAGCAAAGGAAGGAGTCTGGATGAAGGAGTTCATCACCGACCTAGGAGTGATTCCCAATGCGTCGGGCCCGATGACTCTATTCTGTGACAACACTGGAGCTATTGCCCTTGCGAAGGAGCCCAGGTTTCACAAGAAGACAAGACACATCAAGCGCCACTTCAACTCCA
Organism: Hordeum marinum; assembly: GCA_022496015.1. Lineage (NCBI taxonomy): Eukaryota > Viridiplantae > Streptophyta > Magnoliopsida > Poales > Poaceae > Hordeum > Hordeum marinum. The sequence continues at coordinate 379,318,309 of CM039675.1, forward strand.
TCCGTGATTACATTCAGGAGGGAGATATAGATATTTGTAAAGTGCACACGGATCTGAATGTTGCAGACCCGTTGACAAAACCTCTCTCATGAGCGAAACATGATCAACACCAGAATGCTATGGGTGTTCGATTCATCACAATGTAACTAGATTATTGACTCTAGTGCAAGTGGGAGACTGTTGGAAATATGCCCTAGAGGCAATAATAAAATGGTTATTATTGTATTTCCTTGTTCATGATAATTGTCTATTGTTCATGCTATAATTGTGTTAACCAGAAACCGTAATGCATGTGTGAATACATAGACCACAACATGTCCCTAGTAAGCATCTAGTTGGCTAGCTCGTTGATCAATGGATGGTCATGGTTTCATGACCATGGACATTGGATGTCGTTGATACCGGGTTCATATCATTAGGAGAATGATGTGATGGACAAGACCCAATCCTAAGCCTAGCACAAGATCGTGTAGTTCGTTTGCTAAAGCTTTTAAATGTCAAGTATTATTTCCTTAGACCATGAGATTGTGCAACTCCCAGATACCGTAGGAATGCTTTGGGTGTGCCAAACGTCACAACATAACTGGGTGGCTATAATGATGCACTACGGGTATCTCTGAAAGTGTCTGTTGGGTTGGCACGAATCGAGACTGGGATTTGTCACTCCGTGTGACGGAGAGGTATCTCTGGGCCCACTCGGTAAGACATCATCATAATGAGCTCAATGTGACTAAGGAGTTAGCCACGGGATGATGTATTACGGAACGAGTAAAGAGACTTTCCAGCAACGAGATTGAACAAGGTATAGGGAGACCGACGATCGAATCTCGGGCAAGTATCATACCGATAGACAAAGGGAATTGTATACGGGATTGATCGAATCCCCGACATCGTGGTTCATCCGATGAGATCATCATGGAGCACGTGGGAGCCAACATGGGTATCCAGTTCCCTCTGTTGGTTATTGACCGGAGAGGTGTCTCGGTTATGTCTACGTGTCTCCCGAACCTGTAGGGTCTAAACACTTAAGGTTCGATGACACTAGCATTATAGGGAAAAAGTGTACGTGGTTACCGAAGGTTCTTCGGAGTCCCGGATGAGATCCCGGACGTCACGAGGAGTCCCGAAATGGTCCGGAGATGAAGATTGATATATAGAAAGTGAGGTATTGGTTATCGGAAATGTTTCGGGGGTCACCGGTAACGTACCGGGACCACCGGAAGGGTTCCGGGGGTCCACCAAGTCGCCCCACCGGCTCCAGAGGGCTGCATGGGACGAGGGTGGAGGGAACCAGCCCCTAGGTCGGCTGGTGCGCCCCTCCACCAGGCCCAAGGCGTAGCTGAAGTGGGAGGAGGGGCAAACCCTAGGGCAGATGGGCCCTAAGGCCCAGCCTAGGGCAGCCGCACCACTCCCTCCCTCTGGCCGCCGGCCAGATTGATCTGGTGGCTGCCGCACCACCCTAGGGTGCATCCCTCCCTCCTCCTTCCCCCTATATATATGTGAGGTTTCAGGGCTGCCCAACACATGGTTCTCTCTTCCTCTCGGCGTAACCCTACCTCTCCACATCCTTGTTCTCCGTAGTGCTTAGCGAAGCTCTGCCGGAGTACCACGCAGCTCCACCGTCGCCACACCGTCGTGCTGCCGGAGCTCTTCCCCAATCTCTCCTTCCTCCTTGCTAGATCAAGGCGTAAGAGACGTCACCGGGCTGCACGTGTGTTGAACGCGGAGGCGTCGTTGTTCGGCGCTGAGATCGGAGTCCATCGCGATCTGAATCGCTACGAGTACGACTCCACCAACCGCGTTCTTGTAACGCTTCCGCTTAGCGATCTTCAAAGGTATGAAGATCTAATCTCTCCCCGCTCGTTGCTGGTTTCTCCATAGATAGATCTTGGTGATACGTAGGAAAATTTTGATTTACTACTACGTCTCCCAACAGTTACAACATATTCGGAAATATGAACATCTTACATGGTACCGGAGAGCTAAGATTCTGACCTACTACAAGACTACAAAAGAGTCTTATAAATATGTATATATTTAGAGAAAATGTTACTTGATTGTACCGCTATTAATTTTATATTCACTTGCATGTGTGCCGCTAATGAGTCGTGATCGAAAACAACATATATACTACTACCTCTGTAAAAAAATATAAATGCGTTTGGATCACTACTTTAGTGATCTAAACACTCTTATATTTCTTTGCGGAAGGAGTATCATTTTGGCTATTAAAAATGTATACTTAACACCACTTGATTAGATAGCTCACAATTCAGCGAAGTTACCCCCTTTAAAGTAGGTGTAAGTTGTGATCTTCGTTTTCTAACTTCATTTGATTCAAAAGAAAGAGTTAGTTTATGATAGAGATATGGAATGTTTACATGCGCAATAAGAATAGCTTATAATTCCCCTTAAAGTTAGAAAAGAGCGCATATTTTCCATCTTGCCTTGCTAATTCGCTGGTTATCTTACTTTTGATTAATAGTTGTGTTGAACTATTGGTTTCAGGTTGTTTTTTGTTTATCACTTTACTGAAGTTAGCATGTTAGGATGTTGCTTAGTGGATTTTGATCCTTGTAAGGAGTGCTAAATTTAAACAAACTTGTGGTATCAGTTACCAAGGAGGAATTAAGAGTGATTGTTTAGGCCTTATTTCATTGGCTCATGGAACCACTAGGGTCATTATTGCCCACATATGTGTTGGCTTGGTGTGCCTTGATCTCCTAATACATGTTGTAATATGGAGACAAAAGAATAAATCACATTGTATTATGAAAAATAAGGAGATATTTGACATTATTATGTGTTTAAACAAATAAATAAATACTTTAAGCCAACAAAAAGTTATGCAACAATAGCATAGGTAGCTAATAAGAATGAATTCAAAATATCTTGAGAAAATAGCATGCTATGATGTGATACCATCTAACTTATTATGCTAATGCAACTTCGAGTTGTCTTCTCCCTGTGGAACCGTTTCTATATAGCAATGCCAAATGTGTAAGTGGAAGTAACAAAAATAGGAAAATAACTATTATAAAAAGAAAAGGAGGGACTTTTATTTGTTAGAATCTCCTTTTAAATTTTTGTCATGATTATCGTTGCTAAGGAAACCCGCCCTAAGAATAGCGAGATGCAAACTCTTTTGTTGTCCTACTTTTTGTAGCAGAAGATGTATTAATAGGGCAAAAAAGTTTCTATACATAAAGTACACCGAAAAGTCTTCTCATATCTGATATTTACCAAGGAAAACAATAGTTAGTAAAAAGGAAGGACAACGAGTCAAAAAAACTACCTAAAAATACACTTAAACCATAAATGTCGCCTCCTTCCTTCAAGAGGTCGGGCTTGCCGGAGCTTAAAAGTTACAATGGACGTTCAGTAAGGTAAACAAGACAGTTGCAAGATCCCTTGACATACAAGACAATTAAGACCACAATAGTCACTCACCACTAGCAACGTGATATAATAGTCATTGAAGGAACATTGGTTTGGGCATCACCCCACGCTGTGTAGACCTGTAATCTTTCGACACTGGTCCAAAGGGCTGGGTAAACCAAGAGCCGATCAAAATGCTAGATAGACACATCAACTGCCAAGATCCGGAAAGAGCTAACAGATCAGGAAGCACCTACCCCTAACAAGAATGGGGCTTCAAAGTTCAGAGTCAAATATTGTGATTGTTGCATCGGTTAATTAGGTTAAACACATAAATTTTGATAGCCATAATAACCGTCATTGTTATAATCCGAGAAGACTCTTTGAGCTAGGAATAATAATAATATTTTTGTCCTAAAATGACACAAAAGTCCACTTGAACCATTAGCTCTAAAATCGTTTGAGTTGCAATCTAAATTGTCATTTTTTCATTATCGTGTCACAACATCATCGATGTCGTCTCAACAATTTTGTTTATTTACTTATTACGATTTACTTCTATTCACTTCATTTGTAAAACTCGTTGACTAGAATGGTGGAGTTTATTCTGGGAATTTTTTCTTTGTAATGTATATTTTTCTCATGGCATGATGCATCAGGAATAAATAACATCTAGTTAATACAAAATCATGCATGAAACCATTGAAGGACAAAATGGGGGCTTTTTCAATAGTTTGAGATCGAAATTCAAAATTTTGTATGCTTCTAATTACTAACTATCATACCGATCGAATGGTAGAAATGTGTCATTACTTTACTTGAATCCAAAATGATTTAAAAATGTGATGTGGATCATAAGACATCCGTTGTTCTGAACATACAAAAGGCTATCATTGTTCATATTTTACATATGCTTGTGAGAGGTAATTTCACCATTCCTTTACAAGAGGTGAGAAAAAACAAATTCTTCCATTCCATCTCTCCAAACAAACACGATATTTAACCATTTTAATCTATCTAACCGTCCCTACTCCCCAATCAGAGATATCATTAAAATGGTCTCATTCGGAGGGAATAGAACCATCACACTACATTCCACCCTATTCCGCAAGAAAACACACCCTAAAGAAAACTAGAATTATGGAGGAAAATATCCCCCTTTTGACAAAAGTAAGAAATTAGAAATTATGCAAATGAATAAATATATAATAGAGTCTGTCGTTGGATTCTTGGTTCTCTCATCGAAGTGGTTTTCCTCGTGACATCACACTAGCACTTCTTTTTCGAAAACTCCTTCAGTCTATTGATAATTTGCAATAGTAGAACAAATATCCCCAAAAGTAACAAAACTTAACTATAACTAGATCCTCGGACCATCTTGAAACAAATACAAGCACTAGAGTGAGCCGAAGGCAAACCGCCGCCATCGCTTTCCCTCACCAGAGCCAGACAAATCTTGTTGTAGTAGATAACCAGGATCGTCGTGCTAAGGCCCCTGAGGGCCGGTGCGCGAGAAACGCAACCATCATCAACGATGAGAAGTGTAGATCGAAAAGGCCATCTGTGGAAACAAACCAAAGAATATGAGGGCTGGTTGAATCAAATGGGTCCACCGGAAACAATCCTTTGCCGAGTCCAAGCAGATCCACTAAAGTCCATCGCCGACTAGGTCATATAAGATTTGGTGGAGACACATATAATGTCGCCGCCTCGACCAAGACACTAAAACTACCTAATGCGAGGACATGATCCCTCCTGCCAAACCGGGGAAAGAGGTCCACCTCACCTCCAAGGCTCATAGGGCCACCGGAGGCGGCGTTGGCGAGGAAGACGGAAACCCTAATCTCCTCCTGAGTCGCATCACTAGTAGAAAACATGGCATTGGTTCGTGTCGGGCCAGCACATTAGTCCCAGTTCAGTCACGAACCGGGACCAATGGGGGCAACAGTCCCGGTTCATGAGGCCAAGGGGCCGGGTGGGCCACGTGGGGCATTGGTCCCGGTTCATCTGGAACCTTTGGTCCCGGCTCCGGACACGAACCGGGACCAATGTGCCTCGCTCCTGGCCCATAATGATTGGTCCCAGTTTGTGGCTGGATCTGGGACCAAAGGGGGTCCTTTAGTCCCGGTTCCAGCCACGAACCGGGACCAATGATATTCCTATATATACCCCCTCGCCAGCGAGCAGAGCACTCCACATTGCTCTGTTTTTCAGGCCGGCGAGGGGAGAGCTTTGTGGTGCTCTAGCTCACCTCCTATGCAGATGAGGTGTTTGATGAAATGCCCAAGCCAAACTTAAGCTTTCTCCTCTCGAAGCTCCTTGTCCAAACTCCATTTTCGTCAAGATTTGTCTAGGTTTGGCGGTCCGTCCTATCCCGTCCTCGTCCTGAAACCACCGTTGATCACCCGCACATGGTGAGCCTCTTGATCTTATCTTCTTGCTAAAAGAAAATATACTTACTCGTATGATTTTCTTACTTTTATTATTGTTTGTTATTATATAGTGCCATGGTTATGGTATCCGCCCATGTCGGCCCTCGTCCAGTCTATGATTCAGATGTGGTATATTATCTTTTATATAACTATTTCACATATCTAATGTCTATGCCAATTAATTATGCCACCAACTTGACGTAGATGTTTTTATCTATAGGAAGTAGTTGAACAAGAAATTCCAACCGACTATGCAATTTTGCTCGAGAAGTTAACAGAAGCTGAAAAAGAAATCAATCATTTGAAACAAAAATTGAAAATAACTGAAGATGGCAAGATGGGATTGGAGTTTTATGTTGCCGATATCGTCGACGATCACAAGACCAAGATGGATGCAATGTGCTTGTAGCTTAGGAAGATTACAAAATATGCCATTCATACTGAGGCCTGGTATCATTATGCCGTTGGATCAGTTGGTACCTTAGTAGCGGTTATGATTGCATTTATTGTTGCATTTAATTTTTTTACGTAGTTTTGCTGTATGTTTTAATCAGATGCTCTAGAGAGCTATATGTTGTTCAATAATGACCACTATGTATGAACTGTACGTATTTATTTTGGTCATTAATGTACTTTGGCTTTAATGTGATGATGAATTTCTATTAATTTGGTCACTTCTCTATTCATGATATGTTGTAATGGTTTTTAATACACTTTATTATATAACGCACGCACATGAACCGGCAATGGATGTACGGTGACCGACGCACCTTTGAGTATATTAAGGGCCTGCATAATTTTGAACACACAAAAAATCTGGAGTTCAAATAAGTTCATGAAAATGAAATGCCTTTTGTAACTGATGAGTTTCCGTCCGGAACCCTGATACTTCGAAAGAGACAGTCCGTTTTGTACACGAAGTGCATCCAGCTTTTGCCGTAAACCTCTCAACTTTTTAGCACATGCTATCTGGGTGAAATGATCATACCATGCCAAGTTTAAACCTTTTCAGAGTTCATTTGTAGTGCTTTTCAATTTCAGGGTAATTTAGCTCAAAAAAAATCAATAACTGCATGAAAAATAACAAATGATGTCGGGAAGGGTTGAAAACTGATGATGTGGCTTTGAATGGTGCATTTTGAACACACAAAAAGCCTCGAGTTCAAATAAGTTCAAGAAAATGAAATGCCTTTTGTAACCGATGAGTTTCTGTCCGGAACCCTGATACTTCAAAAGAGACTGTCCGTTTTGTACACGAAGTGCATACAACATTTGCCGTAACCCTCTAAACTTTTTAACACATGCTATGTGGGTGAAATTATGATATCATGCCAACTTTCAACCTTTTCAGAGTTCATTTGTAATGCTTTTCAATTTCAGGGTCATTTAGCTCAAAAAAAATCAATAACTGGATGAAAAATAACAAATGATGTCGCGAAGGGTTGAAAATTGATGATGTGGCTTTGAATGGTGCATTTTGAACACACAAAAAGCCCGGACTTCAAATATGTTCAAGAAAATGAAATGCCTTTTGTAACCGATGAGTTTCCGTCCGGAACCGTGATACTTTGAAAGAGATTGTCCGTTTTGTACACGAAGTGCATCCAGCTTTTGCCATCACCCTCTCAACTTTTAAACACGTGCTATGTGGGTGAAATGATGATACCATCCCAACTTTCAACCTTTTCAGAGTTCATTTGTAGTGCTTTTCAATTTCAGGGTCATTCAGCTCAAAAAACTCAATAAATGCATGAAAAATAACAAATGATGTTGGGAAGGGTTGAGAATTGATGATGTGGCTTTGAATGTTGCATTTTGAACTAACAAAAAGCCTGGAGTTCAAATAAGTTCAAGAAAATGAAATGCCTTTTGTAACCGATGAGTTTCCGTCCGAAACTGTGATACTTCGAAAGAGACTGTCCGTTTTGTACACGAAGTGCATCTAGCTTTTGTCGTAACCCTCTCAACCTTTTAGCACATGCTATGTGGGTGAAATGATGATACCATGCCAAGTTCCAACCTTTTCAGGGTTCATTTGTAGTGCTTTCCAATTTCAGGGTCATTTAGCTCAAAACAATCAATAACTGCATTAAAAATAACAAATGATGTCGGGAAGGGTTGAAAATTGATGATGTGGCTTTGAATGGTGCATTTTGAACACACAAAAAGCCTGGAGTTCAAATAAGTTCAAGAAAATGAAATGCCTGCTCTAACCGATGAGTTTCCATCCGGAACCCTCGTACTTCGAAAGAGACTGTCCGTTTTGTACACGAAGTGCATCTAGCTTTTGTCGTAACCCTCTCAACTTTTTAGCGCATGCTATGTGGGTGAAATGATGATACCATGCCAAGTTTCAACATTTTGAGAGTTCATTTGTAGTGCTTTTCAATTTCAGGGTCATTTAGCTCAAAACTATCAATAACTGCATGAAAAATAACAAATGATGTCGGGAAGGGTTGAATAATTGATGATGTGGCTTTGAATGATGCATTTTTAACACACAAAAAGCTTGGAGTTCAAATAAGTTCAAGAAAATGAAATGCCTTTTGTAACCGACGAGTTTCCGTCCGGAACCCTTATACTTCGAAAGAGACTGTCCATTTTGTACACGAAGTGCATCCAGCTTTTTCCGTAACCCTCTCAACTTTTTAACACATGCTATGTGGGTGAAATGATGATACCATGCCAACTCTCAACCTTTTTAGAGTTCATTTGTAGTGCTTTTCAATTCCAGGGTCATTTAGCTCAAAAAAATCAATAACTGCATGAAAAATAACAAATGACGTCGGGAAGGGTTGAAAATTGATTATGTGGCTTTGAATGGTGCATTTTCAACACACAAAAAGCCTGGAGTTCAAATAAGCTCAAGAAAATGAAATGTCTTTTGTAACCGATGAGTTTCCGTCCGAAACCTCGAAAGTTCGAAAGAGATTGTTTGTTTTGTACACGAAGTGCATCCAGCTTTTGCCGTAACCGTCTCAACTTTTTAGCGCATGCTATGTGGGTGAAATAATGATACCATGCCAACTACCAACCTTTTCAGAGTTCATTTGTAGTGCGTTTCAATTTCAGGATCATTTACCTCAAAAAAATCAATAACTGCATGAAAAAAAACAAATGATGTCGGGAACGGTTGAAAATTGATGATGTGGCTTTGAATGGTGCATTCTGAAAACACAAAAAGGCTGGAGTTCAAAGAAGTTCAAGAAAATGAAATGCCTTTTGTAACCGACGAGTTTCCGTCCTTAACCCTAATACTGCGAAACGGACTGTCTGTTTTGTACACGAAGTGCATACAAAATTTGCCGTAACCCTCTCAACTATTTAACACATTCTATGTGGGTGAAATGATGATATCATGCCAACTTTCAACCTTTTTAGAGTTCATTTGTAATGCTTTTCAATTTCAGGGTCATTCAGCTCAAAAAAATCAATAACTGCATGAAAATTAACAAATGATGTCGCGAAGGCTTGAAAATTGATGATGTGGCTTTGAATGGTGCATTTTGAACACTCAAAAATCCCGGACTTCAAATAAGTTCAAGAAAATGAAATGTCTTTTGTAACCGATGAGTTTCCGTCCAGAACCGTGATACTTCGAAAGAGAGTATCCATTTTGTACACGAAGTGCATCCAGCTTTTGCCATAACCCTCTCAATTTTTAGCGCATGCTATGTGGGTGAAATTATGATACCATGCCAAGTTTCAACCTTTTGAGAGTTCATTTGTAGTGCTTTTCAATTTCAGGGTCATTTAGCTCAAAAAGATCAATAACTGCATGAAAAATAACAAATGATGTCGGAAGGGTTGAAAATTGATGATGTGGCATTGAATGGTGCATTTTGAGCACACAAAAAGCCTAGAGTTCAAATAAGTTCAAGAAAATGAAATGCCTTCTCTAACCAATGAGTTTCCGTCCGGAACCCTGATTCTTCGAAAGAGACTGTCCGTTTTGTACAAGAAGTGCATCCAGGTTTTGGCGTAATCCTCTCAATTTTTAGCGCATGCTATGTGGGTGAAATGATGATTCCATGCCAAGTTTGAACCTTTTCAGAGTTCATTCGTAGTGCTTTTCAATTTCAGGGTCATTTAGCTCAAAAAAATCAATAACTGCACGAAAAATATCAAATGATGTCGGGAAGGGTTGAAAATTGATGATGTGGCTTTGAACGGTGCATTTTGAACACACAAAAAGCCTGGAGTTCAAATAAGTTCAAGAAAATGAAATGCCTTCTCTAACCGATGAGTTTCGATCCGGAACCCTCATACTTCGAAAGAGATTGTCCGTTTTGTACACGAAGTGCATCTAGCTTTTGTCGTAACCCTCTCAACTTTTTAGCGCATGCTATGTGGGTGAAATAATGATACCATGCCAAGTTTCAACATTTTGAGAGTTCATTTGTACTGCTTTTCAATTCCAGTGTCATTTAGCTCAAAAAGATCAATAACTGGATGAAAAATAACAAATGATATCGGGACGGGTTGAAAATTGATGATGTGGCTTTGAATGGTGCATTTTGAACACACAAAAAGCTTGGAGTTCAAATAAGTTCAATAAAATGAAATGCCTTTTGTAACCGATGAGTTTTCGTCCGAAACCCGAAAACTTCAAAAGAGATTTTCCATTTTGTACACGAAGTGCATCCAGCTTTTGTCGTAACCCTCTCAACTTTTTAGCACATGCTATGTGGGTGAAATGATGATACCATGCCAACTTTGAACCTTTTCAGAGTTCATTTGTAGTGCTTTTCAATTTCAGGGTCATTTAGCTCAAAAAAATCAATAACTGCATTAAAACTAACAAATGATGTCGGGAACGGCTGAAAATTGATGATATGGCTTTGAATGGTGCATTTTGAAAACACAAAAAGCGTGGAGTTCAAATAAGTTCAAGAAAATGGAATGCCTTTTGTATCCGACGAGTTTCCGTCCGGAACCCTAATACTTCGAAAGAGACTGTCTGTTTTGTACACGAAATGCATCCAGCTTTTTCCGTAACCCTCTCAATTTTTTAGCACAAGCTTTGTGGGTGAAATGATGATACCATGCCAAGTTTAAAACTTTTGAGAGTTCATTTGTAGTCCTTTTCAATTTGAGGGTCATTTAGCTTAAAAAATCAATAACTGCATGAAAAATAACAAATGATGTCGGGAAGCATTGAAAATTGATGATGTGGCTTTGAATGGTGCATTTTGAACACACAAAAAGCCCGGACTTCAAATGAGCTCAAGAAAATGAAATGCCTTTTGTAACCGATGAGTTTCCGTCCGGAACCCTAATACTTCGAAAGAGAATGTCCGTTTTGTACACGAAATGCTTCCAGCTTTTGCCATAACCCTCTCAACTTTTTGCCACATGCTATGTGGGTGAAATGATGATACCATGCCAAGTTTCCAACTTTTGAGAGTTCATTAGTAGTGCTTTTCAATTTCAGGGTCATTTAGATAAAAAAAATCAATAACTGCATGAAAAATAACAAATGATGTCGAGAGGGTTGAAAATTAATGATGTGGCTTTGAATGGTGCATTTTGAACACTCAAAAATCCTGGAGTTCAAATAACTTCAAGAAAATGAAATGCCTTTTGTAACCGATGAGTTTCCGTCTAGAACCCTGATACTTCGAAAGAGATTGTCCGTTTTGTACACAAAGTGCATCCTTCTTTTGCCGTAACCCTCTCAACTTTTTAGCGCATACTATGTGGGTGAAATGATGATACCATGCCAACTTTGAACCTTTTCAGAGGTCATTTGTAGTGCTTTTCAATGTCAGGGTCATTTAGCTCAAAAAATCAATAACTACATTAAAAATAACAAATGATGTCGGGAACGGTTGAAAATTGATGATATGGCTTTGAATGGTGCATTTTGAAAACACAAAAAGCCTAGAGTTCAAATAAGTTCAAGAAAATGAAATGCCTTTTGTAACCGACGATTTTTCGTCCGGAACCCTAATACTTCGAAAGAAACTGTCCGTTTTGTACACGAAATGCATCCAGCTTTTTCCGTAACCCTCTCAACTTTTTAGCACAAGCTATGTGGGTGAAATGATGATACCATGCCAAGTTTCAACCTTTTCAGAGTTCATTTGTAGTGCTTTTGAATTTCAGGGTCATTTAGCTAAAAAAATCAATAACTGCATGAAAAATAACAAATGATGTCGGGAAGGGTTGAAAATTGATGATGTGGCTTTGAATGGTGCGTTTTGAACACACAAAAAGCCCGGACTTCAAATAAGCTCAAGAAAATGAAATGCCTTTTGTAACCGATGAGTTTCCGTCCGGAACCCTAATACTTCGAAAGAGACTGTCCGTTTTGTACACGAAATGCATCCAGCTTTTGCCGTAACCCTCTCAACTTTTTGGCACATGCTATGTGGGTGAAATTATGATACCATGCCAAGTTTCAAACTTTTTAGAGTTCATTAGTAGTGCTTTTCAATTTCAGGGTCATTTAGATAAAAAAATCAATAACTGCATGAAAAATAACAAATGATGTCGAGAAGGGTTGAAAATTAATGATGTGGCTTTGAATGGTGCATTTTGAACACACAAAAATCCTGGAGTACAAATAACTTCAAGAAAATGAAATGCCTTTTGTAACCGATGAGTGTCCGTCTAGAACCCTGATACTTCGAAAGAGACTGTCCGTTTTGTACACAAAGTGCATCCTTCTTTTGTCGTAAACCTCTCAACTTTTTAGCGCATGCTATGTGGGTGAAATGATGATACCATGCCAACTTTGAACCTTTCAGAGTTTATTTGTAGTGCTTTTCAATTTCAGGATCATTTAGCTCAAAAAAATCAATAACTGCATGAAAAATAACAAATGATGTCAGGAACGGCTGAAAATTGATGATATGGCTTTGAATGGTGCATTTTGAAAACACAAAAAGCCTGGAGTTCAAATAAGTTGAAGAAAATGAAATGCCTTTTCCAACCGACGAGTTTCCGTCCGGAACCTTGATACTTCGAAAGAGACTGTCTGTTTTGTACACGAAGTGCATCCAGCTTTTTCCGTAACCCTCTCAACTTTTTAGCACAAGCTATGTGCGTGAAATGATGATACCAAGCCAAGTTTCAAACTTTTGAGAGTTCATTTGTAGTGCTTTTCAATTTCAGGGTCATTTAGCTAAAAAAATCAATAACTGCATGAAAAATAACAAATGATGTCGGGAAGGGTTAAAAATTGATGATGTGGCTTTGAATGGTGCATTTTCAACACACAAAAAGCCCGGACTTCAAATAAGCTCAAGAAAATGAAATGCCTTTTTTAACCGATGAGTTTCCGTGCGGAACCCTAATACTTCGAAAGAGACTGTCCGTTTTGTACACGAAATGCATCCAGCTTTTGCTGTAACCCTGTCAACTTTTTGGCACATGCTATGTGGGTGAAATGATGATACCATGCCAAGTTTCAAAATTTTGAGAGTTCATTAGTAGTGCTTTTCAATTTCAGGGTCATTTAGATAAAAAAATCAATAACTGCATGAAAAATAACAAATGATGTCGAGAAGGGTTGAAAATTAATGATGTGGCTTTGAATGGTGCATTTTGAACACACAAAAATCCTGGAGTTCAAATAACTTCAAGAAAATGAAATTCCTTTTGTAACCGATGAGTTTCCGTCTAGAACCCTGATACTTCGAAAGAGACTGTCCGTTTTGTACACAAAGTGCATCCATCTTTTGCCGTAACCCTCTCAACTTTTTAGCGCATGCTATGTGAGTGAAATGATGATACGATGCCAATTTTGAACCTTTTCAGAGCTTATTTTTAGTGCTTTTCAATTTCAGGATCATTTAGCTCAAAAAAATCAATAACTGCATGAAAAATAACAAATGATGTCGGGAACGGTTGAAAATTGATGATATGGCTTTGAATGGTGCATTTTGAAAACACAAAAAGCCTGGAGTTCACATAAGTTCAAGAAAATGAAATGCCTATTCTAACCGACGAGTTTCCGCCCGGAACCTTCATACTTCGAAAGAGACTGTCCGTTTTGTACACGAAGTGCATCCAGCTTTTCCCGTAACCCTCTCAACTTTTTAGCACAAGCTATGTGGGTGAAATGATGATACCATGCCAAGTTTCAAACTTTTGAGAGTTCATTTGTAGTGCTTTTCAATTTCAGGGTCATTTAGCTAAACAAATCAATAACTGCACGGAAAATAACAAATGATGTCGGGAAGGGTTGAAAATTGATGATGTGGCTTTGAATGGTGCATTTTGAACACACAAAAAGCCCGGACTTCAAATAAGCTCAAGAAAATGAAATGCCTTTTGTAACCGATGAGTTTCCGTCCGGAACCCTAATACTTCGAAAGAGACTGTCCATTTTGTACACGAAATGCATCCAGCTTTTGCCGTAACCCTCTCAACTTTTTGGCACATGCTATGTGGGTGAAATTATGATACCATGCCAAGTTTCAAACTTTTGAGAGTTCATTAGTAGTGCTTTCAATTTCAGGGTCATTTAGATAAAAAAATCAATAACTGCATGAAAAATAACAAATGATGTCGAGAAGGCTTGAAAATTAATGATGTGGCTTTAAATGGTGCATTTTGAACACACAATAATCCTGGAGTTCAAATAACTTCAAGAAAATGAAATGCCTTTTGTAACCGATGAGTTTCCGTCTAGAACCCTGATACTTCGAAAGAGACTGTCCGTTTTCTACACAAAGTGCATCCATCTTTTGCCGTAACCCTCTAAACTTTTTAGCGCATGCTATGTGGGTGAAATGATGATACCATACCAACTTTGAACCTTTTCAGAGTTCATTTGTAGTGCTTTTTCAATTTCAGGGTCATTTAGCTAAAAAAATCAATAACTGCATGAAAAATAACAAATGATGTCGGGAAGGGTTGAAAATTGATGATGCGGCTTTGAATGGTGTATTTTGAACACACAAAAAGCCCGGACTTCAAATGAGCTCAAGAAAATGAAGTGCCTTTTGTAACCGATGAGTTTCCATCCGAAACCCTAATACTTCGAAAGAGACTGTCCGTTTTGTACACGAAATGCATCCAGCTTTTTCCGTAACCCTCTCAACTTTTTAGCACATGCAATGTGGGTGAAATTATGATACCATGCCAAGTTTCAAACTTTTGAGAGTTCATTAGTAGTGCTTTTCAATTTCAGGGTCATTTAGATAAAAAATCAATAACTGCATGAAAAATAACAAATGATGTCGAGAAGGGTTGAAAATTAATGATGTGGCTTTGAATGCAGCATTTTGAACATACAAAAATCCTGGAGTTCAAATAACTTCAAGAAAATGAAATGCCTTTTGTAACCGATGAGTTTCTGTCTAGAACCCTGATACTTCGAAAGAGACTGTCCGTTTTGTACACAAAGTGCATCCATCTTTTGCCGTAACCCTCTCAACTTTTTAGCGCATGCTATGTGGGTGAAATGATGATACCATGCCAACTTTGAACCTTTTCAGAGTTCATTTGTAGTGCTTTTCAATTTCAGGGTCATTTAGCTAAAAAAATCAATAACTGCATGAAAAATAACAAATGATGCCGGGAAGGGTTGAAAATTGATGATGTGGCTTTGAATGGTGCATTTTGAACACACAAAAAGCCCGGACTTCAAATAAGCTCAAGAAAATGAAATGCCTTTTATAACCGATGACTTTCCGTCCGGAACCCTAATACTTCGAAAGAGACTGTCCGTTTTGTACACGAAATGCATCCAGCTTTTGCCGTAACCCTCTCAACTTTTTGGCACATGCTATGTGGGTGAAATTATGATACCATGCCAAGTTTCAAACTTTTGAGAGTTCATTAGTAGTGCTTTTCAATTTCAGGGTCATTTAGATAAAAAATCAATAACTGCATGAAAAATAACAAATGATGTTGAGAAGGGTTGAAAATTAATGATGTGGCTTTGAATGGTTCATTTTGAACACACAAAAATCCTGGAGTTCAAATAACTTCAAGAAAATGAAATGCCTTTTGTAACCGATGAGTTTCCGTCCGAAACCCTAAAACTTCAAAAGAGATTGTCCGTTTTGTACACGAAGTGCATCCAGCTTTTGTCAAGACCCTCTCAACTTTTTAGCACATGCTATGTGCGTGAAATGATGATACCATGTCAAGTCTCAACCTTTTCAGAGTTTATTTGTAGTGCTTTTCAATTTCAGGGTCATATAGATCAAAAAAATCAATAACTGCATGAAAAATAATAGATGATGTCGGGAATGGTTGAAAATTGATGATGTAGCTTTGAATGATGCATTTTGAAAACACAAAAATCCAGGAGTTCAAATAAGTTCAAGAAAATGAAATGCCTTTTGTAACCGACGAGTTTCCGTCCGGAACCTTGATACTTCGAAAGAGACTGTCTGTTTTGTACACAAAGTGCATCCAGCTTTTGCAGTAACCCTCTCAACTTTTTAGCACATGCTATGTGGGTGAAATTATGATACCATGCCAAGTTTAGAACTTTTGAGAGTTCATTTGTAGTGCTTTTCAATTTCACGGTCATTTAGCTCAAAAAAAAATCAATAACTGCATGAAAAATAACAAATGATGTCCGGAAGGGTTGAAAATTGATGATGTGGCCTTGAATGGTGCATTTTGAACACACAAAAATCCTGGAGTTCAAATAACTGCAAGGAAATGAAATGCCTTTTGTAGCCGACGAGTTTCCATCCGGAACCCTGATACTTGGAAAGAGACTGTCCGTTTTGTACACGAAGTGCATCCAGCTTTTGTCGTAATCCTCTCAACTTTTTAGTGTATGCTATATGGGTGAAATGATGATACCATGCCAAGTTTCAACCTTTTGAGAGTTCATTTGTAGTGCTTTTCAATTTCATGGACGTTTAGGTCAAAAAAATCAATAATTGCATGAAAAATAACAAATGATGTCGAGAAGGGTTGAAATTGATGATATGGCTTTGAATGGTGCATTTTGAACACGAAAAAATCCTCGAGTTCAAATAACTGCAAGAAAATGAAATGCCTTTGTAACCGACGAGTTTCCATCGGGAACCCTCATACTTCGAAAGAGATTTTCCGTTTTGTACATGAAGTGCATCCAGCTTTTGCCGTAACTCTCTCATCTTTTTAGCGCATGCTATGTGGGTGAAATGATGATACCATGTCAAGTTTCAACCTTTTCACAGTTTATTTGTAGTGCTTTTCAATTTCAGGGTCATATAGATCAAAAAAATCAATAACTGCATGAAAAATAACAGATGATGTCGGGAATGGTTGAAAATTGATGATGTGGCTTGGAATGATGCATATTGAAAACACCAAAAGCCAGGAGTTCAAATAAGTTCAAGAAAATGAAATGTCTTTTGTAACCGACGAGTTTCCGTCTGGAACCCTGATACTTCGAAAGAGACTGTCTATTTTGTACACAAAGTGCATAGAGCTTTTGCCGTAACCCTCTCAACTTTTTAGCACATGCTATGTGGGTGAAATGATGATACCATGCCAAGTTTCAAACTTTTGAGAGTTCATTTGTAGTGCTTTTTAATTTCACAGTCATCTAGCTCAAAAAAATCAATAACTGCATGAAAAATAACAAATGATGTCGGGAAGGGTTAAAAATTGATGATGTGGTTTTGAATGGTGCATTTTGAACACACAAAAATCCTGGAGTTCAAGTAACTTCAAGAAAATGAAATGCCTTTTGTAGCCGACGAGTTTCCATCCGGAACCCTGATACTTGGAAAGAGACTGTCCGTTTTGTACACGAAGTACATCCAGCTTTTGTCGTAATCCTCTCACCTTTTTAGTGCATGCTATGTGGGCGAAATGATGATACCATGCCAAGTTTCAACCTTTTGAGAGTTCATTTGTAGTGCTTTTCAATTTCAGGGACGTTTAGCTCAAAAAAATCAATAATTGCATGAAAAATAACAAATGATGTCGAGAAGGGTTGAAATTGATGATATGGCTTTGAATGTTGCATTTTGAACACGAAAAAATCCTCGAGTTCAAATAACTTCAAGAAAATGAAATGCCTTTTGAAACCGATGAGTTTCCATCCGGAACCCTCATACTTCGAAAGAGAGTGTCCGTTTTGTACACGAAGTGCATCCAGCTAAGTGCATCCAGCTTTTGTCATAATCCTCTCAACTTTTTAGCGCATGCTATGTGGGCGAAATGATGATACCTTGCCAAGTTTCAACATTTTGAGAGTTCATTTGTAGTGCTTTTCAATTTCAGCGTCATTTAGCTCAAAAAAGTCAATAACCGCCCGAAAAATTACAAATGATGTCGGGAAGGGTTGATGATGTGGCTTTGAATGGTGCATTTTGAACACACAAAAAGCCTGGAGTTCAAATAAGTTCAAAAAATGAAATGCCTTCTCTAGCTGATGAGTTTCCATCCGGAACCCTCATACTTCGAAAGAGACTGTCCGTTTTGTACACGAAGTGCATCTTTCTTTTGTCGTAACCCTCTCAACTTTTTAGCGCATGCTATGTGGGTGAAATGATGATACCATGCCAGGTTTCAACATTTTGAGAGTTCATTTGTACTGCTTTTCAATTTCAGGGTCATTTAGCTCAAAAAGATCAATAACTGCATGAAAAATAACAAATGATGTCGGGAAGGGTTAAAAATTGATGATGTGGCTTTGAATGGTGCATTTTTAACACACAAAAATCTTGGAGTTCAAATAAGTTCAAGAAAATGAAATGCCTTTTGTAACCGACGAGTTTCCGTCCGGAACCCTAATACTTCGAAAGAGACTGTCCATTTTGTACACGAAGTGCATCCAGCTTTTGTCGTAACCCTCTCAACTTTTTAACACATTCTATGTGGGTGAAATGATGATACCATTCCAACTTTCAACCTTTTGAGGGTTCATTTGTAGTGCTTTTCAATTACAAGGTCATTTAGCTCAAAAAAATCAATAACTGCATGAAAAATAACAAATGATGTCGGGAAGGGTTGAAAAGTGATGATGTGGCAATGAATGGTGCATTTTGAACACACAAAAAGCCTGGAGTTCAAATAAGTTCAAGAAAATGAAATGCCTTCTCGAACCGATGAGTTTCCATCCGGAACCCTGATACTTCGAAAGAGACTGTCCGTTTTGTACACGAAGTGCATCTAGCTTTGGTCGTAACCCTCTCAACTTTTTAGCGCATGCTATGTGGGTGAAATGATGATACCATGCCAACTTTGAACCTTTTTAGAGTTCGTTTGTAGTGCTTTTCAATTTCAGGGACATTTAGCTCAAAAAAATCAATAACTGCATGAAAAATAACAAATGATGTCGATAACGTATGAAAATTGATGATGTGGCATTGAATGGTGCATTTTGAAAACACAAAAAGGCTGGAGTTCAAATAAGTTCAAGAAAATGAAATGCCTTTTGTAACCGATGAGTTTCCGTCCGAAACCCTGATACTTCGAAAGAGACTGTCCGTTTTGTACGCTAAGTGCATCCTGCTTTTGCCGTAACCCTCTCAACTTTTTAGCACATGCTATGTGGGTGAAATGATGATACCATGCCAAGTTTCAAACTTTTGAGAGTTCATTTGTAGTGCTTGTCAATTTCAGGGTCATTTAGCTAAAAAAATCAATAACTGCATGATAAATAACAAATGATGTCGGGAAGGGTTGAAAATTGATGATGTGGCTTTGAATCGTGCATTTTGAACACACAAAAAGCACGGACTTCAAATAAGCTCAAGAAAATGAAATGCCTTTTGTAACCGATAAGTTTCCGTCCGGAACCCTAATACTTCGAAAGAGACTGTCCGTTTTGTACACGAAGTGCATCCATCTTTTGTCGTAACCCTCTCAACATTTTAGCGCATGCTATGTGGGTGAAATGATGATACCATGCCAACTTTCAACCTTTTCAGAGATCATTTGTAGTGCTTTTCAATTTCAGGGTCATTTAGCTCAAAAAAATCAATAACTGCATTAAAAATAACAAATGATGTCGGGAACGGTTGAAAATTGATGATGTGGATTTGAATGGTGCATTTTGAAAACACAAAAAGCCTGGAGTTCAAATAAGTTCAAGAAAATTAAATGCCTTTTGTAACCGACGAGTTTCCGTCCGAAACCCTGATACTTCGAAAGAGACTATCCGTTTTGTACACGAAAGGCATCCAGCTTTTGCCGTAACCCTCTCAACTTTTTAGCACATGCTATGTGGGTGAAATGATGATACCATGCCAAGTTTCAAACTTTTGAGAGTTCATTTGTAGTACTTTTCAATTTCAAGGGTATTTAGCTAATAAAAATCAATAACTGCATGAAAAATAACAAATGATGTCGAGAAGGGTTGAAAATTGATGATGTGGCTTTGAATGGTGCATTTTGAACACACAAAAATCCTGGAGTTCAAATAACTTCAAGAAAATGAAATGCCTTTTGTAGCCGACGAGTTTCCATCCGGAACCCTGATATTTGGAAAGAGACTATCCGTTTTGTACACGAAGTGCATGCATCTTTTGCCGTAACCCTCTCAACTTTTTAGCGCATGCTATGTAGGTGAAATGATGATACCATGCCCACTTTGAACCTTTTCAGAGTTCATTTGTAGTGCTTTTCAATTCTAGGGTCATTTAGCTAAATTTTTTTTAATAACTGCATGAAAAATAAAAAATGATATCGGGAACGGTTGAAAATTGATGATATGGCTTTGAATGGTGCATTTTGAAAACACAAAAAGCTTGGAGTTCAAATAAGTTCAAGAAAATGAAATGCCTTTTGTAACCGACGAGTTTCCGTCTGGAACCCTGATACTTCGAAAGAGACTGTCCGTTTTGTACATGAAGTGCATCCAGCTTTTTCCGTAACCCTCTCCACTTTTTAGCAAAAGCTATGTGGGTGAAATGATGATACCATGCCAAGTTTCAAACTTTTGAGAGTTCATTTGTAGTGCTTTTCAATTTCAGGGTCATTTAGCTAAAAAAATCAATAACTGCATGAAAAATAACATATGATGTCGGGAAGGGTTGAAAATTGATGATGTGGCTTTGAATGGTCCATTTTCAACACACAAGAAGCCCGGACTTCAAATAAGCTCAAGAAAATGAAATGCCTTTTGTAACCGATGAGTTTCCGTCCCGAACCCTGATACATCAAAAGCGACTGTCCGTTTTGTACACGTAGTGCATCCAGCTTTTGTCGTAACCCTCTCAACTTTTTAGCGCATGCTATGTGGGTGAAATGATGATACCATGCCAACTTTCAACGTTTTGAGAGTTCATTTGTAGTGTTTTTCAATTTCAGGGTCATTTAGCTCAAAAAAATCAATAACTGCATGCAAAATAACTAATGATGTCGGGAAGGCTTGAAAATTGATGATGTCTCTCTGAATGGTGCATTTTGAAAACACAAAAAGCCTGGAGTTCAAATAAGTTCAAAAAAATGAAATGCCTTTTGTAACCGATGAGTTTCAGTCTCGAACCGTGATACTTCCAAAGAGACTGTCCGTTTTGTACACGAAGTGCATCCAGCTTTTGTCGTCAACCTCTCAACTTATAAACACATGCAATGTGGGTGAAATGAAGATACCATGCCAACTTTCAATCTTTTCAGAGTTCATTTGTTGTGCTTTTCAATTTCAGGGTCATTTAGCTCAAAAAAATCAATAACTGCATGAAAAATAACAAATGATGTGGGGAAGGGTTGAAAATTGATGATGTGGCTTTGAATGGTGCATTTTGAACACACAAAAAGCCTGGAGTTCAAATAAGTTCAAAAAAATGAAATGCCTTTTCTAACCGATGAGTTCCCATCCGGAACCCTGATACTTCAAAACCGACTGTCCGTTTTGTACACGAAGTGCATCCAGCTTTTGTCGTAATCCTCTCAACTTGTTACCGCATCCTATGTGGGTGAAATGATGATACCATGCCAATTTTCAACCTTTTGAGAGTTCAGTTGTAGTGCTTTTCAATTTCAGGGTCATTTAGCTCAAAAAAGTCAATAACTGCATGAAAAATAACAAATGATGTCGGGAAGGGTTGAAAATTGATGATGTGGCTTTGAATGGTGCATTTTGAAAACACAAAAAGCCTGGAGTTCAAATAAGTTCAAGAAAATGAAATGCCTTTTGTAACCGATGAGTTTCCGTCCGGATCCCCGATACTTCGAAAGAGACTGTTCGTTTTGTACACGAAGTGCATCCAGCTTTTGCTGTAACCTTCTCAACATTTAAACACAAGCTATGTGGGTGAAATGATGATACCATGCCAAGTTTCAAACTTTTGAGAGTTCATTTGTAGTGCTTTTCAATTCCAGTGTCATTTAGCTCAAAAAAAATCAATAAATGCATGAAAAATCACAAATGATGTCGGGAATGGTTGAAAATTGATGATGTGGCTTTGAATGGTGCATTTTGAACATAGAAAAAGCCCGGACTTGAAATAAGCTCAAGAAAATGAAATGCCATTTGTAACCGATGAGTTTCCATCCGAAACCCTGAAACTTCAAAGAGATTGTCCGTTTTGTACACAAAGTCATCCAGCTTTTGCCGTAACCCTCTCAACTTTTGAGCGCATGCTATGTGGGTGAAATGATGATACCATGCCAACTTTCAACCTTTTCAGAGTTCATTTGTAGTGCTTTTCAATTTCAGGGTCATTTAGCTCAAAAAAATCAATAACTGCATGAAAAATAACTCATGATGTCGGGAACGGTTGAAAATTGATGATTTGGCTTTGAATGGTGCATTTTGAAAACACAAAAAGCTTGGAGTTAAAATAAGCTCAAGAAATGAAATGCCTTTTGTAACCAACGAGTTTCCGTCCGAAACCCTGATACTTGGAAAGAAACTGTCTGTTTTGTACATGAAGTGCATCCAGCTTTTGCCGTAACCCTCTCAACTTTTTAGCACATGCTATGTGGGTGAAATGATGATGCCATGCGAAGTTTGAAACTTTTGAGAGTTCATTTGTAGTGCAGTTCAATTTCACGGTCATTTAGCTCAAAAAATCAATAACTGCATGAAAAATAACAAATGATGGCGGGACGGGTTGAAAATTGATGATGTGGCTTTGAATGGTGCATTCTGAACACACAAAAAGCCCGGACTTCAACTAAGCTCAAGAAAATAAAATGCCTTTTGTAACCTATGAGTTTCCGTCCGAAACCCTAAAACTTCAAAAGAGATTGTCCGTTTTGTACACGAAGTGCATCCAGCTTTTGTCGTGACCCTCTCAACATTTTAGCACATGCTATGTGCGTGAAATGATGATACCATGCCAACTTGCAACCTTTCCAGAGTTCATTTGTAGTGCTTTTCAATTTTAGGGTCATTTAGCTCAAAAAAATCAATAACTGCATTAAAAATAACAAATTATGTCGGGAACGGTTGAGAATTGATGATGTGGCTATGAATGGTGCATTTTGAAAACACAAAAAGCCTGGAGTTCAAATAAGTTCAAGAAAATGAAATGCCATTTGTAGCCGAAGAGTTTCCGTCCGGAACCCTAATACTTCGAAAGAGACTATCCGTTTTGTACACGAAATGCATCCAGCTTTTGCCGTAACCCTCTCAAATTTTTGGCACATGCTATGTGGGTGAAATGATGATACCATGCCAAGTTTCAAACTTTTGAGAGTTCATTAGTAGTGCTTTTCAATTTCAGGGTCATTTAGATAAAAAAATCAATAACTTAATGAAAAATAACAAATGATGTCGAGAAGGGTATAAAATTGATGATGTGGCTTTGAATGGTGCATTTTGAACACACAAAAATCCTGGAGTTCAAATAACTTCAAGAAAATGAAATGCCTTTCGTAGCCGATGAGTTTCCATCCGGAACCCTGATATTTGGAAAGAGACTATCCGTTTTGTACATGAAGTGCATCTAGCTTTTGTCGTAATCCTCTCAACTTTTTAGTGCATGCTATGTGGGTGAAATGATGATACCATGCCAAGTTTCAACCTTTTGAGAGTTCATTTGTAGTGCTTTTCAATTTCAGGGACGTTTAGCTCAAAAAAATCAATAACTGCATGAAAAATAACAAATGATGTTGAGAAGGGTTGAAAATTGATGATGTGGCTTTGAATGGTGCATTTTGAAAACACAAAAAGTCTGGAGTTCAAATAAGTTCAAGAAAATGAAATGCCTTTTGTAGCCGACGAGTTTCCGTCCGGAACCCTAATACTTCGAAAGAGACTATCCGTTATGTACACGAAATGCATCCAGCTTTTGCCGTAACCCTCTCAACTTTTCGGCACATGCTATGTGGGTGAAATGATGATACCATGCCAAGTTTCAAACTTTTGAGAGTTCATTAGTAGTGCTTTTCAATTTCAGGGTCATTTAGATAAAAAAATCAATAACTTAATGAAAAATAACAAATGATGTCGCGAAGGGTTGAAAATTGATGATGTGGCTTTGAATGGTGCATTTTGAACACACAAAAATCCTGGAGTTCAAATAACTTCAAGAAAATGAAATGCCTTTTGTAGCCGACGAGTTTCCATCCGGAACCCTGATATTTGGAAAGAGACTATCCGTTTTGTACATGAAGTGCATCTAGGTTTTGTCGTAATCCTCTAAACTTTTTAGTGCATGCTATGTGGGTGAAATGATGATACCATGCCAAGTTTCAACCTTTTGAGAGTTCATTTGTAGTGCTTTTCAATTTCAGGGACGTTTAGCTCAAAAAAATCAATAACTGCATGAAAAATAACAAATGATGTCGAGAAGGGTTGAAAATTGATGATGTGGCTTTGAATGGTGCATTTTGAAAACACAAAAAGCCTGGAGTTCAAATAAGTTCAAGAAAATGAAATGCCTTTTGTAGCCGACGAGTTTCCGTCCGGAACCCTAATACTTCGAAAGAGACTATCCGTTATGTACACGAAATGCATCCAGCTTTTGCCGTAACCCTCTCAACTTTTCGGCACATGCTATGTGGGTGAAATGATGATACCATGCCAAGTTTCAAACTTTTGAGAGTTCATTAGTAGTGCTTTTCAATTTCAGGGTCATTTAGATAAAAAAATCAATAACTTAATGAAAAATAACAAATGATGTCGCGAAGGGTTGAAAATTGATGATGTGGCTTTGAATGGTGCATTTTGAACACACAAAAATCCTGGAGTTCAAATAACTTCAAGAAAATGAAATGCCTTTTGTAGCCGACGAGTTTCCATCCGGAACCCTGATATTTGGAAAGAGACTATCCGTTTTGTACATGAAGTGCATCTAGGTTTTGTCGTAATCCTCTAAACTTTTTAGTGCATGCTATGTGGGTGAAATGATGATACCATGCCAAGTTTCAACCTTTTGAGAGTTCATTTGTAGTGCTTTTCAATTTCAGGGACGTTTAGCTCAAAAAAATCAATAACTGCATGAAAAATAACAAATGATGTCGAGAAGGGTTGAAAATTGATGATGTGGCTTTGAATGGTGCATTTTGAAAACACAAAAAGCTTGGAGTTCAAATAAGTTCAAGAAAATGAAATGCCTTTTGTAGCCGACGAGTTTCCGTTCGGAACCCTAATACTTCGAAAGAGACTATCCGTTATGTACACGAAATGCATCCAGCTTTTGCCGTAACCCTCTCAACTTTTCGGCACATGCTATGTGGGTGAAATGATGATACCATGCCAAGTTTCAAACTTTTGAGAGTTCATTAGTAGTGCTTTTCAATTTCAGGGTCATTTAGATAAAAAAATCAATAACTTAATGAAAAATAACAAATGATATCGCGAAGGGTTGAAAATTGATGATGTGGCTTTGAATGGTGCATTTTGAACACACAAAAATCCCGGAGTTCAAATAACTTCAAGAAAATGAAATGCCTTTTGTAGCCGACGAGTTTCCATCCGGAACCCTGATATTTGGAAAGAGACTATCCGTTTTGTACATGAAGTGCATCTAGCTTTTGTCGTAATCCTCTCAACTTTTTAGTGCATGCTATGTGGGTGAAATGATGATACCATGCCAAGTTTCGACCTTTTGAGAGTACATTTGTAGTGCTTTTCAATTTCAGGGACGTTTAGCTCAAAAAAATCAATAACTGCATGAAAAATAACAAATGATGTCGAGAAGGGTTGAAAATTGATGATGTGGCTTTGAATGGTGCATTTTGAAAATACAAAAAGCCTGGAGTTCAAATAAGTTCAAGAAAATGAAATGCCTTTTGTAGCCGACGAGTTTTCGTCCGGAACCCTAATACTTCGAAAGAGACTATCCGTTATGTACACAAAATTCATACAGCTTTTTCCGTAACCCTCTCAACTTTTTGGCACATGCTATGTGGGTGAAATGATGATACCATGCCAAGTTTCAAACTTTTGAGAGTTCATTAGTAGTGCTTTTCAATTTCAGGGTCATTTAGATAAAAAAATCAATAACTTAATGAAAAATAACAAATGATGTCGAGAAGGGTTGAAAAATTGATGATGTGGCTTTGAATGGTGCATTTTGAACACACAAAAATCCTGGAGTTCAGATAACTTCAAGAAAATGAAATGCCTTTTGTAACCGATGAGTTTCCGTCTAGAACCCTGATACTTCGAAAGAGACTGTCCGTTTTGTACACAAAGTGCATCTATATTTTGCCGTAACCCTCTCAACTTTTTAGCGCATGCTATGTGGGTGAAATGATGATACCATGCCAACTTTCAACCTTTTGAGAGTTCATTTGTAGTGCTTTTCAATTCCAGTGTCATTTAGCTCAAAAAAAATCAATAAATGCATGAAAAATAACAAATGATTTCGGGAATGGTTGAAAATTGATGATGTGGCTTTGAATGGTGCATTTTGAACACAGAAAAAGCCCGGACTTCAAATAAGCTCAAGAAAATGAAGTGCCATTTGTAACCGATGAGTTTCCATCCGAAACCCTGAAACTTCAAAGAGATTGTCCGTTTTGTACACGAAGTCATCCAGCTTTTGCCGTAACCCTCTCAACTTTTGAGCGCATGCTATGTGGGTGAAATGATGATACCATGCCAACTTTCAACCTTTTCAGAGTTCATTTGTAGTGCTTTTCAATTTCAGGGTCATTTAGCTCAAAAAAATCAATAACTGCATGAAAAATAACTCATGATGTCGGGAACAGTTGAAAATTGATGATGTGGCTTTGAATGGTGCATATTGAAAACACAAAAAGCCTGGAGTTAAAATAAGTTCAAGAAATGAAATGCCTTTTGTAACCAACGAGTTTCCGTGTGAAACCCTGATACTTGGAAAGAAACTGTCCGTTTTGTACACGAAGTGCATCCAGCTTTTGTCGTAACCCTCTCAACTTTTTAGCACATGCTATGTGGGTCAAATGATGATACCATGCGAAGTTTGAAACTTTTGAGAGTTCATTTGTAGTGCTTTTCAATTTCACGGTCATTTAGCTCAAAAAAATCAATAACTGCATGAAAAATAACAAATGATGGCGGGACGGGTTGAAAATTGATGATGTGGCTTTGAATGGTGCATTCTGAACACACAAAAATCCCGGACTTCAACTAAGCTCAAGAAAATAAAATGCCTTTTGTAACCGATGGGTTTCCGTCCGAAACCCTAAAACTTCAAAAGAGATTATCCGTTTTGTACACGAAGTGCATCCAGCTTTTGCCGTCACCCTCTCAACTTTTAAACACATGCTATGTGGGTGAAATGATCATACCATGCCAACTTTCAACCTTTTCAGAGTTCATTTGTTGTGCTTTCCAATTTCAGGGTCATTTAGCTCAAAAAAATCAATAACTGCATGAAAAATAACAAATGATTTCGGGAAGGGTTGAAAATTGATGATGTGGCTTTGAATGGTGCATTTTGAATGCACAAAAAGCCTGGAGTTCAAATAAGCTCAAGAAAATGAAATGCCTTTTGGAACCGACGAGTTTCCGTCCGGAACCCTGATACTTCGAAAGAGACTGTCCGTTTTGTACACGAAGTGCATCCAGCCTTTGTCGTAACCCTCTCAACTTTTGAACACATGCTATGTTGGTGAAATGATGATACCATGCGAACTTTCAACCTTTTCAGAGTTCATTTGTAGTGCTTTTCAATTTCAGGGTCATTCAGCTACAAAAATCAATAACTGCATGAAAAATAACAAATGATGTCGGGAAGGGTTGAAAATTGAGGATGTGGCTTTGAATGGTGCAGTTTGCATACACAAAAAGCCTGGAGTTGCAATAAGTTCAAGAAAATGAAATGTATTTTGTAACAGATGAATTTTTGTCTGAAACCCTCATACTTCGAAAGAGACTGTCTGTTTTGTACACGAAGTGCATCCAGCTTTTGCCGTAACCCTCTCAACTTTTTACCACATGCTATGTGGGTCAAATGATGATACCATGCCAACTTTCAACCTTTTCAGAGTTCATTTGTAGTGCTTTTGAATTTCAGGGTCTTTTGGCTCAAAAAAATCAATAACTGCATGAAAAATAACAAATGATGTCGGGAAGGGTTGAAATTTGATGATGTGGCTTTGAATAGTGAATTTTCAACACATAAAAATCCTGGAATGCAAATAAGTTCAAGAAAATGAAATGCCTTTTGTAACCGATGAGTTTCTGTACGGAACCCTAATACTTCTAAAGAGACTGTCCGTTTTGTACACGAAGTGCATCCAGCTTTTGCCATAACCCTCTCAACTTTTTAGCACATGCTATGTGGGTGAAATGATGATACCATGCCAAGTTTCCACCTTTTCAGAGTTGATTTGTAGTGATTTTTAATTTTAGGGTCATTTAGCTAAAAAAATCAATAACTACATGAAAAATAACAAATGATGTCGGGAAGGGTTGAAAATTGATGATGTGGCTTTGAATGGTGCATTTTGAACACACAAAAAGCCTGGAGTTCAAATAAGTTCAAGAAAATGAAATGCCTTTTGTAACCGATGAGTTTCTGTTCGGAATACTCATACTTCGAAAGAGACGGTCCGTTTTGTACACGAAGTGCATCTAGCTTTTGCCGTAACCCTCTCAAATTTTTAACACACATGCTATGTGGGTGAAATAATGATACCATGCCAACTTTCAACCTTTTCAGAGTTCATTTGTAGTGCTTTTCAATTTCAAGGTCATTTAGCTCAAAAAAATCAATAACTGCATGAAAAATAACAAATGATGTCGGGAAGGGTTGAAAATTGATGATGTGGCTTTGAATGGTGCATTTTGAATGCACAAAAAGCCTGGAGTTCAAATAAGCTCAAGAAAATGAAATGCCTTTTGGAACCGATGAGTTTCCGTCCGGAACCCTGATACTTCGAAAGAGACTGTCCGTTTTGTACACGAAGTGCATCCAGCTTTTGTCGTAACCCTCTCAACTTTTTAACACATGCTATGTGGGTGAAATGATGATACCATGCCAAGTTTCCACCTTTTCAGAGTTGATTTGTAGTGCTTTTCAATTTTAGGGTCATTTAGCTCAAAAAAATCAATAACTACATGAAAAATTACAAATGATGTCGGGAAGGGTTGAAAATTGATGACGTGGCTTTGAATGGTGCATTTTGAACACACAAAAAGCCAGGAGTTCAAATAAGTTCAAGAAAATGAAATGCCTTTGTAACCAATGAGTTTCCGTCCGGAACCTTGATACTTCGAAAGAGACTGTCCGTTTTGTACCCGAAGTGCATCCAACTTTTGCCATAACCCTCTCAACTTTTTAATAGATGCTATGTGGGTGAAATTATGATACCATGCCAACTTTCCACCTTTTCAGAGTTCATTTGTAGTGCTTTTCAATTTCACGGTCATTTAGCTGAACGAAATCAATAATGGCATGAAAAATAACAAATGATGTCGGGAAGGGTTCAAAATTGATGATGTGGATTTTAATGGTGCATTTTGAACACACAAAAAGCCTGGAGTTCAAATAAGTTCAAGAAAATAAAATGCCTTTTGTAACTGATGAGTTTCCGTCCGAAACCCTGATATTTCGAAAGGGACTGTCCGTTTTGTACACGAAGTGCATCAAGGTTTTTCTGTAAGCCTCTCAACTTTTTAACACATGCTATGTGGATGAAATCATGATACCATGCCAACTTTCAACCTTTTCAGAGTTCATTTGTAGTGCTTTTCAATTTCAGGGTCATTTAGCTGGAAAAAAATCAATAACTGCATGAAAAATAACAAATGATGTCAGGAAGGGTTGAAAATTGATGATGTGGCTTTGAATGGTGCATTTTGAATGCACAAAAAGCCTGGAGTTCAAATAAGCTGAAGAAAATGAAATGCCTTTTTGAACCGATGAGTTTCCGTCCGGAACCCTGATACTTCGAAAGAGACTCTCGTTTTGTACACGAAGTGCATCCAGCTTTTGTCGTAACCCTCTCAACTTTTTAACACATGCTATGTGGGTGAAATGATGATACCATGCGAACTTTCAACCTTTTTAGAGTTCATTTGTAGTGCTTTTCAATTTGAGGGTCATTTAGCTCAAAAAAATCAATAACTGCATGAAAAATAACAAATGATGTCGGGAAGGGTTGAATATTGAGGATGTGGCTTTGAATGGTGCAGTTTGAACACAAAAAAATCCTAGAGTTCAGATAAGTTCAAGAAAATGAAATGCCTTTGTAATAGATGAGTTTCCGTCCGAAATCCTAATACTTCGAAAGAGACTGTCCGTTTTGTACATCAAGTACATCCATCTTTTGCCGTAACCCTCTCAACTTTTTAGAGCATGCTATGTGGGTCAAATGATGATACCATGCCAACTTTCAACCTTTTCACAGTTCATTTGTACTGCTTTTCAATTTTAGGGTCATTCGGTCAAAAAAATCAATAACTGCGTGAAAAATAACTAATGATGTCGGGAACGGTTGAAAATTGATGATGTGGCTTTGAATTGTGAATTTTGAACACACAAAAATCCTAGAGTTCAAATAAGTTCAAGAAAATGAAATGCCTTTTGTAACCGATGAGTTTCCATCTGGAACCCTGATACTTTGAAAGAGACTGTCCGTTTTGTACACGAAGTGCATCCAGCTTTTGTCGTAACCCTCTCAACTTTGTAGCACATGCTATGTGGGTGAAATGATGATACCATGCCAAGTTTCAACCTTTTCAGAGTTGATTTTTAGTGCTTTTCAGTTTTAGGGTCATTTAGCTCAAAAAAATCAATAACTACATGAAAAATAACAAATGATGTCGGGAAGGGTCGAACATTGATGATGTGGCTTTGAATGGTGCATTTTGAACACACAAAAAGCCTGGAGTTCAAATAAGTTCAAGAAAATGAAATGCCTTTTGTAACCGATGAGTTTCCGTTCGGAACCTTGATACTTTGAAAGAGACTGTCCGTTTTGTACACGAAGTGCATCCAGCTTTTGCCGTAACCCTCTCAACTTTTTAGCGCATGCTATGTGGGTGAAATGATGATACCATGACAAGTTTCAACCTTTTCTGAGTTCATTTGTAGTCCTTTTCAATTTCAGGGTCATTTAGCTTAAAAAAGTCAATAACTGCATGGAAAACAACAAATGATGTCGGGAAGGGTTGAAAATTGATGATCTGGCTTTGAATGGTGCATTTTGAAAACACAAAAAGCCTGGAGTTAAAATAAGTTCAAGAAAGGAAATGCCTTTTGTAACCGACGAGTTTCCGTTCGAAACCCTGATACTTCGAAAGAGACTGTCCGTTTTGTACACGAAGTGCATCCAGCTTTTGCCGTAACCCTCTCAACTTTTTAGCACATGCTATGTGGGTGAAATGATGACACCATGCGAAGTTTGAAACTTTTGAGAGTTCATTTGTAGTGCTTTTCAATTTCATGGTCTTTTAGCTCAAAAAATCAATAACTGCATGAAAAATAACAAATGATGGCGGGACGGGTTGAAAATTGATGATGTGGCTTTGAATGGTGCATTTTGAAGACACAAAAATCCTTGAGTTCAAATAACTTCAAGAAAATGAAATGCCTTTTGTAACCGACGAGTTTCCATCCGGAACCCTGATACTTCGAAAGAGACGGTCCGTTTTGTACACGAAGTGCATCCAGCTTTTGTCGTAATCCTCTCAACTTTTTGGCGCATGCTATCTGGGTGAAATGATGATACCATGCCAAGTTTCAACCTTTTGAGAGTTCATTTGTAGTGCTTGACAATTTCAGGTTCATTTAGCTCAAAAAAATCAATAACTGCATGAAAAATAACGAATGATGTCGGGAAGGGTTGAAAATTGATGATGTGGCTTTGAATGGTGCATTTTGAACACCCAAAAAGCCTGGAGTTCAAATAAGTTCAAGAAAATTAAGTGCCTTGTGTAACTGATGAGTTTTTTTCGGAACCATCATACTTCGAAAGAGACTATCCGTTTTGTACACGAAGTGCATCCAGCTTTTTCCGTCACCCTCTCAACTTTTAAACACGTGCTATGTGTGTGAAATGAAGAAACCATGCCAACTTTCAACCTTTTCAGAGTTCATTTGTAGTGCTTTTCAATTTCAGGGTCATTTAGCTCAAAAAAATCAGTAACTGCATGAAAAATAACAAATGATGTCGGGAAGGGTTGAAAATTGATGATGTGGCTTTCAATGTTGCAGTTTGAACACACAAAAATCCTGGAGTTCCAATAAGTCCAAGAAGATGAAATGCCTTTTGTAACCGATGAGTTTCCGTCCAGAACCCTGATACTTCGAAAGAGACGGTCCGTTTTGTACTAGAAGTGCATCTAGCTTTTGCCGTAACCCTCTCAACTTTTTAACACATGCTATGTGGGTGAAATGATGATACCATGCCAACTTTCAACCTTTTCCGAGTTCATTTGTAGTGCTTTTCAATGCCAGTGTCATGTAGCTCAAAAAAATCAATAACTGCATGAAAAGTAACAAATGATGTCAGGAATGGTTGAAAATTGATGATGTGGCTTTGAATGGTGCATTTTGAACATACAAAAAGCCCGGACTTCAAATAAGCTCAAGAAAATGAAATGCAATTTGTAACCGATGAGTTTCCGTCCGAAACCCTGAAACTTCAAAAAAGATTGTCTGTTTAGTACACGAAGTGCGTCCACCTTTTGCCGTAACGCTCTCAACTTTTTAGCGCATGCTATGTGGGTGAAATGATGATACCATGCCAACTTTCAACCTTTTCAGAGTTCATTTGTAGTGCTTTTCAATTTTAGGGTCATTTAGCTCAAAAAATCAATAACTGCATGAAAAATAACAAATGATGTCGAGACGGGTTGAAAATTGATGATGTGGCTCTGAATGGTGCATTTTGAACACACAAAAATCCTGGAGTTCAAATAACTTCAAGAAAATGAAATGCCTTTTGTAATCGATGAGTTTCCATCCGGAACCCTGATACTTCGAAAGAGACTGTCCGTTTTGTACAAGAAGTGCATCCAGCTTTTGTCGTAATCCTCTCAACTTTTTAGCGCATGCTATCTGGGTGAAATGATGATACCATGCCAAGTTTCAACCTTTTGAGAGATCATTTGTAGTGCTTTGCAATTTCAGGGTCATTTAGCTCAAAAAAATCAATAACTGCATGAAAAATAACAAATGATGCCGGGAAGGGTTCAAAATTGATGATGTGGCTTTGAATGGCGCATTTTGAACACACAAAAATCCTGGAGTTCAAATAAGTTCAAGAAAATTAAGTGCCTTGTGTAACTGATGAGTTTTGTCCGGAAACGTGATACTTCGAAAGAGACTATCCGTTTTGTACACGAAGTGCATCCATCTTTTGCCGTCACCCTCTCAACTTTTAAACACGTGCTATGTGGGTGAAATGATGATACCATCCCAACTTTCAACCTTTTCAGAGTTCATTTGTAGTGCCTTTCAATTTCAGGGTCATTCAGCTCAAAAAACTCAATAACTGCATGAGAAATAACAAATGATGTCGGGAAGGGTTGAGAATTGATGATGTGGCTTTGAATGTTGCATTTTGAACTAACAAAAAGCCTGGAGTTCAAATAAGTTCAAG
The DNA here is from genome assembly GCA_022496015.1 of Hordeum marinum. Taxonomy (NCBI): domain Eukaryota; kingdom Viridiplantae; phylum Streptophyta; class Magnoliopsida; order Poales; family Poaceae; genus Hordeum; species Hordeum marinum. Next base: position 379,351,968 of record CM039675.1, read on the forward strand.
AAAATGAAATGCCTTTTGTAACCGATGTGTTTCCGTCCGAAACTATGATACTTCGAAAGAGACTGTCCGTTTTGTACACGAAGTGCATCTAGCTTTTGTCGTAACCCTCTCAACCTTTTAGCGCATGCTATGTGGGTGAAATGATGATACCATGCCAAGTTTGAACCTTTTGAGAGTTCATTTGTACTGCTTTTCAATTTCAGGGTCATTTAGCTCAAAAAGATCAATAACTGCATGAAAAATAACAAATGATGTCGGGAAGGGTTGAAAATTGATGATGTGGCTTTGAATGGTGCCTTTTGAACACACAAAACCTTAGAGTTCAAATAAGTTCAAGAAAATGAAATACCTTGTGTAACCGACGAGTTTCCGTCCGGAACCATGATACTTCGAAAGAGACTGTCCATTTTGTACACGAAGTGCATCCAGCTTTTGCCGTAACCCTATCAACTTTTGAACACATTCTATGTGGGTGAAATGATTATACCATGCGAAGTTTCAACCTTTTGAGAGTTCATTTGTAGTGCTTTTCATTTTCAGGGTCATTTACCTCAAAAATTTTTAATAAATGCATGATAAATAACAAATGATGTCGGAAAGGGTTGAAAATTGATGATGTGGCTTTGAATGGTGCATTTTGAACTCACAAAAAGCATGGAGTTCAAATTTGTTCAAGAAAATGAAATGCCTTTTGTAAGCGATGAGTTTCCGTCCGGAACCTTGATACTTCAAAAGAGACGGTCCGTTTTGTACACGAAGTGCATCCAGCTTTTGCCGTAACCCTCTCAACTTTTTAACACATGTTACGTGGGTAAAATGATGATGCCATGCCAACTTTCAACCTTTTCAGAGTTCATTTGTAGTGCTTTTCAATTTCAGGGTCATTTAGCTTAAAAAAATCAATAACTTCATGAAAAATAACAAATGATGTCGGGAAGGGTTGAAAATTGATGATGTGGCTTTGAATGGTGCATTTTCAACACACAAAAAGCCTGGAGTTCAAATAAGTTTAAGAAAATGAAATGCCTTTTGTAACCGATGAGTTTCCATCAGGAACCCTCGGACTTCGAAAGCGACAGTCCGTTTTGTACACGAAGTGCATCCAACTTTTGTCGTAATCCTCTCACCTTTTTAGCGCTTGGTATCTGCGTGAAATGATGATACCATGCCAAGTTTCAACCTTTTCAGAGTTCATTTTTAGTGCTTTTCAATTTCAGGGTCATTTAGCTCACAAAAATCAATAACTGCACAAAAAATAACAAATGATGTCAGGAAGGGTTGAAAATTGATGATGTGGCATTGAATGGTGCATTTTGAAAACACAAAAAGCCTGGAATTCAAATAAGTTCAAGAAAATGAAATACCTTCTCTAACCGATGAGTTTCCATCCGGAACCCTTATACTTCAAAAGAGACTGTCCGTTTTGTACACGAAGTGCATCTAGCTATTGTCGTAACCCTCTCAACCTTTTAGCGCATGCTATGTGGGTGAAATGATGATACCATGCCAAGTTTGAACCTTTTGAGAGTTCATTTGTAGTGCTTTTCAATTTCAGGGTCATTTAGCTCAAAAAGATCAATAACTGCATGAAAAATAACAAATGATGTCGGGAAGGGTTGAAAATTGATGATGTGGCTTTGAATGGTGCATTTTGAACACACAAAACCTTAGAGTTCAAATAAGTTCAAGAAAATAAAATACCTTTTGTAACCGACGAGTTTTCGTCCAGAACCCTGATACTTCGAAAGAGACTGTCCATTTTGTACACGAAGTGCATCCAGATTTTGCCATAACCCTCTCAACTTTTTAACACATGCTATGTGGGTGAAATGAAGATACCATCCCAACTTTCAACCTTTTCAGAGGTCATTTGTAGTGCTTTTCAATTTCAGGGTCATTTAGCTCAAAAAAATCAGTAACTGCATGAAAAATAACAAATGATGTCGGGAAGGGTTGAAAATTGATGATGTGGCTTTGAATGTTGCAGTTTGAACACACAAAAATCCTGGAGTTCCAATACGTTCAAGAAAATGAAATGCCTTTTGTAACCGATGAGTTTCCGTCCAGAACCCTAATACTTCGAAAGAGACGGTCCGTTTTGTACTAGAAGTGCATCTAGCATTTGCCGTAACCCTCTCAACTTTTTAACACATGCTATGTGGGTGAAATGATGATACCATGCCAACTTTCAACCTTTTCCGAGTTCATTTGTAGTGCTTTTCAATGCCAGTGTCATGTACATCAAAAAAATCAATAACTGCATGAAAAGTAACAAATGATGTCAGGAATGGTTGAAAATTGATGATGTGGCTTTGAATGGTGCATTTTGAACACACAAAAAGTCCGGACTTCAAATAAGCTCAAGAAAATGAAATGCAATTTGTAACCGATGAGTTTCCGTCCGAAACCCTGAAACTTCAAAAAAGATTGTCTGTTTAGTACACGAAGTGCGTCCACCTTTTGCTGTAACCCTCTCAACTTTTTAGCGCATGCTATGTGGGTGAAATGATGATACCATGCGAACTTTCAACCTTTTCAGAGTTCATTTGTAGTGCTTTTGAATTTTAGGGTCATTTAGCTCAAAAAATCAATAACTGCATGAAAATTAACAAATGATGTCGGGACGGGTTGAAAATTGATGATGTGGCTCTGAATGGTGCATTTTGAACACACAAAAATCCTGGAGTTCAAATAACTTCAAGAAAATGAAATGCCTTTTGTAACCGATGAGTTTCCATCCGGAACCCTGATACTTCGAAAGAGACTGTCCGTTTTGTACAAGAAGTGCATCCAGCTTTTGTCATAATCCTCTCAACTTTTTAGCGCATGCTATCTGGGTGAAATGATGATACCATGCCAAGTTTCAACCTTTTGAGAGATCATTTGTAGTGCTTTGCAATTTCAGGGTCATTTAGCTCAAAAAAAATCAATAACTGCATGAAAAATAACAAATGATGCCGGGAAGGGTTCAAAATTGATGATGTGGCTTTGAATGGTGCATTTTGAACACATAAAAAGCCTGGAGTTCAAATAAGTTCAAGAAAATTAAGTGCCTTGTGTAACTGATGAGTTTGTGCGGAAACGTGATACTTCGAAAGAGACTATCCGTTTTGTACACGAAGTGCATCCAGCTTTTGCCATCACCCTCTCAACTTTTAAACACGTGCTATGTGGGTGAAATGATGATACCATCCCAACTTTCAACCTTTTCAGAGTTCATTTGTAGTGCTTTTCAATTTCAGGGTCATTCAGCTCAAAAAACTCAATAAATGCATGAAAAATAACAAATGATGTTGGGAAGGGTTGAGAATTGATGATGTGGCTTTGAATGTTGCATTTTGAACTAACAAAAAGCCTGGAGTTCAAATAAGTTCAAGAAAATGAAATGCCTTTTGTAACCGATGAGTTTCCGTCCGAAACTGTGATACTTCGAAAGAGACTGTCCGTTTTGTACACGAAGTGCATCTAGCTTTTGTCGTAACCCTCTCAACCTTTTAGCGCATGCTATGTGGGTGAAATGATGATACCATGCCAAGTTTGAACCTTTTGAGAGTTCATTTGTAGTGCTTTTCAATTTCAGGGTCATTTAGGTCAAAAAGATCAATAACTGCATGAAAAATAACAAATGATGTCGGGAAGGGTTGAAAATTGATGATGTGGCTTTGAATGGTGCATTTTGAACACACAAAACCTTAGAGTTCAAATAAGTTCAAGAAAATGAAATACCTTGTGTAACCGACGAGTTTCCGTCCGGAACCCTGATACTTCGAAAGAGACTGTCCATTTTGTACACGAAGTGCATCCAGATTTTGCCATAACCCTCTCAACTTTTTAACACATGCTATGTGGGTGAAATGATGATACCATGCCAACTTTCAACCTTTTCAGAGTTCATTTGTAGTGCTTTTATATTTCAGGGTCTTGTAGCTAGAAATAATCGATAACTGCATGAAAACTAACAAATGATGTCGGGAAGGGTTGAAAATTGATGATGTGGCTTTGAATGGTGCATTTTGAACACACAAAAAGCCTGGAGTTCAAATAAGTTCAAGAAAATGAAATACCTTTTGGAACCAATGAGTTTCCGTCCGGAACCCTGATACTTCGAAAGAGACTGTCCGTTTTGTACACGAAGTGCATCCAACTTTTGCCATAACAACTTTCAACCTTTTCAGAGTTCATTTGTAGTGCTTTTCAATTTCAGGGTCATTTAGGTCAAGAAAATCAATAACGACATGAAAAATAACAAATGATGTCGGGAAGGGTTCAAAATTGATGATGTGGATTTGAATGGTGCATTTTGAACGCACAAAAAGCCTGGAGTTCAAATAAGTTCAAGAAAATGAAATGCCTTTTGTAATTGAAGAGTTTCCCTCCGAAACCCTGATACTTCGAAAGAGACTGTCCGTTTTGTACACGAAGTGCATCCAGGTTTTGCCGTAAGCCTCTCAACTTTTTAACACATGCTGTGTGGGTGAAATCATGATACCATGCCAACTTTCAACCTTTTGAGAGTTCATTTGTAGTGCTTTTCAATTTCAGGGTCATTTAGCTCAAAAACATCAATAACTGCATGAAAAATAACAAATGATGTCGGGAAGGGTTGAAAATTGATGATGTGGCTTTGAATGGTGCATTTTGAATGCACAAAAAGCCTGGAGTTCAAATAAGGTGAAGAAAATGAAATGCCTTTTGGAACTGATGAGTTTCCGTTCGGAACCCTGATACTTTGAAAGAGACTGTCCGTTTTGTACACGAAGTGCATCCAGCATTTGTCGTAACCCTCTCAACTTTTTAACACATGCTATGTGGGTGAAATGATGATACCATGCCAACTTTCAACCTTTTCAGAGTTCATTTGTAGTGCTTTTCAATTTCAGGGTCTTTTAGCTAAAAATAATCAATAACTGCATAAAAATAACAAATGATGTCGGGAAGGGTTGAAAATTGAGGATGTGGCTTTGAATGGTGCAGTTTGAATACACAAAAAGCCTGGAGTTCAAATAAGTTCAAGAAAATGAAATGCCTTTTGTAACAGATGAATTTTCGTCCGAATCCCTCATACTTCGAAAGAGACTGTCTGTTTTGTACACGAAGTGCATCCAGCTTTTGCCGTCACCCTCTCAACTTTTTAGCGCATGCTATGTGGGTCAAATGATGATACCATGCCAACTTTCAACCTTTTCAGGGTTCATTTGTAGTGCTTTTCAATTTTAGGGTCTTTTAGCTCAAAAAAATCAATAACTGCATGAAAAATAACAAATGATGTCGGGAAGGGTTGAAAATTGATGATGTGGCTTTGAATAATTAATTTTGAACACACAAAAATCCTGGAGTTCAAATAAGTTCAAGAAAATGAAATGCCTTTTGTAACCGATGAGTTTTTGTCCGGAGCCCTAAAACCTCTAAAGAGACTGTCCGTTTTGTACACGAAGTGCATCCAGCTTTTGCCATAACCCTCTCAACTTTCTTTAGCACATGCTATGTGGGTGAAATGATGATACCATGCAAAGTTTCCACCTTTTCAGAGTTGATTTGTAGTGCTTTTCAATTTTAGGGTCATTTGGCTCAAAAAAATTAATAACTACATGAAAAATAACAAATGATGTCGGGAAGGGTTGAAAATTGATGATGTGGCTTTGAATGGTGCATTTTGAACACACAAAAAGCCTGGAGTTCAAATAAGTTCAAGAAAATGAAATGCCTTTTGTAACCGATGAGTTTCTGTCCGGAATACTCATACTTCGAAAGAGACTGTCCGTTTTGTACACGAAGTGCATCTAGCTATTGTCGTAACCCTCTCAACCTTTTAGCGCATGCTATGTGGGTGAAATGATGATACCATGCCAAGTTTGAACCTTTTGAGAGTTCATTTGTAGTGCTTTTCAATTTCAGGGTCATTTAGCTCAAAAAGATCAATAACTGCATGAAAAATAACAAATGATGTCGGGAAGGGTTGAAAATTGATGATGTGGCTTTGAATGGTGCATTTTGAACACACAAAACCATAGAGTTCAAATAAGTTCAAGAAAATAAAATACCTTTTGTAACCGACGAGTTTTCGTCCGGAACCCTGATACTTCGAAAGAGACTGTCCATTTTGTACACGAAGTGCATCCAGATTTTGCCATAACCCTCTCAACTTTTTAACACATGCTATGTGGGTGAAATGAAGATACCATCCCAACTTTCAACCTTTTCAGAGTTCATTTGTAGTGCTTTTCAATTTCAGGGTCATTTAGCTCAAAAAAATCAGTAACTGCATGAAAAATAACAAATGATGTCGGGAAGGGTTGAAAATTGATGATGTGGCTTTGAATGTTGCAGTTTGAACACACAAAAATCCTGGAGTTCCAATACGTTCAAGAAAATGAAATGCCTTTTGTAACCGATGAGTTTCCGTCCAGAACCCTGATACTTCGAAAGAGACGGTCCGTTTTGTACTAGAAGTGCATCTAGCTTTTGCCGTAACCCTCTCAACTTTTTAACACATGCTATGTGGGTGAAATGATGATACCATGCCAACTTTCAACCTTTTCCGAGTTCATTTGTAGTGCTTTTCAATGCCAGTGTCATGTACATCAAAAAAATCAATAACTGCATGAAAAGTAACAAATGATGTCAGGAATGGTTGAAAATTGATGATGTGGCTTTGAATGGTGCATTTTGAACACACAAAAAGTCCGGACTTCAAATAAGCTCAAGAAAATGAAATGCAATTTGTAACCGATGAGTTTCCGTCCGAAACCCTGAAACTTCAAAAAAGATTGTCTGTTTAGTACACGAAGTGCGTCCACCTTTTGCTGTAACCCTCTCAACTTTTTAGCGCATGCTATGTGGGTGAAATGATGATACCATGCGAACTTTCAACCTTTTCAGAGTTCATTTGTAGTGCTTTTGAATTTTAGGGTCATTTAGCTCAAAAAATCAATAACTGCATGAAAATTAACAAATGATGTCGGGACGGGTTGAAAATTGATGATGTGGCTCTGAATGGTGCATTTTGAACACACAAAAATCCTGGAGTTCAAATAACTTCAAGAAAATGAAATGCCTTTTGTAACCGATGAGTTTCCATCCGGAACCCTGATACTTCAAAAGAGACTGTCCGTTTTGTACAAGAAGTGCATCCAGCTTTTGTCATAATCCTCTCAACTTTTTAGCGCATGCTATCTGGGTGAAATGATGATACCATGCCAAGTTTCAACCTTTTGAGAGATCATTTGTAGTGCTTTGCAATTTCAGGGTCATTTAGCTCAAAAAAAATCAATAACTGCATGAAAAATAACAAATGATGGCGGGAAGGGTTCAAAATTGATGATGTGGCTTTGAATGGTGCATTTTGAACACATAAAAAGCCTGGAGTTCAAATAAGTTCAAGAAAATTAAGTGCCTTGTGTAACTGATGAGTTTGTGCGGAAACGTGATACTTCGAAAGAGACTATCCGTTTTGTACACGAAGTGCATCCAGCTTTTGCCATCACCCTCTCAACTTTTAAACACGTGCTATGTGGGTGAAATGATGATACCATCCCAACTTTCAACCTTTTCAGAGTTCATTTGTAGTGCTTTTCAATTTCAGGGTCATTCAGCTCAAAAAACTCAATAAATGCATGAAAAATAACAAATGATGTTGGGAAGGGTTGAGAATTGATGATGTGGCTTTGAATGTTGCATTTTGAACTAACAAAAAGCCTGGAGTTCAAATAAGTTCAAGAAAATGAAATGCCTTTTGTAACCGATGAGTTTCCGTCCGAAACTGTGATACTTCGAAAGAGACTGTCCGTTTTGTACACGAAGTGCATCTAGCTTTTGTCGTAACCCTCTCAACCATTTAGCGCATGCTATGTGGGTGAAATGATGATACCATGCCAAGTTTGAACCTTTTGAGAGTTCATTTGTAGTGCTTTTCAATTTCAGGGTCATTTAGGTCAAAAAGATCAATAACTGCATGAAAAATAACAAATGATGTCGGGAAGGGTTGAAAATTGATGATGTGGCTTTGAATGGTGCCTTTTGAACACACAAAACCTTAGAGTTCAAATAAGTTCAAGAAAATGAAATACCTTGTGTAACCGACGAGTTTCCGTCCGGAACCCTGATACTTCGAAAGAGACTGTCCATTTTGTACACGAAGTGCATCCAGATTTTGCCATAACCCTCTCAACTTTTTAACACATGCTATGTGGGTGAAATGATGATACCATGCCAACTTTCAACCTTTTCAGAGTTCATTTGTAGTGCTTTTATATTTCAGGGTCTTGTAGCTAGAAATAATCGATAACTGCATGAAAACTAACAAACGGGAAGGGTTGAAAATTGATGATGTGGCTTTGAATGGTGCATTTTGAACACACAAAAAGCCTGGAGTTCAAATAAGTTCAAGAAAATGAAATACCTTTTGGAACCAATGAGTTTCCGTCCGGAACCCTGATACTTCGAAAGAGACTGTCCGTTTTGTACACGAAGTGCATCCAACTTTTGCCATAACAACTTTCAACCTTTTCAGAGTTCATTTGTAGTGCTTGTCAATTTCAGGGTCGTTTAGGTCAAGAAAATCAATAACGACATGAAAAATAACAAATGATGTCGGGAAGGGTTCAAAATTGATGATGTGGATTTGAATGGTGCATTTTGAACGCACAAAAATCCTTGAGTTCAAATAAGTTCAAGAAAATGAAATGCCTTTTGTAATTGAAGAGTTTCCCTCCGAAACCCTGATACTTCGAAAGAGACTGTCCGTTTTGTACACGAAGTGCATCCAGGTTTTGCCGTAAGCCTCTCAACTTTTTAACACATGCTGTGTGGGTGAAATCATGATACCATGCCAACTTTCAACCTTTTGAGAGTTCATTTGTAGTGCTTTTCAATTTCAGGGTCATTTAGCTCAAAAACATCAATAACTGCATGAAAAATAACAAATGATGTCGGGAAGGGTTGAAAATTGATGATTTGGCTTTGAATGGTGCATTTTGAATGCACAAAAAGCCTGGAGTTCAAATAAGGTGAAGAAAATGAAATGCCTTTTGGAACTGATGAGTTTCCGTTCGGAACCCTGATACTTCGAAAGAGACTGTCCGTTTTGTACACGAAGTGCATCCAGCATTTGTCGTAACCCTCTCAACTTTTTAACACATGCTATGTGGGTGAAATGATGATACCATGCCAACTTTCAACCTTTTCAGAGTTCATTTGTAGTGCTTTTCAATTTCAGGGTCTTTTAGCTAAAAATAATCAATAACTGCATAAAAATAACAAATGATTTCGGGAAGGGTTGAAAATTGAGGATGTGCCTTTGAATGGTGCAGTTTGAATACACAAAAAGCCTGGAGTTCAAATAAGTTCAAGAAAATGAAATGCCTTTTGTAACAGATGAATTTTCGTCCGAAACCCTCATACTTCGAAAGAGACTGTCTGTTTTGTACACGAAGTGCATCCAGCTTTTGCCGTCACCCTCTCAACTTTTTAGCGCATGCTATGTGGGTCAAATGATGATACCATGCCAACTTTCAACCTTTTCAGGGTTCATTTGTAGTGCTTTTCAATTTTAGGGTCTTTTAGCTCAAAAAAATCAATAACTGCATGAAAAATAACAAATGATGTCGGGAAGGGTTGAAAATTGATGATGTGGCTTTGAATAATTAATTTTGAACACACAAAAATCCTGGAGTTCAAATAAGTTCAAGAAAATGAAATGCCTTTTGTAACCGATGAGTTTTTGTCCGGAGCCCTAATATCTCTAAAGAGACTGTCCGTTTTGTACACGAAGTGCATCTAGCTTTTGCCATAACCCTCTCAACTTTCTTTAGGACATGCTATGTGGGTGAAATGATGATACCATGCCAAGTTTCCACCTTTTCAGAGTTGATTTGTAGTGCTTTTCAATTTTTGGGTCATTTGGCTCAAAAAAATTAATAACTACATGAAAAATAACAAATGATGTCGGGAAGGGTTGAAAATTGATGATGTGGCTTTGAATGGTGCATTTTGAACACACAAAAAGCCTGGAGTTCAAATAAGTTCAAGAAAATGAAATGCCTTTTGTAACCGATGAGTTTCTGTCCGGAATACTCATACTTCGAAAGAGACTGTCCGTTTTGTACACGACGTGCATCCAGGTTTTGCCGTAACCCTCTCAACTTTTTAACACATGCTATGTGGGTGAAATGATGATACCATGCCAACTTTCAACCTTTTCTGAGTTCATTTGTAGTGCTTTTAAATTTCAGGGTCTTTTAGCTAAAAATAATCAATAACTGCATAAAAATAACAAATGATGTCGGCAAGGGTTGAAAATTGATGATGTGTCTTTGAATGGTGCATTTTGACCACACAAAACCTTAGAGTTCAAATAAGTTCAAGAAACTGAAATACCTTTTATAACCGACGAGTTTCCGTCCGGAAGCCTGATACTTCGAAAAAGACTGTCCATTTTGACCACGAAGTGCATCCAGATTTTGCCGTAACCCTCTCAACTTTTTAACACATGCTATGTGGGTGAAATGATGATACCATGCCAACTTTCAACCTTTTCAGAGTTTATTTGTAGTGCTTTTCAATTTCAGGGTCTTGTGGCTAGAAATAATCGATAACTGCATGAAAACTAACAAATGATGTCGGGAAGGGTTGAAAATTGATGATGTGGCTTTGAATGGTGCATTTTGAACACACACAAAGCCTGGAGTTCAAATAAGTTCAAGAAAATGAAATGCCTTTTGTAACCAATGAGTTTCCGTCCGGAACCCTGATACTTCGAAAGAGACTGTCCGTTTTGTACACGAAGTGCATCCAACTTTTGCCATAACAACTTTCAACCTTTTCAGAGTTCATTTGTAGTGCTTTTCAATTTCAGGGTCATTTAGCTCAAGAAAATCAATAACGACATGAAAAATAACAAATGATGTCGGGAAGGGTTCAAAATTGATGATGTGGATTTGAATGGTGCATTTTGAACACACAAAAATCCTGGAGTTCAAATAAGTTCAAGAAAATGAAATGCCTTTTGTAACTAAAGAGTTTCCCTCCGAAACCCTGATAATTCGAAAGATACTGTCCGTTTTGTACACGAAGTGCATCCAGGTTTTGCCGTAAGCCTCTCAACTTTTTAACACATGCTATGTGGGTGAAATCATGATACCATGCCAACTTTCAACCTTTTGAGAGTTCATTTGTAGTGCTTTTCAATTTCAGGGTCATTTAGCTCAAAAACATCAATAACTGCATGAAAAATAACAAATGATGTCGGGAAGGGTTGAAAATTGATGATGTGGCTTTGAATGGTGCATTTTGAATGCACAAAAAGCCTGGAGTTCAAATAAGGTCAATAAAATGAAATGCCTTTTGGAACTGATGAGTTTCCGTTCGGAACCCTGATACTTCGAAAGAGACTGTCCGTTTTGTACACGAAGTACATCCAGCATTTTTCGTAACCCTCTCGACTTTTTAACACATGCTATGTGGGTGAAATGATGATACCATGCCAACTTTCAACCTTTTCACAGTTCATTTGTTGTGCTTGTCAATTTCAGGGTCTTTTAGCTAAAAATAATCAATAACTGCATAAAAATAACAAATGATGTCGGGAAGGGTTGAAAATTGAGGATGTGGCTTTGAATGGTGCAGTTTGAATACACAAAAAGCCTGGAGTTCAGATAAGTTCAAGAAAATGAAATGCCTTTTGTAACACATGAATTTTCGTCTGAAACCCTCATACTTCGAAAGATACTATCTGTTTTGTACACGAAGTGCATCCAACTTTTGCCGTAACCCTCTCAACTTTTTAGCGCATGCTATGTGGGTCAAATGATGATACCATGCCAACTTTCAACCTTTTCAGGGTTCATTTGTAGTGCTTTTCAATTTTAGGGTCTTTTAGCTCAAAAAAATCAATAACTGCATGAAAAATAACAAATGATGTCGGGAAGGGTTGAAAATTGATGATGTGGCTTTGAATAGTGAATTTTGAACACACAAAAATCCTGGAGTTCAAATAAGTTCAAGAAAATGAAATGCCTTTTGTAACCCATGAGTTTTGATCTGGAGCCCTAATACCTCTAAAGAGACTGTCCGTTTTGTACACGAAGTGCATCTAGCTTTTGCCATAACCCTCTCAACTTTTTTTAGGACATGCTATGTGGGTGAAATGATGATACCATGCCAAGTTTCCACCTTTTCAGAGTTGATTTGTAGTGCTTTTCAATTTTTGGGTCATTTGGCTCAAAAAAATTAATAACTACATGAAAAATAACAAATGATGTCGGGAAGGGTTGAAAATTGTTGATGTGGCTTTGAATGGTGCATTTTGAACACACAAAAAGCCTGGAGTTCAAATAAGTTCAAGAAAATGAAATGCCTTTTGTAACCGATGAGTTTCTGTCCGGAATACTCATACTTCGAAAGAGACTGTCCGTTTTGTACACGACGTGCATCCAGGTTTTGCCGTAACCCTCTCAACTTTTTAGCGGATGCTATGTCGGAGAAATGATGATGCCATGCCAACTTTCAACCTTTTCTGAGTTCATTTGTAGTCCTTTTCAATTTCTGGGTCATTTAGCTCAAAAAAATCAATAACTGCATGGAAAATAACAAATGATGTCGGGAAGGGTTGAAAATTGATGATGTGCCTTTTAATGGTGCATTTTCTACACACAAAAAGCATGGAGTTCAAATTTGTTCATGAAAATTAAATGCCTTCTGTAAACGATGAGTTTCCGTCCGGAACAGTGATACTTGGAAAGAGACGGTCCGTTTTGTGCACGAAGTGCATCTAGCTTTTGCCGTAACCCTCTCAAATTTTTAACACACATGCTATGCGGGTGAAATGATGATAGCATGCCAACTTTCAACCTTTTCACAGTTCATTCGTAGTGCTTTTCAATTTCAGGGACTTTTAGCTCAAATAATCAATAACTGCATGGAAAATAACAAATGATGTCGGGAAGGGTTGAAAATTGATGATGTGGCTTTGAATGGTGCATTTTGAAAACACAAAAAGCCTGGAGTTTAAATAAGTTCAAGAAAATGAAATGCCTTTTGTAACCGACAAGTTTCCGTCCGGAACCCTGATACTTCGAACGAGACTGTCCATTTTGTACACGAAGTGCATCCAGCTTTTGCCGTAACCCTCTCAACTTTTTAACACATGCTATGTGGGTGAAATGATGATACCATGCCAACTTTCAACCTTTTCAGAGTTCATTCGTAGTGCTTTTCAATTTCAGGGTCATTTAGCTCAACAAAATCAATAATGGCATGAAAAATAACAAATGATGTCGGGAAGGGTTGAAAATTGATGATGTGGCTTTGAATGGTGCATTTTGAACACACAAAAAGCCTGGAGTTCAAATAAGTTCAAGAAAATGAAATGCCTTTTGTAACCGATGAGTTTCTGTCCGGAATACTCATACTTCGAAAGAGACTGTCCGTTTTGTACACGACGTGCATCCAGGTTTTGCCGTAACCCTCTCAACTTTTTAGCGGATGCTATGTCGGAGAAATGATGATGCCATGCCAACTTTCAACCTTTTCTGAGTTCATTTGTAGTCCTTTTCAATTTCTGGGTCATTTAGCTCAAAAAAATCAATAACTACATGGAAAATAACAAATGATGTCGGGAAGGGTTGAAAATTGATGATGTGCCTTTTAATGGTGCATTTTCTACACACAAAAAGCATGGAGTTCAAATTTGTTCATGAAAATTAAATGCCTTTTGTAAACGATGAGTTTCCGTCCGGAACAGTGATACTTCGAAAGAGACGGTCCGTTTTGTGCACGAAGTGCATCTAGCTTTTGCCGTAACCCTCTCAAATTTTTAACACAGATGCTATGCGGGTGAAATGATGATACCATGCCAACTTTCAACCTTTTCACAGTTCATTTGTAGTGCTTTTCAATTTCAGGGACTTTTAGCTCAAATAATCAATAACTGCATGGAAAATTGATGATGTGTCTTTGAATGGTGCATTTTGAACACACAAAACCTTAGAGTTCAAATAAGTTCAAGAAAATGAAATACCTTTTGTAACCGACGAGTTTCCGTCCAGAACCCTGATACTTCGAAAGAGACTGTCCATTTTGTACACGAAGTGCATCCAGATTTTGCCATAACCCTCTCAACTTTTTAACACATGCTATGTGGGTGAAATGATGATACCATGCCAACTTTCAACCTTTTCAGAGTTCATTTGTAGTGCTTATCAATTTCAGGGTCTTGTGGCTAGAAATAATCGATAACTCCATGAAAACTAACAAATGATGTCGGGAAGGGTTGAAAATTGATGATGTGCCTTTGAATGGTGCATTTTGAACACACAAAAAGCCTGGAGTTCAAATAAGTTCAAGAAAATGAAATGCCTTTTGTAACCAATGAGTTTCCGTCCGGAACCCCGATACTTCGAAAGAGACTGTCCGTTTTGTACACGAAGTGCATCCAACTTTTGCCATAACAACTTTCAACCTTTTCAGAGTTCATTTGTAGTGCTTTTCAATTTCAGGGTCATTTAGCCCAAGAAAATCAATAACGACATGAAAAATAACAAATGATGTCGGGAAGGGTTCAAAATTGATGATGTGGATTTGAATGGTGCATTTTGAACACACAAAAATCCTGGAGTTCAAATAAGTTCAAGAAAATGAAATGCCTTTTGTAACTGAAGAGTTTCCCTCCGAAACCCTGATACTTCGAAAGAGACTGTCCGTTTTGTACACGAAGTGCATCCAGGTTTTGCCGTAAGCCTCTCAACTTTTTAACACATGCTATGTGGGTGAAATCATGATACCATGCCAACTTTCAACCTTTTGAGAGTTCATTTGTAGTGCTTTTCAATTTCAGGGTCATTTAGCTCAAAAACATCAATAACTGCATGAAAAATAACAAATGATGTCGGGAAGGGTTGAAAATTGATGATGTGGCTTTGAATGGTGCATTTTGAATGCAAAAAAAGCCTGGAGTTCAAATAAGGTGAAGAAAATGAAATGCCTTTTGGAACTGATGAGTTTCCGTTCGGAACCCTGATACTTCGAAAGAGACTGTCCGTTTTGTACACGAAGTGCATCCAGCATTTGTCGTAACCCTCTCGACTTTTTAACACATGCTATGTGGGTGAAATGATGATACCATGCCAACTTTCAACCTTTTCATAGTTCATTTGTAGTGCTTTTCAATTTCAGGGTCTTTTAGCTAAAAATAATCAATAACTGCATAAAAATAACAAATGATGTCGGGAAGGGTTGAAAATTGAGGATGTGGCTTTGAATGGTGCAGTTTGACTACACAAAAAGCCTGGAGTTCAAATAAGTTCAAGAAAATGAAATGCCTTTTGTAACAGATGAATTTTCGTCTGAAACCCTCATACTTCGAAAGAGACTGTCTGTTTTGTACACGAAGTGCATCCAGCTTTTGTCGTAACCCTCTCAACTTTTTTGCGCATGCTATGTGGGTCAAATGATGATACCATGCCAATTTTCAACCTTTTCAGGGTTCATTTGTAGTGCTTTTCAATTTTAGGGTCTTGTAGCTCAAAAAAATCAATAACTGCATGAAAAATAACAAATGATGTCGGGAAGGGTTGAAAATTGATGATGTGGCTTTGAATAGTGAATTTTGAACACACAAAAATCCTGGATTTCAAATAAGTTCAAGAAAATGAAATGCCTTTTGTAACCAATGAGTTTTTGTCCGGAGCCCTAATACCTCTAAAGAGACTGTCCGTTTTGTACACGAAGTGCATCAAGCTTTTGCCATAACCCTCTCAACTTTTTTTAGCACATGTTATGTGGGTGAAATGATGATACCATGCCAAGTTTCCACCTTTTCAGAGTTGATTTGTAGTGCTTTTCAATTGTAGGGTCATTTAGCTCAAAAAAAATTAATAATTACATGAAAAATAACAAATGATGTCGGGAAGGGTTGAAAATTGATGATGTGGCTTTGAATGGTGCATTTTGAACACACAAAAAGCCTGGAGTTCAAATAAGTTCAAGAAAATGAAATGCCTTTTGTAACCGATGAGTTTCTGTCCGGAATACTCATACTTCGAAAGAGACTGTCCGTTTTGTACACGACGTGCATCCAGGTTTTGCCGTAACCCTCTCAACTTTTTAGCGGATGCTATGTCGGAGAAATGATGATGCCATGCCAACTTTCAACCTTTTCTGAGTTCATTTGTAGTCCTTTTCAATTTCTGGGTCATTTAGCTCAAAAAAATCAATAACTGCATGGAAAATAACAAATGATGTCGAGAAGGGTTGAAAATTAATGATGTGCCTTTTAATGGTGCATTTTCTACACACAAAAAGCATGGAGTTCAAATTTGTTCATGAAAATTAAATGCCTTTTGTAAACGATGAGTTTCCATCCGGAACAGTGATACTTCGAAAGAGACGGTCCGTTTTGTGCACGAAGTGCATCTAGCTTTTGCCGTAACCCTCTCAAATTTTTAACACACATGCTATGCGGGTGAAATGATCATACCATGCCAACTTTCAACCTTTTCACAGTTCATTTGTAGTGCTTTTCAATTTCAGGGACTTTTAGCTCAAATAATCAATAACTGCTTGGAAAATAACAAATGATGTCGGGAAGGGTTGAAAATTGATGATGTGGCTTTGAATGGTGCATTTTGAAAACACAAAAAGCTTGGAGTTTAAATAAGTTCAAGAATATGAAATGCCTTTTGTAACCGACGAGTTTCCGTCCGGAACCCTGATACTTCGAAAGAGACTGTCCATTTTGTACACGAAGTGCATCCAGCTTTTGCCGTAACCCTCTCAACTTTTTAACACATGCTATGTGGGTGAAATGATGATACCATGCCAACTTTCAACCTTTTTAGAGTTCATTTGTAGTGCTTTTCAATTTCAGGGTCTTTTAGCTAAAAATAATCAATAACTGCATAAAAATAACAAATGATGTGGGGAAGGGTTGAAAATTGATGATGTTGCTTTCAATGGTGCATTTTGAACACACAAAAAGCCTGGAGTTCAAATAAGTTCGAGAAAATGAAATGCCTTTTGTAACCAATGAGTTTCCGTTCGAAACTTGATACTTCGAAAGAGACTGTCCGTTTTGTACACGAAGTGCATCCAACTTTTGCCATAACCCTCTCAACTTTTTAATAGATGCTATGTGGGTGAAATTATGATACCATGCCAACTTTCAACCTTTTCAGAGTTCATTCGTAGTGCTTTTCAATTTCAGGGTCATTTAGCTCAACAAAATCAATAATGGCATGAAAAATAACAAATGATGTCGGGAAGGGTCCAAAATTGATGATGTGGATTTCAATGGTGCATTTTGAACACACAAAAAGCCTGGAGTTCAAATAAGTTCAAGAAAATGAAATGCCTTTTGTAACTGATGAGTTTCCGTCCGAAACCCTGATACTTCGAAAGAGACTGTCCGTTTTGTACACGAAGTGCATCCAGGTTTTGCCGTAAGCCTCTCAACTTTTTAACACGTGCTATGTGGGTGAAATCATGATACCATGCCAACTTTCAACCTTTTCAGAGTTCATTTGTAGTGCTTTTCAATTTCAGGGTCATTTAGCTCAAAAAAATCAATAACTGCATGAAAAATAACAAATGATGTCAGGAAGGGTTGAAAATTGATGATGTGGCTTTGAATGGTGCATTTTGAATGCAAAAAAAGCCTGGAGTTCAAATAAGCTCAAGAAAATGAAATGCCTTTTTGAACCGATGAGTTTCCGTGTGGAACCCTGATACTTCGAAAGAGACTCTCCGTTTTGTACACGAAGTGCATCCAGCTTTTGTCGTAAGCCTCTCAACTTTTTAACACATGCTATGTGGGTGAAATTATGATAACATGCCAACTTTCAACCTTTTCAGAGTTCATTTGTAGTGCTTTTCAATTTCAGGGTCATTTAGCTCAAAAAAATCAATAACTTCATGAAAAATAAAAAATGATGTCGGGAAGGGTTGAATATTAAGGATGTGGCTTTGAATGGTGCAGTTTGAACACACAAAAAGCCTGGAGTTCAGATAAGTTCAAGAAAATGAAATGCCTTTGTAACAGATGAGTTTCCGTCCGAAATCCTAATACTTCGAAAGAGATTGTCCGTTTTGTACATGAAGTACATCCAGCTTTTGCCGTAACCCTCTCAACTTTTTAGCGCATGCTATGTGGGTCAAATGATGATACCATGCCAACTTTCAACCTTTTTAGAGTTCATTTGTAGTGCTTTTCAATTTCAGGGTCATTTAGCTCAAAAAAAAATCAATAACTGCATGAAAAATAACAAATGATGTCGGGAAGGGTTGAAAATTGATGATGTGGCTTTGAATTGTGAATTTTGAACACACAAAAATCCTAGAGTTCAAATTAAGTTCAAGAAAATGAAATGCCTTTTGTAACCGATGAGTTTCCGTCTCGAACCCTGATACTTTGAAAGAGACTGTCCATTTTGTACACGAAGTGCATCCAGCTTTTGCCGTAACCCTCTCAACTTTTTAGCACATGCTATGTGGGTGAAATGATGATACCATGCCATGTTTCAACCTTTTCAGAGTTGATTTGTAGTGCTTTTCAATTTTAGGGTCATTTAGCTCAAAAATATCAATAACTGCATGAAAAAAAACAAATGATGTCGGGAAGGGTTGAACATTGATTTTGTGACTTTGAATGGTGCATTTTTAACACACAAAAAGCCTGGAGTTCAAATAAGTTCAAGAAAATGAAATGCCTTTTGTAACCGATGAGTTTCCGTTCGGAACCTTGATACTTCGAAAAAGACTGTCCGTTTTGTACACGAAGTGCATCCAGCTTTTGTCGTAACCCTCTCAACTTTTTAGCGCATGCTATGTAGGTGAAATGATGATACCATGCCAAGTTTCAACCTTTTCTGAGTTCATTTGTAGTCCTTTTCAATTTTGGGGTCATTTAGCTCAAAAAAATCAATAATTGCATGGAAAATAACAAATGATGTCGGGAAGGGTTGAAAATTGATGATCTGGCTTTGAATGGTGCATTTTGAATACACAAAAAGCGTGGAGTTCAAATAAGTTCAAGAAAATGAAATGTCTTTCGTAACCGATGAGTTTCCGTGCGGAACCCTGATAGTTCGAAAGAGACTGTCCGTTTTGTACACGAACTGCATCCAGCTTTTGCCGTAACCCTCTCAACTTTTTACCACATGCTATGTGGGTGAAATAATGATACCATGCCATGTTTCAAGCTTTTCAGAGTTTATTTGTAGTGCTTTTCAATTTCAAGGTCATTTAGCTCAAAAAAATCAATAACTAAAATTATAAACCTCTAGTATTTTTGAAACTAAAATTATACAAAACCTAAAAATTACCAAATTGAATATAATGTTAAAACAAAGTAATATTAAATAGCAGGAAAAATAGCAAAGAAATAACATAAAAAATAGCAAAAATGAAAATAGATGCGGTTACACTGAAATTCAACCTAAATTCAAGGTGCTAGTTAGGCACCTAACTAGCTTTTTGAATTTAGGTCAAATTTCGTTTATAAGGGCATCTATTTTCACTATGAGAGGAGCTTGACAGGTCAAGCGCATCGGGGCTTATAAACAGGTGTTGTCTCCCCTCGACTAGCGAGGTGGGACTAAACATCTGCTGCTTCCCCGCCGGCCGACGAAAAGGGACTAGTGGTCCTGGTTGGTGCCACCAACCAGGACCAATGCCCCCCTTTCGTCCCGGTTGGTGCCACCAACCGGGACCAAAGGTCCCTGTTTCCCGCCCTTTGGGCTGCTGAAAAGAGGGCTTTGGTCCCGGTTGGTGGCACCAACCGGGACTAAAGGTCTGCATTGGTCCCGGTTGGTGCCACCAACCAAGACCAAAGGTCCCTGTTTCCCGCCCTTTGGGCTGCTGAAAATAGGGCTTTGGTCCCGGTTGGTGGCACCAACCGGGACTAAAGGTGGGCAATGGTCCCGGTTGGTGCCACGAAGTGGGACCAATGCTTCTTCTATATAAGTAGCACTTAGGAAATCTTGCAGTTTTCATTGCCCTCCTCGTCTTCCCGTCACCGTCCCCGCCGCCCCCGTCGCCTCCCCGTCATCGCCCCCGCCATTGTTACCCTCTCCTCGTCGCCGCCCCGTCCCTGTCGCCGCCCTGCCCTCGTCGCCGCCCCCGCCGCCGCCTCTCCCCTGTCGCCCACGTCGCCGCCCCGCCCTCGTCGCCGCCCCCGCCGCCCCTTCCCCACCGCCCTCGCCGCCCCCGGCGCTGCCCCGCTCCCGTCGCCGCCTCTCCCCCATCGCCTCCCCCACCGCCCCTGTCGCCACCCTGTCCCCGTTGCCGCCCCGCCCCCGTCGCCGCCCCCGCTGTGAGCCACCACCGCCCCAACTCCTTGCAATTTTTTTAAAATATATGTTGATTTTTTTATATGATGAATGTTTATGTTAGATTAGTATGTTTATGTTAGATTACAGAATTTTTTTATGATGAATGTTAATGATGAATGTTTATGTTAGATTAGTATGTTTATGATGAATGTTTATGTTAGATTAATATATTTATGATGAATGTTTATGTTAGATTAGTATGTTAATAATGAATTTTTTGGGTTTTATGAAAAATTAGTGATTAAACGATAAGAAAACGTTCTCATAGGAATTTGTCGACGATGCCTGGCCCGCATCCTCGTCGTCGAGTAGTCCACGAGAGCCTGCTTGATAGGCGCCATGTCCGGGACTGGGCTCTGCCGAGCTGGCACTGGGAGGTGCTACCTTCCCGGGCTCGGAGGTTGGTGAGGAATGCATGTATCGTCGTCGACCCAGACCTTCTGTGGTGGCGGTCACGCGGGCCACTTTCGGTGCGGAGGGAGCGGGCACCCGCGGAGGTGGTACGTCGCCGTGTCAGGAAGGAGGACGAGCATGTCCGTCGCTACCTGGCGGCGTTGGACGCCCAGTTCGACAATACCTGGTAGATCCTTTAGGGATCTCACCCGAGTTATGATCCCGTGATGGTTCCTTATCTTTGGATGTCCACCGTCGATGACTCAGAGACCGCTAGTGAACCGAGTTCACCGTCCTCCACTTTGGATTCTAGGATATTCGATCTGTATTAGTGATCCTATATGATAATATTCGAGATGTATTAGTTAATGTTTGATGATGCATTAACTGGATTATTCGGGATGATGTATTAGTGATATTATATTCGAGTTCATTATAAATATTAATGTATTTGTGATATTTTATCGGTATAATGCGTGTGTGACTTTCGGTCTGTCATTGCTCCTTGTGTGACTTTCATGTGTGTTCTTGATGGAGGAATCCCGACTGTTGTCGTGGGGGGCGCCTCGTCTTTCTTCTCTTCTTTGCGATATACTCGTCGGTATAATGCACAAGAAGAGAAGAGGCGGGGCGTCCATCACCGACGGTCGAACTATTACTGTGAGAGATTTCCCACTAACATATATACACCATCATATCAGTGTGAAAGAGAGCGCACCAACACACCATGAGATATGAGAGTTACTTAAGGAAAGCCTCGACGGACCGAAAGTCACACCCACATTAGGATCCAAAGAGTGCCGTAATTCTTGAACTAGATTATTCGGGATGATGTATTAGTGATATTATATTCGAGTTCATTATAAATGTATTTGTGATTTGCAAGTCATTCCGGTAAAACATAGGAAATTTTTTCTATGTCATTGCTTGATATATGAAACGGGTTGACTTTAGGTCTGTTTCGGCTCATTGTGTGTCTTTCAGTGAGGGAGAGTGTCCACCATATATATATATATATATATATATATATATATATATATATATATATATATATATATATATATATATATATGAGAGGAAGAATCCCGACTGTTGTCGTGGGGGTCGCTTCTTCTTCGTTCCTGTGTGCTAGACATTTTGGTGTAATGCACTCGGGGACAAATGAAGGAGCCACCATCACCGACGGTCGCAATATCAGAGGGAGTGCTCACCATATCCGTGAGATGAGAGTTTAGGAAGGAAAGACTCGACAGACCTAAAGTCAACCTATTGCATATTGAGTAATAGTGATATGTGTGTTGATCAGTTTTCTCGTAGTTTCCTTCGATCGATTTTAAATGTTTTAACTATGAACATAGGAAATGTCTGACGACGAAAGTGAATTCGGTATGTGCGAATACCGCGAAGACAAGCACGACCTCTGTGACAAGACTTTCCTAGTTGATGGTAGGCGCTTCAGCATCATGCTGGATGAGACCTTCGAAGTGAATACAGTAAGTCAGAATGACAAGTCTTTTTTCGTAATTAAGCATGACTTCTGCCTCTTTTGCTTCAACTTATAATTAATTTTAATTTTTTACTGTTCTACTAGCGTATCCCCTGCCATGCAAGAATTGTTGTCTTGGATAAGATTGGTTTCAATACTAAAAAAGATATGGAGGTAAAGATAGTTCACTTGAGGACCGAGCATGGTTTTATTTTTGCGATAAAATTGTACCATGCAGACACCTATTGCGATTTTGAATGTAAAAATTGGCAAGCACTATGCAAGGCTTATGCATTTGAGCCTAATATGCTTATCACCTTTGATATTTGTTCGGAAGATGAAATTGAAGGTAATATCGACATCTGGGTCAATATGCAGACACCTCCAGTTCTACCATTATGTGAGTTTCTCAACCATATTTATTAAGTAATTTATATTGTTTATTTAAAAATAGTTGACAACTTATTTGCATTGACAACTTATTTTCATTCTTCAAAAAATGTACGAAAGATGATAGACAGAACCTACTACTACAGTGATGAAGCAGAATTAACTTTTAAGGAGAAAGATCATCTTACCACATTTCTTAGTCATCTTGAGAATTACAATAGCTATTATCAAATTCATGCACATTATGGTCAATACGTGCCACTAGTGCACGTCGTGAACTACAATAACATCCATGGAGATTGCATGGTAAGATTTTAATTCTACTATTACAACAGCCGTGCATCTTTTGCATAAATTCTTCTAAAACTAAACTACATTGCTAACTACAAATTTATTACTATGTTTTTCAAGAGAAAATCCCTGAGGATTGTGTGCCTCATCTGATGTTTCCGAAAGGTCGCGTTGTTGTTACGAGCTTAGGGCCACCACGGCTAGGTCAGCCTACGCATCACTCCTGTCCATACTGGATTTCTAAAACCGATGGAGTCATGACAATCAAAGATTGGAAAAAATGTGTGCTCAATCGTAGAGAGCTACTTGGAAGCAACATTGTGCGTAGGCCAAGAATGGGAGACAAGATTATCTCCGTTCTCCATAATGGAGAGTCAAGGCATATCCTGTTTTATGATATTGTACCTAAGAGAGGGTAGAGTAGGTACTACGAGATAGGAGTACGTAGGTCCTAGGTACAATGTGTTATTATGTGCTACAATGTGTTAGAGTTGATGATGATGAGGAGGAGGAGGAGGAGTTGTGATTATGACTAGTGACCAACTTGTTATATGATGTCTCATTGACGAAAATGATGATTAAATTGTGTTATATGTTCTATCTATAAGTATATTACGTAGCGTCGTGACCAAGCACGGAGATAAGAGAGATCACTTCTCTCTATTAGCTATCTAACAAAATATATGAAATCCCTAAATTAACCCTCCAAAACCCTCAAAACCCCATCTCTTTTAAAAAAAACAGCTCCTCAGCTGCTGATGCGTGGAGGTTCTTTGATCCCGGTTGGTGTTACCAACCGGGACCAAAGGCCCTCCTACCTGGGCTCGGCTGAGCGGCCACGTGCAGTCCCATCTGTCCCGGTTCGTAAGCGAACCGGGACTAAAGGTCGTGGGCTTTAGTCCCGACCCTTAAGTTCTGGTTTCTGAACCGGAACAAATGGGCCTTACGAACCGGGACAAACGGGCCTTTTTTCCACTAGTGCATGTGAAGCGAGAGAGGGGAACTGTTGCCCACAAATCATATTTGCCAAAACTGAATTCATACTTCTTAACGCGTCAAAAAAAAAAATCATACTTCTCTTCCCCAACCGAGAGGGCAGAATAAGAAGCAGCAAAACTGCCTCGTTCTATTAATTACACCAGAAATAGTTCTGCAATTATCGGAGTAAAGACATGTACGACCTGGCTGCCAACACAGGCTGAGAATGAGAGCCTGAGAAGATCCATTTGATGAGACCACCCATGGCGTCACCGTCACCATTAAGATATTTCTGACGCCACTCATGGTTACGTTAACTCAAGATCCCTGAAGTGCACATGACATGCGCGTGCCTAGAGACTACAGCTCGTGCCAATTTGAGCAGATGGGATCGGCGACCCAGCCGATCTGCCCCCAATCAGAGCGAACAGTTTTGAGAGGCTGCCAAACTTCCACAATGGATAATAACGATATCCGAAAAGACCAAGCCTGGCCACGAATGCCCGCTCTCCCGGATATCCTCTCCATCTTTTCTTATCCTCAGGTAACACGCCAAAAATAAATCACAACAAGATATACGTACCTTCTAAGTTTTCACAGCAGAGTGCATATGAAACTTATTTTTAGAAAAATACCCTTGACCTGCTATGATCAGGAACGTACACAACTCAAAGAAAATTCACATGACACAAATCCATTTATTTGCCAATCGTTCTGTGCACAACATATATCTGTACCATAGTACTACCGGCTAATTTTGCTGCATAATAGTATTCAGAATTCAGACTGACACACTGACTTCACAGGGCAGTGTTTCACCGTAAACTGCATAACAGTACCGGATAATTCCTTTCGGTTAGCTAGCTTCCAAGCAGCCGAAAATGACGCGCGTGCTTCAGATATCCCGGATCCCAGGTCGTCTCCGTCTACCCCCTGATCTTTTTCAGCTTCGTTGGACCGAGAGCTGGCCATTTTTATTCAGCCCTCTCTCTAGCTTGGCAATGGCCGCGAGGGCGTGCCCTGCTGCTTCTGATCACCGTGTGTGCTGAAGCATCAGACGCGCCTGCGCCGAGCAGCAGGAGCCGCTCATGCTCGCCTTCCCTCCAATTGCTAACTGAGCAGTAAGAGATCAAGTTCACAGACGGGGTTCCTCTGATCTACAAAGCCCAGGTCTGGTGTTTTATGATGGTTCGCTTTGTTCCAGCTTAAGTTTCTAGTCGTTCTCCATTTTTACCGTCCTATGCATGCAGACATCCAGAGCTTAGATGCGCCTGCAACTGTAATTAGTACCCCTTCCTGTCTATCGATCTGCTTTCTGCTTCTTTCTCTTCTGTCCTGAATGAAACGCAAGCAGATTTCCTTCTTCTCGCGTCCTTTTGGCTTTTGGCTAGTAGACCATCTCGATGATCGATCGATGTGGTTTTGCTCTTTGTTTCTGATCCATCACTTTTCCAGCCTTCATGTTTTACATGCATGCAGTTTTATTACTCTGCCACATGATCTTAACACTGCATCGATCGCCCGATCATGCTTGTGCTGAACACACCACCTGTGATGAGTGTGTGACCTATATTTTGAACTAGTCCATTTTGTGAGAGATCGTTCACATGCAGAAATATGCATGCGCACGATAAGCAAGAGATAAGTAGGCCCCCTTGTATGCACTTCGCCACCTATGGCTAGTCTCGCTTCCTCATCTCTTGATCCGCCACATCCTAGATAGTACCAAACTTTATAATGAAGATTACCCACTTGATCGCCTCATCCTCTTCTGAATGGCTAACATCTTGTTTCTCTACTGTGTACCCTCGATCTGATGGTTCTCGCCATTCTTTGACACATCTTGATCGATCTCTTTGCAAGCGTCGCATCATCTACGCTTTGCAAGTATATATTTTGAACTAGTTAGCCATTGTTACTTACGGGGTGGTGCACCGATCATTCATTTCTAACACGTAATGAACCATCTTGATTTTCTCCATGCAGCTATACATCGCCCTAGCTTGCAGATCGCAAGCTAGATAGCAATGGAGAACCACCAGCTGCCCTACACCACCCAGCCCCCGGCAGCCGGTGCGTCCGGAGCCCCGGTACCGGGCGTGCCTGGGCCGCCGCCGGTGCCACACCACCACCTGCTCCAGCAGCAGCAGGCCCAGCTGCAGGCGTTCTGGGCGTACCAGCGGCAGGAGGCGGAGCGCGCATCGGCGTCCGACTTCAAGAACCACCAGCTGCCGCTGGCGCGGATCAAGAAGATCATGAAGGCCGACGAAGACGTGCGCATGATCTCCGCGGAGGCGCCCGTGCTCTTCGCCAAGGCCTGCGAGCTCTTCATCCTCGAGCTCACCATCCGCTCATGGCTGCACGCCGAGGAGAACAAGCGCCGCACACTGCAGCGCAACGACGTCGCCGCTGCCATCGCGCGCACTGACGTCTTCGACTTCCTCGTCGACATTGTGCCGCGCGAGGAGGCCAAGGAGGAGCCCGGCAGCGCAGCCCTCGGGTTTGTCGCCGGAGGGGTTGGTGCGGCCGGTGGGGGCCCCGCCGCCGGCCTGCCGTACTACTATCCGCCGATGGGGCAGCCGGCGGCACCGATGATGCCGGCCTGGCATGTTCCGGCGTGGGAACCAGCGTGGCAGCAAGGAGGGGCGGACGTGGATCAGGGTGCCGGGAGCTTCGGCGAGGAAGGGCAAGGGTTCACGGGGGGCCATGGCGGCTCAGCTGGCTTCCCTCCGGGGCCTCCCAGCTCCGAGTGATAGCTGCCAGGGCTGCATGCGCGTATTGGATACTCAAAATGTTATTTACCACACGCCGTGCAATGTAATTGTGTGAGTATATGTCATGTCTTGCGTTAATTAAGGACTAACAGGCAGTTAATTATCCCTTTTGGAAAAACAACCAGATAATACTACCATGAGTTTGAATTCAGGCGTGCAGGATATGCATGAACTTGTGGATGAGGCAACGCACACTTTCTTTCACACATATGGCCTTTCCTCTACACGGACAAACCATGCATGTATCGTTTCAAAATATAATGTATATTATTTATTTGAAACCAAACTTTATAAATTTTGATCAAATATATATATATATATATATATATATATATATATATATATATATATATAAACTCTATTCATCACCTAGGGTGTAGAATAAGTTATTCTTCACCCGAGATAATCTTACGATCAATTTATAAATAAATTACGTTTGGAATACAGAAAGTAACATTTATATTGAATCACGACGTAAAATTTCATATAACAAAATAAAAATATAAGTCAGAAGACCAAAAAAATTGAATTTATTGTATATTTTCCACTATTTTTGTATGTTTATAATTTTACCTGACATAAAATATTTTTTTATGCTGATTATGAATTTTTTTACGGTCTCTTTTTACATATGAAATGAGACAAAAATTACGGAACGTAAAATTACGGTGCATTGATGGTAAAATTGAGGGAGTAAAGAATAACTATTTCTCACTCAGGATGACGAATAGCGCGACCATATATATATATATCAGCATTTCGAACACCAAATCAATATCTTTTGGTTCATTATGAAAAAAAAATAAGTTTTAGAGTATCTCCGACATGCACGCTATAAAAGCAACGTGCACGAAAAAACCGCCGCGAGCTCCGTGCGGCGTGCTCCAACAGGCGTGCGGATTTTTTCATCCCACGCACGGATAAAGCGACAACACACGCTGATTTTGGCAGGTGGCGAGCACGTGCTATAAAACCTGCGCACCTCGGTGCTCGCTAACCGCCCCGTTTCCCTCCCGTGATTTTCCACGCCTCTTCCCGCGCCTCGCCGCCGTCACGCCTTCTCCCCCGCCTCTTCCAACGCCTCGTCGTTGCTGCGCCCCGCCGCCGTCACGCCTTCTCCTCCGCCTCTTCCAGCGCCTCGTCGCTGCTGCGCTCTGCCATGCCGTCGTGCCCTCGGAGCAGCTTGGGCTACCGCGACGTCCGCCTCCGTCCCTCCGGCATGTATTACGCCGAGATCCGCTCCGGCGATACAGGCATCGGGCTTGGGACGTTCGTAGCCGCTCGCGCGCACGACGCGGCGGCATGGCACCTCAAGCGGCCTTGGGCAGAGATGTACTCCAGCGACGTCAGGACGCGCCAGCAGGCGCAGGATCTCGCGCCTCTGATACTTGTAAACTGCGTTGCGATTTTCCCAAAGAGGAGGTGATGATGCAGCACAATAGAAGTAAGTATTTCTCTCAGTGAGAACCAAGGTTATCGAACCAATAGGAGGGCCACGCAATTTCCCGTCTTTAGGGTCAGCACACACTTGCACCCAACACGGGGAAGAGGATTGTCAATTCCCTTGAACTCGTTACTTGCAAGCGATAAATAGTGAAGTGATAGATAGATAATTTGATAAATATAAATAGAAAATAAAAATAAAGTAAATAATAACATCATGTATTTTTAGTTTTTGGAATTTAATTTGTAGAGACCCAAGGGGCATAGTTTTCTCGAGAGCCTTCTCTCTCTCTCTCGTAGAAAGCATACAGTGGGTAAACAAATTATTGTTGACCAATTAATAGGAAAGCGGATAGTTATGCAATATTTATTCATGACAATGATAACACATATAAGAATCACTTCTGTAAGCAAGTCGACCGACTCATGCCTGCATCTACTTCTATTAGTCCACACATCGACCGCTATCCAGCATGCATCTATTGTATTAAGTTCATGGGAAAACGAAGTAATGCAATAAGAACAATAACATAATGTAGGCAAGATCTATTCATGTAGGAATAGACCCCATCTTGTTATCCTTAATAGCAACGATACATGCCTGTCTTGCTGCTCCTTCTGTCATTGGGAAAAAACACCGCAAGATCGAACCCATCACAAAGCACCTCTTCCCATGGCAAGAAAAATTGATCTGGTTGGCCTAACTAAACCAAAGATTCGAAGAAGAAATACGAGGCTATAAGTAATCATGCAAATAAGAGATCAAAGAAGACTCAAATCATATTTATGGATAGAAACTAATCATAAACTCAAAATTCATCGGATCCCAATAAACACACCGCAAAAGTCATTACATCAAATAGATCTCCAAGAGACCATTGTATTGAGAAACATAGAGAGAGAGGAAGCCATCTAGCTATTGTCTACGGACCCGTAGGTCTATAATGGACTACTCACGCATCATCGGAGAGGCACATATGAAGAAGATGAACTCCTCGGTGATGGTGTTAGATTGGATTTCGGGGTTCTGGAACTTGCTGCGGCTGGAATTATGTTTCGTCGACTCCCCTAGGGTTTTTGAGTTTCTGGGAATTTATAGGCTCGATAGTCGGTTGAGGAGGTGCCCGAGGTGCCCACCCTCTACCAGGCCGCGCCAGGGGCCTCTAGCGCGCCCCGGTGAAGGGTGGACA
The DNA here is from genome assembly GCA_022496015.1 of Hordeum marinum. Classification (NCBI taxonomy): domain Eukaryota; kingdom Viridiplantae; phylum Streptophyta; class Magnoliopsida; order Poales; family Poaceae; genus Hordeum; species Hordeum marinum. The sequence continues at coordinate 379,381,234 of CM039675.1, forward strand.
CCCTGGCCCCCCTCTTCTGGTGTTGTTTGGCCCATCTGCTTCCTTCTGGTTCATAAAAAAACCACAAAAATCCCCGCAGCGTTTGGGTTCATTTGGTACTGATTTTCTACGAAGTAAAAAACAAGCAAAACAATAACTGGTACTTTGTCACTATGTCAATAGATTAGTTCCAAAAAATAATATAAAGTTGCTATAAAATAATTGTAAAACATCCAAGATTGATAACATAACAACTTGGAACAAACAAAAATTATAGATACGTTGGAGACGTATCAATGACCTTTGGCACTTTCACAAATAAAAAACATACAAAAATAACACTAATATATTTGTCTTGCAATGCCATCCTTATGTATAGTATATCTTTTTATTATTTCTAGATGTATCATAAGCGAAAAATATAGTCAAAGTTATGCCTTGGAAATTGTTTAAGGTAAAACATGACTTATATTTGTGGGCAGAGACAATAGAAAAATTGGTTGTCTTTGGGATGCTTAGTGACTTAGTCCTCATGTATTTTTATTCGTCTCCCACCTAGAACGGGAGTAAAAAACAATTATCTTGCAAACAAAATATGCTTGTCACAGGCTCACAGCTATGAAAGGATATTTCCCTCTCTAAGTGAGCTAGGTGTTAATGACAATGTAATTTGTGGACTAACCATATTCTTAAGCTACACATGCATATTCGAAAGTGGCACAAGATAGTTAGGTTCCCCTTGGAAAGGAAAAGAACGAAGATTGTGTTTCCGGCGTTTTACTTTCTTTAGATCATAGGAAAATTTTACTACTAATAGGGGGTCCATGTTGGGAAGTACGGGTGAAATCCAATCACGTACACTATCTGCACCCACGTTACCTTCCCATTTTTCGACAAATTCGGCCTATGTTTGCTCTTCTCGGTGTTACCGTAGTGGTAGGAGGTACTACCGCCCCCTTTGTGGGAGCACTACTTCTACTCACTGCTCCAGGCCGGTAATACCGCGTGCTATGCCGGTAATATAGCTACCCCATTGGAGTGGCACTACTAGAACAAGTGTCGGACCTGCTACTTTAGAGAATTCATTCTTCTCTATTTTGGCAGCGGTACTAGAGCGGCAGTGCCACGAAACTACCAACTATTGTATTTTAGTTGGTATTACCGATGTCCATAGCGATAGTATCGCTTGGGCGTGTATACTGTAGCTCTACGAGTAGGCTGGTAGTACCATGCTTTGACCATAAGTATCGCTTCCCTGTGGAGCAAAACTACCGAGCCAAGTATTGGATGGACTACCACAGAGGAGCCATTCCTCTTTGTTTTGCACATGCCACTAGAGCGGCACTGCTATGACAGTACCGACTATTTATTTTAGCCAGTACTACAGGAATTCTAAGCGACACTACCGCTTAGACCTTCGTAGTGTTGTCTGTAGGTACCGATGGTAGTATTTCTCTCTGAATTAGCACTACCGCTTAGTGCAAAAATCTGCATAATGACTGAATTTGGAGAGGACTATAAAAAGAGGGTCTTCTTCCCCAATTTCATCCAAGTATGAGGTATGAAATAATCATCCTTGTTTTTCTTAGTCATATATAATCTTGTAGCCCCAAGGGTCAGCCCATTAAGATGTTTTAATGAGTTGGGTCTTCAAAAATAACTTTGTGATTTGTTAGAACTGTCCATAGTCCCTAAGGACCGCCTGAGTAGCATGAGACTACTCATAATGGAAATAACATAGGTAGTAACATAAATGTCATCTAAGCAAAAAATATGATGTGACATCTAATTAATGAGAAGAAAGAGAAATTGAGTAACTTAGTTATGTTAGAGCAAGTACAATAGGATGACATAGGCGAGCTGTAAGACTTAAAATAATATATTTGTGATGAGTTGAAAGTGAGAGAAGAGAAGAGAGAGAAGAAGCGGGCTACAAACTAACAGCCGGCTGTAACACGCGCTCCAAGATATTTTGTGAGAGAGGATGGTGGGAATAATACCAATAAAATAGTACTTATTTACATCTACCGATTGTACTTGCCGGCTATAAACTTGGCTATAGATGACATGTCAACATATATAGCCAACAACTGGTTGTATTATTAACCTTGCTCTTACTATCCCTATGAGTAACATAACGCATACCAATGGAAAATGAGTCTATAAGCTAATAAATGGAAGGCTCAATGTTATTACTCATATGTTACTATCCATTGTGGAGGTAGTAACTTAGACTAGTAACATATGCATGTTACTACTCTATATTACTCCCCATTGTGACTAGGGTCTTCAATTAATGTGATGTTGACCATAGACCCCAAGGACCGACTCCTTTTTTGAGATGGCATGGTCTTCCCAAGATATTTTTGTAATTTGCTTAAACTTCTCCTAGCCCCCAAGTACCGGCTTGCTAAAAATAACAAGTCCATGCTTTTTAAGACATCTATAATCATCATAAGAATGAAACATGTACCACCCAAGAGCCGGCTCATTTCTTCGAGTGAATCGTGTCTTCTGAAAAAAGGAAATCGCGCATTAATCCCCAAGTGCCTGAGACTTGAATGCTTGCAACTGCATGAGACTTGAACATAGGATAAATTTCTGTGTATTGTAGCCCCCAAGTGTCGGGTCGTCTATCTGCGGCGGCTCGGGACTTGTAAACTGATGTTAAAATCTTTGGATATGCATGATATGTTGGATGAAGCCGAGTCATCTCTCGTGGCTTACAAAAGAAGCTCAAGCGGGAAAAAGAGATGAAAAAAGGCAGCTGAGAAGAAGGCGGTTGATCTTCAGAACTCGTTGCTCCTGTCTACTGAAACATTGCAGAAAACCAGATATGAGGTTGAGCAAGAAAATGCCAATCTGCAGACACATGCACAGGATGCTGAGAAAAGGCTCGGCCTGGTGACTGATGAGTTAAAAACTCTGAAGAACCACATCACGAATATGACTCTGGCCATCTTGAGTATGCTTATATCATCCATATGCTCATTATCTAGGTTATGCCTTTTGCCAGCTTATTAATGTGTCTCTTCATTGTGCAGGGAGAAGAAGTGATAATGCCATCCAACCACCAATAGTCAAGATGAAAGCCATATTCACATACCTGGAACAAATGTTCGTAGGGTGTGTCTATGCCATAATGGCAATGAAGAATCTGAAGAAGTCGCCTCTCCGGATTAGGGACATGCTTAATGACCTATCAACAGTCCCTCGGTGGATTGAAGAAGTCAAAAGGTCGGCGGCTTGAGCGGGGGGCAATATGGCACTTGCACGTGCCAAAGCCTACCTGCCAGAGATGGAGCCATCATAAATGGAAGGTCGCTTTCCAGAATATAACATCGATGGCTCAGAATTTCCTGAAGATGATTATGCCTTGTGCATGAGGGAGACTCGGGCGTTGATGACTCAACTTGCTGACGAGTTAGACTTGGCAAAATATCAACCCGCCTACTCGAAGGAGAACAAGCGCCTTAACCCGCCTAAAGATAAACCCTTCGAACATTTTCCTCCATGTCGTAAGGAAGCCTTTGCTCCTGGTGTTGACCCGTCTCTTATCGTCCATGGCGACTCAGTCTTCAAAGCTTTGACTACCATCCAGTGGGCGCGTAAGGACCTCCATACCGATCTTGATGAGCTGGATCAGGCTGATCCAAAAGCCTTTGGTTTAGAAGGTCACGAGAAGGACAACGATCCGAAGGACCCAAGAGCCCGCGGGTTGGAGTATATCTTACTTTGTACAAAACTTTGATGATTTTGTGGCCCGGGATGGGCTTGTAATAGGAGTAGTCGAAAAACTTGAATCATCTTGTTCTGCCATCATGCACCTAATACTTTTGAGTCGCCATCCATTTCGAGCCAGGAGCTGGTTCTGATGAATAGATAAATTCCTTTCATACTTTTCTGCGTCCTTGTCTAGAATATAATGAGTTGGCGTTTTTCCATGTAGTGTAAGCCGACACTTGATATAATGCAGTCAAGCTTTGCCAATTTTTGCAGAGTTTGTAAATAATGACCCGGGTATCCATGATTGACTCGATTAACAATAAGAAGTATTCTTGCAAAATATAAGAAATATTAAGACATATGTAATTGGACAGTAAAATGTATAGTTCACAAGCTGGCTTTCTAGCCTCATCATCGAGACTGGCTTTCGAGGCTCAAGTCTTGCTTCGATGAAGTTGGCATGATAGCCCATGGTTTATCCTCACTCTTTGTAAGTCGGGTCTCACGTGACTTAAGCCAACGTTTTAACCCGGATAAGTTCAGGGTCCATATGGATTGACTTATAAAGAGTACACCGGGTCACCTGTTCGGAATAGCATCTTGCAAAAAGGTAGGTTTAACCAAGTTTGATAGTGGCGTGTAGCTGGGTCAAGAGGGATATTAAAGGCTAAATTGATGAGTCGGGAGCCCCCAAGTGACTTATGAGCAAATAATAAAGACCCATGCATAGTTTTTTGAGATGAAATGACAAATACCTCGAGTTTCGGGGGTGCTATCTTTATTCTATTGAACATATAGGTATATGCATACGTATGTACAATGAGTTGGAGCCAATGGCTCTAAGTATAATAAGGCCGAAGATGAGTAATATTCGAAGGCCTATTGGTCTCCTCTTCAAAGGTGTGTGACTTCTTGTGTTCACGTTGTTGGGGAACGTCGCATGGGAAACAAAATTTCCTACGCACACGGTGATGAGCATCTACGAGAGGGAGAGTGTATCTACGTACCCTTGTAGATCGCTAAGCGGGAAGCGTTAAGAAACGCGGTTGGTGTAGTCGAACTTCTTCGCGATCCAAATCGCCGAGCGTCATGCGATCCAATCACGAACCGTCCTGCGAACACATCATGATCCGTCCCGCGAACTCATCACGATCCGTCTCACGATCTTGATCATGATCTGTCCCGCGAACTCATCACGATCCGTTCCGTGATCACATCACGAACCGTCTCGCGATCTCGATCACGGTCCTTCCGATCTAGCGCCGAACAGATGGCACCTCCGCGTTCAACACATGTGCAACTTGATGACGATCTCCACCATCTTGATCCAGCGAGAGGAGGTGGAGAGGAGAGAGAGTTCACCGGCAGCATGACGGCGCTCCGGTGATGGTGGTGGAGCAATTCCGGCAGGGCTTCGCCTAAGCGCTGCAGAAAACCGATCTAGAGGAGAAACTATGCACCGGTGTAACGGGTAGCACTTGGCTGGAAATTCTGTCCAAAAACCATCCAATACACTAGTATATATAGGAGGAGAGGAGAGGAGAGGCAGCCAAGGCCTTTGGGTCGGCTGAAATAGGAGGTGGGAAGCAATCCTACTTCACCTCCAATCCTAGTTGGAGTAGGATTGCCTCCTATTGGCTGATTTTTCCACTTTTTGCTTTAGGACTTTCTCTCCTGCGCCATGGGCCTTTGTGGCTGTTTTCCCAGCCCACTAAGGGCTGGTTATTATTCTCCCACAGCCCATGGACCTATTGGGGTCGAAATACCCCTCCCGAAGGCCTCCCGGTACACTACCGATGAGCCCGAAACTTTTCCGGAAACCAAACTGGGACTTCCTATATATGAATCTTTACCTCCAGACCATTCCGGAGCTCCTCGTGACGTCCGGGACTCCGAACAAACTTCGGTCACCACCATACATAACTCTACACTACCGAAACGTCACCGAACCTTAAGTGTGCAGACCCTGCGGGTTCGAGAACTATGTAGACATGACCGAGACACCTCTACGGTCAATAACCAATGGCGGGACCTGGACGTCCACATTGGTTCCTACATATTCTACGAAGATCTTTATCGGTCGAACCTCTATGTCAAGGATTCAGTTAATCCCGTATAACGTTCCCTTTGTTCTTCGGTATGTTACTTGCCCGAGATTCGATCGTCGGTATCTCCATACCTAGTTCAACCTCGTTACCGGCAAGTCTCTTTACTCGTTCCATAATACAAGATCCCGCAACTAACAATTAGTCACATTGCTTGCAAGGCTTATTGTGATGTTGCATTACCGAGTGGGACCCGAGATACCTCTCCGTTACACGGAGTAACAAATCCCAGTCTCGATCCATGCAACTCAACAAACACCATCGGAGATACCTGTAGAGCACCTTTATAGTCACCCAGTGACGTTCCGACGTTTGATACACACAAGGCACTCCTCCGATATCTGTGAGTTGCATGATCTCATGGTGATAGGAACACATACTTGACATGCGGAAAACAGTAGCAATAAACTGACACGATCATATGCTACGTTTGTAGTTTGGGTCTTGTCCATCACATCATTCTCCTAATGATGTGACCCCGTTATCAAATGACATCTCATGTCCATGGCTAGGAAACCTTAACCATCTTTTAATCAACGAGCTAGTCTATTAGAGGCATACTAGGGACATGGTTTTGTCTATGTATCCACACATGCATCTAAGTCTCCGATCAATACAATTATAGCATGGATAATAAACGATTATCATGAACAAGGAAATATGATAATAACTAATTTATTATTGCCTCTGGGGCATATTTCCAACACACGTATGTCAACCATGTAGCAATTGTTGAGGTTCTTGCTGATGACGAAAGGTCCTTCCCATGGTGGTGAAAGCTTATGCATGCATGTTTGGTCTTGTATCAAACGGAGCACTAAGTGACCCTCCTGGAAAGTCCTAATGCGAACTCTACGACTATGATAACATCGTAGGTCTTGCCGATAGATAACTAGGCGTGATGCTGCGAGATCGTGTTCCTCTTCTATTGCATCCAAGGACTCCCGACGAGCTTGTTCATTATCAGCTTCCACATAAGTAGCCACTCTCGGAGAGTCATGACGAATATCGCTGGGCAAAACAGCTTCTGCCCATAAACTAGAAAAAAAGTTGTATAGCTAGTGGATATGTTGGGAGTGGTACGTATGCTCCAAAGGACTATGGGGAGTGCGTCAACCCATAAACCTGGAGTTCGTTCCGTGGGAGTCATGAGCCTAGGCTTGATCCTGCATAATATCTCCTAATTAGCTCGCTTAACTTGCCCATTATACTGTGGATCGGCAACTGAGACTAAGTCAAGGCGGGTGTGCTCACGCTCGCAAAATAGTTTCATCGTTCCTTAGGATAAGTTGGTGCCATTATCTGTGATGATGCTATGTCAATAGCCAAAACGGAAGATCAGCTTTTTCAGAAGCTTTACAGCTGTCTCAGCATCACAGTTGTTGAATGGTTCTGCTTCAACTCACTTAGTGCATTTATTGACAACCACCAAAAGATGGGTCTTCTTACCAGAGGATGGCTTGAATAGGCCGATCATGTCAAGTAATTGGAATCATTCGCAACTCTTGAGCCATCACGTGAGCCTCCCGTGCAAACTTCTGACAACCATCACACTTTTGTACGATGTCCTCGACGTCCACATGAGCCATAAGCCAATACAAACCGTGAAAAAAGCCTTTGCCACCAAGGACCTTGAGCCGGCATGATGACCACAATCACCTGGGTGGATCTCACTAAGAATCTCACAACCCTCCGTAGGAGAAACACATCGTTGGAAGACACCAGTTATACTCCTCCTGTGTAGCTCACCGATAGTCATGGACTTGGAACGTCTGATAATCTATCGGGCGACGATTTCCTCATTTGGGAGATCACCACGAGTCTAATAAGCTAGGTAAGGAACTATCCAATTAGGAATAACATGAAGAGCGGCTACTAACTGTGCCTCTGGGTCAGGAATAGCAATGTCTTCCTCTGAAGGTAAGTTGACAGAGGGACTATGAAGGACGTCTAGGAACACATTGGGAGGAACAAACTTTCATTGAGAAGCCAAATGAGACAAAGCGTCAACAACATCATTGAGCTGGCGATCAATATGATCCACTTGATAACCCTGAAAATGACTTGCAATAACAGTGACTACTCATCGATAAGCCTCCATAAGAGGGTCCGTCGAGTCCCAAATTTGAGAGACTTGTCGAGCAACCAAATCTGAGTCGCCCAAACATCTGACTCGACTTAAGTTCATTTTCCTTAGCCATGCCAAGTCCATGTAATAATGCTTCGTATTCAGCTGCATTATTAACATAGGGAAACATGAGCCTTAACACGTACCAAAATTTATCACCTCGAGGAGATGTGATCATGATTCCAACCACCAAGCCTTCATCTGTTTGGAACCATCAAAGTGTATAGTCTGGTTTCTCTTCTAGCAATTTAAGTTTAGTCGACTCATTGATGAAATAGACGAGTGCTTGATATTTAATTGCTGTTTGTGGCACATATTTTAGATGATATGGGCCAAGCTCTATTGCCCATTGAGCAACCCGGCCTGTAACCTCCCAATTATGGATAATATCCCCTAGAGGAGCTAAGCTGACCATGGTGATTTGGTGTTCCTCAAAATAGTGCTTAAGCTTGCGAGTAGCCATAAAAATGACAAGTACCAGCTTCTGTCAATCTAGATATCGTTGCTTTGATTCAGTCTAAACCTTCCCGATATAGTACACTGGCCTTTGGACTAGATATTCTTTCCCAACCTCCTTTCGCTCGACAATGACTGCCACACTTACCGCTTTATTGTTAGCGGCAATGTACATGAGAGTATGCTCTTTGTCAAGTGGAGCTGCTAAAACGAGCAGCTCAACCAACTGCTTCTTGAGGGCTTCAAAGGCTGCGTCTGTAGCATGTGTCTAGACAAAATTGTCTGTCTTCTTCAATAACTGGTACAGTGGAATTGCCTTTTCACCCAGGCGGCTCAAAAACCGACTCAAAGCCGCAATGTGGCCCACCATACGCTGAACCTCGTGGATATTGGCTGGCTTGGCGAGAGAAGTCACCGCTTTGATTTTATCCGCGTCAGCCTCGATACCTTCTTCTGACACCAAAAATCACAGTAACTTGCTTGAGGGGACACCAAAAACATATTTTGCCGGGTTAAGCTTCATCTGATAAACCCGAAGATTATCAAAAAATTTCCTTGATGTCACCCAATAGAGTCTCCTTCTTCTGCGACCTAACCATGATATCATTTATATAAGCATGAGAATTGTGTCCTATTTGGGTTCGCAGACAATTTTGTATGCAACGCTAGTAAGTAGCCCTTGCGCTGTTAAGTCCAAAAGACATAGAAACATAGTATAATGCCCCAAAAGGTGTGATGAAGGCCGTCTTTTCCTGATCCTCAACAGTCATCTTGATCTGGTGATAGACAAAGTAAGCATCCAGGAAACACATATGCTCACAACCTACGATAGAATCAATGATCTAGTCGATGCAAGGAAGCATAAACAGATCCTTAGGACAAGCTTTGTTAAGATCTGTGTAATCCACACACATACGCCAGGTGCCATTTTTTCAAAACAAGCACCGGATTTGCCAACCACTTGGGGTGAAATACTTCAATAATAAACCTGGCAACTAGGAGTCGGGCAACTTCCTCACTGATAGGCTTTTGTCACTCCTCATTAAAACAACGAAGGTACTGTCAAACAGGTTTCATGTTAGGATCCACATTAAGGTGGTGCTCAGTGAGTTCCCTTAGGACACCAGGCATGTCATAAGGTTGCCATGCGAAAATGTCCCAATTCTCATGGATGAACACGACGAGTGTGCTTTCGTATTTGGGGTCCAAGTCTGCCGATAGTGAACAGTTGGGAGGAATCACCAGGAGTAAAGTCAACCAACTTGGTATCCTCAGCCAGCATGAATTTGAGTAGGGGGTTAGACTCCATAGTTGGCTTCTTCGAGGGGGTCATATCAGCCGGATCAACATTGATTGTGTAAAACTTTAGTTCTTGTGCTGCGCAAGCCGACTCAAAATAAATGCTACCTCTTGAGAGTGCATTGGTTTTCCCTTGAAGAGGAAATGGCGATGCAACAAAGTAGATAAGTATTTCCCTTAGCTGTTGAGAACCAAGGTATCAACCCAGTAGGAGGAATAAGTAAGTCACCAATGGATGCACCTACACAAACAATCAAACTCTTGCACCCAATGCTATAAAGGGGTTGTCAATCCCTTCATGATTATTTGCAAGGATTAGATCCAATAGATATAGATGTAAACAAGAATGGAAAGTACAAGGTAAATAAATTGCAGCAAAGTATTTTTGGTTTATAGATCTGAAAGTATATAATGGAAAGTATACCCGGGGGCCATAGGTTTCACTAGAGGCTTCTCTTTTGAAGGCAAATATCATGGTGGGTAAACAAATTACTGTCAAGCAATTGATAGAAAAGCGAATAATCATGTAGTTATCCAAGGCAATGATCATGCATATTGGCATCACGTCCGTGTCAAGTAGACCGAAACAATTCTTCATCTACTACTATTACTCCACACATCGACCGACTCCTGCCTGCATCTAGAGTATTAAGTTCATGAAGAACAGAGTAACACATTAAGAAAGTTGACATGATGTAGATGGATAAACTCAAGCAATATGATGAAAACCCCATCTTGTTACCCTTGATGGTAACAATACAATACATGCCTCGCTACCCCTACTATGTCACTGGGTGAGGACACCGCAAGATTGAACCCAAAACCAAGCACTTCTCCCATTGCAAGAATTACCAATCTAGTTTGCCAAACCAAACCAATAACTCGAAGAGACTTGCAAGGATATGAAATCATGGAAATAAGAATTCAGAGGAGGTTCAAATAAGATTCATGGATAATCTGAACATAAACTCACAATTCATCGAATCTTGACAAACACACCACAAAAGAGGATTACATCGGATAGATCTCCATGAAGATCATGGAGAACATGATATTGAAGATCAAAGAGAGAGAAGAACCCATCTAGATACTAGCTATGGACCCATAGGTCTGTGGTGGACTACTCATGCATCATCGGAGGGGTAATGGAGTTGAGGTAGATGCCCTCCGTGACCGAAACCCCCTCCGACAGATTACCGGAAAAGGCTCCAAGATTGGATCTCTTGGGAACGGAGGCTTCCGGTGGCGGAAAAGTATTTGCGTGGCTCGTTCTGGTGTTAGGGGAATATTTGGGTATTTATAGGCCAAGAACTAGGGTTAGGAGACCTACCGGGAGGCGACAAGCCTGCTAGGCGCGGCTAGGGGGTCGCGCCTAGCAGGCTTGTGGCTCCCTGACACCTCCCCTGCCGTGCACTCCAAGCTTGATCGATTTGTTGGCTTCCAAAACAATTCCTTCCGAATGTTTTATTCCGTTTGGACTCTGTTTAATATTCCATATCTGCAAAACTCAAAAACAAGGAAAAAACAGAAACTGGCACTAGGCTCTAGATTAATAGGTTAGTCCCAAAAATAATATAAAATAGCATATTAATGCATATAAAACATCCAAAAAAGATAATATAATAGCATGCCATCACAAAAAATTATAGGTACGTTGGAGACGTATCATGTGGGGACCCCGACTCATAAGTCGAGATCACCGATTGCACGTGTACAGTGATCCCAGAGATCAATGCTCACTGAACACACAGAAGCTGAATAAAAGAGTCTTACATCCACATTAAGCGTCTTACACAAATTATGACCATGAAGGTCTCAGTTTTACAAGGATAGGGCCACTCGGGCCAAACACTAAGTCTAGAACAAGCAGCGGAAATCTTTGTCGAAAGCGTGAACCCATGCCAACTGCCTTAACCTACAGGCATTCTGACTGGGAAGCGTCCTAGTTCGCATGTTCGTCTCCAACGAACTCTTCAACAAACTCCTGTTCTTCCATGCCTGGCCAATTAAATAACCAATGACAAGTCAATGAGTACTTTGAATGTACTCGCAAGCAACCCAAGAGCGGAATGAGGCAAAAATGATGCATGATATAGCACTATAGGTAACTTGCGGAAAGCTGATTTTGTATGCAAGTGACATGATCAAGTAATAGTAAGTATGCATCAACAAATAACCAAGTATTCATGATAACACATTGCCGATACCATCACGGTATTGTTGGGGAACGTCGCTTGGGAAACAAAAATTTTCCTACGCACACGCAAACCTATCCATGGTGATGAGCATCTACGAGAGGGAGAGTGGATCTACGTACCCTTGTAGATCGCTAAGCGGGAAGCGTTAAGAAACGCGGTTGGTGTAGTCGAACTTCTTCGCGATCCAAATCACCGAGTGTCCCGCGATCTAATCACGAACCGTCCTGCGAACCAATCACGAACCGTCCCGCGATCTCGTCACGATCCGTCCCGCGATCCGATCACGAACGTCCCATGGCCTTGATCACGATCCTTCCGATCTAGTACCGAACGGACGGCACCTCCGCGTTCAGCACACGTGCAGCTTGATGACGATCTCCGCCGTCTTGATCCAGCAAGAGGAGGCGGAGAGTAGGAAGAGTTCTCCGGCAGCACGACGGCGCTCCGGCGATGGTGGTGGAACTATTCCGACAAGGCTTCGCCTAAGCACTGCAGAAAACCGATCTAGAGGAGAAGCTATGCACTAGAGGAACACGTGGCACGTGGCTGAAAATCTTGTGCCAAAACCCTAAAATCCTCTAGTATATATAGGAGGAGAGGAGGAGGAGGCTTGGCTGACAAAAAGGCAGCCCTTGGGTCGGCCAAACCAAGGAGGGAGGAGTCCTCCTCCTCCACTCCTAGTAGGATTAGGACTCCTTCCTTATTTGGCCCTTTTTTGTCTTTTTCCACCTTTTTCCTTTTGCTATTTTCTTCCCAGCCTCATGGGCTTTGTGTAGGACTTCCACCAGCCCCCTAAGGGCTGGTATTCATCCTCCTACAGACCATAAAGCCTCTTGGGTCGAAATACCCCTCCCGGTGGTCTCCCGGTACACTACCGACACTCCCGGTACACTACCGATGAGCCCGGAACTTTTCCGGCGACCAAACCGGGACTTCCTATATATGAATTTTTACCTCCGGACCATTCCGGAGCTCCTCGTGATGTACGGGATCTCATCCGGGTCTCCGAACAACCTTCGGTCACCACCATACATAACTCTACACTACCGAAACGTCACCGAACCTTAAGTGTGCAGACCCTGCGGGTTCGAGAACTATGTAGACATGACCGAGACACCTCTACGGCCTATAACCAATGGCGGGACCTGGACTTCCACATTGGTTCCTACATATTCTACGACGATCTTCATTGGTCGAACCTCTATGTCAAGGATTCAATCAATCCCGTATAACGTTCCCTTTGTTCTTCGGTATGTTACTTGCCCGAGATTCGATCGTCGGTATCTCCATACCTAGTTCAACCTCATTACCGGCAAGTCTCTTTACTCGTTCCGTAATGCAAGATCCCGTGGTTAACATATTAGTCACATTGCTTGCAAGGCTTGTTGTGATGTTGCATTACCGAGTGGGCCCTGAGATACGTCTTTGTCACACGGAGTAACAAATCCCAGTCTTGATCCATGCCAACTCAACAGACACCTTCGGAGATACCTGTAGTGCACCTTTATAGTCACCCAGTTACGTTGCGACGTTTGATACACACAAAGTATCCCTCCGATGCCAGTGAGTTGCATGATCTCATGGTCATAGGAACATATACTTGACATGCGGAAAACAACAACAATAAACTGACACGATCATATGCTACGTTTGTAATTTGGGTCTTGTCCATCACATCATTCTCCCAATGATGTGATCCCGTTATCAAATGACATCTCATGTCCATGGCTAGGAAACCTTAACCATCCTTTGATCAACGAGCTAGTCTATTAGAGGCATACTAGGGACATGGTTTTGTCTATGTATCCACACATGCATTTAAGTCTCCAATCAATACAATTATAGCATGGATAATAAACGATTATCATGAACAAGGAAATATGATAATAAGTAATTTATTATTGCCTCTAGGGCATATTTCTAACAGTCTCCCACTTGCACTAGGGTCAATAATCTAGTTCACACCACCATGTGATTCGCATTGTTATGAATCTAACACCCAATGAGTTCTGGAGTTCGATCATGCTTTGCATGTGAGAGAGGTCTTATAGTCAATGGGTCTGTAACATTCAAATCCGTGTGTACTTTGCAGATCCATGTCAAACAGCAAACACTGCTACCACACTCCACTTGGTACTTTACCAAATGGCTGCTCCACTATACGTATCCAGATTGCTACTACGAGCCATCCGGATTGGTGTTTAAAGCTTGCATCGACGTAACTCTTTACGACGAACTCTCTATTATCTCCATAATCGAGAAACATCTCCTTAGTCCTCTGGTTACTAAGAATAATTTCGACCGCTGTCCAGCGATCCACTCCTGGACCACTCTAGTACCCCTTGACGGACTCATGGCAAGGCACACACAGGTGCGGTACACAACATGGCATACTACACAGAGCCTATGGCTAAGGCATAGGGGACGATGTTCGTCTTTTCTCTTTCTTCTTCCATTGTTGAGCTTTGAGTCTTACTCAACTTCACACCTTTATAAATCAGGCGAGAACTCTTTCTCTGACTGATGCATTTTGAACTCTTTCAAAATCTTGTCAAGGTATGTATTTATTGAAAGTCTGATCAAGCATCTTGATCTATCTCTATAGATTTTGATGCTCAACAATTAGGTAGCTTTATCCAGGTCTTCCTTTGAAAATCACTTTTCAAACAACCATTCATGCTTTCCAGAAATCCTACATTATTTCCGATCAACAATATGTCATCCACATATACTTATCAGAAATTCTATAGTGCTCCCACTCACTTTATTGTAAATACAAGTTTCTCATAAACTTTGCATAGACTCAAAACTTTGATCACCTCATCAAAGTGCATATTCCAACTCCGAGATGCTTGCTTCAGTCCATAGAAGGATCACTGAAGCTTGTACACCTTTTAGCATCCTTAGGACTAACAAAACCTTCTGGTTGTATCACATACAACCTTTCCTCAAGTAAAACCGTTAAGGAAATGATGTTTTGACATCCATCTGCCAGATTTCATAATTGAAAAATGCAGCAACTGCTAACATATTTCCAACAAACTTTAGCATCGCTACGAGTGAGAAAGTCTCATCGCAGTCAACTCCTTGAACTTGTCACAAACAACTTTGCAACAAGTCGAGCTTTACAAATGGTGATAATTACAATCAGCGTCTGTCTTCATTTTAAAGATCCATTTGTACTCAACAACCTGCCGTCCAACGAGCAAGTCTACTAAAGTCTATACTTGGTTTTCATACATGGATTCTATCTCGGATTTCATGGCCTCCAACCATTTGTCGGAATCCGGGCCCATCATCGCTTCTCCATAGCTCGTAGGTTCATTGTTGTCCAACAACATGACTTCCAAGACAGGGTTGTCGTACCGCTTAGGAGCAGTACACATCCTTGTCGACCTACAAAGTTCGATAGTAACTTGATCCTGAAGCTTCATGATCATCATCATTAACTTCCTCTTCAACTAACGTAGGCTTCACAAAAACAACATTCTGCGCTGGGCTACTCTCTGGTTGAACAAAGGTTTAACAACCTCATCAAGTTCTATCTTCCTCCCACTCAATTCTTTCGAGAGAAACTTTTCCTCGAGAAAGGATCCGTTTTAGTAACAAACACTTTGCACTAGGATCTGAGATAGAAGGTTCACCCAACTGATCTTAGGGTATTCTATGAAGATGCATTTGTCCGCCTTGGGTTCGACCTCATTAGGTGAAAACATTTCCTACACAAGTGTCGCAGCCCCAAATATTAGGAAATGATAGCTTAGGTTTCTATCAAACCATAATTCACACGGTGTCATCTCAACGGATTTAGATGGTGCCCTATTTAAAGTGAATGTAGTTGTCTCTAATGCATAACCCCAAAATTATAGTAGTAAAACGACAAGAGACATCATAGCACGCACCATGTCCAATAGAGCATAACTATGATGTTCGGACACACCATCACACTATGGTGTTCCAGGTGGCGTTTAGTTCTGAAACAATTTTCACATTGTCTTAAGTTGTATCCCAAACTCGTGACTCAGATATTCAGCTCCACGATCATATCGTAGTCATTTTTATCTTCTTGTCACGATGATCTTAAACTTCACTCTAAATTTGCTTGAACCTTTCAAACGATTCAGACTTGTGTTTCATTAAGTAAATATATACTATATCTACTCAAATCATCAGTGAAGGTAAGAAAATAACGATATCCACTGCACGCTACAAGACTCACTAGATTGCATACATCAACATGTATCATTTCCAATGAATCACTTGCCCGCTCCATCCAACGGGGTCCTTTAGTCATCTTGCCCAAGAGGCATGGTTCGCATGTCTCAACCGATTCGAAATCGAATGGGTCCAGGTATCCATCAGCATGGAGTTTCTTCATGCGCTTTATACCAATATGACATTTTGCGGCAGTGCCACAAGTATGTGGTACTATCATTATTTAACTTTGTATCTTTGGACATCAATGTTATGAACATGTGTATTACTACGATCAAGATTTCAACAAACCATTCTCACTGGGTGCATGACCATTGAAGGTATTATTCATGTATACAGAATAACCATTATTCTCTGACTTAAATGAATAACCGTATTGCAACAAACATGATCTAATCATGTTCATGCTCAATGCAAAACACCAAATAACATTTATTTAGGTTCGTCACTAATCCTGAAGGTAGAGAGAGCGTGTGATGTTGATCACATCAACCTTGGAAACATTTCCAACACACATCGTCACCTCACCCTTAGCTAGTTCTCCGTTTATTCCGTAGCTTTTATTTCGAGTTACTAACATTTAGCAACTGAACCGGTATCCAATACCCAGGTGCTACTAGGAGTACTAGAAAGGTACACATCAATAAATCGTATATCAAATATACTTCTGTCGATGTTGCCAGCCTTCTTATCTACCAAGTATCTAGGGTTGTTCCGCTTCAGCGACCTCTCACCTCATAATAGAAGCACTTAGTCTCGGGTTTGAGTTCAACTTTGGGTTGCTTCACTGGAGCAGCAACTGACTTGCTATCCATGAAGTTTCCCTCCTTGGTCTTGCCCTTTTCAAAACTAGTGGTTTGATTAACCATCAACACTTGATGCTCCTTCTTGATTTCTAACTTCGCGGTATCAAACATCGCGAACAGCTCAGGGATCAATACTTCTATCCCTGGTGTTTTATAGTTCATCACTAAGTTCTAGTAGCTTTAGTGACAGTGACTTGGAGAACTATATCATTCACTATCTTATCTGGAAGATCAACTCCCACTTGATTCAAGTGATTGTAGTACCCAGACAATCTGAGTACATGCTCAACGATTGAGCTATTCTCCTTCATCTTATAGGCAAAGAATCTTGTTGGAGATCTCATATCTCGCAACACAGGCACGAGCCTGAGATCACAATCTCTGCTCCTAGAACATCTCATATGTTCCGTGACATTCAAAACGTTTTGGAGCCTCAATTCTAAGCCGTAATGCAAGACACACTAAACTATCAAGTAGTCATCGAAACGTGTCTGTCAGATGTTCACAACATCTACAGACGATGCTAGAGGGGGTGGCACACCGAGCGGTGCATTAAGGACATAAGCCTTCTGTGCAGCAATGAGGACAATCCTCAGATCACGAACCCAGTCCGCAATATTGCTACCAACATCTTTCAACTCTATTTCTCTAGGAACATATAAAAATTTAAGGGAGCTACAGCGCGAGCTAGTAATCTACAACATAATTTGCAAAGACACTATTGACTATGTTCATGATAATGAGTTCAATTAATCATATTACTTAAGAACTCCCACTCAAATTGACATCCCTCCGATCATTCAAGTGATACATGATCCAAATTCACCAACTCAAGTCCGATCATCATGTGAGTTGAGGTGGCTGCAATGGTGAACATCATTATGTTGATCATATCTACTATATGACTCATGTTCGACCTTTCGGTCTCTTGTGTTCCGAGGCCATGTCTGTACATGCTAGGATCGTCGAGTTTAACCCGAGTGTTCTGCACGTGCAAATCTGGCTTGCACCCATTGTATGTGAACGTAGAGTCTATCACACCCGATCATCACGTGGTGTCTGAAGACGACGAACTTTTGCAGCGGTGCACACTCGGGGAGAACACAATTTCTCTTGAAATTAAGCGAGGGATCACCTTGTAATGCTACCGTCGTCCTAAGCAAAACAAGGTGCATAAAAAGGATTAACATCACATGCAAATCATAAGTGACATGATATGGCCATGAACTTGTGTTTAAGATCTCCATCTTCAAAACACCGGTATGATCTCCATCGTCACCGGCACAACACCATGATCTCCATCATCTTGATCTCCATCAATGTGCTGCCATTGGGGTTGTGGCACCAGCCCTGCTTCTACTTCTATTGCTACCGCTTAGCGATAAAGTAAAGCATTACATAGCGCTTAATGATTGACACGCAGGTCATACAATAATTAAAGACAACCCTATGGCTCCTGCCGGTTGCCGTACTCATCGACGTGCAAGTCATGAAATTATATACATCACATGATCATCTCATACATCACATATATCACATCATGTAATTGGCCAAATCACATCACAACATACCCTGCAAAAACAAGTTAGACGTCCTCTAATTGTTGTTGCATGTTTTACGTGGCTGCTACGGGTATCTAGCAAGAACGATTCTCACCTACGCATAAACCACAACGGTGATACACTAGTTTGCTTTTCAACCTTCTCAAGGACCGCCTTTGTCGAATCCGATCCAACTAAAGTAGGAGAAACTGACACCCGCTAGCCATCTGTTGCAACAAGTGCAGTTGAGGGAACCGGTCTCTCGTAAGCGTACGAGTAAGGTTGGTCCGGGCCGCTTCATCCAACAATACTGCTGAACCAAAACACGACCAAGGGAGGAAGCAATCTAAGCATCAACGCCCACAAACCTTTTGTGTTCTACTCGAGATCTCATCGAACCATCAACCTAGCTCATGATGCCAATGTTGGGGAACGTCGCTTGGGAAACAACAAATTTCCTACGCACACGCAAACCTATCCATGGTGATGAGAATCTACGAGATGGAGAGTGGATCTACGTACCCTTGTAGATCGCTAAGCGGGAAGCGTTAAGAAACACGGTTGGTGTAGTCGAACTTCTTCGCGATCCAAATCGCCGAGCGTCCCGCGATCTAATCACGAACCGTCCCGCGAACCAATCACGAACCGTCCCACGATCTCGTCACGATCCATCCCGTGATCCGATCACGAATGTCCCATGGCCTTGATCACGATCCTTCCGATCTAGTACCGAACGGACGACACCTCCGCGTTCACCACACGTGCAGCTTGATGACTATCTCCACCGTCTTGATCCAGCAAGAGGAGGCGGAGAGTAGGAAGAGTTCTCCGGCAGCATGATGGTGCTCCGGCGATGGTGGTGGAACTATTCCGACAAGGCTTCGCCTAAGCACTGCAGAAAACCGATCTAGAGGAGAAGCTATGCACTAGAGAACGGGTGGTACGTGGCTGAAGATCTTGTGCCAAAACCCTAAAATCCTCTATTATATATAGGAGGATAGGAGGAGGAGGCTTGGATGACAAAAAGGCAGCCCTTGGGTCGGCCAAACCAAGGAGGGAGGAGTCCTCCTCCTCCACTCCTAGTAGGATTAGGACTCCTTCCTTATTTGGACCTTTTTTGCCTTTTTCCACCTTTTTCCTTTTGGTATTTTCTTCCCAGCCTCATGGGATTTGTGTAGGACTTCCAACAGCCCACTAAGGGATGGTATTCATCCTCCTACAGCCCATAAAGCCTCTTGGGTCGAAATACCCCTCCCGGTGGTCTCCCGGTACACTACCGACACTCCCGGTACACTACCGATGAGCCCAGAACTTTTCCGGCGACCAAACTGGGACTTCCTATATATGAATTTTCACCTCCGGACCATTCCAGAGCTCCTCGTGATATCCGGGATCTCATCCGGGACTCCGAACAACCTTAGGTCACCACCCTACATAACTCTACACTACCGAAACGTCACCGAACCTTAAGTGTGCAGACCCTGCGGGTTCGAGAACTATGTAGACATGACCAAGACACCTCTACGGCCTATAACCAATGGCGAGACCTGGACGTCCACATTGGTTCCTACATATTCTATGAAGATCTTCATCGGTCGAACCTCTATGTCAAGGATTCAATCAATCCCGTATAACGTTCCCTTTGTTCTTCGGTATGTTACTTGCCCGAGATTCGATCGTCGGTATCTCCATACCTAGTTCAACCTCGTTACCGGCAAGTCTCTTTACTCGTTCCGTAATGCAAGATCCCGTGGCTAACATATTAGTCACATTGCTTGCAAGGATTGTTGTGATGTTGCATTACCGAGTGGGCCCTGAGATACCTCTCCGTCACACGGAGTAACAAATCCCAGTCTTGATCCATGCCAACTCAACAGACACCTTCGGAGATACCTGTAGTGCACCTTTATAGTCACCCAGTTACGTTGCGACGTTTGATACACACAAAGTATCCCTCCGGTGTCAGTGAGTTGCATGATCTCATGGTCATAGGAACATATACTTGACATGCGGAAAACAGCAACAATAAACTGACACGATCATATGCTACGTTTGTAATTTGGGTCTTGTCCATCACATCATTCTCCCAATGATGTGATCCCGTTATCAAATGACATCTCATGTCCATGGCTAGGAAACCTTAACCATCCTTTGATCAACGAGCTAGTCTATTAGAGGCATACTAGGGACATGGTTTTGTCTATGTATCCACACATGCATTTAAGTCTCCGATCAATACAATTATAGCATGGATAATAAACGATTATCATGAATAAGGAAATATGATAATAACTAATTTATTATTGCCTCTAGGGCATATTTCCAACAGGTATTAGTTGAACACATTCTGCTCACACCAAGTCATCGGACTTAGTTCATTTTTCATGCTCAGTCATTGGACTGGACTCACGTGACCTCTTGTCACTAACACACCCGTACTCACTCCAATATTTTATGAAAACATTCAGACGTAGTCTAAGAAGGACCTCCAACTGTCCATGACCGCGGACGCGGCTATTCGAATAGTTTTACACTCTGCAGAGGTTGCACACTTTACCCACAAGACTCGGGGAACTTCCACGACTCGCGGTATATACATACTCGAGGTAAGCACCCGGACAATGCCTTTCCCCCGGCGATACTAAACAAAGAGTCCACTCGATTGGTACCCAGCCCTCATGACGTTCATCACACGAGCCTTGCTCAAACCGTACCACCCATGAGGGGACCAACAGTGTGCCCGGTGCCAGTAAAGACAGCGCATGATCGTACATCCG
The DNA here is from genome assembly GCA_022496015.1 of Hordeum marinum. Lineage (NCBI taxonomy): Eukaryota > Viridiplantae > Streptophyta > Magnoliopsida > Poales > Poaceae > Hordeum > Hordeum marinum. The sequence goes on from CM039675.1 coordinate 379,402,464, forward strand.
GTACGACCCCGTATCAAGAGTGACCACGCCACTCCTACCACTAGTAATGCGGGCTCCTTGCCAGTACCCACCAAGGTAATCATCAAAGCCCCGTCCCATAAGGGGTATCGTGGTCGTGCATGTAAGGTTGGGACGGTCAGTAGACCTTAAATCTAATCCGTTTTCGAAAACACACTCCCATTTGTTCCGGTACACCACTTCTTTCTCAAGTGGTCACCCAACTCATCATCATCTCCCTCGGGCATTAGTGACACCCGACGGGGTTTTCGAAAGAGTATTGAAAACACACACCTCTCGGTACCACCGTGCATAAGTCCCATCCCACTTGCGTAGCATCTACTAGCAACCTATCTACTCCCACCCGCACAACCCTCATAAGGTAGAAGGGTCGTGCTCGATGCAAGTATCAACGGAAAGCACCGGAGGCATCCCACCGAAGGGGAAACCACCACATCATATGATAAATAATGCCGGAAGTAAAGTGCTATGTGACATGCAAGTTAAAATAGTTTCTTGACATGGTCAAAGGGCTACTTGCCTGGCTCGACAAGTTCTCCGGGGTCTTCGAAGTCTTCGAGTCCAACTTCTCCATCAACGGCGCAATCTATCGATGCGGAAATAGCGACAATAAATAAACAAGCATGCAAACAGACCACTCAATCTACCTATCAAAAATGTTCACCTATTCTGTTAAATCTCTAAAGTCATATTAAAAATATCTACAATAAATTTACCTGTGAAGACTATTTTAGAAACACAATAACAGAGGCTAAAAAGGTGCTTTTAATAGGTTTTCAATAAAACTAGTGATAAAAACTCTTTCAATAAATTGCATAGATGGCACTATTAAATTCTATACAATATTCTAAGATCTATGGTGGAGAAAATAATTGCTTTGGGTAATTATTTAGTCCTGTGGGATTTTTGCAAAACCCACCAGAAAATAAAAAGGGAAAAAGGGCACCAGATCCTGAGCCAGGGGCGGCCAGGGGCTGGGCCGACCCATCTGGTCAACCGGCCGGCCACGCGCGCAGTCAGGTTCAAACCTGACGTGCGAGGCCCGGCTGCCAGCGGCTCAGGGGAGAGGAGAGAGGGCGCGGGCGAGGGGAGGAGAGGCTAACAGGTGGGGACCACCTGTCAGGTCCGTCTTCCTCCTCGCATCCGAGAGGGGAGCGGCTCACCCACGGCGAGGGAGGCCACGACGAGGGAAGGAGAGGGTCGGAACGGGCTCGGGGAGGACCTGCCGGTCCTCTGGAGGTGGAGCAGAGGGCAGAGGAGGACGGGGTCGCCGGCGACGAGGAGGCCGCGATGGAGGAGCTTCAGGACGTCCTCAAACGCCCGTTCCAGCCTGCAACAACGACGGGAGAGAGGGGGAATTGGGTCAGGAGGGCACGGGAGGACCAGAGGGAGGAGAATGGGGACCGGAGTGGCGCCGTACCCGGAGATCAACGGCGGAGCTGCCGCGGCGAGCTTCGGCTCGTTCCCGAGCACACAGAGAGAGGGAAGGGCTCAGGCTTCACAGGCAGCCTATTGGGGTGGAGAGAGAGATCAAAAGGGAGAGAAGGCCTCCGGGTTGCCTTTTATAGGAGGGCCCGGTCCACCGAGGGTGCCGTGCGCCAGTGAGCACAGGGTGCTCACCACAGGCCACGAGAGGGAGAGGGGAGGCCCTAGGGGTCTTCCTGGGATTAGTCCACGCCAGGGGGAGAGAGGAGAGAGGAGGGGAGGCGCGCGCGTGTGAGCTTTCGCATTGGCCGGCTCGGGCGGTGGCGGGCACGCGCGGAGGAGGGCGGAGGAGAGAGGGAGGAGAGGGCCGACCGCCTGTAGGGCTGCAGACGTCGAGGCCGACCAGACAACGCCAGACGGAGGCTCAAGGCGGCCAGGGCCATGCAGTGGCCAGCGGCTACAGTGCTAGTCGGCACTATAGCGCGCTCTGGAGCGCGTCTATTGTAGGCCATGGCATGCCCTTGGCGCCTTCTGCGCGTCCACCCATGTCCAAGGGATCTAGGGGAAGAAACCTAACTAGGCTAGGCCCTTGGATGCTCTGGGGAGGGATTAGAATAGAGGGAGAGAGGGAAAAGAGGTCCTGCCAGGTGGACCAGAGGGTAAAAATGGGGGTTTTCACCATCTCAATCATGGAGCTAGCCGTTGGGATTGCTACTGGAGGTTCTGGGGGTATGGGTGGAGCTGTGGTAAAAAGGAGGAGGCAAGGGTAAAAGGATTTGAGGTGAAAATGATAGTTTTACATTTCTGGCAGAAGGTGTTTGATGATGTTTAGGGGGGTCAAATGAAATTGGATCATCTTGAGATTTGACAAGGTCAAGGGGTGATGGAAAACAAGAGTGATCACCAAGTTTGAGCTTAAGAGAAGAAAGTTCATAATGGGACCTAGGGAAAACCTAGAAATAGACATAATCTGTTTTCTATAGATTCAAAGGGGTTAGGCTTTAACCCTTGATGCACCACTTAGTGTATCATCACTAATTGGTCATTAGAGCATGCCCACAAAGTTTGAGGTCAATGGAAGACACTTCACAATGTCAAGTTGTTAAAATTTGAATCTGGACAGAAATGGATTTGGGTTGGTTTGATGAACCAAACCAACTTGGATGGGGATGAAACTTTGCAAGATCATCACTTGTGCTACTGTTGACTTGCTAGAATTTCCCTGGATTTTATTGAGAATATTTCTTATAGAATCATTCCAAAAGTTTAATCTGAACAAAAAGGGTTTTGGGGGGTTTTGCCCATGTTATGATCAAGCCCTTGTGTTGAAACTCATATATATGGAAAATATATGTCCACTGAGTCTCTCTAAATTTTCTCAAATATTTCCCAAGCATTTAAATAATTTTCCCTTAGGAAAAGCCATTTCTGCTCTTAAGAATAAGCCTTTAAATAAAATATGAAAATAATATTTGGTGGTTTTGAGAAGTCATATAAATAGTAGGTTTCAAATAAAGCATTTGGGAAGAAAAGATCCACCTAAATTGAGGACTTGTAGTTCAAACCTCAGTTCAGGGGTTTTAGTGAACTTAAATTGAATAAATCCTTTTTGGTGAAAATATATTTTGATAAAGAATTTTTTGAGCTATATTCACATGGCATGATCATAGGGCAAGGAATTTGGATCAAGGAAGATGAAGGTGGAGTGGAGTAGAATCTAATAGTGCCAAACATGATCATCCAAGCCATCAAACAAGCATTCATTCCAAAAAGTTTCAGTTGGCTCCAAATTTTTATAAAACCAAACACAACATTGTGCCAAAATACAGGGTGTGACATATCAATAAGCAGCATCTCCTTCCTCACATTCTCGAGCGATTTTCCGGTTGCCATCCACCGTGATGATCCCTTTAGGGCCCGACATTTTGAGTTTGAGGTAAAAATAACAAGGCCGTGCCATGAAGAGAGCATAAGACGGCCTCCCAAAGAGTGAGTGATAAGGGATTTTGATTTTGACCACCTCAAAAGTCATAGATTCACATCTATAATTGAATTCTATACCAAAAGCAACATGTAGCTTGATCCGACCGGTTCAATAGGCTGATTTTCCAGGAACTATCACGTGAGAGATTGTGGAAGAATCTTGCAACTGCTGCTCCGATAGATTCATCTGTATGAACGTGTCATAATACGATATGTTGATGCTACTTCCGCCCTCCATAAGTACATTTGTGAGATTATATCCCCGAACTTGAGGAGCCACCACTAAAGCAAGGCCACCTGGGTTGTCAACCCGGGAAGGGTGATCATGTCAGCTCCAGGGGATGGTCTATTCTGACCAATTTAAGTACACGGGGACGATCGGCTCAACCACATTGACAACTCTCTGCTAGACCTTACGATCATGCCTGTAAGTACTAGTTGTGAAAACATGATACTGCCCGCTATTCAACTACTTGGGGTTACTCTAAAACCGGCTTGATTGCCCTCCTGCTAGTTCCCTTACCCGGAATGTTGGTTTCCACCACCATTGTGCCCGGAATTAGAGAATCCAGTCCCCAAGCCACTTGACCCGTGGAATCCATTGGATGAGCCGCCGGGATGACCCGGATTTCCACCACCAAGATGGCCCGGGTGTCTAGAACTACCTCCTCCATGGTGGTTTTGATATGCTTGATTATGAACTCTTGCATGATGTAATAGTTGTTCCATGAATGGGTGGTTGGAATATCGGGGAAACTATGTGTTGGAAAAGGAGCCTTAAGTGTTTCCTCATAGTTATGGGGCTTGTTCCCATTGTAAGCTCAGCCAATGTTGTTAAGCCGTTGATTCTTGAAACCAATATTGCTGTTGGCGAGAAAGTCTGACCCTGCCTCAGGGTGTTTGCGCTTTCCATAGTTGCCTTGGTTGCCATGATTCCCGTTATGCCCTGAGTTCTGCTGATGACCATTGCCACCATCACTTTTCTTGTTTTTGCCAGATTTGTCCTCATCAGAACCGGGGTCCTTTGTGTTGTCTGACTCGGCATATCTAGTGAGGACATCCATGAGGTCTCCCATGTCTTGAACGTTTCGCTTGAGGCTCCTTAGCTTCCGAACAAGAGGATGGAAGTGGCAATTCTTCTCCAATATAAAGATGATCTGGGCAACTGTGATGCTACCAGAGGAATGAATAATCGCTGCAACCTGGCGAGTCCAATGATAGGCAGATTCATCCATACGCTCGATGCAATGTTGCAAATGAACAATCGTCATTGGGCGTTTGCAAGTTCCTTAAAATTTCTTGATGAAGTGTTCCTTCAACTCTGCCCAAGTATTGATGGAATTGGGGGGATATATTTATCAACTAGGTGCGAGACGGACCCTCCAACATCATGGTCAAGTACTTACCGCAGACCGCATCACTAACGTCTAGCATGTCCATATCTATCTCATAGAATTCTATCCATGCAGCCGGCTCAGGACCATCCATGTAATTAGGAACTTTGCGAGGACTTTTGAAACCTTGGGCATACACTCATTGCATCTAGGCAGTGCAAGACATGTTATCCCGATTGTCCTGCTACTAAGAACTGCCCCCGAAGGAACTAGTTGGGGTGAGTGGGAGGCACTTGACCCATCGCCGTTGCTGCTGCTCCTTCTGCCTGTCGCATAGCCCAGGTCGCATCAACGACTGCCTGTGCGTCTGTGATACGTGCCAACGTATATATAATTTATGAAGTATTCATGTCGTATTCACCTATGTTTACAATACTTTTATATGGTTTTGATGCACTTTATATGAATTATTTAGAACTAACCCGGACTGACGCTGTTTCAGCAGAACTACTGTGGTGTTGTCTTTTGTGCAGAAATAAAAGTTTTTAAATGCAACGAAACTTTTGGCGATTTTTTGGAACAAAAGAGGCACTAGAAGCTTCGTGGGAGGGCTAGAAGAACCATGAGATGGGCACAACCCACCAGGGCATGCCATCCCCCTTTGGCTTGGGTTCGTGTCTTGTGGGCTCCTCGTTGCCCATCTTCGCGTGAAACCGACGCTCAAAAATACTATATAATCAAAAACCACCAAAAATAACCCTAGATCAGAAGTTCCGCCTCCGCAAGCCTCTGTAGCCATAAAAAACAAACTAGAACCCATTCCGGCACCCTGCTAGAGGGGGAAATCATCACCGAATGTCATCTTCATCACTCCTATCATCTCCATCATGAGGAGGGAGTAGTCCACCCTAGGGGTTGAGGGTTTGTACCAGTAGCTATGTGTTTAATCTCTCCCTCTCTGTCGTGTTCTTGATTTGGCACGATCTTGATGTATCGCAGGCTTTGTTAATATAGTTGGATCATATGGTGTTTCCCCCTCTCTATCTTGTTGTGATGAATTGAGTTTTCCCTTTGCGATTTTGTTTTACCGGATAGAATAATTTTATGGATTTGAGAGCACTTCATGTATGTCTTGCAGGCGGATACCCATAGTTGTGGTATTCAAGTGATTCACTTGATATATGTTATGGTGTCAACTTGTGGATTCAGGTGACCTTGGGGGTCTATGCATAGGGGTTGATTGCTCGTTTTCATACCGTGTTCTCTGATAGAAATCATGGGGCACTCTTTGAGGTTCTTTCTATTGGATTGAATATTATGAATCTAAAATTGTTTGATGCATATAGTATAATTAACTCATGGATACTTGTGGTGACATTGGAGTATCTAGGTAACATTAGAGTTGGTTGATGCGTATCATATGGTGTTATTCTAGTACGAACTCTTACATAGATCGATCAAAAAGGATAACTTTGTGTTATTTTAGTACGAACACTTGGATAGATTGACCGAAAAGGATAACTTTAAGGTGGTTTCATACCCTACAAACAATTTTTTCTTATGTTCTCCGCTAGATAAGAACTCTGGAGTGATTCTTCGTTGCACGTTGAGGGATGGTCATGTGATCCAATTATGTTAGCATTGTTGAGAGATTGCACTAGCGAAAGTACGAACCCTAGGCCTTATTTCCAAGAATTTATACAATGTTTTTCTCGCTATTTACCACTTGTTACCTTCCTGTTTTTATACTTTCAGTTTACAGAAACCTATTTCTATCATACATATTGCACTTGTATCACCATCACTTCGTTGAACTAGTGGACCTATACAATTTGCCATTGTATTGGGTGTGTTGGCGACATAAGAGATTTCTTGTATTTGATTGCAGGGTTGTTTGAGAGTGACCATCTTCATCCTACACCTCCCACGGATTGATAAACCTTAGGTCATCCACTTGAGGGAAAATTGCTACTGTCCTACAAAACTCTACGCTTGGAGGCCCAACATAGTCTAGAGGAATAAAGTTGTGTAGTAGACATCAAGCTCTTTTCTGGCGCCGTTGCCAATGAGGTGAGTGCTTGACAGTATATCTTTAGATCTTGCAATCAAATCTTTTAGTTTCTTGTTTTTCACAAGTTTGGTTTTATAAAAGAAAACTACAAAAAAATGGAGTTTGGGTTGCATTATTTGTTTTGTCTTTTTAGAAGCACTTGATGCAACCTAAACCCCATTTTTTTGTAGTTTTGTATTATAAAACCAAACTGGTGAAAAACAAGAAACTATAATATTTGATTGCAAGATCTAAAGATATACCTTCAACCACTCCCCTCCCCGGCAATGGCTCCAGAAAAGAGCTTGATGTCTACTACACAACTTTATTCTTGTAGACTTGTGTTGGGCCTCCAAGCGTAGAGTTTTGTAGGACAATAGAATTTCCCCCCTCAAGTGGATGACCTATGGTTTATCAATCAGCTGGACATGTAGGATGAAGATGGTCTCTCTCAAACAACCCTACAATCAAATACAAGAAATCTCTGGTGTCCCCAACACACCCAATACAATGGCAAATTGTATAGGTGCACTAGTTCGGCGAAGAGATGGTGCTAAAAGTGTATTAGTGATAGTATATATTAATTTTGGTAATCTGAAAATACAAAATCAGCAAGGTAGCAGTTGAGAAAAGTGAGCACAAACGGTATTGAAATGCTTCAAAACAAGGCCTATGGTCCGTACTTTCGCTAGTGCAATCTATCAACAATTCTATTATAATTGGATCACATAACCATCCCTCAACGTGCAACGAATAATCAGTCCAAGGTTCTTATCTAGCGGAGAGAATAAGAAGAAATTGTTTGTAGGGTTTGAAACCACCTTAAAGTTATCATTTCCGATCGGTCTATCCAAGAGTTCATACTAAAATAACCAAGTTATCCTTTCCGATCGATGTATCCAAGAGTTCGTACTAAAATAACCAATTTATCCTTTCTGATCAATCTATCTAAGAGTTCATACTAGAATAACACCTAGATACTCCAATGTCACCACAAGTATCCATGAGTTAATTATATGATACACATCAAACAATTTCAGATTTATAATACTCAATCGAACACAAAGAACCTCAAAGTGTGCCCCAACATGTCTCCCGGAGAATCTAGGACAAGAACGTGTATCAACCCCTATGCATAGATCACCCTAATATCACCTCAGGAATACGCAAGTTGAGTACCAAGACATAGATCAACTGAATCACTTGAATTCCCCAATGTCACTACGAGTATCCGCATGCAAGACATATATCAAGTGTTCTCAAACCAATATTCAATCCAACATAACAAAATGTCAAATGGAAAACTCAATTCACCACAACAAGATATAGAGGGGAAAACACCATGTGATCCAACTATATTAACAAAGCCCGTGATACATCAAGATCGTTCCATCTCAAGAACACGAGAGAGAGAGAGAGATTGAACACATAGCTACTGGTACAAACCGTCAGCCCCGAGGGTGGACTACTCCCTCCTCGTCATGGACTCTTCCAGGGTGATGTAGATGGCCACCGAAGATGATCTACCCTCTCCCGTAGGGTACTGTTTTCTCTCCAGATTGGTTTTTCGTTGATACATAGGCCTTGCAGTGTTGGAACGAGGAGTCTAGGGTTATTTCTGATGGTTTCTATTTTTATAGGAATTTTTGGCATTGGTTCCATGCGGAGATGGTCCATGAGGTGGGCATGCCCACCAGACCACGATTTGGGAGCCTGGCACGACCTGGTGGGACGTGCCCACCTCGTGGCTCTTCTGGACCTCCCACAAAGCGCCTAGTACCTCTTTTCTTCCAAAAAAATCATCAAAAAGTTTCGGGCGATTCCGAGAACTTTTATTTTCTGCACAAAAACAACACCATAATAGTTCTACTCAAAACAACGCTCGTCCGGGTTAGTTCAAAATAGATCATATAAAGTGCATCAAAACCATATAAAAGTATTCTAAACATAGGTGAATATGACATGAATACTTCATAAATTATCGATACGTTGGAGACGTATCAATTCTTTCTTCCATAAATTGTCTGCTCACAAAATCCCTATGCATAGGAAGTGGGTTAGACATAAAGTGTGCTTGTCATGTGATTCATGATGCTCTCTTGCATTTTCAACTTTTATTCCTATAAGAGGATCATTGAAATCATCATGCAGCTAAAAGGCATTAAAGAAAAGCGCTTGTTGGGAGACAACCCAACACTTTTACTTTCTTTTTGTGTGTGTTCACATGATTAAGCTACTGTAGTAATCATGTTTTGTGTCTTTTATTTCAATAAAATGCCAAGTAAAGGCTTTCGGATAGTGTGAATAATTGCTTTTTTGTTTCTGTGCAAAAATAGAAAGTTTTGCGTCCAGTCTGATTTTGTTGGAGCGTCCAAAAATTCTGCAATTTTTACAAAAAAATATCTATGCCAACTCTATATGTTTTCCTAATTTTTAAGAATTTTTAGATTCAGGGAAGTATGGTGACCATTCAGATCTTCACAGACCGTTCTGTTTTTTACAGATTCTATTTTGCATGCATAGTTTGCTTGTTTTAGTGTTTCCAAATCTTATATTTGGTGATCTAAATGATGGGAATTATAGAATACAGTAGGTATCATGTGAGAAAAATTATGAATCTTGTCTTGACAATACCTAAGTGAATGATCTATCTTTACTACACTAACCCATCTCACAAAGTTCCGTTAAGTTTTGTGTGATTGAAGTTTTCAAGTTTTGGGTGAGATATCGATATGAGGTGAATAAGGAGAAGCAAGGACATAAGAGCATCTACAGCCAGAATTGGCAAATCCGGCCCCTCAAACGCCCATGGACGCGCCCGCGGGCACTGACCGAACACCCCTCGAATGTTGCGCCGCACATACACATATAGCAAAATCGGAACCTCAAATCCATGTTGCACCGCACGTCAATAATACGAAACAAACTTTCTGAATGCTAAAGTTCGAAAGAAAGCAAAGAAAAGCAAATCATAGTTCAACAAACCGGACATGGCAAAATCAAATCAATATGCGAGCATGACCGATGGCCTCCGATCACTCGCTGTGCGGCTGCTGCGTGATATGTCTCCAATGTATCTATAATTTTTGATGATGTCATGCTATTATATTGTTTTGGATGTTTTATATGCATTTATATTTTATTTTATATTATTTTTGGGACTAACCTATTAATCTAGACCCTAGTGTCAGTTTCTATTTTTTCCTTGTTTTTGAGTTCTGCAGATATGGAATATTAAACGGAGTCCAAATGGAATAAAATCTTCGGAATGATTTTTTCTATAAGGAAAGAGATCCATGAGATTTGGAGTGCACGCCAAGGGATCTACCAGGAGATCACAAGCCTGGTAGGCGCGACCAACCCTGGTCGCGCCTGGCAGGTTTGCCGTCTCCTGGCAGGTCTCCTAACGCTATTATTCATCCTATAAATACCCAAATATTCCCCCAACACCAGAGGGATCCATGCAAATACTTTTTCGCCGCCATATGCCTCCGTTCCCGAGAGATTCAATCTTGGAGCTTTTTTCGGTAATTTGCTGGAGGGATTTTTGATCATGGAGGGCATCTACATCAACTCCATTGCCCCTCCGATGATGCGTGAGTAGTCCACCATAGACCTACGGGTCCATAGCTACTAGCTAGATGACTTATTCTCTCTCTTTATTCTTCAATACCATCTTCTTCATGATCTTCATGGAGATCTATCCGATGTAATACTCTTTTGTGGTGTGTTTTTCAAGATCTGATGAATTGTGGGTTTATGTTCAGATTATCCATGAATCTTATTTGAATCTTCTCTGAATTCTTATATGCATGATTTCATATCCTTGCAAGTCTCTTAGAGTTATTGGTTTGGTTTGGCCAACTAGATTGGTAATTCTTGCAAAGGGAGAAGTGCTTGGTTTTGGGTTCAATCTTGCGGTGTCCTCACCCAGTGACATAGTAGGGGTAGCGAGGCACGTATTATATTGTTGCCATCAAGGGTAACAAGATGGGGTTTTAATCATATTTCTTGAGTTTATCCCTCTACATCATGTCATCTTACTTAATGCGTTACTCTATTCTTCATGAACTTAGTACTCTAGATGCAGGCAGGAGTCGGTCGATGTGTGGAGTAATAGTAGTAGATGCAAAATCGTTTTGGTCTACTTGACATGGACGTGATGCCTATATGCATTATCATTCCCTTGGATATCTACATGATTATTCACATTTCTATCAATTGCTTGACAGTAATTTGTTTACCCACCATGATATTTTCCTTCAAGAGAGAAGCCTCTAGTGAAATCTATGGCCCCCAGGTCTACTTTCCATAATATATTTTCAGATCTATAAACCAAAATACCAAAAATACTTTGCTGCAATTTACTTATCTTTTACTTTCTGTTTTTATTTACATCTATCTCTATAACCGTGAAGGGATTGACAACCCCTTTATAGCGTTGGGTGCAAGAGTTTGATTCTTTGTGTAGGTGCATTCATTGGTGACTTGCTTGTTCCTCCTACTGGATTGATACCTTGGTTCTCATCAACTGAGGTAAATACTTATCTACTTTGCTGCATCACCCTTCCCTCTTCAAGGTAAAACCAATGCGAGCTCAAGAGGTAGCAAGAAGGATTTCTGGCGCAGTTGTCGGGGAGGATACATAATAAGTCAAGACAAGAACTTTCCCGTCAACTTGTCAATTCTGGCAGCATTGCTGGGATAGATCTACATCAAGCCTACCAAGTACTCATCACAAATTCATCTCTTGCATTTACATTATTTACCACTTGCCTCTCGTTTTCCTCTCCCCCACTTCTAAAACAATTCTTAGAAAATACCAAAAAGATTTGCCTTTTTATTCACCCTTCTTTCGTTTGCCTTATGTTTGCTTGTGTTGCCATGTGACTTCTATTTGCTTGCATCTTTGCTTGCTAAGTCCCTCATCCACTTTCTAATGTTTTCAAAATACCAAATTATGATGAACCAATTTCTAGTGAGTTGAGTGCACTTGGTTATCTTTATGAAGTTCTGTTTGAAAATCATGAATCTGAAAATTTTGATGAAGTCTTGAAAGAACAAATTTATAAGGTGATTGATGATAGTTCCTTGAATGAAAAACATGATTGACATGTTGTTAGTATGACATCTCTAAATATCCATGTTGCTAATGATATGCAAAACCACAAGCTTGGGGATGTTAGGCTTGATGAAGATGATATTTTTTGTTCCCCAAGTTTTGGTGATGACACTAATGCTATAATTGATCATGAAAAGAAACCATTATGTGATAGTTATATTGTGAGATTCCTTAATGATGCTATTGAAAATTATTATGAGGGAGGAACATATGCTTTTAGGAATTGTAATAATATCAAGTTTCCTCTCTGTCTGTTCAAAGTTTTGAAGTTATGCTTGTTTTGCCTTCCTATGCTAGTTGATTCTTGCTCCCATAAATTGTTTGATCAAAAAATCCCTATGCATAGGAAGTGGTCTAGACTTAAATGTGCTTTTCATGAGATTCATGATGCCCTCTTGCATGTTTCAAATACTACTTTTTACGTGAGCATCATTGAAATCATTATGCCTAGCTAGGGGCGTTAAACAATAGCGCTTGTTGGGAGACAACCCAATTTTATTTTTGGTGTTCTGTTTTTGTTTATGTTTTTGATTGTTTCCCAAATTATTACTTCTGTAGTAATTGTTTTTTGGTGTTTTAATTAGTGTTTGAGCCCAGTAAAACCTTTGGGGTGATCTATGGTAGTTGTTGATTTGATCTTGCTAAAAAACAGAAACATTTGCGCTCAGTCCATGAATTTTCCAAAATTTTCAGAGTGTCGAATGAGTCTGAAAGTTTTACACAAGATTGATATATAAATTCCCGAGGATTTCCTAATTGTTCAGAATTTATTGAGTTACAGAAGTATATAAAGTTTTCAGATTGCTACAAACTGTTCTATTTTTGTCAGATTCTGTTTTCTTTGAGTTGTTTGCCTATTTTGATGAATCTATGGGTTGTATCGTGGGGTTTGAACCATGGATAAGTTATAATAAAGTAGGTGTAACACCAATATAAAAAAAGAATGAGTTAAAAATAGTACCCGAAGTGGTGATTTATGTTCTTATATTAACGGATCTCATGAGTTTTCTGTTAAGTTTTGTGTTGTGAAGTTTTCAAATTTTGGGTAAAGATTTGATGGACTATGAGGAGTGGCAAGAGCCTAAGCACGGAGATACCCAAGGACCCCCAAGTCATATTCAAGGATTACAAAGAGACTAATCTTGGGGATTCCCCGAAGTCATCCCGTCTTTCGTCTTCAATCCATCGGTAAATTTACTTGAGGCTATATTTTTATTCACCACATGATATGTGTTTTGCTTGGAGCGTCATTATAATTTGTTGTTCTCTGTTAGATGATATTTATAATCATTTTTTTCAATAAAAATTTCCATGAATTGCCTCTTAGGATGCTTGAGTTCATGTTTGATGTTTGTTGTGTAAAAACAGAAACTTTTGTTGTAGTGTTTGTATTTTCATATTTTCCTGCTATAAGAGTATTGTGCCTACTGAGTAACCACTGTCTTCAACATCTCAATGGCGTTCCTGGCCTCAATCTCTATTGGGGTGTTTCTCGTAATTGGAAGTGCTTCAAGGTTACGAGTCGCCGCCGTCATATTATCCATAGGATTGGAGAAGTGACCTATCGGAGCCTAAAAACGAGGGGGTCATTGAGCTGACGGCTTGTGGGCTAGTTCAGGCTCTGAGATGGCTGGCGAGGTTGGCCAAACTATGTTGCGCATCCCCCGGTGTAAGACATGGCATGTCAAAAAGGTGTGTTGTCTTGATATCAGGGGCCAGGCGTCTCGTGTGCCTCCTTTAATAAACAGTGTCTAAAGCATATCATCGGAGACTTAGCTGCCAGGCCTTCGCCTTTAGGCGTTCAGCCTCATTATGGATATGGGCTTGTAGTTCCGCCATGCGGCCATTCTCAGCATCGATATCCTCTTGAACTTTGGCCATCTGTGCACGAAGATTGGTCAACTCCACGTTACGCTCAACCCGATTCTCAGCGGTGACCGGCGTCTCTAGGAGCGTCATCATGTCAGCCGTGAAGCTAGCCATAGCCTAAGCCGGTGTTTTATTTGAGCCGGCTGCGCCTGCCTTTGCAGTTCCAGCCCCGGTCGTTGCACAAGCCACTGTGGAGTTAAGATCCACCATGGTCCCCGCCATGAAGATGACGGCTTATCGGGGCGGCTCGAAAGATCCCTAAGTGGTCTCATCATCAGAATAGCCCCAAAGCCGGACATCAAAAAGCGGATAGATCGATCCAGTATCACCAACTGAAGACTGGCTATTAGAGTAAACAAGGGTGTCTCCAACAGCCATCATGTTATCCGTGAGGTCAACCACCTGATTGAAACCGACGAAGACATGATTCCGGCTAGCTTGCGCCTCGCTGGGTCATGCGCGTCGAGCCGGCTCAACAATGTCGGTGTAGATGTCTGGCTTGGCTCTTGGTCCGCCGATTTGGCTGATGAAGACGTGGATCTTGTCGAAGGGGCCTGGTACCCATACTCGATTGAGCCAACCTGGGACCCCAGTCAGAATTGTCGATGTAGAGCTTGCCGCGATGACTCTTGGTCATCCGGCCGATCGCATATCCCTTGATCCCTAGGAGAGATCCCTCCAAGAATTCAACACCATCATGTGCTCGCCCCATGATGGGAGCCAAATCTCATGGTTTTGTCAAGACGAATGTCTTAGCGATAGGACTAAGTATAGGAGCCATCGCAACTAGGTCATTACTTGGATGGGGTTGATCAGGAACGAGAGATAAGGGTTTACCCAGGTTTGTCCCCTTCGATGGAGGTAAAACCCTACGGCCTTCATTGGGTGTTATTGACGATCATCTCGATTACAAGGGTATGGAATTGCTAACCTAGCTCTCGAGGATTTCTTACTTGATCCCTCTACCTCAGGGGCTCCCCTTTATATATGGGTTGAGGCCCTAGGGTTACAATAGAATACGGGTCGTAATACGACCTGTGACCTAATCTACCTGTACTTGTCTTGTCTTCTATGTATGTGATATTCCTTATGACTCCCTCCTTGAGTCAGCCTTCCAAGTACTGGCCCATGAGCCAGCCTTCTTTGACAAGTCGCCTCCTGGGCCTTAAGCTTTAGGGCTTCCACAATTGGTGTAGTGACCATACTTATGAGCCGCCACTTTGTCAGTCGGTTCATTGATCTGGCAGGTCATCCTCTGGGTTATATCCCCAACAATGACCAAAGAAGGAGGGAAGCGAGAAGGCCAGGCTTACAGCAATGGAATAGGAGTTTTTCAAGTGCCAGGGATGGTGGAACATGGAGCAGCGTCAATCACTCCATGATCAGAGATTTTATTCGTGAACATAAGATGGACAACAAGGAGATTGCCGAGATGATCTTCAAACTCCACGAACAGCCTTCAAGATCTTCACATTGAAATCTATGATATGCAAAACCAAAACTGCGACTATGAATCTCGTTTCGAAAGGATGAGTATAGCTACAGATTTCAGAATCCCGGAGACCAGATCTTCCTTCTTCAGCGGGGACCCTATGCCATGGAAGATGGAGGATAAACCTACTACTTCATCACCACCATCACCCAAGAAGGACACTTAATTACATGGGTTTGAGCATCACCCTTAGCTTGTTCCAAGCTTGGGGTAGGTGCCCCAGTATCATATCACCATCACTTTTACATTATCATTAACCTTAGTTTGATCCTAAGCTATTTCGCGTTTAAAAGAATAAAAGTTCAGTATTGTTTTGCTTAGAGTATTTCCTTTGTGAGCTATCTATACCTGTAACCGAGTGTGAGAGTTATATAATAAATATTAGCTAGAATTTGTTTGCTTTACACTCATGCATCAATCATAGCCATGAACTAAACAGAAATAGAAAGATCATATCCTAACCCCATGGGGAGTAATGACTTCACATAAAAGAAGCATGCTTGATAAAAGTTGTTGGGATTTAACAAGCATAGTGTTAGACATTGATACAATCCATGCAAAATTATGAAAGATGAGAGGAGATTCACATAAAAATATACAATCTTGGACATCTCTTATGATTGTGAGCCCCCATCCAATATTTTCTACATGATCAAATAGTTGATGTTGGACAAGGAAGACAACGTAATGAGTTATGTTTGTTTACATTCACATAGAAGTTATATTGTCATGCATCCTCTAACATGTGGTGCTTGTTTAGGACCTTTTGCTAGCGCAAAAATTTGCACTAAGTAGAGATACTACTTTCCCATCCCTAACCGTTAAACCCGATGTCTTCCCATGAGAGTCCACCGTATCTACCTATGGATTGAATAAGATCTTTAAGTAAGTTGTCATCAGTGCAAAAAGAGATAAAAAAAATCTCCTAAATATTTATGATATTTTATTGTAAGGAAAAAAAGCTTTGTATGATCTTATTATGAAAAAGAAATAAAAGCGACAAACTCCATCATAAGGGGCAATATAAAGTGACATTCCTTTACATTAAGAGTTTTCACATCCCAAATTGAAAAGCGCATGACAACCTCTGCTTCCCTCTCCAAAGGGTCTATCTTTTACTTTTGTGTATTTACTTCTATGCAAGATTCAATAATGTTTATCCCTATTCCAATCTATTAATTCTTCAGTTGGCAAGCATCATGTGTTGGGGAAAGATCCAAACATATCTATCCAGTTGGATGTAGGTGATCATGATTCATTATTTTCGACATTTTCCTTGAGGTAAATGAGTTGGATAGTGACATCAATAAAGCCACTATCTTCTTGTGTGTCTGACAGAAATGTTTGCTCCAAAATATGCATTGAGTGTCAGCAATCGTACAAGACTAAATGATAGTTGAGTATGTGAACTAGCTAAAATGAAAGCTCTTAAATAGACTCTTCTCTAAAAAATGATGATTTGTGATTGTCTCGCTAACTCAGAACAAAGTTTGTTGGTGGATAGATTGTTACTTGCTCATGACAAGCTATATGATGAAAACTTGCTACTATGTTAATATTCATGATGCTCTCATGTATTTATTTTGATTTTATCAACAACTCTCCCTCTAATTATGTGCTAATTAATATCAAGTTCAGCTTTTGCTTTAGGACAAGCAAGGCCTAACCTTGGGGAAGTTGATACGTCCATCTTTGTATCATGATTTCCTATTGATATTTATATTGTTCTTGGTCATTATTCCACTTTATGATACAACTCTAATGCCTTTTATCTCTTAGCTTACAGGATCTACACAAAGAGGGAAATTGTATGAAACTGGAATTCTGGACCTGAAAGCCTATTGGGGAACATCGCATGGGAAACAAAAATTTTCCTATGCACACACAGATCTATCCATGGTGATGAGCATCTACGAGACGGAGAGTGGATCTACATACCCTTGTAGATCGCTAAGCGGGAAGCGTTAAGAAACGCGGTTGGTGTAGCCGAACGTCTTCGCGATGCAAATTGCCGTGCATCCCGCGATCCAATCACGATCCGTTCCGTGATCTAATCACGATCCGTCCTACGAACTTGATCACGATCCGTCCCAGGAACTTGATCACGATCCATCCCACAAACTTGATCACGATCCGTCCCACGAACTTGATCACGATCCTTCCGATCTAGCGCCGAACGGACGACACCTCCGCGTTTAGCACACGTAGAGCTTGATGATGATCTCCGTCGTCTTGATCCAGCAAGAGAGAGCGGAGAGGTAGAAGAGTTCGCCGGCAGCATGACGGCGTTCCGGCGATGGTGGTGGAACAATTCCGGCAGAGCTTCGCCTGAGCACTGCAGAAATCCGATCTAGAGGAGAAACTATGCACTGGAGGAACGGGTAGCACGTGGCTGAAAACTTAGTGCAAAAACCCTCAACACCGCCAGTATATATAGGAGGAAGAGAGGAGGTGGCTTGGCCCAAGGTCCAAGCCACCAGGGAGTCGGCCGAACCAAGGGTGGAGGTGGAGTCCACCTCCAATCCTAGTAGGACTAAGATTCACCTTTTTTTTTGCCCTTTTCCACCTTTTCTCTTAGGACTCTTTTCTTCCAGCCGCATGGGCCTCTTGTGGTTGTTCCACCAGCCCACTAAGGGCTGTTTTCCACTCGCCCACAGCCCATGTAGCCTCTTGGGTCGAAATACTCCTCCCGAAGGCCTCCCGGTACACTACCGATGAGCCCGAAACTTTTCCGTCGACCAAAACAGGACTTCCAATATATGAATCTTTACCTCCGGACCATTCCGGAGCTCCTCGTGACGTCTAGGATCTCATCCGGGACTCCGAACAAACTTCGGTCACCACCATACATAAATCTATACTACCGGAACGTCACCAAACCTTAAGTGTGCAGAACCTGCAGGTTCGAGAACTATGTGGACATGACCGAGACACCTCTACGGTCAATAACCAATGGTGGGACCTCGATGTCCACATTGGTTCCTACATATTCTACGAAGATCTTTATCGGCTGAACCTCTATGTCAAGGATTCAATTAATCCCGTATGATGTTCCTTTTGTTCTTTGGTATGTTACTTGCCCGAGATTCGATCGTCGGTATCTCCATACCTAGTTCAATCTCGTTACCGGCAAGTCTCTTTACTCGTTCCGTAATACAAGATCCCACAACTAACACTTAGTTACATTGCTTGGAAGGCTTATTGTGATGTTGTATTACCGAGTTGGCCCTGAGATACCTCTCCGTCACACGGAGTAACAAATCCCAGTCTTGATCCATGCGAACTCAACAGACACCTTCGGAGATACCTGTAGAGCACCTTTATAGTCACCCAGTTATGTTGCGACGTTTGATACAAATGAGGCACTATTCCGATGTCCGTGATTTGCATGATCTAATGGTCATAGGAACACATACTTGACATGCAGAAAACAGTAGCAATAAACTGACACGATCATATGCTACATTTGTAGTTTTGGGTCTTGTCCATCACATCATTCTCCTAATGATGTGATCCCGTTATCAAATGACATCACATGTCAATGGCTAGGAAACCTTGACCATATTTGACCAACGAGCTAGTTCACTAGAGGCATACTAGTGACAGAGTGTTGTCTATTTACCCACACATGTAATGTGTTTCCATCAATACAATTATAGCATGGATAATAAACGATTATCATGAACAAGGAAATATAGTAATAACCACTTTATTTATTGCCTCTAGGGCATATTTCCAACAAAGCCATGGAAAAACCGGGAAATATTTTGGACTCCAAATGACCTGAAACTCCACGAGGATTTTTCATGGAATATGTAATAATTATTGGAGCAAAGTGGTACCATAGGGGGCCACCTGTTTGTGCCAAGCCAACAGGGTGCGCCACCCCCCCGGGAACACCCTGATGGCTTGGGAGGCCCACGAGAAAGCCACGACGCCCCTTTTCAGCTATATGAAGGGTTTTGACCCAGAAAAAGTGAAGAGGATACTTTCGGGACGAAGCGCCTGTGTCTCGAGGCAGAAACCTAGGAAGAGGCCCTTTTTGCTCTCTGGCAGAGCAATTCCGTCAGGGAAAATTCCCTCTAGGAGGGGTAAATTGAAGACATCATCATCACTAATGCTTCCTCCTTCGTGGGAGGGACAATCTTCACGAACATCTTCACTAACACCATCTCTTCTGAAACCCTAGTTCATCTCTTGTATGCAATCTTTATCTCAAAACCTGATTTGTACCTATGGGTTGCTAGTAGTGTTGATTACATCTTGTAGTTGATGCTTGTTGGTTTACTTGCTGGAAGATAATATGTTCAGATCATTTATCATATTTATTACACCTCTGATTTTAAGCATGATGATGATTTGTGAGTAGTTTATTTTGTTCTCGAGGACATGGGAGAAACCTTATTATAAGTAATCATGTGAAGTTGGTATTCGTTCGATATTTTGATGATATGTATGTTGTTGCTCCCTTTAGTGGTGTCATGTGAATGTCAACTACATGAAACTTCACCATACTTGGGCCTAATGGAAGGCATTATGGAATAGTAAGTAGATGATGGGTTGCTAGCACTACTGGAATCAGCAAATTTGCCGTCTGCCAGTTCTTTGCCGTCAGCTGGCAGACGAGAAAGAAGCTCTTTGCCATCCGTTTCCACAAAACAGACGGCAAAGAACTAGCTAACGGCAAAGAAGCTCTTTGCCATCAGCCGGTTCTTTTCCGTCTGCTGGTAGATGGCAAAGCTTCTTTGCCGTCTGCTAACAGGCGGCAAAGAGTAAGGGTGGCCCACTAACGGGTATCAGCTAGCGGGCACTTTCTTTGCCGTCTACTAGCAGACGACAAAGCTTCTTTGCTGTTTGCTAGTAGACGGCAAAGAAGTAACATCTGTCCCCCCGACCCCACCCCACTAGCTAGTCTCTTTGCCGTCTGCTAGCAAATGGCAAAGAGGTTTAATCTACCTAACCCCTCGCGCCCCACCCGTCTCTCTCCCCTCTCTCTCTCTTCCCTCACCTCACCCGTGCCGTCCCCCGTGCCCGAGCCGCCGCCGCCCCGAGCTACCCCCCGGAGCCCCCGCCGCCGGCCAGCCCCGCCCCTCAGAGCCTGCCCCGTCGCCCCACCCCTCTCTGTCCACTCACCTCACCCGCGCGCGCCACCTCGTGCCCGAGTCGCCGCCTCCCGCACCACCCTCGGAGCCCCTGCCGCCACCAGCCAGCCCCGCCCATCGGAGCCCGCCCCGTCGCCGGCCGCCTGCCCACCCTACCCCAGCCGCCCCTCCCAGCAGACACAGGCCTCGGTGGCCGCGCTGCCCCGCCCCACCACCGGAGCCGCGCTGCCCCGCCCTGCCCCACCGCCGGAGCCGCACCATTGCCTAAACCCTAAGGTGAGATTTTCTTTTTTCTTCTTCTGTTTTTTAGATTTAGTTTAGGTTTATTTAGATTGTCGGGGGTCAAGGATCGAGGGGAAAAGGAGTCGAGGGTCGACCCCTACACGACACCCCCGACACCCTGAACCCCGACACAACACCCCCGATACCCCGATCCCGACCCGACACCCCCAACACCGCCGACACCCCCCGACACCCCTAGATTTAGTTTGGTTTAGTTTAGGGCTTTTTTCTGTTTTTTAAGAATAAACAAGAAAGATGAAAAAAAGAAGTAAAAGAAGAAGAGGAAGAAGAAGAAGAAGAGGAAGAAGAAGAAGATGAAAAAGAAAGAACAATAAGTAGAATATGAAGAAGAAGAAAGAAGAAGAAGAAGATGAAAAAAAGATGTAGAACTAGAAGATGAAAAAAAGAAGTGGGAAAAGTAGAAAAAGAGGGTCGCCGATGGTAGCGGGTCGCCGAGGGAAAAGAGGGTCGCCAAGTGGTCAAGGGGTCAAGGATCGAGGGGAAAAGGAGTCGAGGGTCGACCCTGACAAGACACCACCGACATCTTGACCCCCGGACACGACACCCCAACACCCCGACACGGCACGCCCGACCCCGACACAACACCCCTACCCCAACACGACACCCCCGACACCCCGACGCTAACACAACACCCCTACCCCGACACGACACGCCCGACACGCCGACACGACACCCTGACCCCGACACGACATCCCCGACACCCCGACCCCAACACGACATGGGTCATATATTTGTGAATTATGAGTTAGGTCATATATTTTTCGATTTGGTTATACAAAACATCATATTTATGTTGATTAGGTGGATTTAAATGTGCAGTTGCTTCGTCGCTGCGAGGGTCTGGTGTTCGATGACCCCTTCGTGCGTTCGATGAGCTCTGACCCTGCGTTCGTGGATGTCGTGCCGATGAAAGTTGCTAGCTATAGGTATCTTCAATCATCAATATGCGTGACCACTATGCGTCTCCCGTTCGAAAGGGTTACATCTATAAATATGCATTCATTAGCATATTTATAACCGTGATTCTTTCAAATTGTCCAACGTTATCCATGGACAACCTGAGTATGTGTAGATTGGGTTCATTTTCCCATATGCTCTGCTTTGGATCCGATGCAAAATTTTGTTAGTGCCTCCCTGTTGTTCTCCAGGTACACATCCTCTCTGCTTATTGCCGAGACGTGTATCAGGAGAATAGCGGGGAGGTGTTGCCGAAATTGTGCGTTGGATCCGGAGCGGAGCATGGGAAAATGAACCCAATCTACACATACTAAGGTGGGATTAGGACCTATCTTTACATACTAGCGTCTAGGTTGCATCGACGTAATAAAACTGATAAACTCTATTAATTGATGAATATGGTTTGCTGAATTATGTATATATATTTTGTGTGTCCAGTAGCTAGGCAAGATGAGTGATCGTGGGTGGATGTACACCGGTCACACTAGCCAGAAAGACATGACCCGTGAATGGATAACAAAAACCAAGGAGTTTGTGAGAGTCCTGGTGCCCTTGTGTTGATTGCGACAACTTTAAGAAGTTAGAATTTGAAATGATCAAACACTTGCAGATGTGGGGTTTACGCCTAATTATACGGTCTGGACATTTCATGATGAGTCTGCCCAATGTGCCAGAGCTGAGGTGGTTCGTCGTCGCACCGACGAGCATGGCCAATTTAGCTCCAAAATGACCTACACTTGGCTTCTTTAGTTCATTTATGACATACTAAGCACACTTAGGTAAAAAAATGGCATGATAACCTTGGTTTAGCTCCAAAATGACATAGACTTAGCTTATTTTCCTCCAAAATGACAAAATAACCTTACCTACCTCCAAAATGACCGATTATAACTAGGATAGCTCTAAAATGACCTACACTTGCCATTTTGTCCTCCAAAATGAGTAAATATGATTAGTTAGCTCACAAATGGCATAACTACCTAGGTTAGCTCAAAAATGACCTATACTTAGCTTCTTCAGTTCATTTATGATATACTTAGCATACTTAGGTAAAAAATGGCATGATAACCTTGGTTTAGCACCAAACTATCACATGATTAGTTTGTCTTCCTCCAAAATGAAAAAATAACCTTACCTAGCTCCAAAATGACAGATTTTAACTAGGATATCTCAAAAATGACCTACACTTACCATTTTGTCCTCCAAAATGAATAAATATGCTTAGTTAGCTCAAAAATGGCCTAACTACCTAGGATAGCTCAATAATGATCTATACTTAGCTTAGCTAGTTCATTTATGACATAATTAGCTTACTTAGGTAAAAAATGGCATAATAACCTTGGTTTAGCTCCAAGCTGTCATATCATTAGTTTATTTTCCTCCAAAATGATAAAATAACCTTACCTAGCTCCAAAATGACCGATTTTAACTAGGATAGCTCAAAAATGACATAATTAGCTTACTTAGGTAAAAAATGACATAATAACCTTACTAACCTCCAAAATGACCTATTTACCTAGCTTAGCTCTAAAATGACCTACACTTAGCATTTTTACCTAGCTTAGCTAAAAAATGGCCTTTTTACCTACCTTAGTTAGAAGAAGAAGACGATAAAGAAGAGGAGCGGAGAAAAAGAAAGAGAAGAAAAATTCTTCTTCTTCTTCTTCTAGCTAGTCTTCTTCTTCTAGTCTTCTTCTTCTTCTTATTCTTATTCTAGCTAGTCTTCTTCTTCTTCTTCTTCTAACTTTCTTCTTTCCCAATTTGCAGATTTGCTTTCGATGAGGAAGCTTGCGTTGATGGAGTCTATTGTTCTTTTGTGCTTCCTTTTTGTTTTGATTTTGTAGGATGAACAATGTGAAACCTGCTACCTATATATGTATGTATGGATGAAACCATTGTATGCTTGTTGTGGGATATGTTGGCTAGCTATATATGTTGCATATGGACTTTTCATTTGGTATGTATATAGATGTGTTGGATGATCATATCCATATGGCAGGGATATGATTTGGTATGTATATGTGTTGTTATGCTTGTTGAAAGTATTTTTAAACGTATATATGTATATATGTGAAATTCTGTGAAATTGAATGAATTTAAGAAAAAACAGAAAAAACAGGGACTCTACAGGCTCTTTGCCGTCTGCTGGCGGATGGCAAAGAGCTTTGCCGTCAGCCATCAGATTGCGAAGCTGCTATGTGGCAGCTACCTGTGCAACCTAGGGTGGCACTAGGCTGGCCTATGTGGTTTCTTTGCCGTCTGCTGGCAGACAACAAAGAACTTTGCATCTTTGCCGTCGCCAGCGGACGGCAAAGAAACCACATAGGCCGGCGAAGAAACCGTTGCTTTGCCAGCCGCTGCCAGACGACAAAGGACTTTGCATCTTTGTCATCTGCCAGCCGACGACAAAGCATGCCGTTAACCCCTTAATGGCCGTAAGTTGCCACATGTGCCATCCACGGTCTTTGCCGTCTGCTGCCAGACGACAAAGACCTAAACGTCTTTGCCATCTACCTGCAGACGACAAAGCGCCCTTTACCGTAGCTTATTTAGCTAGACGGTTGGCCATCTGCTGGCAGACGGCAAAGCCTTTGCCATCCGCCATGCATGCCTTTGCTGTCCGCTATGGCGAACGACAAAGTAGCTGATTCCTCTAGTGTAGAGTGACATAAGCTTAAACTCTAGTTTATGCATTATTCCATAAGGGGATGATTCGTATCCATATGTTTCATGCTACAGTTAGATTTATATTAAAAGTTCTTTCGTAGTTGTGGATGCTTGCGAGACGGGGTAATAATAGTGGGTTGCTTATTCAAGTAAGAACAGCACCCAAGCACCGGTGCACCTTGATACGTCTATTTTGCATCATGATTTCTTATTGAAAATTATATTATTCTTCGTCATTATTCCACGTTATGATACAATTCTTATACTCTTTCTCTCCGAATTTACAAGGTACATCACAAAGAGGGAAATTGATGAAAATTGGAATTCTGGACCTGAAAACAAAGAAAAAGGCTGAAAATTATCTGGACTCCAAATGACATGAAACTTCACGAGGTTTTTTTATGGAATATCTCCGAGTTTATGTAGCAAAGAAGTACCGGAGGGGCCCACCTATTGGTGCCAAGCCAACAGGGTGCGCCCACCCCTGGGTGCGCCCTGAAGGCTTGGGGCCACCTCACAGCTCCTCCCGCCCCCTCTTCTGCTATATTATGGATTTTGACCTACAAAATTTAACAAGATACTTTCGGGCTGAAGTGCCACCGTTTCGAGGTGGAAACCTGGGCATGGGCCCTTTTGCTCTCCGATAAAGATATTCTACCGGGGAAACTTCCCTTCGGGACATGGAAATCAAAGCCATCGTCATCACCAACGCTTCCTCCTTTCTGATAGGACCAATCTTCATAATCATCTTCACTAGCACCATCTCATCTCAAACCCTAGTTCATCTCTTGTTTTCAATCCTTGTCTCAAAACCTCAGATTAGTACCTTTGGGTTACTAGTAGTGTTGATTACATCATGTAGTTGATGCTAGTTGGTTTACTTCGTGGAAGATAATATGTTCAAATCCTTTATCATATTTCTTGCACCTATGATCTTCAACATGGTGATGATTTGTGAGTAGTTGCTTTTGTTCTCGAGGACATGGCAGAAGTCTTGTTATAAATAATCATGTGAAGTTGGTATTTGTTTGATATTTCGACAATATGTATGTTGTTGCTTCCTTTAGTGTTGTTTGTGAACGTTGAATACATGCCACTTCACCATATTTTGGGCCTAAGGGAATGCACTTTGTAGTAATAAGTAGATGATGGGTTGCTAGAGTGAGAAAATCTTAAAGCCTAGATTATGAGTTATTCCATAAGGGGCTGATTTGGATCCACATGTTTCATGCTATGGTTAGATTTATCTTAATTATTTTTTCGTAGTTGCGGATGCTTGTGAGAGGGAGTAATCATAAGTAGGTTGCTTTTTCAAGTAAGAATAGCACCTAAGCACCGGTCCACCCACATATGATTTTTTTCACCCATATATGAAATTATCAAGGTAACGAACGTGAATCAACTTAACATGACTAGATGTAAATTCCCATGTGTCCTCGTGAACGTTTTCCTTTATATAAGAGAACTTTCAAGCTTGTCCTTTGCTACAAAAAATAATTGGCCCACCTTGTTGCATGATACGTCTCCAATGTATCTATAATTTTTACTTTTTCCATGCTGTTATATTATCATTCTTGGATGTTTTACAATCATTTTACTACAACTTTATATTATTTTTGGGACAAACCTATTAACCTAGAGCCCAGTGCCAGTTCCTGTTTTTTCCATGTTTTTGGGTTTTACAGAGAAGGAATATCAAACGGAGCCCAAATGGAATAAAAATCTATGGTGAATTTTTATGGACCAGAAGAAGCCCAGGGAGAGTTGGAGTTGGGCCAGAAGACCCACGAGGCAGTCACAAACCTCACGGGCGCACCCACCCCCTAGGGCACGCCCCCAGGCTTGTGACTCCCTTGTGGCCCATCCTGACGCGTTTCCACCGCCATAAATTCCTATAAATTCCAAAAAACCCAATGCAGAACCTAGATCGGGAGTTCCGCCACCGCAAACCTCCAGAGCCATGAAAAACCAATCGGGAGCCTGTTCCGGCACCCTACCAGAGGGGGAAACCATCACCGGAGGCCATCTTCATCATCCCGGCGCTCTCTATGACGAGGACGGAGTAGTTCACCCTCCAGGATGAGGGTATGTATCAGTAGCTATGTGTTTGATCTCTCTCTCTCTCTGTCTCTCTCGTGTTCTTGAGATGACACGATCTTGATGTACCGCGAGCTCTATTGATCTAGATTGAATCATATGGAGTTTTCCCCTCTCTATCTTCTTGTGATAAATTGAGTTTTCCCTTTGAAGTTTTCTTATCAGATTGAGTCTTTAGGATTTGAGAACACTTAATGTATGTCTTGTGATTGGATATCCATGGTGACAATTGGATGTTCTATTGATCCACTTGATGTATGTTTTGGTGATCAACTTGTGGGTTCCGTGACCTTGGGAATCTATGCATAGGGGTTGGCACACGTTCTTGTCTTGACGTTCCGGTAGAAACTTTGGGGCACTCTTTGAAGTTCATTGTGTTGGATTGAACATGAGGAATCTGAAATTATGTGATGCATATCGTATAATCAAGCCCATGGGTACTTGTGGTGACATTAGAGTATCTAGGTCAAATTAGATTTTTGGTTGATGTGTATCTTAAGGTGTTATTTTAGTACATACTCTAGGGTTGTTTGTGACACTTATAGGGATAACTCATAAGATTGATCAGAAAAGATTACTTTGAGGTGGTTTCATACCCTACAATAATTTCTTCGTTAGTTCTACACTATTTGTGACTTTGGAGTGAACTATTTGTCACATTAGAGGTATTTACATATGATTCAACTATGTCAATATTGTGGAGAAAAATTGCACTAGTGAAAGTATGGACCCTAGGCCTTGTTTCCAAGCATTTATACAATGTTTTGCTTGCCATTTACTATTTTTTACCTTGCTGTTTTAATATTTTCAGATAACAAAAAACTATATCTACCATCCATATTGCACTTGTATCACCATCTCTTCGCCGAACTAGTGCACCTATACAATTTATCATTGTATTGGGTGTGTTGGGGACACAAGAGACTCTTTGCTATTTAATTGCAGGGTTGTTTGAGAGAGACCATCTTCATCCTACACCTCCCACGGATTGATAAACCTTAGGTTATCCACTTGAGGGAAAATTGCCATTCTCCTACAAAACTCTGTGCTTGGACGCCCAACACGAGTCTACAAGAAGAAGGTTTTGTAGTAGACATCAAGATCTTTTCTGGTGCCGTTGCCAGGGAGGTGAGTGCTTGAAGGTATATCTTTAGATCTTGCAATTGAATCTTTTAGTTTCTTGTTTTTCACTATTTTGGTTTTATAAAAGAAATTTACAAAAAAATAAAATTGAATTGAGATTGCCTCATATGCTTCATCTTTTTAATGTCTTTCATGAAAATGATGGAAAGGAAAATTGTGCTCAAGTGTTTGAAGAAGAAGTTATTAAAATGTTTGGCACTAAATATTTGAGTGATGAGCATGATAGTGATATTGTTAGTATGAATTCTCTGAATATTCATGATGCTAATGATATGCAAAGCCACAAGCTTGGGGATGCTATGTTTGATGAAGATGATATTTTTAGCCCCTAGTTTTGATGAGCAGAACTATTATGATTATGACATGCATCATATCTATGATGATTATTGTGATGACACGTATGCTATAAAGAGTAATGGTAACCATGAAAATTGTCATCATGATTTTAATACTTGAAGTGGTTATGTCAATCAAGTATGACATGATAGTTATTTTGTTGAGTTTGCTCCCACTATTTTGAATGAGAAGGAAATTGCTTGTGTGGAGAGTGACAAATTTTCTATGCTTGTGCATCATAAAAATAATGATTTATGTGATGGTTATATTGTGGAATTTGTTCATTATCCTACTGAAAATTATTATTAGGGAGGAACATATGCTTGTAGGAATTGCAATAATATCAAGTTTCCTCTCTATGTGTTCGAAGTTTTGAAGTTATGCTTGTTTTGCCTTCCTATGCTAGATGGTTCTTGTTCCCATATTTTTTTTCTCAGAAAATACCTATGCATTGGAACTGGGTTAGACTTAAATGTGCTTTTCATGGGATTCATGATGCTCTTTTGCATTTTTCAATTACTATTCCTATGTGAGCATTATTGAAATCATCATGCCTAGCTAAAAGGTGTTAAAGAAAAGCGCTTGTTGGTAGACAACCCAACACTTTTACTTTATGTTTTTGTGTGTTCACATAATTAATATACTGTATTAATAATGTTTTTTGTCTTTTATTTCAATAAAGTGTCAAGTAAAGCCTTTGGGATAGTGTGGATACTTGGTTGTTTGATTCTGTGCAAAAACAGAAAGTTTTACGTCCAGTATATGAATTATCTGATTTCACCATAGCGTCAAAAAATTCTGAAATGTTTACAGAAACTCTATGTGTAAATTCCTTGAGTTTTCCTATTTTTTCAGAATTTTTAGATTTAGGGAAGTTTGGTGATCATTCAGATCTTTACAGACAATTCTGTTATTGACAGATTCTGTTCTGCATGCATAGTTTGCTTGTTTCAACTATTCTTATAGCTTATATTGAGTAATATAAATTGTGGTAATGATGTAATACAGTAGGTATCATGTTGTAACAATTATGAATCTTGTCTTGAAAGTACCTAAGTGAATGATCTATATTTACTACAGTAGCCCATCTCACGAAGTTCCGTTGAATTTTGTGTGATTGAAGTTTTCAAGTTTTGGGTGAGACACCTATATGAGGAGAATAAGGAGTGACAAGAACCTAATCTTGGGGATTCCCCAGGCACCCCAAGGTAATATTAAAGTAAGACTCAAGCGTCTAAGCTTGGGGATGCCCCGAAAGGCAACCGCTCTTTCGTCTTCAACACTATCGGTATATCTTACTTGGAGCTACATTTTATTCGTCACATAATATGAGTTTTTCTTGGAGCGTCATTTTATTTTGTTGTTCTCTGTCAGGTGTCATTTATAATCTTGTTTTTCAATAAAAATTTCCAAGAATTCCCTTTAGGATGCTTGCATTGCATGTTTTGATGAGTGCTGTGTAAAAACAGAAACTTTGGCTATAGTGTTTGAATTTTCATATTTTACTGGAACGTGGAAGTTTCTGAAACTTTTACAAAGGATGCTCATATAAATTTTATATCACGTCCTAAATTTTTATATTTTTTTGAGTTACATAAGTACACTGTTTTCATAGATTGCTACAGATTGTTCTGTTTGGGCAGATTGTTGTCATAGTTTTGTTATCAACTTATCCTATAGTTTCCATAGCCTATATTGTTAGATATAAATTGTGGAAATGATAGTATAAAGTACCTAATGTTTGCAAATTATTATGCAACTTTTCTTGGATGTACATAAAGAGTTGAGTTATTACTATGTGTACTAACCTATCTCACGAGTTCTTTTTGAGTTTTGTGTGGATGAAGTTTTTGAGAATAGGTGAAACCGTGGTATGAGAGGATTGAACGAGATAAAAAAGCTCAAGATTGGGGATGCCCAAGGCACCAAAAGTAAATATTTCAAGAACTCTCAAGCATCTAAGCTTGGAGATGCTACGCGTCCCACCTCTCTTCATCAACAATTATCGGTTAGCCTATGTTGAGCCAAAAATTTTATTCGTTCACATGATGCGTGCTATTCTTGGAGGGCTATTTTTATTTTGCTTGCTATTTGAATAAAGTACTTAAGATCTGAAAATATTTATTGATGGAGAGAGAGTACTCACATAGCTCCTTAATTCTTTGACTACTCATATCCTTTGATAGTAGCTTGTCATTTGCTCATGTGCTTTACTTAAATTTGTTTGAGCTTGTCGAAAAAACAATGGCAATACATCAAACTAGTCCCAAAGTGATAGATAAACAAGGAGGATATAATAAAAACTTTCATGAAGATCATGGGACAAATTAAACTTGATTCTTTGTAATAGTTTTGAAACATGATGATAGTAATATGTGAGTCATGTTAGTGAGTAATTATGCTTAGTAAGAATATTGGTGTTAAGGTTTGTGATTCCCTATGCACGCACGAAAGTCAATAGTTATGCAATGAAGTTACATCCTACTTGTGGTGCATTATTCGGTGTTTGTTATGACTCAATGCTCACTGATGTGATTTTTCGTTCCTCGGTTTGGTTGCTTCCCAATCTATTTTCTAGCCTTCATTTGTACTAAGTACAAATACTACTTGTGCATCCAAAATCCTTAAACCAAGTTTTGCCTTATGAGTCCACCATACCTACCTATATGTGGTATTTCCATGCCGTTCCAAGAAAATTTGTTTGTGCCATCTCTAAATCTTCAAAATAATTTTTCTCTTTTGTGTGCCTGTGCCGCTCATGAAACGGTGGGGAGTATCCAATATTTTTCCATCCTAGGTGTGTTATTCTCATGATATGTGTTGATTCACTATCATTCACGAGAAAGTGGCTGATATTCGGGATGCCCATTCCCATGCTCAAAAATCAAATCGAAATATAATGAAACAAGACTCCCCCTAGGAATGTTGTTGGTATGGACGGTACCCGTGGATACGGCTCGCCATGGAGTGTGATTGATTAGTGGAGGGGGAGTAAAGACTTTACTATTCTGTTTGAGAACCGCCTAGAATGTATGTATCATGGAAAATATTGTGATCCACTTCACCGTTTTCGTTGACAGGAAAAGCATGCCACTCAAAATATTTTTCTCTCTCAACATAAACCTTGAGCTCTGGCACCTCTACAAATCTCTACTTCCCTCTGTGAAGGGCCTATCTATTTACTATATGCAATTTTTATTTTTGCTTTGAGTCTCCATCTTCTCTTATAAGCACCAACTAGGGGGCACTATGATTGTACTTGAGAATTGGGCATAGCTAATATTTGAGTGTGTTTCATGAATGGATCAATGATTGAGCATGATGGGCTAGGGATAACTTTCTTTAATGCTGATATTTTGAAAGACATGGTTGTGTGTTGACA
Source organism: Hordeum marinum (assembly GCA_022496015.1). NCBI lineage: Eukaryota > Viridiplantae > Streptophyta > Magnoliopsida > Poales > Poaceae > Hordeum > Hordeum marinum. The sequence continues at coordinate 379,433,744 of CM039675.1, forward strand.
TGCTTGAGTATTGAAGTCTTTATTGTAAAACTAAACTATTGCTTTGAATCATTTACAAGGGCAAATGTCCATGCTATACAAAGAAAAAAAGAATATGATGAACATGTTAGGCGGCATTCCACATAAAAATATCTGTTTTTATCATTTACCTACTCGAGGACGAGTAGGAATTAAGCTTGGGATGCTGATACGTCTCCAACGTATCTACAATTTTTGCTTGTTCCATGATGTTATATTATCATTCTTGGATATTTTGCAATCATTTTACTACAACTTTATATTATTTTTGGGACTAACCTATTAACCTAGAGCCCAGTGCCAGTTCCTGTTTTTTCCGTGTATTTGGGTTTTACAGAAAAGGAATATCAAACGGAGCCCAAATGGAATAAAAATCTACGGTTAATTTTTATGGACCAGAAGAAGACCCACGAGGCAGTTACAAGCCTCAGGGGCATGCCCACCCCCCTAGGGCGCGGCCCCAGGCTTGTGACTCCCTCGTGGCCCATCCTGACTCGTTTCCACCGCCATAAATTCCTATAAATTCCAAAAAACCAACGCATAACCTTGATCGGGAGTTCCGCTGTCGCAAACCTCCAGAGCCATGAAAGACCAATTGGGAGCCTGTTCCGGCACCCTGCCGGAGGGGGAAACCATCACCGGAGGTCATCTTCATCATCCCGACGCTCTCCATGACGAGGAGGGAGTAGTTCACCCTCGGGGCTAAGGGTATGTACTAGTAGCTATGTGTTTAATCTCTCTCTCTCGTGTTCTTGAGATGACACGATCTTGATGTACCGCGGGCTTTACTGATCTAGATTGACTCATATGGAGTTTTCCCCTATCTATCTTCTTGTGATGAATTGAGTTTTCCCTTTGAAGTTTTCTTATTGGATTGAGACTTTAAGGATTTGAGAACACTTGATGTATGTCTTGCGATGGGATATCCGTGGTGACAATGGGATGTTCTATTGATCCACTTGATGTATGTTTTGGTGATCAACTTGCGGGTTCCATGACCTTGGGAATCTATGCATAGGGGTTGGCACACGTTCTTGTCTTGACGTTCCGGTAGAAACTTTGGGGCACTCTTTGAAGTTGTTTGTGTGGGATTGGACATGATGAATCTGAAATTATGTGATGCATATCGTATAATCAAGCCCATGGGTACTTGTGGTGACATTGGGGTATCTAGGTGACATTAGGGTTTTGGTTGATGTGTATCTTAAGGTGTTATTTTAGTAAGAACTCTAGGGCCTTTTGTGACACTTATAGGGATAGCTCATAAGATTGATCATAAAAAGATAACTTTGAGGTGGTTTCGTACCCTACTATAAATTCTTCGTTAGTTCTCCACTATTTGTGACTTTGGAATGAACTCTTTGTCGCACGAGAGGTATTTACATATGATTCAACTATGTCAATATTGTTGAGACAAATTGCACTAGTGAAAGTATGGACCCGAGGCCTTGTTTCCAAGCATTTATACAACGTTTTTCTTGCCGTTTACTATTTTTTACCTTGCTGTTTTTAATTTTCAGATTACAAAAAACTATATCTACCATCCATATTGCACTTGTATCATGATCTCTTCGCCGAACTAGTGCACCTATACAATTTACCATTGTATTGGGTCTGTTGGGGACACAAGAGACTCTGTCCTATTGGATTGCAGGGTTGTTTGAGAGAGACCATCTTCATCCTACGCCTCCTACGGATTGATAAACCTTAGGTCATCCACTTGAGGGAAAATTGCAATTGTCGTACAAAACTCTGCGTTTGGAGGCCCAACACGAGTCTACAAGAAGAAGGTTGTGTAGTTGACATCACTGCACACTTGCTACTTTTTTTACTGGTTACTTATGGACAATTATCTTGCTATAAAATTATCTATCACTATTACTCACATCACTTGCAGAGAATACCTTGCTGAAACTGCTTATCATTTCCTTATGCTCCTCGTTTGCTTCAACACTCTTACTTACGAAAAGGACTATGATTGATCCCCTATACTTGGGGTCATCAAGAATATTTTCTAGCGCCGTTGCCGGGAAGTGAAGCACCTTTGGTGAGTGGAATTTGGTAAGGAAACATTTTCTGTATGTGCTTAAATTTACTGTCAGTTGTCATTATGGATGGTAATCCTTTGAGAAATTTGTTCGGGGTATATTCACCTTGAACGATAATGGAAAAATCTGCTACCCAACCTACTGAACTTTCTGAAAATATTTACTATGAAATTCCTTTGGGTATGTTAGAGAAACTGCTAGCTAATCCTTATGCAGGAGATGATACAACTCGTCCTGATTTGCACTTGGTTTATGTAAATGAGATTTGTGGATTACTTAAGCTTGCACGTTTATCCAAGGAAAAAGTTAAGAAGAAGGTTTTCCCCTCATCTTTGGAACGAAATGCATTGATTTGGTATAGGATATTGGATGATATTGAATCATGGGACTGGAACCGCTTGAAGCTGGAATTTCATCAGAAGTATTATCATATGCATCTAGTTCATCGTGATCAGAATTATATATATAATTGTTGGACTTGTGGAGGAGAAAGCATCGCTCAAGATTGGGGCAGGCTTAAATCTATGATGTAGACTTGCCCCAACATTGAGCTCTCAAGAGAAATGATTATACACAAAATTTATGCTCGGCTTTCTTATGATGATCAATTAATACATGATTCTTCCTCCACTGGTTCATACATGAAGAGAACTATTTAATTGAAATGGGATCTTCTACAAAGAATTAAACACAACTATGAAGATTGGTAACTCGACAAAGGTAAAGAGTTGGGTATAAAGCTTGAGTTTGATTGTATTAAATCTTTTGTGAAAACTGGTACTTTTCATAAGTTTGGCAATAAATATGAGCTTGACTGTGAAATGGTAGCTTCTTTTGGTGAATCACTTGCTACTCATGTTGATATCCCTAAGGACAGGTGGTTTAAATTTCCTCCACATATTGAGGAATTATTAGAGCAACCCATTAAAGTTAAATAAGAAACAATCGTTTACCATGTTGATCCAGTTGTGCCTACTGCATACATTGAGAAACCACTTTTTCCTATTAGGATTAAGGAGCATGCTAAAACTTCAGTTCTGGTTAATATAATCCATATTAGGACACCTAAACCTTCTGAATAAATAAATGTAGAGCCTAATATTGCTATGGTAAAGATCTCTTGGTTTATAATATTGATGGTCATGTCATTTACTTTTGTGATGAAGCTGCTAGGATTGCAAAACCCGTTGGAAACAAGCAGGATGAGTTAGATAAAAATAAACCACTTGTTAGCATGCGTGTTGTTTCTGCTAAGAATGAAGACTATTTCTATCATGGCTTGTGTGACATGGGTGCTAGTATTAGTTCTATAACTTTTACCTTATACCAAGAAATTATGAATGACATAGCACCCTCTCAGATTGAAGACATTGATGTCAGTATTAAACTTGCAAATAGAGACACTATTTTACCACTTGAGATTGTTAGAGATGTTAAAGTCTTGTGTCGAAAAATTAAGTACCCCATTGATTTCTTAGTACATGGTTCACAACAACATAATTTTTGTCCCATGATATTTGGTAGAACTTTCTTGAATATCGTTAATGCTAAAATTAATTGTGTTACAAAGAAGGTTCAAGTAAGCTTTGGTGATGAGTCTCATGAATTTAATTTCTCTAAGTTTGATAGACAACCACATGAGGAAGAATTGTCTAGCAAGGATGAAATAATTGGTCTTGCTTCTATTGTCATACCTCCTACTGATCCGTTAGAAAAATAACTTCTAGACCATCAGAATGATCTGCATATGAATGAAACGAATTAAATAAACGAAATATTCTTTAAACAAACACACATTATTAAACACAAGTTGCATGTTGACATTATAGGGGATCCTCCCACATCAAAAGGACATCACGTGTTTGAACTAAATAAATTGCCAGATACTTTGAAATCTGCTTATCTTAATGAAAATAAGATATATCATATTATTATTAGCGCTAACCTTCCACGACATGAAGAAAACATATTACTCAAAACTCCAAGGAAGCACCGAGCTGCTATTGGATATAGTCTTCATGATCTTAAGGGTGTTAGTCCCACTCTATGTCATCACAAGATTAATATGGAACCAGATGCTAAACCTGGTCATGACCGCCGTTTTAATCCTAAAATGAAGGATATGGTAAGAACTGAAGTAGTAAATCTTTTGGAGGCAGGTATATTTTATCCTCTTGTTGATAGTAGATGGGTGATTCATGTTCACCGTGTTCCTAATAAAGGAGGTATAACTGTTGTTCCTAGTGATAAAAATGAACTTATCCCACAAAGAATTGTAACTAGTTATAGGATGGTAATTGATTTCAGGAAATTAAACAAAGCTACTAGAAAATATCATTACCCATTTCCTTTTATTGATCAAATGTTAGAAATATTAACTAAGCACACACACTTTTCCTTCATTGATGGATATTCTAGTTTCTCTCAAATACCTATGTCAAAAGAAGACCAAGAGAAAACTACTTTTACATGCCCATTTGGAACTTATGCTTATAGACGTACGCCTTTTGGTTTATCCAATGCACCTGCTACCTTTCAAAGATGTATGACTACCATATTCTCTAACTTTTGTAAAAAGATTGTTGAGGTGTTCATGGATGATTTTTCCGTTTATGGGACTTCTTTTGATGATTGCCTAAATAGCCTTGATCGAGTTTTGCCGAGATGTGAAGAAACGAATATTGTCTTGAACTAGGAGGAGTGACAGTTTATGGTGAATGAAGGTATAGTACTTGGGCATAAAAAAATTGAACGAGGTATTGAGGTAGAAAAACCTAAAATTGATGAAATAGAGACAATGCCATGTCCTAAAGATATCAAAGGTATAATAAGTTTTCTTGGTCATGCTGGTTTCTATAGGCGCTTCATTAGAGATTTCTTAAAGATTTCTAGGCCATTAATTAATCTCCTTCAAAAATGTATTCCATTTGTTTTTTATGATGATTCTGTATAAGCCTTTGAAATACTTAAGAAAGCCTTAATCGCTACACCTATTGTTCGACCACCTGATTGGAACTTGCCCGTTGAAATTATGTGTGATGCTAGTGATTATACTATCGGTGATGTTCAAGGGCAAAGAGTACACAAGAAATTGAATGTCAGCCATTATGCTAGTAAGACTCTAGTCAGTGACCAAAGAAATTATGTTACTACTGAAAAAGAATTTTTAGTAGTTGTGTTTGCATGTGAGAAAACCTTACATTGTTGATTACAAAGTTACTATTCACACCGATCATGTTGCTATTAAATACCTTATGGAAAAAAATCTAAGCCTAGAGTGATTAGGTGGGTGTTTTTACTTCAAGATTTTGATTTGCAAATTGTTGATAGAAAAGGAGTTGAAAACCAAGTAGCACATACTTTGTCTAGAATGGAAAATGTTCTTGATGACCCACTGCCTATTGATGATAATGTTCCCGATGATCAATTAACTATTATAAATGCTTCATGTAGTACTCCTTCGTATGCAGATAATGCTAATTACATTGTTGCTAAATATATACCACCGAGTTTCACCTACCAACAAAAGGAAAAGTTCTTCTTTGATTTAAGATATTACTATTGGATGACCCACATCTTTACAAACAAGGAGTAGATGGTGTTATTAGATGTTGTGTACCTGGGCATGAACAGGAACATATCCTACGGAAGTGTCATTCCGAGGCCTATGGAGCGCACCATGCGGGAGACAGAAGTGCACACAAGGTTCTACAATCTGGTCTTTATTCGCCTACTCTTTTCAATGATGCACGTAAGTTCATCCTCTCTTGTGGATGAATGCCAAAGAAATGCCTATGAATTATTCACTGACAGTTGAACCATTTGAAGTTTGGGGTTTTGATTATATGGGACCTTTCCCTAACTCTAATGGGTATACTCATATTCTAGTTGATGTTGATTACGTTACTAAGTGTGTAGAAGATATTCTAACTAGTAGTGCTGATCAGAACACTTATATTAAAATGCTAAAAGTTGTTATTTTCCCATGGTTCGGAGTACCTAAATATTTAATGACTCATAGTGGTTCAAATTTTATTCATGGTGCTTTCCATAAACTTCTAGCTAAATATGATTTTACCATAGAATTGCCTCACCTTATCATCCTCAGTCTAGCGGTCAAGTTGAATTGAGTAATTGGGAAATAAAATTTATCTTGCAAAATATTGTTAATAGATCTAGAAATAATTGGTATAAGAAACTTGATGATGCTTTATGGGCTTATAGAACTGCTTATAAAAATCCTATGGGAAGGTCTCCGTATAAAATGGTCTATGTAAAAGCATGTTGATATGGTTTGTGTTGCTTAACCTATTGAGTTAGAATATAAAGCTTAATGGGAAGTTAAAGAACATAATTATGTTTTCAAACTTGCTGGTGAAAAGAGGTTAGTTGATATAAAATCCTTAGATGAATCGAGAACCCAAGCCTAAGAAAATGCCAATTTATTTAAAGAGAAGGTTAAAAGATGGCATGATAAGAGAATCCAAAGATGGGAATTCAATGTAGGAGACATAGTTATTTTGTACAATTATCGTTCTAGATTCTTTGCGGGTAAGCTTCTCTCTAAATAGGAAGGACCTTGGATCGTCGAAGAGGTTTAATGCTCTGGTGCTATCAAAATCAATAACACCGAGGGCACAAACCCGAAAGTGGTCAATGGGCAATGAATAAAACACTACATCTCAGGTACGCCCATTAATGTTGAAACTAATTTTATTCAAGTAACACTACAAGAAATATGACAACTTGTGACCTTCTCTTAGTGACTCCGGCTGAATTGGTCGTAAATCCATCGCCATTTCGCTAGGAAGGGATCAAACCCTAAAATTGCCTTACACCAAATGGTCATAAAGTAGACAACGATGGTTGACGACCTTATTTCTACCTGATTACGACCGATATAAATGGTCATGAGGTTGTGAACGTGAATGTATTGGTACTTAAGGCCACCTCCTTTTTATATGTATACAAAAAATGTACAATGTGTAAAACCAAATATAGACATCAAAATGTATGTATGAAAAGATGTTTTTTGTTGGGAATATATGAAAAGATGGTAATCATGTATTTGAAAAATGTTAAACATATATAAACAATCCATGTGAGCTCATAATCCAATCATTGTTTCTGGTAATATTTTCACTCTGTGAAGCAAGTATATTTTATATTGCTTTATAATGGATGAAAATTTACCAGGACATGACCCTACCCATAGATCCTCCCTCCACCTAATTTTAGCTTATTTAATTTATCCAATTTCCCTCAATATTTTTCCTATTTTTTTGTTCAGTGGAGAGCATTGTGAAGGAAGTACCATTTTTATTTATCCAAATGGTATGAAATTTTGAGAGTGCCTTCATATGCCCAAATTTTCATCCTTCTCCAAATTGCAGTTCAATCCAATCATCTATGTGAGCCCAACATCAATTTCTATTTTTGTCGAAATTGGCACATTGCAAAGCAAGTGCTATCTATACCCCTCAAACTTCCCTCAAAGTTTTTGGGCTCTCTACCATATTCAAATAATTTCCACATGCTAATATTAAGCTCCATTGGCCTAGTAAATATTCATCAGCAAATTTACAAAGTTTCTATCTAGAGAAAAGCTTTGTGAAGAAAGTACTGGCTAGGATTGTCTAAATAATCTGAGATTTTTCCAAATGTTTCAAATACTCAAGTATTCACTCTGCACAAAATTTGAGATTTATCCAGCAATCCATGTGATCTCATCATGCAATCTTTTATTCTAGTCATATTTTTAGTTTGTAAACCAACTATATTTTATATTGTTTAACTATTTACGAAACTTTACAAGGGCATGTTTCTACCTATATAACTTACCTCCACCGAATTGGAGCTCATTTCATTTAGCCAAATTGTGTAAATAATTTTCCCAAGTTTCTGTCTAGAGAAGAGCATTGTGAAGGAAGTACCATTTATATTATACAAATGGTATAAAATTTGTACAGTTCCTTCATATGCCCATATTACCATCATTCTCCAAATTACAGCTCAATCCAATCATCTATGTGGGGCCAGCATCAATTTCTATTTTCTGTCCAGAGAAGAGCATTGTGAAGGAAGTACCAATTTGGCATGTACAAATGGTATAAAAAACTTAAAGTGCCTTCCTATGGCCAAATTAATATCCTACACCAAATTGCAGCTCAATCCATTTATTCATTTGATCCCAGATTCAACATTCATATTTCTGTCCAGTGTGGTATTTTGTAAAGCAAGTGCCACTTAGGCTCCTCCATTTGAGCTGAAAATTTGCCAAGACAGACTCCTTAGTAGATGATCATCCTCAGCCAAAACCTAGGCCCATTAGCCATGTTCATTTCCCCCATCTATAATCAAACACTTGGCTGCTAATTCATGTTTGAGCTTAGTTTAGTCTCCTCATGAGATTCTTCTGTTGTATTCTTATTCCTAGCACGTACTGGGGAGTGCCCAACCCATAAGACTACTGGAAATATTCCCTAGAGGCAATAATAAATTAGTTAGTATCATGTTTCCTTGTTCATGATAATCATTTATTATCCATGCTAGAATTGTTTTGATCGGAAACTCAGATACATGTGTGGATACATAGACAACACCATGTCCCTAGTATGCCTCTAATAGACTAGCTCGTTGATCAAAGATGGTCAAGGTTTCCTAGCCATGGACATGAGATGTCATTGGATAACAGGATCACATCATTAGGAGAATGATGTGATGGACAAGACCCAAACTATAAACATAGCATATGATCGTGTCAGTTTGTTGCTATAGTTTTCTGCATGTCAAGTATTTGTTCCTATGACCATGAGATCATGCAACTCACTAACATCGAAGGAGTACCTTGTGTGTATCAAATGTCGCAACGTAACTAGGTGACTATAAAGGTGCTCTACAGGTATCTCCAAGGGTGTCTGCTGAGTTGGCATGGATCAAGACTGGGATTTGTTACTCCGTCTCATGGAGAGGTATCTCAGGGCCCACTCAGTAATACAACATCACAAGAAGCCTTGCAAGCAATGTGACTAAAGTGTTATCCATGGGATCTTGTATTATGTAAAGAGTAAAGAGACTTGTCAGTAACAAGATTGAACTAGGTATAGAGATATCGACGATCGAATCACGGGCAAGTAACATGCCGAAGAACAAAGGGAACATCATACGAGATTAACTGAATCCATGACATAGAGGTTCAACCGATAAATATCTTCATAGAATATCTAGGAACCAATATGGGCATCTTGGTCCCATTATTGGTTATTGACCGTAGAAGTGTCTCGGTCATGTCTACATAGTTCTCGAACCCGCAGGGTCTGCACACTTAACGTTCGGTGATGTTTCGGTAGTATTGAGTTATGTATGTTGGTGATCAAAGATTGTTCGGAGTCCTAGATGAGATCCCGGATGTCTCGAGGAGCCCTGGAATGGTCCGAAGATAAATATTGATATATAGGAAGTCCCGTTTTGGTCACCAAAAATGTTCCGGGTACTTCGGTAGTGTACCGGGAGTGCCGGGAGGGTTTTGGCGGACCACCGGGAGGGGCCACCTGCGCTTGGAGGCCACATGGGCCTGAGGGGTGTTACACCAGCCCTTAGTGGGCTGGGAAAACCATCCCCAAGAGGCCCATGCGGCTAGAGTAGGAGGAAAGGAAAAAAAACAAAGTGGGGAAGGATTCCATGTAGGATTGGAATCCTACTTGGAGTAAGATTGGAGGTGGACTCCTCCACCTCCTCTCCACTTCGGCCGAACCAAGGGGCAACCCTTGGGATGCCTCCTCCTCCCTCCCTCCTATATATACTAGAGGATTTTGAGGGCAGCCCTAACCCTAATTGCCACGTGTTGCCCTCTTCTTCCCTAGATCAGTTTCTCCTCTAGATTAGTTCGTCGGTCCTTAGGCGAAGCCCTCCCGGTTTAGTTCACTACCACCGCCACCATTTCGTTGCGCTTCCGGAGAACTCATCTACTTCTCCACCGTTGCTTTTTGGATCAAGGAGGTGGAGATTGTCATCAAGACGTACGCATGCTGAACGCGGAGGTGCCGTCCGTTCAGTGCTAGATCGGAAGGACCGTGACTGGATCGCGGGACGGATCGTGATGGGATCGCGGGATGGCTTGCGGTTTGGATCGCAAAGACATTCGACTACATCACCTACGTTTTTAACGCTTCCTGCTTAGTGATCTACAAGGGTATGCCGATCCACACTTGCTCTCATAGATGCTCATCACCATGGATGGATCTAGCGTGTGCGTTGGAAATTTTTTGTTTCCCATGCCACGTTACCCAACTTTGGTACTAGAGCTAGGTCTATGTGTAAATGATATCACGAGTAGAACACAAAGGAGTTTGTGGGCATTGATGTTCAGATTTCTTCCTTCCATTGGTCGGTTTTTGATTCAGTGGTATTGTGGCATGAAGTGGCCCAGACTAACCTTACTCGTATGCTTACGAAAGACCGGTTCCATCGACTAACATGTAACTTTGTTACATAAAGATGGCTCGCGGGTGTCTGTCTCTCCTACTCTCGTTGGATTGGATTTGAGAAAGGCGGACCTTGAGAAGGTTGAATAGCAATTTGTGTATCACCATTGTGTTATTTGTGTAGGTGAGAATTGTTCTTGCTAGATACCCATAGCAGGCACGTAAAACTTGCAACAACAATTGGAGGTCGTCAAACTTGTTTTTGCAGGGTATGTTGTGATGTGATATGGCCAATTACATGATGAGATATATGTGATGTATGAGATAACCATGTTTTGTATAGAATATCATGACTTTCATGTCAATGAGTACGACAACCGGCAAGAGCCATAGGGTTGTCTTTAATTATTGTATGACCTGCGTGTCAATCTTTAAGTGCTATGTAATGCTTTACTTTATCACTAAGCGGTAACGATAGTAGTAGAAGCATGGTGGGTGCAACAACCCCGATGACGACAAGTTGATGGAGATCAAGATGATGGAGATCATGGTGTCATGCCGGTGAAGGTGGAGATCATGTCGGTGCTTTGGAGATGGAGCTCAAAAGCACAAGTTCAAGGCCTTATCATGTCACTTATGATTAGCATGTGATGTTAATCCTTTTATGCACCTTGTTTTGCTTAGGACGACGGTAGCATTATAAGGTGATCCCTCACTAAAATTTCAAGATAAAATTGTGTTCTCCCCGACTGTGCACCATTGCGAAATTTCATCATGTCGAGATACCACATGATGATCGGGTGTGATAGACTCTACGTTCACACACAACTTATGCAAGCCAGTGTTGCAGGTGCAGAACACCCGGGTTAAACTTCACGAGCCTAGAATGTACACACATGGACTCGAAACACAAGAGACTGAATGGTCGAACATGAGTCATATAGTAGATATGACCAACATCATGATGTTCACCATTGAAACCACCTCAACTCACATGATGATCGGACTTGGGTTGGTGAATTTGGATCATGTATCACTCAAATGACCGGAGGGATGTCAATTTGAGTGGGAGTTTTTAAGCAATATGATTAATTGAACTCATTTGTCACGAACATAGTCTAAAGTTGTCTTTGCAAAGTTATGTTGTAGATAAATAGCTCGCGTTGTAGCTTCCTTGTGTTTTTAATACATTCCTAGAGAAAATAGAGTTGAAAGACAATCGTAGAAATTATGTGGACTAGGTCCGTGACCAGGGGATTGTCCTCAATTGTTGCATAGAAGGCTTATGTCCTTAATGCACCGCTCAGTGCGCCACCCCTCAAGCGATGACTGTGGATGTTATGAACATCTGATAGTCTCGTTCTGATGACTATTTGATAGTTCAGTGCGTCTTTGAAATATATGTGATGTTCCAAGAGCTGAAATTTGATTTCATGCTCGTTCCCGTGTTGAGAAGTATGAGACCTCCAACAAGATTCTTTGCCTGCAAGATGAAGCAAAATAGATCAATCCGTGTGCATGTGCTCAGATTGTCTGGGTGCTACAAACACTTGAATAGAGTGGGAGTTGATCTTCCAGATAAGATAGTGATTAATATAGTTCTCCAAGTCACTGCCACATTGCTACTAGAGCTTCATGATGAACTCTAAACATGCCAGGGATGGAAAAGATGATCCCTGAGCTATTTGCGATGTTTGACACCGTGAAGGTAGAAATCAAGAAGGAGCATCAAGTGTTGATGGTTAGTAAAACCACTAGTTTCGTAAAGGGCAAGGGAAAGAAGGGAAACTTCAAAGATGGCAAGCCAGTTGCTGCTCCAGTGAAGAAACCCAAGGTTGAACCCAAACCTGAGACTAAGTGCTTCTATTATGAGGAGAGAAGTCGCTGAAACGGAACAACCCTAGATACTTGGTACATAAGAAGGCTGGCAACATCGACAGAAGTATATTTGATATACATATTATTGATGTGTACCTTGCTAGTACTCCTAGTAGCACCTGGGTATTAGATACCAGTTCGATTACTAATGTTAGTAACTTGAAGTAAAAGCTACGGAATAAATGGAGACTAGCTAAGGGTGAGGTGACGATGTATGTTGGAAGTGTTTCCAAGGTTCATCTGATCACCATCGCACGCTCTCTCTACCTTCGGGATTAGTGACAAACCTAAATAAATGTTGTTTGGTGTTTGCGTTGAGCATGAACATTATTAGATCGTGTTTATTGCAATATGGTTATTCATTTAAGTTAGAGAATAATGGTTATTCTCTTTACATGAATAATACCTTCAATGGTCATGCACCCAATGCGAATTGTTTTTTGAATCTTGATCGTAGTGATACACATGTTCATAATAATGATGCGAAGAAAGATAAAAAGATAATAATGATAGTACCACATACTTGTGGCACTCCCGCTAAATGTCATATTGGTGTAAAGTGCATGACGAAACTCCATGATGATGGATCTTTGGACACATTCGATTTCGAATCAGTTGAGACATGCGGACCATGCCTCATGGGCAAAGTTGACTAAGACCCCGATTTCGATGTGATGGAGCGGCAAGCAACTTATTGGAAATGAAACATGCTGATGTATGCACTCCAATGAGTGTTGTAGCGTGTGGTTGATATTGTTATTTTCTTACCTTCACTGATGATTTGAGTAGGTATGGGTATATTTACTTATTGAAACACAAGTCTGAAGAGTTTGAAAAGTTCAAGAAAATTCAGAGTGAAGTTTGAGATCATCATAACAAGAAGATAAAAATGTCTAAAATATGATCGTGGAGGTGAATATCTGAGTTACGAGTTTGGTATACAACTAAGACAATGTGAAAGTTGTTTCACAACTCATGTCATAGTCATAGTCATGCTCTATTTGATACGATGCATACTATGATGCCCCTTATCGTTTTTGCCACTATCGTTTTGAGGTTATGCATTAGAGACAACTACATTCACTTTAAGTAGGGCACCATCCAAATTCCGTTGAGATGATACCGTATGAATTATGGTTTGGCTGAAACCTAAGCAGTCATTTCTCAGAGTTTGGGAATGCGACGCTTATGTCTGATAAGTTCAAACGCAAAGCGGAAAGGTGCATCTTCATAAGATACCCTAAGGTAACAGTCGGGTATACCTTCTATCTCAGATCCGAGGGAAAAGTGTTTGTTGCTAAAAATGGGTCCTTTCTCGAGAAAGAGTTTCTCTTGAAAGAATTGAGTGGGAGGAAAGTAGAACTTAATAAGGTTGTTCAATTGTCACTTCAGTTGGATAGTAGCACGGCACAAAAAGATGTTTCTGCGACACCTACACCAAGTGAAGAGGAAGCAAATGATGATGATCATGAAGCTTCAGATCAAGTTACTACCGAACCTCATAGGTCGACAAGGACTCATACCACCCCTGGGTGGTGCGGCAATCCTGTCTTGGAGGTCATGTTGTTAGACAACAGTGAACCTACGAGCTATGAAGAAGCGATGGTGGGCCCGGATTCCAACAAATGGCTAAGATCCATGAAATCCGAGAAAGGACCGATGTATGAAAACCAAGTATGGACTTTTGTAGACTTGTCCGTTGAACGACAGGCTGTTGAGTACAAATGGACCTGTAAGAAGAAGACAGATGCTGCTGGTAAATGTAAACATTTATACAGCTCAACTTGTCGCAGATGGAATCTCGCAGATGGATGTCAAAACATCGTTTCCTTAACGGTTTCCTTGAGGAAAGGTTGTATGTGATACAACCAGAAGGTTTTGTCAGTCCTAAGGATGCTAAAAGGCATCCAAGCTCCAGCAATCCTTCTATGGGCTGGAGTAAGCATCTCGTAGTTCGGATATATGCTTTGATGAGGTGATCAAAGTTTTCTGGGTTTATACAAAGTTTATGAGAAACATGTATTTACAAGAAAGTTAGTGCGAACACTATAGAATTTCTGATAAGTATATGTGGATGACATATTGTTGATCGGAAATGATGTAGAATTTTTGGAAAGCATAAAGGGTTGTTTGAAAAGGAGTTTTCCAAAGGAAGAGCTGGATAAAGCTACTTGAAGATTGAGCATCAAGATCTATAGAGATGGATCAAGACAAGCGACAAGATTTTTAAAGGGTTCATAATGTATCGGTCAAAGAAGGAGTTCTTGCCTAATTTGTAAGGTGTGAAGTTCAGCAAGACTCAACGCTAGGCCATAGCAGAAAAGGAGAAAGGGTGAAGGTTGTCCCCTATGACTTAGCCATAGGCTCCAGATAGTATGCCATGCTGTGTACTGCACCTATGTGTGCCTTGCCATGAGTTTGTCAAGTGGTACAAGAGTGATCCAGTAGTGGATCACTGGACAGCGGTCAAAATTATCCTTAGTAACTAGAGGACTAAGGAAATATTTCTCGATTATGGAGGTGATAAAGAGTTCATTGTAAATGGTTACATTGACGCAAGCTTTAACACTAATCCGGATAACTCTTAGTAGCAATCCGGATAGGTGTAGTGGAGCAGCCACTTAGAATAGCTCCAAGTGGAGCGTGGTAGCAGTATCTATAGTATGACAGAGAGATTTGCAAAGTACACACGGATCTGAATGTCGCAAACCCATTGACTAAAACCTCTTTCACATGCAAAACATGATTGATACCCCGAACTCATTGGGTGTGAGATTCATAACAATGTAAATCACATAGCGATGTGAGCTAGATTATTGACTCTAGTGCAAGTGGGAGACTATTGGAAATATGCCCTAGAGGCAATAAAAAATTAGTTATTATCATATTTCCTTGTTCATGATAATCGTTTATTATCCATGATAGAATTGTATCGATCGGAAACTCAGATACATGTGTGGATACATAGACAACACAATGTCCCTAATATGCCTCTAATAGACTAGCTCGTTGATCAAAGATGGTCAAGGTTTCCTAGCCATGGACATGAGATGTCATTTGATAACGGGATCACATCATTAGGAGAATGATGTGATGGACAAGACCCAAACTATAAACATAGCGTATGATCGTGTCAGTTTATTGCTATAGTTTTCTGCATGTCAAGTATCTGTTCCTGTGACCATGAGATCAGAAACTCACCGACATCGAAGGACTACCTTGTGTGTATCAGACATCGCAACAGAACTGGGTGACTACAAAGGTTCTCTACAAGTATCTCCGAGGGTGTATGTTTAGTTGGCATGGATCAAGACTGGGATTTGTTACTCCGTGTGACAAAGAGGAATCTCAGGACCGACTCGGTAATACAACATCACAATAAGCCTTGCAAGCAATGTGACTAAAGTGTTATCCACGGGATATTTTATTATGGAAAGAGTAAAGAGACTTGCCAGTAATGAGATTGAACTAGGTATAGAGACCGACAATTGAATCTCGGGCAAGTAACATACTGAAGAACAAAGGGAACATCATACGTGATTAACTGAATTCTTGACATAGAGGTTCAACTGATAAAGATCTTCGTACAATATGTATGAACCAATATGGGAATCCAGGTCCCGCTATTGTTTCTTTACTAGTGAGGTGTCTCGGTCATGTCTACACATTTCTCGAACCCGCAGGGTCTTCACACTTAACGTTTGGTGACATTTCAGTAGTATTGAGTTATGTATGTTGGTGACAGAAGGTTGTTCAGAGTCCCGAATGAGATCCCGGATATCACGAGGTTCTCTAGAATGGTCCGGAGGTAAAGAGTGATATATAGGAAGTCCCGTTTTGGTCACCAGAAAAGTTTTGGGTACTTTCATAGTCCATCGGGAGTGCCGGGAGGGTTCTGGCGGACCACCGGGAGGGGCCACCTGTGTAGGGAGGCCACATGGGCCTAAGGGGTGGTGCACTATCCCTTAGTGGGCTGGGTAAACCAGCCCCAAGACGCCCATGCAGCTAGAGTAGGAGGAAAGGAAAAAACAAAGTGGGAAGGATTCCATGTAGGATCGGAATCCTACTTGGAGTAGGATTGGAGGTCGATTCCTCCACCTCATCTCCACTTCGGCCGAACCAAGGGGCAAACCTTGGGCTGCCTCCTCCCTCACTACTATATATACTAGAGGATTATGAGGGCAGCCCTAACCCTAATTGCCACGTGCTGCCCTCTTCTTCCCTAGATCAGTTTCTCCTCTAGATTAGTCCGGTGGTTAGGCAAAGCCCTGCCGAATTAGTTCATCACCACCGCCACCACGCTGTTGTGCTGTCAGAGAAGTCATCTACTTCTCCACCCTCGCTTGCTGGATCAAGGAGGTGGAGATCGTCATCGAGCCGTACGTGTGCTGAACGCGGAGGTGTCGTCCGTTCGGCGGTAGATTGAAATGACTACCATTGGCTCGCGGGAGGGATCATGATGGGATTTCGGGACGGATCGTGGTTTGGATCGCGAAGACGTTCGACTACATCAACCGTGTTTCTTAACGCTTCCCGCTTAGCGATCTACAAGGGTATGTAGATCCACTCTCCCTCTCATAGATGCTCATCACCATGGATAGATCTTGCGTGTGTGTAGGAAATTTTTTGTTTCCCATGCAACATTACCCAACAAAGACATGCCTAGGCCGCCTAGAACGCGTGTCAACGCTAAGGTCACGCGGTGACCACGCGGCTGGCATGCCAGTTTGCGCGCTCTGGAGTTAGGGCCATCGTCCACCGTCCAAACTTAGATGTCTCTCCACCAAACCTTGTATATCTGATTAAATAGATACTTATGTGCCTAGAAATTATTTTTGAAAAAAACATGAGCAAACTATAAGACAACTACAATTCAAATTTGACCCGCTTCTTGATGAATCGGGGGAAATTTGTCTTTTTTACGAGAGGTGACTCAAATCTTTTGACACCCAACCATTTAATCAATTGCGTATTAAGTATGACCTAATATTTAAAAAAATGATTCGGTCCAATTTTGCAACAGATATATGGTAGGTCCTTCACAAAAAACTCATTTTGGGCACTCAAAAAATGGAAAATGAATTTTCCATCCAAAGAAAATGAAATCTTCCTTATGCAACATTGTTTGTCATTCCAATATGCACCCTTGTGCACAGTATGAGATCATTTGAGGAAACCATGCCATGAATGTTTGTTGGGGAATGTCGCATGGGAAACACAAATTTTCCTACGCTCACGCAAGACCTATCCATGGTGATGAGCATCTACAAGAGGGAGAGTGGATCTACATACCCTTGTAGATCGCTAAGCGGGAAGCGTTATGAAACGTGGTTGGTGTAGTCGAACGTCTTTGCGATCCAAATCACCGAGTGTCCCGCGATCCAATCACGATCCGTCCCGATCAAGCACCGAATGGACGGCACCTCTGCGTTCAGCACACGTACAGTTTGATGACGATCTCCGCCTTCTTGATTTAGCAAGAGGGAGCGGAGAGGTAGAAGAGTTCTCCGGCAGCGTGATGGTGCTCCGGCAATGGTGGTGGAGCTATTCCGGCAGGGCTTCGCCTAAGCACTAAAAAAATTCGATCTAGAGGAGAAAGTATGCACTGGAGGAACGGGTAGCACATGGCTGAAAATCTCGTGCCAAAACCTTAAAACCCTAAAACCCTCTCCTCCCTCCCTCTTATATATACTGGAGGTTTTAGAGTTTTTGCACAGAATTTTAGCCACGTGCTGCCCGTTCCTCTAGTGCATAGTTTCTCCTCTAGATCGGATTTCTACAGTGCTTAGGCGAAGCCCTTCCGGAATAGCTCCACCACCATCGCCGGAGTGCCGTCATGCTGCCAGAAAAATCTTCTTCCTCTCCGATCCCTCTTGCTGGATCAAGACGGCGGAGATCGTCATCAAGCCATACGTGTGCTGAACGTGGAGGTGTCGTCCGTTCGGCGCTAGATCGGAAGGACCGTGATCAAGTTCGCGGGACGGATCATGATCAAGTTCGCGGGACGGATCGTGATTGGATCGCGGGACGAATCGTGATTGGATCATGGGACGCTCGGCGATTTGGATCGCGAATACGTTCGACTACACCAACCGCATTTCTTAACGCTTCCCATTTAGCGATCTACAAGGGTACGTAGATCCACTCTCCCTGTCGTAGATGCTCATCACCATGGATAGGTCTTGCGTGAATGTAGGAAAAATTTTGTTTCCCATGCAACGTTCCCCTACAACCTGGGCCGCGCAGGGAAAAGGGCCCAGCACTCTCTGGCCTCTCTCTCAAATAAAACAAAGGCTTTCCTCTTTATTTAAAAACAAATAGAAAAAGCAAAAAAAACCATAGGCAAAAGAAAAGGTTTTTGATAAAACAAAAATACTTTGGCACTGAGACAAAAATACCCCATTTGAATAAAAATGAAAAGAAGCTTTTTAGCCAAAGGAAAAATGAATACCTTTAAATAATAAAGCTTGTTGTTTAAAGAAAAACACCAATTATATAAATGAAACAAATGAGGGTGATCATATATCCCTACTCAAAATAGTCAATTGAAATACCAGAACATTTTTAAGAGATTTAATTGGCAAGTAAAATCCTAGTTGCAACAATTAGGATAAAAAAGGGTCTTGGCATTGTTTTGAAAATAAAAGGGGAAGGAGGGGTTTAGCACACACACTTGCACACATGAACAATCTAGCAAGCGCTAACATCACATCACAACAGAAAAAGAGATGAATGCGTGTGATTCCATGATGCACAAATGATATGAAGCAAACTTAATTTACACCAACAAGGTTCAAACATGGAAGGTTACACATATACTAAATTACAATAAGCCCCCTAGAGCACTTGGGCTATTACAACTCTCCCACACTACAAGAGGATCTCGACCCAAGATCTAAGAACGAAGGAACTCTAGAAATTCAGAACGGAGAAGATCCTCACATTACCAAGTAGCTTCTTTGTCGGAATGATGATACCACTTCACCTTGAGAAACTTGATTGACTTGTTGCAAGTCTTACGCTCAGTTTCGTCGAGAATAGCCACTGGATGCTCACGATACGATAGGTCTTCTTGGAGATCAATGTCTTGGAGGTCAATGGTACGCTCGGGGGTCTTGAAGCACCTCCAGAGATGAGAGACATGGAAGACATCGTGCACATTTGCGAAGTTCAGAGGAATCTCTAGTTGATAGGCAAGTTCACCTCTCTTGCCAACAACTCTGAAAGGGCCCACAAAGCGAGGAGCTAGCTGCCCTTTAATTCCAAACTGCTGAGTGCCCTTCATGGGAGAGACTCTGAGATAGACTAGATCATCAACTTCAAAGGAGACATACTGATGTTTGTTATCGTAATAACTCTTTTGTCGGGATTGAGCTGCTTTGAGGTTCTCACGAATGACACGACACATCTCTTCTGCTTCGGTGATCATGTCATTGCCCAAAATTTGACGCTCACCGGTTTCAGACCAATTGAGCGGGGTACAACACTTCCTGCCATAGAGAATCTCGAAAGGGGCCTAGCCTGAGCTAGCCTGAAAGCTGTTGTTGTATGAAAATTTAGCATATGAAAGGCAGTCTTCCCATTTCATGCCGAACGAAATCACACAGGCTCTGAGCATGTCTTCAAGGATCTGATTAATTCTCTCAACTTGACCGCTTGTCTGTGGATGGAATGCAGTGCTGAAAGGGATCTTGGTACCCATAGCAGTCTGGAAGGACTCCTAAAACTTGGAAGTGAAGAGGCTTTCACGGTTAGATGAGATGAGCTGAGGAATACCATGCAAAGAAACTATCCTTGACGTATACAACTCTGCTAGCTAAGCTGCCGAGATAGAGTCTTTGACCGGAAGGAAATGAACAACTTTGGTCAGCTTGTCGATAACCACAAAGATGGCATCATTGCCCCTCTTGGACTTGGGAAACCCAGTGAAGAAATCCATCTCCACATGATCGAATTTCCACTCTAGAATAGGCAAAGGCTGAAGGAGACCTGCTGGACATTGTTGTTCCAATTTCACTCTGCAACAAACGTCACACTTGTTCACGAACTGAGCAATCTCACTTTTCATGCGAGTCCACCAGAAAGTTTGCTTGAGATCCTAATACATCTTGGAACTGCCTCGATGAATGGATAGAAGAGAATTGTGTGCTTCGTCCATGATAACCTTCCTGAGATCACCTTTCGGGACCACCAAACGGTCCTCAAACAACAAGGTATATTTGTCATCAACACGAAAGCACTTATACTTTGGAATGCTCCTGGCCACACCTTTCTTCACTTTTCTTCACCATCGCATCAAGAAGTTGAGCTTGGTGAACCGAAACTTCCAGAGTCAGAGAGACTTGAAGATTGGCAAGAAATCCTTGGGGAATCATCTGAAGGTTGAGGTTGTGGAAGGCTTCACAAAGCTCGGGTTGAAGAGCCTTCAGGATAAGACTGTTGTAGTATGCCTTTCGGCTGAGCATGTCTGCAATGACATTTGCTTTTCCCAGAGTATACTCAATGCTTGGATTGAAGTCCCCAAGCCTTTCCACTCAACAAGACTGCCGAAGATTGAGATTGGGTTGAGTGAAAATGTACTTCAAGCTGTTGTCATCGGTGTACACCTCAACTGGTCTACCCAACAACAAATGCCTCCAAGTCGTCAGAGCATGCACAACTGCCACCAACTCAAGATCATGAGTGGGGTAATTCTTCTCGGCAGGCTTCAACTGACGCGAGGTATAAGAAACTATCTTCTTATATTGCATGAGAACACCACCAAGACCTTGGAGAGAAGCATCACAGAAAACTTGGAAAGGCTCTGATTGCTCAGGAGGAACAAGAACTGGAGCTGAAGTCAGTCTCTGCTTGAGCGTATTGAATGCCACATCACACTCAAGAGACCAAACATACTTGACATTCTTCTGGACGAGATTAGACAAAGGCTTAGCAATTTGAGAGAAGTTCTCCATGAATCTTCTGCAATAACTAGCAAGCCCGAGGAAGCTACAAAGCTGCTTGACATTCTGAGGAGGCTCCCACTTCAAGATTGCCTCAACTTTCTCAGGGTGCACTTTAATGCCCTCGGCAGAGAAGACATGCCCAAGGTACACCACTTCATTGAGCCAAAACTCACATTTGGAAAACTTTGCATAGAATCGATGCTCTCTTAGCTTGTCAAGCATAAGCCGGAGATGCTCTGCATGCTCTTCTTGAGTCTCTGAGAACACGAGGATATCATCCAGATAGACCAATACGAACTCATTCTTGAAAGGATAGAATATGAAGTTCATCATTCTTGAGAAGGCTGGAGGAGCATTGGCGAGAGCAAACGACATGATGGTGTACTCATAAGAGCCAAAACTCATCCTGAAAGCAGTCTTTGGAATATCTTCTTCGCGAATGTGAATCTGATGATAGCCCATGCGAAGATCAAGCTTTGAGAAAAGCTTGGCACCTTTCATGTGTTCAAACAACTCATTGATGTTGGAAAGTAGGCACTTGTTTCTGATTGTCTTTCTATTCAATGGACGGTAATCGACACAAAGTCGGTTTGTGCCATCCTTCTTCTGGACAAACAAAACACCACAACCCCATCGAGAAGAACTTGGTCAGATCAGACCGAGACGTTCTTGTTCATCTAGCTGCTTCTTCAACTCTTTCAGCTCTTCGGGGCCAAGTTTATAAGGACGCTTGCAAACCGGTTCAGTTTTGGGCTCGAGGTCAATCACAAACTCGACTGGTCGGTGCAGAGACATTCCTGGCAATTCTTTTGAAAAGACATCTTCATACTCACAAACCAACGGAATTTGAAATTGCCGAGATTTCACCCTTCTCATTAAGGGCAAAGAGACGGATTGTGTCATCGCGAGCTGCAAAAATAATCACATCTTCTGAAGGATGAGTCAACTTGACTTCTTTGGCTTGACAATCAATATGCACCTTGTTCATAGCCAGGAAGTCCATGCCAAGAATGAGATCAATATCGGAATTACCAAGAACAATTGGAGAGGCCAGAAAAGAATAATTGCCCATCTTGATAGACACATCCGAAACTCACACATTGGAAGTCATTTGCAAACAAGGAGAAAGAAAATTTAATGGCCTAGGGGTCTTCAACATCACAAAATCATGCTTAGCAACAAAAGGCCTAGATATGAATAAATGCGATGCACCAGTATCAAACAAAACTTTTGCAGGAATAGAATTGACTACGAGATTACCCATAATCACTTCATGAGACTGCTCTGCTCCAGCTGCATTCACATGGTTCACCCTTTCATACTTGGGATTATGCTTCACCATAGCACTGCATGGGGGCTTGATTGGAGGAGGAGGCGGAAGACGCTGCTGGTTGCACTTGTTTGAGTAGTGACCCTTTTGACCATACTTGTGACAAGTAACCTCAGAGAGCATACAGAAGTTTCCTGGAGGAGGAACATTAGCCGACTTTGGTGAATGGGGCCTCTGCTGATATCCTGGGTTGGGTGTGTGGGAAGAACCACGGCCACCGAACTGTCTCTGCTGTTGAGGAGAACAAAACGGAGGCGGATTAGGAACCCAATATTTGTGTTGCTTAGGGGCCATCTAAGAGATGGAAGAATAAGAATAGGAATCCTTGGAATGCTTCCTTGAGTTCTCCAACTTGAGCTGCATTGCCTCGACCTTCAAAGCCATGTTGTAGAACTGATCAAACTCACGAGGATCTTGAAGCACCAGACCCGGTAGAAGCTCATCCTTGAGACCACCTGTGAATTGATAAATCATGGACTTGTCATCTGGAACATCTTGCTTAGCATAGCGGGCCAGATTCTAGAACTCGATGTTGTACTGATAGACAGACTTGCTTCCCTGCTTCAGGTGCCTGAACTTCTCACGCATCTCCTCAACAAAGCTTGTCAGAATGTAATGGGCCCTAAAGTCATGATAGAAATCGTCCCAAGTGACAACACGATCGCCCCTGGAGTCCTTCTATTGCTGCCACCAATCTACTGCCTGACCCTTGAGCTGGAATGATGCGAATCTGACATAGTCCTCTGGTCTGACATTGCTGCACTCAAAATGCTTACTCATGTCATGAAGCTAATCATGTGCGTTAAAAGTCTGATCACAACAGGTGAAAATCTTGGGCTGGTTGGCAAGGAACTAGTTGAGCATCGCGAACTGAGCTGATTCTGAAAATTCCCTTGAAAGCCTTGCTGACCCTGATCTCTTTCTTGCAATAGCCTGAGTAACATCTGAGTATTCGCATTAGTTGCATCCATCACAACTTGCCAAGCTTCTGGAGGAGGAGGCGGTGGGGGGGTGGAGGATCAGACTGCTCTCCATCACGACCCGAACTCCCGCGAGTTGTTGGAGCCATCCTGGAGATGGACAACAACATCAACACCTCATTGACAAAGATAACAGCAATCAGCTGAATCAAATGACTTGAAAGAAATTGAACGAATAACATGAACAACCTTCCTACTGAAAAATTAGTAAGAACGCCTTCTTAGGGTTTGCGATAACATCATCAGATATTAGAAGCTACTTGCAATAACACAAAAGTATTGAGATAATGTTGCTCGGAACAAATGTATATGCCCTCATTCATCGGAAGAAGATGAACCTAGATAACTACAAGATTTCCCACCTAAGAACTTCTGAAAACTTTTTGGTTATGCAATCCGGTGTTGGGGATACAAGGAGGAAATATCTCAAACAACTAACAAACCGACACCCCAACTGTATCCATCGAGGCTTTCGGAACTCCATCTACCTCGGATCCTCGAAAGCACAATGATACTAACCATGGTGGTACCCTGGACGCCTCCCCAGTACTAGGTGACTCCGACCTTATCTCACCATGACAAGTATTGAAGCAATTCTAAACACCCTCCGTCCTAACAGAGTAAGGAAGCTGAATGATGACGATGTGCCAAGAATTCCCTGGAGCTCAACTCCCCGGAAGAAATCCAGTCAGACAGGAGGCACCAAGATAGAACTCCGTCACATCGGTATCATATAGTTTCCAAAATACACGTGTGATCCTAAATTTTTTTTGAGTGAGAAGAGGAGTAGAATCAAAATTCCTAAGTCGAATACCTCACCAGAGTATAAAAGAGGAGTAAAAGAAACCTACTCTCCGATATAACTAGACTCAAAATAGTTTTTACTAGACTCGACTCGAACAAGTTCGATCAAGCAAAGGGCTCCTATCGTCGTATGGCTCTAAATACCAACTTGTAACGCCCAAGATGCGCGCCTATATATATTTGGGCATGGGGGCCTCGACAGGGATAGAGGCGCATCTAGTCGTTTCGGAAGTTCAGTATCATCAGATACATTTATGAAGAGAGGAGTATATGAGTTGGCTTACACTCGCCACATGCTAAATTACAATCCACACAGTTTATTCAAACATCATTCAAAAGACAGGGTCCGTCTACAGATGAAAACAAACAAGAAAAGATGCAATGAAACTGTCTTGCTAGCCCCGAAGATCACGACCAAGGCCTCTCTACTCATCTGGATATGTGACGAACATCTTGCCATCCTCCTCGTCATACTCCCACTAGAGATGCGTCACATCATCTGACATGGTCTCATCTGCACCTGCACCTATAATTGTTGTAGTAATCTATAAGCCACGGGGACTCAGCAATCTTGCAACCAGGTACCGAGACTATTCAGGCTTGTTGGGTTCGATGGAGTAAGTGTTTAGTTTGCAGCAGCACTAAGCATTTTATGGTGGCTAACTTATGAGAACATGAATGTAAATGTACGGTCTACGATAAAAGGTCAAGAACTAGCATGATCTCTAAAAGATCCTAAACACCTAGTTACGTCAATCATAACCCCACCATGTTCTCTCTGGGATCATGTTCACGAGCAGAGACGATCATGGTTACTCACACAGTTGGTGTATTTTATTGGAGTTTACTTCAAGTTAACTATAACCGGGTGTTAAACAAAATATCCAAGTTGCCACATAACCGCGAGCACGGCTTTCCGAAAGATTTAACCTTGTAGGGGCGCTCCAACTAGTCCATAAAAATTAACCACACTCCACGGGAATAACCTCGACCACGGATCTCATGATCATCCTAGGCAACTCCAAAGGGAAAACCGATATCTCGAGATAGCCCGAAGAAGATCAGAGTCCCTCAAGCAAGCCATTCGAAAAAGGTAAAACAAGTCCAGCAAGACCTCCCGACGTGTCGACGAACCTGATAAGAGCCGCGTATCTCTTTCTAAAGACACGACCGGATGAACACTACGTACAGCGGCCGGATAGAAATCACTTGAGTTGCCTAGAGGTGGCCCCGCAAGTGGCTCTGGGTTGCACCAACACTCATGAGGAGCACTGGCCCGGGTTGTTGATTAATTATCCACGGGGTTGCAAAGCCCTATGCAATTTTATTAAGTTGTTTAAGCAAATAGTCGCAATGTTGGGTCTTGCCAGACAAGTTTTAATCTCAGCCGAATAATCAAGGGGGTCCCCATAACAACCCCGAGCATGTTAGGAGCGCAGAATATGGAAACATAACACCAGTAACAAGTAGCTATGGCGGTAAAACTGGAACAAAACACAAAGCAAAAGGCCAAGCCTTCCACCATACCAAGATATATATGTGCATTAAATTAAATAGCAGTAAACATTGTGATATCTCCAGATATCCATGTTGTCACATGGAAACAACCTGCACCTACAACTAAGAGCGCCATAAGAGGGGCTAAGCAGCGGTAACTTAGCCAAACAAGGTTTGCTAGGATGTGGATGGGTTAGGCCTTGTACAATGGTAGGTGCTTAGGGAGGTGCTTACAAAAATAAACTGGGTTTTGTTGAAGCACCGATGCCTATTTTTACACACACACAAGCACATGGCACATCAGATCCACAGGGATCCTTTGTAGCCACAGCATATCCACAACACACGCACACACACACTGGCATACACACTCAACCTCACGTAGGCACACCAGATCCACCACAGCCACACTGGATCCGGCGCCCACATACACACATAACAAAAATGAACAAAAAGGGCACGTGGGGGGGGGGAGGGGGGTCGAACCCGTGACCTGCCGGTCGTCGCCCCGCGGCTCTACCACTACGCCACTGAAGGATCTATGCATGTATTGGGGAAGCTTAACATTTCTACTAACCCACGAAGCTAGCTGACGAAACTGAATCTCGCGAACACTGTCGACAGAACGGTGGACAAACTTCGGCGACAGAGGCCTCTCCGGCGGGGAGGACCTCATGCGGGAACAGGGAGCGGACCGGGGGTTCCATCCCCGTGCTAGGGTGCCACGCACGCAGCAGCAATCGAGCCGCTCGAGCTCGAGCAGGAACGCGGCGGTGATTCGGCACAACGGCGACCTACGCGCTACACGACGGCAACGGCAAGGTAAAGGAAGGGCTAGCACGCTCAAAGGGGGTCGACGAGCAGCAAGACTCTTATGAGGGTCAAGGGCGAGGAAATAGGCGTCGAAGAAGGCTAGCGACGGAGCTCCTCTGCTCACAGACGACAGCGACGATGGGGCGGCACTACAGGGGTGCTCTCCACGCCCTAGCACCAGGAACGGAGTGCAAGAGCATCCCTGAACCTCCACACCATCTGCTCGACGAGGACGAAGCGACGACAGGACGGGAACAACGGCGGATCAGCGGGGATTACGTCTCTCTGAACTTCGCCTCTATCTGAAGCTTACCTGAGGAGGAAGGAGGAGGAGGGAGAGATGGCGGTGGCAAGGAGGGAAAGAGGGAAAACCTAGGCATGGTGACGCACTTATAGGAGGGAGAAGCTCATGGCATTGCTCGACGTCCGTGCAAGCTCGGCGTCGTGCAGTCTCTCTCACGCGCTCTCTGGTGAAAGGAGGAAACGACACTGACGGGAGCAGGTAGCCGCTAAGGGGAAGGAAGGAACAGTGACTGGGCTTCGTGGGGGGGGGGTAGCTGGGCCTCGCAGGGAAAAGGGCCCAGCACTCTCTCGCCTCTCTCTCAAATAAAACAAAGGGTTTCCTCTTTATTAAAAACAAATAGCAAAAGAAAAAACCCCATAGGAAAAATAGAAGGTTTTTGATAAAATAAAAATACTTTGGCACTGAGACAAAAATACCCCATTTGAATAAAAATGAAAAGAAGCTTTTTAGCCAAAGGAAAAATGAATACCTTTAAATAATAAAGCTTGATGTTTGAAGAAAAACACCAACTATATAAATGAAACAAATGAGGGTGATCATATATCCCTACTCAAAATAATCAATTGAAATACTAGAACATTTTTAAGAGATTTAATTGGCAAGTAAAATCCAAGTTGCAACAATTAGGATAAAGAGGGTCTTGCCATTGTTTTGAAAATAAAAGCGGAAGCAGGGGTTTAGCACACACACTTGCATACATGAACAATCTAGCAAGCGCTAACATCACATCACAACATAAAAAAAGATGAATGCTTATGATGCCATGATGCACAAATGATATGAAGCAAACTTAATTAACACCAACAAGGTTCAAGCATGGAAGGTTACACATATCCTAAACTACAATAAGCCCCCTGGAGCACTTGGGCTGTTAAATTT
The DNA here is from genome assembly GCA_022496015.1 of Hordeum marinum. Taxonomy (NCBI): domain Eukaryota; kingdom Viridiplantae; phylum Streptophyta; class Magnoliopsida; order Poales; family Poaceae; genus Hordeum; species Hordeum marinum. Next base: position 379,461,663 of record CM039675.1, read on the forward strand.
GATCTTAACTAGCTATTTGTTCTGGTTGTTACTATTACATGTACATATGCTTCAGGATTTAGTCCCTAGGTGCCTTGTATATTTGTTTTTAGATTGTTTCTAACTCTTTTGGTTTTTTGGTAGATGCCTTCGTTCAGCCTCTACGAACATACCCAAAAATGGTGTTTCCTCTCATTTACAAGAGCTCTAGCTTCGAAGTGAAGTAGGAAGTATAAGCCGTGTACCAACGAGTTGTTTGTTTTGTTTATGTGTAATAGACTATAAATATTGTAATATAGTATGTATAGATTATAGTAGACTTATTTAGCATTCTTTGACGAACTACATTTGTTATGTTCTATTTGAAATAATGATTATGTGATTTGAAAATCAGTGAAATGGAAAGCTGACTCGTGGGACAACCTTATGAAAGTAATCTAAGCAATTTTGAATTTTTTTTCATGTGGGTTCAATGTGTGATGGTATGACAAGTGGGACCCATTAGATTCCAGGGTTCAGCTCCAAAATATAATATCCCAAACAATGTTAAAAGTCCACGACCCAGAAATAAAAAGGCCGAATTATTGGGCCAAGCCCGTATATCTAACCAAAGTTATGAGAAAAGTATATATTAAATGGGCTATGTTATTTGGCTCGGCCCATATAGACACTGAATTGGACCGGGCTGATTCTTATCAATGACCAATTCAATTGGACGCAATTTTGCCACGTCACCTTGCCAAGTTGAATCCAAAGTGGCTTGGGCAGGCACCCAGTCACCAAAGCAATTGGTCATAGAACCAACGACCTTTTACATATCACAAAGAAGGTCATTAAGTTTCATTAAAGACGGTCATCTTTTGACCAATTGTTTTTGGTAAAAAAAAGGTCAAAATGAAAAACAATGACAATTCAGCGACCAATATTGATGGTCGCCAGTTAGCATATTTCCCGTAGTGTAATGACACCTGAAGAACACAAAAGAGAGACCTTCCGGAGCGCTCCAAAACCCTAAAAAGGGGTGGGTTTGTCATACGGTAAATAAAACGACTCTGAATATTCCATAAAAAAAATTTTTGTTGGTTTTGGTATTTTACAAAACATACAAAAATAAAAACCAGCCAGGGGGGACCATGAGGGAGTCCCAAGCCAACATGGCATGGACACCCCCTGGGCGCGCCCTGATTTCTTGGGAGCACCTCGTGTGCCTCCTAGACTCTGTTTTGTTCCTAGACTTGTATTCTGACCAGCAAAATTCATTATTATACTCCCATGTGTTCTGACCACCGCATCGCAAGTTTCTCCTCTATCCTTGTTTCATGTTGTTTTTCTGACAGATTTAGAAGCAACATGTCATCACAAGGTTCAGACGGGGACAGTTATGTCTCAGATCTCATCGCCAACCCCTGAGTTTATGGGGATACTGATCCATATGGGTGGTGAATGGAGGAAGAGGTGGAGGCTGGTCTGAAAGGATGGAGCCCTCGAGTGATGAAGAAGACGAGGAAGTACCTCGACCTCGACCTGGAGATATGCATTTGGAGTTCAAAAAGTCGATCCCACCAGATAAAGTTACACCTACCAATAATCGATTTACCCCTTATCATTGTATGTAGGTCGATACTACCGGTTCCTCCACCAGTAAAACCCATCCCTTGATGGAAAGAGCAATGATCGTCACTAACAAACTTTGCAAGGAGAACCTAGACCTTAAGCGAGAGGTTGCCAAACTTAATGAGGAGATCTGTATCCTAAGGAGCATCATTCTAAGAGAATTACATCATCACCACCATCACCCAAGAAGGACACTTGAGTACATGGGTATGGGCACCATGCTTAGCTCGTTCCAAACATGGGGGAGGTGCCCCTGTATCGTATCACCATCACTTTGACATCATCATCTATCTTAGTTCAATCCTTAGTTATTTGGTGATATAGAAAAAAAAGTTTAGTATCTTTTTGCATGGAGTGTTTTCTTTGTGATCTACCCATCCGTTTAATCGAGTGTGAGAGTTATAAAATAAAGATTAGTTTGAGCTTTCCTACTTTACTCTCATGCATCAATCATAGCAATGCAATAAAATAATTAGAGAGACATTGTAATGAGTTATGTTTGTTTACATTTCCAAAGAAGTTACATTTTCATGGATCCTCTAACATGTGGTGCTTGTCTAGGATCAATTAGAGATACTACTTGTGCATCCATAACCCTTAAACCCAGTTTCTAGCCATGAGAGTCCATCATATCCACCTATGGATTGAATAAGATTCTTCAAGTAAGTTGTCATCGATGTACGAAGCAATAAAAATTGCTCCTAAATAAGTATGATCTTTTATCGTAAGGGGAAATAATTTTTGTATGATCTTGTGATGGCAAAGAGATAAAACCGCTAGACTGCATAATAAAGGTTGCTATCATAAGGGGCAATATAAAGTGACATTCCTTTACATTAAGAGCTTGCACATCCTAAATTAAAAAGCACATGACAACATCTGCTTCCCTCTTCAAAAGCCATATCTTTTACTTTCATGTATTTACTTTCATGCAAGAGTCAATAGTGTTTATCCCTATTCTAGTCTATTAATTCTTTAGTTGGCAAGCACCATGTGTTGGAGAAAGACCCATATATATATATAGTTGGATGTAGGTGATTGACAGTGTCATGGTTTTATCACGACAGATGTCCAAGGACTTAGATTCGAGGCCATTGCTAAGGTGATGGACTCAAAGGGGTTGGTTGGGACGAAGGACACGAGTTTACCCAGGTTCAGCCCCTTGAGAAGAGGTAAAGGCCTACGTCCTGCTTGTGTTGTATTGATTGGAGTATCGATTACAAGGGAGCATGTTCGCTTGACCTCGCTCTCGATTAGTTGGTTTCTGTCTAAGTCGCCCCGGGTCTTGCCCTTATATAGGGTGTCAAGACCATGGGTCACACAAGTCTCATACCGACTCTTACAACATGTCCAACTCTAACTCTACGCCGTCTTGCCTTCCTGAGCAAGCCGTCTCCGGGCGTCTTATCCGCTCAGGTCTTCTTTGCCTTCTTTGTCTGGGCCTCACCTTGGCCCATCTTGGTGAGCCGCCAAACGTCTGGGCTTATGTCTCTAGGCCCATCCTTAGTCTAGCCCATGAGCCGCCAATCATGACCCGGCCCCACTTGGGCGGGTCTCACCACAGGGTTATATCCCTAACATTAGGCCCCAGGTTGATTTGAGCTTGCTCATTTCAACCTTCCATCTCACTTGGCGGCGAGTCTCGCTTGTTATCACTTGAAAGTAAGCTAAAATGACCCGCCATGACGTCATACCAGATATATCAAAAAGATTCCCTGACGACCGCAACGGATCTTTCCACTTATTAAACTGATGGCCCAAAAATCGAGGCGTCCGTCTCGGTCAATCAACCTTTGTCGCCTGGATTCTCACGCTTGTTTCCACCTTTGGCTTGTTAAATAGGACCGTGAAGGGTGGCATTCATTTACCTTCCCCGCTTGCGCTTCTTCTTCCTCCTTCCGACGTCGTCGCCCCAGCGCATCTCGCTCCGGTGAAGCTTCCACATCGTCATCTCGCCAGGCTGCTGCATCAAACTGATCGTACCAGAGCCCGACCCGCATTCGTTGTGTCATCTCCGGTGAGTTCTTCTCCTCCCTTAGATCCGTAGTTCTCGGTAGGGTTTTCACGGAGTTCCTCCGCCCGCTAGAACATGAGCTTTCCGCAATATCAGATAATGTATAGACCATCGAACACGATAATGGCCTCTCTTTCATTGCGGTAGACCATAGGAAGTTAATAACAACACCACGCAGATCTATAGCTGCTCTTTTCGCTGTCTTAAAACGTCACTGGTTCAACTGTTCGTCGTTAGGTTTAGTAAACCCAATTTTTCCTCTGTTTTGTAGATCCATAATTGCATAGATAGTCTGTGAAACCTGTTTTCCACACTTAGTAAAATTTGCCTCATTTTCTTACAAACTTGGCTCGCTAGTGAACTTTCGGCTCTCGCCTAAGCCGCTCTGGCGAGTTAGCTTTATAACCGTAGAATTTTCAGCCGCCCTAAGATGTCTGTCACCTTCTAACTCGCCACACATTATTGCCTTGCACAGCTTTAAGTCGCCACCATGCCTCGTGCATCCAACTCGTGTAACTGGGTCAGCTCTGCTATGAACGAAGAATTTCTGAAGGATTTCGTAGATGCTAGGATTTGCCAGCCAAAGATGTCATCCATTGGCAGGTGCCAGGCAATGAGTAGAAACCCATTCCCTTAGTGGGTGAAGTAGTTCTATTCGCGGATCACCTCACGCGTGGTTTTAGCCCACCCGGCTCAAAATTCTTCTGAGATGTCCTTCATTTCTTTAAGCTCCGTCCTCAAGACATCGCCGCAAATTCCATCTCAAACATATGCAACTTCCAAACCCTCTATGAGGTTTACCTACAAGAGGAGTCGTCCATTGGTCTCTTTCGGGAGTTCTTTTACACCAACCGCCAGACGAAGGTGAAAGCTGGTCCAATCTTAGAGCTTGGTGGGACCTCAATTCAGAGAAGACGGGATGTGACCTTTCCGGCTGCTCGGATGCCGAGTCATCCCAAAGATTGGAATAAGACATGGTTCTATTGCCAAGACACTTCTCCAGAGGGAGAGCACCCCTTGCCGGGTTATCGTCCAAGACGGCTCCAGACAACGACTGAGCTCCCTGACCGGCTATCTGCCGCTGAGCAGGCGAAGTATGCCCCGTCTCACGCAAAGATTAAAGCCCTTATGACCAATGGTCTAACAGGGATTGATTTGACCCGCTACTGGATTTCTTGGAGAGTCATGCCCCTGAGCCAGCGAAGCCGTCTCATGTGCGAGTACATGGGCGAATCTGATGACCCCCTCTGCTTTAACCCTACCACGTTATCAGACGATAACATCATGGCTGCCATCAAGAGCTTGGTTCATGAGACTTTAGGATCTTATCACGCCACCGGGCTAGCACCTTTCTGTGCCGCAAACCCGGCCCTAGACGTATGTGCGACTCTTGATCTCCTTTCTTCCGCGTTAACCATCCATATAGATACTTTACAATCTTTTGACCTCTGCCGGCTTATCCTTTCAGGCCAATTCCATCTTGTCGACAAAGAAGTACGTTCCTCCTCCGAAGAAATCAAAGGAGAAAGCTGACGGCCGAAAGAAGAAGACGCACCCCAAGAACAATCGGAATCTGATGACTTAGAGGTAGAACTTGACTACCTTGGCCATCTCTTCATGCATCTTATTGACAATAATAATTCACAGGACGAAACGGAGACAAGCCACGCCAACGTTCCTGAGGTAACTTACATTTAATCCGACTCAGAACATCTTGCACCACAGAAGATACGGCGGGTCGTCCGAAAGGTCCCACTTTCTCATCCTCTTGCTTACTTAGACCCCCACTTTCTTTTGAAAAAGCAACAACTACTCTCCCGACGCCAGACCCGGAGCACCGGCTCTAACGACCTCATGGCCGAGTTATCTCACTCTCTGGCTCAACGGAAATGGTCGGCTGAGGTATCTATTCATCCTGGCTTTGTTTATCACCCTCGCCTTTAAAATTCAACATTGTCATATATTTTCTTAACTGCTTTCAGGACTCACCCCCTTCATCTGGCGACTCTACCGGAACTGCTCTGCCGCCTATGAAGATCAACCCAGAGTACGTGCCTTTCATGCTTATGTTCAAACTTGTGTTATCTGTAAAGCTTAAACCATGACCTTCTATGTTTTCCAGGGCCCAAGCAAAATGAAGGAAGATCGGCGGGTCTACCCCTGCTCCCAATGCTCGAGAGCCGGAGCCTGCCAAAACGGATTCTCCTGCACCGCGCATTGATACCTCTGTGGCTCCAAGGACACGCCTAAAGAAGCTTGTCGCTCTGATGAGCCGGCAGCCGATGATATGATTCCTGAGAGTCCTCCAAGGGCCAATTCTAAGACGCCGAGCCCTTCACCAGCTGCTGACGACTCGGTTACTCCGTAGGTCACCATTACTAGCGCCGACTTTCACTCTCCTCAACCTCATGTGTTAACAAAGCACACCGAGGCGACTGAAGCCTCTAAGAAGCTGGAATTTGAGCTCCCCGTGCTAGAGAAACTAACAGCTGATGAGCTTCATGCTGATTATCTGAACCGCCTGTCTACAAGATAGAACATGGAGCTCAAGCTTGTCAATTTGATGAAGAAGAAATATGAGTACTCTTGCCTTCTTTTTCGTATACCCTTACATAGCCCCCAAGAGCCGGTTTAGCACTTGCTAATGGTAAGTCGGGTCATTGAATCTTGATGTAAGTAGAAGCACTTAGCCTGTAGCCATCAATGATCAACTTACAACTTAAAGACTGAGCCGAACTTTTAGTGCGTAAGTAGTTGTTCAAAGCGCCATCTGTAGCCCCCAAGGGCCGGCTTAACATGATGAAAGGTGAGTCAGAACTTCCACGTAGATAGACCAAAGAGGCATATGTAGCCCCCAAGTGCCGGATTAACTTGATGAAGTTGAACCGGAACTTCACTGTAAATAGATTGAAGAGCCAACTGTAGCCCCCAAGTGCCGGCTTGATTGACGAAGTTGAGCCGGAACTTCATTGTACCTTTTAAGAACAAACATACATTAGCCCCCAAGTGTCGAGCATATTGCTTGCAATCTGCTTGAGACTTGCATTACATTGTCTTAATCTTCATCGTCTGATAATATTCCAACCTGGTGACTTAGCCTTCATTTTGCTTTTGATACGTCACATGAAGCTTTAAACGATGTCGGGTCTAAATTGACCGGCTTAAGGAGCAATCTGGCCACCCAGCAAGCCACCCGAAGCGAAGAAGACGAGGAGTGCTGGCTCGCTGCGGAGGAACTTACAAAAGTTAAATCTGAATTTGCTGCCTTCAAGAAGTCCGCTGATACGGAGCAAGCCGCCATGGCCAAACGCGCAGACGATGCGGACCAACGGCTCGTGGTTGTATCTGATGAGCTACATGCCTTGAAGCGCCACATTGCGAAGATGTCTACCGCCATCTTTGGTAAGTACCAAATACTCAACCAATACCTCTTGTGTGAATACTTTTACCGGCGACTTATAACTAAAAATCCGTCTTATGCAGGTCAAAGGAGCCGGCAACTTGCTACTGATAGCTTGCGGCCTTTGAAAGCCGTCTATACTTTGACAAAGCAGTTGTATTGCGGAGCTCTCTGCACAATCAAGGCGGTACTCTATAAGGAGTCATAAAGCTGTTGTCCACCCTGCAGAAACAAATCTAGGAGTTAAGAAATCAGCCGCCCGAAAAGGAGCTATCGCAGCCATAAGCCGGGTGTTAGCTTTCGCCCCAGAATTGACTCCCGAAGACATGATGGACGGGTTTCCATCCAAGAAGGACAACGGCTTAGAGTTCACGGAGGCTGACTATGCTCGGTGCATGAAGGCTTCCAGAGTCCTCGCCTCCGTGTTAGCAGAAGAAGTAAACTTGTCAACATACCAGGCGGCTTATGATGCCAAGCAGAAGAGGGTACGCGGCCCAACCTTTAAGGCCAAGGACTTAATGCCTGCACGCCGTAAGCACCTCTTTGCTCCTGATCTTGACCCACTCCCCCTCTTTGAAGAGGCAAACTTTGCGGCTTTAACCAACTATAACTGGCACGTGGACAATCTGATGGGAGACGTAGTAGTAAATCAAAAAATTTCCTACGCGTTCACCAAGATCCATCTATGGAGAAACCAGCAACGAGCAAGGGGAGAGTGGATCTTCATACCTTTGAAGATCGCTAAGCGGAAGCGTTTACAAGAACGCGGTTGATGGAGTCGTACTCGCAGCGATTCAGATCGCGGTAGATCCGATCAAGTGCCGAACGGACGGCACCTCCGCGTTCAACACACGTGCAGCCCGGTGACGTCTCCAACACCTTGATCCAGCAAGGAGGAAGGAGAGGTTGGGGAAGGGCTCCAACTGCAGCACGACGGCGTGGTGGTGGTGGAGTAGCAAGGTATTCCGACAGGGCTTCGCCTAAGCGCTGCAGAGGAGGAAGAAGAGAGGTAGGGCTTCGCCGTGAGAGAGAGAGAGATCAAATCCTATCTCAAAACACCCAAAACCTCAAGTATATATAGGAGGAGGGACGTGGAGGGCTGTCTTGGCCTCTACTCCAAAGAGGAGATGGCCGGCCGAATTAAAGGGAGAGTCCACCTCCCACAAGGGAGGTGGATCTCCTCCTTTTAAATCCTTTTTGCCTTATCTCCTTATCTCCAGCCACATGGGCCTTTAGCAAAAGTATTTCCCAGCCCAACAAGGGCTGACACACTTTATCTAACAGCCCATGAAGTCCTCTGGTAGTCACACCCCTCCCGGGGGTCCTCCGGCACCCTCCCGGCACTCCCGGTACAATACCGATGAGCCCGAAAACTTTCCGGTGACCAAAACTGGACTTCCTATATATCAATCTTTACCTCCGGACTATTCCGGAGCTCCTCGTGACGTCCGGGATCTCATCCGGGACTCCGAACAACCTTCGGTAATCACGTATACCTTTTCCCTATAACCCTAGCGTCATCGAACCTTAAGTGTGTAGACCCTACGGGTTCGGGAGACACGTAGACATGACCGAGACACCTCTCCGGTCAATAACCAACAGCGGGATCTGGATACCCATGTTGGCTCCCACGTACTCCACGATAATCTCATCGGATGAACCACGATGTCAAGGATTCAATCAATCCCGTATACAATTCCCTTTGTCTATCGGTATGGTACTTGCCCGAGATTCGATCGTCGGTATCCCTATACCTTGTTCAATCTCGTTACTGGCAAGTCTCTTTACTCGTTCCGTAATACATCATCCCGTGGCTAACTCCTTAGTCACATTGAGCTCATTATGATGATGTCTTACCGAGTGGGCCCAGATATACCTCTCCGTCACACGGAGTGACAAATCCCAGTCTCGATTCGTGCCAACCCAACAGATACTTTCGAAGATACCCGTAGCGTACCTTTATAGCCACCCAGTTACGTTGTGACGTTTGGCACACCCAAAGCATTCCTACGGTATCCGGGAGTTGCACAATCTCATGGTCTAAGGAAACGATACTTGACATTGAAAAGCTTTAGCAAACGAACTACACGATCTTGTGCTATGCTTAGGATTGGGTCTTGTCCATCACATCATTCTCCTAATGATGTGATCCCGTTATCAACGACATCCAATGTCCATGGCCATGAAACCGTGACCATCTATTGATCAACGAGCTAGCCAACTAGAGGCTTACTAGGGACATGTTGTGGTCTATGTATTCACACATGTATTATGGTTTCTGGTTAACACAATTATAGCATGAACAATAGACAATTATCATGAACAAGGAAATACAATAATAACCATTTTATTATTTCCTCTAGGGCATATTTCCAACAGTCTCCCACTTGCACTAGAGTCAATAATCTAGTTCACATCACCATGTGATTAACACTTACATCACCATGTGATCATATCATCATGTGATTAACACCCAATAAGTTCCGGGGTTTGTTCATGTTCTGCTCGTGAAAGAGGTTTTTAGTCAATGGGTCTGCGACATTCAGATCCGTGTGTACCTTGCAAACTTTCCATGTCATATTTGTAGATACTACTCCCACGCTCCACTTGGAGCTATTCCAAATGGCTGCTCCACTATACGTAGCCAGATTTCTACTAAGAGTCATCCGGATTGGAGTTAAAGCTTGCATCATCGTAACCCTTTACGATGAACTCTTTATCACCTCCATAATCGAGAAATATTTCCTTAGTTCTCAAGTTACTAAGGATAACTTTGACCATTGTCCAGTGATCCACTCTTGGATTACTCTTGTACCCCTTCACAAACTCATGGCAAGGCACACAGGTGCGGTACACAGCATGGCATACTATATAGAGCCTATGGCTAAAGCATAGGAGATGACACTCATCTTTTCTTTATCTTCTGCCGTGGTCGGGTATTGAGTCTTACTCAATTTCACACCTTACAATACAGTCAAGAACTCCTTCTTTGACCCTTCTATTTTGAACTCCTTCAAAAACTTGTCAAGGTATGTCTTCGTCGAAAAAACTTATCAAGCGAATTGATCTATCCCTATAGATCTTGATGCTCAATAAAATAGTAGCTTTATCTGGGTCTTCCTTTGAAAAAACTCTTTTCAAACAACCCTTCATGCTCTTCCAGAAATTCTATATCATTTCCGATCAATAATATGTCAACTACATATTCTTATAAGAAATTCTATAGTGCTCCCACTCACTTTCTTGCAAATACAAGTTTCTCATAAACTTTGTATAAACTTAAACACTTTGATCACCTCATCAAAGCATATATTCCAACTCCGAGATGCTTGCTCCAGTCCATAGAAGGATCGCTGGAGTTTGCATATTATTAGCATCCTTAGGATTGACAAAACCTTCTGGTTGTATCACATACAACTCTTCCTCACAGAAACCATTACGGAAACCTTGTTTTGTCATCCATCTGCCAGATTTCATAATCGAAAAATGCAGCAACTGCTAACAGAATTTTAATAGACTTTTAGCAACGCTACAGATGAGACAATCTCATCGCAGTCAACTCCTTGAACTTGGCGGAAACTTCTTTGCGACAAGTCGAGCTTTATAAATGGTGACAATTCACCATTAGCGTCTATGTTTATCTCAAAGGTCCATTTGTACTCAATGACCCGCCATTCAACAGGCAAGGCTACCAAAGTCCATACTTGGTTTTCATCCATGGATCCTTTCTTGGATTTCATGGCTCCTAGCCATTTGTTGGAATCCGGGCCCACCATCGCTTCTCCATAGTTCGTAGGTTCATCGTTGTCCAACAACTTGATTTCTAAGACAGGGTTGTCGTACTACTCAGGAGCAGTACACGTCCTTGTCGACCTACGAGGTTCGATAGTGACTTGATCCGAAGCTTCATGATCATCATCATTAACTTCCTTTTCAACTGAGTAGGCTCTACAGAAACATCTTTCTGTGTTGCGCTATTCTCTGGTTGAAACAAAGGTTCAACAACCTTATCAAGTTCTACCTTCCTCCCATTCAATTCTTTCGAGAGAAACTCTTTCTCAAGAAAGGACCCATTCTTAGCAACAAACACCTTTTGCGCTTGGATCTGAGATAGAAGGTATACCCAATGTCTCATTAGGGTATTCTATGAAGATGCATTTGTCTGCTTTTGGTTCGAGCTCGCTAGGTGAAAAACCCATTTTCACATAAGCGTCGCAGCCCCAAACATTAAGAAATGACAGCTTAGGCTTCTGTCAAACCATAATTCTCACGGTGTCATCTCAACAGACTTAGATGGTGCCCTATTAAAGTGAATGGATTTGTCTTTAATGCATAACCCCATAACGATAGTGGCAAAACGATAAGAGACATCATAGTACTCACTATATCCAATAGAGCATGACTACGACGTTCGAACACACCATCACACTATGGTGTTCCAGGAGGCGTGAGCTGTGAAACAATCTCCACATTGTCTAAAATTGCATACCAAACTCGTAACTTAGATATTCACCTCCATGATCATATCATAGACATTTATCTTCTTGTCACGATGATCTTTAACTTCACTCTGAAACTCCTTGAACCTTTCAAGCATTTCAGATTCGTGTTTCATTAAGTAAATATCCCCATATTTACTCAAATCATCAGTGAAGGTAAAGAAAAACAACGATATCCACTGTGTGTTTCAACACTCATTGGACCACATACATCAACATGTATTAATTCCAATAAGCCACTTGCCCACTCCATCATATTGGATGACGGGGTCTCAGTCATCTTGCCCAAGAGGCATGGCTCGCATGTCTCAACCGATTCGAAATCGAGTGAGTCAAAAAAATCCATCATCATGGAGTTTCTTCATGCGATTTATACCAATATGACATTACGTGGCAGTGCCACAAGCATGTGGTACTATCATTATTAACTTTGTATCTTTTGGTACCAATGTTATGAATATGTGTACTACTACGATCATGATTCGATAAACCATTTCGAGTGGGTGCATGACCATTGAAGGCATTATCCATGTAAACAGAATAACCATTATTCTCTAACTTATATGAATAACTGTATCGCACTAATCATGATCTAATCACGTTCATGCTCAACGCAAACACCAAATAACATTTATTTAGGTTTATCACAAATCCTGAAGGTAGAGAGAGCGTGCGATGGTGATCACATCAATCTTGGAAATACTTCCAACACACATCGTCACCTTTCACCTAGCTAGTCTCCTTTTACTCCGTAGCTTTTATTTCGAGTTGCTAACACTTAGCAACCGAACCGGTATCCAATACCCAGGTGCTACTAGGAGTACCAGCAAGGTACACATCACTAACACGTATATCAAATATACTTCCATTGACATTACCAGCCTTCTTATCTACCAAGCATCTTGGGGTTTTCCGCTTCAGCGAACATTCTCCTCATAACAGAAGCACTTAGTCTCGGGTTCGGGCTCAACCTTGGGTTTCTTCACTAGAGCAACAACTGGCTTGCCATTCCTGAAGTTTTCCGTTCTTGTCCTTGCCCCTTTTGAAACTAGTGGTTTCACTTAACCATCAACACTTGATGCTCCTTCTTGATTTCTACCTTCGTGGTGTCAAACATCACGAACAACTCAGGGATCATCTTATCCATCCCTGGCATGTTATAGTTCATCACAAAGCTCTAGTAGCTTGGTGGCAGTGACTTGGAGAACTGCATTAATCACTATCTCATCTGGAAGATTAACTCCCACTTGATTCAAGTGATTGTAGCACCCAGACAATCTGAGCACACGCTCAGCGATTGAGCTATTCTCCTTTATCTTGCAGACAAAGAATCTTGTTGGAGGTCTCATACCTCTCAACATAGGCACGAGCCTGAGATCACAATCTCAGCTCCTAGAACATCTCATATGTTTCGTGACGTTCAAAACGTTTTGGAGCCTCAATTCTAAGCCGTAATGCATGACGCATTGAACTATCACGTAGTCACCAAAAAGTGCCTGTCATATGTTCACAACATCTACAGACAACGCTTGAGGGAGTGATGCAGTTAGCGGTACATAAAAAACATAAGCTTTCTGTGCAACAATGAGGACAATCCTCAGATCACGGACCCAGTCCGCATTATTGCTACCATCAACTTTCAACTTACTTTTCTCTAGGATTGTATCACTAAAACTGGGGAGCTACAGCGTGAGCTATCTACGACATAATTTGCACGGACATTTTTAGACTAAGTTCATGATAATTAAGTTCATTTAATCAAATTATTAATGAACTCCCACTTAGATAGACATCTCTCTAGTCTTCCAAGTGATACATGATCCATGTCAACCAGCCCGTGTCCGATCATCACGTGAGACGGACTAGTCATCCATGGTGAACATCTCTATGTTGATCGTATCTTCTATATGACTCATGTTCGACCTTTCGGTCCTCCGTGTTCCGAGGCCATGTCTGTACATGCTAGGCTCGTCAAGTCAACCTAAGTGTTTCGCATGTGTAAATCTGGCTTACACCCGTTGTATGCAAACGTTAGAACCTATCACACCCGATCATCACGTGGTGCTTCGGAACGACGATCCTTAGCAACGGTGCACAGTTAGGGTGAACACCTTTCTTGAAATTTTATTGAGAGATCATCTTATTTACTACCGTCGTTCTATGCAAATAAGATGTAAACATGATAAACATCACATGCAATCAATATAGTGACATGATATGGCCAATATCATCTTGCTCCTTTGATCTCCATCTTCGGGGCACCATGATCATCACTGTCACCGGCACGACACCATGATCTCCATCATCATGATCTCCATCATTGTGTCTTCATGAAGTTGTCTCGCCAAATATTACTTCTACTACTACAGCTAACGTTTAGCAATAAAGTAAAGTAATTACATGGCGTTTATGATTGACACGCAGGTCATACAATAGTATAAGACAACTCCTATGGCTCCTGCCGGTTGTCATAGTCATCGACATGCAAGTCGTGAACCCTATTACAAGAACATGATCAATATCATACATCACAATGCATCACATCACATCCTTTTGGCCATATCACATCACACGGCATATGCTGCAAAAACAAGTTAGACGTCCTCTAATTTGTAGTTGCAAGTTTTTACGTGGTTGCTACAGGTTTCTAGCAAGAACGTTTCTTACCTACGTCAAAACCACAACGTGATATGCCAATTGCTATTTACCCTTCATAAGGACCCTTTTCATCGAATCCAATCCGACTAAGGTGGGAGAGACAGACACCCGCTAGCCACCTTATGCAACTGGTGCATGTCAGGCGGTGGAACCGGTCTCACGTAAGCGTACGTGTAAGGTTGGTCCGGGCCACTTCATCCCACAATACCGTCGAATCAGGATAAGACTAGTAACGGCAAGCATATTAACAAAATCGACGCCCACAACTGCTTTGTGTTCTACTCGTGCATAGATTCTACGCTTAGACCTAGCTCATGATGCCACTGATGGGAGACGTAGTAGTAAATCAAAAAATTTCCTACGCGTTCACCAAGATCCATCTATGGAGAAACCAGCAACGAGCAAGGGGAGAGTGGATCTTCATACCTTTGAAGATCGCTAAGCGGAAGCGTTTACAAGAACGCGGTTGATGGAGTCGTACTCGCAGCGATTCAGATCGCGGTAGATCCGATCAAGTGCCGAACGGACGGCACCTCCGCGTTCAACACACGTGCAGCCCGGTGACGTCTCCAACACCTTGATCCAGCAAGGAGGAAGGAGAGGTTGGGGAAGGGCTCCAACTGCAGCACGACGGCGTGGTGGTGGTGGAGTAGCAAGGTATTCCGACAGGGCTTCGCCTAAGCGCTGCGGAGGAGGAAGAAGAGAGGTAGGGCTTCGCCGTGAGAGAGAGAGAGATCAAATCCTATCTCAAAACACCCAAAACCTCAAGTATATATAGGAGGAGGGACGTGGAGGGCTGGCTTGGCCTCTACTCCAAAGAGGAGATGGCCGGCCGAATTAAAGGGAGAGTCCACCTCCCACAAGGGAGGTGGATCTCCTCCTTTTAAATCCTTTTTGCCTTATCTCCTTATCTCCAGCCACATGGGACTTTAGCAAAAGTATTTCCCAGCCCAATAAGGGCCGACACACTTTATCTAACAGCCCATGAAGTCCTCTGGTCGTCACACCCCTCCCGGGGGTCCTCCGGCACCCTCCCGACACTCCCGGTACAATACCGATGAGCCCGAAAACTTTCCGGTGACCAAAACTGGACTTCCTATATATCAATCTTTACCTCCGGACTATTCCGGAGCTCCTCGTGACGTCCGGGATCTCATCCGGGACTCCGAACAACCTTCGGTAATCACGTATACCTTTTCCCTATAACCCTAGCGTCATCGAACCTTAAGTGTGTAGACCCTACGGGTTCGGGAGACACGTAGACATGACCGAGACACCTCTCCGGTCAATAACCAACAGCGGGATCTGGATACCCATGTTGGCTCCCACATACTCCACGATAATCTCATCGGATGAACCACGATGTCAAGGATTCAATCAATCCCGTATACAATTCCCTTTGTCTATCGGTATGGTACTTGCCCGAGATTCGATCGTCGGTATCCCTATACCTTGTTCAATCTCGTTACTGGCAAGTCTCTTTACTCGTTCCGTAATACATCATCCCGTGGCTAACTCCTTAGTCACATTGAGCTCATTATGATGATGTCTTACCGAGTGGGCCCAGATATACCTCTCCGTCACACGGAGTGACAAATCCCAGTCTCGATTCGTGCCAACCCAACAGATACTTTCGGAGATACCCGTAGCGTACCCTTATAGCCACCCAGTTACGTTGTGACGTTTGGCACACCCAAAGCATTCCTACGGTATCCGGGAGTTGCACAATCTCATGGTCTAAGGAAACGATACTTGACATTGAAAAGCTTTAGCAAACGAACTACACGATCTTGTGCTATGCTTAGGATTGGGTCTTGTCCATCACATCATTCTCCTAATGATGTGATCCCGTTATCAACGACATCCAATGTCCATGGCCATGAAACCGTGACCATCTATTGATCAACGAGCTAGCCAACTAGAGGCTTACTAGGGACATGTTGTGGTCTATGTATTCACACATGTATTATGGTTTCTGGTTAACACAATTATAGCATGAACAATAGACAATTATCATGAACAAGGAAATACAATAATAACCATTTTATTATTGCCTCTAGGGCATATTTCCAACACAATCTTCAGATCATGGAGGTCGAAGACCTGCCGCAGGTTGACCTGCCATCCAACTGATGACCTTGGTAACACCATGGACAGTCTGGCCTTGTGACCCGCCATAGAGCGGTGTGAAAACTTTGAATCATCTCTTTTGAGCTCCACAGAGAGCATTGTAATAGGTCCAGTAAACTTTGTTTTGCCTGGACTGTGCCATCATGCACATATGGAATCATTCGGCTTAACTTATTATACCTGCTTACGTTTTCAATTCATACCAGATGTTGTGGTGACTCTTGGTAATTAACCAACCAGCGAGAATAGAACACTCTTCGGGTTGTTAGGAGGGCGGCTTAGGATAGCATGACCCAAAGATGCTATATCTTTCCTCAATTGTTGTGTTCTTAACTCATGTGCCGGTTCATCCGGGTTGACTCGCCACTTAAAACTCCTTAGCAATACAGGGTCTCTATCGAGATTGGTCATCAATACCTTTGAACGGCTTAGGGTCTCTAAGCGACATTAACTGATAGGAAGTGTGACGTCCCAAAAGAGACTCGGCAGGGCATGAGTACCTTCATAGCCCATAAACTACCTCTCACGTGACATAATTCCGTCGTTTTAACCTTAAACAGTGTAGGGTCTTTAAAAGATTAACTGCTTTAAGAGTACGAACAGGCCACATAGCGGAGAGTCGGCAGTAGATGGGAGAGTTTATCCTTGCTTTCCGTAAGCCGGCGCTCACGTGACAAGAGCCACCGTTTTAACCTTTAACTAGTATAGGGTCTCTATCGAGATTGGCCGTCAATTTCTTTGAACCGGCTCAGGGTCTCCAGGCAAGATTAACTGGTAAGAGTTCGGTGGGTCACCTAGCAGAGCGGCATACGCTTATAGGCAGGTTTAACCCTGTTTGGCTTAAGAGCCGATCAAGAGGGTGTGTAAGCTAAAACCGGTGGGTTGGAAGCCCCCAAGTGACCTTTGTTGATGGAATCAACTGTTTGGCTTAAGAACCGACCGATAGGGTGTGATTAGCTAAACCTGGTGGGTTGGAAGCCCCCTGGACGATCATGTTGATGGAGTCCACTATTTGGCTTGAGAGCCGATCAATAGGGTCTGATAACCTAAACCCGGTGGGATGGAAACCCCCTGATTGACAATTTTTGCGCATATTGAGATATGCAAAACGGCAGAGGCCCCGACTTGTAGGGATGGTTAATTTATTCATATATATATACATATATGATATGTACAATGATGATGTACAATATAGAATCTTGACAACTTTAGTATAGTAAGGCCGTAGATGAGCTATGTTCCACGGCCGGCAGGTCTCTTGCCCAGAGGTGATTGAGTCGTCTCGGATGTCAATGAGGTAGTATGACCCATTGTTGAGATTTTGCTGACCACGAAAGGCCCTTCCCATTGAGGGGACAACTTGTGTGCATATGTCTGATCTTGAATCAACTGCAACACCAAGTCGCCTTCTTGAAACGTCCGGGTCTTGACTCTTCGACTATGATAGTGGCGCAGGTCTTGCTGATAAATCACCGATCGAGCCGCTGCCAGATCACGTTCTTCCTCCAAGGCATCCAATGCATCTTGACACGCCGTCTCATTGTCCACCTCAACGTAAGCCGCCACTCGTGGCGAGTGATGACGGATATCACTTGCTAACACGGCTTCTGCACCGTAAATCATGAAGAAAGGTGTATAACCTGTTGATCTATTGGGAGTGGTCCTAATGCTCCATAAGACGGACGACAACTCCTCCACCCAACAACCCAGTGTTCTCTGCAAAGGAACCATAAGCTAGGGCTTGATACCTCTCAAGATTTCTTGGTTAGCGTGCTCCACCTGACCGTTTGACTGTGCATGAGCAACCGCAGACACATCAAGTCGGATGTGCTCACTTTCACAGAATGCTCTCATAGCCCCCTTGGATAGGTTTGTACCATTTTTTGTAATGATACTGTGAGGGTAACCCAAACGGTAGATCAGCTTCTTAATGAACTGAACCGCTGTAGCCGCGTCACACTTGCTGACCGGCTCAGCTTCTACCCACTTGGTAAACTTGTCAACCGACACCAAGAGGTGGGTCTTCTTGTCTTTGGATCTCTTGAAAGGTCCGACCATATCGAGCCCCCAGACTGCAAACAGCCAAGTAATTGGAATCATGCGCAACTATTGAGCCGGGACATGAGCATGCCGGCCAAACTTTTGACATCCATCACACTTTCGGACTAAGTCCTCTGCGTCCTTATGAGCCGTCAGCCAGAAGAAACCATGTCAAAAGGCTTTGGCCACCAGAGATTTTGAGCCGGCGTGATGACCACAATCTCCAGCATGAATTTCATTCAAAATTTCCTTCCCTCTTCAGGTGAGACACAACGTTGAAACATGCCGGTGACGCTGCACTTATGTAAT
This sequence comes from Hordeum marinum, assembly GCA_022496015.1. Classification (NCBI taxonomy): domain Eukaryota; kingdom Viridiplantae; phylum Streptophyta; class Magnoliopsida; order Poales; family Poaceae; genus Hordeum; species Hordeum marinum. Next base: position 379,480,306 of record CM039675.1, read on the forward strand.
TCGCCATTGATTATCATCATAGACTTGGACCGCCTGGTGATCTGTCTAGCAAGATTTTTCATCATCAGGTAACTCGCCACGAGTCAAGTACGCCAAATAAGGCATAGTCCAATCAGGAATAGCATGTAGAGCCGCCACCAACTATCCCTTCGGGTCAGGAATAGCCAAGTCTTCCTCTGAAGGTAACTTAACCGACGGGTGATGTAGTACATCCAAGAAAATGTTAGGCGGCACCGGCTTTCATTGAGAACCTAGCCTCGACAGGGCGTCAGCCACCTCATTCTTGCGACGATCAATATGATCCACCTGATAACCCTTAAAGTGACCAGCGATGACGTCCATCGCCTGACGATAAGCCGCCATCCGCGGGTCCTTGGAGCCCAAGTGCCTAAAACCTGCTGGGCTATGAGATCCGAGTCGCCGAAGCATCTAACCCGACTCAGGTTCATCTCTTTAGCCACCCTGAGGCCATGAAGCAAGGCTTCATACTCAGCTGCATTGTTAGTACAAGGAAATAGCACATAACAGAACTTATCACCTTTTGGGGAAGTCAAGACAACCCCTGCCCCTGATCCTTCCGGTTGCTTGGATACATCAAAGTGGATTATCTAGTACGGGTTGTCCGGCTTCTCCTCGGGTGCCTAACACTCAGTCCAGTCATTTATGAAATCCACCAAGGCTTGAGACTTGACCGTCGTGTGAGGTACATATTTCAAATTGAGAGGTCCAAGCTCTAGTGCCCACTTCGCAATCCTGCCACTGGCTTCTTTGTTTTGAACTATGTCTCCCAATGGGGCAAAGCTAACCACTGTAATCTGGTGGCCCCGGAAATAGTGCTTTAGCTTGCGATTAGCCATGAACACCCCATACACCAGCTTCTGCCAATGTGGATACCTCTGATTGGATTCTATCAGGACCTCACTAATATAGTAAACCCGCCTCTGAACTAGATATTCCTTCCCTGCCTCCTTACGCTCAACAACGATCACAGCGCTGACAGGCCCGTTCTTAGCCGCCACATATAAGAGCAAGGGTGCTTTCTTAGACGGAGCGGCTAAAACTGGCGGCTTAGTGAGTTGTCTCTTGAGTGCCTCAAATGCTTCGCCCGCCGTCGTGCTCCAGATAAAGTTGTCCGTCTTTTTCATCATATGGTATAAAGGGATGGCCTTCTCACCAAGGCGGCTTATAAACCGACTTAACACAGCGATTTGTCCCGCCAGGCGCTAAACATCATTGATGCATGCCGGGTCAGACACGAAGGTGATAGCCTTGATCTTATCCGGGTTAGCTTCAATGCCACGCTCCGAGACTAGAAATCCCAAGAGCTTGCCCACCGAGACGCCAAAGACACACTTAGCCGGGTTAAGCGTCATCTTGTAGACCCGTAAGTTGTCGATAGTCTCCTTCAGGTCGTCAAGCAGAGTCTCCTTCTTCCTTGGCTTTATCACAATATCATCCACATATGCATGAACATTGTGCCCAATTTGACTCTGAAGACAGTTTCGTACGCAACGCTGGTAAGTCGCCTGGGCACTCTTGAGCCCAAAAGGCATAGACACGTAGCAGAAGGCACCAAAAGGTGTGATGAAAGCCGTATTCTCTTGGTCCTTCAATTTCATCTTGATCTGATGATAACCCGAGTAAGCATCCAGGAAGCATAAACTCTCACAACCTGCCGTCGCATCGATGATCTGGTCAATACGAGGGAGAGCAAACGGGTCAGCCGGACAGGCCTTGTTAAGATCCGTGTAGTCCACACACATACGCCACGTGCCATTCTATGGTGGGATTTTTCAGCGGAGTCATATCCTCCGGGTCAACATTTTCCTTGTAAAACTGGAGCTCCGCCTCAGCACAACTGGACTCTGCATTAGCCGCATCTCCTTCCTCACACTCAATAGCCGTCTTATGATCACCATGAGCAGTACTCGTCCCGTTCAACCCGGGCATCTTGAGCTGCAAGTAGACGTAGCAAGGCCTAGCCATGAACTTGGCATAAGCCGGCCGCCCAAACAAAGTGTGATAGGTGTTGGAAATATGCCCTAGAGGCAATAATAAAATGGTTATTATTGTATAACCTTGTTCATGATAATTGTCTATTGTTCACGCTATAATTGTATTAACTGGAAACCATAATACATGTGTGAATACATAGACCACAACATGTCCCTAGTGAGCCTCTAGTTGGCTAGCTCGTTGATCAATAGATGGTCATGATTTCATGACCATGGACATTGGATGTCGTTGATAATGGGATCACATCATTAGGAGAATGATGTGATGGACAAGACCCAATCCTAAGCATAGCACAAGATCGTGTAGTTCGTCCGCTAAAGCTTTTATAATGTCAAGTATCATTTCCTTAGACGATGAGACTGTGCAACTCCAAGATACCGTAGGAATACTTTGGGTGTGCCAAACGTCACAATGTAACTGGGTGGCTATAAAGGTACACTACAGGTATCCCCAAAAGTATCTGTTGTGTTGGCATGAATCGAGACTGGGATTTGTCACTCCATATGCCGGAGAGGTATCTATGGGCCCACTCGATAAGACATCATCATAATGAGCTCAATGTGACAAAGGAGTTAGCCACGGGATGATGTGTTACGGAATGAGTAAAGAGACTTGCCAGTAACGAGATTGAATAAGGTATAGGGATACCAACGATCGAATCTGGGGCAAGTATCATACCGGTAGACAAAGGGAATAGTATACGGGATTGATTGAATCCCTGACATCATGGTTCATCCGATGAGATCATCGTGGAGCATGTGGGAGGCAACATGGGTATCCAGATCCCGCTGTTGGTTTGTTGACCGGAGAGGTATCTCGGTCATGTCTACATGCCTCCCGAACCCGTAGGGTCTACACACTTAAGGTTCGATGACGCTAGGGTTATAGGAAAATAGTGTACGTGGTTACTGAAGGTTGTTTGGAGTTCTGGATGAGATAACAGACGTCACGACGAGTTCCGGAATGGTCCGGAGGTAAAGATTCATATATAGGAAGTGAGGTTTTGGTCACCGGAAGTGTTTCGGGCATCACTGGTAACGTACCGGGACCACAGGAAGGGTTCCGAGGGTCCACCGTGTGGGGCCACCAGCACCAGAGAGCTGCATGGCCCACAAGTGGGAGGGAACCAGCCCCTAGGTGGGCTGGTGCGCCCCCCACAAGGCCACAAGGTGAAGCACAAGGTGGGAGGGGGCAAACCCAAGGGGCAGATGGGCCCTAGGCCCACCTAGGACACAACCCTTCCCTCTCCCTCTCTGGCCGCCGCACCAGGGGCCATCTAGGGCTGCCGCTGGCCCCGAGGGTGGGAACCCTAGGGGTTGTGCCCTCCCTCCTCCTCCTCCTATATATAGGGAGGTTTTGGGGGCTGCCATCTACAGAAGTTTCTTCCTCTCTCAGCGCAGCCCTACCCCTTCTCCTCCTCGTCCTCCATAGTGCTTGGCGCAGCCCTGCCGAAGTACAACGCAGCTCCACCGTCACCATGCCGTCGTGCTGCCGGAGCTCTCCCTCAACCTCTCCTTCCTCCTTGCTGGATCAAGGCGTAGGAGACGTCATTGGGCTACACGTGTGTTGAATACGGAGGCGCCGTTGTTTGGCGCTTAGATCGGAATCCACCACGATCTGAATCGCTGCGAGTACGACTCCACCAACCGTGTTCTAGTAACGCTTCTGCTTTGCGATCTTCAAAGGTATGAAGATGCACTCTCTCTTTGCTCGTTCCTGGTTTCTCCATAGTATAGATCTTGGTGACAAGTAGAATTTTTTTGATTTACTACTACGTCTCCCAACAGTGGCATCATGAGCTAGGTCTATGCGTCAAATCTATGCACGAGTTGAACACAAGGTGTTCTGGGCATCGATTCTGTAATTGTCTTGCCGTTACTAGTCTTATCTTGATTCGGCGGTATTGTGTGATGAAGCGGCCTGGACCAACTTTACACGTACGCATACATAAGACCGGTTCCATCGCCAGACATGCACTTGTTGCATAAGGTGTCTAGCGGGTGTTTGTCTCTCCCACTCTAGTCGGATCGGATTCGATGAAAAGGGTCCTTATGAAGGTTAAATAGAAATTGGCATATCACATTGTGGTTTTTGCGCAGGTAAGAAACGTTCTTGCTAGAAACCTATAGCAGCCACGTAAAACTTGCAACAACAAATTAGAGGATGGCTAACTTTTTATTTGCAACATATGCCTTGTGATGTGATATGGCCAAAGAATGTGATGTGATATATGTGATGTATGAGATTGATCATGTTCTTGTAATAGGCTTCACGACTTGCATGTCGACGAGTATGACAACCAGCAGGAGCCATAGGAGTTGTCTTAATTTATTGTATGACCTGCGTGTCAATCATAAACGCCATGTAAGTACTTTACTTTATTGCTAATCGTTACCATAGTAGTAGAAGTAATAGTTGGCGAGACAGCTTCACGAAGACACGATGATGGAGATCATGATGATGGAGATCATGGTGTCGTGCCGGTGACAGTGATGATCATGGTGCCTCGAAATCAAAAGGCATCAAGTGTTGATGGTGAATAAGACCACTAGTTTCAAGAAAGGCAAGGGTAAGAAAAACTTCAAGAAGCACGGCAAAGCAGTTCCCACGCGTGGTAGGCAAGTTGTCGGGAAGAAGAACAAGAATGGACCCAAGCTTGAGACTATGTGCTTTTATTACAAGGGTACTGGTCACTGGAAGTGGAACTGCCCCAAGTACTTAAAGGATAAGAAGGCTGACAACGTCAAAGATATATGTGCTATACTTGTTATTGATGTGTACCTTACCAACGCTCCTAGTAGCTCCTGGTATTTGATACCGGTGCAGTTGCTCACATTTGTAACTCCAAGCAGGAGCTATGGAATAAGCGGAGGCTGGCAAAGGACAAGGTGACGATGCACGTCGGGAATGGTTCCAAGGTCGATGTGATCGCCGTCAGCACGCTACCTCTACATCTACCTTCGGGATTAGTTTTAAACATCAGTAATTGTTGTTTAGTACTAGCTTTGAGCATGAACATTGTATCTGGATCTCGTTTGATGCAAGATGGCTACTCATTTAAATCTGAGAATAAAGGTTGTTCTATTTATATGAGAGAAATGTTTTATCGTCATGCCCCGTTGGTCAATGGTTTATTTTTGATGAATCTCGAACGTGATGTTACACATGTTCATACTGTGAGTACCAAAAAGTGTAAGGTTAATAACGATAGTCCCACTTACATGTGGCACTACCGCCTTGGTCATATTGGTGTCAAACACATGAAGAAACTCCATACTGATGGACTTTTGGAGTCTCTTGACATTAAATCATTTGACACGTGCGAACCATGCCTCATGGGCAAGATGACCAAGACTTTGTTCTCTGGAACAATGGAGCGAGCAACTGACTTGTTGGAAATAATACATACCGATGTATGTGGTCCAATGAGCGTTGAGGCTCGCAGTGGCTACCATTATGTTCTCACCCTCACTGATGACTTAAGAAGATATGGGTATGTCTACTTAATGAAACACAAGTCTGGAACCTTTCAAAAGTTCAAGGAATTTCAGAGTGAGGTAGAGAATTAACGTGACAGGAAAATAAAGTGCCTACGGTCTGATCGTGGCGGAGAATATTTGAGTCACGAGTTTGGCACGCACCTAAGGAAATGTGGAATTGTTTCACAACTCATGCCGCCTGGAACACCTCAGCAAAATGGTGTGTCTGAACGTCGTAATCGCACTCTATTGGATATGGTGCGATCTATCATGTCTCTTACGGACTTACCGCTATCATTTTGGGGATATGCATTAGAGACTGCCGCATTCACTTTAAATAGGGCACCGTCTAAATCCGTTGAGACGACACCGTATGAATTATGGTTTGGAAAGAAACCTAAGCTGTCATTTCTGAAGGTTTGGGGATGCGATGCTTATGTGAAGAAACGTCAACCTGAGAAGCTCGAACCCAAAGCGGAAAAGTGCGTCTTCATAGGATACCCCAAAGAAACTCTTGGGTATACCTTCTACCTCAGATCCGAAGGCAAAGTCTTTGTTGCCAAGAGTGGAACCTTTCTAGAGAAAGAGTTTCTCTCGAAAGAAGTAAGTGGGAGGAAAATAGAACTTGATGAGGTAATTGTACCTCCACTCGAACCGGAAGGGTCTACACACTTAAGGTTCGATGACGCTAGGGTTATAGGGAAATTGTGTACGTGGTTACCGAAGGTTGTTTGGAATCCTGGATGAGATCTCGGACATCACGACAACTTCTGGAATGGTCCGGAGGTAAACATTCATATATAGGAAATGAGGTTTTGGTCACCGGATGTTTTTCCGGCATCACCGGTAACGTACTGGGACCACCGAAAGGGTTCCGGGGGTCCACCGTGTGGGGCCACTAGCACCAGAGGGCTGCATGGGCCGCAAGTGGGAGGGAACCATCCCCTAGGTGGGCTGGTGCGCCCCCCACAAGGGCACAAGGCGCAACACAAGGTTGGAGGGGGCAAACCCTAGGGGCAGATGGGCCCTATGCCCACCTAGGGAGCCGCCCCTCCCTCTCCCTCTTTGGCCACCGCACCAGGGGCCATCTAGGGCTGCCGCCGGCCCCTAGGGTGGGAACCCTAGGGGTTGTGCCCTCCCTCCTACTCCTCCTATATATAGTGGGGTTTTGGGGGCTGCCATCTACAGAAGTTTCTTTGTCTCTCGGCGCAGCCCTACCCCTTCTCCTCCTCGTCCTCCGTAGTGCTTGGCAAAGCCCTGCCGGAGTACCACGCAGCTCAACCGTCACCATGCCGTCGTGCTGCCGGAGCTCTCCCTCAACCTCTCCTTCCTCCTTTATGGATCAAGGCGTAGGAGACGTCATTGGGCTGCACGTGTGTTGAACGCGAAGGCGCCGTTGTTCGGCGCTTAGATCGGAATCCACCATGATCTGAATCGCTGCGAGTACGACTCCACCAACCATGTTCTAGTAATTCTTCCGCTTTGCGATCTTCACAGGTATGAAGATGCACTCTCTCTTTGCTCATTGCTGGTTTCTCCATAGATAGATCTTGGTGACACGTAGAAGTTTTTTGATTTACTACTACGTCTCCCAACAATAGGGGTTCTTGATTTTTACTACCTCAAACCACAAGGACTCCACCCTGTAGTTGTACTCGTCACCAAAGGCGACTTCCAGAGAGATCTTACCCACTGGGTAAGCCGACTTGCCAGGCACCACACCATGAAACACCGTCGAGGAAGGCTTAAGATCTTTATCAAGCAACTTCATTCATCGGAAAAGTGTCATAGTACAGGATATTGATGTTGTTGCCAGCATCCATAAGCACCTTAGTGAACACATATCCTCCCACTTGCGAGGCAATGACCAGAGCCAGTCGCCCTGGGTCATCAACACGCGGCGGGTGATCCTCCTGGCTCCAGGTTATGTAATACTCAGACCACTTCAAGTATTATGGTAGAGCTAGCGTGATCGCATTAACCGCCCGCTTGCACAACTTCTAATTTTGCTTGTCAAGGCTGGTTGTAAACACAAGATATTGACCCAAGCTGAGCTGCTTTGGATTACTCTAATATCCAGACTGGTTATTCTATTACTGATTGTTGCCACTAGAGTGCTGATGATGTCCTCCTTGGTTGCCCTGGTCGTGATGGCCGAATCTTGAGCCGCCAGACCCAAACCCGGCTCCTGACCCGCCTGGTCCTGAGCCGTCGGGCAGTCCGCCATCGTTGTTATGCTGCCGTAAGCTGTAGTCCTTGAACTTTTGCATAACGTGACAATTACCCCATGTGTGACCTACAGGTCTATCGGGCCGGCTGTGCTCTGGACAAGGTTTATTGATCATCTCTTCCAAATTGAAAGGAGTCTTACCCTTATTAAAAGGTGGTCTGAACTTCCCGTTACCCTTAGCATGATTGTTACCGGTGCTGGCGTTGGCCACCAATTGTGACCTGCCGTCCGGATTCTTCCTCTTGCTCTGGTCAACGTTGCCTGACACGCCCTTGCCATGGTTATTCTTTTTATTCTGACCAGGCTTCTCCTCATCAGAGCCCGGATCCTTTGTGTTATCAGGGTCGGCGTACTTCGTCAGAGCTGCCATGAGCTCCCCCATGTCTTGACACATGCGCTTGAGCCGTCCGAGCTTCTGCTTCAGAGGTGTAAAGTGGCAATTCTTTTCCAGAATCAGAACTGCTTGAGCCGTCGTGATCTGCTCAGAAGAATTGATGATAGTCGAGACCCGCCAGACCCAATGATGAGCCGACTCATTTTCCTGTTGTACACAGTGGTCCAAATCCACAATCGTCGTGGGTTGCTTGCATGTCCCTTGGAATTTTTTGATGAACCTCGCCTTCAACTCAGCCCAGGAATTGATGGTATTGGGTGGTAAACCCTTTAACCACGTACGAGCCGGCCCTTCTAGCATCATGATGAAAGACTTCGCGCATACTGCGTCGTTGCCGTCCAACATCTCCATGGCCATCTCATAACTTTCAAATCAGGCCTCTAGGGGCAGATTTGCACTGTAATTAGGGACCTTACAAGGGCCTCTGAAATCCTTCGGCAGACGCTCATTCCGCAGAGCCGGCACCAAGCATGGGACTCCCACGGCCCTGGTGATTACTCCCGCTCCAACTAAGACAGAAGGCGCAGGCTCTTGATGAGCCGCCGCTGCCAGAGTTGCTGCCTCTTGCGGTGCTCTCGCCCGGTCCACAAGCGCCTGAGCATCCAAAGTTGCCTGGTCATCTCGCGGAGGGCCCCGGTGTCGATCACTACTAGAAACCGCCGGTGACTCATAGCGCCGGCTGAAGCTGCGGCTGGGGATGGGGGTCGAATGCACGCGACTCCGGATATAAGTATACTTTGCTTGCTAGGCCATCGCCGTCTGTAGGTATCCAATGGCGTTCCACACCTCCGCCGTGAAAGGCGCCTCGTCAAGAATAGGGATTATTTCAAGACGAGTTGCCGCCGCCACCATGTCTCCTCCGGGTTTGAGTAATGACCCACCGGCGTTAGGAAAGCCATTGGTAAGGACTGGTTCTGTCAGGGCAAGTTAAGCTACTGCCGAGCCGCCGACCGACTTCCAGGTGTGTCTGCCATCTGTCTTGTTCCTGGCGTGTTGAAAAGGTTTCTAGCCTCATATTGCTCTGGTAGGTGGGACTGATGTCTCATCCGCCATACCGCGGCTGCCGATTGCTGCTCTAGCTCAAGGCGGAAAGCCTCCGACTTAAGGCGCTCTGCCTCTGCATCCATCTGAGTTTTTAACGCACCGACTCTCTGTTGGGCATCCGCCATCTGGTCCTTCAGCCTTGTGATCTCCAAATTCCGGACGACTTGATTCTCAGACGTGACTTCAGTTTCCATCATAGCTACGAGATCGTTCATCAGATCCAGAAGAACCTGATCCGGCGGCGGGTTAGTCCCCGTGTCTGCCGTCCCGGCAGCTGTACTGCTCCTATGTGGCGCTGACCCTGCCATGAACACGGCCGCATGAGTCGTCAGCCCATGATCGTCGGGCTCAGAACACTCTGACTCAGGGTAAAGCTCATCGTTGCCCCTGAGCCTGCCATCGTGAAGCTGGTAGATTGATTCCGCCTCTTTGCTCGAAGATCCATCCTCCGAATAGACGAGAGTCCCCTGCGACGCACAAGCCTCAAGAACCATACCTTGAGTAAAGCCAACGAAGACATGCTTCCTGCCCGGATCAGCACGGGCGGGTCGCACGTGTTGGGCAGGTTGCGCACGCCGAGCCGGCTCGACGATATTGGTGCAGACATCCGGCCTAGGTGTAGATCCGCCGACCTTGCTGATGAAGACGTGGATTCCGCTGAAGGGAACCCGGAACCCATACTCGACAGAGTCAGCCTCGGGACCCCAGCCGGCATCGTCGATGTAGAGCCGAACACGGCGACTCTTGTTCATCCTTCCGACCACGTATCCTTCGAACCCCGTAAGAGAGCCCTTTGAGAACTCAAAACCACTGAGCGCTAGCCCCACGGTTGGCGCCAACTGTCATGGTTTTATCATAGTATATGTCCGAGGGCTTAGATTCGAGGCCATCGCTATGGTGATGGACTCAAAGGGGTTGGTTGGGACGAAGGACACGAGTTTACCTAGGTTCAGCCCCACAAGAAGAGGTAAAGGCCTACATCATGATTGTGTTGTATTGATTGGAGTATCAATTACAAGGGAGCGTGTTCGCTTGACCTAGCTCTCGATTAGTTGGATTTTGTCTAAGTCACCCGGGTCTCGCCCTTATATAGGAGTTCAAGACCACGGGTTACACAACTCTCATACCGACTCTCACAATGTGTCCGACTCTAACTCTACGTCATCTTGCCTTCCTGAGCAAGCCATCTTCGGGCGGCTTATCTGCATGGTTCTTCTTTGCCTTCTTTGTCTGGCCTCACCTTGGCCCATCTTGGTGAGCCACCATAAGTCTGGGCTTATGTCTCCAGGCCCATCCTTAGTCTAGCCCATGAGCCGCCAATCACGAACTGGCCCCACCTGGGTGGGTCTCACCATGCGGTTATATCCCCAACAGACGGTGTCCTGGACTAGGAGGTACTCACCGCGTCGTGTAACATCCCAAAATTTGGAATGTTATAATAAATATTAGAATGAAATGTTTGTTTGCTTGAGTGATTGAAATTGAGTGAAATTTGAAACTTTTGAAAAAAAACTTTTGAATGAGAGGGAATAAAATGACTTTCCCCTTTGTGTTTGATTTCATATTTAATACTTTTCAAATCAGTGAGACAAGATGACATGACTTCTTCAATATAAAAAGATTTGGAAAGTGAATTTGAAAACTATTTGAAAATTCCTGAAATGGAGTTCTTTTCATATTTGAATTTCCAATTTGAAGTTTGAAAGAAGTTAAACCCCTTGACAAAATTTGAGAGGAGTAATGTGACACTCCAAACCAGGGGGTATTTTGTGAAGTTTTGGCATCATAAAACCCACGGGGTTATTTGAAAATTTATTGCAAAAGAATTAAAACCAATTTAGGCATTTTCTGAAAATAAATTTTTTTAAAGTATTTATTTTGGCCGTGGAAAAATGTTCATTAAATTGCATTTAATTCCTTGATCATTTTCGTATATATAACTTGATTTTTTGGAAGTGTATTGATTACCATAAATGAGTCTTTATTTCGCTGGAAATTAGAAAAAGAAACAAATTAACGGGTTATTAAACCGGCCGGCCCACCTGCCCTTAACTCTCTCCCGAAATCCCTCCGCACCGGCCACCGACGCCGCTCTCTCTCTCTCCCACTGACCGGTGGACCCCACCGTCCGATCCCGCTAACCCCGTGGTCATCTCCCTCCCTCTTTCTCTCCCTCGCCGGCGAGATCACCGGAGGCGCAATCTCCTCTCCCCTTTCCTTTCAGACGACGCCGAGGCCACCTATAAAACCCCCGCCCATGCCCGCATCTGTTCCCCTCCAAAACCCCAACTCCCGTGTGCTGCCCTCACCACAATCGCTCGCCGGAGCCACCGGCCGCCGCCACACCATTGCCGACCCTCTGCTCACCTCCGACCACCCCAAGCCCTCCTGAACCCACCACCAAGTTCGCCTCGCTCGCCTGCATCTCCTAGTGCCCTTGCCCGAGCCATGCACCCACCAAAGCCTCTTCCCCGTCGACCAACCGAACGCCATCACCACCTCAAAGCTCGCCGTCGTCGACACCGTCGTCCTCGAACCTCACTGACGCCACCTACCTCGTCGCCATCCTCGCCTGCATCGACTGGTGCCGTTGCCATCGCCGGAGGACCACCGGAGCACCGTCCCCGTCAACCCTGCCGCCTCGGACATCCTCGGAGTTTCGCCGGAGCTCTCCACCCCCCTCTGTAAGTCACCGGCGACGCCATCCACCGTCCGATTTAGATCCAACGTACCATAATAGATCACTTAAGCGGCAAAACGTTTTCTTCTAAGGCCCGGCCATTCGCTCGTTAGCACCCACGTGCACACCCCTGTAGCCAATCACAAAGCGCCACGTAGCACCCCTGTTCGTTAGATTAGGATTTTCTTTTCTGTTTTAATTTCTGAAACAAAATTAGTTCTATTTTTGCTTTCTTTATACTTTTATGTTTTTAATTTTTTTAATATGATTCTTTTTGCATTGTGTCAAAAAAATTATGTAGTTTATGTAGATATCAAGTTTGACCCTATTTGAATATTTAAAATTGAATTCAAACAGATTTGATTCAAATCTTATTTTCTGAATATCTTGAGTTTAAAAATTCATTTTGAGTTTATTCCTTTTGCTACTTGTCACTAGTGACCTTAGTTATCAGTAGGAAGAATTTGGGAATTTTTAGTATAATTTAAATTAGTATTTGTAACAAAACAAATTCTGTTTTAGTTCTTGTTAGGTTTGTTTCTAGTTCTTTTGTTTTAAATCGTTTCAATTTATGTTCTTTTATATTAGTTCACAAGTTTTACTTTGTTTTCTGTTAGTTAGCAGTAGTATTTCAACCAAGTTTATCTTTATGTCATTTATTATGTTTATAGCATGAAATCAATTCTAGTTTCATAATAACTTGCAAATTGATTTCCTTCCTAGTTGGATTTCCTATTTTAAATTATTTGCATAAATTGTTTTATAAGTTTTATTTTTTGTTAACTTAGTTGTTATATATTTTGTTTTCTGTTATTTTAAAATTTTATTTGTTTTACTTGTTGTTAACTTATGGTGTTTAGTGTGTTGTTTTCATAGTTCTTACTTTTTCTTCAAAAGTAATCCTTTTCCTAAGTAAATTATTTACTAAAAATAATTTTGCTAAATTTTTATTTGTTTTGTTTTGTTACCTTTGAAAATAGGATCATTTGCAGAGAAAACCAACCCTTGATTGTGTTGATGAAGTTTTGTTGTTTTGAGTTTTGTCTTAAGTATTTCCTTCATCACAACCTTGTTGCCTTTGCTTTTTGTGTTACTTTTGATTGTTAGAATTGATTGCTAGTATGATTGCTTATATGAATGCAATGTTTGATTATATAGATTTTCATCAGAGAGTTACGTATAGTCTATAAGCTATTTCTGAGAGCGATATTATTCTTCATCAATAGTACAGGCAAGTTCACTTTGACCATTTTGTTCATACCTATGTTTTATTGCATGTAGTGACATCATTCAACAAATCCCTCCGTAGTGTTATTGAAATTCTTGTAGTTGAGTAGAATGCATGAGGTAGGAACCCACCACTTGTTACTAAAGCCCCAGGAACGTTAGTTATTTTTATGCTATGCTAAAGTAGACGGGGTTTGGTATGAGTGTTCGTGAGTGGTGTGAGAAGGAGGACTCTACGTCAAGACGACAACTCCATGAAGGCATCTTCAAGACCTCAAGACTTCGAGAATCGAAAAACAAGTTTTCAATACACACTACTGGGTGAAGGATGGTTGATTGGGCATCCCTGGAGTAACCAATGGATGGCCGGGATGCATGGAGAAGCGCCATGACATCTTGCGGAAAGCTTCACCCAGACTCAAAGAGATGGATGAATACTTCATGCCCGAAAGCTTACCTGTGTAGCCACAAGTCATTATGGGCTCTGGCTTGGTTGATCTTTCTTGTGACTCTGGCTGGGCAGTGCTACGAGATGTAGTCGACGTTAGGAATGGATGGGCACTGATAGTAGTCAGGGAAACACTCTGAAAGACCATGTTTCGTTCAGCCTGTTCTCAAACACCCGGCAGTGTGAGGACTTACCAGGAGGGAACGAATCTTGTGGGTAAAGTACACAACACTCTACAGAGTTAAACCTAATCGATTAGCCGTGTCCCCGGTTACGGACAATTTGAGCCTCTGGACTTGGATCTATCTCTGAACTCTCAACACTGGAATGATAATTAATTGTGGGCAACTTATCATACTTGTGGGCATTAAGACATCGGTTGGCGGAACCATGTCATGTTAGGTAACTCTATAGTGAAAATTCCCGATATTCCTTTGTTGTAGGAAAAGATAATAAAATCAGCTTTTATGCAAAAACTCAAACACAGAGCCACAAAGCCTTACTACATATAGAATAGTTTTTATCTTTTGCTCTACTATGGTGATCTTGCCGGTACATTCAATGTACTGACCTACACGGCTGCAACGTCTCATGTTGCAGATACTCTTCTTCGACGAGTAAGAGTATGTTTCAGGGTTGCGGTCTGCACTCAACCTACCGTTGGTGTTATTGGGACTCCACTCCCATTGACTGTTTCCGCTGATATTTTAAGGTATATATCAACTTTACGTTAATTACATGTGATTGCACTTTGATATATACATTGATGTACTGTGTGTGCCAGCATACTGATCCAGGGATGGCACAGAACACACAGAGGCTTGACTCGTTTTGAGTTGGGTCACTACACGTCGTCTCTCGACCAGTGGGTCGGGCCGAGGACCACCATGATGATTCACTAATGGGCCACTTTGGGCAGCCCATGCCGAATAGAAGGAGGATTCCACAAGACTTGGCACACAAGACAAGGACTCCTCTAAACCCTAGTCGTATGGTGCATATATAAACCGAGGCCAGGCTAGTCAATAGATCATTATATTCATTACTACAATATCGTGGTAGATACCTATACTCTATACTATCCCCCATATTAATACAATCAAAAGCAGGACGTAGGGTATTATCTCTTTAGGAGAGCCCGAACCTGGGTAAAATCCTGTGTCCATGTTACCATCGCTCCAAGACGCCTAGCTAAGGACCCCTACTATGAGATATGCCAGATTTGACACTGACATTAGTGCTTTCATTGAGAGCATGTTGGGTAGTCGCCACGGTACGATGGGAATTCAGATCAGCTCCATCACAATCTACGCGTCGGAACTGAGCTACATCGGCAACGTCTGCATCTTCGTCACCGACTTGACTGGTCACCTCGGCTATGCCGAGGGCTGCGCTCCATGTCAGATCATATAGATCAGATGGGTGTCTTCATGAACATCAACTCCAATGTCAACCAAGATCATGGTGTAAGAATCCTCCAGGGTGCTCGGGGGCTCAACATGAACATTGCGCTCGCGCGATCATGTAGTTTTTCTTGATAGCGGATTCGTGTTCGTCGTCCCCGCCTCCTCGAGTGTTATTTTGATGATTGCTTCAGTGAAATTATGCAGAATTGAGTCTAGAACAACCCTGCAAAATATCGTCGCGTTCCGGTGAAGGACTCTCCGGCGGTCTACAATCTACCGAAGCCTTGTCGAATCTGGACAAGAATCTGGACGAGTTTAGGGCGAGGAGTCCAGAATCTAGCTCGGATGTACGTTGAAAAAACACACCATTCATCAGCTATGAAATTCCTATATCGATCACCCCTCAAAATTTCAGCTCGATCGGACCGTCCAAACTCCAGAAAAGATCCGATTAGTACAACAAATTTTGGATCTATTTTCCGCGCGAAAACGAATCCGACCAGAGTTCATCTTTTTCATGAACGGGTTGTTTGTCATCCTTTTTGAAGGAAGTTTTCTCATCATCTCGGTCATCTGACTAAGAGTTCGGCATCACGAGGGATGAATAATCATCAAGCAAACCTCGTCATCCGCGGGTCGTACCGGTCGGGCGCTTCGTTGCTTTATCAAGCCAGCATCGATCTTGTCACAAATTCCGACATGCATCGGCATCGCCGCTCCGTTACTTTTTCAAGCTGACGTCCACCACACTGACCTTCCTTGACATGTTGGCTAGCATGGGGCTCCAGCATCACCAGCCGACCTGCTCCACCACCTGGGTAGACTGGGGCTTTGGCATCCCTTCATCAACCTGCTCCGGGGATTTTGGCGTCACCAGCTGACCTGCTTCAACACATCAGCTGGCATGAGACTTCGGCGTCACCAGCCTACCTGCATGAGACTTCGCCGTCCACTAAGCATAGCTTCGCCATGTTAACTGGATCGAGGACATCATATCACCACATCGACCATGCAGCATCGCCACTTCGTCAAGCTGAACTCTTCATTTAGGCACCTCGGCGCCCAGGCCATATTCCTTTACTTATTTGCTTCACTTAAATTAACTAATTAGAAGAATTTTTTAAAATATATTATTACCTTTATTTGTTATTACTCTTAGCTTGCACTATATTGTGTGCATAGGTAATCGGCTTTGGCTGTGTCATGCGGTCACCTTGGCGTGCCTACATCATTGTCCCGCCTCCATCAACCAAATTGTGTCGTCGACATGGCTGACGGACTAGGGGATTCGCCATCACGCTGTCGAACTACTCCATCTGCTCGACTCGCCCGTGGGTTTCTCCTCAGCCTTCAGAAGTGTTGTGTTGTCACTTCATCAAGCCGAGCTCTTCTTCAGCTACCTCGTGACCGGCTTGGGGGCTGGGACCTTGACCCACTACAAGCTCGGCACACCTCACAAGAACATTAACCAGCTAAGTCGCTTTCATGCTCACTTTTTTTAATTTTTTAATTTTGTTTGGTTCGACCAAGCATTATACTTTTTTGACAAAACGTTGTTTGCGAAAAACTTTCTTTGTCAAAACTTTCTTTGTTACAAACAAATTCAAATGCCCCGTTTACTTAGGGGCTTCCTTTATGAAGCCATTCCTCTTGCATAGTATTATTAATGTATCACACCCTTCCTTGTTCATGTTTACACCAATATATGCATCATGTTGACTCAAGTGTTCTGCAAAGCTGGGTTGCCTTGCTCTTGTGCTTACCCCTATGTTCCTGATTGTTCGTCTAGGGAGTAAAGGGAGCACCTCTGCGATTGTTACGATCGGGTCATCCGAACTTGTACCTCACACGGGTGAAGCCGAAAGCTAGCGCTCTTACTGTTTTCATCTATGGTCGACCACGACGGAAGACAAGCATACATAATTCTATTGCACACCCCTCATAGTAATCATGAGAACCCAAAGAAAGGAAACGTTGGTGGAACTATTTTGTTTGAAGATGCTTCTTACGTTAAATAGTAATATAGCATAAGTTCCCTAGGTGTGCTTTGTCTGTTATAGCCTAAAGGCCTGATTGCCTGGTTATTCGAAACACCTCCGATATCCTCGGATGGCGTAGTAGATAATACTTTTCGGCCCTTGGCCGAAGAGGGAGAATCCGATGGTCGGTTAAGACGCATTTCAAGTTCGGGCAAACACAGATATGATATAAGTACTTCGTTACATACAATCATTATACATAAAATTATTTTACCCAAGTCACTTGGGGGTTCTTAAATTTATATGAGCTGTTTTATAATGAATGTGTTTTCTTCTTGGTCATTGCAAAGTATTTTTCTCCTACTCCTTTTTCCGACACCAGCATGTGGCCAATTGCCAGATAGCCTGGTTTCTTTCTAGAGTCGCTTTAGTTTAGTTCGCTAAACAGGCCTCGAAGAAACACTCCGCCTTCGGGATATGGAGGTTGAAGCCGAAGGCTGACCCACTTGGAGTCCGAAGTCCGAACGTATCATGCTAAAGCACTACCGAAGCACATATTAATTTTAAGACAAATTTCGGATTGGCACAATTTTATTTTATCTAAACATAAAAAATAATTTTGCATAAGTTTTTTGGTTTTCCCAAGCATAACTTTCGTAGTACAACACCAGATGCATTTCACGCATTGGCGATATTAAAGGGGGTCTGCGGCTAGCAACGAACCCACTAAAGACCGAGGTACTCCGTGCAGTCCTTGACAGAATTTCCTCGGTATTTCGCATTTATATGCATTGATTTCGAGTTGTCTCTTTGGTCTATAGCTGGATTACTCAGCTCCTATGCTTACCCCTTACGTTTCCACTTTGTTCGGCTAAGGGGTAAAGGGAGAACCACTAAGATTGTCACTTCTGATTTAACTGTTTAAGTGCCTTAGTTGGAGAAAGCCGAAAGCTGACTGTCACAACAAGCGTAAATCGGTCAGCGAACCATCGAAAGTGTTCAACCAAATATAGCCGATCGAGGTTATCCGAGTAAAACGAAGAGGCTTTCTTTCTTGAAAAGGCCATGTTGTGGGTGGTTCGACCTTGAATAATCCGAGAAGTTGACGTATACCGGGGGCTATTAAGTTTCCCCCAAACATATGATCCTTGACTAAGTGAAAGTTATAAAGCTCGAATATCTGATTGCCCCGTTTCCGCTAACACACCCGCCTCCAGGCACCGAGACGTTGGCTAAGGGTTGTCTTATTACTGTAGAAACACCCTGTGTAGCATCTACAAAGGGGTAGAAGCCCACGATGGGCCACTCTCAAATGATAAACAGTCAGAAATGAGTCAAAATAGTATATAGCATAAAAGCATTTGTATTCAATATACGAATGCTGCCTTCTGTGATCATCGTTATAAAGCCATAAATATGCATCAATTTGACTTAATATTTTGGCCAAGCTGGGTTGCCTGGCTCTTGTGCTTACCCCCTACGTCCCCGATGTTGGGAGACGTAGTAGTAAATCAAAAAAATTCCTACGATCACCAACATCTATCCATGGAGAAACCAGCAACAAGAGGGGAGAGATTGCATCTTCATACCTTTGAAGATCGCTAAGCGGAAGCGTTACAAGAACGCGGTTGGTGGAGTCGTACTCGCAGCGATTGAGATCGCGGTGGATTCCGATCTTAGCGTCGTACAACGGCGCCTCTGCGTTCAACACATGTACAGCTCGGTGACGTCTCCTACGCCTTGATCCGGCAAGGAGGAAGAAGAGGTTGAGGGAGAGCTCTAGCAGCACGACGACATGGTGACGGTGGAGCTACGTGAACTCCGGCAAGGCTTCGCCAAGCGCTACGGAGAACGAGGAAGAGGAAGGGTGGGGCTGCACCGAGAGAGAGAGAGAAGTCGAGTCTCAAATCATCCCAAACCCTTGGGTATATATAGGAGGAGGGAGAGGGAGGGCTGCCTTGGCCCCTCCTCCAACGAGGAGAGGTTCGGCCGAAGGTGGGGAAGAGTCCACCTCCCACAAGGGAGGTGGATCTCCTCCTTTTAAATCCTTTTGTCCTATATCTCTTTACTCCAGCCACATGGGCCTTTCTAGAAGGTATTGGACAGCCCAAAAAAGGACTGGCACACCTCCTCTAAGGGCCCACAAAGTCCTTTGGTCGTCACACCCCTCCCGTGGGTCCTCCGGCACCCTCCAGGCACTCCCGGTACACTACCGATGAGCCCGAAAACTTTCCGGTGACCAAAACTGGACTTCCTATATATCAATCTTTACCTCCGGACCATTCCATAGCTCCTCGTGCCGTCCGAGATCTCATCCTTCGGTAACCACGTACAACATTTCCCAATAACCCTAGCGTCATCGAACCTTAAGTGTGTAGACGTACGGGTTCGGGAGACATGTAGACATGACCGAGACACCTCTCCGGTCAATAACCAATAGCGGGATATGGATACCCATGTTGGCTCCCACATGCTCCACGATGATCTCATCGGATGAACCACGATGTCGGGGATTCAATCAATACCATATACAATTCCCTTTGTCTATCGGTATGTGCCCGAGATTCGATCGTCGGTATCTGTATACCTTGTTCAATCTCGTTACCGGCAAGTCTCTTTACTCATTCCATAATACATCATCCCATGGCTAACTCATTAGTCACACTGAGCTCATTATGATGATGTCTTACCGAGTGGGCCCAGAGATACCTCTCCGTCACACGGAGTGACAAATCCCAGTCTCGATTCGTGCCAACCCAACAGACACTTTCGGAGATACCCGTAGTGCACCTTTATAGCCACCCAGTTACGTTGTGACGTTTGGCACACCCAAAGCATTCCTACGGTATCCGGGAGTTGCATAATCTCATGGTCTAAGGAAATGATACATGACACTGAAAAGGTTTAGCAAACGAACTACACGATCTTGTGCTATGCTTAGGATTGGGTCTTGTCCATCACATCATTCTCCTAATGATGTGATCCCGTTATCAACGACATCCAATGTCCATGGTCATGAAACCATGACCATCCATTGATTAACGAGCTAGCCAACTAGAGGCTCACTAGGGACATGTTGTGGTCTATGTATTCACACATGTATTACGGTTTCCGGTTAACACAATTATAGCATGAACAACAGACAATTATCATGAACAATACAATAATAACTATTTTATTATAGCCTCTAGGGCATATTTCCAACAATCTCCCACTTGCACTAGAGTCAATAATCTAGTTACATTGTGATGAATCGAAAACCCATAGCATTCTGGTGTTGATCATGTTTTGCTCGTGAGAGAGGTTTAGTCAACAGATCTGCGACATTCAGATCCATATGCACTTTACAAATATCTATATCTCCCTCCTGAATGTAATCACGGTTGGAGTTGAAGCGGTGCTTGATGTGACTTGTCTTCTTGTGAAACTTGGGCTCCTTCGCACGGGCAATAGCTCCAGTGTTGTCACAGAATAGAGTCATCGGGCCCGACGCGCTTGGAATTACTCCTAGGTCGGTGATGAACTCCTTCATCCAGACTCCTTCCTTTACTACTTCTGAAGCAGCTATATACTCCGCTTCACATGTAGATGCCGCCACGACGCTTTGCTTGCTCCTGCACCAGTTGACTACCCCTCCGTTCAAAACATACACGTATCCGGTTTGCGACTTGGAGTCGTCCAGATCTGTGTCGAAGCTAGCATCAACGTAACCCTTTACGGCGAGCTCTTCGGCAGCTCCATATACGAGAAACATGTCCTTTGTCCTTTTCATGTACTTCAGGATATTCTTGACCGCTGTCTAGTGTGCCGCTCCGGGATCACTTTGGTACCTCCCCACCAAACTTATGGCAAGGTTCACATCAGGTCTCGTACACAGCATGGCATACATAATAGAGCCTATGTCTGAAGCACAGGGGATGACACTCATCTCTTCTCTATCCTTTGCCGTGGTCGGGCATTGAGTCGTACTCAATCTCACACCTTGTAACACAGGCAAGAACCCCTTCTTGGACTGATCCATATTGAACTTCTTCAATATCTTTTCAAGGTATGTGCTTTGTGAAAGACCTATCAGGCGTCTCGATCTATCTCTATAGATCTTAATACCTAATATGTAAGCAGCTTCTCCAAGGTCCTTCATTGAAAAACACTTATTCAAGTAGGCCTTTATACTTTCCAAGAGTTCTATATCATTTCCCATTATCTATATGTCATCCACACATAATACGAGAAATGTTACAGAGCTCCCACTCACTTTCTTGTAAATACAGGGTTCTCCATAAACTTGTACAAATCCAAACGCTTTAATCACTTCATTAAAGCGAATGTTCCAACTCCGAGATGCTTGCACCAGCCCATAGATGGAGCGCTAGAGCTTGCATTCCTTGCTAGCATCTTTAGGATCGACAAAACCTTCCGGCTGCATCATATACAGTTCTCCCTTGAGGAAGCCATTAAGGAATGTCGTTTTGACGTCCATTTGCCAGATCTCATAATCATAAAATGCACCAATTGCTAACATGATTCGGACAGACTTCGGCATCGCTACGGGTGAGAAAGTCTCATTGTAGTCAACTCCTTGAACTTGTCGATAACCCTTAGCGACAAGCCGAGCCTTATAGACGGTCACATTACCATCCGCGTCAGTCTTCTTCTTAAAAATCCATTTATTTTCAATGGCTCGCTTATCATGAGGCAAGTCCACCAAAGTCCACACTTTGTTCCCATACATGGATCCTATCTCGGATTTCATGGCTTCAAGCCATTGATTGGAATCCGGGCCCGCCATCGCTTCTTCATAGTTCGAAGGTTCACCATTGTCTAACAACATGATCTCTAGGACAGGGTTGATGTACCACTCTGGTGCGGAACGTGTCCTAGTGGACCTTCGATGTTCAATAGTAACTTGATCTGAAGTTTCATGATCATCATCATTAACTTCCTCTCCAGCCGGTGTAGGCTCCACAGAAACAACTTCCTGTGCTGCGCTACTCTCCAGTTCGAGTGGAGGTACAATTACCTCATCAAGTTCTATTTTCCTCCCACTTACTTCTTTCGAGAGAAACTCTTTCTCGAGAAAGGATCCATTCTTGGCAACAAAGACTTTGCCCTCGGATCATAGGTAGAAGGTATACCCAATAGTCTCTTTGGGATATCCTATGAAGACGCACTTTTCCGCTTTGGGTTCGAGCTTGTCAGGTTGAAGTTTCTTCACATAAGCATCGCATCCCAAAACTTTTAGAAACGACAGCTTAGGTTTCTTTCCAAACCACAATTCATACGGTGTCCTCTCAACGGATTTTGACGGTGCCCTATTTAAAGTGAATGCAGCAGTCTCTAATGCATATCCCCAAAACGATAGCGGTAAGTCCGTAAGAGACATCATAGATCGTACCATATCTAATAGAGTGTGATTACGACGTTCAAACACACCATTTCACTGAGGTGTTCCAGGCGGCATGAGTTGTGAAATAATTCCACATTTCCTTAGGTGCGTACCAAACTCGTGACTTAAATATTCTCCGCCACGATCAGTTCGTAGGCAATTTATTTTCCTGTCATGTTGATTCTCTACCTCACTCTGAAATTCCTTGAACCTTTGAAAAGTTTCAGATTTATGTTTCATTAAGTAGACATACCCATATCTACTCAAGTCATTAGTGAGGGGGAGAACATAAAGGTAGCCACCACGAGCCTCGACACTCATTGGACCGCATACATCGGTATGTATTATTTCCAACAAGTCAGTTGCTCGCTCCATTGTTCCGGGGAACGGAGTCTTGGTCATCTTGCCCATGAGGCATGGTTCGCACGTGTCAAATGATTCGAAATCAAGAGACTCCAAAAGTCCATCAGTATGGAGCTTCTTCATGCGTTTGACACCAATATGACCAAGGCGGCAGTGCCACATGTAATGGGACTATCGTTATCAACCTTACACTTTTTGGTACTCACACTATGGACATGTGTAACATCACGTTCGAGATTCATCAAAAATAAACCATTGGCCAGCGGGGCATGACCATAAAACATTTCTCTCATATAAATAGAACAACCATTATTCTCAGATTTAAATGAGTAGCCATCTCGCATCAAGCGAGATACAGATACAATGTTCATGCTCAAAGTTGGTACTAAATAACAATTATTAAGGTTTAACACTAATCCCGAAGGTAGATGTAGAGGTAGCATGCCGACGGCGATCACATCGACCTTGGAACCATTCCCGATGCGCATCGTCACCTCGTCCTTTGCCAGCCTCCGCTTATTCCGCAGCTCCTACTTGGAGTTACGAATGTGAGCAACTGCACCGGTATCAAATACCCAGGAGCTACTACGAGCGCTGGTTAGGTACACATCAATAACAAGTATATCACATATACCTTTAATGTTATCGTCCTTCTTATATGCTTAGTACTTGGGGCAGTTCCGCTTCCAATGACCGATACCCTTGCAATAAAAACACCCAGTCTCAGTTTTGGGTCCATTCTTGTTCTTCTTCTTCCCGGCAACTTGCTTATCGGGCGCGGCAACAGCTTTGCCGTCCTTCTTGAAGTTCTTCTTACCCTTGCCTTTGTTGAAACTAGTGGTCTTAATCACCATCAACACTTGATGCTCCTTTTTGATCTCCACCTCTGCTGATTTCAGCATCGAGTACAACTTAGGAATGGACTTCTCCATCCCTTGCATGTTGTAGTTCATCACAAAGCTCTTGTAGCTAGGTGAAAGCGACTGGAGGATTCTGTCAATGACTGAGTCATCCGGGAGATTAACTCCCAGCTGAGTCAAGCAGTTATGTAGCCCAGACATCTTGAGGATGTGCTCACTGACAAAACTATTCTCTTCCATCTTACAGCTGAAGAACTTGTCGGAGACGTCATATCTCTCGACCCGGGCATGAGCTTGGAAAACCAGTTTCAGCTCTTGGAACATCTCATATGCTCTGTGTTGCTCAAAACGCTTTTGGAGCCCCGGTTCTAAACTGTAAAGCATGCCACACTGAACAAGGGAGTAATCATCCCAGCGAGAATGCCAAGCGTTCGCAACGTCTTGCTCTGCTGGCAGAAGGGGTGGGTCACCTAGCGGTGCATCGAGGACATACAATTTCTTGGAAGCTACGAGGATGATCCTCAAACCACGGACCCAGTCTGTATAGTTGCTTCATCATCTTTCAGCTTGGTTTCTCTAGGAACGCGTTGAAGTTGAGGGCAATGTTAGCGTTGGCCATTGGATCTACAATATAGATTGTAAAGACAATTTTAGACTAAGTTCATGATAATTAAGTTCACATAATCAAATTATTTAATGAACTCCCACTTAGATAGACATCTCTCTAGTTATCCAAGTGACACATGATCCACGTCAACCAGCCCGTGTCCGATCATCACGTGAGACGGACTAGTCATCCATGGTGAACATCTCCATGTTGATCGTATCTTCTATACGACTCATGTTCGACCTTTCGGTCTTCCGTGTTCCGAGGCCATGTCTGTACATGCTAGGCTCGTCAAGTCAACCTAAGTGTATCGCGTGTGTAAATCTGGCTTACACCCATTGTATGCGAACGTTACAGCCTATCACACCCGATCATCATGTGGTGCTTCAGAACGACGATCCTTAGCAATGGTGCACAGTTAGGGTGAACACTTCTCTTGAAATTTTATTGAGAGATCATCTTATTTACTACCGTCGTTCTAAGCAAATAAGATGTAAACATGATAAACATCACATGCAATCAATATAGTGACACGATATGGCCAATATCATCTTGCTCCTTTGATCTCCATCTTCGGGGCACCATGATCATCACTGTCAACGGCACGACACCATGATCTCCATCATCATGATCTCCATCATTGTGTCTTCATGAAGTTGTCTCGCCAACTATTACTTCTACTACTATGGCTAACATTTAGCAATAAAGTAAAGTAATTACATGGCGTTTATGATTGACACGCAGGTCATACAATAAAATAAGACAACTCATATGGCTCCTACCGGTTGTCATACTCATCGACATGCAAGTCGTGAATCCTATTACAAGAACATGATCAATGTCATACATCACAATGCATCACATCACATCCTTTGGCCATATCACATCACAAGGCATATGCTACAAAAACAAGTTAGACGTCCTCTAATTTGTTGTTGCAAGTTTTTACGTGGCTGCTATAGGTTACAAGAAATAACGTTTCTTACCAATGCCAAAACCACAACGTGATATGCCAATTGCTATTTACCCTTCATAAGGACCCTTTTCATTGAATCCAATCCGACTAAGGTGGGAGAGACAGACACCTGCTAGCCACCTTGAGCAACAAGTGCATGTCAGGCGGTGGAACCAGTCTCACGTAAGCGTACGTGTAAAGTTGGTCCGGGACGCTTCATCCCACAATACCACCGAATCAAGATAAGACTAGTAGTGGTAAGCAAATTAACAAGATCGGCACCCACAACTGCTTTGTGTTCTAGTCATGCATAGATTCTACGCATAGACCTAGCTCATGATGCCACTGTTGGGAGACGTAGTAGTAAATCAAAAAAATTCCTATGATCACGAAGATCTATCCATGGAGAATCCAGCAACGAGAGGGGAGAGATTGCATCTTCATACCTTTGAAGATCGCTAAGCAGAAGCGTTACAAGAACGCGGTTGGTGGAGTCGTACTCGCAGCGATTCCGATCACGGTGGATTCCGATCTTAGCGCCGAACAACGGCGCCTCCGCGTTCAACACACATGCAGCCCAGTGACGTCTCCTACGCCTTGATCCAGCAAGGAGGAACAAGAGGTTGAGGGAGAGATCCGGCAGCACAACGACGTGGTGACGGTGGAGCTACGTGAACTCCGGCAGGGCTTCGCCAAGCGCTACGGAGAACGAGGAAGAGGAAGGGTAGGGATGCACCGAGATAGAGAGAAGTCGTGTCTCAAATCAGCCCAAACCCTTGGGTATATATAGGAGGAGGGAGAGGGAGGAATGCCTTGGCCCCTCCTCCAAGGAGGAGAGGTTCGGCCGAAGGTGGGGAAGAGTCCACCTCCCACAAGGGAGGTGGATCTCC
This sequence comes from Hordeum marinum, assembly GCA_022496015.1. NCBI lineage: Eukaryota > Viridiplantae > Streptophyta > Magnoliopsida > Poales > Poaceae > Hordeum > Hordeum marinum. Next base: position 379,506,270 of record CM039675.1, read on the forward strand.
TCCTTTTAAATCCTTTTGCCCTATATCTCTTTACCCCAGCCGCTTGGGCCTTTCTAGAAGGTATTGGCCAGCCCAAAAAGGGATGGCACACCTCCTCTAAGGGGCCACAAAGTCCTTTGGTCGTGACACCCCTCCCGGGGGTCCTCCGGCACCCTCCCGGCAGTCCTGGTACACTATCGATGAGCCCGAAAACTTTCCGGTGACCAAAACTGGACTTCCTATATATCAATCTTTACCTCAGGACCATTCCGGAGCTCCTCGTGACTTCCAGGATCTCATCTGGGACTCCGAACAACCTTTGGTAACCACGTACAACATTTCCCTATAACCCTAGCGTCATCGAACCTTAAGTGTGTAAACCCTACGGATCGGGAGACATGTAAACATGACCGAGACACCTCTCCAGTCAATAACCAACAGCGGGATCTGGATACCCATGTTGGCTCCCACATGCTCCACGATGAACTCATCGGATGAACCACGATGTCAGGGATTCAATCAATCCTGTATACAATTCCCTTTGTCTATCGGTATGATACTTGCCCGAGATTCGATCGTCGGTATCTGTATACCTTGTTCAATCTCGTTACCGGCAAGTCTCTTTAGTCGTTCCGTAATACATCATACCATGGCTAACTCATTAGTCACATTGAGATCATTATGATGATGTCTTACCAAGTGGGCCCAGAGATACCTCTCCGTCACATGGAGTGACAAATCCCAGTCTCGATTCGTGCCTACCCAACAGACACTTTCAGAGATACCCGTAGTGCACCTTTATATCCACCCAGTTACGTTGTGACGTTTTGCACACCCAAAGCATTCCTACGGTATCCGGGAGTTGCACAATATCATGGTCTAAGGAAATTATACTTGACATTGAAAAGCTTTAGCAAACGAACTACACGATCTTGTGCTATGCTTAGGATTGGGTCTTGTCCATCACATCATTCTCCTCATGATGTGATCCTCTTATCAACGACATCCAATGTCCATGGTCATGAAACCGTGACCATCCATCGATCAACGAGCTAGCCAACTAGAGGCTCACTAGGGACATGTTGTGGTCTATGTATTCACACATGTATTACGGTTTCCGGTTAACACAATTATAACATGAACAACAGACAATTATCATGAACAATAAAATAATAACCATTTTATTATTGCCTCTAGGGCATATTTCCAACACCCAACTGTTTGCCTAAGGGGTAATGGGAGCACCTGTGTGATTGTTACTTCCGGGTCGTCCGAGTTAGTACCTCAGACTGGGTGAAGCCGAAAGCTAGCCATCTTAAGAAAATAATTGGTCGGCAACGACAAAAGTAAAAAAATTAGGCTCACTAAGGACCACGAAGTTCGGAAACTTTCCCCGAACTAAATACTCAATATTTTACTCCCACATTGATCGGAGTTGAGGTTTCATGATCATGGTCAACATGATAGCCTGGGAAAAGGAACCTATAAAGGAACTATATTTCCCAGAAGATGTTTCTTACGTTAAATAGTAACATAACATATCTCTCCACATACCTTTGTTTATAAAACCATATGGCCGGATTGCCTTGTTTGCTGTAAATCTTTGCCCTTATAAACGACTTTATAAAGTAGGAGAAACACTCCTTGGCTACTGGCCGAGGAGGTTGAAGCTGATGGTCGGTCAACAAAGTCTTGTACAATGCGGATCCGAGCATTAACGATGTAAAGTACTTTGATATATAAAATCGTTACACATAAATTGTGTCAAATGTAACAAAATGTGTATCAAACAAATATCAATCCTTAATTTGACCACCCGTGCCTAAATTAAGGCTCGGGGGCTACTGCACTGCCTATTCAATGGAGTGCAATCTGGTTTCCGAGGAGATTCGATCCTCAGGTTTGCCGGTCGCACCCTACCCAAGTCTCGGAAACTACTGCATACCGCGTTTCCATCCCTAATGTATGCCGCCGAGCAATAATTTGATCCTCAGGACAATTTTGCAAATCGCCCTAAGTCCGAGGGGCTATTGGAATTAGTGGTTTTATGTTGATTATTACGTTTTCCTTCAGGTGCACCTCGGGTCATAGACCGACACACACCTTGAGGGCTACTGGCTATACATATCGGTAATAAATAAAATGCCGCGCTCAAAAATAAATTCCGCAAAAATCAGCCTGAGACGAGGTGGTGCACCACCTTGGAAGCAGTCCGGCATAAAGCTCGAATCCAAGTGGCTGGCTCCATAGAGGGCATTTCCGGCATTAAGCTTGGATGGCCTCCTTCAAATTTTTCAAGACCGAGGTAATCTATGATACCTCGGATGCAGTCCGGCGTTGGAGCTCGGACGCAAGAGGATACCTCGGTTACCGATCAGCGTTGGAGCTCGGCTGCAAAAGACACCTCAGATGCAGTCCGACGTTGGAGCTCGGTCGTAAGAAGATACCTTGAATGCTGAATAGTGTTGGAGCTCGGATTTGGAAAGATGCCTCGGATGTAGCTTGGTGTTGGAGCTCGGACGCAAAAAGCCATTGCCGCATGGGAAACACTTCAAATCCCAAGTGTGACGTAAGAAATTTCAAGGCATTGATAAAGGTTGATAACTTGAAGGGGCTCCTCGGATGCCTGACATGTAAACTCTTCGGATTCATCTCGGCGATCCTCAAGATCGAACATGGGAAGATTTTTTGAACTAGTTTTCAAGACTGACGATCGAAGACGAAGAATTATTCGAAAGAACCGAGGAGCGTCCTCAATTTGAAGACCGGTTCAGGGGGCTACTGATGGTGTCCTGGACTAGGGGGGTGATACGTCTCCAACGTATCTATAATTTTTTATGATGGCTGATATGTCTCCAACATATCTATAATTTATGGAGTATTCATGCTATATTCACAATAATTCTATATGATTTTGGTATAATTTTATTATAACTAACCTAGACAGACGTTGTTTTCAGCAGAACTACCATGGTGTCATTTTTTGTGCAGAAATAAAAGTTCTCAGAATGGGCTGAAAATTTAGTATGCTTTTTTTGGACCAAACGAGACCCCCGAAGCATTGGAGTTGGGCCAGAAGAGACACGAGGAGGTCACAAGCCTTCCAAACATGGCCACCCCCCTAGCCGCTGCTAACAGGCTTGTCACCGTCTCAGGGCCTCCCTTGACGTGAGATCGACGCCAAAAATTCCTATAAATATAGAAACCTCCAAAAAGAAACCTAGATCGGGAGTTCCGCCGCCACAAGCCTCCAGAGCCACGAAAAACCATTCGGGAGCCCATTTCGGCGCCCTGTCAGAGGGGGAAACCATCACCGGAGGCCATCTTGATAATCCCGACAGTCTCCATGACGAGGAGGGAGTAGTTCACCCTCGGGGCTGAGGGTATGAACCAGTAGCTATGTGTTTGATCTCTCTCTCTCTCTCGTGTTCTTGAGATGGCACGATCTTGATGTACCGCGAGCATTATTGATATAGATGAATCATATGGAGTTTTTCCTCTCTATCTTCTTGTGATGATTTGAGTTTTCCCTTTGAAGTTTTCTTATCGGATTAAGTCTTTAAGGATTTGAGAACACTTGATGTATGTCTTGCGATGGGATATCCATGGTGACAATGGGATGTTCTATTGGTCCACTTGATGTATGTTTTGGTGATCAACTTGTGGGTTTTGTGACCTTCGGAATCTATGCATAGGGGTTGGCACATGTTTTTGTCTTGACTTTCCGGTAAAAACTTTGGGGCACTCTTTGAAGTTCTTTGTGTTGGATTGAATACGATGAATCTGAAATTATGTGATGCACATCATATAATCAAGCCCATGGGTACTTGTGGTGACACTGGAGTATCTAGGTGACACTAGGGTTTTGGTTGATGTGTATCTTAAGGTGTTATTTTAGTACGAACTCTAGGGTTGTCCGTGACACTTATAGGGATAACTCATAAGATTGATCAGAAAACATAACTTTGAGGTGGTTTTGTACCCTACAATAACTTCTTCGTTAGTTCTCTGCTATTTGTGACTTTGGAGTGAATTGTTTGTTGCACGAGAGGTACTTAAATATAATTCAACTATGTCAATATTGTTGAGAGAAATTGCACTAGTGAAAGTATGGACCCTAGGCCTTGTTTTCAAGCATTTATACAAATTTTTTCCTTGCTGTTTACTATTAGTTACCTTACTATGTTTATATTTTCAGATTACAAAAACCTATATCTACCATCCATATTACACTTGTATCACCATCTCTTCGCCGAACTAGTGCACCTATACAATTTACCATTGTATTGGGTGTATTGGGGACACAAGAGACTCTTTGTTATTTGGTTGCAGGGTTGTTTGAGAGAGACCATCTTCATCCTACATCTCCCACGGATTGATAAACCTTAGGTCATCCACTTAAGGTAAAATTGTCGCTGTCCTACAAAACTCTGCGTTTGGAGGCCCAACACGAGTCTACGAGAGGAAGTTTGTGTAGTAGACATCAATGGCATGCTATTATATTATCTATTTTGGATGTTTTATATGCATTAATATGCTATTTTAAATTATTTTTGGGACTAACCTATTAATCTAGAGCCTAGTGTCGGTTTCTGTTCTTTCCTTGTTTTGAGTTTTTCAGATATGGAATATTAAACTGAGTCCAACGGGGATAAAACCTTCGGAAGGAATTTTTTGGAAGGAAACAAACCGATCAAGCTTGGAGTGCATGGCAGGGGAGGTTCCAGGGAGCCACAAGCCCGCTAGGCATGGGCCCCCTGGCCACGCCTAGCAGGCTTGTTGCCTCCCGACTGGTCTCCTACCCCTAATTCTTGGCCTATAAATTCCCAAATATTCCCCCAACACTAAAGGGAGACACGCAAATACTTTTCCGCCGCCGGAATCCTCCATTCCCCAGAGATCCAATCTTGGAGACTTTTTCGGTAACCTGCCGGAGGGGGTTTCGATCACGGAGGGCATCTACATCAACTCCGTTGCCCCTCTGATGATGCGTGAGTAGTCCACCACAGACCTACAGGTCCATAGCTAGTAGCTAGATGGCTTATTCTCTCTCTTTGATCTTCAATACCATGTTCTTCATGATCTTCATGGAGATCTATCTAATGTAATCCTATTTTGTGGTATGTTTGTGAAGATCCGATGAATTGTGAGTTTATATTTAGATTATCCATGAATCCTGTTTGAATCTCCTCTGAATTCTTATTTGCATGATTTCATATCCTTGCAAGTCTCTTCGAGTTATTGGTTTGGTTTGGCCAACTAGATTGGTAATTCTTGCAATGGGAGAAGTGCTTGGTTTTGGGTTCAATCTTGCGGTGTCCTCACCCAGTGACATAGTAGGGGTAGCGAGGCATGTATTGTATTGTTGCCATCAAGGGCAACAAGATAGGGTTTTCATCATATTGCTTGAGTTTATCCCTCTACATCATGTCATGTTTCTTAATGTGTTACTCTGTTCTTCATAAACTTAATACTCTAGATGCAGGCAATCATTTCGGTCTACTTGACACAGACATGATGCCTATATGCATGATCATTGCCTTGGATAACTACATCATTATTCGCTTTTCAATCAATTGCTTGACAGTAATTTGTTTACCCACCATGATATTTTCCTTCAAAAGAGAAGCCTCTAGTGAAACCTATGGCCCCCAGCTCTACTTTCAATAATATACTTTCAGATCTATAAACCAAAAATACCAAAAATACTTTTCTGCATTTTTTTACCTTTTACTTTCCGTTCTTGTGTGTGTTGGATTGCTTGAACTCATGGCTAGCCTTACCACTATAACTAATACTCCCAAGTATGAGGTTCTTAATTTTAAGCAAAGGGAATGAGAAAACCTAAAAGATGCTTGGTATAGAATTTGCAATTCTCAAAATAGATCTATTTGTAAGAAATCTACTACCATTCTCCTTCGCAATTTTTATGTGGGTATTACTCCTTGGAATAGATATGTTCTAGATACTATCATGGGAGGGAATTTTTTGGGAAGTCATACCTTTCAATCTTATAGTGCTATGATAATTTTGTTAGGTTCACCCCCAATTATGGTTAATGGAACAATATTGACTCGAGAACATGTGATGCGAAGGCTTGATATTATTGAAAAAAGGGTTGCTACGATTGAGATTATTGAAATCTTGGACAAAAAGATTCATAATCACATTACTCAATATGGATCTAAAGTAGGAGTAACCTTAAAAAAATTAAGGAAAAGGAACCCATAATTAATGAAAAATTGGAAGAAGATTCCTCTAGAATTGGCAAGCTAGAGGATATTATTACTAACTTGGGATCCACTTTTGCTTTGGTTCAAACTACCCCAACTCCTTCGCCAAGACTACCAAGTTTGTTTATGTTCCTAAAAATAAGGGTGAATCTTCTAGTAAGATGAAGATCTTAAGATGGTAAGTATTCACCCTAACTTTCTCAATATTATTAAGGAACCAATTGCCAACATTGAATATCTTGATTTTTTACCCAGGAGTATTATCATTGATAAGAACAACGGGACTCCTGGGGTTTATAAGTGTGCAATTGAGGAATTGCATACCAATGTTAACAATACCTAGATCTATTGCGTTTTGCCTAGCTAGGGGCATTAAACAATAGCGCTTGTTGGGAGGCAACACAATTTTATTTTTGTGTTCTGTTTTTGAGTGTTTCCCACATTATTACTTCTGTAGTAATTGTGTTTTGGTGTCTTAATTAGTGTTTGAGCCAAGTAAAACCTTTGGGTGATCTATGGTAGTTTTTGATTTGATCTTGCTGAAAAACAGAAACTTTTGTGCTCAGTCCAGGAATTTTCTAACTTTTTCGAAGCGTCGAATGAGTCTGATATTTTTACACAAGATTGACATATAAACTTCCCAGGTTTTGTTAATGTTTCAGAATTGTTTGAGTTACATAACTATACAAAGTTTTCAGATTGCTACAGACTGTTCTGTTTTTGACATATTATGTTTTCTTTGAGTTGTTTGCCTATTTTGATGAATCTTTGGGTTGTATACTGTGGTATGAACCATGCATAAGTTATATTATAGTAGGTATAACACCAATATAAAAAATAATGAGTTCAAAACAGTACCTAAAGTGTTGATTTATTTTCTTATACTAATGGATCTCACAAGTTTTCTGTTAAGTTTTGTGTTGTGAAGTTTTCAAGTTTTGGGTAAAGATTTGATGGACTATGGAATAAGGAGTGGCAAGAGCCTAATCTTGGGGATTCCCAAGGCACCCCAAGTCATATTCAAGGATGCCAAATACCCTAAGCTTGGGGATGCCTCGGAAGGCCTCCCCTCTTTCTTCTTCAATCCATCGGTAAATTCACTTGAGTCTATATTTTTATTCACCACATGATATGTGTTTTGCTTGGAGCGTCTTGTATGATATGAGTATTTGCTTGTTAGTTTGCCACAATCATCCTTGATGCATACATCTTTTGAGAGAGACACACTGATTCGTGAATTTGTTAGAATGATCTATGTACTTCACTTATATCTTTTGAGTTGGGCAATTTTGCTCTATGTGCTTCACTTATATTTTTTAGAGCATGGTGGTGTTTGTGTTTTATAAAAGTAAATGAACTCTCATAACTCACTTATATTATTTTGAGAGTTTCTAAAACAGCATGGTAATTGGTCTAGGTTATGAATTTAGTCCTAATATGATAGGCATCCAAGAGGGATATAATAAAAACTTCCATCTTAAGTGCATTGGGTATTTATTTGAAGTTTGATACATTGCATAAAGTTTTGACATATAAAGATGGTAATAATAGACATGTTAGGAAGTAATTGTGATTTGGTAAAAATACTTGCGTAAAGGTTTGTGATTCCCGTAGCATGCACGTATGGTGAACCATTATGTAAGGAAGTCGGAGCATGACTTGTTTATGGATTGTCGACCTTTGTGTGAGGGTCGGGAGCGCGCGAAGGGTTAAATCCTACCAACCTCTCCCCTAGGAGCATGCGTTTAACACTTTGCTTCAATGACTAATAGACTTTTTCAATAAGTATGTGAGTTCTTTATGACTAACGTTGAGTCCATGGATTATACACACTCTCACCCTTCCACCTTTGCCAGTCTCTCTAGTACCGCGCAACTTTTGCCGGTACAACCAACACCTTCCTCAAAACAGACACCATATACCTTCCTCAAAACATCCACCATATACCTTCCTCAAAACAGCCACCATATATCCTTCCTCAAAACAGCCACCATACCTACCTATTATGGCATTTCCATAGCCATTCCGAGATATATTGCCATGCAACTTCCACCATTTCCTTTTATGAGATGCACCATCACTTTCATATTGCATAAAGAGTCATATTTTGTCATAGGTATCAAGTTGTAATTTTCTTTTGAGTTGTAAGTAAATAAAAGGGTGATGCTTATCATTATTAGAGCATGTCCCATGTGACAAAAGTATGATGTCACAAGTGGGGATGAGATTATAGACTTTATGAAAAATAAAAGAGGCCAGCGAACCCAAACAAAAAAAAGAATGAATAAAAGAGATGAGTATATGAGTTGGCTTACACTTGCCACATACTAAATTACAGTTCCACACAAAAGTTTCAAACATCAATAGGAAGACAGGTCCGACTATGAACGAAAACAAATGATAAAAGAAGATGCAAATGATACTATCTCGCATATCCCAAAGATCACGACCATGGTCCTCTACTCATCCAGGCAAGTCACGTACATCTTGCCCTTTTCCTCGTCATACTCCCACTGGAGCTGCGTCATATCATCCTGCACGAACTCATCTGTACCTGTACCTGGATTGTTGTAGTAATCTGTGAGCCACAAGGACTTAGCAATCATGCGCTCGGGTACCGAGACTATTCAAGCTTAAAGGTTGGGATGGGGTATGTGTTTAGTTTGCAGCAGCACTAAGCATATATGGTGGCTAAACTTACGTAACATGAAGATAAATATGTGGCCTCCGATAAACGATCGAATCTAGATTGACCTCTATGAGATCCTGAACACTTACTTACGTTAATCATAACCCCACCGTGTTCTCTCTCGGATCATGTACACGAGCAGAGACGATCACGGTTACTCACACAGTTGGTGCATTCTATTTAGAGTTACTTCAAGTTAACTATAACCGGGTGTTAAACAAATATCCAAGTTGCCACATAACCGCGGGCACGGCTTTCCGAAAGATTTGATCCTGCAGGGGTGCTCCAACTAATCCATCACAAATTAACCACACTCCACGGGAATAGCCTTGACCATGGATCTCGTGATCATCCTAGGCAACTCCAAAGGAATTCCAACACCTCGAGATAACCCGAAGAAAGTCAGAGCCCTCACGCTAGACACTCGATAAAGGTAAAACAAATCCAGCAAGACCACCCGATGTGTCGATGAACCCGATAAGAGCCGCGTATCTTGTTCTCAGGACACGACTGGTAAGCTACATGTACGGAGTCCTGATAGAAATCTCCCGAGTTGCCCCGGGTTGGCCCCGCACAGTGCTCTAGTTTGGACCAACACTCATGAGGAGCACTGGCCGGGGCGTTGATTAATTATCCACAGGGTTGCAAAGCCCTATGAAAATTTTATTAAGTTGTTAAGCAAACGTAGTACCAAAGTTTGGTCTTGTCATACAAGTATTAATCTTAACCGAATAAACAAGGGGTTCCCCATAACAACCCTGAGCATGTTAGGAGCGCAAAGTATGGAAACATAACACCGGTAACAAGAAACTATGGCAGTAACAGCGGAACAAAACACCTAGAAAAAGGCCAAGCCTTCCACCAATACCAGATATATATATATGTGCATTAAATTAAATAACAGATAATATTGTGATATGCCAAATCCATGTTATCACATGGAACAACCTGTACCTGCAACTAGAACGCTATAAGAGGGGTTGAGCAGCGGTAACTTAGCCAATCAATGGTTTTCTAGGATGTGGAGGGTTAGAGGCTATCAGGGCAATTAGGAGGCTAACATTCAAGTGGTAGGTAACGCAATTGTAATGATAAGAGCGAGACAACTAGAAAGCAAAAATAGTATTGGGGTCCGGGTACGATCATCTTGCCTTTGGTTCTTCAATGGAACAAGTAGCGGGATCCTCGTAGTTGTACTCGCCTAGCTCTTGGTACTCAGGTTCAGCGTTCACGTCTACCCAAAGAAACAGCAAGAATAAACAAACAACCAAGGCACAATACACAAACAAGAATGATGCATGCTTATTTGAAGAGTTTTTAGCATGACAATCCTAACTAGTCATGTTTCACATGCAAGGATTGGTTATTAATGAATCTGGGCAGAACCTTATGTCAAGTTGTTTAGACATGCATGAACATGGCAAATATGGATTCAGTGTGCAAGAACGATAAAAATGCATATGAAGATCGTAAGGAACGGAGCTACGGTTCTCATGATACGCTCACGACAAGATACGAAGGAAAAACACAAGACAAGAAGGACCTGGGCTATTCCTTGTCATTCCAAGGTAGCCACTGGTTAGGCATTGAAAAACCAACCACAATAGAGCCAAATATCAAGAAATTCCATGGAGTATAGCTCCCACAAGTCACAAATCAATAAAACAAACAATCTGCCACAAAACAGCAACATAGCAACTTTCACAGCCAACAACTTGAGCTACAGGAATCCTACAACCACAAACAAGGCATTGACAGAAACCACAAAACATGCTTATCAACTTATCCAACTACACAATCTGTGAAGGAGACACACATCAATAAGCATGAAGCTCACAAGTTGGCATAATGAAACAGATTTCTGGGACTTCATGAAAATAACAGTTTTCTGGAATCTGAGTTAACCTAATGGCAAGTTGACAGCAGAAACTAATGGTGTTAGAGACCACCTCATGGCATGAAAATTAACATGATGCTAGAGGACAACATCTACTTCAAATCACTAGCACTGAGCTTGAGCTAATTCACAACATATCACAAGATAGCAACCACTCTTCATGGCATAAAAATAACAGCAGATTCTCGGACTTAGAAATATTTAGCATGGTGAAAATAGTAACATTAAGTTGGCTACTTTACATCAAGTTTCCCATTTATATGGGTGATTCTCCTGTCAAACAAAAATACCATGGCATACTAGACCTAAAACACTAACACTTGCATGTTGGCACATGCCCCAAAGCAAGCATGGATTAATTCATGCAAAAATGACAAAGTAGCATCACAGCAGAAAATGACAGTTTTACAACCTTGCTCAAAAGTGAAATCTAATAGCACCAATGGATTCCTTGGATCTTTCTACCCCAAAATCATGTATCATACTCATATAGTCACATGAAGCATCATGGCACAAACTATACTAGCAAAACAACCACCTCTCTTATAAGTGAAAACTTACTTAAAATGCACATGAGCATATTTGAACATGGTCAGATTTGGAATCTTAGCTGTAAATGGAAATCTAATTACCACTACAAACATGGCACATACCAAAATGAATAGTGTATGACAAGTGGGGCATGGCCCACTTGTCACACACAGACTCACCCAAACCTACACACACACACACATACATGGCATGCACATACACACATACACACATAGCCACATATGCACAAGTTCACAAGGGGCAATCCCACACTCATGAAACACACACACCCATGTGTGTGGGTGTTCATCACACACACACATATGCACAAGTGCATATATGCACATACACATGCATGTGACACCACACTCACACACATACACTCACATACTCACTCAGATACACACATACACTCTCACACACATATATCTAATCAGAAAAGGAAAAAACATCTATACATGTATGCATACACTTACACACACGTACATACATATCATGAGAGAGAAAATGAAAACAATGAAATGAAAAAACACAAAAGGGGGGTATGGGGATCGAACCCCAGACCTCACGGTCTTACCCCCGAGCGCACACCACTGTGCTACGGCCTCAGATCTTAACAGAGGGAGGAAACTAGCCCACTAGTACACACCACTATGTGTGCTAACTGAAGAAACTGAAGAAAACAGCACCTGCGAGACAGACCACGGCGGTGGCGAACTGCGCCGACCACACGGGCACTCCGACGACGCTGACGGACATGCACAAAGAGGGAAACTACGGGGTCCCATTCCCCTACTCATATTGAGATCAGGAGGACGGAGGCGAGCTCAATCTCCCACCTTCTCGACCGACGGCGATGGACACGAGGGCGACAACACGGCGGCCTACGCGGGGAAGAAGGGGCTGCGGGGATCGGCTGCTCACCGAGGGGGTTTTCGGAGGCGCGGGGACGCAGACGACGGCGAGACGGAGGGGAAGAAGAGGAAGAAGACGGCCGGCGACGAGCTTCTTTGCTTGCGGTCGATGGCGATGACGGGGCGGTGCTGCAGGGGTGCTCCTCACCCCTTAGTAGCGGCAATGGAACATGGCGAGCACCCGCGAGCTCCACGCCATGTCCACCGGCAACGAGGGCCACCGGAGACGCGGAGATAGCGGCAAAGAAGACCGACGGAACTCCAAACCTCACCCCTCTCTCTGAACTTACTTGAGAAGAAGGAGGAAGAAGAAGGAAGAATTGGAGGGAAAGGGGAGCGGCAGCGGCGCTAGGAGGAAGAAGGAGCCCTAGGGGATTTGCACGGACGCCGAGGGGGCCTAAATAGGCACGGGCTGATGGCGAGGCGACGACAAGGCTCACGGCGGGCGCGCTCTCTCTCTCTCTCTCTCCGAAACTCTAATGGAGATGATGGACGGGAGCAGGTAGGCGTTCCATGCGAGCGGGCTCGGCCGCGAGGGAAGAGGCGGCCCACTCACTCTCTCTCTCCCACAGAAACAAATAGCAGGCTTTCTTTTTAAAAAATAACTACAACACAAGAAAACCTTCCAGAAAAAAAATAAAAGGACTTTTGCAAGAAGAAAAAAAACTTGACATTAAAAATAAAATGCACTATCTACTAAATATATCAATATGGTTTTTAGGACAAGTAATTTAAATACTTTTAAAAACCAGCCCCCTGTTATTTAGCAAAACCCATGAGCCCAAGTTCAAACATCACAGGGAGCTACACATACATACTCAAAATAATATACCCTCATACCAGAATATTTTTAAACAACACTAATTCCAAGTTATTTTATCATGAGAAAATAAGAGAGGAATAAGAGGGATTTTGGCAAGTTAAATGAGAGGGGATGAGAGGGGGTTGTTGCACCACACAACACAGGAACACTCCACACACTCAAGACAAGACACTCATGACATAAACCATATGCAAGACATGATGATGAATGATATGATGCATGAATGCATGAGATAAGACATGGCAAGACAAGGAGCAAACTCATTTCATAACTCATGACAACAAGGTTCACTAAAGATTACATGCCCAACAAGGTAGGGACAGCACTTGGGCTGTCACATTCAGGCAGCCCATGCAGAATACAAGGAGGATTCCACAAGACTTAGCGCACAAGACAAGGACTCCTCTAAACCCTAGGCCTATCGTGCATATATAAACCGAGGCCAGGCTAGTCAATAGATCATTATATTCATTACTACAATCTCGTGGTAGATACATATACTCTGTACTATCCCCCATATCAATACAATCAAAAGCAGGACGTAGGGTATTATCTCGTCAAGAGAGCCTGAACCTGGGTAAAATCATGTGTCCATGTTACAATCGCTCCAAGATGCCTAGCTTAGGACCCTTACTACGAGATATGCCGGATTTGATACCGACCGTGATCATTAGTCATTATTGTTGACATTATCCTTGAGGTAAATAAGTTGGGTGGCGGAAATAATGAAGCCCCTATCTTCCTATGTGTCCAATGGAAACGTTTGCTCCAAAAATATGCATTGAGTGTCAGCAATCATAAAACGCTAAATGCTGGTTGAGTATGTGAACTTTGTAAAATAAAAGTTCTTACATAGACTCTTCTCTGAAATATGATGAATTGTGATTGTCTCAATGACTAAGAACATAGTTTGTTGATTGTCAATAAAGTTTATGCTTCATACTTACATAATTGTGGATAGATTATTACTTGTTTATGAGAAGTTATATGTTGAAAACTTGTCGCTATGTTATTATTCATGATGCTCTCATGCCCGTATTTTGTTTTTATAGACACCTCTCTCTCTACTCATGGGGTCATCATTATCAAGTTCGGCTTTCGCTTGAGAACAAGTGTGGTCAAAGCTTGGGGGAGTTGATATGTCTATTTTGCATCGTGATTTGTTATTGATAATTATATTATTATTGGTCATTATTCCACTTTATGATACAATTATTATGTCCTTTCTCTTTGAATTTACAAGGTACATCACAAAGAGGGAAATTGCTGGAAACTGGAATTCTAGACATGAAAACCAAGAAAAAGGCTGAAAATTCTCTGGACTCCAAATGACCTGAAACTTCAAGAGGATTTTTTGTGGAATATATTTGAATTTATGGAGCAAATAAGTACCGGAGGGGGCCACCTATTGGTGCCAAGCCAGCAGGGCGCCCACCCCCTCGGGCGCGCCCTGATGGCTTGGGGCCACCTCACAGCTCCTCCGACACCCACATCTTCTGCTATATTATGGATTTTGACATAGAACAAAAATAAGAAGATACTTCCAGGATGAAGCATCGCTGTCTCGAGGCGGAAACCTAGGCAGAGGCCCTTTTCCTCTCCGATAGAGATATTCTGCCGGGGAAACTTTCCTTTGGGAGCCATTGTCCTCACCAACACTTCCTCCTTCGTTGGAGGACCAATATTCATCAACATCTTCACTAGAACCATCTCATCTCAAACACTAGTTCATCTCTTGTATTTAATCCTGTTGGGAGACATAGCAGTAAATGAAAAAAATTCCTACGTCACCAATATCAATCTATGGAGAAACCAACAACAAGCAACGGGGAGTGCATCTTCATACCTTTGAAGATCACAAGGCGGAAGCGTTAATAGAACGCATTTGGTGGAGTCGTACTCGCAGCGATTCAGATCGCAGTGTATTCTGATCTAAGCACCGAACAACGGCGCCTCTACGTTGAACACACGTGCAGCTCGGTGACGTCTCCTACGCCTTGATCTAGCAAGGAGGAAGGAGAGGTTGAGGGAGAGCTCCGGCAACACGACGGCATAGTGACGGTGGAGCTGCGTGGTTCTTCGGCAAGGCCTCACTGAGCTCTACGGAGGACGAGGAGGAGGAAGGGTAGGGCTGCACCGAGAGAGAGAGGAACTCGTGTGTATGACAGCCCCCAAAACCCCACTATATATAGGAGGAGGAGGAGGGAGGGCACAGCCCCTAGGGTTCCCACCCTAGGGGCTGGCGGCAGCCCTAGATGGCTTGGGCGGCAGCGGCCAGAGAGGGAGAGGGGAGGGGCGGTGCCCTAGGTGGGCCTTAGGCCCATCTGGGCTAGGGTCTGCCCCCCTCTCCTCTTGTGATGCACCTTGGGACCTTGTGGGGGTGCACTAGCCCACCTAGGGGCTGGTTCCCTCCCACTTGCGGCCCATGCAGCCCTTTGGTGCCGGTGGCCCCACTTGGTGGACCCCCGGAACCCTTCCCGTGGTCCCGGTACGTTACCGGTGATGCCCGAAACACTTCCGGTGACCAAAACCTCACTTCCTATATATGAATCTTTACCTCCGGACCATTCTGGAACTCCACGTGATGTCCGGGATCTCATCCGGGACTCCGAACAACCTTCGGTAAGCACGTACACTATTTCCCTATAACCCTAGCGTCATCGAACCTTAAGTGTGTAGACCCTACGGGTTCGGGAGGCACGTAGACATGACCGAGACACCTCTCCCGTCAATAACCAACAGCGGGATCTAGATACCCATGTTAGCTCCCACATGCTCCACGATGATCTCATTGGATGAACCACGATGTCGGGGATTCAATCAATCTCGCATACAATTCCCTTTGTCTATCGGTATGACACTTGCCCAAGATTTGATCGTCGGTATCTCAATACCTTTTTCAATCTTGTTACCGGCAAGTCTCTTTACTCGTTCCGTAACACATCATCCCGTGACTAACTCCTTAGTCACATTGTGATCATTATGATGATGTCTTACCGAGTGGGCCCAGAGATACCTCTTCGTCACACAGAGTGACAAATCCCAGTCTCGATTCGTGCCAACCCAACAGATACTTTCGGAGATACCTGTAGACACCCAGTTACGTTGTGACGTTTGGCACACCCAAAGTATTCCAACGGTATCCTGGAGTCGCACAATCTCATGGTCTAAGGAAACGATACTTGACATTAGGAAAGCTTTAGCAGACGAACTACACAATCTTGTGCTATGCTTGGGATTGGGTCTTGTCCATCACATCATTCTCCTAAAGATGTGATCCCATTATCAACGACATCCAATGTCCATGGTCATGAAACCGTGACCATCTATTGATCAACGAGCTAGCCAACTAGAGGCCCACTAGGGACACATTGTGGTCTATGTATTCACACATGCATTACGGTTTTCGGTTAATACAATTATAGCATGAACAATAGACAATTACCATGAACAAGGAAATACAATAATAAGAATTTTATTATTGCCTCTAGGGCACATTTCCAACAGTCTCCCACTTGCACTAGAGTCAATAATCTAGTTACATTGTGAGGAATCAAACACCCATAGAATTCTGGTGTTGATCATGTTTTGCTCGTGAGAGCGGTTTAGTCAACGGATCTGCGACATGCAGATCCGTATGTACTTGACAAATATCAATATCTCCTTCCTGAATGTAATCACGAATGGAGTTGAAGTGGCGCTTGATGTGTCTTGTCTTCTTGTGAAAACTGGGCTCCTTGGCAAGGGCAATAGCTCTAGTGTTGTCACAGAGTAGAGTCATTGGACCCGACGCATTGGGAATCACTCCTAGGTCGGTGATGAACTCCTTCATCCAGACTCCTTCCTATGCTGCTTCCGAAGCAACTATGTACTCCGCTTCACATGTAGATGCCGCCACGACGCTTTGCTTGCTACTGCACCAGCTGACTACCCCTCCGTTCAAAATATACACGTATCCGGTTTGTGACTTGGAGTCATCCGTATCTGTGTTGAAGCTAGCATCGACGTAACCCTTTACGATGAGCTCTTCGGCACCTCCATATACGAGAAACATGTCCTTGGTCCTTTTCAGGTACTTCAGGATATTCTTGACCGCTGTCCAGTGCTCCACTTCGGGATCACTTTTGTACCTCCCTACCAAACTTATGCAAGGTTCACATCATTTTTGGTACACAACATGGCATACATAATAGAGCCTATGACTGAAGCATAGGGGATGACACTCATCTTTTCTCTATCCTGTGTCGTGGTTGGGCATTCAGTCGTACTCAATCTCACACCCTGTAACACAGGCAAGAACCCCTTCTTGGACTGATCCATATTGAACTTCTTCAATATCTTATCAAGGTATGTGCCTTGTGAAAGATCAATTTGGCGTCTCGATCTATCTCTATAGATCTTGATGCCTAATATGTAAG
The DNA here is from genome assembly GCA_022496015.1 of Hordeum marinum. Classification (NCBI taxonomy): domain Eukaryota; kingdom Viridiplantae; phylum Streptophyta; class Magnoliopsida; order Poales; family Poaceae; genus Hordeum; species Hordeum marinum. The sequence goes on from CM039675.1 coordinate 379,523,754, forward strand.
CAGCTTCTCCAAGGTCCTTCATGTAAAAACACTTGTTCAAGTAGGCCTTTATACTTTCCAAGAGTTCTATATCATTTCCCATCAACAATATGTCATCCACATATAATATGAGAAATGATACAGAGCTCCCATTCACTTTATTGTAAATACAGGGTTCTCCATAAACATGTATAAATCCAAATGCTTTAATCACCTCGTTAAAGTGAATGTTCCAACTCCGAGATGCTTGCACCAGCCCATAGATGGAGCGCTGAAGCTTGCATACTTTGTTAGCATCCTTAGGATCGACAAAACCTTCCGGCTGCATCATATACAGTTCTTCCTTAAGGAAGCCATTAAGGAATGCCCTTTTGACGTCCATTTGCTAGATCTCATAATCATAAAATGCGGCAATTGCTAACATGATTCGGACGGACTTCAGCATCGCTATGGGTGAGAAAGTCTCATCGTAGTCAACTCCTTGAACTTGTCGATAACCCTTAGCGACAAGCCAAGCCTTATAGACGGTCACATTACCATCCGCGTCAGTCTTCTTATTAAAGATCCATTTATTTTATATGGCTCGCTTATCATCAGGCAAGTCCACCAAAGTCCATACTTTGTTCTCATACATGGCTCCTATCTCGAATTTCATGTCTTCAAGCCATTTGTTGGAATCCGAGCCTGCCATCGCTTCTTCATAGTTCGAAGGTTCACCGTTGTCCAGCAACATTATCTCCAGGACAGGGTTATCGTACCACTCTGGTGGGGAACGTGTCCTGGTGGACCTTCGAGGTTCAATAGCAACTTGATCTGAAGTTTCATGATCATCATCATTAACTTCCTCTCCAGCCGATGCAGGCTCCACAGAAACAACTTCCCGTGCTGCACTACTCTCCGGTTCGAGTGGAGGTACAATTACCTCATCAAGTTCTATTTTCCTCCCACTTACTTCTTTCGAGAGAAACTCTTTATCTAGAAAGGATCCATTCTTGGCAACAAAGACTTTGCCTTCGGATCTGAGGTAGAAGGTATACCCTAAAGTTTCTTTGGTGTATCCTATGAAGACACACTTTTCCGCTTTGGGTTCGAGCTTCTCAGGTTGAAGTTCCTTCACATAAGCATCGCATCCCCAAACTTTCAAAAACGATAGCTTAGGTTTCTTTCCAAACCATAATTCATACGGTGTCGTCTCAACGGACTTAGACGGGGCCCTATTTAAAGTGAATGCGGCAGTCTCTAATGCATATCCCCAAAATTATAGTGGTAAGTCAGTAAGAGACATCATAGATCGCACCATATCCAATAGAATGCGATTACGACATTTAGACACACCATTTCGCTGAGGTGTGCCAGGCGGCATGAGTTGTGAAACAATTCCACATTTCCTTAGGAGTGTGCCAAACTCGTGACTCAAATATTCTCCGCCATGATCATATCGTAGGCACTTTATTTTCCTGTCACGTTGATTCTTTACCTCACTCTGAAATTGCTTGAACTTTTCAAAGGTTTCAGACTTGTGTTTCATTAAGTAGACATACCCATATCTACTTAAGTCATCAGTGAGGGTGAGAACATAACGGTAGCCACCGCAAGCCTCAACACTCATTGGACCGCATACATCAGTATGTATTATCTCCAACAATTCAGTTGCTCGCTCCATTGTTCCAGAGAACGGAGTCTTGGTCATCTTGCCCATGAGGCATGGTTCGCACGTGGCAAATGATTCAAAATAAATAGACTCCAAAAATCCATCAGCATGGAGTTTCTTCATGTGTTTGACACCAATACGACCAAGGCGGCAGTGCCACATATAAGTGGGGCTATCGTTATCAACCTTACACTTTTTGGTACTCACACTATGAACATGTGTGACATCACATTCAAGATTCATCCAAAATAAACAATTGACCAGAGGGGCATGACCATAAAACATTTCTCTCGTATAAATAGAACAACCATTATTCTCAGATTTAAATGAGGAGCCATCTCGCATCAAACGAGATCCAGATACAATGTTCATGCTCAAAGCTGGTACTAAATAACAATTATTGAGGTTTAAAACTAATCCCGAAGGTAGATGTAGAGGTAGCGTGCCGACGGCGATCACATCGACCTTGGAACCATTCCTGACGCGCATCGTCACCTCGTCCTTTGCCAGTCTCCGCTTATTTTGTAGCTCCTGCTTGGAGTTACAAATGTGAGCAACTGCACCGGTATCAAATACCCAGGAGCTACTACGAGCGCTGGTAAGGTACACATCAATAACAAGTATATCACATATACCTTTAACGTTGCCGACCTTCTTATCCGCTAAGTACTTGGGGCAGTTCCGCTTCCGGTGACTGGTACCCTTGCAATAAAAGCACTCAGTCTCAGGCTTGGGTCCATTCTTGTTCTTCTTCCCGGCAACTTGCTTACCGGGCGCGGCAACTGCTTTGTCGTCCTTCTTGAAGTTCTTCTTACCCTTGCTTTTCTTGAAACTAGTGGTCTTATTCACCATCAACACTTGATGCTCCTTTTTTATCTCGACCTCCGCTGATTTCAGCATCGAGTACAACTCAGGAATGGGCTTCTCCATGCCCTTCATGTTGTAGTTCATCACAAAGCTCTTGTAGCTAGGTGGAAGCGACTAGAGGATTTTGTCAATGACTGAGTCATCCGGAAGATTAACTCCCAGCTGAGACAAGCAGTTGTGCAACCCAGACATTTGGAGTATGTTATCACTGACAGAACTATTTTCCTCCATCTTACAACTAAAGAACTTGTTGGAAATATCATATATCTCGACCCGGGCATGAGCTTGGAAAATCAGTTTCAGCTCTTGGAAAATCTCGTATGCTCCGTGTTGCTCAAAACGCTTTTGGAGCCTCGGTTCTAAAATGTAAATCATGTCGCGCTGAACCAGGGAGTAATCATCATAGCATGACTGCCAAGCATTCATAACGCCTTGATCCACTGGGAAAATGGGTGCATCACCTAGCGATGCATCAAGGACATACAATCTCTTGGAAGCTATGAGGATGATCCTCAAGCTACGGACCCAGTCTGTATAGTTGCTTCATCATCTTTCAGCTTGGTTTCTCTAGGAACGCGTTGAAGTTGAGGGCAACATTAGCGTTGGCCATTGGATCTACAATATAGATTGTAAAGACAATTTTAGACTAAGTTCATGATAATTAAGTTCACATAATCAAATTATTTAATGAACTCCCACTTAGATAGACATCTCTCTAGTTATCCAAGTGACACATGATCCACGTCAACCAGCCTGTGTGCGATCATCACGTGAGATGGACTAGTTATCCATGGTGAACATCTCCATGTTGATCATATCTTCTATACGACTCATGTTTGACCTTTCGGTTTGCCATGTTCCGAGGCCATGTCTGTACATTCTAGGCTCGTCAAGTCAACCTAAGTGTATTGCGTGTGTAAATCTGGCTTACACCCGTTGTATGCGAACGTTAGAACCGATCACACCCGATCATCACGTGGTGCTTCGGAACAATGATCCTTAGCAACGGTGCACAATTAGAGGGAACACATTTCTTGAAATTTTAGTGAGAGATCATCTTATTTAAGCTACCGTCGTTCTAAGCAAATAAGATGTAAACATGATAAACATCACATGCAATCAATATAGTGACATGATATGGCCAATATCATCTTGCTCCTTTGATCTCCATCTTCGGGGCACCATGATCATCATTGTCACCAGCATGACATCATGATCTCCATCATCATGATCTCCATCATCGTGTCTTCATGAAGTTGTCTCGCCAACTATTACTTATACTACTATGGCTAATGATTAGCAATAAAGTAAAGTAATTACATGGCGTTTATGATTGACACGCAGGTCATACAATAAATTAAGACAACTCCTATGGCTCCTGCCGGTTGTCATACTCATCGACATGCAAGTCGTGAATCCTATTACAAGAACATGATCAATCTCATACATCACAATGCATCACATCACATCCTTTGGCCATATCACATCACAAGACATATGCTGTAAAAACAAGTTAGACGTCCTCTAATTTATTGTTGCAAGTTTTTACGTGGCTGCTATAGGTTTCTAGCAAGAACGTTTCTTACCTATGCCAAAACCACAAAGTGATATGCCAATTGCTATTTACCCTTCATAAGGACCCTTTTCATCGAATCCGATCCGACTAAGGTGGGAGAGACAGACACCCGCTAGCCACCTTATGCAACAAGTGCATGTCAGGCGATGGAACCAATCTCACGTAAGCGTACGTGTAAACTTGGTCCGGGCCACTTCATCCCACAATACCGCCAAATCAAGATAGGACTAGTAACGATAAGCAAATTAACAAAATCAACGCCCACAACAACTTGTGTTCTACTCGTGCATAGATTCTACGCATAGACCTAGCTCATGATGCCACTGTTGGCAGACGTAGTAGTAAATCAAAAAAAATTCCTATGTCACCAAGATCAATATATGGAGAAACTAGCAACGAGCAGAGGGGGAGTGCATCTTCATACCTTTGAAGATTGCAAAGTGGAAGCATTACTAGAATGCGGTTGGTGGAGTCGTACTCGCAGCGATTCAGATCATGGTGGATTCCGATCTAAGCGCTGAACAACGGCGCCTCCGCGTTCAACACACGTGCAGACCGATGACGTCTCCTACGCCTTGATCTAGCAAGGAGGAAGGAGAGGTTGAGGGAGATCTCCAGCAGCACGACGGCATGATGACGGTGGAGTTGTGTGGTTCTCCAACAGGGCTTCGCCGAGCTCTACGGAGGACTAGGAGGAGGAAGGGTAGGGCTGCACCGAGAGAGAGAGGAACTCGTGTGTATGGCAGCCCCCAAAACCCCACTATATATATGAGGAGGAGGGAGGGCACAGCCTCTGGGGTTCCCACCCTAGGGGCCGGCGGCAGCCCTAGATGGCCTGGGCGGCGGCCGCTAGAGTGGGAGAGCGGAGGGGCGTCGCCCTAGGTAGGCCTTCGGCCCATCTGGGCAAGGGTTTGCCCCCCTCTCCTCTTGTGCTGCGCCTTGGGCCCTTGTGAGGGGTGCACCAGCCCACCTAGGGGCTGGTTCCCTCCCACTTGCAGCCCATGCAGCCCTCTGGTGCTGGTGGCCCCACTTGGTGGACCCCCAGAACCCTTCTGGTGGTCCCGGTACGTTACCGGTGATGCCCAAAACACTTCCGGTGACCAAAACCTCACTTCCTATATATGAATCTTTACCTCCGGACCATTCCAGAACTCCTCATGATTTCCGGGATCTCATCCGGGACTCCGAACAACCTTCAGTAACCACGTACACTATTTCCCTATAACCCTAGCATCATCGAACCTTAAGTGTGTAGACCCTACGGGTTCGGGAGGCGCGTAGATATGACCGAGACACCTCTTCGGTAAATAACCAACATCGGGATATGGATACCCATGTTGGCTCCCACATGCTCCATGATGATCTCATCGGATGAACCACGATGTCGGGGATTCAGTCAATCCTGTATACAATTCCCTTTGTCTACCGGTATGATACTTGCCCGAGATTCAGTCGTCAGTATCTCTATATATTCTTCAATCTCGTTACCAGCAAGTCTCTTTACTCGTTCCATAACACATCATCCCGTGACTAAATCCTTAGTCACATTGTGCTCATTATGATGATGTCTTACCGAGTGGGCCTAGAGATACCTCTCTGTCACACGGAGTGACAAATCCCAGTCTCGATTCATGCCAACCCAACAGATACTTTTGGACATACTTGTAGTGTACCTTTATAGCCACCCAGTTACATTGTGATGTTTGGCACACCCAAAGTATTCCTATGGTATCTGGGAGTTGCACAATCTCATGGTCTAAGAAAATGATACTTGACATTAGAAAAGCTTTAGTAGACGAACTACATGATCTTGTGCTATGCTTAGGATTGGGTCTTGTCCATCACATCATTCTCCTAATGATGTGATCCCGTTATCAACGACATCCCATGTCCATTGTCATGAAATCGTGACCATCTATTGATGAACGAGCTAGCCAACTAGAGGCCCACTAGGGACAGGTTGTGGTCTATGTATTCACACATGCATTTCCGATTAATACAATTATAGCATGAACAATAGACAATTACCATGAACAAGGAAATACAATAATAACCATTTTATTATTGCCTCTAGGGCATATTTCCAACAAATCCTTTTCTCAAAACCTCAGATTTGTACATGTGGGTTACTTGTAGTGTTGATTGCATGTTGTAGTTGATGCTAGTTGGCTTACTTCGTGGAAGATAATATGTTCAGATCCATTATCTTATGTATTACACCTCTTATCTTTAACATGGTGATTATTTGTGAGTAGTTTCTTTTGTTCAAGAGGACATAGGAGAAGTCTTGTTTTAAGTAATCATGTGAAGTTGGTGTTCATTCGATATTTTGATGATATGTATGTTGCTGCTTCCTTTAGTGTTGTCGTGTGAACATCGACTACATGAAACTTCACCATATTTGGGGCCTAAGGGAGGCAATTGTGGAGTAATAAGTACATGATGGATTTCTAGAGTCACAAAAGCTTAAACCCTAGTTTATGCGTTATTCCATAAGGGGCTGATTTGGATCCACATGTTTCTTGTGATGGTTAGATTTATCTTAATTCTTCTTTTGTAGTTGTGGATGCTTGCGACAGGGGGTAATCATAAGTGGGCTGCTTGTTCAAGTAAGAAAATCACCTAAGTACCTGTCCATCCACATATCAAATTATCAAAGTAACGAACGTGAATCAACTCATCATGATGAACATGACTAGATGTAAATTCCCATGTGTCCTCAAGAGTGCTTTCCTTTATATAATGAACTTTAGGTCTTGTACTTTGCTACAAAAAGGATTGGGACACCTTAATGCACACTTTCCACTTTGTTATTTGTTAACATGTTACCAGTTATCTTACTATAAAACCATCTATCACTGTTATTCACAACACTTGCAGAGAATAGCTTGCCAAAACTGCTTATCATTTTCTTTTGCTCCTCGTTGGGTTCGACACTCGTACTTATCGAAAGGACTATGATTTATCCCCTATACTTGTGGGTCATTACACTCACATATAAAATTATCAAAGTACCAAACACGAATCTACTCAACATGATGAACATGACTAGACGACAATTCCCATGTGTCCTTGAGAGGGCTTTACTTTATATAAGAGAATTACATGCTTGTACTTTGTTATAAAAAGGATTGGGCCACCTTGTTGCACACTTGCTACTATTATTACTTGTTACTTGTTACGAATTATCTTGCTACAGAACTATTTATCACTTTGAGATGGAGGTATTGTCTTCTCTCAACCCACGATCTACGGTGCACGTGCGAAGATGTATTTCACATACTGCTCTTGGCGATTGGCTTCTTGCATGGTGTGTGCATGTTTTTCAGTCAAGTGGTTGGTTCCACGTCTAGACTATATGCGTTTACAACATGTTTGTTGGGTCTGGAGCTGCTCGACGAGGATTAACGTTGCCCTTTTCTATTTTTTTATTTTCCTCCTCCTGGAGATTGCTTTTGTCTTGTATGACTATGCTTTTTGCCCGCTTGATTTTTTGTTGTGTTGGTGTTGGTTATGTGCATAGGCCGGGTGCATGCTCATTGTGTTTTGTATGCCAGTGACGCTTCATATGAGTTAAAAAAGAACATCATATATCAAAAAAAAGGACCAAATCAATTTTAGATTTGGTCCTTTTTAGTCACCCCTTCTCTGTTTTATAGAATTCATAGAAGAATTTTGCATGTTTTTAAATTAGTACTATTTTTCTATCTAAACCATAAATCAACATAGTGCATTCTTATGTATATGTGGTTAGCAAAAAGTAGCCACATAAGTAACCCTACATAAAAGTGACTAGCATGACATCACATCATATTCGTACTACTCCTTTTGTTCCAAGAGCAGTTTTAACATGCTCCTTCTTACCACTCCCCCCTTTTTACATGAGAGGTAAGAGTATATAATAGATATGAGAAATTAATATTATTAAATAGTGATCTAATTCACTCTTACTTGCTTAACTCACATGTAAAAAGAAGGGGCAAGAGGGAGCTTGTTAAAACTTGCCTTGTTCCGGTATACAATGCATATTAATTTTTAGAAAGTCAAACTTCTTCGTGTTTGACTAATCTCATTGACAAAAATATTATATCCACAATATCAAATTTTTGTCATTAGATTCACAACTAAATGTATTTCCATATTTTATTTGGGTATTGTAAATGTTGATGGTAATTTATACAAATTGGGTCAAACATGAAAAATGTTTTGACTTTTATAGAAAATAATACAGCTTATATTTAAAACTAAGGGAGTAGTTTCATTCTCTAAAGTTGTTGCGTTGCACAATATGTGTCAACTTCAATATCTTATCGCATTCTAATTATTATTTTGCAAGAGCAAAATTAAAACACTAAAGAAGCACCACGAAGCAGACATATGTAGTAGTCTAGTAGATCAAATTACCTTTGTGCTCTTTGAGATCAAGACGGTTTAGATGTAACCACCAAATATGTGTGGTAAGCAACCTAAATTTTTCAAAAAAACATGGTTTAGAGGTAAGAGGGTGCAGCATTTAGGCTAACTCATGATTTAGATAGATTACCTAATTACCTATGCATTGCAATGAGGATATAAATATTTTGTATACAATATTCATGATTTACATGCCATTTTATTGTTAATATGATTACGTAAAAAAAGATCATTCTCTAATGTTGTTGTGTTGCACAATGTGTCTTAATTTTGGTGTGTTGCCACATCTTAATTAATTTATTGTATATCTACTACTTAAAAAATTTAAGTATCTATGTTTCACTTTTCTTTTCACCACTCACTTGTCCAACCTTCCATGTATGATAATCAATCATCTTAATTAACTTACCTTCTGAACCAATTCCATTTTAATATGCTTATCAGACTTCTCATCAAAGTATCAAACTTTAATACTCCATCCGTCCTAAATATAAGTCTTTTTAGATATTTCACTATGGACTACATGTGGAGCAAAATTAGTGAATCTACACTCTAAAATATGTCCATATACATCAGTATGTATATTTTTAGTGAAATCTCTAAAAAAGACTTATACTTAGGAACGGAGGGAGTATACATTATCACATTAATATAAGCATGTAAACTATAACTAATGTACTAGAATATTTATATCATGTTGCAACCCACATGCATTATAGTGGCATCTCGAAGGGGGCATATGTAGTACTCCCTCTGTCCCATAATATAAGAGCATTTTTTTAAATTACAGTAGTCTAAAAAATGCTTGTATATTATGGGATGGGGGAGTAGTTAGTACATCAAGTACCTTTGTACTCATTCGGGTCAAGAGGTAGGATGTGCATCATGTACGCTAACCTATGTTTTAACTAGACTAGAAAATTATATGCATGTCACAATGGGGGCACAAATATTACCATGATTTATTTGCCATTTTATTCTTAATGTAAGTACGCAACTACATATAAAAAATATAATTTAGCTCACACCTGAATCAATATTTATTGGCTTATCAGAGAAAAACATGATATTATTTAGTAATTCATGGAAGATCGGTGAAAAGGGCAAAACCGGAAAAAGTTGGGCTCACATCGGGATGGAGGAGGAAGGAAAATAACTTAGTCCAAAACCTACATACTTTTCAAGTACAAGAGATAACTATCCCAATTTCATATCATTCTTGTGATCTCGTCAATTGATGCACTAATGAATCGCTTCACATGTCAAATGGTTTAGATTTTAGATTTGAGAGTGAAATTTACACTTTTAACAAATGATTACATGGATAAAAAAACAGAAACATTTGAGTGGACTTTTATGGGGCCACAATTCGCCTAACGGAGCATAAGTTCGCTCATTAAAGTCTATGACATTTCTATTTTTCTTCTTCTTCATATGCTACAAAATCATGTAAATAAATATAGGATGTGCTTGAAGAGTAAATTTAACTAGTGGATGGAGGTGTTGTTTTCTTTGTTTCGTGGATTTCGGTAAATCTTCGTTGTCCATCAACTCGGCTCTTATGGCAGCAGTGGTGGCATACACGACTCATCTCTCGTGGGGTATCATCGGTGGTGGCATCAGAGTCCGCATGATGAATAATCTTTCCTCGAGTCTTCCAATAATGATGTTGTTGTATGTTCAAATTGTAAGGGTATTCTCTTACCCTACTGTTTTGGAGATGATGACAACTCACTATGATCTGATAATGTGTCAAGTTATATAGGTATTGTGTGTGGGACATAAGACAGTTAGGTGGTCCCTCCAAATGGAAAAGATCGAAGACGGTGTTCTCTACGTGTTTATTCTCTTTGGTCGTAGGGATCCCGTACTATTAAGAGGGAATCCACATTGGAAGGTCTTGGGTGAATCAGCTCTCTCACACATCCTTTTACACCCAACTCACTCCTCCGAATCATATAGTGAGAGGCCCCTCTTTCCTTCCATGCTTGCCAGTTGTACCGTTGTACTGCCCAATGTTGGGTGACCCAGGGTGGCAGCTCTGGGCGGTTTAACCAGACTAGTATCGGGCTACAACCGGACTTGGTCTTGTTGAGCTACGGTTGTTGGGCGGACCTGGACCGGTTCTACCGCCATTTTCATATAGCCCGATACTACCGGGGTCCCGAGCGGTTGTACCGCTTAGAACTTTGCCTGATCAGAGGCTCCGGCAGGGCTGCTGCATCCGGGCAACCGTTCTATTAAGGTCCGGTGGTAGGGTGGTAGTAGACCGGTTGTACCGCCATTTTCATATAACCCGATACAACCGGGGTCCCGAGAGGTTGTATCGCTTAGGACTTTGCCTGGTCTAGGGCTCTAGCCGGGGTGCTGCTTCCGGGCAACCTTTCTCTTGTGGTCCGGTAGTAGGCCGGTAGTAGGAGGGTTGTACCGATCTTACCGATTATACCGGTTGTACCGCCAACCACTCCGATTGTACCGCTCCATGCATTTCTGGCTATAATGGTTAGAAAAGGGGGGCCTATTTAAGGAGGTGGTTCTTCCAACTCTCTCTCTCCACCATTGATGCCCATTGAGCTTTCTTGCCTGATCCCTCTGTCTAGCCACCCAAACTTGTTGTCTTGCTAGGGATTGAAGGAGGATATCTAGATCTACACTTCCACCAAAGGAAAATTGATTCCCTATACTTTCTTGTGTGGATTTTGTTACTCTTGGGTGTTTGAGCACCCTAGACGGAAGAGGTCACCTTGAATCCATGTTCCATTGTGTTTAAGCTTCGTGGTTTCGTTGGGACCTCCAATTAAATTATGGAGAGAGCCCCAACCTTGTTTGTAAAGGTTCGGTTGCCGCCTTCAAAGCCACCACTAGTGGAATCACGGCATCTTGCATTGTGTGAGGGCGTGAGGATAATACGGTGGCCCTAGTGGCTTCTTGGGGAGCATTGTGCCTCCACACCGCTCTAACGGAGACGTACTTCCCCTTACCTGGAAGGAACTCCGGTAACACATCCTCGTCTCCATTGGTTCAACGTGTGGTTACTTCTTACCTTTACTTTGTGCAAGATATTTGTATTGTTTATCTCCTTGCTTGTATTGTTATTGTAGTTAGCATCATATAGGTTGCTCACCTAGTTGCATATCTAGACAACCTTTATATTGCTAAGCCTTTCTTGTTAAATAAATATTAAAAAGTGTTAGTTGCCTATGACCCCCCACCCTCTAGTCAACCATATCGATCCTTTCACCAACGTTCATGGTTCATGGGCATATGGTCCCATCGTGGCTAAATTTCATGTTTTGACCTTTTTTGAAAGTTGATCCAGACCTAATCCCAGTTTGTAAAATTTTTGGGATATGACCCTTTTCAATTGGTATGAGAGCAACGTCTCTTTATTAAGGGTTTTACCACCCGAAGAGTATGGTTGGCGATGGGGAGCAGTCGGGAGAACTTCCCAAGGCCATGGGTGTGGACACGGTATCTCGTGAGGATTTGAATGAGTCTAGGTCCTCACTTAAATCCTCCATGACGACCGAGGTCAAATCCATGTTTAAAGAATTCCTTGACACTCTTAAACTTTCCACCGATGCGGTGCAAGTGGCTAATCCCACTAACTCGACATCGGATGTCAACTCCGGTATGGAGGGGGCTAGTGTTGATAAGGATAATCGTTCTCATGGAATTGATGGGTCGAGGACCTTTGCTGCGGCTCCCCCTCCCTTGGTCTATGGAGGACCGGTGCACCCACCTCATATAGTTAATATCGGTCCTCCTCCTAAACTTGTTAAGAATGATTTTGCTAATTGTATTTTCAGTATAAAGTCTCATTTGGATCACAGCTCAATTCAACTCATGCGAGTCATTGAAGAAGGATATTGTCCTCGTGATCCACGCAACCTCTCTCCAAGAGAAGAGGCGGATAAACAGCTAAATTCCTCCGTCTTGTTCATACTCCAAGCTGCAGTTCCTATCGAAGACCTACCTCACATGCGTCCCTTCGCTGTTGCTAAAGAGTGTTGGGAACTCATTGTCACCATGTACAAGGGCATATCAAGCATTCAACGGTGAAACTATGAGGTTGTGCTTGATCAGTCAGATGAGTTTGTAATGATAGAAGATGAGGAACTGTGTGAGCTCTATAGGTGGGTGAGTACTCTTGTCGTTGCCCTCCGATATCATGGAAGCAAGGATGTGGATGAAACCTGGGTCAAGCGTAAGTTTCTGAAGGCCATCATACCCTACGACAAGGCCATGTCCGCCGTCATCCGCCAAAGAACGGACATTCACACCTTGTCCTCTAGCGATGTGTTGGATGAATTTATTGCAATGAACATCTTGAACACGACAGCAGACAATGCTCTTGCTCGCATGCAATGATCAAAGAAATCATCTCCCAACCTCGCTTTGAAGGCCAAGGTCAGTCAAGAGGAAGAAGAAGAAGAAGAAGAAGAGGGTTGCCCCGAGGACACTAAATTGCTTACCATGAGCATATGGCTCTACCGTGAAAGCAATTTCGGGGCAACAAGATAAACACAAAGCCTAACTTCTCCAGGAACAACTCAAGCGGGTCAAAGGAAAGCAATGTGTGAGGACCTTCTACAATTGTGGTAATGTGAGTCATTTTGTGCTGGATTGTCCATATGAGAAGAGGGAAGACAATTATGGCAAGCTCATCCACAAAGATAAGGCCAAGTCTTTCCCCAACAAGATCAACTTCGCCAAGAAGACTCCTTAGAAAGTGTTGGTGGCTCAAGAAGAGTATGCATCTGATGATTTTGTTGATGACGAAGACACAAGTGGTGAAGGAATGGCAATGGAATCTATGGCAATTTCATCCTCTACCCCAACAAAGGTGTCACTCTTCGACGCCCCCAACGAGAACCACATCGCTAGTGCCTCATGGGAAAGGGTATCACCAAGGTAACCTCCAACGCCAAAACCTCAAACATGAAAACTTCTATTTCTTCTGCTCCGTATATGTTAGATTGTGTGGATGAACATAAGGAGGCGAAAGAGGGTGAGAATGAGTTTGACAAGTTCTTGTGTAAACTCAAGGGAGAATCCAAGAAGCATTCCATTGCTCTCTTGCAACAACTTGGTGAGGCCAATGACACTATTGAGTCTCAAGAAGAATACCTTGAGGAGTTGAGAGGCCATAGTCGTGATTATGCCAACGAGATAGCAGATCTTTCTATTGCTCTTGAAGAAGAGCGAGATCTTCATATGACTCTTGAGGAGTCACAAAATGATGACCTTAATAAATTACGTAAAGATTATGATCATGCTATCGTTCTTAACCGTGTGCTCATATCTGAAAAGGTTGCACTTGGGGTTGGCCATGATCGACTCAAGGATGAGCTTGACTCACTTGACAATGCTCACAAGGCTTTGAAGAGTGCTCATGCTTCTCTTAAGGAGTCAGATGATCAACTCCAAGTAAAACTCACTAAGGAAATTTCCATGTGTCCTCCTTTTGTTCTAATTGATAATGCATCTGCTACTAACCTGTGTTGTGAGCATGCACATCTTGTGGAGGAAAATGCTAAGCTAAAAGAGCAGCTGGAGAAAGGCCTAGTGACGTGTATCCAAGGTGAGAAGACTCTCAATGATCGTTTGAGAAATCAAAAGGAAGTGGTTGCAAAGGAAGGAGTTGGGTTTGCATCCAAGTCCAAAAAAAAGAAGGAGGTGAAGACCAAGCAAGCTCCCCCGCTCATGGAACTTTTGTCAAAGCAGGGGGCCTACTAATGAGAAGAAGAAGGACAAGGGTGTGGGTGGTAGTGCCAAGAAGGGAAAGACCACTCCCTCCAATAGGGTCGGGGACTTTAACCCCTCTTATATCTTATGCCGTGTTAGTGATGGGCATGTTTATGCCAAATATGTTGGGTCTTCATATGAGTACATTGAGTGGGCTATTTGGGTTCCTAAGACCCTTGTCACTAACATGAAAGGACCCATTAAAGAATGGGTACCTAAAATCAAGCATTGATATATTGTAGGAGTTTGCTTCCGGAGGAGTCTCACGGTTGCTCGATAGTGGAGCAACAAATCATATGACCGGAAGCAAGGACTTGGTGGTGGACGTTTGACCCGATAAACCCATGGCCACTACAGTCCCCTTTGGCGATGACACAATCTCAAAGGTATTGGGTCTTGGCAAGGTGGTTATCTCTCCAACTTTAACCATTGAAAATGTCATGCTTGTCAAGACCCTTGCATACAATTTACTTTTCGTTCGTCAACTTGCACTTATGGGTTTTAGTACTTTCTTTGGCATTGATATTGTGGCCCTTTTGTGGAGTAAGACCCTTAAAGTAACCTTTGTTGGGCATGTCGAAAACGGTCTTTATGTGGTTAACTCCTCGGAGCGACCCACTAAGACCGCGACATACCTAATGGCTAAAGTTGATGTGGGGTGGCTTTGGCATCACTGACTAGCCCTTATCAATATGAGATCTTTGCAAAGTATCCTCAAAGGGGATCACATCCTTGGACTAACAAATGTGAGTTTTGTTAAAGATTGTGCTTGTAGTGCTTGTATCGAAGGAAAGCTGCATGAAAAGGCTCATCGTCCTACCACTAAGATTTACTAAAAAAAGGACCCTAGAGCTCATTCACATGGACCTCTTCGGCCCTCCATCTTTTGACAGTCTTGGATGGAGAAAGTATTTCTTGGTGATTCTGGATGATTACTCCAGATACACATGGGTATTTTTCTTCAAGAATAAGAGTGGGACCCAACAAACCGTCATCAACTTTGCAAATCAAGTCCAACGTCAACATGAAGCAAAGATCTTGATGATTAGAAGTGACAATGACACTGAGTTCAAGAACTACACCCTAGATGAGTTTCTCAATGATGAGGGGATAAAACACCAATACTCCACTCCTTACACCCTCAACAGAATGGTGTCGCGGAGAGAAAGAATCAGACTTTGATGGATGCGGCAAGAACAATGATGGCAGAGTTTAAATCACCTTACAACTTCTGGGCCAAAGCCATCAACACCGTGTGTCATGCATCAAATCAGCTCTATCTTCGTAAAGGCTTGAACAAGACTCCTTATGAGATTCTCACCGGGAACAAGCCCAACCTCAAGTACTTCCGGGTGTTCGGTTGTAAGTGTTTCATTCTCAAGAAAGGTGTTCATTTGTCAAAATTTGAATCTAGAGCTCATGAGGGCATATTTGTTGGTTATGCTGCAAACTCTCATGATTACCGTGTCCTCAACAAGTCCACGAGACTCATTGAGGAGACGACTAATGTGGATTTTGATGAAAATAATGGCTCCCAAGTGGAGCAAAGTGGACTTTGTGATGTAGGTGATGAAATTCCTCCCCAAGCCATAAGAAGAATGGGAGTGGGATACTTCCTACCCGTTGAGGAACCCCTTGTGGATGAAGGAGAAGGACAATGTCCCACTCAAGTGGAACCATCACCGACGCACGACCCACACACTTCTGAAGAACAAAATGAAGGCCATCAACCCCATGATCAAGATCAAGAGCAAGATCAACTTAATGATAATGATTATTCATCACATGATGCTCGAGATCTTGCTCACACCCCCGTGCAAGCTCAAGATCAACATGAAGCTCTAGACCAAGATCAAGCTCAAGATCAAGGTCAAGCTAAAGATTAAGATCATACTCAAGATCAAAAGCAAGCCAGTTCTAGTACCGAAGCTTGTCAAGCTACCAAGCCTCAACTATCCATGGAAGAAATTCTTGAAAGATGAGCTGCCAAGATTGCTTCCAAACTAAGAGTTAAGCAACACCTCTTAAAGAACGTTTATGGAAGCTTGAAAGAGGGGTAACCACTCATCGTCAATTAACAAACTCTTGTGCACATCATGCATTTGTTTCTTGCTTTCAACCCCTCAAGGTACAAGATGCGCTCGAAGATGAGGAATGTCTTGAAGCCATGCATGAAGAAATCAACAACTTCGAGTGCAACAAAGTGTGACGATTGGTGCCAAGGCCAAAGGAGAAGCATAGTGTCATTGGAACCAAATGGATCTTTAAGAACAAGCAAGATGCACATGGCATCATCATCCGCAACAAGGCAAGATTGGTGGCTCAAGGCTACTCCCAAGTCGAGGGTATTGACTACGGTGAAACCTTTGCCCCTGTTGCTCGCCTTGAATCTATTCACATGTTGCTTGCTTATGCCTCTCATCATGATTTCGTATTATATCAAATGGATGTGAAGAGTGCTTTTATTAATAGTACACTTAAGGAGTTGGTGTATGTCAAGCAACCCCCAGGGTTTGAAGATCCCAAGTTCGCCAATCATGTATATGTTCTCGATAAGGCACCCTACGGCCTTAAACAGGCCCCATGTGTGTGGTATGAGCACCTTACCAAGATGTTGCAAGATCGTGGGTTTGAAATTGGGAAAATTGATCCCACTCTTTTTACTAAGAGGGTTAACGGGAACTTGTTCGTATGCCAATTATATGTAGATGATATTATTTTTGGTTCTTCTAACAAAGCTTTTAATGATGAGTTCGCCGCACTAATGACCAAAGAGTTTGAGATGTCTATGATGGAAGAGTTGAAGTTCTTCCTTGGATTCGAAGTCAAGCAACAAAGCCAAGGAACCTTCATCAACCAAGCTAAATACACTCAAGACATGCTCAAGAGGTTCAAGATGGATGAGCTCAATCCTCCCAAGGCCAACACTCCTATGCAACTCAAATGCCAACTTGATAGTGATCCCAATGGTAAAGCTGGGGATCAAAAGGTATATCGCTCCATGATTGGATCCTTGCTTTATATTTGTGCATCTAGATCGGATATCATGTTGAGTGTGGGAATTTGTGCACGATTTCAATCTACACCTAAGGAGAGTCACTATGTGGCTGTCAAGCGAATCTTTTGATATTTGGCTCATACCCCAAACTTTGGCTTATGGTATCCCAAGGGTTCTTCATTTGATCTCATTGGATATACTGACTCGGATTGGGTGGGAGACCATGTGGAAAGGAAGTCCACTTCCAGAGGCTGAGAATTTCTTGCTTGTTCTTTGGTAAGTTGGTCTTCAAAGAAACAAAATTGTGTTTCCCTTTCGTCCATCGAGGCCGAGTATGTAGCCGTCGCAAGCAGTTGTGCTCAGAATCTTTGGATGAGGAAAACCTTAAAGTATTATGGTGTCAACTTTGACAAAGTGCCTCTTTACTGCGACAATGAAAGCATGATCAAGATCACCAACAACCCGGTTCAACACTGCAAGACAAAGCATATTGAGATTCGTCATCACTTCATCCGGGATCACATCAAGCATGGATGCATTGATCTTATTCATCTCTATACTAAGGAACAACTTGCATATATCTTCACTAAGACATTGGATGAAGCAAGATTTCGCGATTTAAGGCAGGATCTAAATATCATTGATTTGAGCAATGTGGCTTGACTTACTGCACACCCCACCACACTCATCATCATGTCTTGTTTAGGTCTAGGCATGGACATAGGGGGTCTAGTTCTCTCAATGAACTATCCATCCTCTTATTATGCATAAATTGATCAAGTCTTTCACATTAGTCATTTTTTATGACACTTGTGCTTCAAAGACGAGTTTTGGTCATGGGCCCAAGGTTCAAATCTTCGCGATGTCATACCAATTGACTCAAACATAGGTGGCCTCGGCCACCGCCCCCTTTTGACCTTCTTTGTGTCTTAAGTTTGTGTTTTTGTTGTTTTTGAGCCCTAGGTGTCGGCATTCTCCATGGTATTTCTATTTATGTTTTTATTTTCTTCCAACCATGGAGTTTTCCCCACCATACTCCTATGCCTCTTTCTCTATCCCAAGCTTTTCTCATCTCAGAATCCATCTTTTCCAATTGTACGCATTGATATCTTGGAGGTGATGCATGTGGCCGGGCAATACGACCGGTGTGAAAAGCGGTTCAACCGCTAATCCTCCAGTTGTTCCGCCCAGTGGTACAACCGGGCGTGCCAGCGGTTCAACTGCTAATCCCCAGGCCATGTACCTGGACCGGTAAAACCGCTCTTTGAAGCGGTACAACCAGTCGCGGTCCGGTACTTATTCTGGGAGGGTCGGGCCGAAGGGGTATTCAGTTCTCCCCTTTGTGCCTGACCCCTGCCTAGTGCCCTAGCCGCCGGCCACCGTCACCATCGCCCTAGAGTGCCTCCGGCGCCCCGGATCCGTGGCCGACTCTCAGATCTGCTCCATGGAGGCCCTTCCTTCCCCCGATATCCTCCCATGGATGCCGGTAATGCCCAGTTCCTCCTTGTTCTTGGATTTCCCTTGAATCCACCATTGTTAGGGCGTTGCTCGGTTCCCGTGTTTTCTAGTCAAAACTATTGAGGGGATGAGATCAGATATTATATTGTCAATTAGTTGTGATGCTTAGAGACCTCAAAGAGGGGTGCATTTCTCACATCCGGATCCACCGTTTTCCCAGCAGTGGTACAACTGCTCTAATTAGCGGTACAATGGCTGCTGCGGTACAACCGCTTGGGCAACCGGTTCAACTAGACTTCATGATTCATGCCCACTGTTGCTTGTTTCTTATCTTCACACCTAATTTATTCCTAATTTTGCGTATAATCCTCTCATCTTTTCTTGGTTTCTCTTCTATGTTCCCCATGTGCGTGTCTGCAGGTGGTTCCAGCTCTAGTTCTACTCCTCGGAAGAAGTCCAAGAACATGCTCATAGATGTAGGATCATTGAAGACTCTAACACTAAGGAAGTTGTGATCCCCACCAATCCCACTCTCCATGAGAAGTCTTTGGCTGCCAAGCCAGTGCATGCCTGGAAGCATGTTGACTGGGAACGGATTTGGTTTCAAAATCCTTATAAGGTCCCCGTTGCTCCCGGGTGGACCACTTCTTAGTTACGGAATGATCTACAATTGCGGATTGTGCACGAGCTCTATGACCATCACAAGAACAAGTTTGCCAAGCAATGGACTATTGACATTGAGTACTGGAGGAACAACATGGATTACTTTGGAGAGGCATTAGCACTGTGTGAGGAGTTTGACTTGATCAAGCTCATGACTATCAACGGTCCCTTTGATGTGCAGCTCATTCACCAGTCTTATGCCATTGTTCACTTTGGAACTGATGATGCTCGTACCCTTTCCTTCATGTGTCGTGATAAGTTTTTCCAAGTCCCATGGTGTGCCTTTTGCAATGCACTTGGTTATGATGACACCGGACTCACTGGGAATGGCGGCATTCGTCCTCATGATCGGGATACTCCTCTGGATAAGGTATATTTATCCCCCTTGTACATTCCCGGGCGTGGGGTTCCTGGAGCCACTAAGAACTTGCAGCAAGTCTATGATATTTTGCACCGCGTTTTCCGAAATGTTCTTCTGCCCAAGGTTGGAAATCAAGATGAGATTCATGGATACTTTGTTGATTTGCTTGATGCCATGAAGAAAAAAGCTCGCTCTAGGGCCACGTCTGATGCCTCCAAATGGATGTGGGAGGAGATGTACTCCACGGTCGCCTATAGGAAAGTTCCCACCTTTGCACCTTTCATCATGTGTTTACTCAACTCTGTGTGGGCAGTTCGTAGGCCTGGAGAGCCTCTCTCTTCCCTAGGCAACCTCATTGAGCATGAGGTCAAGCAACTCCAGAAGAATAAGCATCTTGCACCGCTCTTCACAGCTGACAACCTTGAGGATGTCTTTGCTACTTCCATTGATAGTGATTTTGAGCTTCCTGCAGGCACCAAGCCATCTTGGGTCTCCAACCTCTCTGACAAGTTAAAGAAGACCTTCTGCCTCCAGACTCATGTTCAGAAGAAGCTTTATGAAGCCCATGTCAACAAGAAGCTTGCCAGACGCAGACAGATTCAGATTATGTGGGCTCTCAATCTTAAGGCCTCAAGTGGTTCTGAGAATACCATCACTCCTGAGGGGTAGTGGATCTATGCACATAGCACTTGGACTGATGATGAGACCTCAGGTCAGCATGCTGCCTCCTCCTCTGCTGCTGCTGTTGATGCTGATGAGGATGATGATGGTGATGATGGGACTGGATCTGATGATGATAATGATTCCGAGGAGTATGACACTAATGAGGAGATCTACTGAGCTCTGGGGCGTTAGCATTACTATTTTCCTTTTTGGTGTCTTGATGTCAAAGGGGGAGAAAGTTACATTATGACAGGATTTGCATGGGTGTTGCATGGTGGTCTTGTGTTTTCTCTGTTGCGTCTTCGATTTGAACTCTTATTTGCTTTTAGTCGGTTATTAACAACCTATCTTGTGTGTAGACTATTTGTGTTTCAGTAGAGTTCAAGATTAATCGTACCCTTGCTATTAAGCTCTACTTATTATCTCGTTAAATTTCCCCTTAATATTTCATCTTATTTATTTACTCATTGGTTGGTCTATAAAATCAAGGTGGAGCTTCAATTCTTGCATAGGTCTCATCTGTTGCACTCGTTGAGGGGGAGATCCACTTTTATTTTATAGATCATCAATGCAAATTGTGTTCTTGTCATCATCCACCAAAAAGGGGGATATTATAAGGGCATTCTCTTACCCTAGTGTTTTGGTGATGATGACAACTCACTATGATCTTACCGTGTGTCCAGTTATATAGGTATTGTGTGTGGGACACAAGACGGTTAGGTGGTCCCTCCAAACGGAAAAGATCGAAGATGGTGTTCTCTGTGTATTTATTCTCTTTGGTCGTAGGGATCCCATACTATTAAGAGGGAATCCACATTGGAAGGTCTTGGTTGAATAAGTTCTCTCGCACATCCTTTTACACCCAACTTATTCCTCTACATCATAGAGAAAGAGGCCCCTCTTTCCTTCCATGCTTGTCAGTTGTACCGTTGTCCCGACCTGATGCACCGCTCGCTCTAAGCTTTCGGTTTAACCACCACTTCAGGGGTGATACCCTAGAGGTCCTGCCACTGAGTAGTCCCCAACGATTGTACCACTGCCCTCGGGCGGTTGTACCGCCCAATGTTGGGTGACTCACGGTGGCAGCTCTGGGCGGTTGAACGGCCCAGCATCGAGCTACGGCCGGACTTGGTCCTGTTGAGCTCTGGTTGTTGGGCAGACCTGGATCGGTTGTACCGCTATTTTCATATAGCCCCATACTACCGGGGTTCTGAGCGGTTGTACCGCTTAGGACTTTGTCTGGTTCAAGGCTCTGGTCGGGCTGCTGGATCTGGGCTGCCGTTCTGTTGAGGTCTGGTGGTAGGGCGGTAGTAGACTGGTTGTACTGCTATTTTCATATAGCCCGGTACAACCGGGGTCCCGAGCGGTTGTACCTCTTAGGACTTTTCCTGGTCTAGGGATCTAGCCAGGGTGCTGCTTCTGGGCCACCTCTCTGTTGTGGTCCAGTGGTAGGGAGGTAGTAGGTCGGATGTATCGGTCTTACCGGTTATACCGGTTGTACCACCCACCACTCTGGTTGTATCGCTCCATGCATTTCTGGTTGTAAAGGTTGGAAAGGGGGCCTATATAAGGAGGTGGTTCTTCCACCTCTATCTTACTTCTTACCTCTCTCTCTCCACCATTGATGCCCATTGAGCTTTCTTGCCCGATTTCTCTCTCTAGCCACCCAAACTTATTGTCTTGCTAGGGACTGAAGGAGGAGATCTAGATCTGCAATTCCACCAAAGGAAAATTGATTCCCCCATACTTTCTTGTGTGGATTTTGTTACTCTTGGGTGTTTGAGCACCCTAGACGGAAGAGGTCATCTCGAAGCCATCTTCTATTGTGGTGAAGCTTCGTGGTTTTGTTGGGAGCCTCCAATTAAGTTACGGAAAGAGCCCCAACCTGGTTTGTAAAGTTCTGGTTGCCGCCTTCAAGGTCACTACTAGTGGAATCGCAGCATCTTGCATTATGTGAGAGCGTGAGGAGAATACAGTGGCCCTAGTGGCTTCTTGGGGAGCATTGTGCCTCCACACCACTCTAACGGAGACGTACTTCCCTTTACCGGGAAGGAACTCCGGTAACACATCCTCGTCTCCATTGGTTCCACGTGTGGTTACTTCTTACCTTTACTTTGTGTAAGCTATTTGTATTGTTTATTTACTTGCTTGTATTGTTATTTTAGTTAGCATCATATAGGTTGCTCATTGATGTCTACTACACAACCTTCTTCTTGTAGACTGGTGTTGGGCCTCCAAGCGTGGAGTTTTCTAGTACAGTGGCAATTTTCCCTCAAGTGGATGACCTAAGGTTTATCAATCCGTGGGAGGCGTAGGATGAAGATGGTCTCTCTCAAACAACCCTGCAACCAAATAACAAAGAGTCTCTTTTGTCCCCAACACACCCAATACAATGGTAAATTGTATAGGTGCACTAGTTCGGCGAAGAGATGGTGATACAAGTGCAATATGGATGGTAGATATAAGTTTTTGTAATATGAAAATATAAAAAACAGCAAGGTAACAAACAGTAAACGGCGAGCAAAACATTGTATAAATGCTTGGAAACAAGGCCTAGGGTCCATACTTTCACTAGTGCAATTTCTCTCAACAATATTGGCATAGTTGAATCATATGTAAGTACCTCTCGTGCGACAAAGAGTTCATTCCGAAGTCACAAATAGCAAAGAACTAATGAAGAAATTATTGTGGGGTACGAAACCACCTAAAATTTATCTTTTCTGATCAATCTTATGATATATCCCTATAAGTGTCACAAACAGCCCTAGAATTCGTACTAAGGTAACACCTTAAGATACACATCAACCAAAACCCTAATGTCACCTAGATACTCCAATGTCACCTCAAGTACCCGTGGGATTGATTATATGATATGCATCACATAATTTTAGATTCATCATGTTCAATCCAACACAAAGAACTTCAAAGAGTGCCCGAAAGTTTCTACCAAAAAGTCAAGACAAAAACGTGTGGCAACCCCTATGCATAGATTCCCAAGGTCACGAAACCCGCAAGTTGATCACCAAAACATACATCAAGTGGATCAATAGAACATCCCATTGTCACCACAGACATCCCATCGCAAGACATACATCAAGTGTTCTCAAATCCTTAAAGACTCAATCCGATAAGAAAACTTCAAAGGGAAAACTCAATTCATCACAAGAAGATAGGGAAGGGAAAACTACATTTGATTCAATCTATATCAATAAAGCTCGCGGTACATCAAGATCGTGCCATCTCAAGAACACGAGAGAGAGAGAGATAAATCAAACACATAGCTACTGGTACATACCCTCAGCCTCGAGGGTGAACTACTCCCTCCTTGTCATGAAGAGCGTCGGGATGATGAAGATGGCCTTCGGTGATGGTTTCCCCCTCCGACAGGGTGCCGGAACGGGCTCCCGATTGGTTTTTCGTGGCTCTGGAGGTTTGCAGCGGTGGAACTCCTGGTCTAGGTTCTGCGTTGGTTTTTTTGGAATTATAGGAATTTATGACGGTGGAAACGAGTCAGGATGGGCCACGAGGGAGTCACTAGCCTAGTGGGCGCGCCCAGGGGGTGGCCGCTCCCCTGAGGCTTGTGAATGCCTCGTCGATCTTCTGGCCCAACTCCGATGCTTCGTGGGTCTCTTCTGATCCATAAAAAATCACCATAAATTTTTATTCCGTTTGGACTCTGTTTGATATTCACTTTCTGTAAAACTCAAAAACAAGGAAAAAAACAAAAACTGGCACTAGGCTCTGGGTTAATAGGTTAGTCCCAAAAATAATATAAAGTTGTGGTAAAATGATTGTGAAACATCCAAGAATGATAATATAACAGCATGGAACAAGCAAAACTTATAGATATGTTGGAGACGTATCACTCACCTAGTTGCATATCTAGACAACCTTTATGTTGCTAAGCCTTACTTGTTAAAGAAATATTAAAAAGTGTTAGTTGCCTATTCACCCCACTCTAGTCAACCATATCAATCCTTTCACCAATGTTCATGGTTCATGGGCGTATGGTCCCATCGCGGCTAAATTTCATGTTTTGACCTTTTTCTGAAAGTTGATCCAGACCTGACCCCAGTATGTAAAAATTTCGGGATATGATCCTTTTCCTATTGTGGGGGTCCATGGCGGTAGGGTATACCAATCTACCGTCAAGGTCCCTGTCGGTAGGGATGCACGCCCTACCATAAAAATTTCCTAAGTATCGGACCTACCACCGAGCACCTTGGCGGTCGGGTTGTATAGCCTACCGCGAGCATATTTGGCGGTAGGGGTGCATCACGCTGACATTGTTAAGTTTCCTACCGCCAGGGTCCTTGGAGGTAGGATGTTATACCCTACCGCCAGGGTCCTTGGCGGTAGGAAAAGGGTCAGATCCTGAAATTTTTACAAAGTAAGGTCAGATCTAGATCAACATTCAGAAATGGGTCAAAACACACAATTTAGCCTCCAATCGCTTGTTATAGACGGTCAGTATAAAGTTTGTGGGGTTTGTCGGCATGAATGTGGTGGAATTTTTTCTTTGGAGTTGGGTCCTCTGGCCACATCTCTGCCATGTCGGTTTGCTCTTCGGCACCACCGTGAGGCCTGCCGATATATATTAAAGGCCATGCTCTTAGATATGTGGATCATCAAGTTGTGATGGACTCTTCAAGGAATGGTCTGTTAGGACACTGGCCTTGATTTTTTTTGTCTGCAATCAACAATATTAGGTTGGTTCCAAACAATGAAGTGACTCATTGCGGATCATTGTCGATATGTTTGAGAGGAAGAAGGTAGTCAACCCACGATTGCAATGCAAGGGCCTATTTGATTCGTAGAATTTGTAAAACGCAGGAATAGGAAAAATAGAGAAATAGAGTGGCATATCATCTTAAATCCTACATGATTAGTATGAGCATTTGATTGTGCATAGGGTAAATGTAGGATTTTGCACATGAGGTTGGAGTGGATGGAAACTTTCTTATAAAAACTAGTACAAGTGAATACTATGAAAAAGTTCCTATGGTTTGCAATCCTATGTATCAAACTATCCACGAGGAAAAAAATCCTAAGGATTAGAATCCTCCAAAGTTTCTTTAGAAATACTTTAAATCAAAGAGGGCCTAATTTCAATATTTTCTGGGTTGTTTGCGTTGTTTTTTAGAATCAAGAGTAGACAATTAAACAAGATGGGTGTTACATTCCTTCGACATCATGTTTCATAGTCCTTCTCGAACTCCGCAATTGATTTGTAGGTCTCCCACCTTCTTAGCTTCTGCAGCAAGTTCATGTTCTAGTGTATTTCCCTCCCACCCAGCAAAGGAGAAATGCAAACATAGCCATTAATCTTTAATGTCTATGATCACAGCAAAACGGGGAAACAAGAATGGACTCGTAGCAGTCAGATACTTGATAACTTTTTGGTAGTCCATTTCCATCTCCATTGGACCTGTGTACATTGACACCAATGCATGCAGACAACACACATCTGCCTTTGCCTCGGCCTCTTCCACACTACTCAAGCCCGACAGTTGTTTTCCTATTCTTAGGCCAAGCTATCCCTTATGGTCTCTGGAGACAGCTCCTGCCCAGCAATCCCCTCTGCCAGGCTGGAAGGTCGCGTCTGAGTTGAGTTTGACAATTTTGAGGGTCGAAGCTCTCCACTGTCTGCATTTTTTCGTTGCTTGTCGGGGCCTGTCATTGGCCAAGGGCTAGAGGTCCTTTCCAGATTCTGATTCTCGCGACATGGACGCCTTTTCCATATCTTCCTTGTATCGCAACATCAAAAGAATAGTTTTTTTATGAACTCCTTCCCATTCCCATTCACAATATCATCAGATATGTGCCAACACCTCCACAGCATCATGAGCACTCTGGCTCTAGTTTCTTCAGGTATTGGGCACAATAACATCTGAAGCCAGTCGGGCCCTGTTGAAATGCATGTTCAGGGGGAAGATCCTACTCTTTTCTTAGAGCTTCTCTCAAAGCTCTACTTTTCGTGCACTCCACAACAACATGAAACTTGTCCTCCTCACCACATCCACATATGTTGCAAATAGCACCCAACTCTAGAGTCATTCTGAATTTATTATTTTTTGTTGAAAGGGTATTAGTGGTGATCCTCCACCCAAACATTCTAAATTTTGGTGGGAATTTTGCTTTCCATATGACATCCCAAATACTCCGGTCATGCGCCTCACTTGAGGAACTCGAGGTAATTTGAGACGCATGGGCTTGTAGTGAGGTGTCAAGCTTATACGCTCCTTATAGAGAAGACTGCATTCCTCTCATAATGCCAGGCGAAGTGGTCCCCCACGTCCGATCTAGGGATTGCAATCTTTAATATTTATTCCGCACCAAAGTTATGAAAAAATTGCCTAAAAAGCTCGATGTTCTAGTCTTTTTTGTCTAGATACATTAGCTGGTTTACCCATCCCAACCTCAGTCGTCTGATGAACGTTATCATACGGAGACCCTCTTTCTGAGGGATCCATTGGTCCTTATGAATTTGTATGCTATTGCCATCTCCTACTCTCCAAATTATGACCTTCTTAAGTAGTTCAAGCCCTGCTTCTATACCTCTCCAAACTGGTGACGCATCTGATGCGAAGACTGTGTCAAGAAGGTTCCTGTGGGGGTAATATTTAGACTTGATTACTCTCATGCAAAGGCTATCCGGGTTCTGCAACAGTCTCCATCCACGCAAGTAGGGCTAAATTAAACATGTGCATATCTCCAAACACAATGCCCCCAACCCACTTGGGACGAGTCATGTGGTCCCATGACATACAATGGACCTTCCTATGCCCATCCGCATCGCCCCACCAGAAGTCCCTCACCATTTTCTCATGTCTCTCACAGAAACCTTTGGATAGGAGGAAAATACCCATCGTAAAGCAAGGTAGGTCCTGCACCATGGATTTGATGTGCACTTCCTTAGCCGCGTAGGACTCGAATATTTTCATAATAGTGTTGCACCTCTTCCCACTTATATCCATGATTGGTTCAAAGTTTTCATCTTTCATTCTCCCTTCTAGAGTTGGAAGTCCCAGGTACGTACTTACCAAAGTGGTGGCCATCACTCCTAGACAGTTCTTGATTTGATTTTTGGTCTCTTCGGGACAATGTTCACTAAATAATAGCGAACACTTACACTCACTCAACAGCTGCCTGGTGCACTTTTGGAAACTGGAAAGCATTGTCTTAATAGTCATAGCTTGTTCATGAGTGGCTTCAAAAAATAACAAGCTATCATTCGCAAACAAGAGGTTCGAGTTCCCAGGCTGTTTCTGGCAATTTTTAAGGGGGGTGAATTTCCGAACTTGATCTCCTTATTCATGAGGCTCATGACGCTATCCGCAACAAAGAGGAACAAATACGGTCTTAACACCCTGCCATAGCCCCCTCGTCAGAATGAATGGTCTTAGAAGTTCATCATTGCATATCACCAAATATCTGACTATTCTGACACATTTCATAACCCAATTTATCCACTTCTGGTCAAAGCCCATTTTTAGCAGGACCCCTTCAACAAATCTCCAATCAACCCTATCATAGGGCTTGGCTAAATCTAACTATTAAGCACAATGAGTATTATGCTTGTTCCTAGAGTGTTGAATTTTGCGAAAACACTTGAAGGCAACTGAAACATTATCAGTGATCATACGTCCAGGGATAAATGCACTTTGGGTTTCCTACATCATTTCATCTAAAAAAGGACATAGTCGGTTGAAAAGGCATTTGGATATCACCATGTACATCATGTTGCATATACTGATGGGTTGGTAGTCCATAAGCGATTGTGGGTCCTTTCCTCTAGGGATAAGCACGATTACCATATCCTTCATGCCATCTGGCGGGCTGCCATTCTCAAAGAAATATTTGACGCCCTACACTACATCCTCTTTCAATACCTCCCAATTTTGCTGATAGAACCGTGTCGGGAGGCCATCCGGGCTGGGTGCTTTGAGTGGTCCTATCTGAAACAAATCATCACTAATATCCTCAGCAGAAAACTGTTTTGTTAGTCTCATGTTCATGTCATCCGTGACTTTAGTTTCCACAAGCTCCAGAATTTCCGCGGGGTTTACCTCATCCTCCTTTTCATACATATTCTGGTAAAACTTCCTCATCATCTCTTGTATTTCTTTCCTATCCTCCTTCCACACTCTGAAGCTATCCAACAATTTGTAATCTCATTTTTCTTCTTCCTCCATGTCGCCTTTCCTTGGAACCATCTTGTGTTGTGGTCTCCTTCACGCAAGTAAGTGGCATGTGACCGATGTCTCCACATGACCCCCTTCGTTAAAAAATCTCATCAAGCTGACGAGCATCTCTTAATTCTTTCTTGTTGCATTGCAGAAAATAGTCCGTTCCACAGTGCGGTATGTTTTTCCCTGGCCTCTAAAACTTTCCTCAAGACCAAACCAACGTCCTTATTGGCCCAGATTTTCAAAACCTGCTGCATCTTATGTAGTTTTGGCCCTACCTCGTGCAGATTTGCAGCCTGGGTTCCTCCATCCTTTCTCGATCGTGTCCTTCAAGGATGCCACACGTTCCCACATATGCTCATACCGGAAAGGGTGTTGCACGTCATTGCCCACCGGTCACCACTCCTTGTGTTTCCCCAAACGCAACAAGATGGGTAGGTGGTCCGATATGGAGGAGCAGATGTGTTCAGCCGAGGCTGCTCTAAAGTGATTCGACCAATCTGGTGATGCAACCCCTCAATCCAGCCTAGCTCACACATTTTTCCTCCCCTCCTATTTATTATTGAAGGTCCAGCTGGGTCCTTTGAAACTGAGGTTGAAGTGGTTGCAGTCAGAGAGCACCGCCCTGAAGTTTTCCATCTACTTCTCTGAGCATTTGGTGGCAAAAATATGTTCAGATTGCCATGTGGTTTCGTTAAAGTCTTCCATCATCAGCCAAGGTGCACTGTTGTTGCATTTAACCCTCCTAAGTAAGCTCCACATATTACAATGATCATGAGATTTAGGTTCTCCGTAAATGAAAGTGCCACGCCATTGAATGCTATTAGGAGACATTCTGATCAACAAATCAATATACCTTGGGCCAATGACAAGCTTTATTACTTCAACATTTTCTACATAAACAAGCACAATGCTAACACTGAGTTTATTGACGTACGTGTTGCTTTGCCGAGTCTCAGAGAGGAACACAAGCTTAGGCTTGTAGGTGTGCACTAGACACACAAGTTCCTGAACTGTGTGGGGTTGCCCAAGTCCCCGACAGTTCCAACTTAGGACTGTCATAGCCCTTGATGGGCACCTCCTTTAGCGCCTGTCAGTATACGGGCAACCCCTTGGACGGTCGCTTCCTTTCCGCCATACACACCATTGCCACCACCTCCATCCTTATGTGTTCCATTCTTGCTTTTTTTGGTTCCCCCATCCTTTTCTTAGACCTACTATTGGTGTTATCACCTTGTTACACCTCACGATCAGTATGTTTGCCAAGTACTGAGTCCATCACAATTTCAACAGCCAGGGCCTCACCCATGCCCGTCGTTTGCTTCACCTACATATCATTTTGCTGAATCTCTACCTCAACTAGTTCCTCCTTCCTTGTTACCTCTATATCACGTTTCTTTGTATCCATTTCTCCATTTGAAGCAACCATTTCACCCCCAGCCAAAGCAGGATTTGAGTCCAAGCTTGCATCGATCAGAGCGGTAGGGGTTTCCAAGGGTGGAGCATGGGCAGTCTCCAGGGCCGCACAGAAGCGCGGGTTAGGGCGAAAGCCCGGGGTGAACTCCATGTTGGACCCACCGCCTCGGAGTTGAGACCGCCATTTGTAACAAGAGAATCGGAGGGCGACCGTGGAGGGGTTTCATTGGTGCTGATCCCCTCGCCGATCGCAGCAGGACCCGAAGCAGGGGTTTTGTTCATGTTGCACCCCACATCATTCAGACCAGGTTTTGGTGATGGAGTGCCCAAAACCATGCTCTTTTCTGGTCCAAGTTGATTGCACTGACCATGGTGATCACCACCTACACCATAGGCTCTGCCATCACTTCCTCAAGGATCTCTTTACAACACTCGGTTGCAAGCCTTGGTGCTGCTAATCTTGCCCCACATCCGACCTCTGAATCAAAGTGCAGGAAGTGGCGAGCGTTACCGGCGTCGGGAGCGACATAGCTATTCCTACCATTGTTGTGCTTAAAGGGTGACGCACGCAACGCTACCGAGAACCCCATCTTTTGGAGGTCTATAGGCAGCTTACAATCGTGGTTGCCATGATCAAGGAACCCATAGTAGCTACAAAAACGGGGCACTGTCCCTTACTTTACATCTAGGAAGAACACGTTGTTTTCAGAAAAGTCATGGGACTCTAGGGTGCTACAGAGGGGTGCATCAGCATCATAACTAATACAGATTCTATGGTAGTCGCCCCAAATGTTACCTTCTGTGTACGTGTACACCTCAAGCACTTCTCCGAGCCTGCCTCCAATCCCACAGGCCACCAGCTCAGAAAGCATGATTGGGGGAGTATCATAGATGTGCACCAAAATCGACATGTGAGCAATATCCATGTCGCCCGGTCGAACGCTCCCATCAACTGCGGTCACCAAAAATTCGTCTCTGCGGTGTGTCCAAGGACCATTCCTGAGGATGAACCTTAGGTCGCTTTCACGCTCGAACTTGAGGAGGAAGCAGTTGTTCTTCAGGGGCAAATGGTTCAAGAGCCCCCTCAGACCCCACTTGCTTTTGAGCTCCTTGAATAGTCCTCCGATGTTGAAGAGATGAACCGAGAAGAACAGCCCGACGACTATCCATCTGGTGCGCATGGCAGCCCTCTCTTTGGCTAGGTTCAGTTGAACCACGTCTGGTGCCTGCCTTTCCAGAGTGATAGGGAAATAGGGGTGATAACTGGACCTCTGTCTACAGTTCTGGGGTCTTGAGGCCTCGATCCTCTCTGTCCCACGAGGGTGCGGTACATGTCACCACTCCCCCGTGAGGAGTCCCCTTGGAGCTATGGTCTCGAGACTAGCTTGCCCTTGTCGATCACTTCAAGCTTCGCGGACTGCTCCGTGGGTTCCTTACCCTCATGGTGGGATTTGTCCGCCATAGCCTCTGGTCGGGTATTGGTGGGTGTGCAAATGATATTGTGTGTGGATCATAACATCTCCATCCCCTCCTTAAGAACCCCGATATCCAATCTGTAGATCGTATTTTCCTCCCATGATCATCCAAATCACGATTATCTTCCGTCGTGGTCACCCCAGGATCAATAATAATTGGAATCGGACCTCCTCCTTTATCTAGCGGATCCGTTGTCTGAGATGCGCCATGACCTACCGTCTCTATCTTGTGATATCCGTCCATAAGATTGCAGCGGAAATCCGAGCCCTTTTCTGTACCTTGCACCGGATCCACTCGATTCCTAGATGTAAGGAAGTTGTGTGATCGCCTCCAATGGCCTGCCGATGTTTCATCGCCACCTTCCTATTTTGTGATATTCAATTGGTTATCAAATTTGATTGGCTTTCTAGAAAAAGAAAGCCAACTACTAAATTCTTTGGTTCTCTAGCTGTTCAACCCTATGAGATCAAAGTTTTGTTTTATATTAGGAAAAAGAGCACTTCAATTTATTAAAACCAGATTAAAGTTGTTACATGGCACATTTTGGCGAGATCTGGCAACCGAGGCAATCAAGACCACGAACTCTGGTCAAGGCCGCTAGGTAATCAACCTGGACTCCATTCTGACTAGCATCGCCAATAGCTTTAAAATAGCAGTTGTGCCTAAAGAATTGTCGTATTAGGCTTTTGAGGCACACAAAAAAAAGAAACATTTTCAACAGAAGCCATATTGATATAAATGCTAGAAAAAAATACATCATAACCCAATAATTGCTACACGTGATGAAAATATACATCACCATTTGATGCGCGCTCCACACACACATGCAACCGTTACCGGCGCCTCCAAAAAACTAGGGTTTCTTTGTCTCCCACGAGCGCCAACGCTGGTCTGCCTTGTCTCTAGTGACCCTAGGGTCATGGGAGCACGGTGGATCCTAACCCTTGCCAGCACAAGGGCTCCATTTTAAGACTTCTCTTTTGATTTTTTTTAGGCTTTGTGTCCTGCTCGGAAAGATGAGATGATGACGGCTCCCTGAAGATGGAATAAGATTGTCACCGTCTAGCCCACGTTCCGGTGGTATGTCTAACATTGTCAGAGGATGTGTGGAGGTGTGTCTCGCAGGATCCAGTCAGTGGTTGTCTTTGATGGATCTACTCGGATCCGGTCTTTGTTCGTCGATGTTATTGTGTCTTCAGGTTGGATCTTTCCAATGTATGCGTCTCTTCATCGGCCGTGGATATGGTTTTGGTGTGCTGGTTCTATGGGCCTTTAGCACGACGACTTTCCGACTGTCTACTAACAAGGAGTTTTGCCATGCTCCGATGAGGGAGTGGTGATGACCTTCGCCCACTTCAGTGCTTGTAGTTGTCGCTAGGTGGTCTACCGATTTCGATAATTCTTATTTTTAGTGTTTGTTATACTATAATGATTGAAGATGAATAGATCGAAAGTCCCCACCCCCAATATACATCACCATTAGCAGCAGCTCTAAACCCCGAAAATGGTGGCGCGAAGCCTAACCACCGCACCGTAAAACTTCATGCCCGCCGCGCCACCCTACCCCGTATTCGGCCGATTCGAGCCGCCGACAACTGCCAAAGCCACTCCACCGGCCACTGTGAACCCAATCGGCCCATCTTGCCCCTGAGCGTCGTCTGTCATGACCGCCTATACCCCATTGAGCTCGTGTCGTGGCTGCCCCGTCCTGTCAACACTGGTCGTGCCACCACGCTCAATATCGTCGATCCGGCCCTGGCGCTCTCCCCCAGCACCGTGACACCATCCCTGAACTTCCCTGCCATCGGATTCACTATCATCATCGCCGTCCCCGCCGAGCGCATCCGCCTCCCGGCCTCTCTGCCGCTGGGTCGTCATGTTTCATGTGGTTCTCAAATTTTAGGGCTACTTGAAAAGCAGAAACTTTCTGGTGCCCAAAACTCTCTCTCTCTCTCTCTCTCTCTCTCACTCTAGACGTGTTACCAGATTAATGCCCCAAGTATATTGATGTTTCTGTACAGCTGTTTTTTTCTAGATAAGTATACAGCTGTTTTTTTTTTTGGATTTTACCACATATGTGGTGTATACAGCTGTTGTTGGAGATGCTCTTATATTGAACTTTCTGTTCTTTTGAAACATATCGGTCCGGCTACCATATGGGATATTTTCTGACGAGCACTCTTCACCGTTGGATGGTCACATTACCAACTCGGTCCTTCAGCAGCTTGATCATCGACCCAACTCGTCTGCCTCCAATCCAAGGGTAGAGATTTGTGAGGCTCTCAAACTTCCACAATGGATAATACCCATATCCGAAAAGACCTGGCCACCAGTGCCCGCAAGGGGTGAGAAGTGTGGCGTTGTGCCCTGCTGCGGCTACCCATGGTCACCGTGCGTGCTTGCGCAGGCATCTGAAGCAGCAGCGTCCAACGGGCGACGCGTCTATGGCCATGGCCACCACCTCCTCCCGAGTTACCACCGCTTACTCCTTCCTCTCCTCCACGCCATGCTCGCCCACCACCATGGCTGCCCTTCCGAAGCGGCGGAGATCCGGCGCGCGGTACCCGCGTATCCAGGCCGTTGAGTTCGACCAGAACACGGTGCGCCCAAAATGGCTACAGCACCCAGCTCGGCCAGTTCTGTGGAGGTCACCACTCGATTTCCTGCCGAGTTTTAACGATCGGTTTCTTGGTGGCTTCAGGTTGTGGCCATAACTGTCGGCGTCGTCAGCGTCGCCGCCGGGATAGGCATCCCGATTTTCTACGAGAATCAGATTGACAATTCCGTGAGTGCTTTGTTATCAGTACACATTAGCCAATTGTTTCCTGTGAAAAAAGCATGCATTTGTTGGATCATTTCTCCAATGTAATTTTGATGAAGTAAGACTAGGAGTAGCATTTCAGAAACATGTTGACTGAAACTGAAAGGGCCTAAACTGTGCCCCTGCGTTGATGAAAAATGAGATTTTCGATTTCTCCAATGCAGGCAAAGAGAGACAACAACCAGCCGTGCTTCCCCTGCAGCGGCTCCGGCGCGCGTACGTGATTACGTCCCTTCTATTGATGTCCTACTTTGTTTCACTCCTCAAATTTTTAATATGTTCGTTCCAATGGCATGGTACACACACTACATGTAAAATGAGACGAACTGCTGGAATTTGGAAGTGTTAAAGTTGAGTTTGATAGTTCAAAAAAAAAGTTGAGTTTGATAGGTAATTTCCGTATAAGATGTAACAACTGGTTAGTTTAGTTTGCATTTTGATTGATTTCACACTTGCATTATATTTGCTCTCCATGTTTGGTAGTCTTTTTTAGCTCGAATGACCTTGTTAGATGTTGAGCGTTGCCTTGTAAGGCGAATGTCAAGTGAATAAAATTATTTATGCCTATGTTAATATGTATTCTTCCTTTCACTCTCTGAAATGGAATTGGGCCGCAGCCTGTTTCTTGAAGAAAAAATATTTTTCTTTTTTGCAAAACATTATTCCTTGATTGCAATTCCTCGTTTCACTCTCTAAAAATGGAATTAGGCCGTGGCCTGTTTCTTGAAGGAAAAAAATCATTTTATTTTCTGCAAAACAGTATATCCAATAGTAACTTGATTCGACTATATGTGTCATCTTCCAAGTCAGGCAGAATTATATGTAGTGTTTTATATATAACACCCTTCTCTTCCTCAACCACACAGTGTTTCCAGCTAGTTCTTAGTTTGAGGTGGCAATAGAACCGGGCGGCGTTGGTAGAATTTATTTTTTAAACTTAATAAAGGAATTTTGATATTTCTTCAACTATGTTTTGATTGCACAAGTCGTTAAGCAACGAAGCTGGTGATGTTAAAATACTATGTTGTCAAATGACAAACTTTCTCCTGTCTTCCTGTTTGAAATAGCTATATCTTCAATTAACTCGTTAGATAAAATAGAATCAAAAGTTCTCCTTGTGATTTTCAACAACTTAGACTATTCTCTTAATAGTGCATGCCGCAAACATTTTCCTTTTCCTTTTTCTCTGTGTCAGTATCTAGTAGATCAGAATGTTGAAAAGAAATCGTTGATTTTCCAGAGGTATGCAGGTTTTGCACCGGAGCGGGGACTGTTACTGTAGTAATTGGCAATGGTGAATCCGAAGTATCAAAGTGTGTCAACTGCGATGGCATTGGCTCGTTGACATGCACCACATGCCAAGGTAGTGGCATTCAGCCACGCTATCTTGATCGCAGGTAATGGGTTGTTCTCTAATGTTTTCATGTATGTTTGTCTCTGGAATAACACCATGGTAATTTATTTAACAACTTCAGAGTGGTACTATTGAATTACCAAAATGAAAGCATGTTTAACAAATAAAATTACTTGAAGCTATCATAATGTGGATCTTTCATGTAGAGATGACAAAATTACTTAGCTACAGCTGCCCCATAGTGTTTGTCATTGTATTGGAACCTGTCGTATGAGGACCTTACCTGCTATGCTTCTCCTTGATAGCAAAAGTATTGAATGTACCCATTTCTATGCCCAAACATTTTGGTTAATTGGGATAATTCCGCATAAATGGATGTAGCTTGAACGAAGGAGATGTCTGATGGTTTCTTTATTTGGTTGACTACCCAGGGAGTTCAAGGATGATGATGACTAAAGATTTTGTCATTACTGGCTAACGACTGCAAGGTGAGGAATCTAATCTAAGGATGATGCTGCATCCATGGTGACGATGTGTCCATCAGGGATGATCTGATTGTTTTGTGTTGTATTATATTTCCTCTCTTTTCTTGGTAAATATGTATGGATGTACATGCACACTCTTTCGATGTCTGAAAATGACCGTCCCTCAGTGGGCAAAGATGATAATTTTTTGTTGAACATTTTCAATATATGTCACGTAGCGTGTTCTTTCCAATGTATTGTAGAAGATAACAGCTGCCAATTGGCAAACAGTAACGTGTCTCTCCTCCCCCTTGGTCTCTCCTCCCAAGGGGGCATGCGACTAGGGTTCCTCCCTCCCGTTGTCGACGCCGCCGATCTGCCTCGTCTCCTATGACCTTAGGTTCATGGGGCCCGGTGAATCCTGATCCTTGCAGGTCGGAGGGCTTCGTTTCTAGATGTCATTTTAAATTTTGTTAGGGTTTGTGTCCTGCTCAGGAAAGCGAGAAGACGGTAGCTCTCTTAAGATGGAATAAGGTTTTCCCATCGAGCCACTAACAGAGCTAGGTTTAGCCTACGTCCCAGACAAATAGTGCAACTACAGTAAGCCACAGCGTCATTTTTGCTACCGTTAACAAAGAACAAATTCATCATGCCCCAGGCCAAGGCCATGGCTGCCTGGGGCCTAGAACCGCCTCTGGATCTAACCCTCATCTCGGTGGTGCGTCCAAAATCATCAGAGGGTGTGTGGAGGTGTGTCTTCGGTGGACGTCGCAAAATTCAATCAGTGGTTGTCTTTGATGGATCTGCTCAGATTCGGTCTTCGTTCATCTATATGCATGTGTCTTTAGTTTGGATTCTTCTGATCTACACCAATAACAAGAGCAATGGCTTAAAAACAATGCCTTCATGAAGGGGGTGATGTCCACAGACTCCGTCATTGTTGATTTTCACGAGGAACCATGTGGAGTAGAGGTGCCTCTCCAAGGCCACACCTAAAAACAATGCCTTCATGAATGGGGTGATATCCCCGAACTCCATCATCGTTGATCATTCACCAGGAACCATGTCGAGTAGAGGTGCCTCTCCAAGACCACACCTCCATGGAGTTTTACGATGTTGGGGAGCGCTGTCATGCGGTTGCTTGAAATATGAGATCAAGGATTTCGCTAGGAGCACACACATCAACGCTATGAACCTGACCATTGGTTGGAAGGTATAGCTGCAAGCACACACATTCAGAGGTCTCGATGGATAATAAAGAAAATTTGGAATTCAAAAATTTCACGAAAGTTAAAATCTTCATGTGATATTGTCGGAGGGGATTTGTGCTAAACAAATACAACCTCGCCCGTCGTAAGAAAAAAGTCCATTTTACTCCCTTGAACAAAGTGGGTGGTTCGCATCACCCCCTAAGCTATTTTGCTGCCTCTTTCACCCCCTGATCAAACCCATACCAGACAAAAAAAACTCGGTGATTTGTCTCGACCCGGAGCTGACGTGGCGGTGGTCAACGGTGGTATTCACCGGCTGTTGCGGTCTGGACCCGCACCCGTTCACACCCCTTCCCGTTCCCCTCCCTCTCTATCTCCGGCGATGGAATCGCCACGGCGGCGCTGAGCCGAAACCATCGAAGGTGCTTCGAGTGGCGGCGGCGGCAGTTTGCGACGGTGAATCAACCCCAATCCCTCTTGTCCCTGCCACCTCTCTTGTCACCAGCCCCGAAACCCTAGCGTGACGACGCATCCAATGCGGCGGCGGGACTGGTAGGGGTGGACTGACTATTTCCGCGGCGGCACCGGCAAATTAAGGTTAGTGTCATCTCCTTCCCCTACTAAACATGGATGTAGTTGATTGCGAGATCTTTTAATGGTCTAGGTCGAGTAGAATTAAGGAGAAGTTCCTGTTTTATTGATTTTAAGAGTTGCTTGTTTGTTTTTTAGGGATCAGCAATGGATAATCTTGATTGGTTAGGCCTTCGTGTCTATTACAATGGACAATTTGACCATGTAGGGAAGTGTTTATCTTACATTGGTGGTTCTGTCGAGGTCACTTTTATTCAGAGGGATAGTGTGACCTTAGCATATGTCAGGGAGCAAATTGCAGACATAAAAATGGCATACCATGGTGAGTCTTTGACAGAGAATCATAGACTATACTGGCTGTTTCCTGGACTGAATGTGAGAGATGGGCTGAGAAGGTTAGAGACTGATGCAAATGTGTATTTTATGGAGAGATGCATTATAGATGGTGGTGGTGTGGACATATATGTGAACTTGGAAGTTGAAGATGGAGAAGAACAAAATGCAGGAAATGAAGAAGAGCAACAAGAGAACACTGAAAATCATCCTGGAACTGAAAGTGAAGAAGAGCAGACTGACAGTGATTGGGAAGCAGAGCATGAAGAGGAACTAGATGATTGCTCTGATGAGGCTGTGGATGACCATGAGCATGAGGATGCTGCTGGAACTGCTGGAACTGCAGCAAATGTGAAACCTGAAGGTGGAGAAGAGATCAATGCAGAAAACAAAGAAGAGGTTGTTGCTGATGAATGTGAAGACCTAGATTGGTGTCCTGGAGATGCAGATAGTTTAGGGGAAGATGATGAAGCAGAAGAGCTGAGAAAGCATGCTAAAGAAGTGCTTAGAAAGATAAGGATGAACTTTCCACTTGATGAAGAGAACGAGATCAAAGAAAATACAGCACAGTTAGTCCTTGTAGATGAAATGGATGAGGGAAATGACACTCCTTAGATGGATTCCAGTCAGGAGTATAGTTATGATGAGGATGAGTTTGGTAATTCCATTAGGAGGGAAACAAGATTTCCAAGATTTGATAGCAAGGTTGCAATTCCTGTCTTTTGCCTTGGCATGACATTTAGTGGGAGAAAACAGTTCAAGAAGGCTGTTGTGAAATATGGTCTAGCAGTGAAGAGACAAATTACATTCAGAAAGGATGAGGCTAGTAGGATTAGAGCGAAATGCTCTTGGCCTGAGTGTCCATGGTTGATATATGTTGGAAATAGGAGCTCTACTGACTGGTTTCAAGTGATCACATTTGTGGACAACCACATATGCCCCAGAGGAGAGAGAACAGATTGGTTACTACAGCCAGAATAGCAGATAAGTATGAGAGATTTATGAAGGCCAACCCTGGATGGAAAATCAAATCTATCAAAGCAACTGTCAGGTTGGAGATGTTTGCAGATGTGCATGTCTCCAAGATAAAGAAAGCAAAGGCAATTGTGAGAAGAAGAGTTAGAGAAGCAATGCATGAAGAATATGCTGGGGGTTTTGATTACCAACTAGAAATTTTGAGGAGCAATCCAGGTAGCACTGTTGTAGTAGTGCTAAATCCAAAAGAAATTGCACCTGTTTTTCAGAGATTATATGTGTGTTTCCATGCCTGCAAAAGAGGTTTCATAGAAGATTGCAGAAAAGTTGTAGGATTGGATGGTTGCTTCTTTAAAGGAGCCCAGTGTGGAGAACTATTGTGTGCTCTTGGGAGAGATGCCAATGGGCAAATTTATCCAATAGCCTGGGCTGCAGTAGAGGTTGAGAACAAAGACTCCTGGTTCTGGTTTATGGCTCTACTAAACAAAGACTTGGAGATTGCAAACCAAGGAGAAGGGTGGGTCTTCATATCAGATCAACAAAAAGGCCTCATCAATGTTGTGTCAAAGGTTGTCCCAAATGCTGAGCATAGGAATTGTGCTAGGCATATCTATGCTAATTGGAAGAAAAAGCATAGAGATCAAGCACATCAAAAAAGATTTTGGGCTTGTGCAAAATCTTCAAACAGGATACACTTCAACTTGAACAGGGCCAAACTTGCTCAACTCACACCAGATGGAGCAACAGACATGATGCAATCTGTGCCAGAACATTGGTGTAGAGCTTGGTTCAAAGAAGGTTCATGTTGTGATTCTGTGGATAATAACATGTGTGAGAGCTTTAACAATTGGATAGTAGAGTACAGAGGGCTGCCTATTATCAGCATGTTTGAAGCAATTAGAGCAAAGGTCACTGTAAGAATTCAAATAAACAGAGCAATGCCTGCAAAATGGAATGGAACAATTTTTCCTAAAAAATGAAAAAGGCCAACAAGCTGATACAGCTTATTGAGAGATGTGAGACAATATGGATTGGAAAAGATGGATATGAGGTGAAACTAGGGCAGCATGGTTTCAAAGTTGACATGCAGGCTAAAACATGTTCATGTAGATATTGGCAACTGTCTGGAATTCCATGTGTTCATGCTCTTGTAGCCTCTCAATGTGGTCTTGATGCCATTGTTTCACTCATTGCAAGCTGATACACAATTGAAGCTTACAACAGGACTTATGAGCATTGCTTGATGCCAATGGAGGGCATGCCTAGCTGGCCCATGTCTGACATGCCAAGGCCAGCAATTCCAAGCTATGTGCAAATGCCTGGGAGACCTAGGACCGAGAGAAGAAGAGGTGCAAATGAGCCTCCAAAACATCCACACAATCTTTCAAAAATTGGAACAAAAATTAAGTGCAGTCTGTGTGGAAATCCTGGGCACAACATGAGGAAATGCAATGCTAACCCCAACAAGGGAAAGTACAAGAATAAGAAGAGGAAAAAATAAAAAAAAGTGTGTAATGATTCCTATTTGTTTTGTACTTGAGAAATTTTAGCAATGTGCAACACCTAACAACTATTTCTTCTGTTTGTTATGTAGGAAAATCCTCCAAGGACATCTCAAAGAGTAGCAAAAGAAACTGCTACAGCCCAGTCTTCATAGCAGGCTACAAGGGGGAGGCCAAAATCTTCACAGCAGGCATCTCAACATCACAACAAGCTACAGCAAGTAGAGCCCAGTCTTCACAGCAAGCTACAGGAGGGGGAGGCCAGTCTTCACAGAAGCCTAGAAGGGGAAGGCCTCCAAAACAAGCAGACAGAGCACCTGGTGCTAGTTCTAGTCAAAGCAGAAGGAAATCTAGAAGGATTAGCATGTTTGATGAACTGGGGGGTTAAGCAGGAACATCTCTATTGTTTCTAGCCTTCAAACTGTTAGTAGGTTGCAGAATGTGTTTGATGAACTTGTGTTAAGTTGCAGAATGTGTGTTAAGTTGCAGAATGTTACTATTAAGTTGCAGAATGATTTAAGTTGCTGGTGGTGTACTGTTTACTATGTTCCAGCAACTTGGCTCAAATATGTTCTCTTTTGGCACAAACAAAGAAGATCACAGTTTTCTTGCATATTTGGCATAAATATTTGGCCACAACACATCAAACTTGCATATTTGGCTAGACAAGATAGTCTAACAACCATTTGGCACAAAGATTTGGCACATTCACCACAACAACCAGCACAATGTAGAACTTAACACGCAGTACAACACTACAAATTCTTGACACATAGTACAACAGACCAAGTGCCAAGCTCAAACTGCTCCAGCACCATCAGTGCCATAGATCTTGCCTAGCACCGTCTTGAAGATATGCTTGCGAGTCAGGTCCTCGTCTTCTCCTGGCAGCCACTCATCAGGCAGTCCCTCGGCAAGCAGAGGACCACGATCGACAACCTTCATGTGAAAAATGACAGAATACAGTAAGGTGTTCTTCCTCGGCGACGACGGTCCATAGTCACCCAATTCAAATTGTGTTGCTTCATACTCATCCATGGACTCGGGTGGCTTGTTTATCAGCTTCGGCTCAGGTATCTCCAATGTCACCACCTTGCCAACAAAGAAAGGGTCACACAGCCAAGCCATTACCTCGAGCTCACGGCGGCTTGCCGGTGGCAGGATCTCGATCAGCTTGCCACCCAGCTGCTTCAGAACATCTTTCACCGCCGTCGTCGTCCAGGCCTGGTTAGGGAGGCCTTCAAAGCCGAGCTTGCTCTTGTACTCCAGAGCACCTGGCTGAGCACGAACCATTCTGCTCCAACGTGAAAACTGAATCCAACGCCCGCAACACTTGATCTTCATTGACCACAGAAGCACATCAGGGCACGTGACCTCGATGACCACCTCCGACGGCACCAACCCGCAACGCTGCTGCAAGGTCGCCAGCATGGCTGCCGGCATCACTCTCTGCTTGCCATCTCCGACCGCAATCGCTAGAAGCACGTACCTACCAAGTTGCAGCTACAACGCATCCATGGCCGGAGTGCACGAGATCAACACATGGCTCTCCTCTCGACGGAGCTCCGGATCTCCTCGCAGCCACACCTCCTGCGGGAACCGCCGGTTCAGCAAGCTACGACTCGCGTTGGCTGCTACGACGACCGGTGCCGCGCCTCCACCGCCGGTGGCGCTCACGCCATCTAGAGACACGGTGTTGGAGCTCGTGTTGCCGCCACCCATGGAGAATAAGGATAGGGATTTGGAATGAGAGGTGGGGAATTCCTGATCCAAATCACAACAGGACAGGAGCTCTATAACAGTCCAGCCCGACAAGTAGGCCCCACCCCGGTCCAGACCACAACAGCCGGCGAATACCACCGTTGACCACCGCCACGTCAGCTCCGGGTCGAGACAAACCACCGAGGGTTTTTTTTGTCTGGTATGGGTTTGATCAGGGGGTGAAAGAGGCAGCAAAATAGCTCAGGGGGTGATGCGAACCACCCACTTTGTTCAAGGGAGGAAAATGGACTTTTTTCCCGTTGTAATTGTCAAGAAACTAAGAAGTGTAGTTTTTACACTCAATAATCAAACACCTCTTTTTAGTGCAATCTTGCACGTCCTACATAGCCAGTCATTCAAATATCGTTCAATTTACATCCGTCCACAAGCGTTATCAATATTTTTTGATAATTGGTCAGACGGTATTCCAAATAGTTTCAAAACATTATTAAGGATGGGAGCATATGCCTTATTATGGTTGATTTGGCTATGTAGTAATAATTTGGTTTTTAATAGCATAAACTCTTCTCCTTTGCAATTTATTTTCCATTGTACGCCCATGTTTCGTTTGTAGTCTACGCCTCAAATGTGGTACCAACCGTTGTTCAAAATGGCGTGTACACGGTTGGAGGGGGTGGTCAATGAGGTTTTTACCCAATATTGGTGGAATCTCCATGTCCACCACCTTCGTCAACATAGTCATGGTGTCAGTTTTGTATGACTACTATTTCCGATATGATGGTTTCTCGTTTATTTATTTATTTTATCAAACTTTTGGTGTTTGGTTGTATGCATCTTGGTTATGCAAAGGCCAGATGATACTTATTATGCTTTATATCCACTTATGTTATAGTTCGAGTCAATAAAAACATGCTTCATCAAAAAATAGTTGCAAGCACCACCCCCTCCCCCCATAGGTAACAACATCAGGATGTCATTGTCGTGGTCGGCTCGGGCAAAAGGTTGGAGTGGGGATCTCGCCCGGACTATGACAGAAGCACCAACAGTTGCATGCCGGAGGTGCAAGGCCGCGCCATAACAGCTGCCAGGTATTTTTTTCGATAGATCCCTTAATAGGGTACTCTAGCTAGATGAGTAGATATGAGAGGAAACAAGAGAGGGTACGTATACGCACATTCGGGTCCTCATGATCGAGGTAAAACCCTGCCTTCTGCTCATTTGTATTCATTGAGTATGTGGGTGTACAATGGTAATCGAGGGTTTTAGTACCAACTCTATGATTCGTGTTCTATCGACTAGACTAGCCCTGGCTTATATGGGTAGCGTAGGGTTACATGATCATAGTCACTTAAGGTTATAGAGGAATCCTTGTGGACATCGGCTTTCTTGTCGTGGACTCTAGGTCTTCCAGGCCCTTCTCTATATTAGGCCAAGAGGATGGGATGATTGCCCAGGCATAAACCGAGTTAGGAGGCCTCGGGCAATCACAACTGAACAACTATCTCGACGCGAATCCAATGACTCGTAATCTGTCTAATCTTTTTTGGCCAACGGGTAGCGTTGTCCTTCGGGTTTAGATCTTCCTGGGCCTATAGGGCACTAGCACATATGGGATGACAAATTAAGGATCACTTAAGAGCATCTACATCCGGAACTTGCAAATCCGGCCCCTCAAACGCCCGCGGACACTGACCGGACACTCCCTAAATCCACGCCTCCACATCCACGTATCTAGATCTGGCATCCTATATCCATACATATGCATGCAACGTAATACGTAGATCAACAAAGCTAAAGATCGACAGCAAACGGACATATAAACCAGGCATGATTCAGATAGACATCACCAAAAGATCACCAAACTGACATAGTTCAAAGATCTGTAGTTCAAAGATCCGACACATTCTAATAACTTATACTAAATAATTGCATACTAATGAGAGGGCGAGCTTCACCACTTCCTTGTCGGCCCTTTCCCATTTCGGTCTTCGACGCTGTTGTAGGCGTCCGTAGCAGGAGGTGGGTCGACGTCAGAGCCAGACCCGTCATCATCGAAGGAGGAGTCGAAAATGACAATGAAGCCTTGCGAGCGTCGGACGATGCAGTCTTGCTTCCGCTTTATATTGGCCACCCTCGCCGCCTCCGCCGCTGCCAACACAGCAT
The DNA here is from genome assembly GCA_022496015.1 of Hordeum marinum. Taxonomy (NCBI): domain Eukaryota; kingdom Viridiplantae; phylum Streptophyta; class Magnoliopsida; order Poales; family Poaceae; genus Hordeum; species Hordeum marinum. The sequence goes on from CM039675.1 coordinate 379,568,348, forward strand.
CCCGCTCGGATTGCTCAATGTCGAGTTTGGGGTTCTTGGCATTGATCCGACGGAGCCACCAGGCGTCCGTCTCCGTTATGGTCAGTGATCGACGGTACACCCACTGGAGGAGACGGTCCTCCTCGTTGGGCACGGGCATCACGCGGCGACGTCGAGAGGACTGCCCAACCACGTTGGATCCGCCCGCCCTCTCCCATGTCCTCTGCCTCTTGCGGTGGGCAAGCGAAGCAGACTGCGCAGGCCTCACGGATCTGCGCCCGGGGTGGGAAGGGCCGGTGTCGGCACTGTGGCAACGGGCAATAGGCAGCATTGCACCGGACATGAAGATGTCGCCTGTATCGACCCGCGAGCGCTTGAGCGCAATACGAAGCGCCAGCTCCTCCTCGTCAACCTCTCTGCTGTCGGAGTGACTGCCGGTGCTGGACATGATCGCCGACGCGCTGGATTGGGGAAAGTGGAGCATTGGGGAAGCGGAGCAGAAGGGAGTGAACTGAGCTAGGGTTTATGCCGGACAGGGATTTTTGTGGGGTCAGGGCCCGCCAAAGGTGGACCGGGCTGACATGACGGGCGTGTCCGGGCAAGCCCGGGCCGCCTCATATTTGGGCTAGATATGAGGGGTGCCAGTCAGTCCGATAATTTGAGGCCCGTTTGAGGGGTTTGGTTGGGTCGCATTTTTGTGACCGGTCAGTGACCGGACGGCCTACCCGGACTTTTGAGACGGGTATGAGGGGTCCGACTGTAGATGTTCTAAGAATACAAGAAGAGTATATTAGGCATCTGAGATTCCCTCAGCAGAAGGCCGAGAGAACGTGCGAATAGTGGGAGGGTGGCGAACATTGCAATATCGGGAGGGAGGCTATATTTTGTGTTTTGACCCTTGTTTGTAAGTTGATCCAGGTCCTATCCTAGTTTGTAAAAAAATTGAGATTTGACCCTTTTCCTATCTTCAGGGTCCATGACGCTAGGGTATAACAGCCTACCGCCAAGGATCCTGGCGGTAGGGTTGCGCGCCCAACCGCAAATTTTTCTTAAGTATTGGACATAGTACATGTTCACACCTATCGCGGGGCATCTTGGCGATGCGGTTATACAGGCTACCGCTAGCATGTTTGGTGGTAGGGATCCGTGATGTTGATGTGGATAAATTTCCTACCGCCAAGGACCTCAGCGGTGGGTTGTTATACCCTACCGACAAGGACCCTGATGGTAAAAAAATGATCAGATCGTTAGAGTTGTGTCGAATATAGTGTACAAGGTAGATTATAGTTGGACTTGTAGTTGTATTGTGTTTAGATAGGATATGAGTCATGTCCTAATAGGACACTTATAGTGTACAAGGTAGATTATAGTTGGACTTGTAGTTGTATTGTGTTTAGATAGGATATGAGTCATGTCCTAATAGGACACTTGTATCCTTGACCTCTCATATATAGCGAGGCTAGACACACGATGTAAGATATGCCAACATAATAGCGTAGGAGCGCAGGCGGAGCCGGCGGCATGTGTCGGTGCCCAGGGCGGCTAGGGTGCGGCATTATGACGGTGTCACGGAAAGGAGCGTTCATAGTCATGCCCCGAGGATATAGCCATGTCGATGAACCTCGTTAACAAATTTCAGTCTCGTACTCGTGTGATTGCTTGGTCCTCGATTGATTAATGGAATGCTTCGAATTTATTTTAACAAATGGTATGAGGCGGCTACGGCTACGTTGATTTAGAGGAAGGAGCAGAATAGTTCGTGGATCTGTCGAGTTGGTCGTGGATGGCGATAAGAAAATCGATGGTGCGGCGAGACGTCTGCTCATGTAGCGATCGGGCGAGCAGCAGAATCAGGGACACAGCAGCAGCAAGAAACACCTGAAGCGCCGGGCAGCGGACAGATCGAATCAGAAGCGGCGGTGGCACGCGCATGCAACGCGTGTGGAGCAGCTTATCGAGAGGTCATAAGGCGGCGACGTGGCGTGTTCGAGCAGGGCTTGCTTCGGTTCAGGCAGGGACATGAGATTTGTTTTGGAAAACAAAAGGAGGAACCGAGTCCCATGAGGAGACGTGATCTCCTGGTTTCCTAGCCGGGCAGCTGCAGACGTACACGCGCATGCTGAAAGCAGCAGCGGCTGTAGGGGAGACAAAGACACAAGGCGACAGATTGTTTTGAGCGAAAAGGAAATTCAGCAAGGGATATGTTCATCAGGAATGCAAGGGTTTGACAAAGCAATTAGCCAGCGTTGGAGGTTGTGCAAGACAGATCACGTGGAGGCCAAATTTTTTGTGGGATTTACTACTAATGCACGGAGACGAGACCACGTTAGGTTTTGCTGGTGTAATTTGGCGTCATGGATAGCTCAGATATTTTTCACAGATCAGTTAATCATGACGTCAATGGGTACCAGTGTTGAGGTGAAGAACTTTAATGGAACTGAAAAAACCTTGGGTTATGACAGATATGGGTGAAAGATTGTCTGCATAACAAAGATGTTTGAAGGCATTGCGAAAAGTCATGCCAGCTAAGATGAAATTATCATGTGATGGATGTATTCGCGGAAGACGATTTGCGAGCCTTGAGCGTGTCATGCAGTCGGACAACGGATGGGTCAGACTGGACAGTCTGACGGGTCGACGCAAGTCGGTTGGTATAGAAGACGGTGCTGGGATCGGCGACGACGACATAGGAGCGTGATGCTGATGGTGACCGATTTCTGGGTGTGAAAACACGTGGCACAAGCCCGAGGCTTGTGTGGCTTCGAGAAGACTATGGCGCGGGGTTGATTCAAGAAGGCGTACGCATGTGAACTTGAAGTCGACGGGGCACAAGGTGGACTAATCATCTACCATGGAGTCATGTTGAAGGTGGAGCTGGATTGAGGGGTTACGGTGTAAGGATCCGGAGATCGCAACCTATTCAGCAGGAGGGGGGGAGTGAGTGACATGTAGTTCGAACTAGAGCCCAGTGGTCTGATGGAAACGTGAAACTCGTTATCGGTCGGTGATGATCGGTGGTATCTGCAGTGGGGGTTGAGTGGTATGGGTTCGCGACCCTTGAGACTCCACCGGGACAGTGGAGGCTCGACGCGGTAATAGCGGCGAGGCGTGCGGTACGCACGGGACATGGAGACGGGCCATGGCTCTGGTGGTCATACATGTGGTGAGACGACTGCGAATTTGACTCGGAATGACTACAAGCAACGACGAAATTCCTTCAGGTTTCAGACGGGCGGTCAAGAAAGAGCGATGATGTTGAGTTCACGTAACTCTTATGTGTGACACCCAATATGTGAGTTTGTTCACTTTCACGCAGGTCAGTGATCGGTGTGTAATGGCGATGAACGGGTACTCTGGAAGTTGGGAGCACAATCTAGAGTAATGTGAAACTTAATTTTGTTCGAGCGTTGACTGTGGTCAAGAAAAGAAGGGACTACAAGTTGCAGGTGAAGTTATATGAAGTCTTTGGAGTAACAGTGATGCTCATAGATAAGCTCAAGTCCAATGTACATGGAAGTTTGACGTATTGACGAATTCAAGGTGGTGAAGAATATTCGTCAATGTGAAGTTTGTTAGAGTTATGCCGAATATAATGTACAAGGTAGGTTACAGTTGGACTTGTAGTTGTATTGTGTTTAGATAGGATATGAGTCGTGTCCTAATAGGACACTTGTATCCTTGACCTCTCATATATAGCGAGGTTAAACACACGATGTAATCTATGCCAACATAATAGCACAGGAGCGCAGGTGGGGCTTATGGCATGTGCTGGTGTCCAGGGCGGCCAGGGTGTGATATTGTGACAGTGTCATGGGAGGAGTGTCCGTAGTCATGTCCTGAGGATATAGCCATATCGGTGAACCTCGTTAACAAATCTTGATGTCGTGCTCGTGTGATTGCTTGGTCCTCGATTGATCAACGAAATACCTCGGATTTATCCTAATACAGATCACAATTTTTTTACAAACTAAGATCAAATCTAAATCAACTTTTAGAAAAAAATCAAAACACGAAATTTTGGCTCGGAAGAACCTCACGGGCTCAGCCCAGCTCAAGCTGTCGTTGTTGAATCGGTTGGGGAAATACCACAACATATTCTCAACTTTTTTGTACGCCATGCGATCTTTATCAGCATCTTTTGTCTGGCTAAAATACGTACCATTATCCGTTCGAAGCTATGCAGCGAGCTAGCAATGGTAAGTGGGAGCGGCCCCCTCTCGCAAAGCAGATTGCATCCATGATCAGCGCAGTAAAGCTGGTTGCCCACAATTGAATACTGCAAAAGAAAGTTCACGCGGCGCTTTCATTTCACAAAAGTGAGCACACTGATCTCTCTTTTGAGCTCGGGTTCTTCCCTCAGACCTTCACACGCGACGAAATCATCACAGTATCTCTTTTTGGCAGGAATCATCGCTGCATCTAATTTAATTTGGTGCGGCTAATTGGGTTTGATTAATACTTTAATTAAGAGCATCTTAAAGCCGTGACGCACGGCATCTCATATGCTTGTCTATGTTTATGAACCAGATACCAAGAGCAACTCCAACCGTCCGACCCAAACGGATGAGCGTTTTGTTCGCGTTTTGTTCATTTAGACCGGCATGTCCGTCTTTTTTTATAAATGAGTCGGTCATGCGTTCAACGCGTCGATTCATTTTTCGTCTGCGCGGAAAGCTTGCGAGTCAAGTTTTGATCACTTCAATAAAAATATCACAGAAACTAAATTTTATTTCTAGATTAAACGTTCAATACAAAACATTACATAGTTTGAGAAGTATAAACAAATATCTCGTAGTTTAACATTAAATTGTCTTAAATACATTTAAAAGAAAAGGTTGGCGATACATCTACTGGTCGTCGACATGCATTCACATATGCTCAACCAAATCATTTTGCAGTTGCATGTGAGTATTCCAATTCCGCATCTTATGATGAAACTCAATGCACTCTGCAAAAGTTGCCCCTCCTCCACGATCACGCATAAAATTGTCACCCTGAAACTCAAATCCTTAATCACAGAGACGTTCTGCGCGCTCATCCTCTACGATCATGTTGTGCATGATCACACAAGCTATCATCACCTCCCATAACTTTTTGGTGCTTCAAGTTCTCCCAAGATACCGAATGATGGCCCATCAAAACAGAAGAACGCCAAAGGCATGCTTTACATCTTTTCTAACACTCTCTTGCTCTTGGGCAAATGTCTTTCTCTTCTCTCCTACAGGATTGAAGATTGTCTTCACAAGAGCAGGCCACTGTAGATAGATGTCGTTAGCTAGATAGTATCCATTGATGTATTGGTGGCCATTGATCTCAACATTGACCTCTGGGCAATTTCCTTATGCCATCCTAGCAAACACCGGAGATCGCTGGAGCACATTGATATTCTTGTGAGATCCGGCCATGCCGAAGAAAGCGTGCCAAATACAAAGATCTAGGGAAGCCACGGCCTCAAGTATGACAATGCAAGCTTGGGCATGGCCCTTATACCGCCCTTGCCAAGCAGAATGACAGTTTTTCCATTTCCATTGCATACAATCTATACTACCAAGCATCCCCAGGAACCCCCTACTGGCATTCATCGACAACAACTATGTTGTATCGGCATTTGTTGGCTCTCTCAAGTATTTCGGACCAAACACAGCTATGACAGCCCTGCAGAATCTATATATGGACTCCAGGCAGGTGGACTCACTCATCTGGACATACTCATCAATGAGATCGTCGAGGACTCCATATGCAAGCATTTGAATGACAGCAATGCATTTCTAATAAGAGGAGAAGCCAATCTTTCCAAGGGCATCCGGCTTGCACTCGAAATACTTATCATACGCAACCACCCTCTCTCGAATACGATTGAAAACATGTCTAGCCATTCGAAAACGGCAACGAAACAGTTGATGTTTGAAGAGAGGACTTCAGGTATCGAAGTAGTCTTTTCAGAGTAGGAAATGGCCACTCTCCCGGTTGAGATTCAGTGCTGGTGTCTGGCCCGATATGGAGCCCCTAAACTACGGCCGCTCCATATTTACGTGGTCATTGAAGACTAACGCAACCGCCACCATCTCCTCATCGTCGGATGAAAAATCATATGAATCCAAAATAACATTGTAGAAAAATACTCATCACCGGAGTCCATTGGTACCTTGGGCAAAGCGTCCAACACCTTGCGGGCGTTTGTGGAAGACTCCGCCCAGAGAGGAGCCTGAGGAACTGGCGGAGCTGTGTGGCGGCGGCAGGTGAGGAGGGTGTGTACAAGGGCGGATGGCCGGCAACAACGGCGGAAGTGGACAGATGGGCCTCAAATGCTCGGGCTGACCGGCAACCCTCATATCCATCTCAAATATGGGGTATGGGGGCGCCCGAGCATGTCCGCCATGTCAGACTAATGAACCAGTCCTGTTGGGGATATGACCCGCCCCGAAGGCTCCGGGTCATGTTGCTGGCTCGTGAGCCGGCCCAAAGGTGAGCCGTAAGACTGGTGGCCCAGGGAGATAGGCGGCTCAAGGTGTGGGCCATACAACGGCCTGGACGGAGAAGACTCGGGCGTGCAAGCCGACTCGCAGACGGCTTGGACAGGAAGATAGAGAGAGACTCGGTTAGCAATTGTAACGAACCGGTGGTCCTGACCTCTTATATAAAGGCAAACCCGGGGCGATTTAGAGGACAGGCAATCGAGAACTAGGCCAAGCTTTTAGCTCCTTGTAATCGATACGCAAGCAATACAAACACAAGCAGGACGTAGGCTATTACCTCGATTCGAGGGGCCGAACCTGGGTAAATCCGTGTCTTTCGTCCCGACTAACCCCTTTGAGTCCACCCCATTAGCGATGGCCTCGAACCTAAGTCCGTTCACCCGGACATCTGCCGTGATAAAACCACGACAAGTCTCATACTGAATCGCCTAGAAATCCGGCGGTCGGATGGACATCTCCTTGACGTGGCTTGAGTCTGCGTCGGTATTTCCCCAAATAGAAAGGGATGATGCAGCACAACTATGGTAAGTATTTCCCTCATTTATGAAACCAAGGTTATTGAACCAGTAGGATAACCAAGCAAAACTATGTAAACGGTACCTGCACACAAAGAACAAATACTTGCAATCCGACGCGTAAGAGAGGTTGTCAATCTCTCCACGGTAAAAGATAGAATGGTTTGCATGAGATTGGATAAATAGATCGCAAAAGAGCACAAAATAAAAGATACAAATAAAAATTGCAGCAAGGTATTTTTCAGGTTTTTGGAATAATAGGTCTCAAAGCAAATGCGGAAAATGATAGATCGGAAAGCAATATATTAAAAGGATAGACCCAGGGGTCGTAGATTACACTAGTGGCTTCTCTCAAGAAAAAAAACACGGTGGGTAAACAGATTATTGTTGGGCAATTGATAGTAGATCAAATAATCATGACGATATCCAAGGCAATGATCATTATATAGGCATCACGTCCAATATTAGTAGACCAAAACGATTATGTATCTACTACTATTACTCCACACATCGACCGCTATCCATCATGCATCTAATGTATTAGGTTCATGGAGAAACGGAGTAATACAATAAGAATGATGACATGATGTAGACAAGATCTATTCATGTAGGAATGTATCCCATCTTGTTATCCTTAGTAGCAACGATACATGCGTGTCTCCCTGTCCCTTCTGTCACTGGGAGAGGACACCGCAAGATCGAACCCATCACAAAGCACCTCTTCCCATGGCAAGAAAAATCGATCTAGTTGGCCTAACTAAACCAAAGATTCGAAGAAGAAATACAAGGCTATAAATAATCATGCATATAAGAGATCAAAGAATACTCAAATAATATTCATGGATATAAACTGATCATTAACTCAAACTTCATCGGATCCCAACAAACACACCGCAAAAAGTCATGGCATCAAATAGATCTCCAAGAGACCATTGTATTGAGAATAAAAAGAGAGAGAAGAAGCCATCTAGCTACGGCCTACGGACTCGTAGGTTAATGGTGGACTACTCACGCATCATTAGAGAGGCACCCATGAAGACGATGCATCCCTCCGTGATGGTGTTAGATTGGATCTCGTGATTCTGAAACTTGCTCGGCTAGAATTGTGTTTTGTCAACTCCCCTAGGGTTTTTGGAATTTCTGAGGATTTATAGAGCTAAGAAGCGGTGGAGGAGGCTCCCGTGGGCCCCACAACCCACCAGGGCACGCCTGGGGCCTCTAGCGCTCCCTGGTGTCTTGTGGGCTCCACGGGCCTCCCCCTAGGTGCTTCCATGGCTCCCAAGTTGTCTTCTGGTCCCAAAAAAAATCTCCAAAAAGTTTCGTGGTAGTTGGGCTTTGTTTGGTACTAATATTCTGCGATGTTAAAAACAAGCAAAAATAGCAACTGGCACTAGGCACCATGTCAATAGGTTAGTCCCAAAAAATGATATAAATTTGCTATAAAATGATTATAAAACATCCAAGAATGATGATATAACAGCATGGAACAATAAAAAATTATAGATACGTTGGAGACGTATCAGCATCCCCAAGCTTAATTACTGCTTGTCCTCGAGTAGGTAAATGATAAAAACATAATTTCGATGTGGAATGCTGCCTAACATGGTCATCGCATATTCTTTTCTTTTGTAGCATGGACATTTCGACTTTTAGATGGTACAAAGCAATAGTCTAGTTTTTACATGAAGACTTCAATACTCAAGCATACCAACAGGCAACCATGTCTTTCAAAATATCAACACTAAAGAAAGTTATCCCTGGCCCATCATGCTCAATCATTGATCCCTTCATGAAACAGACTCAAATATTAGCTACACCTAATGCACAAGTATGATTATAGTGCCCCTAGTTGGTGCTTTATAAGAGAAGATGGAGACTCAAATAAAAGTAAAAATTGCATAATGTAAATAGATAGGCCCTTCGCAAAGGGAAGTAGGGATCTGTAGAGGTGCTAGAGCTCAAAGCTTAAATTGAGAGAGAGGAATATTTTGGGTGGCATGCCTTTCCTGTTAACGAAAACGATCGAGAATTTTCAATCCCTTTCCATGCTAGATATATCATAAGAGGTTCCCAAACAGAAAATAAAGTTTATTCCGTTTTCCACCATTCTTTCACAATCCATGGCTAGTCGTATCCACGGGTACCATCCATACCAACACTTTCCAAGGAATTTATTATTTCACAACATAAAGTAAAAATCATTTCAGGACTGCGCATCCCTATTACCGTCGTACTCTCGTGCAATGACAAGTGAAGAAACACTCATCTTGAGAATAACACATCTAGCATGGAAAAATGTTGGTCACCCCCTTCCGCTTCATGAGCGGCATGAGCACACACAAAGGAAATTCATTTTGAAAATTAGAGATGGCACATACAAATTTGCTTGGAACGACATGGAAATACTGCATATAGGTAGGTATGGTGGACTCATATGGCAAAACGGGGTCTAAAGTTTTTGGATGCACAAGTAGTATTTCTACTTAGTACAAGTGGAGGCTAGGAAATAGATTGAGAAGCAACCAACCAAGAAACAAAAATTCTCATAAATGGGCATTAAGCATAACTAACACCGAATAATGCAACATAAGTAGGATGTAATTTCATTGCATGACTATTGACTTTCGTTCTTCCATAGGGAATCACAAACCTTAACACCAATATTCTTGCTAAAGCAAAATTACTCACCAACATGACTCACATATTACTATCATCATGTCTCAAAACTATTACAAGGAATCAAGTTTAATTTGTCCAATGATCTTCATGTAAGTTCTTATTATATCCCTCTTTAATATCTATCACTTTGGGACTAGTTTCATATATTTCCACTGCTTTTGACAAGCCCAAATAAATTTAAGTGAAGAACATGAGCATAAAAATTTCATCTCTCAAAATAATATAAGTGAAGCATGAGAGAATTTCTTCAAAATTTACTAACTCTCAAATTAGTCTAAGTGAAGCATGAGAGTATTTGTTCAAAAATTTAAAGCACACCGTGCTCAAAAAGATACAAGTGAAGCACTAGAGCAATTCCATAGCTCAACAAATTTAAGTGAAGCATATAGAGCAATCCTAACAAATCATAACATAACTTTGGCTCTCTCAAATAGGTGTGTCCAGCAAGGATACTTGTGGCAAAATAAAAAGCAAATCAATCAAAGTCTAATATAATACAAGACGCTCAGGCTAAAACTCATGATATGTGACAAATAAAATATAGCTCCAAGTAAAATATTGATGGTTGTTAGAAGAAAGAGGGGATGTCACTTGGGGCATCCCCAAGCTTAGTTGCTTGTTTCTCCATGAATATTATCTTGGGGTGCCATAGCATCCCCAAGCTTAGGCTCTTAGCACTCATTATTCCTTCATCCATCTTGATCTCACCCAAAACTTGAAAACTTCAATCACACAAAACTTAACAAAACCTTCGTGAGATCCGTTAGTATAATAAAGCAAATCACCACTCTAAGTACTGTTGAAAACCCATTCATATTTTATTATTTTATTATATCTACTGTATTCTAACTTTACCATGGCCTATACTCTCCAATACAAACCATAGATTCATCAAAATAAGCACACAATGCAACAAAAACAGAAGTTGTCAAAAACAAAATAGTTTGTAGTAATTTGTACTCTAACCATAATTTTGTAACTCAAAAATTAGGAAAAATTAGGGAAACGTCCGAAATTTGTATATAAATCTTGCGTAAAAAATTCAGAATTTTTCGTAGCTTCTGTGGTTTTTAAAAATCATGCAACTGGACACAAAAAAAATATTTTTCAACAAGATCAAATCAACTATCACCCAACATGATCCCAAAAGCTTTACTTGGAACAAACACTAATTAAAACATAAAAACACGTCCATAAATGAAGCATAATTGTGGAAACACTCAAGAACAAAAAGAAAAAGGCAAAAATAAATTGTATTCATTGGGTTTCCTCCCAACAAGCTCTTTCTTTATAGCCATTAAGATAGCCTTGAGATTTCAATGATGTCCTCATGGAAGATAATAATAGCAACACAAAGAGAGCATCATGAAGCATATGGAAAACACACTCAATTCTAACATACTTCCTATGTATAGGCATTTTGTAAGAAAACTAATTATCAAGGCAAGCAAAAACTAGCATATTGAAGGAAGAAGAAAGAGACAATAGAAATCTCAACATGAAAAGAGGTGATTTAGTATCATGAAAATTTCTACAACCATAATTTCCTCTCTCATAATAATTACGCGTAGGATCATAATCAAATTCAACAATATTGCTATCATAAACAATACTCTGTTTATGATCAACATGCATAAAGTTTTTATCATCTTCCAAAATAGTGGGATTATCATCAACTAAAGTTATGACCTCTCCAAACCCACTTTTATCATAAATTTCATAAGATTGAAGACTCTCCAAATATGTGGGATTATTTTTACCTAAAGTTGACGCTCTCCAAAACCCACTTTTTATACTATTGCAAACATTATTATCAATAATATATACAACATGAGGCTTAAATAAATTTTCAAGATCATAAGAAGCATTATCACCCCAATCATGATCATTGCAATAAGAAGTGGACATGACAAAATTATCATCCCCAAGCCTATAGTTTTGCATATCATTAACATAATTGACATTAATAGAGTTTATAGTAACATCATTGCAATCATGCTTTTCAATCAAGGAGCTATCATGAATCACCTTATAAATTTCTTCTTTCAACACTTCATCAAAAAATTCAGATTCATGATTTTCAAACAAAAATGCATAGACATAATCAAGTGCAATCAACTCACTAGCAATTGGTTCATCATAATTTGGTGTTTTGAAAAGATTAGCAAGTGGATGAGGATCCATATCAATAGATTTTTAGCAAGCGAACATGCAAGCAAATTGGAGGCACATGGCAACAAAAGCAAAGATAGCAAACAAGCAAAAAAGCCAAATGGAAATATTTTCGTATTTTTGTAAAACCTTTTAGAAGTCGGGGAGAGGAAAATGATAGGCAAGTGGAAATAATGGAAATTACACGAAGATGAGATTTTTAATTAGGAACCTGATAGATGTTGATGATGTCTCCCCGGCAACGGCACCAGAAATTCCTTTGACGTGGCTTGAGACTACCTCGGTATTTCCCCAAGAGGAAGGGATGATGCAGCATAGCTACAGTAAGTATTTTCCTCAGTTATGAAACCAAGGTTATCGAACCAGTAGGAGAACCAAGCAACACTATGTAAACGGTACCTGCACACAAAGAAACAAATACTTGCAACCTGACGCGTAAGAGAGGTTGTCAATCTCTCCATGGTAAAAGATAGATTGTTTTGTTTGAGATTGGATAAATAGATCGCAAAAGAACATAAAATAAAAGATGCAAATAAAAATTGCAATGAGGTGTTTTTGGGTTTTTGGAAAAATATATTTGAAAGCAAATGCAGAAAATGATGGATCGGAAAGCAATATATTAAAAGGATAGACCCAGGAGTCGTAGATTTCACTAGTGGCTTCTCTCAAGAAAATAGCACACGGTTGGTAAACAAATTACTATTGAGCAATTGATAGAAGATCAAATAATCATGACGATATCCAAGACAATGATCATTATATAGGCATCACGTCCCAGATTACTATACCGAAACGGTTCTGAAGGTACTAATATTACTCCACACATCGACCGCTATCCAGCATGCATCTAGTATATTAAGTTCATGGAGAAGCGGAGTAATGCAATAAGAATGATGACATGATGTAGACAAGATCTATTCATGTAGGTATGGACCCCATCTTGTTATCCTTAATAGCAACGATACATGTGTGCCTTGCTGCCCCTTCTGTCACTAGGAGAGTACACCGCAAGATCGAACCCATCACAAAGCACCTCTTCCCATGGCAAGAAAAATTGATTTAGTTGGCCTAACTAAACCAAAGATTCAAAGAAGAAATGCAAGGCTATAAATAATCATGCATATAAGAGATCAGAGAAGACTCAAATAGTATTCATGGGTAGAAACTAATCATGAACTCAAACTTCATCCGATCCGAACAAACACACCGCAAAAAGTCATTACATCAAATAGATCTCCAAGATACCATTGTATTGAGAATCAAAAGAGAGAGAGGAAGCCATCTAGTTACTTCCTACGGACCTGTAGGTCTATGGTGGACTACTCATGCATCATCGGAGAGGCACCCATGAAGACGATTCACCCCTCCGAGATAGTGTTAGATTGGATCTCGTGGTTCTGGAACTTGCGGTGGCTGGAATTCTGTTTCATCGACTCCCCTAGGATTTCTAGAAACTTCAACCTGAAAGCTCGAACCCAAATCATAAAAATGCGTCTTCATAGGATACCCCAAGGAAACTATTGGGTATACCTTCTACCTCAGATCCAAAGGCAATATCTTTGTCACCAAGAATGGATCCTTTCTATAGAAAGAGTTTCTCTCAAAAGAAGTAAGTGGGAGGAAAGTACAACTTGATGAGGTAATTGTACCCCCTCTCAAACCGGAAAGTAGCGCAGCGCAGGAGAATGTTTCTGTGGTGCCTGCACCGACTAGAGAGGAAGTTAATGATGATGATCATGAAACTTCTGATCAAGTTACTACTAAACTTCATAGGTACACGAGGACACGTTCCACACCAGAGTGGTACGGCAACCCTGTCCTAGAAATCATGTTTTTAGACAATGGTGAACCCTCGAACTATGAAGAAGCCATGGCGGGCCCAGATTCCAACAAATGGCTTGAAGCCATGAAATCCGAGATAGGATCCATGTATGAGAACAAAGTATGGACTTTGGTGGACTTGCCCGATGATCGGCAAGCCATAGAAAATAAATGGATCTTTAAGAAAACGACTGACGCGGACGGTAATGTGACCGTGTATAAGGATCGGCTTGTCGCTAAGGGTTATCGACAAGTTCAAGGAGTTGACTACGATGAGACCTTCTCACCCTAGCAATGCTGAAGTCCGTCCAAATCATGTTAGCGATTGCTGCATTTTATGACTATGAGATCTGGCAAATGGACGTCAAAACGGTATTCCTTATCGGTTTCCTTAAGGAAGAATTGTATATGATGCAACTGGAAGGTTTTGTCGATCCTAAGAATGCTGACAAGGTATGCAAGCTCCAGCGCTCCATCTATGGGCTGGTGCAAGCATCTCGGAGTTGGAACATTCTCTTCGATGAGGTGATCAAAGAGTTTGGGTTTATACAGACTTATGGAGAGGCCTGTATTTACAAGAAAGTGAGTGGGACCTGTGTAGCATTTCTCATTTTATATGTGGATGACATATTGTTGATGGGAAATGATATAGAACTTTTGGAAAGCATAAAGGCCTACTTGAATAAGTGTTTTTTCAATGAAGGACCTTGGAGAAGCTGCTTACATATTAGGCATCAAGATATATAGAGGTAGACCGAGACGCCTCATTGGTCTTTCACAAAGCACACATACCTTGACAAGATATTGAAGAAGTTCAATATGGATCAATCCAACAAGGGGTCCTTGCTTGTATTGCAAGGTGTGAGATTGAGCATAGCTCAATGCCCGACCTGGCAGAAGATAGAGAAAAGATGAGTGTCATCCCCTATGCCTCAGCCATAGGCTCTATTATGTATGCCATGTTGTGTACCAAACCTGATGTGAACCTTTCCATAAGTTTGGTAGGGAGGTACCAAAGTGATCCCGGAATGGAACATTGTACAACGGTCAAGAATATCCTTAAGTACCTGAAAAGGACTAAGGATATGATTCTCGTTTATGGAGGTGCCGAAGAGCTCGTCGTAAAGGGTTACGTTGATGCTAGCTTTGACACAGATCCGGATGACTCCAAGTCACAAACCGGATACGTGTATATTTTGAATGGTCAGGCAGTCAGTTGGTGCAGTTGCAAGAAAAGCGTCGTGGCGGCATCTACGTGTGAAGCAGAGTACATAGCTGCTTCGGAAGCAGCACAGGAAGGAGTCTGGATGAAGGAGTTCATCACCGACCTAGGAGTGTGTTGGGAGACGTAGTAGTAAATCAAAAAAATTCCTACGATCACCAAGATCTATCCAAGGAGAAACCAGCAGCGAGTGGGGAGAGATTACATGTTCATACCTTTGAAGATCGCTAAGCGGAAGCTTACAAGAACGCGGTTGGTGGAGTCGTACTCGCAGCGATTCAGATCGCGGTGGATTCCGATCTCAGCGACGAACAACGGCGCCTCCGTGTTCAACACATGTGCAGTCTGATGATGTCTCCTACGCCTTGATCCAGCAAGGAGGAAGGAGAGGTTGAGGGAGAGCTCCGGCAGCACGACGGCCTGGTGATGGTGGAGCTACGTGAACTCCGGCAGGGCTTCACCAAGCGCTATGGAGAACGAGGAAGAGGAAGGGTAGGGCTACGCCGAGAGAGAGAGAAGTTGTGTCTCAAATCAGCCCAAACCCTTGCATATATATAGGAGGAGGGAGAGGGAGGGTTGCCTTGGCCCCTCCTCCAAGGAGGAGAGCTTCGGCCAAACTAGGGGGAGAGTTCACCTCCCACAAGGGAGGTGGGTCTCCTCCTTTTAAATCCTTTCAGCCCTATCTCTTGATCTCCAGCCGCATGGGCCTTTCTAGAAGGTCTTGGACAGACCAGTAAGGGCTGGCACACCTCCTATAAGGGCCCACAGAAGTCCTATGGTCCTCACACCCCTCTCGGGGGTCCTCCGGCACCCTCCCGGCACTCCCGGTACACTATCGATAAGCCCGAAAACTTTCCGGTGACCAAAATTGGACTTCCTATATATCAATCTTCACCTCCGAACCATTCCGGAGCTCCTTGTGACATCCGGGATCTCATGCGGGACTCCAAAAAACCTTCGGTAATCACGTATACCATTTCCCTATAACCCTAGCGTCATCGAACCTTAAGTGTGTAGACCCTACGGGTTCAGGAGACACATAGACATGACCGAGACACCTCTCCGGTCAATAACCAATAGAGGGATCTGGATACCCATGTCGGCTCCCACATGCTCCACGATGATTACATCGGACGAACCACGATGTCGGGGATTCAATCAATCCCGTATGCAATTCCCTTTGTCTATCGGTATGATACTTGCCCGAGATTCGATCGCCGGTATCTCTATACCTTGTTCAATCTCCTTACCGGCAAGTCTCTTTACTCGTTCTGTAATACATCATCCCGTGGCTAACTCCTTAGTCACATTTAGCTCATTATGATGATGTCTCACCGAGTGGACCCAGAGATACCTCTTCGTCACACGGAGTGACAAATCCCAGTCTTGATTCGTGCCAACCCAACAGACACTTTCGAAGATACCCGTAATGCACCTTTATAGTCACCCAGATACGTTGTGATGTTTGGCACACTCAAAGCATTCCTACGGTATCCGGGAGTTGCACAATCTCATGGTCTAAGGAAACGATACTTGACATTGAAAAGCTTTAGCAGACGAACTACACGATCTTGTGCTATGCTTAGGATTGGGTCTTGTCCATCACATCATTCTCCTAATGATGTGATCCCGTTATCAACGACATCCAATGTCCATGGTCATGAAATCGTGACCATCTATTGATCAATGAGCTAGTCAACTAGAGGCTCACTAGGGACACGTTGTGGTCTATGTATTCACACATGTATTACGGTTTCCGGTTAACACAATTATAGCATGAACAATAGACAATTATCATGAACTAGGAAATACAATAATAACCATTTTATTATTGCCTCTAGGGCATATTTCCAACATTCTCCCACTTGCACTAGAGTCAATAATCTAGTTACATTGTGATGAATCGAACACCCATAGCAATCTGGTGTTGATCATGTTTTGCTCGTGAGAGAGGTTTAGTCAACGGATCTGCGACATTTAGATCCGTATGCACTTTACAAATATCTATATCTCCCTCCTAAATGTAATCACGGATGGAGTTGAAGCGGCGCTTGATGTGTCTTGTCTTCTTGTGAAACCTGGGTTCCTTCGCAAGGGCAATAGCTCCAGCGTTGTCATAGAATAGAGTCATCGGGCCCCTTCTTGGACTGATCCATATTGAACTTCTTCAATATCTTGTCAAGGTATGTGCCTTGTGAAAGACCTATGAGGCGTTTCGATCTATCTCTATAGATCTTGATGCCTGATATGTAAGCAGCTTCTCCATGGTCCTTCATTGAAAAACACTTATTCAAGTAGGCCTTTATGCCTTCCAAAAGTTCTATATCAATTCCCATCAACAATATGTCATCCACATATAATATGAGAAATGCTACAGAGCTCCCACTCACTTTCTTGTAAATACAGGGTTCTCCATAAACCTGTACAAACCCAAACGCTTTAATCACTTCCTTAAAGCGAATGTTCCAACTCCGAGATGCTTGCACCAGCCCATAGTATGGAGCAATGGAGCTTTCATACCTCGTTAGCATCTTTAGTATCCACAAAACCTTCTGGCTGCATCATATACAGTTCTTCCTTGAGGAAGCCATTAAGGAATGCCGTTTTGACGTCCATTTGTCAGATCTCATAATCATAAAATGCGGCAATTGCTAACATGATTTGGACAGACTTCAGCATCTCTACGGGTGATAAAGTCTCATCGTAGTCAACTCCTTGAACTTGTCGATAACCCTTAGCGACAAGCCGAGCCTTATAGACGGTCACATTACCATCCGCGTCAGTCTTCTTCTTAAAGATCCATTTATTTTCAATGGCTCGCTTATCATCAGGCAAGTCCACCAAAGTCCACACTTTGTTCTCATACATGGATCCTATCTCGGATTTCATGGCTTCAAGCCATTTGTTGGAATCCGGGCCCGCCATCGCTTCTTCATAGTTCAAAGGTTCACCGTTGTCTAACAACATGATCTCTAGGACAGGGTTGTCATACCACTCTGGTGCGGAACGTGTCCTAGTGGACCTTCGACATTCAACAGTAACTTGATCTGAAGTTTCATGATCATCATCATTAACTTCCTCTCCAGCCGGTGTAGGCTCCACAGAAACAACTTCCTGTGCTGCGCTACTCTCCGGTTCGAGTGGAGGTAGAATTACCTCATCAAGTGTGTAGACCCTACGGGTTCGGGAGACACGTAGACATGACCGACACACCTCTCTGGTTAATAACCAACAGAGGGATCTAGATACCATGTTGTATCCCACATGCTCCATGATGATTTCATCAGATGAACCACTATGTCGGGGATTCATTCAATCTCGTATGCAATTCCCTTTGTCTATCGGTATGATACTTGCCCGAGATTCGATCGTCGGTATCTCTATACCTTGTTCAATCTCGTTACCGGCAAATCTCTTTACTCGTTTCGTAATACATCATCTCGTGGCTAACTCCTTAGTCACATTGAGCTCATTATGATGATGTCTCACCGAGTGGGCCCAGAGATACCTCTCCGTCACACGGAGTGACAAATCCCAGTCTCGATTCGTGCCAACCCAACAGACACTTTCGGACATACCCGTAGTGCACCTTTATAGCCACCCAGTTACGTTGTGACGTTTGGCACACCCAAAGCATTCCTACGGTATCCGGGAGTTACACAATCTCATGGTCTAAGGAAACGATACTTGACATTGAAAAGCTTTAGCACACGAACTACACGATCTTGTGCTATGCTTAGGATTGGGTCTTGTCCATCACATCATTCTCCTAATGATTAGATCCTGTTATCAACGACATCCAATGTCCATGGTCATGAAACCGTGACCATCTATTGATCAACGAGCTAGTCAACTAGAGGCTCACTAGGGACACGTTGTGGTCTATGTATTCACACATGTATTATGGTTTCCTGTTAAAACAATTATAGCATGAACAATAGACAATTATCATGAACTAGGAAATACAATAATAACCATTTTATTATTACCTCTAGGGCATATTTCCAACAGAGTGATTACAATTGCGTCGGGCCTGATGACTCTCTTTTGTGACAACACTAGAGCATTGCCATTGCCAAGGAGCTCAGGTTTCACAAGAAGACCAAGCACATCAAGCGCCGCTTCAACTCCATTCGTGGTTACATTCAGGATGGAGATATAGATATTTTTAAAGTACATACGGATCTGAATGTCGCAGATCCGTTGACTAAACCTCTTTCACGAGCGAAACATGATCAGCACCAGAACTCTATGGTTGTTCAATTCATCACAATGTAACTAGATTATTGACTCTAGTGCAAGTGAGAGACTGTTGGAAATATGCCCTAGACGCAATAATTAAATGGTTATTATTATATTTCCTTGTTCATGATAATTTTCTATTGTTCATGCTATAATTGTATTAACTGGAAACCGTAATACATGTGTGAATACATAGACCACACCATGTCCCTAGTGAGCCTCTAGTCGACTAGCTCGTTGATCAATAGATGGTCATGGTTTCCTGGCCATGGACATTGGATGTCATTGATAACAGGGTCACATCATTGGGACAATGATGTGATGGACAAGACCCAATCGTAAGCATAGCACAAGATCATGTAGTTTGTTTGCTAGAGCTTTTCTAATGTCAAGTATCATTTCCTTAGACCATGAGATTGTGAAACTCCCGGATACCGTAGGAACGCTTTGGGTGTATCAAACGTCACAACGTAACTGGGTGACTATAAAGGTGCACTACAGGTGTCTCCAAAAGTGTCTATTGGGTTCGCATGAATCGAGACTGGGATTTGTCACTTCGTGTGATGGAGAGGTATCTCAGGGCCCACTCGGTACATCATCATAATGAGATCAATGTGACTAAGGAGTTAGTCACGGGATCATGTGTTACGGAACGAGTAAAGAGACTTGTCGGTGTCAAAACCGGCAGATCTCGGGTAGGGGTTCCCGAACTGTGAGACTAGGATCGACGGTAACAGGAGAAGAAGGGGACACAAGTTTACCCAGGTTCGGTCCCTCCAGTGGAGGTAATAACCTACGTCCTCCTTGATTGTATTGATGGTGTATGGGAATACAGAGTTGATCTACCTAGAGATCGTATGTCTAACCTTAGATGAGTTATCCTCCCTCTAAGCCCTAAAACCCTCCGGCTTATATAGATGATGGGGGTATCCTTGGCTTACACATGGTTGATTACATGTCAAAGAGATAACCTGTCTAACTACAGCTATTAATTTGGAGAACATGCTTGACTCCCTGAAGCTTCCATCCTAGCGCAGGTGGTCCTCGATCATCCGATGACTGCTTCGCGGACCGCACAGTCCGGCCCATGAACAATGGGTCGGCTATCCGAGGACCCCTTAACCTAGGACTCCCTCAGTAGCCCCCAGACTGGCCTTCAACACCGATATATATATATTCGGTTGATTCCTTCGCATTGCCATCTTCGGCTTGCAAGGAGAGTACCTCATTCTTCTCTGTTCGGCATCCGACCAGTCTTCTGTAAGATCCCAAGCGTCGCGGCCGCGGGTCATTATAATAACTGCACAAATCCCTTGATTTTCGTGCATCGTGGGGAGGTGAATGGCCAGTGATTTTTACAATTCTACTCCTCCGTAACGGAGGCACCAACTCATTTAATCAAACAAAATTGTGGTTCAAACCACATCTTCTTCCTCTCTCTCGTCAAAAACTTCTAGCGGAAGCTCCACGCAAAACATGGCTAATGCTCCCAGCTCCTCAGCGCGCTACGGCCAACGCCCAGGTGACTAGACCAACTACTCCGCCACACTCATGCGGCTCCGTAATCTGGAAACCCAGGGATATCTCCCATCATCGGATCTAGCAGCGACCCGCGCAAGTCTTCTCTCTTATGGTGACGAGGTCTTTGACGAGCGCTTCCCCAATCCAAACAAGGGGGAGCGCGTCTGCTTCATCCCCTTCCTTCTCTGGGACCTAGGATTTCCAATCCACCCATTCTTAAGGGGGTTACTGGAGTTCTACAGGATTCAACTCCACCATCTCACCCCTGGGTCGATCCTACACATCTCGGGCTTTGCCGCCCTCTGTGAGATGTTCTTAAGGTGTGAAGCTCACTTCAATCTGTGGAGGAAATACTTTTGTCTCGTCCCCCGAACTTGAGACAAGGCCATCTTAGAGGTTGGCAGAGCCAAAGTATGTCGTATAGGGAGAACGGGGTATCCGGCTGTCACACCGAAGAAATCCGAAGAATGGACTTCGAAGTGGTTTTATATCGAAGACGTCCCCCTGTTCGAGCCAACTCGGACAGGTCTGCTCGAATACTCCGACCTCCTCCCGAAGAAGAGGTACAACTGGCGACCCAAGAGCTCTCACGAGGAGAGCGCCGAAGTGCAATGCCTGGCCGCACAAGTGTGGATGCTTGTCCATCACCGGCTGACCATGATCGATGGCATGGCCGCCGCTACCTCCCGGTGCGTGCAGCCCCTTCAACAAAGGGTGCACCCCTTATGGCGCTACAACGGGACAAGCGATGCCACACGTTCCCGAAAATTAGGACCTGCCAATCCAACAGCGCTGGCCGCCGCACTTGCCGACCTATACAAAGGAGAGCAAGAAGACTTCATCCGGCAGTCAACCAAAGAGGGGTATTCGGCCCACAATCCCATCTAACGGGTAAACCTTCCTTTTTCAATCATGAAATAGTTCAGGGCTTCATTCTGTACTCTATTTGACCGAGGTCTTTTCGTGAATAGGAATGGAGGAGCTTCGTCGAGACAGTCAATTGTCCGGCTCCTCAGCCCGAGAATCATTCACCTAACAATGATCCGGGCTTCAATGAGGATCCGGATCTCCATCTTGACCTCGAAAACGGAGTCTACTACCAAGATAGCATTGTCCAGAACCCGGTGGCAATCATAGTCGATTACCCCGAGTCATTCTCCATTCCGTCCATGGGTAAGAAGAAAATTTCCTCCCGTAAGACGCCTGCTACCAAAAACGCCCCGGACGCCTCGGTCCCAGCCCCCAAGCGCCTTCGATCAGCACGCCATGCGCCAGCAACCGAGGTCGCAGGCGAGTCAGAGGCCGGCCGGGACCCTGCAAAGGAGCCGGACATGTGGACAAATCCACATGTCCGCGCATCCCGAGGGTACATTGTTCGGATGTCCGCTTTGTCATTGTACTCAGCAGAATCTCATAGCTGCTCGTGTTTTACCTAGGCAACACACCCAATCTTCACCTATCGAGGGGGCTGTCCAGATGTCAGGAGACGCTCCCGGGCCGCGACCCATGCGGCTTCCGCTACAGAAGCCCCCATGGCCGGTTCAGCATCTGCCGAATCTGGCGACGGGGTATCCGTCACCAAGTCGGAAGTGGAGAGCGCCATGCATCATCGGCACCAATGGGAGGCAATGCGGCACCCAATTTTCTCCGATCAGGAGTTTGGTGTCCTACGCTCGGCGGATGCACATCTTGGGGCCGCCCGAGCTGGCTTCGACGAAGCTATGAAGCTGATAACGACCAACATTCAGGTAAGTGGTCGGATTTTGTAGAATCTGCATACTTGTGTAAGCCTAGTAGCCCCCAAGCCTTAATTTGATTTAGAAAAAATGAATTAAGGATCTCCACCGTCTTTGACTGCTAACGCAGGCCTCAAAGAAACAGTCCGAGCAGTTGGCCATGGCCCTCGAGGAGAGTCGCACGGAAGTGCAGTCCATGAAGGCCGAACTAGCACAAGTGAAGAGCTTCACGTGAGAGGCTCATGGTGAGTATGCTTTTACTTCTAATCTTGTTATATTATCATGCCTGACATATGGATTCCATGTAGCAGTCGAATCAATAGGACATATGGAAAGGCAGCAGGAAGAAGCTCGGAATTCCCAAAGGTATGCGGAATCACAGCAGCAAGCCGGTTGTCTTGTTATACAAAAATAGGCTGAAGAAATAAAGAGTTTAAAGACTCAATTGGCCCAAACTCAAGAAGAGAATCAAAAGCTTCGGAGGGGCATATTCGGTAAATACAATTCCGCTATGAGTAAGTATTTCCGATGTAGAGCATGATAATAATCGCGCTTGTTATCTTGTGTGCAGGTCTCCTTACCGGACATCCTGAAGAGGAGATCGAATCATACCAAGGGGACCTACTGAAGGATCTGACCTCTCTCCGCAAGCACGTGCAAAAAGCGATGAAAGTGATGGTGAAGGCACTATGGCCCACCGAACAGCCACCTGAAGGGCTAGCCGCACTTGTGGATCGATTCAGAGGGGCTCGGGATAGGTTCGAGTTGTGGAAGACTTCAGCCTGCCGCGAAGGAGCACGGGAGGCGTGGGCTATGGTCAAGACCCGTTTCACCAGACTCAACCCGGAGCATATGGCGCTGGTCGGTCCTGTGGGATCGGATGGAAAAGAAGTGCCACCCTGCCTGGTATATGACCAGGTGATGCCAGCCGCCCGTTTCTCGCAAGTAGATTGTCCCCTGGACACAATAATCGATGATCTCGATCAGCAGACGCATATGTAATTTACATATACATGTGTAAAACAATATGAGTTGTAAACTTTGTCTTAACCGGCCATCAGCTTCTCCCTCCCGTGCGAACAGCTCGGGAGTGTTCCTTCCTATTATCCCTTCGCCAAAGAGCAAAATTGTGTTCGGGAAACCAGGCAATCCAGCCATGTGGTGCAAACAGACAGAAAGCACATAGAAAGATATGTTATATTACGACATAGCGTAAGAAACATCGTCTGATGAAAATAGTACCTCTAGCGATACCTTTCACCGGGATTCTACGTAGAGTGTAGATAGGAATCCGCATACTTGTAGTATGCGACTAAGTGTCCTTTGGGAATAAGAGACCCAAATGATAGAAATAGCAACCAGGGCTGTGTAAGGTGTTTCCCGCATAGCCGACCAATTGTCTACGTAAGATAGCTAGCTTTCGGCTTCACCCGTCTGAGGTACGTGTTCGAATCACATAGGTGCTCCCTTTACTCTCTAGCCGAACAAGCGGGAACGTAGAGAGTAACCACAAGAGCGAGGCAATCCAGATTGGCAAAGTCTTAGTTCGAATTGATGCATATTATGGCTAAAATATGCGAAAAGAAACATGCGCGCCTGGTAAGTATGAGCAACTAAAATGTTGGCTATAAAAAGAAGCCCCCATGTGTTGTGTTCGGATCTGACACTTTATGGTGTATGCCGATTACCCATACTACAACATTGGTTCGGCCAAACATAGGGTAGGAAAAGAAATTGTCCCTATCGAATAGCGAGGTGGGAAATAAAATGGAGAAAAAGCCAAAAATAAGAAAAAAGGAAAAGGTCTAGGGGTGTATGGACGACACCGGTTTATCCGTAAAAGCACCAAAGACGAGTTGTGTTCCATTGGTTTGGTTCAAGGCGGTTATCGGACGAACTCCGCAAACGATGGGCCCCTCTCGTGAGCACTTCGTCAATGATGAAAGGACCCTCCCACTTGGGGTTGAGTTTGTGCTTCTGCTTCTCTGCGAGCCTTAGGACGAGTTCTCCCACGTTGTACGCTTTTGCATGAACTTCCCTACTTTGGTATCGCCAACCTTGCTGTTGGTAAAGAGTGGATCGAGCCAAAGCTATGTCTCGCTCTCCCTCTAGGGCGTCCAAGTCGTCTTGCCGATCTAACTCGACCTCCTTTTCCTCATGCATGCGCACTCTTGGTGCGTTGTGGATAATATCGCAGGGGAGGACTGCTTCTGCCCCATAGACCATAACAAATGGTCTATAACCCATTGATCTGTTCGGGGTAGTATGTAGGCCCCATAGAACGGAGTCGAGTTCCTCCACCCAATGACAGTCGGACTCGTAAAGAGATCGGACCAAACGTGGCTTGATGCCGCTCATAATGAGACCATTTGCTCGCTCGACCTGTCCATTGGTCTGCGGATGATAGACCGATGCATAATCGAGCTTTATGCCCATTTTCACGCACCAGTCCTTGACCTCTTGGGCCGTGAAGTTGGTTCCATCGTCCGTTATTATACTATGCGGGACATCGTAACGGTGTACTACGCTAGATATAAATTCAATCACTGGCCCGGATTTAGCTGATTTAACGGGCTTGGCTTCTATCCATTTGGTGAACTTGTCGACCATGACTAGTAGGTATTTATTTTTCTTGGTTCCCCCTTTGAGGGGTCCAACCATGCCTAGTCCCCAAACCGCAAAAGGCCAGGTGATCGGAATAGTCCGAAGAGCCGTTGGAGGCATGTGACTTTGATTTGCGAAGAGTTGACACCCGACGCAATGTTGAACGAGTGACTGGGCGTCGGTCCGAGCTGTAGGCCAAAAGAAACCAACTCGAAAGGCTTTGCCGACAAGACATCTTGCTGCGGCATGGTGTCCGCCCATGCCCGCGTGGATTTCGGTGAGGAGTTCCGTCCTTCCTCCTCGGATATACACCTCTGTAGTACTCCAGTGGTGCTTTTCTTGTATAAGTCACCCTCATGTACCTTGTAGGCCTTGGATCGCCGAACTATGCGCCGCGCCTCAGTTTGATCATCTGGGAGTTCCTTGTGAAGGAGGTAGGCGAGGAAGGGCTCTATCCATGGCGCAGTTACTGCCATTACCTCATGAGACAAGGGCGTCTCATTCATCATTGAGCCGTCGATGATGCTATCATCTGATTCTTTTATAGGGGGGACAACTTCGTCCGCTGTTTTCGGACCGGTGCCATTTGCGTTGTCCTGCCACACTACCGAGGGCTTGAAGAGTTGCTCCAGGAAGGTGTTTCTTGGGACGGGTGGATCCCATACGGGCCAATATATCGGTGGCTTGGTTGTTTTCTCGAGCAACATGGTGGAATTCCAATCCCTCGAACCGAGCAGATATCTTGAGGACAGCGTCTCTATATGCCGCCATCTTCGGATTTTTGGCGTCGAATTCGACGTTAATTTGGGATATGGCCAGGTTTGAGTCTCCTTGTACCTCTAGCCATCGTATGCCCATCGATACCGCCATCCGAAGACCATGAAGGAGAGCTTCATACTCGACGGCGTTGTTGGAGTCGGCATACATGATTTGCAACACGTATCTTACGTTGTCGCCTGTGGGGGATGTGAGGATAACTCCAGCCCCAAAACCAGCCAAAGTCTTGGACCCATCGAAGTACATTGTCCAATGGGAGTATGCACTATATTCCTTGGGGAGCTCGGCCTCTGTCCATTCATCCATGAAGTCCGCTAGTACCTAAGATTTAATGGCACGTGTGGCTTGTAGTTTATTTCAAAGACAAGGAGCTCAATGGCCCATTTGGCTATGCGACCGGTAGCATCCCTATTGTTGACTATATCATTCAAGGGGACTTCTGATGCCATTGTCACCACGCACTCCTAGAAGTAGTGTCGGAGTTTCCTCGATGCCATGAATACTGTATAGGCTATTTTTTGATAATGTGGGTATCTGGACTTGCACCGCGTTAGTACCTATGACACATAATATATCGGCTTCTGAGTTCAGAATTTATGTCCCTCCTCATCTCGTTCAACGACGAGCACCATGCTGACCACCTTGTTGGTGACCGATATGTATAACAACATGGGCTCACTGGTGCCTGGTGCCGTGAGTATGGGATTGGTTGCCAGTATTGTCTTGATTTCTTCCAACGTAGTCGTTGCTTCATCGATCCATTTGAAATTGTTTGTCTGCTTCAGCAGCTTATAGAGCGGTAAAGCTTTTTCTCCGAGGCGGGAAATAAAGCAGCTTAACGTAGCTACGCACCCGACTAGTCTATGGACATGCTTCAGCTCTGTGGGGATTGCAAGTTCTGATAGAGCACGGATTTTAGCTAGATTTGCCTCTATTCCTCTATGGGAGATGATGAATCCAAGCAACTTGCCCGAGGGAACTCCGAATACACATTTTTCCGAATTGAGCCATATATCGTATTTGCGCAAATTAGCAAAAATTTGACAGAGGTCGTCGATCAACTGATCAACGTGTTTGGTTTTGATTACCACATCATCCACGTATGCCTCAATAGTCTTTCCGACCTGTGGGGCGAGGCAGGTTTGAATCATGCATTGGTACGTGGCCCCGACGTTTTTTAGACCGAAGGGCATCGTGTTGAAGCAAAATGGCCCGTAGGGGGTGATGAATGCGGTTGCCACCTGATCCAATTCCTTCATTTTAATTTGATGGTATCCGTAGTAAGCGTCGAGGAAACATAACAAATCGTGTTCGGCTGTGGCATCAATGATCTGGTCTATGCGTGGTAAGCGAAAAGGGTCCTTGGGCCTTGCTTTGTTGAGGTCCTTGAAGTCAACACACAGCCGCCAGGATTTATCTTTCTTAGGTACCATCACTAGATTTGCTAGCCACTCGGGATGTTTGATGTCCCGAATAAATCCGGCCTCGAGCAATTTTGCTAATTCTTCACCCATGGCTTGCCGTTTGGGTTCGGAGTGTTGGGGAACGTTGCATGGGAAACAAAAATTTTCCTACGCACACGCAAACCTATCCATGGTGATGAGCATCTACGAGAGGGAGAGTGGATCTACGTACCCTTGTAGATCGCTAAGCGGGAAGCGTTAAGAAACGCGGTTGGTGTAGTCGAACATCTTCGCGATCCAAATCGCCGAGCGTCCCGCGATCTCATCACGATCCGTCCCGCGATCCAATCACGATCCGTCCCGTGAACTCATCACGATCCGTCCCGCGATCTCATCACGATCCGTCTCACGATGTTGATCACGATCTGTCCCGCGAACTCATCACGATCCGTTCCGCGATCTCATCACGAACCGTCTCGCGATCTCGATCACGGTCCTTCCGATCTAGCGCCGAACGGACGGCACCTCCGCGTTCAGCACACGTGCAGCTTGATGACGATCTCCACCATCTTGATCCAGCAAGAGGAGGTGGAGAGGAGAGAGAGTTCACCGGCAGCGTGACGGCGCTCCGGTGATGGTGGTGGAGTGATTCCGGCAGGGCTTCGCCTAAGCGCCGCGGAAAACCGATCTAGAGGAGAAACTGTGCACCGGTGAAACGGGTAGCACGTGGCCGGAAATTCTGTCCAAAAACCACCCAATCCACTAGTATATATAGGAGGAGAGGAGAGGAGAGGCAGCCAAGGCCTTTGGGTCGGCCGAAATAGGAGGTGGGAAGAAATCCTACTTCACCTCCAATCCTAGTTGGAGTAGGATTGCCTCCTATTGGCTGATTTTCCACTTTTTGCTTTAGGACTTTCTCTCCTGCGCCATGGGCCTTTGTGGCTGTTTTCCCAGCCCACTAAGGGCTGGTTATTATTCTCCCACAGCCCATGGACCTCTTGGGGTCGAAATACCCCTCCCGGAGGCCTCCCGGTACACTACCGGCACTCCCGGTACACTACCGGCACTCCCGGTACACTACCGATGAGCCCGAAACTTTTCCGGAAACCAAACTGGGACTTCCTATATATGAATCTTTACCTCCGGACCATTCCGGAGCTCCTCGTGATGTCCGGGATCTCATCCGGGACTCCGAACAAACTTCGGTCACCACCATACATAACTCTACACTACCGAAACGTCACCGAACCTTAAGTGTGCAGACCCTGCGGGTTCGAGAACTATGTAGACATGACCGAGACACCTCTACGGTCAATAACCAATGGCGGGACCTGGACGTCCACATTGGTTCCTACATATTCTACGAAGATCTTTATCGGTCGAACCTCTATGTCAAGGATTCAGTTAATCCCGTATAACGTCCCCTTTGTTCTTCGGTATGTTACTTGCCCGAGATTCGATCGTCGGTATCTCCATACCTAGTTCAACCTCGTTACTGGCAAGTCTCTTTACTCGTTCCGTAATACAAGATCCCGTGACTAACAATTAGCCACATTGCTTGCAAGGCTTGTTGTGATGTTGTATTACCGAGTGGGCCCTGAGATACCTCTCCGTCACACGGAGTAACAAATCCCAGTCTCGATCCATGCCAACTCAACAAACACCATCGGAGATACCTGTAGAGCACCTTTATAGTCACCCAGTTACGTTGCGATGTTTGATACACACAAGGCACTCCTCCGATATCCGTGAGTTGCATGATCTCATGGTCATAGGAACATATACTTGACATGCAGAAAACAGTAGCAATAAACTGACACGATCATATGCTATGTTTGTAGTTTGGGTCTTATCCATCACATCATTCTCCTAATGATGTGATCCCGTTATCAAATGACATCTCATGTCCATGGCTAGGAAACCTTAACCATCCTTTGATCAACGAGCTAGTCCATTAGAGGCATACTAGGGACATGGTTTTGTCTATGTATCCACACATGCATTTAAGTCTCCGATCAATACAGTTATAGCATGGATAATAAACGATTATCATGAACAAGGAAATATGATAATAACTAATTTATTATTGCCTCTAGGGCATATTTCCAACAGTCTCCCACTTGCACTAGAGTCAATAATCTAGTTCACATCACCATGTGATTCGCATTGTTATGAATCTAACACCCAATGAGTTTTGGGGCTCGATCATGCTTTGCATGTGAGAGAGGTCTTATAGTCAACGGGTCTGCGATATTAAGATCCGTGTGTACTTTGCAAATCTCTATGTCAAACCGTAATCACTGCTACCACACTCCACTTGGTACTATTTCCAAATGGCTGCTCCACTATACGTATCCAGATTGCTACTACTAGTCATCCGGATAGGTGTTAAAGCTTGCATCGACGTAACTCTTTACGACGAACTCTTTATCACCTCCATAATCAAGAAACATTTCCTTAGTCCTCTGGTTACTAAGGATAATTCCGACCGCTGTCCAGTGATCCACTCCTGGACCACTCTTGTACCCCCTGACAGACTCGTGGCAAGGCACACATAGGTGTGGTACACAGCATGGCATAATATAGAGCCTATGGCTAAGGCATAGGGGACGACATTCATCCTTTCTCTTTCTTCTGCCGTTGTCGAGCTTTGAGTCTCACTCAACTTCACACCTTACAAATCAGACGAGAACTATTTCTCTGGCTGATCCATTTTGAACTCTTTCAAAATCTTGTCAAGGTATGCACTCATTGAAAGTCTCATCAAGCATCTTGATCTATCTCTATAGATTTTGATGCTCAACAATTAGGTAGCTTTATCCAGGTCTTCATTTGAAAAACACTTTTCAAACAACCTTTTATGCCTTCCAGAAATTCTACATTATTTCCGATCAACAATATGTCAACCACATATACTTATCAGAAACTCTATAGTGCTCCCACTCACTTTATTGCAAATACAAGTTTCTCGTAAACCTTGTATAAACTACAAAAACTTTGATCACCTCATCAAAGTGTATATTCCAACTCCGAGATGCTTGCTTCAGTCCATAGAAGGATCACTGAAGCTCTCTCATCTTTTAGCATCCTTAGGACTGACAAAACCTTCTGGTTGTATCACATACAACCTTTCCTTAAGTAAACCGTTAAGGAAACGACGTTTTGACATCCATCTGCCAGATTTCGTAATTGAAAATGCAGCAACTGCTAACATAATTCCAACAGACTTTTAGCATCGCTACGAGTGAGAAAGCCTCCTCGCATTCAACTCCTTGAACTTGTCACAAACAACTTTGCAACAAGTCGAGCTTTACAAATGGTGACATTCACCATCAGTGTCTGTCTTCATTCTAAAGGTCCATTTGTACTCAACGACCTGCCGTCTAACGAGCAAGTCTACCAAAGTCTATACTTGGTTTTCATAAATGGATCCTATCTCGGATTTCATGGTCTCTAACCATTTGTCGGAATCCGGGCCCATCATCGCTTCTCCATAGCTCGTAGGTTCATCGCTGTCCAACAACATGACCTCGAAGACAGGGTTGTCGTACCGCTTAGGAGCAGTACACATCCTTGTCGACCCACGAAGTTCGATAGTAACTTGATCCTGAAGCTTCATGATCATCATCATTAACTTCCTCTTCAACTAACGTAGGCTTCACAGAAACATCTTTCTGCGCTGCGCTACTCTCTGGTTGAACAAAGGTTTAACAACCTCATCAAGTTCTATCTTCCTCCCACTCAATTCTTTCGAGAGAAACCTTTCCTCGAGAAAGGATCCGTTTTAGTAACAACCACTTTGCACTCGGATCTGAGATAGAAGGTTCACCCAACTGATCTTAGGGTATTCTATGAAGATGCATTTGTCCGCCTTGGGTTCGACCTCATTAGGTGAAAACATTTTTCACACAAGTGCCGCAGCCCCAAGTATTAAGAAACGACAGCTTAGGTTTCTATCAAACCATAATTCATATGGTGTCATCTCAACGGATTTAGATGGTGCCCTATTTAAAGTGAATGTAGTTGTCTCTAATGCATAACCCCAAAATTATAGTAGTAAAACGACAAGAGACATCATAGCACGCACCATGTCCAATAGAGCATAACTATGATGTTCGGACACACCATCACACTATGGTGTTCCAGGTGGCGTTTAGTTGTGAAACAACTTTCACATTGTCTTAAGTTGTATGCCAAACTCGTGACTCAGATATTCACCTCCACGATCATATCGCAGTCATTTTTATCTTCTTGTCACGATGATCTTTAAACTTCACTCTGAATTTGCTTGAACCTTTCAAACGATTCAGACTTGTGTTTCATTAAGTAAATATACACTATATCTACTCAAATCATCAGTGAAGGTAAGAAAATAACGATATCCACTGCACACTACAAGACTCACTAGATTGCATACATCAACATGTATCATTTCCAATGAATCACTTGCCCGCTCCATCCAACGGGGTCCTTTAGTCATCTTGCCCAAGAGGCATGGTTCGCATGTCTCAACCGATTCGAAATCGAATGAGTCCAAATATCCATCAGCATGGAGTTTCTACATGCGCTTTATACCAATATGACATTTAGCGGCAGTGCCACAAGTATGTGGTACTATCATTATTAACTTTGTATCTTTTGACATCAATGTTATGAACATGTGTAATACTACGATCAAGATTTCAACAAACCATTCTCACTGGGTGCATGACCATTGAAGGTATTATTCATGTAAACAGAATAACCATTATTCTCTAACTTAAATGAATAACCGTATTGCAATAAACATGATCTAATCATGTTCATGCTCAACGCAAAACACCAAATAACATTTATTTAGGTTCGTCACTAATCCTGAAGGTAGAGAGAGCGTGCGATGTTGATCACATCAACCTTGGAAACACTTCCAACACATATCGTCACCTCACCCTTAGCTAGTTCTCCGTTTATTCCGTAGCTTTTATTTCGAGTTACTAACATTTAGCAACCGAACCGGTATCCAATACCCAGGTGCTACTAAGAGTACTAGCAAGGTACACATTAGTAACTCGTATATCAAATATACTTCTATCAATGTTGCCAGCCTTCTTATCTACCAAGTATCTAGGGTTGTTCCGCTTCAGCGACCTCTCACCTCATAATAGAAGCACTTAGTCTCGGGTTTGAGTTCAACTTTGGGTTGCTTCACTGGAGCAGCAACTGACTTGCTATCCATGAAGTTTCCCTCCTTGATCTTGCCCTTTTCGAAACTAGTGGTTTGATTAACCATCAACACTTGACGCTCCTTCTTGATTTCTACCTTCGCGGTGTCAAACATCGCGAACAGCTCAGGGATCAATACTTCTATCCCTGGTGTATTATAGTTCATCACTTAAGTTCTAGTAGCTTTAGTGACAGTGACTTGGAGAACTATATCAATCACTATCTTATCTGGAAGATCAACTCCCACTTGATTCAAGCGATTGTAGTACCCAGACAATCTGAGTACATGCTCAACGATTGAGCTATTCTCCTTCATCTTACAGGCAAAGAATCTTGTTGGAGATCTCATATCTCGCAACACAGGCACGAGCCTGAGATCACAATCTCTGCCCCTAGAACATCTCATATGTTCCGTGACGTTCAAAACGTTTCGGAGCCTCAATTCTAAGCCGTAATGCATGACGCACAAAACTATCAAGTAGTCATCGAAACGTGCCTGTCAGATGTTCACAACATCTATAGACGACGCTAGAGGGGGTGGCGCACCGAGCGGTGCATTAAGGACATAAGCCTTCTGTGCAGCAATGAGGACAATCCTCAGATCACGGACCCAGTCCGCAATATTGCTACCAACATCTTTCAATTCTATTTCTCTAGGAACATATAAAAATACAAGGGAGCCACAACGCGAGCTAGTAATCTACAACATAATTTGCAAAGACACTTTGACCATGTTCATGATAATGAGTTCAATTAATCATATTATTTAAGAACTCCCACTCAAATTGACATCCCTCCGATCATTCGAGTGATACATGATCCAAATTCACCAACTCAAGTCCGATCATCACGTGAGTTGAGGTGGCTGCAATGGTGAACATCATTATGTTGATCATATCTACTATATGACTCATGTTCGACCTTTCGGTCTCTCGTGTTCCGAGGCCATGTCTGTACATGCTAGGCTCGTCAAGTTTAACCCGAGTGTTCTGCGCGTGCAAATCTGGCTTGCACCCGTTGTATGTGAACGTAGAGTCTATCACACCCGATCATCACGTGGTGTCTCAACACGACGAACTTTCGCAACGGTGCACACTCGGGGAGAACACAGTTCATCTTGAAATTCAAGTGAGGGATCACCTTATAATGCTACCGCCGTACTAAGCAAAACAAGGTGCATAAAAGGATTAACATCTCATGCAATTCATAAGTGACATGATATGGCCATGAACTTGTGTTTAAGATCTCCATCTTCGAAACACCGGCATGATCTCCATCGTCACCGGCACAACACCATGATCTCCATCATCTTGATCTCCATCAATGTGTTGCCATTGGGGTTGTGGCGCCAGCCCTGCTTCTACTTCTATTGCTACTGCTTAGCGATAAAGTAAAGCATTACATAGCGCTTAATGATTGACACGCAGGTCATACAATAATTAAAGACAACCCTATGGCTCCTGCCGGTTGCCGTAATCACCGACATGCAAGTCGTGATAATCTACACATCACATGATCATCTCATACATCACATATATCTCATCATGTAATTGGCCATATCATATCACAACATACCCTGCAAAAACAAGTTAGACGTCCTCTAATTGTTGTTGCATGTTTTACGTGGCTGCTACGGGTATCTAGCAAGAACAATTCTCACCTACGCAAAACCACAACGGTGATACACTAGTTTGCTTTTCAACCTTCTCAAGGACCGCCTTTGTCGGATCCGATCCAACTAGAGTAAGAGAAACTGTCACCCGCAAGCCAGCTAAGCAACAAGTTGCATCGCGGGAACCGGTCTCTCGTAAGCGTACGAGTAATGTTGGTCCGGGCCGCTTCATCTCACAATACCGCTGAACCAAAATCCGACCAAGGGAGGAAGCAATCTAAGCATCAACGCCCACAAACCTTTTGTGTTCTACTCGAGATCTCATCGAACCATCAACCTAGCTCTGATACCACTGTTGGGGAACGTTGCATGGGAAACAAAAATTTTCCTACGCACACGC
This sequence comes from Hordeum marinum, assembly GCA_022496015.1. Classification (NCBI taxonomy): domain Eukaryota; kingdom Viridiplantae; phylum Streptophyta; class Magnoliopsida; order Poales; family Poaceae; genus Hordeum; species Hordeum marinum. The sequence goes on from CM039675.1 coordinate 379,602,709, forward strand.
AAACCTATCCATGGTGATGAGCATCTACGAGAGGGAGAGTGGATCTACGTACCCTTGTAGATCGCTAAGCGGGAAGCGTTAAGAAACGCGGTTGGTGTAGTCGAACATCTTCGCGATCCAAATCGCCGAGCGTCCCGCGATCTCATCACGATCCGTCCCGCGATCCAATCACGATCCGTCCCGTGAACTCATCACGATCCGTCCCGCGATCTCATCACGATCCGTCTCACGATGTTGATCACGATCTGTCCCGCGAACTCATCACGATCCGTTCCGCGATCTCATCACGAACCGTCTCGCGATCTCGATCACGGTCCTTCCGATCTAGCGCCGAACGGACGGCACCTCCGCGTTCAGCACACGTGCAGCTTGATGACGATCTCCACCATCTTGATCCAGCAAGAGGAGGTGGAGAGGAGAGAGAGTTCACCGGCAGCGTGACGGCGCTCCGGTGATGGTGGTGGAGTGATTCCGGCAGGGCTTCGCCTAAGCGCCGCGGAAAACCGATCTAGAGGAGAAACTGTGCACCGGTGAAACGGGTAGCACGTGGCCGGAAATTCTGTCCAAAAACCACCCAATCCACTAGTATATATAGGAGGAGAGGAGAGGAGAGGCAGCCAAGGCCTTTGGGTCGGCCGAAATAGGAGGTGGGAAGAAATCCTACTTCACCTCCAATCCTAGTTGGAGTAGGATTGCCTCCTATTGGCTGATTTTCCACTTTTTGCTTTAGGACTTTCTCTCCTGCGCCATGGGCCTTTGTGGCTGTTTTCCCAGCCCACTAAGGGCTGGTTATTATTCTCCCACAGCCCATGGACCTCTTGGGGTCGAAATACCCCTCCCGGAGGCCTCCCGGTACACTACCGGCACTCCCGGTACACTACCGGCACTCCCGGTACACTACCGATGAGCCCGAAACTTTTCCGGAAACCAAACTGGGACTTCCTATATATGAATCTTTACCTCCGGACCATTCCGGAGCTCCTCGTGATGTCCGGGATCTCATCCGGGACTCCGAACAAACTTCGGTCACCACCATACATAACTCTACACTACCGAAACGTCACCGAACCTTAAGTGTGCAGACCCTGCGGGTTCGAGAACTATGTAGACATGACCGAGACACCTCTACGGTCAATAACCAATGGCGGGACCTGGACGTCCACATTGGTTCCTACATATTCTACGAAGATCTTTATCGGTCGAACCTCTATGTCAAGGATTCAGTTAATCCCGTATAACGTCCCCTTTGTTCTTCGGTATGTTACTTGCCCGAGATTCGATCGTCGGTATCTCCATACCTAGTTCAACCTCGTTACTGGCAAGTCTCTTTACTCGTTCCGTAATACAAGATCCCGTGACTAACAATTAGCCACATTGCTTGCAAGGCTTGTTGTGATGTTGTATTACCGAGTGGGCCCTGAGATACCTCTCCGTCACACGGAGTAACAAATCCCAGTCTCGATCCATGCCAACTCAACAAACACCATCGGAGATACCTGTAGAGCACCTTTATAGTCACCCAGTTACGTTGCGATGTTTGATACACACAAGGCACTCCTCCGATATCCGTGAGTTGCATGATCTCATGGTCATAGGAACATATACTTGACATGCAGAAAACAGTAGCAATAAACTGACACGATCATATGCTATGTTTGTAGTTTGGGTCTTATCCATCACATCATTCTCCTAATGATGTGATCCCGTTATCAAATGACATCTCATGTCCATGGCTAGGAAACCTTAACCATCCTTTGATCAACGAGCTAGTCCATTAGAGGCATACTAGGGACATGGTTTTGTCTATGTATCCACACATGCATTTAAGTCTCCGATCAATACAGTTATAGCATGGATAATAAACGATTATCATGAACAAGGAAATATGATAATAACTAATTTATTATTGCCTCTAGGGCATATTTCCAACACGGAGAAGCGGCGCAGGGTCTGTTTCACGGGCTTGAAGCCGGGAATAATGTTCAAGCTGTGTTCGGCGAGCCGGCATGGGATGCCGGGCATATCGGAAGGATGCCGGGCGAAAATGTCCCAATTTTTACGGAGGAAATTCCGCAATGCTTCGTCCATAAGGGGATCAAGGTGGGCTCCGATGGACGCTGTCTTATTGGGGTCCGTTGGATGCACCTGAAATTTGACGACTTCCTCTGCGGGTTTAAAGGACTTGGATTTGGGCCTTTTACTAAGGATCACGTCGTCCCTATTAACTGTTGACCGTAGAGCGGTCAATTCCTCAGTGGCAAAAGTTTCCGCTAATGCCTCGATGGCGTGCGTTGTCGTTTTGTTTTTGGCCCGGAGAGCTATATTCGGATCACTGGCGAGCGTGATCACTCCATTTGGTCCTGGCATTTTAAGTTTCATGTACCCGTAATGGGGTATGGCCTGGAACTTTGTAAAGGCATCACCCCTAGCAGGGCGTGATAGCCACTCAAGAAGGGGACGATGTGGAAGAGGAGTTCTTTGGATCAGTAATTTTCGGGCGTGCCGAACACAACGTCCAGGATGATACATCCGGAGCAGCGTGCCTCTTTTCCTGGGATAATCCCCCAGAAAGTTGTGTTGCTATGTTCGATGCAAGATCGATCGAACTGCATTTTATCCAGAGTGGCCTCGTAGATGGGGTTTAGACCACTGCCACCGTCCATGAGCATCTTATGTAGTCTGTATCCATCAATGATGGGATTAAAGACAAGAGCGGGCGGTGAATGACCGGGAAGGATGGGCGGCTGGTCAGTATCCCCAAAAGTAATCGGTACGTCTGCCCATGGGCTAGTAGCTGCCACATGGTAGACCTGCTCATGCTCCCTAAGAGCTCTTTTATGCCTGCTCCTCGAGGGGAAGATCTCATAGACCGTCAGGACTTCGTCATCGAACCCCCTTGGCTAAGGAGGGCGCCAGTTCGATAGAGGTGTGTCGAGGATAGCCTCGCCATTTTTTGCAACTTGCTTGATGACCTAGCAAGCTCGGAGGCTATGAGTAGGGTTTGTGTTCAACAGCACGCAATGAATGGGGCAAGGTTTATCTAAATGTCAGTCGAGGACGGTGCCGGTCCCGGGAAGGGACTTGTTTCTTTTTTCAATGGGTTCATGCCTGGCTGGCCGATTTGAAGGCACCCTCTTTCTTCGAACTCTCCTGGGGTGTTCAAAGAATTTTGGTTCCGAGAACAACCACTCAGATTGCCAGACGCTCTCCATGGCACAGTACTTCTGTACCAATCCGGATAATTCCGAAAAGTCGTTTATGCGTGGGCGGGCCAGGGCATTAAGAATCCCTTCCTCATGTCAATTGCTAATGAAAATTGCCATTATGTCTTGGTTACTAAGACCTTTTACTCTGCTCCTAGCGAGGAGGAGTCTTGCCCAAAAGTGGTGGACTGATTCTCCTTGTATTTTCTTGATATCCCGAAAGTCCGAAGACATGGGCTTTGGCACGGTACTTGGATAATCGTCTTGGGTGGTGGGTGGGAAAAAATTCGTTCCCTATCGCAACGAGTATTCGGAAGTATAATTTCTGAATCACGTGAGGGACCTTGGACCGGTGACGGTCCGGATTTAAAGTGGTTCCCCGCCTCTGATTCTCCGACAGGGTCTTGGAGATCGTGGACGGGGGTATAGACGGTTTTCAATTCCGGCTGTCAGGCGGAATCTGTGGCCGGACACTCGACGGTGGCGACAAGGTGGGTGACCGGGGGGACATGAATCTCCCTGTCATCGGGTCTAATCCCGAGCCGATCATAGATCGGAACCTGGTCATCTTATATACGCATAGCTTCGATCCGACCGAACAACTCGTTTAAGAACGAGGCGATGGTCGGATGCGTGTCACTGATACGAGTGGGTTCGTCCAGCGGTGTGACAGTTCGTGAGTTGTGCCGAAGCGGATCTGTGTTCCGTTCCACCATGGGACCTGATGTATTGGACGTCAAAGCATCCGAATTTACAGGTTTTCCTTCGAAGGTTGAGGGTTCCATCGGAACGAGTGTTCCCCGTGAATCGGCCACGAACTCTAGGGTTCAAAACTTAATACACTTATTGGGGGGGAAGCCTCCGGTCTGACCATGATGGCCGACCAGGTCGGTGTGCCACAAGATGTTGTTGTGAGTGAAATTCTGATCGGGGGCGAGAGCCCCTTCGATATAGATCTTGCTACTTGCAACGGGGTGAGCCATCGATCCCTTCGGCACTCACAGAGGGCCTCTCAATGAAAGCACCAATGTCGCTGTCAAAACCGGCGGATCTCGGGTAGGGGGTACCGAACTGTGAGACTAGGATCGATGGTAACAGGAGACGAAGGGGACACAAGTTTACCCAGGTTCAGGCCCTCCAATGGAGGTAATACCCTTCGTCCTACTTGATTGTATTGATGGTGTATGGGAATACAGAGTTGATCTACCTCGAGATCGTATGTCTAACCTTAGATGACTTATCCTACCTCTACGACCTAAAACCCTCCGGCTTATATAGATGTCGGGGGTGTCCTTGGCTTACACATGGTCGGTTACATGCCGAAGAGATAACCTGCCTAACTACAGCTATTAACTTGGAGAACACGCTTGACTCCCTGAAGCTTCCATCCTAGCGCAGGTGGTCCTCGATCATCCAATGACTGCTTTGCAGACCACACGGTCCAGCCCATGAGCAATGGGTTGGCTATCCAAGGACCCCTTAATCCAGGACTCCCTCACCGACGATCGAATCTCGGGCAAGTTACATACCGATGGACAAAGGGAATTGTATACGGGATTAATTGAATCCCCGACATCGTGGTTCATCCAATGAGATCATCGTGGAACATGTGGGGGACAATATGGGTATCCAGATCCCGCTATTGGTTATTGTCCAGAGAGGTACCTCTGTCATGACTGCATGGTTCCCGAACCCATAGGGTCTACACACTTAAGGTTCGGTGACGCTAGAGTTGTAATGGGAATTGTATGTGGTTACCGAAAGTTGTTCGGAGTCCCGAATGAGATCCCGGATGTCACGAGGAGTTTCAGAATGGTCCGTAGGTGAAGATTTATATATGGGAAGTCCAGTTTCAGTCACCAAAAAGGTTTCGGAGTTTATCGGTACTGTACCGGGACCACCGAATGGGTTCCGGGGGTCCACCGGGAGGGTCCACGTGCCTCGGTGGACCTAATGGGTTGTAGTTGGGTGGGAACCAGCCCCTTAGGGGGCTGGTGCGCCCCCCCTCCCCCTCCCCCCAAGGTCCCAAGGCGCCTAGGGTTGGACACCCTAGGGGGTGGGGGCGCCTCCCACCTAACTCAGGGGGCAAGTCCCCCGGGGGGCGCCCTCCCCCCTCTAGATGGATCTAGCCCCCCCTGGGGGGGCACCGCCCCCCACTAGATGGATCTAGGGGGCGGCCCGTGATACATCTCCATCGTATCTATAATTTTCGATTGTTTCATGCCAATATTCTACAACTTTCATATACTTTTGGCAACTTTTTATAGTATTTTTGGGACTAACATGTTGATCCAGTGCCTAGTGCCAGTTCCTGTTTGTTGCATGTTTTTTGTTTTGCAGAAAATCCATATCAAATGAAGTCCAAACGAGATAAAAACTTACGGAATATTTGTTTGGAATATATGTGAATTTTGGGAAGTGGAATCAATAGAAGGCGGTTCCCGAGGGGGACACAAGCCTGGGGGGCGCCCTACCCCCCTGGTCGCACCTTGAGGGCTTGTGGCCACCCCTTAGGTCGGTCGGTGCTGTACTTTGGCCGCAAGAAAGATAATTTATGGATAAAGATCCCCTCAAAATTTCAGCTCGATCAGAGTTACGGATATCCGGATATTTAAGAAACGGTGAAAGGCCAGAATCTGGGAGCGCAGAAACAAAAGAAAACACCGAGAGAGATCCAATCTCGGAGGGGTTGTCGCCCTTCCACCGCCATGGAGGCCATGGACCATAGGGTAATTCCTTATCCCATCTAGGGGGAAGGTCAAGGAATAAGAGGAAGGAGGGGGCTCTCTCCCGGTGGTGTCGGAACGTCGCCGGGGCCATCATCGTGACGGCGATCTACTCCAACAACTCTGTCATCTTCATCAACACCTCCATCACCTTACACAATCTATCTACAGCGGTCCACTCTCCCGCAACCCGCTGTACCCTCTACTTGAACATGGCGCTTTATGCTTCATATTATTATCCAATGATGTGTTGCCATCCTATGATGTCTCAGCAGATTTTTGTTGTCCTATTCATTGATTGATGATCATGATTGGTTTGAGTTGCATGTTTTATTATTGGTGCTGTCCTATGGTGCTCTCTGTGTCGCGCAAGCATGAGGGATCCTCGCTGTAGGGTGTTGCAACGTGTTCATGATTTGCCTACGGTGGGTTGCTTGAGTAACAGAAGCATAAACCCGAGTAGGTGGGTTGTTGCATATGGGAGTAAAGAGGACTTGATACCTTTTAATGCTATGGTTGGGTTTTACCTTAATGATCTTTATTAGTTGAGGATGCTTGCTAGAGTTCCAATCATAAGTGCATATGGTCCAAGTAGACAAAGTATGTTAGCTTATGCCTCTCCCTCATATAAAATTGCAATAATGATTAGCGGTCTAGTTATCGATTGCCTAGGGACAATTCCGCAACTCCTACCACCACTTTTCCACACTTGTTAAACTAACTTAGTTGTTTATTTATCTAAGCAGCCCCTAGTTTTTATTTATGTGCTTTTATTATCTTGCAAACCTATCCTATCACGCCTACAAAGTACTTCTAGTTTCATGCTTGTTCTAGGTAAAGCGAATGTTAAGCGTGCGTAGAGTTGTGTTGGTGGTCGATAGAACTTGAGGGAATATTTGTTCTACCTTTAGCTCCTCGTTGGGTTCGACACTCTTACTTATCAAGAAAGGCTACAATTGATCACCTATACTTGTGGGTTATCAAGACCTTTTTCTGGCGCCGTTGGCGGGGAGCAATAGCGTGGGGTGAATATTCTCGTGTGTCCTTGTTTGCTTTATCACTAAGTAGATTTTATTTGTTGTTCTAAGTTGTTCCCTATCTTTAGTTATGGATATGGAACACGAAATACCAAAAAAATTAGGTGTACTTGCTAATCATGGAGATGGGGAACCTCCTAAAACCCTTGATGATCATTATGTGAAAGATATTATGCACTACTTCGATAATCCTGAGAAAACCCCATTCAACTTGATAATGGGAGACACGTTGGATCAACATGAATGCTTTAGGGATTATCGCCTGACTCAAAAAGGGAAACTGTTATGGGATCAAATTTATATGTTGAAATGGTATGCTTGGAATCTATGCCAGGGATATGATTATACTTGTTGCTCTAGGATGAAGGCTCCACACCTTCCCTTTTCATGTAAATTTAATGATAATGAAACCTTGGATTATTATGCTAATGGTATTTATGATTACTATGATGTGGAACTAATAGAAGAATTCGTTGCTTTTAAGGGTGCTTATGAAATTGAATCTTTGTTTGAGAAGTGTGAAAATTATGATGATGTTGTTTATAGACCTAAAAATTTTGCTATACTTAAATATTGCTATAAGAATTATGAATATAATACCGATATTGATGCATTTATTGAGAGAATGTCTGCTGCCTTGGAGGAGACTAATATTTTGCAGGAATCTATGGAAGAAGAAATTGCTGAAACCGTGACCTCATTAGATGAAAAAGATGAGGAGGAGAGCGAAGAAAAAAAGGAGGAAGAGCGGATTAGCTACCCGTGCTCACCTTCTAATGAGAGTAACTCTTCAACTCATACATTGTTTAATTTCCCTTTGTGCTTACCAAAGGATGAATGCTATGATCCCTTGGATTCGTTTGAAATATCCCTTTTTGATGAACTTGATGCTTGCTATGATTGTGGCCATGATGCCAATATGAATGATGCTTATGGATATGAACTTGCTATAGTTCCTTATGTTAAGCGTGAAATTGTTGCTATTGCACCCACACATGATAGTCCTATTATCTTTTTGAATTCTCCTAACTACACTATATCGGAGAAGTTTGCACTTATTAAGGATTATATAGATGGGTTGCCTTTTAATATTACACATAATAATTTTGATAGATATAATATGCATGTACTTTCTGCTCCTACTTTCAATTATTATGAGATAGGAACTACATCTCCACCTCTATGTTTCCAATTTGATAAAATTGCAAGAAACTGCGTATGCTATGTATTGGCCTTTACTTTGTGTGCATGAATTGTTCTTTTATGACATGCCGATGCATAGGAAGAGAGTTAGACTTTGTCATTGCATGATATATATCATTTTTTGCTCAATACTAAATTACAAATCATTGTTAATTAAAATTGGCTTTGATATACCTTGGGATCCGGGTGGATCAATTACTTGAGCACTCAATGCCTAGCTTAATGGCTTTAAAGAAAGCGCTGTCGGGGAGACAACCCGGAAGTTTTAGAGAGTCATTTTATTCTGTTGTGTGATATTCTAAAGTTTAAAAATAAAAAAATAAAGAGGGGAACCAAAAACTTTTCCAAAAAAAGAGAAGTGAAAGTAAGAAGGACGAGCACCATTGAAGTGGGGGAGCTCCTTGAACTTTGTTCATGCCCATGGAAACTTTGCAAATATTAATTACAGAAAATTTTCAACAAAAATAATTATCCACTTGTATAAATCCATTGTATTATAAAAGTAATGTGCCAAGATTTGCCTTTAGTATGATTAGATTGCTTGTTTGGTGTGTGCAGTGCAAAAAGAGAAACTTTGCTGTAGTGCGTGAATTTACATTTTTTAGTGGAATGTCAAAAGTTTATGAAATTTGTACACAGTACTTATATGCATTTTTTTATTTGTTTCCTAATTTTTCAGAATTTTTAGAGTTACAGAAGTATGGTGAATGTCCAGATTACTACACACTGTCCTGTTTAAGATAGATTCTGCTTTTGATGCATTGTTTTGCTCGTTTTGATGAAACTATCAATTGTATCGGTGGTATAAGCCATGGAAAAATTATAATATAGTATATAAAATGCAAAAATAAAATATTAATTGGTTGGCAATAGTACATGAAGTTGTGATTTGCTTTATTATACTAACGGATCTCACAAGGGTTTTGTTAAGTTTTGTGTGATTGAAGTTTTCATGTTTTGGGTGAGATCACGATGGATGAAGGAATAAGGAGTGGAAAGAGAATAATCTTGGGGATGCCCGAGGCACCCCAAGGTAATATTCAAGGACTCCCAAGAAACTAAGCTTGGGGATGCCCCGGAAGGCATCCCCTCTTTCTTCTAACAACCATCGGTAATTTTACTTGGAGCTATATTTTTATTCGTCACATGATATAAGTAAATCTTGGAGCGTTGTGTGCTTTTTATTTTTATTTTAATAATGCACCATGCTGGTATGAGATAGTCCTTGGTTGATTTATAGAATGCTTCATGCACTTCACTTATATCTTTTGAGTATGGCTTTATAGAATGCTTCGTGTGCTTCACTTATATCATTTGAAGTTTGGATTTCCTGTTTCTCTACACATAGAAAACCGCCATTTGTAGAATGCTATTTTTCTTCACTTATATCTATTTAGAGATTTAACATGAGTTGGTCATTCACATGGTTAGTCATAAAATCCTACATAAAACTTGTAGATCACTAAATATGATATGTTTGATTCCTTGTAATAGTTTTGCGATATAAAGATGGCAATATGAGAGTCATGCTAGTGAGTAATTGTGAATTGGATAAATACTTGTGTTAAGGTTTGTGATTCCCGTAGCATGCACGTATGGTGAACCGTTATGTAACGAAGTCGGAGCATGATTTTTTTAATGATTGTCCACCTTTGTGTGAGGGTCGGGAGCGCGCAATGGTTAACTCCTACCTACCTCTCCCCTAGGAGCATGCATCTAATGCTTTGTTTGATAACTAACAGACTTTTGCAATAAGTATGTGATTTCTTTATGACTAATGTTGCGTCCATGGATTGTACGCACTCTCACCCTTCCACCTTTGCTAGCCTCTATAGTACCGCGCAACTTTTGCCGATGCATCAAACCCACCTTCCTCAAAACAGCCTACATATATTTTCCTCAAAACAGCCACCACACCTACCTATTAGGACATTTCCATAGCCATTCCAAGATATATTTCCATGCAACTTCCACCGTTCCGTTTAGTATGACATGCGCCGTCATTTTCATATTGCGTTGCATGATCGTAAGACGGCTTGCATGATGTTTTCATGGCTTGTCTATTTTTTTATGTCATTTTCTAGGCTAGATTGTTGCACATCCCGGTATCCTACTGGAAGCATTCATATAGAGTCATATTTTTGTTCTAAGTATCGAGTTGTAAGTAAATAAAAGTGTGATGATTTTCATTATTAGAGCATTGTCCCGTGTGACAAAAGGATGATGGAAGCTATGATTCCCTCAAAACTTGGGAGGAGTCTCTAGACTTTACAAAAAAAATAAAAGAGGCTAGTGAAGCCCAAATAAAAAAAGAAGCCAAAGATGCCCACCAAAAAAATAAAAAGAAAAGAGAAAAAAGAAAAAAAGAAAAAAAGAAAAAATGAGAGAAAGAGAGAAGGGACAATGCTACTATCTCTTTCCACACTTGTGCTTCAAAGTAGCACCATGATCTTCATGATAGAGAGTCTCCTATTTTGTCACTTTCATATAGCTAGTGGAATTTTCATCATTTGCACGACCACTTAGTTTTCTTTTTGAGCTTTCATACACTTATAGCTCTAGTGCACCCGTTGCATGGCAATCCCTACTCACTCACATTGATATCTATTGGTGGGAATCTCCATAGCCTGTTGATACGCCTAGTTGATGTGAGACTATGTTCTCCTTTTTCCTCATCACCTCCACCATATTCTATTCCACATATAGTGCTATATCCATGGCTCACGCTCATGTATTGCGTGAGAGTTGAAAAGGTTTGAGAACATAAAAGTGTGAAACAATTGCTTGACTTGTTCATCGGGGTTGTGCATGATTTAGATACTTTGTGTGGGGAAGATGGAGCATAGCCAGACCATATGATATTGTAGGGTTAACTTTCTAAGGCCATGTTATTTTGAAAGGACACGATTGCCTTGTTGGTGTGCTCGAAGTATTACTATTTTTATGTCAATATAGACTATTGCTTTGAATCACTCGTGTCTTAATATTCATGCCATGATTAGATTATATGATCAAGATTATGCTAGGTAGCATTCCACATCAAAAGTTATCCTTTTTATCATTTACCTACTCGAGGACGAGCAAGAATTAAGCTTGGAGATGCTGATACGTCTTCGTCGTATCTATAATTTTTGATTGTTTCATGCCAATATTCTACAACTTTCATATACTTTTGGCAACTTTGTATACTATTTTTGGGGCTAACATATTGATCCAGTGCCTAGTGCCAGTTCCTGTTTGTTGCATGTTTTTTGTTTTGCAGAAAATTCATATCAAACGAAGTCCAAACGGGATAAAAACTTACGGAGTTTTTTTGGAATATATGTAAATTTTGGGAAGTGGAATCAACAGAATGCGGTGCCCGAGGGGGGCACAAGCCTGGGGCGCGCCCTACCCCCTGCCCGCGCCCTAAGGGCTTGTGGCCACCCCTTAGGTAGGTTGGAGCTGTCCTTTGTCCGCAAGAAAGCTAATTTATGGATAAAGATCCCCTCAAAATTTCAGCCCGATCGGAGTTACGGATCTCCGAATATCTAAGAAACGGTGAAAGGCCAGAATCTGGGAGCACAGAAACAGAAGGAAACAGAGAGAGAGATCCCCTCCGCCGCCATGGAGGCCATGGACCAGAGGGGAAACCCTTCTCCCATATAGGGGGGAGGTTAAGGAATAAGAATAAGGAGGGGGGATCTCTCCCCCTCTCTCCCGATGGCGCCGGAACACCGTCGGGGCCATCATTGTGACAGCGATCTACTCCAACAACCCCGTCATCTTCATCAACACCTCCATCACCTTCCCCCATATATCTATAGTGGTCCACTCTCCTGCAACCCGCTGTACCCTTTACTTGAACATGGTGCTTTATGCTTCAAATTATTATCCAATGATGTGTTGCCATCCAATGATGTCTGAGTAGATTTTGTTGTCCTCTTGGTTGATTGATGATCATGATTGGTTTGAGTTGCATGTTTTATTATTGGTGTTGTCCTATGGTGCTATCCGTGTCGCGCAAGCATGAGGGATCCTCACTGTAGGGTGTTGCAATGTGTTCATGATTTGCCTATGGTGGGTTGCTTGAGTGACAGAAGCATAAACCTAAGTAGGTGGGTTGTTGCATATGGGAGTAAAGAGGACTTGATACCTTATAATGCTATGGTTGGGTTTTACCTTAATGATCTTTAGTAGTTGCGGATGCTTGCTAGAGTTCCAATCATAGTGCATATGATCCAGGTAGAGAAAGTATGTTAGCTTATGCCTCTCCCTCATATAAAATTGCAATAATGATTACCAGTCTAGTTATCGATTGCCTAGGGACAATTCCGCAACTCCTACCACCACTTTTCCACACTCGTTAAACTAACTTAGTTGTTTCTTTATCTAAGAAGCCCCTAGCTTTTATTTACGTGCTCTTTATTATCTTGCAAACCTATCCTATCACACCTACAAAGTACTTCTAGTTTCATACTTGGTCTAGGTAAAGCAAACGTTAAGCGTGCGTAGAGTTGTATCGGTGGTCGATAGAACTTGAGGGAATATTTGTTCTACCTTTAGCTCCTCGTTGGGTTCAACACTCTTACTTATCGACAAAGGCTATAATTGATCCCCTATACTTGTGGTTTATCAGCCCCCTCTTACCTTTCGCCTATAAATAGTGGGGGCTTGGGAGGGCAGCCGCACCCCTCCCCCTGGCGCAGCCCTCCCCCTTCCTACACCTCCTCCTCCTCTATAGCGCTTAGCGAAGCTCCGCCAGAGAACCATGACCTCCACCTCCACCATGCTGTCCTGCTGCGGGAGCTCTCCCTCAACTTCTCCTCCCCCCTTGTTGGATCAAGAAGGAGGAGACGTCCCCGGGCTATACATGTGTTGAACGCGGAGGCGCCGTCCATTCAGCACTTGGATCGGATCTTCCGTGATTTGAATCGCCGCGAGTACGACTCCATCAACCGTGTTCTTTATAACGTTTCCGCTTAGCGATCTTCAAGGGTATGAAGATACACTCCTTCTCTCTCTCTCTCTCTCGTTGCTAGCATCTCCTAGATTGATCTTTGTGACACGTAGAACTTTTTTGAATTATTACTACGTTTCCCAACAGTGACATCATGAGCTAGGTCTATGCGTAGATTCTATGCACGAGTAGAACACAAGTAGTTGTGGGCAATGATTTGGTCAATTTGCTTGCTGTTACTAGTCTTATCTTGATTCGATGACATTGTGGGATGAAGCATTCCGGACCGACTTTACACGTACGCTTACGTGACACTAGTTCCACCGCCTGACATGCACTTGTTGCATAAGGTGGCTAGTGGGTGTCTGTCTCTCCCACTTTAGTCGGATCGGATTTGACGAAGAGGGTCCTTATGAAGGTAAATAGCAATTGGCATATCACCGTTATGTCTCTTGTGTAGGTAAGAAATGTTCTTGCTAGAAACCCATAGCAGCCACGTAAAACTTGCAAAAACAATTAGAGGACGTCTAACTTATTTTTGCAGGGTATTCTATGTGATGTGATATGGCCAAAAGGATGTGATGAAATATATGTGATGTATGAGATTGATCATGTTCTTGTAATAGGAATCACGACTTGCATGTCGATGAGTATGACAACCGGCAGGAGCCATATGAGTTGTCTTAATTTATTGTATGACTTGCGTGTTAATCAAAAACGCCATGTAATTACTTTACTTTATTGCTAACCATTATCCATAGTAGTAGAAGTAATAGTTGGCGAGACAACTTCATGAAGACACGATGATGGAGATCATGATGATGGAGATCATGGTGTCGTGCCGGTGATGGTGGTGATCATGTCGCGCCCTGAAGATGGAGATCAAAGGCGCAAGATGATATTGGCCATATCATGTCACTTTATGATTTGCATGTGATGTTTATCATGTTCTTACATCTTATTTTCTTAGAACAACGGTAGCATAAATAAGATGATCCCTCACTAAAATTTCAAGAAATGTGTTCCCCCTAAGTGTGCACCGTTGCGAAGGATCGTTGTTTCGAAGCACCACGTGATGATCGGGTGTGATAGATTCTAACGTTCACATACAACGGTGTAAGCCTGATTTGCACACGCGAAACACTTAGGTTGACTTGACGAGCCTAGCATGTACAGACATAGCCTCGGAACACGAGAGACCGAAAGGTTAAACATGAGTCGTATAGTAGATGCGATCAACATGGAGATGTTCACCATTGATGACTAGTCCGTCTCACGTGATGATCGGGCACGGCCTAGTCGATGTGGATCATGTATCACTTAGATGACTAGAGGGATGTCTATCTGAGTGGTAATTCATTAAATAATTTGATTAGATAAACTTAATTATCATGAACTTAGTCTAAAATTATCTTTACGGAGTGTCGGAAGTGTTCCTGGGGGTCCATCGGGTGTGACCATCTACTCCAAAGGGCCACATGGGATGTGAGAGGGTGCGGGCTAGCCCCTGGTGGGCTGGCCGCACCTCCCACCTCAAGGTCCATGCGGCTAGAGGCTTGGGCTGGGCCAAAAGGGTGGTCTAGCCACCAAACTTGGTGGCCAAGCCACCTTGGCCGCCGCCCCACCTCCTTGGCCGCCGCACCAAACCCTAGGGGAAACCCTAGGGCGGCCAGCCTCCTCCTCTTCCCCTATATATATGTGAGAGGGAGGAGGGTAGCCGCACCCTAAGCCATGGAGCATCCCTTCCTCCCTCTCCGATAGCTTCTCCTCTAGATCGATTCGGCGATGCTTAGCGAAGCTCTGTCGGATCAGCTCCACCACCGCCGCCGTCACGCCGTCATGTTGTTGGGAGACATAGTAGTAAATCAATTTTTTCCTACGTGTTCACCAAGATCTATCTATGGAGAAACCAGCAACGAGCGAGGGAAGAGTGCATCTTCATACCTTTGAAGATCGCTAAGCGAAAGCGTTACAAGGATGCGGTTGGTGGAGTCATACTCATAGCGATTCAGATCGCGATGGACTCCGATCTTAGCGCCGAACAAGGGCGCCTCCACGTTCAACACACGTGTGGCCCGGTGACGTCTCCTACGCCTTGATCCAGCAAGGAGGGAGGAGAGGTTGAGGGAGAGCTCCGGCAGCACGACGGCATGGTAACGGTGGAGCTACGTGGTCTCCGGTAGGGCTTCCTCAAGCACTACGGAGAACGCGGAGAGGGAGGAGTAGGGCTGCACCATGGGAGAGAGAGATACGTGTCTCAAACAGCCCCAAGGGCACCACTATATATAGGAGGAGGAGGAGGGAGGGCTGCGCCCTAGGGTTCCCACCCTAGGGGCCGACGGCAGCCCTAGATGGGACTTGGTGCGGCGGCCAAGGGAGAGGAGAGGTGGTGTGGCAGCCCTAGCTTCCCTAGGGTGGGCCTAGGGCCCATCTAGGCCTAGGGTTTGCCCCCCCCCCTCTCTCCTTGCTGCATCTTGGGCCAGGTGGGAGGGGTGTACCAGCCCACCTAGGGGCTGGTTTCCTCCACCTTCGGCCTATGCAGCCCTTCGGGGCCCGTGGCCCCTCCCAGTGGACCCCAGGAACCCTTTCGATGGTCCCGGTACGTTACCGATGACGTCCGAAACATTTCTGGTAACGAAAACCTCACTTCCTATATATCAATCTTTGTCTCCGGACCATTCTGGAAATCCTCATGACGTCCGAGATCTCATCCAGGACTCCAAACAACCTTCGGTAACCATGTCCCCTATTTCCCTATAACCCTAGCGTCATCGAACCTTAAGTGTGTAGACCATATGGGTTCGGGAGACACCTCTCCGGTCAATAACCAACAGTGGGATCTGGATACCCATGTTGGCTCCCACATGCTCCATGATGATCTCATCGGATGAACCACGATGTCGAGGATTCAATCAATCTCGTATGCAATTCCCTTTGTCTACCGGTATGATACTTGCCCGAGATTCGATCGTCGGTATCCCTATACCTTGTTCAATCTCGTTACCGACAAGTCTCTTTACTCGTTCCGTAACACATCATCCCGTGGCTAACTCCTTAGTCACTTTGAGCTCATTATGATGGTGTCTTACTGAGTGGGCCCAGAGATACCTCTCCGTCACACGGAGTGACAAATCCCAGTCTCAATTCGTGCCAACCCAACAAACACTTTCGGAGATACCCGTAGTGCACCTTTATACCCACCCAGTTACGTTGTGACATTTGGCACACCCAAAGCATTCCTACGGTATTCGGGAGTTACACAATCTCATGGTCTAAGGAAATGATACTTGACATTGGAAAAGCTTTAGCAAACGAACTACACGATCTTGTGCTATGCTTAGGATTGGGTCTTGTCCATCACATCATTCTCCTAATGATGTGATCCCGTTATCAACGACATCCAATGTCCATGGTCATGAAACTGTGACCATCTATTGATCAACAAGCTAGCCAACTAGAGGCTCACTAGGGACATGTTGTGGTCTATGTATTCACACATGCATTATGGTTTCCGGTTAACACAATTATAGCATGAGCAATAGACAATTATCATGAACAAGGAAATACAATAATAATTGTTTTATTATTGCCTCTAGGGCATATTTCCAACATGTGTTGCCGGTGAACCCATCTACCTGTCCGCTCCCTCTTGCTGGATCAAGAAGGTGGAGATCCTCATCGAGCTGCACGTGTGCTGAACGCAGGGGTGCGTCCGTTCGGCACTTGATCGGGAGTCCGTGGGACGGCTTGCGATTTGGATCGTAGAAATGTACCACTACATCAACCGCGTTCTGTAACGCTTCTGCTTAACGATTTACAAGGGTACGTAGATCCAATCTCTCCTCTCATAGATGCTCATATCCTAGATTGATCTTGGTGAAGTGTAGGAAATTTTTGTTTCCCATGCAACATTCCCCAACAATGGCATCATGAGCTAGGTCTGTGCGTAGATGAGATCTTGAGCAGAACACAAAAAGTTTGTGGGCGTGGATATTCAGATTGCTTCCTTCCTTAGTCTTTTCTTCGTTCAGCGGTATTGTGGGATGAAGCGGCTCGGACTGACTTTACTCGTATGCTTACGAGAGACCGTGTTCCATCGACTGACATGTGATTTCGTCGCATAAAGATGGCTAGCCGGTATCTGTCTCTCCCACTTTAGTTGGATCGGATTTGATTAAGGCGGTCCTTGTAGAAGGTTGAAAAGCAATCTTCATATCACCGTTGTGGTTTTTGCGAAGGTAAGAATCGTTCTTGCTAGATACCCATAGCAGCCACGTAAAACATGCAACAACAATTAGAGGACGTCTAACTTGTTTTTGTAGGGTATGTTGTGATGTCATATGGCCAATTACATGATGTGATATATGTGATGTATGAGATGGTCATATTTTTGTATAGAATATCACGACTTGCATGTCGATGAGTACGGCAACCGGTAGGAGCCATAGGGTTGTCTTTGATTATTGTATGACCTGCGTGTCAATCTTTAAGCGCTATGTAATGCTTTACTTTATCGCTAAGCGATAGCAATAGTAGTACGAGCATGGTGGGCGCGACAACCCCGATGACGACACAATGATGGAGATCATGGTGTTATGCCGGTGACGATGGAGATCATGCCCGTGCCTTGGAGATGGAGATCAAAAGCACAAGTTCATGGACATATCATGTCACTTGTGATTTGCATGTGATGTTAATCTTTTTATGCACCTTGTTTTGCTTAGAATGACGGTAGCATTATAAGGTGATCCCTCACTTAAATTTCAAGATGAATTGTGTTCTCCTCGAGTGTGCACCGTTGCGAAAGTTCATCGTGCCGAGACACCACGTGATGATCGGGTGCGATAGACTCTACGTTCGCATAAAATGGGTGTAAGCCAGTGTTGCACATGCGGAACACTCGGGTTAAACTTGACGAGCCTAGCATGTACAGACATGGCCTCGGAACACAAGAGAACGAAAGGTCGAGCATGAGTCATATAGTAGATATGATCAACATGATGATGTTCACCATTGAAACCACCTTAACTCACGTGATGATCGGACTTGAGTTGGTGAATGTGGATCATGTATCACTTAGATGACCTGAGGGATGTCAATTTGAGTGGGAGCTTTAGTAATTTGATTAACTAAACTCATTATCATGAACAATAGTCTTAGTAATCTTTGATTATTTATGTTGTAGATCAATGGCTCGTGCAGTAGCACCCCTGAATTTTAATGCGTTCCTAGAGAAAGCTAAGTTGAAAGATGATGGAAGTAACTTTGTTGACTGGGCCCGTAATCTGAGGATTATCCTCATGGCTTCCCAAAAGGCTTGTGTTCTTGATGCACCACTTGGTGACCCACCCGCTCCCGTGTCATCCGAAAACGTTAAGGACGCTTGGGAAGCATGTTCTAGAGATTACTCAATAGTTCAATGTGAAATGTTGTATGGCTTAGAATCGGGACTTCAAAGACGTTTTGAATGTCATGGAGCATATGAGATGTTCCAAGAGTTGGAGTTTATCTTTAAGAAGAATGCCCGAATCGAGAGGTATGAGACCTCTGATAAGTTCTATGCTTGCAAAATGGAGGAGAACAGGTCTATCAGTGAACATATACTCAGAATGTCTGGGTATTCGACCTGTCTAGGGGAGTTAGGGATGCCCCTTCCTCTGGAGGTGATCACTGACAGAGTTCTTCAATCATTGCCACCTAGCTACAAGAGCTTCGTGTTGAACTATAACATGCACGGGATGAACAAGTCAGCTGCCGAGCTGTTTGCGATGCTGACAGTCGCTGAGTCTGAAATCCAGAAAGAACATCAAGTGTTGATGGTCAATAAAACCACTAGCTTCAAGAAGCATGGCAAGGGCAAGAAGGGTAACTCCAAGAAGGGTGGCATACTAGTTGCTCCTCGCCTGAAGAAACCCCAAGGCTGGACCCAGGCCACAAACTGAGTGCTTTCATTGCAAGGGAACTGGTCACTGGAAGCAGAACTGCCCCAAGTACCTCGCGGACAAGAAGGCGGCCAACACCAAACAAGGTATATATGATATACATGTTATTGATGTGTACCTTACTAGCTCTCGTTGTAGTGCCTGGGTATTTGATACCAGTTAGGTTGCTCACATTTGCAACTCAAAGCAGGACCTACAGAATAGGCGAAGGCTAGCTAAGGATGAAGTGACGATGCGCATGGGAAATGGTTCCAAGGTTGATCTGATCGCCGTCGGCACGCTCGCTCTTCGACTACCATCAGGATTAGTGATGAACCTGAATAATTGTTATTTAGTGCCTACGTTAAGCATGAACATTAGATCTGGATCTTGTTTATTGGGAGAAAGTTACTCATTTAAATCAGAGAAATAATGGTTGTTCTATTTATATGAGTAATATCTTTTATGGTCATGCACCCAATGTGAGGGGTTTATTCTTATTGAATCTCGATAGTGATGATACACATGTTCATAGCATTGATGCCAAAAGATGTAGAGCTGATAATGATAGTACCACTTTCTTGTGGCACTGCCGTTTGGGTCATATTGGTGTAAAACGCATGAGGAAGCTCCATGCCGATGGACTTTTGGAGTCACTTGATTTTGAATCACTTGACACATGTGAACCATGCCTCATGGGCAAGATGACTAAAACTCCGTTCTCTCGAACAATGGAACGGGCGAGTGATTTGTTGGAAATCATACATACTGATGTGTGCGGTCCGATGAACATTGGGCGCGCGGTAGATATCGTTATTTTCTCACCTTCACTGATGACTTAAGTAGATATGGGTATATTTACTTAATGAAACATAAGTCTAAAACGTTTGAAAAGTTCAAGCAATTTCAGAGTGAAGTTGAGAATCATCATAACAAGAAGATTAAATTCCTGCAATCTGATCGAGGAGGAGAATATATGAGTTATGAGTTTGGCAGTCACTTAAGACAGTGTGGAATCATTTCACAATTGACACCGCCTGGAACACCACAACGTAATGGTGTGTCCGAACATCGTAATCGAACCTTATTAGATATGGTGCGTTCTATGATGCCTCTTGCCGATTTTCCACTATCGTTTTGGGGTTATGCATTAGAGACAGTTGCATTCACTTTAAATAGGGCACCATCGAAATCCGTTGAGACGACGCCATATGAACTGTGGTTTGGCAAGAAGCCAAAGTTGTCGTTTCTTGAAGTTTGGGGATGTGATGCTTATGTCAAAAAGCTTCAGCCTGAAAAGCTGGAACCCAAAGTGGAGAAATGCGTCTTCATAGGATACCCAAAAGAGACAGTTGGGTATACCTTCTATCTAAGATCTGAAGGCAAAGTGTTTGTCGCTAAGAACGAACATTTCTTGAGAAAGAGTTTCTCTCGAAAGAATTGAGTGGGAGGAAAGTGGAACTCGATGAGGTTACTGAACCTTCACTTCAACCGGAGAGTAGCGCAGCACAGAAAGATGTTTCTGTGGAGCCAACAACGGTTGAAGAGGAAGTTAATGATGATGATCATGAAACTTCGGATCAAGTTGCTATTGAACCTCGTAGGTCGACAAGGGCGCGTACAACTCCTGAGTGGTACAGCAACCCCGTCTTGGAGGTCATGTTGTTAGACAACAATGAACCTACGAGCTATGGAGGAGCGATGATGGGCCCGGATTCCAAGAAATGGCTAGAGGCTTTGAAATCCGAGATGGGATCCATGTATGAAAGCAAAGTATGGACTTTGGAAGTATTACCTGAAGGGCAAAAGGCCATTCAGAATAAATGGATCTATAAGAAGAAGACGGACGCGGACGGTAATGTCACCGTCTATAAAGCTTGACTTGTGGCAAAGGGTTTTTCACAAGTTCAAGGAGTTGACTACGATGAGACTTTCTCACCCGTAGCGATGCTTAAGTCCGTCAGAATCATGTTGGCAATAGTTGCATATTTCGACTATGAAATTTGGCAGATGGATGTCAAAACAACGTTCCTTAACGGTTTCCTTGAGGAAGAGTTGTATATGATGCAACCGGAAGGTTTTGTCGATCCAGAGAATGCTGACAAAGTTTGCAAACTCCAGCGATCCATAGTGGACTGGTGCAAGCATCTCGGAGTTGGAATAAGCGTTTTGATGAGGTAATCAAAACGTTTGGGTTTATACAAGTTTACGGAGAAGCTTGTATTTACAAGAAAGTGAGTGGGAGCTCTGTAGCATTTCTAATATTATATGGGGATGACATATTGCTGATTGGAAACAATATAGAAATGCTGGAAAGCGTGAAGGAATATTTGAACAAGAGTTTTTCAATGAAGGACCTAGGAGAAGTTGCTTTCATATTAGGCATTAAGATCTATAGAGATAGATCAAGATGATTGATAGCACTTTCACAAAGCACATACATTGATAAAGTTTTGAAGAAGTTCAAAATGGATCAGTCCAAGAAGGGGTTCTTGCCTGTGTTACAAGGTGTGAAGTTGAGTAAGACTCAATGCCCAGTGACTGCAGAAGATAGAGAGAAGATGAGTGTCATCCCCTATGCTTCAGCCATAGGCTCTATCATGTATGCGATGATGTGCACAAGACCCGATGTCAGCCTTGCCATAAGTATGTCCGGAAGGTTTCAAAGTGATCTTGGAATGGAGCACTGGACTGCGGTCAAGAATATCCTTAAGTACCTGAAAAGGACCAAGGACATGTTTCTCGTTTATGGAGGTGATCAAGAGCTCGTCGTAAAGGATTACGTCGATGCAAGCTTTGACACTGATCCGGATGACTCTAAGTCGCAAATCAGATACATATTGATTCTCAATGGGGGAGTGGTAAGTTGGTGCAGTTCCAAGGAAAGCGTGGTAGCCGATTCTACATGCGAAGCGGAGTACGTCGCAGACTCGGAGGCAGCGAAGGAAGGTGTCTGGATGAAGCAGTTCATGACGGATCTTGGAGTAGTGCCCAGTGCACTGAATCCAATGACTCTGTTCTGTGACAACACTGGGGCCATTGCTTTGGCCAAGGAACCAAGGTTTCACAAGAGAACCAGACACATAAAGTGACGCTTCAATTCCATCCGCGATTACGTTGAGGAGAAGGACATAAATATTTGCAAAGTGCGCACGGATCTGAATGTTGCAGACCTGTTGACTAAACCTCTTCCAAGGGCTAAACACGATCAACACCAGAACTGCATGGGTGTTCGATTCATTACAATGTAAATCACATAGTGATGCGAACTAGATTATTGACTCTAGTGAAAGTGGAAGACTGTTGGAAATATGCCCTACATGCAATAAATAAAGTGTTTATTATTATATTTCCTTGTTCATGATAATCGTTTATTATCCATGCTATAATTGTGTTGATTGGAAACTAAATACATGTGTGGGCATATAGACAAACATTGTGTCCCTAGTGTGCCTCTAGCAGCTAGCTCGTTGATCAAAGATGGTTAAGGTTTCTTGGCCATGGACATGAGATGTCATTTGATATCAGGATCACATCATTAGGAGAATGATGTGATAGACAATACCCAAACTATGAACATAGCATATGATCGTGTCAGTTTATTGCTACTGTTTTCTGCATGTCAAGTATATGTTCCTATGACCATGAGATCATGCAACTCACTAACACCAGAGGAGTGCCTTGTGTGTATCAAACGTCGCAATGTAACTGGGTGACTATAAAGGTGCTCTACAGGTATCTTCGAGGGTGTCTGTTGAGTTGGCATGGATCAATACTGGGATTTGTTACTCCGCGTGACGGAAAGGTATCTCGGGGCCCACTCGGTAATACAACATCACAACAAGCCTTGCAAGCAATGTGACTAAGTGTTAGTCACGGGATCTTGTATTACGGAACGAGTAAAGAGACTTGCCGGTAACGAGATTGAACTAGGTGTAAAGATATCGACGATCGACTCTCGGGCAAGTAACATACCGAAGAACAAAGGGAACAACATACGGGGTTGTCTGAATCCTTGACATAGAGGTCCGACCGATAAAGATCTTCGTAGAACATGTAGGAACCAATATGGGCATCCAGGTCCCACTATTGGTTATTGACCGTAGAGGTGTCTCGGTCATGTCTACATGGTTCTTGAACCCGCGGGGTCTGCACACTTAAGGCTCGGTGACGTTTCAGTATAGATGGGTTATGTGTGTTGGTGACCGAAGGTTGTTTAGAGTCTCGAATAAGATCCTGGACGACACGAGGAGTTCCGGGATGGTCCGGAGGTAAAGATTCATATATGAGAAGTTGGTGTTTGAGTTCCGGAAAAGTTCCGTGACCTGCAAGTAGTGTGACGGAGTGCTGGAAGTGTTCCTGGGGGTCCACCGGGTGGGACCATCTACTCCAAAGGGCCACATGGGTTGTGAGAGGGTGCGAGCCAGCCCCTGGTGGGCTGGCCGCACCTCCCACCTCAAGGCCCATGCAGCTAGAGGCTTGGGCTGGGCCAAAAGGGTGGGCTAGCCACCAAACTTGGTGGCCAAGCCACCCTGGCCGCCGCCCCACCTCCTTGGCCGCCGCACCAAACCCTAGGGGAAACCCT
Organism: Hordeum marinum; assembly: GCA_022496015.1. Taxonomy (NCBI): domain Eukaryota; kingdom Viridiplantae; phylum Streptophyta; class Magnoliopsida; order Poales; family Poaceae; genus Hordeum; species Hordeum marinum. The sequence continues at coordinate 379,626,323 of CM039675.1, forward strand.
AGGGCGGCCAGCCTCCTCCTCTTTCCCTATATATATGTGAGAGGGAGGAGGGCAGCCATACCCTAAGCCACAGAGCAGCCCTTCCTCCCTCTCCAATAGCTTCTCCTCTAGATCGATTCGGCGACGCTTAGCGAAGCTCTGCCGGATCAGCTCCGCCGCCGCCGCCGCCACGTCGTCGTGCTGCCGACGAACCCATCTACCTCTTCGCTCCCTCTTGCTGGATCAAGAAGGCGAAGATCTTCATCGAGCTGCACGTGTGCTGAATGCGGAGGTGTCGTCCGTTCGGCACTTGATCGGGAGTTCGTGAGATGGCTCGCGATTTGGATCGCGGAGACGTACCACTACATCAACCGCGTTCTTTAACGCTTCCGCTTAGCAATCTACAAGGGTACATAGATCCAATCTCTCCTCTCATAGATGCTCATCTCCTAGATTGATCTTGGTGAAGCGTAGGAAATTTTTGTTTCCCATGCAACGTTCCCCAACAGCTAGCCCTTCGCATCGCCTTGAAGCGGTCCAAGGTGGACACCACCGGCAGCTCTGGATCTGGAGCGTCGTTGTAACTCCTGCGCCGGTGCAGCGCGGATGCAGGAGCTGGCCCATCTCGGCCCGCACATAGCTCCGCCAGGACTGCGCAGTCCGCACTGGCCCCGTGTCCTCTCCTTCCCTCGTCGACAGCTCTTCCACGTAGGTAGCTGTGGGTACTAGTGCATGTGTCATTGGCCTGCACGTCCACCCCGGAATCGGAGGCGCGCGCCGCCCGCCGTGAGAGGCAGCACACAAGGGAGAGGGAAGCGGCAGAGCAGTCCGCGTGCCGCCGCCATGAGATACCGACGGAGCCCGACGAGGACGAACGCGTCCTCGCATGGGTGTATCGTCGGTCCCTCGCGATGGCGGAGACGAACGCTTTGTGCCTTCGATAGAAGAATGCCAAGGCGCTTCGACTTGCTATTGAGCAATCGGAGCCAGAGGCGAAGGAGGCGGCGAAGGAGAAGGCTCGACTCGCCAAGTTAAACGGGAGCAGGACAGGGCGGTATGTCGGATGAAGGGGCTTATCGTCCTCCCCGACTCCGATGACGAAGACAACGACAACTGCATCTCCTCCTCCGATGACCAAGACCCTCCCTCAGCCGCGGACGACTACAGCTGCGTCGGCGACCGAAAAGGCAAAGGCAGGCCAGGCGAGGAAGTGGTGATCTTGCCCCCCCCCCCTTGCGCGCCATTTTTCCTATAGTTTTTAGTTGTATAAATTTAAGAACCCTGTCCGGTGAAGTTAAGATGATCTTTTAGGTGATGTTTGATGTCCTTTTGCAGCCGATTTTGTGTTCGTTTGCTTTAAATTTTGTTGTTCGATGTTTGATCACATAAAGTAGCTCAATGTTGCATGTGCAGTATGAATATAGGATGTTCGATGCGAGAAACGCATATGCAAAGTACCAAATATGAAGCGTGACCGGTCACTGCCTGTGCCTGTGCGGGTCTACGAGCATTTAAGGGCCGGATTTGCAAAGTCAGGAAGCCTAGATGCTCTAACAAAACGAAAAGAACAACGTGTAAACTCCCCATTGATAGTAAAGCTTTTGTATAGCGGTCACTGTTTGTACATGAAAGCGGCACTGTTTGTGTGCATAGTGGGGAGATGACAGCGATCACGATCATCTTGGCAAGGGAGGCAATGAGTGATCAGGTTAGGCTGCTGTGACATAAGAACAAACCAGCCCAGCTAAATGCTAATAATGAAATTGATCGACGCCAGTGCCATCCATGACGTTGGTGACTATAGCACTTAAACCACACATGTCCCCTCACCTACTGATCACGATCCCAAAGGCCCCATGTCCATCAAGCAACAATGATGACGACGACCACGAGTACCAGACCATCGGGACACATGACGGAAAAGAAAGCCGAGCAGCACACACTGCTCACCGCCGCTCGTCAAAGGGCTAAAGTGTTGGCTATGGCATAGTTGCACGTTGGGTTGGGTTCGCAGTGTACTCTCCATGCGTCCATGCGTGCGTATAGTCCAGACGAGATCGATCGCGGCATCGTGCCGCTGTCTATAAATAACTGGCTCATCGGACATCGATCCGTCGCTGCGGCTACTACTCCATTCTCTCAGCTAGCTGGAGTTTTTAATAACTATAGTAGCGAACTGCAAGCAGCACACGTGACATCCCTACCAACGATGGGTAATTATTTCGGAATAACCCCACGACCCAAGTCCTCCAAGGGTCGCTATTTAGAGACCATGCACGGCAATCATAGCATCGGCATCGGCATCGGCATGCCATCCAAAACACCGAAACGTGGTCACGTGCACCCTCTTGTGCCTCCAGATCGATAGATTAGCTAGCTAGTATCCCGATCGACCAACAACCACATTTCCCTCACCCAACAGATCATTCCAGGCTCCCAGCCGCTCACGGCGCCGGGACGCAAACGTACACACTGTTGGTGCCGCCGTGATCTGACCGGTGATGCGAAGCGCGCATGTGCACGCACGCACAGAGAGAGAAAGGGGAGTTCGTGTACGTGGCTCCCCTGGCTCCTTGCCAGGTGCGCCTCGTCGCCGACGTTCATCATCACCACATGTTGCGTCGTTGGATGCTCAACAGCGTGTGATATCGCAATTTTCATTTAGGACTCAAGGTTAGTTGACATAATACCAATTTCTTACACGTTGGTCGGAGATTTAGTGATGTAAGGAAACATCTCTGAACCCTCTTTGGATGATGTGATTAGTTTTGGTGGCATTCCGGATCCTTTATGCTCTGAACGGCGGTTCAGCCAACGTATCCAAGGACAACCGGATGCGGACGACATTCAGCTAGGCCGTGCTATGCGGGCAGTCAAGCTTCGTGATGTTCAAGGAGCTACAAGTATGTCAGTTAATACGAATTGTTCCATTTTACATTTTTCAGAAATTGATATTGTAGAAAATGCAAGCAACCTAGGGATTTCACTTGGTAGTAATGCAAAAGAGATCGCAAAATCTGTTAATAATATTCTTGATTTAGAAGCGGATAGAGCCATTGATATCATTAAAAACATAGGTGCGATAAAACCTTTGAATGACACGGAAATTGATGAATTGGGTATCATCTCTCTAGAAAGTTTATGTGAGGACTTAATTCCAGAAGATGGGGTAGACAGAAACGAGAAGGAAGAGGATTCCGGGGGGTATATGGCTCCTCTGAATGTCGACATCCTTACTCAAGAAACACATAACACTGACAACTCTGAGGTGGTGCCGGAGACGTCTAAAAGACCATGGAAAAGAAAGATATATCCCACCTCTGCGGTAAGGAGGAGTGCGAGAGTGAAACACAAGAAAAAATTCCATGACCAAATATGAAAGGAATCTTTTGGAATAGCAGAGGTCTTGCGGACTTGGTTAAAATAAGGTTCCTAAGAGAAACTTCACTAGAACAGAAACTTGATTTTATGGCCTTACAAGAAACAGGTCGAGATAACTTTACGCCACAACTTCTCAATACCATTTCGGGTGGGGTGGAATTTGATTGGCATTGCTTACCCCCGAGGGGAAGGTCTGGAGGGATCTTGCTAGGGGTTAAGTATGAATCTCTACAGGTCCTCAGTGTGGCCTACGGGGAGTTTACCGTCAAATTTCGGGTAAGGTCGAAAGTTGATGGATTTAGATGGGTGTTGGTCGCTGTGTATGGGGCGGCACAACCGGAGTTCAAATCTGACTTCCTTGCGGATTTAGTGAGAATTTGCGGGAAGGAGACTCTACCCATTTTAATTGGAGGCGATTTCAATATAATCAGGAGACGACAAGAAAAAAACAATGACAACTTCGATGGAAGGTGGTCATTCATGTTTAATGTAATTATTGAGAGTCTAGATTTAAAAGAAATCGAACTCATCGGGAGACAATTCACTTGGGCCAATTCGTTACCAACTCCAACATATGAGAAGTTGGATAGGGTTCTCACCAATGTTGAGTGGGAACAGAAATTCCCAATGGTCACGGTACGTGCTTTGCAAAGAGTCGTCTCCGATCATACACCACTATTGGTTGATTCTGGTGAACCGAACCATGTGGGTAATCGAAATACCTTCTCTTTCGAGTTGAGTTGGTTCAAGGGAGAGGGCTTTATGGATCTCATTGCTGCTCAGCGGGCAAGTGAAATTGGGGGAAATACAAATATGGATAGGTGGCAGAATAAGATTAAACACCTACGCCAGTTTTTAAGAGGTTGGGCCAAAAATCAAGCGGGAATTTATAAAGCGGAAAAAGAGAGGCTACTTCAACTCATTGATGATTTGGATGTCAAAGCCGAATCCGCAGCCCTTCACATAACGGAGAGAAATACTAAGATTGAAGCTGAAAAAAGTTACAAAAACTCCTCGGAGAGGAAGAGATGAAGTGGGCACTTCGGGTAAAAGTGACGAAGGTGGTCCACGGAGATGATAATACTAAATTCTTCCACATGATTGCAAATGGCAAACATAGAAAGAAGAAAATATTTCAGCTTGAACAGGATGAGGGCACAATTGTTGGGCATGAAAATTTGAAATATTATATCACGGAATATTACAAAAAAACTATTCGGGGCACCTCAACAGAATTATGTTTCTCTTGATGAAGGTATTACATATGATATTCCTCAACTTACACATGAGGAAAATGATGTTCTGGCTGCTCCTTTCACTGAAAAAGAGGTGTATGACGCTATAGCACAAATGAAACACAACAAGGCTCCGGGACCGGATGGGTTCCCAGCAGAGTTCTATAAGAAATGTTGGCATGTAATTAAAGGAGACTTGTTGCCCTTGTTTCATGATCTATTCAATGGACAATCACAACTCTTTCACCTCAATTTTGGAACAATAACGTTGTTGCCAAAGAAGGTGAACGCTATTCGCATTGAGCAGTTTAGACCAATATGCTTACTCAATGTCAGCTTCAAAATCTTTACAAAGGTGGCTACAAATAGATTGACACAGATTGCTCATTCTGTAGTTCAACCATCTCAAACAGCATTTATGCCAGGAAGACACATCCTTGAAGGGGTAGTAGTCTTACACAAAATTCACAAAAAGAAATTGGATGGGGTTATCTTTAAGGTGGATTTCGAGAAGGCATATGACAAGGTCAAATGGCTTTTTTTACAGCAAGCTTTGCGAATGAAGGGATTTACTGAGTCTTGGAGGAAACAAGTAGATACCTTCACGCAAAAGGGTAGTGTGGGAATTAAAGTTAATGATGACTTGGGTCATTACTTCCAGACACATAAAGGATTAAGACAAGGGGATTCCATGTCCCCCATCTTGTTCAACATAGTTGCGGATATGTTGACGGTTCTCATTGGTCAAGCTAAGGACAATGGCCAGGTAGGTGGATTAGTCCCACACTGGATGGAAGGGGAAGTATCCATCTTACAGTATGCAGATGACACAATCCTATTCATGGAACACGATTTAGCAAAAGCTAGAAACATGAAGCTAGTTCTTTGCCTATTTGAGCAACTGTCTGGATTAAAGATTAACTTTAATAAGAGCGAATTGTTCTGCTTTGGAAGAGCCAAGGAAGAACAAGACGCATATAGGCAGCTTTTCGGCTGTGAAATGGGTTCACTGCCTTTTAATTACCTTGGATCCGATACACCATAGACGACTGACGAACAAGGAGTGGAAATGCATAGAAGACAGATTCGGAAAAAGACTGGCTTGTTGAAAGGGCAAGCTTATGTCTTACGGAGGCCGCTTAGTTTTGATAAATTTGGTATTGAGTAGTTTACCGATGTTTCTTCTATCATTCTTTCAAGTGCCTATTGGTGTACGGAAGAGATTAGATTTTTATCGATCACGTTTCTTCTGGCAAAGTGATGAGTCCCGGAGGAAATATAGATTAACAAAATGGGATATTATATGCAGACCTAAAGATCAAGGGGGATTAGGAGTTGAAAACTTAGAAGTTAAGAATAGATGCCTACTTAGCAAGTGGCTATACAGGTTATCTACGGAGACAGATGGAATGTGGATACAAATTTTGAGAAATAAATATCTATAATCCAAAACACTAGCACAGGTTACAACTAGACCCAATGACTCGCCATTCTGGAAAGGGCTAATGAAGGTAAAAGTGTCCTTTTTCAGCGAGTTAAATTTCTGGTTGGTAACGGTACTAAGTCCAGATTTTGGGAGGACACGTGGCTGGGGGAGGCACCGCTAGCTATCCAATATCTCACATTATATAATATTGCAACACATAAGGCAGATTTTGTTGTCACGGTACTACAGTCCATACCTCTTAACGTTTAATTCAGACGAGCGCTAGTGGGTGAACGCTGGAACTCATGGTTACATCTGGTCAGGTGGTTGATGGATGTGCAACTCTCTGATCAGGAAGATCGAATTCATTGGAAATTAACCACGAGTGGTTCTTTCTCCGTGAAGTCGATGTATATGGACTTAATTAACTATGGACCCCTGCCAAGGTCTCTGCATATATGGAAGATCAAAGTTCCGTTGCGTATTAAATTTTTCATGTGGTTTGTACACAAAGGTGTCATACTAACAAAGGATAACCTCATAAAACGTAACTGGAACGGAAATGCTACATGTTGCTATTGTGGTAATAATGAAACAATTCAACACCTCTTTTTAGATTGTCCATTAGCAAAACTACTTTGGCGTACGGTTTAGTTAGCCTCAATATTCCAACATCAGTGAACATCAACATGCTTTTTAAGACGTGGCTCGACGGAGTTGACGCAACACTAGCTAATCATATACGTATTGGCATAAGTGCTTTATTTTGGGCTATTTGAAACACTAGAAATGATATAATTTTCCAACACAAGAAACTTAACCATTTTTTGCAGGTCATATACAAAGCAAAATCATGGATTCGTACGTGATCATTACTCAACCATGTGGACAACAGAGAGCTTATGGATATTGGGTGCAACCAATGAGAGATTGTCGCACGGGCTATCTTCAACCGGTTTGGATGGCGAGCTGTTAATAGGCTAGGTGTGTAGGTATCGTAGTCTAATGATGACGCCAGATGTGGCTTCTTTTATACGCTTTTTTTCAATTTTTATGGCTCAAACTGTGAGTCCTAAATCAGATTCAGACTTTGACACTATTTACTGTTTAATAAAATGACTATATGTATCGATTCTCGATACAGAGGCCAGGAACGCCGTTCCTCCTTTTCCCAAAAAAAAAACCCGTACTCCTGCTACCACTAGGCAGGCCACGTTGCGGCCCGGGAGCGTGTCCGGAGGCCGGACCAGTGGTCACGCCAGGACGTCCCTCCCGGCACGCACGTAGTACGTACGTGCAGCGCAGATCGACGTACCACGCCAGATCGACCGCCAACCACCGGTGTGCCCCTCCGCTGTCTGTTCGACTCCGATCTACACGCACGCACGGCACGGCACGGCACGGCTGTCATTCCAGATTCCTCCGGCGCAGGCACAAGAACCTCGCCGCATCGATCCGCGCCGTGCCCCCAAAGCGCTCTCTTCTCACTCCACCCGCTCCGCTCGCGCTTAACCACTTTGCCACTACGGTGAGTGAGCTGAGCGGCGCTTTTTAGCCTTTTGCAGCGCAGGTTAAAGGCAAAGCACATGCACCTACGCCTACATTATCTCACCTGCATATGTCATGTCGACGGAGCCCGTCTTGTGTTGCTTGGATCCTATGCAACGCCTCACTCGATGAAAAATGCTTTATGGTAGTACCGTCGTTTCAAGAGCCTCATCTCAATAATTGCGAGAATGATTACCGGAGAGAAATCATCAAGATATGATATCCATGCTACCCCCTGAACCATTATTATGCTATATACGCTCCAGATAAAACGACCGAATTATCACCTCACCTCACCTGATGCACAACTAAAACCACATTGTCTTCTCCTAGATTTTTTTTAGTACAGTACCTATTATTGATTTCTGGGTTGCAGAGAGTCCGACTGCTAACGGCCGGATAAGGAGGAGAGGTACGGGGAGAATGAAGCACTCCTACAGCTGCATACAATACGAATATGGTATATTATACGTACATAAAAAAGTACACAGCGTTGAAAATTCCCGCTGATGTCGCAGCAAATAAAAAAGGAAAGAAAAGAAAATCCTGGTTACCCGAGGGAGCGAGACAGGGGACGCTTAAAGAAACGTTGCCAGGTCCATCCACTCATTAGACCTGGTAAAATAAGGAAGCAGAGAGCCAGCAAGAGAAGGGGCCGGGTTGGTTAGGGAAAGCCCAAGAGGCGACGCGAGCCGACGGCGGACGTGCTCTCCGCTCCTCGCCTCACCTCCGGCTCTCCCTCTCCCCCTCCGCATTTCCTTCCACCGCATTCCGGGGTATATTTAGCCGCGGCGCAGGGGGGAACAGCGCCTTCCCTAGAGGCAGGAGGGGGCAGACGCGCGAGCACCCACCCGGCCGTCTCCACCGTTGGTCTCCGGCCGCCTTCCGTCCAGATCCCTCTTCACTCAGGTTTTCCCCGCGGCTCTCACCGTCTCCTTTCCGGCGCCGGTGGCGTCCTCTGACCCGTGCTCTGGATCTGGGTGTTGTGCGCAGACGGTCGGGCGGGGAAGATGATGGGCGGCTTCGTCTCCAGGATCCTCCTGTAAGCACTCCCCCTCCCCCCTCCGTTTGAATCTTGAAATTTGAAAACGTGGTCCTGCCAAATTTGTCATGTTTGGGCTTGGAAAGAAACTGATCCGAGGCGGCATGGGCATGCGCTTTTCTTTTGATTTTTTCTTCAAAATCATAATGCATTGGTTGGTGTCCATTCGGAGTACTATGTTGCTTTATTTTGAAAAACAAATCGGGAGATGCCTTGCTTCCTGTCGATTTGTCAACCCCCTTCCCCGGCGTGAAATACGGGCCGGACGCACTCACAAGCTTATTTATACTCCATGTTTATTGTCTCGAGATCGAGGAGCATGGGATACATTTTTCAATGCGTTGCACAACGGTCAAATGTCTTCGCTTTATATTCTTATATAGATTTATTATTCTTTTTGAATATTCTTGTCTGATAGTCAATTTCTAGAAATGCTTAGGGTCGGATAACGGATTCTTGTTTTTCCACGTTGATTTAATTTCGTTTTCTGCCGGTTCATGTCAAACTCACTTTTCAGGCTTGATTTGAAACAAGCTCACAAAATGTAACCACCATTGCGTCCACCGACATTTTATATCGAGGTCTGCCTCCATATTAGGCCTTGTTTGTTCGTGTTCTTTCGTGCAAGTGCCTCAAAAAATTAGTCCACTGAAGGAGCGAGAAGCTCAAATTCAGTGCATCTTCAGAATGGCTAATTGCTCCACTTTGTGGATTATTTGTGAAAAAAGCGGATCAAAGTGTAAAATAAAACAGTTTCTTCTTCTAAGTCAAATCACGTGGAAAAGAACTTGATAATAAAGCAGGGATATTATGTAGTAGTCAATAAACATAAACACTTGCATTTTATGTTTTGGTGTTTGATGCACAATTTACATGTAGGCTGGTTTTTGGCTATGCGTATCCTGCATACGAGTGCTACAAGACTGTTGAACTGAACAAACCTGAGATCGAGCAACTCATATTCTGGTGTCAGTACTGGTAAGGTGGCTCCTTCAGTTATATGATCACAAGTTCACAGCATTATCCTAGGGGAATAATTTGCAAATTCTGTTATGTTTCTTGTGTCTAGGATTTTAGTTGCTCTTATGACGGTTATGGAGAGGTTTGGAGATTTAACAATATCATGGTAAGACTACCAAGGGTTGCATCTTTCATCAGCTCTTTGGACAAGTCCCTAACATCAGTTTTATCATGTTGAAGGCTACCATTTTACTCAGAGGCAAAGCTGCTGTTCTTTATATACCTGTGGTACCCCAGGACAAAGGTACTAGATTTGTCCCTTGCAACTTCTATTTTGCAGATTTTTCTGCACATATAAGTATTTGACTGATATGTTGCTTTCATTGCAGGGAACTACCTACATTTATGGAACTTTCTTTAAACCATACATTTCACAGCATGAGAATGAAATTGACCGTAATTTGCTTGAGTTGAGAGCTCGGGCCAGCGATGTTGTTGTCGTTTATGTTCAGAAGGTTGCTACTGTTGGACAGAATACCTTCTTTGATGTTTTGAAGTACGTTGCTTCACAGTCACCATCCCAGAAATCAAAGCAACAACGTCCTCAGGTGCGAATCATGTATACTGTATTATGGTCAAAGCTATTGAACCAATTGATGTATTTTCACCCCTGGTAATGTTCAATGCACCATTTAATCTCCTTTATGGCTCGCTAGTCGCTAGGCCTTTCTCGTTTTCTTTTTTGCACCTTGCATGATAAATGATGCAGTTCTGCATGTTGTATGGTGGCCTCTAAAATTTCCAGCTAACATCTGTGATGTCTATCATCTCTGTCCCGTGATTATGCGCAGATAGCTCAAGTGTTTGGCACCCCTAAAATGTATTGGAGTTTAAGAACACTTAATATGAGTCTCTTTTAGATCAGGACAACTATGTAGAAATCTTGTCTCTTTGGATCAGCATTGTTAAGTCTAAACAATTGCTGTGATCTAGATCTTACGTGCTGCAGAAAGCTACACCAGTAGCGATGCTGAATTGCTGATTACACTGCGCGTGGCTAAGTCAACAGCACTTAGTACATAGTTGCTAGCATCCGAAATATGAATGTATACCTTTTTCTTATTGGAAAATGGTAATATGAATGCATACTGAACTACACCTATGCAAGTATGCATCTACTCCCTCTGTAAAGAAATATAAGAGCGTTTAGATCATTGATCTAAACGCTCTTATATTTCTTTACAGAGGGAGTAACATACAAAGAACCTATCATATGCTGTGATAGCATATAAGCTCTACTTGAGCCATAGGATAAATTTCTGACGTTTTTTGTTGTGAGTTCTAGCATTACTTCGTTTGGATCCTGAAATGTTGCGTAATTTTGTTATCGTGATCTAGAAAAGGAATTGGTTCCCAGGAGAATCACAAGTGGCAGTATTTTACTTAACAATAGAAACTGTACCTTCGCTTGTACTGAACACCTGATATATAAGTAACTATGCATTATCACTTGTCATGTATTTTCACTTTTCTCCCCGGGAATATATTCAGTTGGAAACTAGGTAGAATTTTACATAATGCAAACTGTCCGTGGTAAGATGCCAGCATTTTATCCTCCTATGTATTCAAAAGATTCACATTTTCATGTCTGCCATCTGGTAGCACTTGCCTAAACTGAATTTTCTAGAAATATGGTTCATTTGGAACTGCTACAGAAATATGGCTGTAAAAAGTCTGTCACCCTGGTTGACAAATATATGTTGTTCTCTGGCATTTCATCTCATACGCCCTCTAACAAAGAAAATACAGTATCCGTTTGCAAACTGATTAAAAAATGAAACACGTAGCCAAACACCATGATATCTAGAAGTGACTCATCCAAATCATCATGTACTGTAATATGAAATGGAACCTTAGTAAGCGCTGAAGTAGTAACTCAATCCTGCATTTAAATATAAGTTCATTTACTAGTGTTAAACTCAGAAAGTCGCACCATCTGGAGTCATGGACTTTCCGTTGACATGTTGTACAATCTAATGCATAAGAAATGAAGGTTTTTACTCTATGGTCGAAGATTGATTTTAAATAAACTTGGGCTGATTTTAGAATTTTTTGTGCATCTTGGGGGACTTGTCAATTCCAGACTGGTTGCATTAACTAATTCTCAAGACTGAACATGATATCCATCTGTGCTTTCTATCAAAGTCTCAAATGCAGTTAATACTGAAACCATGTTTTCATTTCTTTTAGGAACGACAGCAGCCGCAACAACAGCAATCACAACCACAACCACAACCACAACCGCAGGTACAGCAGCAGCAACCACAAAGGCAAGCACAGCCTGTTCTGCGCAGAGCAGCATCTATCGCTGCTCGGCAAGCAGCAATGGCACAGCAAGCTCAGGAGACCAAGCCCGTTTCCCCCAAGATCAAGCGCCAAGCATCAGCAAAAGGTGGTCCGGCAGCATCCGTGAAACCCACCGTGGCTGCTGCATCCACAGCAAAACCCGATGAGACCACAAAGAAAAGCGAGGCGAAACCTGCGGCCGAACTAGTGCCAGCTCCAGCCGCCGAAGCCGCTGTACCGAGGCCGAAGCCTAAGGCCCAGCTGGCTCCTGAAGCCGAAGTATCGGACGACATGGTGATCGACGAGGCCGACGTTGCCGTGGAGGGCGCAGAAGAGCTTGATCCTGCACTGGAGGAGGAGACGGTCATGGAGGAGACCATCCGCGTGACACGCGCCAAGCTAAGGAGGCGTGCCGCCGCGGAGGGCGCGGCATGAAACTTAGCTGCAAACCATTGTTTTATTGGCGCATGGTGTTGTTGCTCTTATTTTTTGAGTTTTTCTAGATTGTCATGTTGTCTGGTGGAGAGAATATCTGTTGGTCATCCAATTGGTCCTTGTGTTTCAGAGTTATCGCCCGTTCCTTTCTTCTTTCCTGTGGCTCTCGCTGGGCCGTTTCTGTGCCTGGAAAAGTTGTAAATATCACCGGGCATGTGTATATACAGATTGTTGGCATGTGCTTACGACCTACGAATGCATCTATCTTCATTCTGGTCTGGTAGTGTCTGCAGTCTGCAATCGGCAACTGCATAATTGACATTCTTTTGCCTCTCATTTTGCATAAACTCTGGTTAGCTGCAACAATTGTATTTTCGCGTGCATATAACATTAGAATTCTTGTTGGAAATGGCTACTCAAAAAGGATATAGGGCTGTTGATTATGCTGTGCACGTGTCAACGGAACAGGGATGCCCAAATCTGATAGGCCGGTGGCCTGGCCTAGTGCTAAGAACAACCATGACAAAAGCAGGTTACTAGACACCAGAAGTAAAGCTTAGTGTTGGCCAACAACACCACTTGTGGAAGCTTTTGCGGCAAGCGAAACGAACAATGGAGTCCGCCTGTACGCTTCACAAAGCTGACACGTGTGTGAATGATTGGTAGAAAAAAAAATCTGAAAGCAGAGAAGGGGAGAGCTTTAGCAACACTCTTCAATGTCTTTTCTGAATCCATGAAAGCACAGATGATGCCTACCACCCTAGTGATTGGTAATTGATGTAACATTGATCTTTCTTTCTTTTTTTGCTGGGCAGATCCGTTGGTGTTTCAAGAAGATCGACATGGAACTTGCTAATCTATACATAAATACTCCTCCCTCTGCTAACAAATTTAAGATGTTTTAGATCACTAAGTATAAGACGTCACTTAATGACCTAGAACGTGGTAAACATTGTTGTGTATAAAACAAACTCAGAGAAATTGCTTTGATGAGCGAATGCAGCGTTTTAGCACCCTGGCTCCGACGAGCCCGGGGATGAATTGTAAATTTGTGAAAAATAGAAGAAAAAAAATGATTTCCCTTTTGTGGTGCAAGATGCTCTTATGCGTGATACCCATGCAAAATTTGGTGAAGTTTGGACATTCAAGAAGATCATGGCAAAAGAGGCAAATTTTGAATCTCTGGTAAACTTTTTAAAACAACTTTTCATGCCTGATTTTGTCTTTCTTTGCCACGAGCTCCGCGAATGTCTAAACATACCAAAATCTTGTACGAATATCACGCATTTGAGCATCTTGCTTCACAAAATAATTGGATATTATTTTAAAAAAAACACTGTTCGCCGGATGCATATGAGCCCGGATCCCGAATTGAATTATCGAAACGCCGCCCCGTATCAAACTGGTGCATCTAAGAAGCTAGTAGGTAAGTAAAAAGACCAGTAGTATCTTCTTGGCCCTTGCTTAGAAGCTAAACGATCTCGAGCAGACGTGGATAGGTAAAAGCAGGGGCATGAAATGCCAAGAGAGGTCGACACGTTCTTTTTCCTTCTCCTACCTCTCTTTCTTTTTTCCTTCTCCTTTGTCAAAGGCCTCGTTATCCCGCCCGCCCAAGGAAAACTCCAGCCTTTGCAGCTGCGCACAGCCAAGCCACTGGTCGACACCGACGGGCGACGGCCGGCCGGCCGGTCGCCGTCGCTTTTGGCCATCATGCCCGGCCACGACGATGGAGACCCGCACCGACCATGACATATGCCTTCTCCCACCGGAGAAGAAGGAGCCACATCCAAACAAAAAGCTCTCCCCATCCATCCTTTCTTTTCTACCTATCTATCTCTCTAGCTCGGCATAATAAACAAGCAAAAAGCCCGGCGAATTCCAACCCTCGTCGTCGCCGCGATCCCACGGTGCCGCCGCACGATCGCGCGCGAGATTACGTTCGGGGATACAAAAAAATCCGGCCAAGTGGTTGGCGCGCGTACGTGTCCGGCGCACGCGCGTTATCCAGCCGCCGACACCGCCAGACGTTTCCCCGTCCGGCCGCTTTTTATTCCCTTCCGCGTCCCTCTCTCTCCCTCTCCCGCTCCCGCGCGCAGAGCAGAACCAAACGCCAAGACGCAAAGCGATCGAGGGCTTTCCGATCCTGCTGTCCAGTTGCCGCGTGTGGGAAAGGGGGCTGGCTGCGGCTGCGCAACTTTTCCTCGGTGCGGCGGCCGGTCCGCGTATATATATAGGCCCGGGGCAATGGAGAGGAGCTGGTTCGGGTGGAGGAAGACGAAGCAGGGCGGCGGCGGCGGCAGCGGGGAGAAGGCGGAGGAGGAGGATCGGGCCAAGGTGGTGGTGGACGGGACGGGGATACGGGAGCTGGTGGAGGACAGGGAGGCGTTCGGCATGTTCGCGGACAGCAAGTTCCGGCAGCTCGACGCCGACGGGGACGGCCGGCTGTCCGTGCGGGAGCTGCAGCCCGCCGTGGCTGACATCGGCGCCGCGCTCGGCCTGCCCGCGCAGGGCTCCTCGCCCAACGCCGATCACATCTACTCCGAGGTGCGTACGTACGTATGTGATGCGCTATAGCTAGTGCACCGGGCAGATAGCTAGTCTTGGCTGGCAGCCATGACTGATCTCATAGCTTAGGGGCCATGATCCCAGAGCAAGCATACGAGTTTCTGAGCTTGATGGCGTGTAGCAAGGTTTCTGTCCGAAACATTCACATTCGGTGACGCCTCAACTCACGCCCAGCCCCGGCAGACTTCAGATTTTGGTTGAATTTCAGCGAAGTTCGGACCACTATTTCTGTCCTTTGTCTAACTGAAAGGAATATGCATGTATTGCATAAGTGCACTAGGATGTGTTGGACTTTTTATAATATGCTGCTCAAAATAGCTGCAGAAGCAGAATTTTTTTGTCAGCCAAACAAGAAAATAGGCAAAAGCTGATCAAAATAGCTGGATTACCTTAATCCACCTCAATGCCAAGCACAACCTCAGTTCGTGGCAGGCGTGGATGTATACCGGAAACGTTGGCTCTAATTTAGGTGATTTTCGTTCGAAAGATGCAATAGCTCTTCGGTATTCTTATATCCTTTTTATTTCAAGCATGCAATGTGCCTTCGTGAATTTAACTAGCTAGATCTATTTTTTTGGAATTTTTTAATATGCTTCCCTACGAAAAATTGCATTCATGCTTGCAAGGATATTTATGAGGCACATCACATGCTCAAGCTCTCGCAATAATATTTATCACATGTAGTGACTTCATTTGGATAACCTGAAAAGACGATAGCAACGTTCTATGGGCCATAGACACAGGATATCGAACCAAAAGATAGAAAAGTTGTGGTTGCTGGCTGGTGTTCTTAGCAGACAATGATCCTACGTTTGAAGTCCCAAACCCTTTTCTCTATCCAATCTCCTACACAGATGATTTAGCCGGTGAAGATTTTTCGATCCAATGCGGGATTCTGGTTTGCGCACAAGTCCGCGTCGAGATGCCCTGAACCCGAGTTCAGGCACGCCATTGGTGGTTTGGGGGCAGAACCTAAAACATCACAATCCCAGCCTTTATCAGTTTTTCTCATCCTCGTCACCTCGATCATTTACTATTGATCCCGTCAATCTTTTCCGGAAAATACCATTTTCTGCCTGAATTCACATGATCCCAGTTAGTAGTTGCCAGGTCTAACTTCAGACAGGAACATGGATGGAGACTGCAATGATTTTGAGCTTCTTAAACTTTATTTTTCCTCTAAAGATGTATGCTAAACTTAAGACTCCTTTTTCTCCAAGACAGATATACATGAACTCCCATAATCTAAGTTCAGCCAAGTTCAACTTCAGACATGATCCTCAATGGAGGAGACTGCCCCGGTTGATTTTCTAAGACAAGTCCAGAGACCGGCTACTTTGTTTGCTCTGCAGCTCACACTCTAAAAGTGCATGGGTATCTTCTGCTGGTGTGCCTGAATGCCCACATTTCTGCTCTCTTACACGTATCACAAAACCTGATGTGCAGGCTATGAGCGAGTTCACTCATGGCCACGGGAACCAGGAGGGGGTGAGCAGGGCAGAGTTCCAGGAGGTCCTGACCGACATTCTCCTCGGCATGGCGGCCGGGCTCAAGAAGGACCCGATCGTGATACTGCGCATCGACGGCGAGGACCTCAGGGACTTCGTGTCCAGCCCAAGGTATGAGCCGGCAGCCGCCGTCATCTTCTCACAGGTTGGGTCCGGCGACCCCTCTCTCCGGCAATGCCTGCTAGCCGCCGTCCAGCAGCTCGGCGTCGACCACGGCATGCCCCCAGCCGCTGACCCTTGGGTAAGCTAATTAATGAACGCTCCTTATCCTAGCTAGGCATTGTTCTTGTCGGATGTCTGGACACAGATGAGCAAGATTTGTACGACGCTGGCAGGTGGTAGAGAACGTGGTGGAGCCGGCATTGCAGCAGCTCTCCGCCGACGAGCTCGAGCAACCGGCGTCCCGGGGCGCCTTCCTCGAGCAGCTGAAGCAGCTGCTGGGCGACGTGGCCGAGCAGCTTCAGGAGCGGCACGTGATCGTCGCGCACACCGAGAACACCTTCGACGGGAGCGGCGTCAGGAGGCTGCTGGGAAACAAGTTCGAGCTGGACAAGGTACACCATCAAACCCAGAGCGTGACGGGACCGTGACGTTTATTGGCAACACTGATGGTCTATGATGGTGTGTGCTAGCTGCTGGATTCTGCGTGGAGGGACGTGCCGGCGGAGCACAGGAAGAAGGCGCCCAAGGACAAGGAGCACCTGCAAGCCGCGCTCGACAAGATGGCCGACGCAGCAGGCTTGCCACCCCATGGCGCTGTTGATCGGGTACTGATGCTACTACTTTTGCTTCAGCCGGCACAGTCAAGACCGTGGAGTTTACTGGAGAATGGACGTGGTTTTGATTGAATGATTCGCAGGTGGACGCCGTCGTGGACGAGGCGCTCAAGGTGGCGGACGCCGGCGACGGGAAGGCGGTCGAAGAAGCTGAGTTCAAGAAGCTGCTGGCGGAGGTGCTTGGGGCAGTGATGCTGCGGCTGAGCGGCGAACCGATCTTCTTCTCCACCAGCACCGTCGTCCACGAGTCCATGTCCGGCTCGTCCGCCCTGTTGCCGTCGCCGGCGGCGGCATCCCCGCCGGCGAGCGAGTAGCAACACGCACACGAAAGGTAAATAGTGTGGGAGTGGGCATAGGGCCTCTCCGTAAGCGGTGCCTGTGGTTGTGCTTTTTATCTGATCACGAGCATTCATGCTTTGCTATGGTTTGGTTGGAACCTGACGGAATGCAACGCTGCAGTTCGTCAGGTGCTCCAGCAGTATGTTGACCCTGGTTGGTTGATGTATAAGTTTGGAATAAGGCTTCCAAGCCAGAAAGACACATTGTCAATGGAAAGATGTTACTGCATGCAAATTGCATTGGTTGGGGGATATGCTATATTACTACGTGCGAAGCATTCACCCGTGCTTTGATGGAAAAAATGGGAGAAGAGACATTTAGCTTTCATTTCCGATAATAACCAGGAAAAGAAAGTTATCTTTGGTAGAAAATGATGTTCCGGTTTGCCAATCTCAGTAGGATTTGAAGCGAAAAGAAGAAAAAAACACGAATCACTACGCAAGTACTCGAAGACATGTCAATAGTTTCCTAAAGTTCACGATGGATAACATGAATCTACACTATTACTGGAAGACATGGAATCATAGCACCGCTTCCCAGAATCACATCTCAATAGTTTTGTTGCAGAAGTTCATACGCATCACGGCGTCAGTGCACGGAAGAAGAAAAAGTTTCATCGGTTCCTAAGGTTATACTGATCTAGCAGAATGTCAATGGTAAACAAAGGACACATGCCTTGTTTAAGGATCAGATGCTTAGCTAGAGATCTTCTGCTTCTTGGGCTTCTTAGGCATGACAAAGTCATCATCGTCGTCGTCATCTGTGTCGCTAGATGCCTTCCTCTTCTTTTGTGCTGTGGTTTTTCCCTTTGCGGCTGAGTTGGTTTTGACAAAGTCGTCATCGTCATCGTCATCTGTGTCGCTAGATGCCTTCCTCTTCTTTTGTGCTGTGGTTTTTCCCTTTGCGGCTGAGTTGGTTTTGACAAAGTCATCATCGTCATCATCGTCTGTGTCGCTAGATGCCATTCTTTTCTTTGGCGCTGTGGGTTTTCCCTTTGTACCTGAGTTGGTTTTCTTATCACCTAACAGCCGTACCTTGGTTGGAGAACTTGCCCTTCTCTGTGCAGAAGGTGGTTTGACAGGGGACTTCAGTTTCTGACTATGTTTCTTCGCAAAGACCTCTGTAGCCACATCCAGCGGTAGCAAACCCCATTCCATCAACCTATGTACATCCAAACGGTTACTTACTTTACATCGGAGGAATATTAGTGTATGCAACAAACCATACATGGATGAATAACAATTCAAACACACAAGCTCCAAGTAATTATTGCCAGAATGAAATATTATGCTAGCGTATGAGTCGATCAGGAGTGACTAGTAAGTGGAAACCTAACTAAAAACAAGCGAGGCTTGTTAATTGATGAAACAAGGTCACATGACTCATGGCACTCATGTTGATGGTTTACCCAAAAAAAACGGACCTCAGCTGCAAGCAGCAGAACTCCCTTAATAGCAACAATTGAGAGGTACAAGGGCATACAACCTACATAAAGAACACTCACACCACCAAGCTGCTTTATAGCTCAACAGTAATGTGTGCTAAAAATGTTCCTATATGGGACCTGCACCATGCCACCAACCAGTTCTTGGAAAACACGGACTACTAAGCCAGGATTTTATTATTGTCGTAAGCAAATAACCATTCAGATCCTGTGGCTGGCCTTCAATATTTAACACCATAAATCAGTGGAGATTAAAAATCTAGTGCTTTTGAGTTTTAACTAAACTTGGTTCACGTTTGATATTGCATAATCTACCAGCAGCCAATCATAAGAGCTTAACTTAGTTCAGCAGTGCAAGACACAGTGATCACTTGCGTTCAGAAATAGTTTAACAATTTAAGATTACTGATGTTCCACACACACAGAATTGCATTATCAGTCGAGCACAATGGTATATGTAACTCTGGCTATATGATTAATTGTAGTAAGTTCAATATTATATCAAATTTAGAGAACATGTATATAGATACCAATGTGTTTCGATTCATATCTCGTTTCACAGCTTCTAAGAGGAACTCTAACCCATCCCAAAAATATCCTTATCTCCCCAAAAATTGCCACGGTTGAGAGTTAGACCCATCTGACGTATCCCCAAAATACCACTTCTAACTCCCAAGGAATTTTTGGAAGATCCCAGAAAACAGCTTTGGGAGGTTTGCTCCCTCCCAATCCTTAATTCCCAACACGTTTTTTGGCGGGAGAAAGTATCCTTCCCCAACCGTCACCTCACACCACTGCCAAAGTTGCCGCTAGCAACAACTCTGGCCACGTCGCCACCTATCTCCGCCACCTCGCGCCACCAAGCCAAAGCTCATGGCCACCACAGCCCCGCACTGGACCACCCCCACATCCCGAGCCCAAGAAGCGGCTATCAGTGTCGTCGAGGCAGGGAATCGGGAGATTGGGTCGTGGCACATTTCCCCCCTCAAGCCACCGCAGCAGCCATGGCGAGCTCTTGCCGGCCACCCATTAGACAAAATGGCCGAAAGCTATTTCCAATTTTCTTTAATAATGTGGAAATATAGCTGAAATGTAATCTTTCTATGCAAAAGGTGTGAATTAGCCAAAAAATAGGAGTCAAGTTTAGGGATGGCTCAGTTCCCAATCTCCCAATAGCCAGAACTTATTGGGAGTTAAGTTTTGGAACTGGGTTTTGGGGAGTGAAGTTTAGGAGATGGTTAGAGTTGCTTTAATTTTATGAAATAATGAGGCAGAGAATAAAAAAAGGGGTTTTATCATTTATGCCACTGGTTGTGTATCACCACTCAGTTTTGCCACTAGAAATTTCAACAGCTCAAAAATGCCATCACTTCATTAGGTGCATGCTCAAAAACGCCACTGAACACCATTACTTTGAGCTCATATCTCATTTGCCATGTTATAATGACAAAAATACCTGTAGACCAACATGTCATCTCTTCCTCTATCTCACTACAATAAAATGTGGGTCCCACTTGATCCAAAAATGTTCTTATTTTTCTCCAAAATTATTCGCTTGCTTACTCCTGACAAGTGGGATCCACACTTATCATTGTGAGATAGAGAGAGCTGACATGTGGGTATAGGGGTATTTTCGTCATATAACATGGTCAACGAGTTTGACTTGAAAATAATGATGTCTAATGGCATTTTTAAGCAAACATCTAATGAACAATGTCATTTTTGAGATATCTAATGTCATTTTTGAACAAGGATCTCACGAAACGATGGCATTTTTGAGCAGTTGTAACTTCTAATGGCAAAACTGAGTAGTGGGACATAACTAGTGGCACAAACGATAAAAACCCATAAAAAAATACACATCCAACTAAAATTATGGGGGTTCTACTGTGATTCCTGGAGCTACCAATATACCTAGTTGGGTAGTCCGAAAAAATAGGTACAGTGTTTCATAGAGATGTGGTATCTCACCAGACTGCAGCCATTTCACTATCAGGAACCTGCTCATAGAGCGATTCATAAAATATCCTCAATGGATCTCTCTGTAACAAGAAGGAAAACGATTATTGCTCCGTATGGAAGGAATCAGAACAAATCAGATAGAGAAATGTCATAATGGTAATACTTCAGGAGGAGGATCATGTTTCTGCCCTGGCAATTCATACATCTTCCTCTCCTTCTTCACCACAGCAGCCCCCTCCTTCTTCACCGCAGCAGCCTTCTTTTCATCTTTCTTGATACCAACTTCCTTCTTTACTTTCTTTTCCTCCTTCAATGAATCAAGAAAATAATTTAGAACTATAAACAACACAATGTAAATCATGAAAATGGCATATACCTTTGTATCATATTCATCTTTCGGTTTCTTAATCTTGGAGATATTGGGTTTACCCGCAGCTGGACTTCTCTTCTGCGATTTTGGCTGAAAATTCCGCAACTACTAATCTCAACAACAGAATCGACAAAATAAATCTGGAACAGGAGAAGAAGAATTGTGACCTTGCATTCATCATCAGAACCAGTTTCTTCTTTCTTTACTTTAGAAGTCTTCACCTTGCTATTGGAAGTGCTTTTCTGTTTCTCATTTCCCTAAAAAACAGAGCAATGTTATCTTTGTACAAGGCAAGAAAGACTGGAAGAAACCAGTAAATAAAATCTAATACATCTCCCAGTTGAAGGTAATTTTGCCATAAGAAACTATATAAAATAAAATGGATATGTTATAAATCGATGTTCGTAGATTGACCACCCTCCCGTTTTTAGCCTAATTGAAAACGTTGTCCGGAGACATGTCCAGATCTAAGAAAAGATTGGCCTAGGCGTTTACGAATCCTCAGCGATGACAATAGGCTCATAAGAAATACCCAAACATCAATCAATTCATCATCAATAAAACAATTGAAACAAACCTTCTTGGGCCTTGAACTCGAAATCGGAGTGTATCCATATTCCTCGTCGTCGTCGTCCTCCTCCTCGTACTCCTCCTCTTCCTCCTCGTACTCCTCCCTTTTCTCCTTCTTTGCACCTCCATTGCTCGCCTTTTTGGCCCGAGAACGCGCAAGCGGAATGTTGTCATCGTCGTCCTCCTCCTGCTTGACCTTGGAGGCACTCGCCGCGCTCGCTTTCTTGTTGGCTCGGGAGAACGCCAGCGGCACCTCATCCTCGTCGTCTTCGTCGTCCACCTCCTTCTTGGGCGGATTGTGCAGCGCCGCAGTGCCCGCGTAAACCGCGGCGGCGGCGTCTTCTCCGGCCATTGCTGCGGTGGTGGTGAGGCGAGGGTTTCGGCTTTTCGCGGTCGGTTCTGGGGGGGTAATGGGGAGAGACCCGAGGGCCCGAGTTGGTGGACAAGGAGGAATAACGACAGAGGATTTAGACGGAGGGATAGAGGATGCCTTCACCAGCGCCGGCGGTCGGGCGGCGGCGCTGGGGCGCTTGCGCCTATCGGCCGATGGGGAATAGGCAGAGGCGGCGGCGCTTGCTCTCTGTGGTCCGGACGAAGGAAGGGAAAGAGTGAAGGGGTTCAATCCCGGATGACAAAGGCCGGTATTAGGCTGGGTTACAGAGAAACAGTCTGATTCCTCCCGGGCCGCCACTATGATTCAAGTTGGGCCACGCGGGCTTCCTTGGGCTGGACTGGCCAATAGGAAAGGCAAATCCCCGCGTCGCGCTGTTAAGCCGGCTCAGTGCGGCTGGGGCCGTTTTTCTTTGGGAAAACTTTGTTTTTGCCATTCTATTTTTTGTCCATTTTATTTATGTCCCTTTAGAATTTGATATCTAATTTTTGGGATTCTGAACTTTTGACAATACATCACAAATGTTATTCCGTGAAAAAAGCAATACTTTTTCATTTCACGTTTGTCGGTCTTAACTTTTAACTATACATCACAATTGTCATTCCACGACAAACAATATTTCAGAGTGGCAATAGTTCTGTCAAGGAATGGCAATTGTGATATGTTGCTAGAAGCAAAATATTTCCAGAGTGGCAATGCTTTTGTCACGGAATGATAATTGTGATGTATTGCTAAAAGCTAAGAATGACAAAAGTGATTGTTCAATTCTAGAGTGGCAAAACAAAGTTTTTTTTCCTTTTTCTTCAGTCTTTCTCTTCTTCTGGTTTTTTCTGAGATTTTCGTTTTTCTGTTTTATTCTTCCGAGTTTCTGCTGATTTCTTCTTTTTCATATTAGTACTATTTTTATTCCTATGTGAAATTATGCTAATACACACCAAAAAATCCACAAATATTTGATGAACATTTTAATACGCGAAATACAGGCATGAACATTTTACTTTTCTGTAATATAGTTTATTTAAAGGATTTAAATGTTTATTTTTATCTAAATATGTGAAGAAAGTTTTTTTGAATAAACAAACCACGAAAGTATATGCATTCCCTTCACAATTCCACACGTGATTAAGGCGTGAAATAGGAGGTCTCAATAAGAAAGCAAGGGGAATAGCTAGGTGATGGTTAGGCTTCGTCACGCCCATAGGCCATGGTAGGCTGGTTTCTTCATAGATACTTTTATCTTTGCTTCGTTCAAGATTTCTTTGGCATTTATGATTTCACATTGATTTATGGGCCACTCCGCAACGGTGCGTAGAGATGCATCCGCGCATGTCGCATGGTGCCGGCTAGCGAGCCGAACGAAGCAGGTGTTGTTGCAAATATGCCCTAGAGGCAATAATAAAATGGTTATTATTATATTTTCTTGTTCATGATAATTGTTTATTATTCATGCTATAATTACATTGACTGGAAACACATTACATGTGTGGATACATAGACAATACCATGTCCCTAGTATGCCTCTTGTAGACTAACTCGTTAATCAAAGATGGTCAAGATTTCCTAGCCATTTGTTGGAAATATGCCCTAGAGGCAATAATAAATTAGTTATTATCATATTTCCTTGTTCATGATAATCGTTTATTATTCATGCTATAATTGTATTGATCGGAGACTTAAATGCATGTGTGGATACATAGACAAAACCATGTCCCTAGTATGCCTCTAATGGACTAGCTCGTTGATCAAAGGATGGTTAAGGTTTCCTAGCCATGGACATGAGATGTCATTTGATAACGGGATCACATCATTAGAAGAATGATGTGATGGATAAGACCCAAACTACAAACATAGCATATGATCGTGTCAGTTTATTGCTACTGTTTTCTGCATGTCAAGTATATGTTCCTATGACCATGAGATCATGCAACTCACGGATATCGGAGGAGTGCCTTGTGTGTATCAAACGTCGCAACGTAACTGGGTGACTATAAAGGTGCTCTACAGGTATCTCCGATGGTGTCTGTTGAGTTGGCATGGATCGAGACTGGGATTTGTTACTCCGTGTGACGGAGAGGTATCTCGGGGCCCACTCGGTAATGCAACATCACAATAAGCCTTGCAAGCAATGTGACTAATTGTTAGTTGCGGGATCTTGTATTACGGAACGAGTAAAGAGACTTGCCGGTAACGAGGTTGAACTAGGTATGGAGATACCGACGATCGAATCTCGGGCAAGTAACATACCGAAGAACAAAGGGAACGTTATACGGGATTAACTGAATCCTTGACATAGAGGTTCGACCGATAAAGATCTTCATAGAATATGTAGGAACCAATGTGGACGTCCAGGTCCCGCCATTGGTTATTGACCGTAGAGGTGTCTCGGTCATGTCTACATAGTTCTCGAACCCGCAGGGTCTGCACACTTAAGGTTCGGTGACGTTTCGGTAGTGTAGAGTTATGTATGGTGGTGACCGAAGGTTGTTCGGAGTCCCGGATGAGATCCCGGACGTCACGAGGAGCTCCGGAATGGTCCGGAGGTAAAGATTCATATATAGGATGTCCCAGTTTGGTCGCCGGGAAAAGTTTCGGGCTCATCGGTAGTGTACCGGGAGTATCGGTAGTGTACCGGGAGTGCCGGTAGTGTACCGGGGGACCTCCGGGAGGGGTATTTCGACCCCAAGAGGTCCATGGGCTGTGGGAGAATAATAACCAGCCCTTAGTGGGCTGGGAAAACAGCCACAAAGGCCCATGGCGCAGGAGAGAAAGTCCTAAAGCAAAAAGTGGAAAATCAGCCAATAGGAGGCAATCCTACTCCAACTAGGATTGGAGGTGAAGTAGGATTGCTCCCACCTCCTATTTCGGCCGACCCAAAGGCCTTGGCTGCCTCTCCTCTCCTCTCCTCCTATATATACTAGTGGATTGGGTGGTTTTTGGACAGAATTTCCGGCCACGTGCTACCCGTTCCACCGGTGCATAGTTTCTCCTCTAGATCGGTTTTCTGCAGCGCTTAGGCGAAGCCCTGTCGGAATTGCTCCACCACCATCACCGGAGCGCCGTCACCCTGCCGGTGAACTCTCTCTCCTCTCCACCTCCTCTCGCTGGATCAAGACGGTGGAGATCGTCATCAAGCTGCACGTGTGTTGAACGCGGAGGTGCCGTCCGTTCGGCGCTAGATCGGAAGGACCGTGATCGAGATCGCGAGACGGTTCGTGATGTGATCACGGAACGGATCGTGATGAGTTCGCGGGACAGATCGTGATCAAGATCGTGAGACGGATCGTGATGAGTTCATGGGACGGATCATGATGTGTTCGCGGGACGGTTCGTGATTGGATCGCGGGACGCTCGGCGATTTGGATCGCGAAGAAGTTGGACTACACCAACCGCGTTTCTTAACGCTTCCCGCTTAGCGATCTACAAGGGTACGTAGATCCACTCTCCCTCTTGTAGATGCTCATCACCATGGATAGGTTTGCGTGTGCGTAGGAAAATTTTTGTTTCCCATGCGACGTTCCCCAACAGTGGCATCATGAGCTAGGTTGATGGTTCGATGAGATCTCGAGTGGAACACAAAAGGTTTGTGGGCGTTGATGCTTAGATTGCTTCCTCCCTTGGTCGTATTTTGGTTCAGCGGGATTGTGAGATGAAGCGGCCCGGACCAACATTACTCGTACGCTTACGAGAGACCGGTTCCCTCGACGCAACTTGTTGCCTAGATGGCTTGCGGGTGACAGTTTCTCTCACTTTAGTTGGATCCGATTCGACAAAGGCGGTCCTTGAGAAGGTTGAAAAGCAATCTATGTATCACCGTTGTGGTTTATGCGTAGGTGAGAATCGTTCTTGCTAGATACCCGTAGCAGCCACGTAAAACATGCAACAACAATTAGAGGACGTCTAACTTGTTTTTGCAGGGTATGTTGTGATGTGATATGGCCAATTACATGATGAGATATATGTGATGTATGAGATGATCATGTGATGTATAGAATTTCATGACTTGTATGTCGTTGAATACGGCAACCGGCAGGAGCCATAGGGTTGTCTTTAATTATTGTATGACCTGCGTGTCAATCATTAAGCGCTATGTAATGCTTTACTTTATCGCTACGGTAGCAATAGTAGTAGAAGCATGTAGGGCGTGACAACCCCGATGGCGACACGTTGATGGAGATCAAGATGATGGAGATCATGGTGTCGTGCCTGTGACGATGGAGATCATGCCGGTGCTTTCTAGATGGAGATCAAAAGCACAAGTTCATGGCCATATCATGTCACTTATGATTTGCATGTGATGTTAATCCTTTTTATGCACCTTGTTTTGCTTAGGACGGCAGTAGCATTATAAGGTGATCCCTCACTTAATTTCAAGATAAATTGTGTTCTCCCCGAGTGTGCACCGTTGCGAAAGTTCGTCGTGTTGAGACACCACGTGATGATCGGGTGTGATAGACTCTACGTTCACATACAACGGGTGCAAGCCAGTGTTGCACATGCAGAACACTCGGGTTAAACTTGACGAGCCTAGCATGTACAGACATGGCCTCGGAACACAAGAGACCGAAAGGTCGAACATGAGTCATATAGTAGATATGATCAACATGATGATGTTCACCATTGCAGCCACCTCAACTCACGTGATGATCGGACTTGAGTTGGTGAATTTGGATCATGTATCACTCGAATGATCGGAGGGATGTCAATTTGAGTGGGAGTTCTTAGGTAATATGATTTGAACTCATTATCATGAACATAGTCAAAGTGTCTTTGCAAATTATGTTTTAGATTACTAGCTCACACTGTAGCTCCCTTGTAGTTTTATATGTTCCTAGAGCAATAGTATTGAAAGATGATGGTAGGAATATTGCGGACTGGGTCTGTGATCTGAGGATTGTCCTCTTTGCTGCACAGAAGGCTTATGTCCTTAATGCACTGCTCGGTGCGCCGACCCCCTCTAGCGTCGACTGTAGATGTTGTGAACATCTGACAGGCACGTTTCGATGACTACTTGATAGTTTAGTGCGTCATGCATTATGGCTTAGAATTGAGGCTCCAAAACGTTTTGAACGTCACGGAACATATGAGATGTTCTAAGAGCTGAGATTGTGATCTCAGGGTCGTGCCCGTGTTGTGAGATATGAGATCTCCAACAAGATTCTTTGCCTGTAAGATGAAGGAGAATAGCTCAACCGTTGAGCATGTACTCAGATTGTCTGGGTACTACAATCGCTTGAATCAAGTGGGAGTTGATCTTCCAGATAAGATAGTGATTGATATAGTTCTCCAAGTCACTGTCACTAAGCTACTAGAACTTGGTGATGAACTATAAATTGCCAGGGATAAAAATAATGATTCCTGAGCTTTTCGCGATGTTTGACACCGCGAAGGTAGAAATCAATAAGGAGCGTCAAGTGTTGATGGTTAATCAAACCACTAGTTTCGAGAAGGGCAAGAGCAAGGAGGGAAACTTCATGGATAGCAAGTCAGTTGCTGCTCCAGTGAAGCAACCCAAAGTTGAACTCAAACCCGAGACTAAGTGCTTCTGTTATGAGGTGAGCGGTCGCTGAAGCGGAACAACCCTAGATACTTGGTAGATAAGAAGGCTGGCAAAATCGACAGAAGTATATTTGATATACGAGTTATTGATGTGTACCTTGCTAGTACTCCTAGTAGCGCCTGGGTATTGGATACCGGTTCGGTTGCTAAATGTTAGTACCTCGAAATAAAAGCTATGGAATAAACGGAGAACTAGCTAAGGGTGAGGTGACGATGTGTGTTTGAATTGTTTCCGAGGTTGATGTGATCAACATCGCACACACTCTCTACCTTCAGGATTAGTGACGAACCTAAATAAATGTTATTTGGTGTTTTGCGTTGAGCATGAACATGATTAGATCATGTTTATTGCAATACGGTTGTTCATTTAAGTTAGAGAATAATGGTTATTCTGTTTACATGAATAATACCTTCAATGGTCATGCACCCAGTGAGAATGGTTTGTTGAAATCTTGATCGTAGTAATACACATGTTCATAACATTGATGTCAAAAGATACAAAGTTAATAATGATAGTACCACATACTTGTGGCACTGCCGCTAAATGTCATATTGGTATAAAGCGCATGAAGAAACTCCATGCTGATGGATATTTGGACTCATTCGATTTCGAATCGGTTGAGACGTGCGAACCATGCCTCTTGGGCAAGATGACTAAAGGACCCCGTTGGATGGAGCGGGCAAGTGATTCATTGGAAATGATACATGTTGATGTATGCATACTAGTGAGTCTTGTAGCGTGCAGTGGATATCGTTATTTTCTTACCTTCACTGATGATTTGAGTAGATATAGTGTATATTTACTTAATGAAACACAAGTCTGAATCGTTTGAAAGGTTCAAGCAAATTCAGAGTGAAGTTTAAAGATCATCGTGACAAGAAGATAAAAGTGACCGCGATATGATCGTGGAGGTGAATATCTGAGTTACGAGTTTGGCATACAACTTAAGACAATGTGAAATTTGTTTCACAACTAACGCCACCTGGAACACCATAGTGTGATGGTGTGTCCGAACATCATAGTCATGCTCTATTGATATAGTGCATACTGTGATGTCTCTTGTCGTTTTACTACTATAATTTTGGGGTTATGCATTAGAGACAACTACATTCACTTTAAATAGGGCACCATCTAAATCCGTTGAGATGACACCATGTGAATTATGGTTTGATAGAAACCTAAGCTGTCATTTCTTAATACTTGGGGTTGCGACACTTGTGTGGAAAATGTTTTCACCTAATGAGGTCGAACCCAAGGCGGACAAATGCATCTTCATAGAATACCGTAAGATCAGTTGGGTGAACCTTCTATCTCAGATCCAAGTGCAAAGTGTTTGTTACTAAAACGGATCCTTTCTTGAGGAAATGTTTCTCTCGAAAGAATTGAGTGGGAGGAAGATAGAACTTGATGAGGTTGTTAAACCTTTGTTCAACCAGAGAGTAGCGCAGCGCAGAAAGATGTTTCTGTGAAGCCTACGTTAGTTGAAGAGTAAGTTAATGATGATGATCATGAAGCTTCAGGATCAAGTTACTATCGAACTTTGTGGGTCGACAAGGATGTGTACTGCTCCTAAGTGGTACGACAACTCTGTCTTGGAGATCATGTTGTTGGACAACGATGAACCTACGAGCTATGGAGAAGCGATGATGGGCCCGGATTCTGATGAATGGTTAGAGGCCATGAAATCCGAGATAGGATCCATGTATGAAAACCAAGTATAGACTTTGGTAGACTTGCTCGTTAGACGGCAGGTCGTTGAGTACAAATGGACCTCTAGAAAGAAGACAGACACTGATGGTGAATGTCACCATTTGTAAAGCTCGACTTGTTGCAAAGTTGTTTGTGACAAGTTCAAGGAGTTGACTGCGATGAGGCTTTCTCACTTGTAGAGATGCTAAAAGTCTGTTGGAATTATGTTAGCAGTTGCTGCATTTTCAATTATGAAATCTGGCAGATGGATGTCAAAACATTGTTTCCTTAACGGTTTACTTAAGGAAAGGTTGTATGTGATGCAACCAGAAGGTTTTGTCAGTCCTAAGGATGCTAAAAGACGAGCAAGCTTCAGTGATCCTTCTATGGACCGAAGCAAGCATCTCGGAGTTGGAATATACACTTTGATGAGGTGATCAAAGTTTCTGTAGTTTATACAAAGTTTACGAGAAACTTGTATTTGCAATAAAGTGAGTGGGAGCACTGTAGAGTTTCTGATAAGTATATGTGGTTGACATATTGTTGATCGGAAATAATGTAGAATTTCTGGAAGTCATAAAAGGTTGTTTGAAAAGTGTTTTTCAAAGGAAGACCTGGATAAAGCTACCTAATTGTTGAGCATCAAAATCTATAGAGATAGATCAAGATGCTTGATGAGACTTTCAATGAGTGCATACCTTGACAAGATTTTGAAAGAGTTCAAAATGGATCAGCCAGAGAAATAGTTCTCGTCTGATTTGTAAGGTGTGAAGTTGAGTGAGACTCAAAGCTCGACAACGGCAGAAGAAAGAGAAAGGACGAACGTCGTCCCCTATGCCTTAGCCATAGGCTCTATATTATGCCATGTTGTGTACCGCACCTGTGTGTGCCTTGCCATGAGTCTGTCAAGGGGTAAAAGAGTGGTCCAGGAGTGGATCACTGGACAGCGGTCGGAATTATCCTTAGTAACCAGAGGACTAAGGAAATGTTTCTTGATTATGTAGGTGATAAAGAGTTCGTCGTAAAGAGTTACGTCGATGCAAGCTTTAACACCTATCCGGATGACTAGTAGTAGCAATTTGGATACGTATAGTGGAGCAGCCATTTGGAAATAGTACCAAGTGGAGTGTGGTAGCAGTGTTTACGGTTTGACACAGAGATTTGCAAAGTACACACGGATCTGAATATCGCAGACCCGTTGACTATAAGACCTCTCTCACATGCAAAGCATGATCGATCCCCAGAACTCATTGGGTGTTAGATTCATAACAATGCGAATCACATGGTGATGTGAACTAGATTATTGACTCTAGTGCAAGTGGGAGACTGTTGGAAATATGCCCTAGAGGCAATAATAAATTAGTTATTATCATATTTCCTTGTTCATGATAATCGTTTATTATCCATGCTATAATTGTATTGATCGGAGACTTAAATGCATGTGTGGATACATAGACAAAACCATGTCCCTAGTATGCCTCTAATGGACTAGCTCGTTGATCAAAGGATGGTTAAGGTTTCCTAGCCAGGGACATGAGATGTCATTTGATAACGGGATCACATCATTAGGAGAATGATGTGATGGATAAGACCCAAACTACAAACATAGCATATGATCGTGTCAGTTTATTGCTACTGTTTTCTGCATGTCAAGTATATGTTCCTATGACCATGAGATCATGCAACTCACGGGTATCGGAGGAGTGCCTTGTGTGTATCAAACGTCGCAACGTAACTGGGTGACTATAAAGGTGCTCTACAGGTATCTCCGATGGTGTCTGTTGAGTTGGCATGGATCGAGACTGGGATTTGTTACTCCGTGTGACGGAGAGGTATCTCGGGGCCCACTCGGTAATGCAACATCACAATAAGCCTTGCAAGCAATGTGACTAATTGTTAGTTGCGGGATCTTGTATTACGGAACGAGTAAAGAGACTTGCCGGTAACGAGGTTGAACTAGGTATGGAGATACCGACGATCGAATCTCGGGCAAGTAACATACCGAAGAACAAAGGGAACGTTATACGGGATTAACTGAATCCTTGACATAGAGGTTCGACCGATAAAGATCTTCATAGAATATGTAGGAACCAATGTGGACGTCCAGGTCCCGCCATTGGTTATTGACCGTAGAGGTGTCTCGGTCATGTCTACATAGTTCTCGAACCCGCAGGGTCTGCACACTTAAGGTTCGGTGACGTTTCGGTAGTGTAGAGTTATGTATGGTGGTGACCGAAGGTTGTTCGGAGTCCCGGATGAGATCCCGGACGTCACGAGGAGCTCCGGAATGGTCCGGAGGTAAAGATTCATATATAGGATGTCCCAGTTTGGTCGCCGGGAAAAGTTTCGGGCTCATCGGTAGTGTACCGGGAGTATCGGTAGTGTACCGGGAGTGCCGGTAGTGTACCGGGGGACCTCCGGGAGGGGTATTTCGACCCCAAGAGGTCCATGGGCTGTGGGAGAATAATAACCAGCCCTTAGTGGGCTGGGAAAACAGCCACAAAGGCCCATGGCGCAGGAGAGAAAGTCCTAAAGCAAAAAGTGGAAAATCAGCCAATAGGAGGCAATCCTACTCCAACTAGGATTGGAGGTGAAGTAGGATTGCTCCCACCTCCTATTTCGGCCGACCCAAAGGCCTTGGCTGCCTCTCCTCTCCTCTCCTCCTATATATACTAGTGGATTGGGTGGTTTTTGGACAGAATTTCCGGCCACGTGCTACCCGTTCCACCGGTGCATAGTTTCTCCTCTAGATCGGTTTTCTGCAGCGCTTAGGCGAAGCCCTGTCGGAATTGCTCCACCACCATCACCGGAGCGCCGTCACCCTGCCGGTGAACTCTCTCTCCTCTCCACCTCCTCTCGCTGGATCAAGACGGTGGAGATCGTCATCAAGCTGCACGTGTGTTGAACGCGGAGGTGCCGTCCGTTCGGCGCTAGATCGGAAGGACCGTGATCGAGATCGCGAGACGGTTCGTGATGTGATCACGGAACGGATCGTGATGAGTTCGCGGGACAGATCGTGATCAAGATCGTGAGACGGATCGTGATGAGTTCATGGGACGGATCATGATGTGTTCGCGGGACGGTTCGTGATTGGATCGCGGGACGCTCGGCGATTTGGATCGCGAAGAAGTTGGACTACACCAACCGCGTTTCTTAACGCTTCCCGCTTAGCGATCTACAAGGGTACGTAGATCCACTCTCCCTCTTGTAGATGCTCATCACCATGGATAGGTTTGCGTGTGCGTAGGAAAATTTTTGTTTCCCATGCGACGTTCCCCAACAGTGGCATCATGAGCTAGGTTGATGGTTCGATGAGATCTCGAGTGGAACACAAAAGGTTTGTGGGCGTTGATGCTTAGATTGCTTCCTCCCTTGGTCGTATTTTGGTTCAGCGGGATTGTGAGATGAAGCGGCCCGGACCAACATTACTCGTACGCTTACGAGAGACCGGTTCCCTCGACGCAACTTGTTGCCTAGATGGCTTGCGGGTGACAGTTTCTCTCACTTTAGTTGGATCCGATTCGACAAAGGCGGTCCTTGAGAAGGTTGAAAAGCAATCTATGTATCACCGTTGTGGTTTATGCGTAGGTGAGAATCGTTCTTGCTAGATACCCGTAGCAGCCACGTAAAACATGCAACAACAATTAGAGGACGTCTAACTTGTTTTTGCAGGGTATGTTGTGATGTGATATGGCCAATTACATGATGAGATATATGTGATGTATGAGATGATCATGTGATGTATAGAATTTCATGACTTGTATGTCGTTGAATACGGCAACCGGCAGGAGCCATAGGGTTGTCTTTAATTATTGTATGACCTGCGTGTCAATCATTAAGCGCTATGTAATGCTTTACTTTATCGCTACGGTAGCAATAGTAGTAGAAGCATGTAGGGCGTGACAACCCCGATGGCGACACGTTGATGGAGATCAAGATGATGGAGATCATGGTGTCGTGCCTGTGACGATGGAGATCATGCCGGTGCTTTCTAGATGGAGATCAAAAGCACAAGTTCATGGCCATATCATGTCACTTATGATTTGCATGTGATGTTAATCCTTTTTATGCACCTTGTTTTGCTTAGGACGGCAGTAGCATTATAAGGTGATCCCTCACTTAATTTCAAGATAAATTGTGTTCTCCCCGAGTGTGCACCGTTGCGAAAGTTCGTCGTGTTGAGACACCACGTGATGATCGGGTGTGATAGACTCTACGTTCACATACAACGGGTGCAAGCCAGTGTTGCACATGCAGAACACTCGGGTTAAACTTGACGAGCCTAGCATGTACAGACATGGCCTCGGAACACAAGAGACCGAAAGGTCGAACATGAGTCATATAGTAGATATGATCAACATGATGATGTTCACCATTGCAGCCACCTCAACTCACGTGATGATCGGACTTGAGTTGGTGAATTTGGATCATGTATCACTCGAATGATCGGAGGGATGTCAATTTGAGTGGGAGTTCTTAGGTAATATGATTTGAACTCATTATCATGAACATAGTCAAAGTGTCTTTGCAAATTATGTTTTAGATTACTAGCTCACACTGTAGCTCCCTTGTAGTTTTATATGTTCCTAGAGCAATAGTATTGAAATATGATGGTAGGAATATTGCGGACTGGGTCTGTGATCTGAGGATTGTCCTCTTTGCTGCACAGAAGGCTTATGTCCTTAATGCACTGCTCGGTGCGCCGACCCCCTCTAGCGTCGACTGTAGATGTTGTGAACATCTGACAGGCACGTTTCGATGACTACTTGATAGTTTAGTGCGTCATGCATTACGGCTTAGAATTGAGGCTCCAAAACGTTTTGAACGTCACGGAACATATGAGATGTTCTAAGAGCTGAGATTGTGATCTCAGGGTCGTGCCCGTGTTGCGAGATATGAGATCTCCAACAAGATTCTTTGCCTGTAAGATGAAGGAGAATAGCTCAACCGTTGAGCATGTACTCAGATTGTCTGGGTACTACAATCGCTTGAATCAAGTGGGAGTTGATCTTCCAGATAAGATAGTGATTGATATAGTTCTCCAAGTCACTGTCACTAAGCTACTAGAACTTGGTGATGAACTATAAATTGCCAGGGATAAAAATAATGATTCCTGAGCTTTTCGCGATGTTTGAAACCGCGAAGGTAGAAATCAAGAAGGAGCGTCAAGTGTTGATGGTTAATCAAACCACTAGTTTCGAGAAGGGCAAGAGCAAGGAGGGAAACTTCATGGATAGCAAGTCAGTTGCTGCTCCAGTGAAGCAACCCAAAGTTGAACTCAAACCCGAGACTAAGTGCTTCTGTTATGAGGTGAGCGGTCGCTGAAGCGGAACAACCCTAGATACTTGGTAGATAAGAAGGCTGGCAAAATCGACAGAAGTATATTTGATATACGAGTTATTGATGTGTACCTTGCTAGTACTCCTAGTAGCGCCTGGGTATTGGATACCGGTTCGGTTGCTAAATGTTAGTACCTCGAAATAAAAGCTATGGAATAAACGGAGAACTAGCTAAGGGTGAGGTGACGATGTGTGTTTGAATTGTTTCCGAGGTTGATGTGATCAACATCGCACACACTCTCTACCTTCAGGATTAGTGACGAACCTAAATAAATGTTATTTGGTGTTTTGCGTTGAGCATGAACATGATTAGATCATGTTTATTGCAATACGGTTGTTCATTTAAGTTAGAGAATAATGGTTATTCTGTTTACATGAATAATACCTTCAATGGTCATGCACCCAGTGAGAATGGTTTGTTGAAATCTTGATCGTAGTAATACACATGTTCATAACATTGATGTCAAAAGATACAAAGTTAATAATGATAGTACCACATACTTGTGGCACTGCCGCTAAATGTCATATTGGTATAAAGCGCATGAAGAAACTCCATGCTGATGGATATTTGGACTCATTCGATTTCGAATCGGTTGAGACGTGCGAACCATGCCTCTTGGGCAAGATGACTAAAGGACCCCGTTGGATGGAGCGGGCAAGTGATTCATTGGAAATGATACATGTTGATGTATGCATACTAGTGAGTCTTGTAGCGTGCAGTGGATATCGTTATTTTCTTACCTTCACTGATGATTTGAGTAGATATAGTGTATATTTACTTAATGAAACACAAGTCTGAATCGTTTGAAAGGTTCAAGCAAATTCAGAGTGAAGTTTAAAGATCATCGTGACAAGAAGATAAAAGTGACCGCGATATGATCGTGGAGGTGAATATCTGAGTTACGAGTTTGGCATACAACTTAAGACAATGTGAAATTTGTTTCACAACTAACGCCACCTGGAACACCATAGTGTGATGGTGTGTCCGAACATCATAGTCATGCTCTATTGATATAGTGCATACTGTGATGTCTCTTGTCGTTTTACTACTATAATTTTGGGGTTATGCATTAGAGACAACTACATTCACTTTAAATAGGGCACCATCTAAATCCGTTGAGATGACACCATGTGAATTATGGTTTGATAGAAACCTAAGCTGTCATTTCTTAATACTTGGGGTTGCGACACTTGTGTGGAAAATGTTTTCACCTAATGAGGTCGAACCCAAGGCGGACAAATGCATCTTCATAGAATACCGTAAGATCAGTTGGGTGAACCTTCTATCTCAGATCCAAGTGCAAAGTGTTTGTTACTAAAACGGATCCTTTCTTGAGGAAATGTTTCTCTCGAAAGAATTGAGTGGGAGGAAGATAGAACTTGATGAGGTTGTTAAACCTTTGTTCAACCAGAGAGTAGCGCAGCGCAGAAAGATGTTTCTGTGAAGCCTACGTTAGTTGAAGAGTAAGTTAATGATGATGATCATGAAGCTTCAGGATCAAGTTACTATCGAACTTTGTGGGTCGACAAGGATGTGTACTGCTCCTAAGTGGTACGACAACTCTGTCTTGGAGATCATGTTGTTGGACAACGATGAACCTACGAGCTATGGAGAAGCGATGATGGGCCCGGATTCTGATGAATGGTTAGAGGCCATGAAATCCGAGATAGGATCCATGTATGAAAACCAAGTATAGACTTTGGTAGACTTGCTCGTTAGACGGCAGGTCGTTGAGTACAAATGGACCTCTAGAAAGAAGACAGACACTGATGGTGAATGTCACCATTTGTAAAGCTCGACTTGTTGCAAAGTTGTTTGTGACAAGTTCAAGGAGTTGACTGCGATGAGGCTTTCTCACTTGTAGAGATGCTAAAAGTCTGTTGGAATTATGTTAGCAGTTGCTGCATTTTCAATTATGAAATCTGGCAGATGGATGTCAAAACATTGTTTCCTTAACGGTTTACTTAAGGAAAGGTTGTATGTGATGCAACCAGAAGGTTTTGTCAGTCCTAAGGATGCTAAAAGACGAGCAAGCTTCAGTGATCCTTCTATGGACCGAAGCAAGCATCTCGGAGTTGGAATATACACTTTGATGAGGTGATCAAAGTTTCTGTAGTTTATACAAAGTTTACGAGAAACTTGTATTTGCAATAAAGTGAGTGGGAGCACTGTAGAGTTTCTGATAAGTATATGTGGTTGACATATTGTTGATCGGAAATAATGTAGAATTTCTGGAAGTCATAAAAGGTTGTTTGAAAAGTGTTTTTCAAAGGAAGACCTGGATAAAGCTACCTAATTGTTGAGCATCAAAATCTATAGAGATAGATCAAGATGCTTGATGAGACTTTCAATGAGTGCATACCTTGACAAGATTTTGAAAGAGTTCAAAATGGATCAGCCAGAGAAATAGTTCTTGTCTGATTTGTAAGGTGTGAAGTTGAGTGAGACTCAAAGCTCGACAACGGCAGAAGAAAGAGAAAGGACGAACGTCGTCCCCTATGCCTTAGCCATAGGCTCTATATTATGCCATGTTGTGTACCGCACCTGTGTGTGCCTTGCCATGAGTCTGTCAAGGGGTAAAAGAGTGGTCCAGGAGTGGATCACTGGACAGCGGTCGGAATTATCCTTAGTAACCAGAGGACTAAGGAAATGTTTCTTGATTATGTAGGTGATAAAGAGTTCGTCGTAAAGAGTTACGTCGATGCAAGCTTTAACACCTATCCGGATGACTAGTAGTAGCAATTTGGATACGTATAGTGGAGCAGCCATTTGGAAATAGTACCAAGTGGAGTGTGGTAGCAGTGTTTACGGTTTGACATAGAGATTTGCAAAGTACACACGGATCTGAATATCGCAGACCCGTTGACTATAAGACCTCTCTCACATGCAAAGCATGATCGATCCCCAGAACTCATTGGGTGTTAGATTCATAACAATGCGAATCACATGGTGATGTGAACTAGATTATTGACTCTAGTGCAAGTGGGAGACTGTTGGAAATATGCCCTAGAGGCAATAATAAATTAGTTATTATCATATTTCCTTGTTCATGATAATCGTTTATTATCCATGCTATAATTGTATTGATCGGAGACTTAAATGCATGTGTGGATACATAGACAAAACCATGTCCCTAGTATGCCTCTAATGGACTAGCTCGTTGATCAAAGGATGGTTAAGGTTTCCTAGCCAGGGACATGAGATGTCATTTGATAACGGGATCACATCATTAGGAGAATGATGTGATGGATAAGACCCAAACTACAAACATAGCATATGATCGTGTCAGTTTATTGCTACTGTTTTCTGCATGTCAAGTATATGTTCCTATGACCATGAGATCATGCAACTCACGGGTATCGGAGGAGTGCCTTGTGTGTATCAAACGTCGCAACGTAACTGGGTGACTATAAAGGTGCTCTACAGGTATCTCCGATGGTGTCTGTTGAGTTGGCATGGATCGAGACTGGGATTTGTTACTCCGTGTGACGGAGAGGTATCTCGGGGCCCACTCGGTAATGCAACATCACAATA
The DNA here is from genome assembly GCA_022496015.1 of Hordeum marinum. Classification (NCBI taxonomy): domain Eukaryota; kingdom Viridiplantae; phylum Streptophyta; class Magnoliopsida; order Poales; family Poaceae; genus Hordeum; species Hordeum marinum. Next base: position 379,664,720 of record CM039675.1, read on the forward strand.
AGCCTTGCAAGCAATGTGACTAATTGTTAGTTGCGGGATCTTGTATTACGGAACGAGTAAAGAGACTTGCCGGTAACGAGGTTGAACTAGGTATGGAGATACCGACGATCGAATCTCGGGCAAGTAACATACCGAAGAACAAAGGGAACGTTATACGGGATTAACTGAATCCTTGACATAGAGGTTCGACCGATAAAGATCTTCATAGAATATGTAGGAACCAATGTGGAAGTCCAGGTCCCGCCATTGGTTATTGACCGTAGAGGTGTCTCGGTCATGTCTACATAGTTCTCGAACCCGCAGGGTCTGCACACTTAAGGTTCGGTGACGTTTCGGTAGTGTAGAGTTATGTATGGTGGTGACCGAAGGTTGTTCGGAGTCCCGGATGAGATCCCGGACGTCACGAGGAGCTCCGGAATGGTCCGGAGGTAAAGATTCATATATAGGATGTCCCAGTTTGGTCGCCGGGAAAAGTTTCGGGCTCATCGGTAGTGTACCGGGAGTATCGGTAGTGTACCGGGAGTGCCGGTAGTGTACCGGGGGACCTCCGGGAGGGGTATTTCGACCCCAAGAGGTCCATGGGCTGTGGGAGAATAATAACCAGCCCTTAGTGGGCTGGGAAAACAGCCACAAAGGCCCATGGCGCAGGAGAGAAAGTCCTAAAGCAAAAAGTGGAAAATCAGCCAATAGGAGGCAATCCTACTCCAACTAGGATTGGAGGTGAAGTAGGATTGCTCTCACCTCCTATTTCGGCCGACCCAAAGGCCTTGGCTGCCTCTCCTCTCCTCTCCTCCTATATATACTAGTGTATTGGGTGGTTTTTGGACAGAATTTCCGGCCACGTGCTACCCGTTCCACCGGTGCATAGTTTCTCCTCTAGATCGGTTTTCTGCAGCGCTTAGGCGAAGCCCTGCCGGAATTGCTCCACCACCATCACCGGAGCGCCGTCACGCTGCCGGTGAACTCTCTCTCCTCTCCACCTCCTCTCGCTAGATCGAGACGGTGGAGATCATCATCAAGCTGCACGTGTGTTGAACGTGGAGGTGCCGTCCGTTCGGTGCTAGATCGGAAGGACCGTGATCGAGATCACGAGACGGTTCGTGATGTGATCACGGAACGGATCGTGATGAGTTCGCGGGACAGATCATGATCAAGATCGTGAGACGGATCGTGATGAGTTCACGGGACGGATCATGATGTGTTCACGGGACGGTTCGTGATTGGATCGCGGGACGCTCGGCGATTTGGATCGCGAAGAAGTTCGACTACACCGACCGCGTTTCTTAACGCTTCCCGCTTAGAGATCTACAAGGGTACGTAGATCCACTCTCCCTCTCGTAGATGCTCATCACCATGGATAGGTTTGCGTGTGCATAGGAAATTTTTTGTTTCCCATGCAACGTTCCCCAACACCATTGACATGAAATGTCATTTGATAACGAGATCACATCATTAGGAGAATGATGTGATGGAGAAGACCCAAACTATAAACGTAGCATTTGATCGTGTCAGTTTATTGCTACAGTTTTCTGCATGTCAAGTATCTGTTCCTATGACCATGAGATCATGCAACTCACTGACATCGCAAGAGTACCTTGTGTATATAAAACATTGCAACGTAACTCGGTGACTATAAAGGTGCTCTATAGGTATCTTTGAGGGTGTTTGTTGAGTTGGCATGGATCAATACTGAGATTTGTTACTTCGTGTGACGGAGAGGTATCCGAGGGCCCACTCGGTAATACAACATCACAACAAGCCTTGCAAGCAATGTGACTAAGTGTTAGCCACAGGATCTTGTATTACGGAATGAGTAAAAAGACTTGCCGGTAACGAAATTGAACTAGGTATACAGATACCGACGATCGAATCTCGGGCAAGTAACATACCGAAGAACAAAGGGAACATCATACGGGATTAACTGAATCCTTGACATAGAGGTTCGACTGATAAAGATCTTCGTAGAGTATGTATGAACCAATATGGGCATCCAGGTCCCGCTATTGGTTATTGACCGTAGAGGTGTCTCGGTCATGTCTACATAGTTCTCGAACCCACAGGGTCTGCACACTTAAGGTTCGGTGACGTTTCGGTAGTATAGTGTTATGTATGGTGGTGACCGAAGGTTGTTCGGAGTCCCGTATGAGATCCTTGACGTCATGAGGAGCTTCGGAATGGTCCGGAGGTAAAGACTGATATATAGGAAAGTGGTGTTTGAACTCCAAAAAAGTTCCGAGCATTTCCGGTAGTGTACCGGGAGTGACGAATGGGTTACGGGGGACCACAAAGTAGGGCCCACACACCCCAAGGGGAAACATGGGCCTTAGTAGTGGTGCACCAGCCCCTGGTGGGCTGGCATCCATCCCAATAAGGCCTATGCGCAAGGAGGATGAGTAATGGCCAAGTTAGGGAGGAGTCATACTAGGAATCCACCTCCCTTATGGGAGGTGGACTCCTCCCCATTGCTTCGGCCGAATCTCTCCTTGGAGGAGAGGCTAAGGATGCCTCCTCTCCCCCCTCCTATATATACTAGGGGTTTTGAGATTTTTGAGACACAGAAAAACAGCCACGTGCTACCTCTCCTCTAGATTGTAGTTTCTCCTCTAGATCGGTTTCAGCAACGCTTAGGCGAAGCCCTGTTGGAATAGCTCCACCACCATCGCCGCAATGTCGTCGCGCTTCTAGAGAACTCTTCTACCTCTCCGTTCCCTCTTGCTGGATCAAGAAGGCGGAGCTCGTCATCAAGCCATACGTGTGCTGAATGCGGAGGTGCCGTCCGTTCGGCGCTAGATTGGGACGGATCGTGATTGGATCGCGGGACGCTCGACAATTTGGATCACGAAGACGTTCAACTACATCAACCGCGTTTCTTAACGCTTCCCACTTAGAGATCTACAAGGGTATGTAGATCCACTCTCCCTCTCATAGATGCTCATCACCATGGATAGATTTTGTGTGTGCGTAGGAAATTTTTTGTTTGCCATGCAACGTTCCCCAATAGTGGCATCATGAGCTAGGTCTATGTGTAGATGAGATCTCGAGTAGAACACAAAAGAGTTTGTGGGCATTGATTCTTAGATTGCTTCCTCCCTTGGTCGTGTTTTGGTTGAGCGGTATTGTGGGATGAAGCAGCTCGGACCAACCTTACTCGTACGCTTACGAGAGACCGGTTCCATCGACTGACGTGTAACTTCGTTGCACAAAGATGGTTGGCGGGTGTCTGTTTCTCCTACTTTAGTTGGATCGGATTCGACAAAGGCGGTCCTTGAGAAGGTGGAAAAGCAAACCTATGTATCACCGTTGTGGTTTTGCGTATGTGAGAATTGTTGTTGCTAGATACCCGTAGCAGCCACGTAAAACTTGCAACAACAATTAGAGGACGTCGAACTTGTTTTTGCAGGGTATGTTGTGATGTGATATGGCCAATTACATGATGAGATATATGTGATGTGTGAGATGATCATGTATTGTATAGAATATCACGACTTGCATGTCGATGAGTACGGCAAACGGCAGGAGCCATAGGGTTGTCTTTAATTATTGTATGACCCGCGTGTCAATCATTAAGCGCTATGTAATGCTTTACTTTATCGCTAAGTGGTAGCAATAGTAGTATGAGCATGGTGGGCACGACAACCCCGATGCGACACAATTATGGAGATCCATGGTGTTATGCCGGTGACGATGGAGATCATGCCGGTGCTTTGGAGATGGAGATCAAAAGCACAAGTTCATGGCCATATCATGTCACTTATGATTTGCATGTGATATTAATCCTTTTATGCACCTTGTTTTGCTTAGGACGACGGTAGAATTATAAGGTGATCCCTCACTTAATTTTCAAGATAAATTGTGTTCTCCCTGAGTGTGGACCGTTGCCAAAGTTCGTCATGTTGAGACACCACATGATGATCGAGTGTGATAGACTCTATGTTCACATACAACGGGTGCAAGCCAGTGTTGCACGTGCGAAACACTCGGTTTAAACTTGATGAGCCTAGTATGTACATACATGGCCTCGGAACACAAGAGACCGAAAGGTCGAACATGATGTTGGGAGACGCAGTAGTAAATCAAAATTTTCTTACGTGTCACCAAGATCAATCTATGGAGAAACCAACAACATGTGGGGAGAGATTGCATCTTCATACCTTTGAAGATCGCTAAGCGGAAGCGTTACAAGAACGCGGTTGGTGGAGTCGTACTCGCAGCGATTCAGATCGCGGTGGATTCCGATCTCAGCGCCGAACAACGGCGCCTCCGCGTTCAACACACGTACAGCCCGGTGACGTCTCCCGCACCTTGATCCAAAAAGGAGGAGGGAGAGGTTGAGGGAGAGCTCCGGCAGCACGACGGCATGGTGACGGTGGAGCTACGTGAACTCCGGCAGGGCTTCGCCAAGCGCTACGGAGAACGAGGAAGAGGAAGGGTAGGGATGCACCGAGAGAGAAAGAAGTCGTGTCTCAAAACAGCCCAAACCCTTGCATATATATAGGAGGAGGGAGAGGGAGGGCTGCCTTGGCCCCTCCTCCAAAGAGGAGAGGTTCGGCCGACCCTAGGGAGGAGTCCACCTCCCACAAGGGAGGAGTCCACCTCCCACAAGGGAGGTGGATCTCTTCCTTTTGAATCCTTTTCAGCCCTATCTCTTATCTCCAGCCGCATGGGCCTTTCTAGAAGGTCTTGGCCAGCCGAAAAAGGGCTGGCACACTTCCTCTAAGAGCCCACGAAGTCCTATGGTCGTCACACCCCTCCCGGGGTCCTCCGGCACCCTCCCGGCACTCCCGGTACACTACCGATGAGCCCGAAAACTTTCCGGTGACCAAAACTAGACTTCCTATATATCAATATTTACCTCCGGAACATTCCGGAGCTCCTCGTGACATCCAGGATCTCATACGGGACTCCTAACAACTTTCGGTAATCACGTATACCATTTCCGTATAACCCTAGCATCATCGAACCTTAAGTGTGTAGACCTTACGGGTTCAGGAGACACGTAGACATGACCGAGACACCTCTCCGGTCAATAACCAACAGCGGGATCTGGATACCCATGTTGGCTCCCAGATGCTCCACGATGATCTCATCGGATGAACCACGATGTCGGGGATTCAATCAATCCCGTATACAATTCCCTTTGTCTATCGGTATGATACTTGCCCGAGATTCGATCGTCGGTATCTCTATACCTTGTTCAATATCGTTACCGGCAAGTCTCTTTACTCGTTCCATAATACATCATCCCGTGGCTAACTCCTTAGTCACATTGAGCTCATTATGATGATGTCTTATCGAGTGGGCCCAGAGATACCTCTCCGTCACACGGAGTGATAAATCCCAGTTTCGATTCGTGCCAACCCAACAGACACTTTCGGAGATACTAGTAGTGCACCTTTATGGCCACCCAGTTACGTTGTGATGTTTGGCACACCCAAAGCATTCCTACGGTATCTGGGAGTTGCACAATCTCATGGTCTAAGGAAACGATACTTGACATTGAAAAGCTTTAGCAAACGAACTACACGATCTTGTGCTATGCTTAGGATTGGGTCTTGTCCATCACATCATTCTCCTAATGATGTGATCCCGTTATCAACGACATCCAATGTCCATGGTCATGAAACCGTGACCATCTATTGATCAACGAGCTAGTCAACTAGAGGCTCACTAGGGACATGTTGTGGTCTATGTATTCACACATGTATTACGGTTTCCGGTTAACACAATTATAGCATGAACAATAGACAGTTATCATGAACTAGGAAATACAATAATAACCATTTTATTATTGCCTCTAGGGCATATTTCCAACAATCTCCCACTTGCACTAGAGTAGTTACATTGTGATGAATCGAACACCCATAGCATTCTGGTGTTGATCATGTTTTGCTCGTGAGAGAGGTTTAGTTAACGGATCTACGACATTCAGATCCGTATGCACTTTACAAATATCTATATCTCCCTCCTGAATGTAATCACGGATGGAGTTGAAGCGGAGCTTGATGTGTCTTGTCTTCTTGTGAAACCTGGGCTCCTTTGCAAGGGCAATAGCTCCAGTGTTGTCACAGAATAGAGTCATCGGGCCCGACGCACTTGGAATTACTCCTAGGTCGGTGATGAAGTCCTTCATCCAGACTCCTTCCTTTGCTGCTTCCGAAGCAGCTATGTACTCCGCTTCACATGTAGATGCTGTCATGACGCTTTGCTTGCTGCTGCACCAGCTGACTGCCCCTCCATTCAAATTATACACGTATCCGGTTTGCGACTTGGAGTCGTCCGGATCTGTGTCGAAGCTAGCATCGACGTAACCCTTTATGACGAGATCTTTGGCACCTCCATATACGAGAAACATGTCCTTTGTCCTTTTCAGGTACTTCAGGATATTCTTGACTGCTGTCCAGTGTTGCGCTCCGGGATCACTTTGGTACCTCCCTACCAAACTTATGGCAAGGTTCACATCAGGTCTGGTACACAACATGGCATACATAATAGAGCCTATGGCTGAAGCATAGGGGATGATACTCATCTCTTCTCTATCCTTTGTCGTGGTCGGGCATTGAGTCGTACTCAATCTCACACCTTGTAACACACGCAAGAACCCCTTCTTGGACTGATCCATATTGAACTTCTTCAATATCTTTTCAAGGTATGTGCTTTGTGAAAGACCTATGAGGCGTCTCGATCTATCTCTATAGATCTTAATACCTAATATGTAAGCAGCTTCTCCAAGGTCCTTCATTGAAAAACACTTATTCAAGTAGGCCTTTACACTTTCCAAGAGTTATATATCATTTCCCATTATCAGTATGTCATCCACATATAATACGAGAAATGCTACAGAGCTCCCACTCACTTTCTTGTAAATACAGGGTTCTTCATAAACTTGTACAAACCCAAACGCTTTAATCACATCATTAAAGCAAATGTACCAACTCCGAGATGCTTGCACCAGCCCATAGATGGAGCATTGGAGCTTGCATACCTTGTTAGCATCTTTAGGATCGAAAAAACCTTCCGGCTGCATCATATACAGTTCTTCCTTGAGGAAGCCATTAAGGAATGCCGTTTTGACGTCCATTTGCTAGATCTCATAATCATAAAATGCGGCAATTGCTAACATGATTCGGACAGACTTCAGCATCGCTACGGGTGAGAAAGTCTCATCGTAGTCAACTCCTTGAACTTGTCGATAACCCTTAGCGACAAGCCGAGCCTTATAGACGGTCACATTACCATACGCGTCAGTCTTCTTCTTAAAGATCCATTTATTTTCAATGGCTTGCTTATCATCAGGCAAGTCCACCAAAGTCCATAATTTGTTCTCATACATGGATCCTATCTCGGATTTCATGGCTTCAAGCCATTTGTTGGAATCCGGGCCCGCCATCGCTTCTTCATAGTTCGAAGGTTCACCGTTGTCTAAAAACATGATCTCGAGGACAGGGTTGCCGTACCACTCTGGTGCGGAACGTGTCCTAGTGGACCTTCGACGTTCAATAGTAACTTGATCTGAAGTTTCATAATCATCATCATTAACTTCCTCTCTAGCCGGTGTAGGCTCCACAGTAACAACTTCCTGTGCTGCGCTACTCTCCAGTTCGAGTGGAGGTACAATTACCTCATCAAATTCTATTTTCCTCCCACTTACTTCTTTCGAGAGAAACTCTTTCTCAAGAAAGGATTCATTCTGGGCAACAAAGACTTTGCCCTCGGATCATAGGTAGAAGGTATACCCAATGGTCTCTTTGGGATATCCTATGAAGACGCACTTTTCCGCTTTGGGTTCGAGCTTCTCAGGTTGAAGTTTCTTCACATAAGCATCGCATCCCCAAACTTTTAGAAACGACAGCTTAGGTTTCTTTCCAAACCATAATTCATATGGTGTCGTCTCAACGGATTTTGACGGTGCCCTATTTAAAGTGAATGCGGCAGTCTCTAATGCATATCCCCAAAATGATAGCGGTAAGTCGGTAAGAGACATCATAGATCGTACCATATCTAATAGAGTGCGATTACGACGTTTAGACACACCATTTCGCTGAGGTGTGCCAGGCGGCGTGAGTTGTGAAACAATTCCACATTTCCTTAGGTGCGTGCCAAACTCGTGACTTAAATATTCTCCGCCACGATCAGATCGTAGGCACTTTATTTTCCTTTCAAGTTGATTCTCTACATCACTCTGAAATTCCTTGAACCTTTGAAAAGTTTTAGACTTATGTTTCATTAAGTAGACATACCCATATCTACTCAAGTCATCAGTGAGGATGAGAACATAACGGTAGCCACCACGAGCCTCGACACTCATTGGACCGCATACATCGGTATGTATTATTTCCAACAAGCCAGTTGCTCGCTCCATTGTCCGGAGAACGGAGTCTTGGTCATCTTGCCCATGAGGCATGGTTCACACGTGTCAAATGATTCGAAATCAAGAGACTCCAAAAGTCCATCAATATGGAGCTTCTTCATGCGTTTGACACCAATATGACCAAGGCGGTAGTGCCACATGTAAGTGGGACTATCGTTATCAACCTTACACTTTTTGGTACTCACACTATGGACATGTGTAACATCACGTTCGAGATTCATCAAAAATAAACCATTGCCAGCGGGGCATGACCATAAAACATTTCTCTCATATAAATAGAACAACCATTATTCTCAGATTTAAATGAGTAGCCATCTCGCATCAAGCGAGATCCAGATACAATGTTCATGCTCAAAGCTGGTACTATATAACAATTATTAAGGTTTAACACTAATCCCGAAGGTAGATGTAGAGGTAGCGTGCCGACGGCGATCACATCGACCTTGGAACCATTCCCGACGCGCATCGTCACCTCGTCCTTTGCCAGGCTCCGCTTATTCCACAACTCCTGCTCGAAGTTACAAATGTGAGCAACTGCACCGGTATCAAATACCCAGGAGCTACTACGAGCGCTGGTTAGGTACACGTCAATAACAAGTATATCACATATACCTTTAATGTTGCCATCCTTCTTATCCGCTAAGTACTTGGGGCAGTTCCGCTTCCAGTGACCAGTACCCTTGCAATAAAAACACTCAGTCTCAGGCTTGGGTCCATTCTTGTTCTTCTTTTTCCTGGCAACTTGCTTACCGGGCGCGGCAACAGCTTTGCCGTCCTTCTTGAAGTTCTTCTTACCCTTGCCTTTCTTGAAACTAGTGGTCTTATTTACCATCAACACTTGATGCTCCTTTTTGATCTCGACCTCTGCTGATTTCAGCATCGAGTACAACTCAGGAATGGACTTATCCATCCCTTGCATGTTGTAGTTCATCACAAAGCTCTTGTAGCTAGGTGGAAGCGACTGGAGGATTCTGTCAATACCGAGTCATCCGGGAGATTAACTCCCAGCTGAGTCAAGCGGTTGTGTAGCCCAGACATCTTGAGGATGTGCTCACTGACAGAACTATTCTCCTCCATCTTACAGCTGAAGAACTTGTCGGAGACGTCATATCTCTCGACCCGGGCATGAGCTTGGAAAACCAGTTTCAGCTCTTGGAACATCTCATATGCCCCGTGTTGCTCAAAACGCTTTTGTAGCCCCGGTTCTAAACTGTAAAACATGCCGCACTGAACAAGGGAGTAATCATCGCAGCGAGAATGCCAAGCGTTCGCAACATCTTGCTCTGCTGGGAGAAGGGGTGGATCACCTAGTGGTGCATCAAGGACATATAATTTCTTGGAAGCTATGAGGATGATCCTCAATCCACGGACCCAGTCTGCATAGTTGCTACCATCATCTTTCAGCTTGGTTTTCTCTAGGAATGAGTTGAAGCTTAGGGTGACATTCGCGTTGGCCATTGGATCTACAATATAGATTGTAAAGACAATTTTAGACTAAGTCCATGATAATTAAGTTCACATAATCAAATTATTTAATGAACTCCCACTTAAATAGACATCTCTCTAGTCATCCAAGTGACACATGATCCATGTCAACTAGCCCGTGTCCGATCATCACGTGAGACGGACTAGTCATCCATGGTGAACATCTCCATGTTGATCGTATCTTCCATACGACTCATGTTCGACCTCTCAGTCTTCCGTGTTCCGAGGCCATGTCTGTACATGCTAGGCTCGTCAAGTCAACCTAAGTGTTTCGCGTGTGTAAATCTGGCTTACACCCATTGTATGCGAACGTTAGAACCTATCACACCCAATCATCACGTGGTGCTTCGGAACAATGATCCTTAGCAACGGTGCACAGTTAGGGTGAACACTTTTCTTGAAATTTTAGTGAGAGATCATCTTATTTACTACCGTCGTTCTAGGCAAATAATGTGTAAACATGATAAACATCACATGCAATCAATATAGTGACATGATATGGCTAATATCATCTTGCTCCTTTGATCTCCATCTTCGGGGCACCATGATCATCACTGTCACCGGCACGACACCATGATCTCCATCATCATGATCTCCGTCATTGTGTCTTCATGAAGTTGTCTCGCCAACTATTACTTCTACTACTATGGCTAATGTTTAGCAATAAAGTAAAGTAATTACATGGCGTTTATGATTGACACGCAGGTCATACAATAAAATAAGACAACTCCTATGGCTCCTGCCAGTTGTCATACTCATCGACATGCAAGTCGTGAATCCTATTACAAGAACATGATCAATCTCATACATCACAATGCATCACATCACATCCTTTGGCCATATCACATCACAAGGCATATGCTGCAAAAACAAGTTAGACGTCCTCTAATTTGTAGTTGCAAGTTTTTACGTGGCTGCTATAGGTTACTAGCAAGAACGTTTCTTACCTACGCCAAAACCACAACGTGATATGCCAATTGCTATTTACCCTTCATAAGGACCCTTTTCATCGAATCCAATCCGACTAAGGTGGGAGAGACAAACACCCGCTAGCCACCTTATGCAACAAGCGCATGTCAGGCGGTGGAACCAGTCTCACGTAAGCGTACGTGTAAAGTCGGTCCGGGCCGCTTCATCCCACAATACCGCTGAATCAAGATAAGACTAGTAGTGGTAAGCAAATTAACAAAATCGATGCCCACAACTGCTTTGTGTTCTACTCGTGCATAGATTCTACGCATAGACCTAGCTCTGATACCACTGTTGGGAGACGCAGGGTAGGGCTCCACCGAGAGAGAAAGAAGTCATGTCTCAAAACAGCCCAAACCCTTGCATATATATAGGAGGAGGGAGAGGGAGGGCTGCCTTGGCCCCTCCTACAAAGAGGAGAGGTTCGGCCGACCCTAGGGAGGAGTCCACCTCCCACAAGGGAGGTGGATCTCTTCCTTTTGAATCCTTTTCAGCCCTATCTCTTATCTCCAGCCGCATGGGCCTTTCTAGAAGGTCTTGACCAGCCCAAAAAGGGCTGGCACACTTCCTCTAAGGGCCCACGAAGTCCTATGGTCGTCACACCCCTCCCGGGGTCCTCCGGCACCCTCCCGGCACTCCCGGTACGCTACCGATGAGCCCAAAAACTTTCCGGTGACCAAAACTGGACTTCCTATATATCAATCTTTACCTCCGGACCATTCAAGAGCTCCTCGTGATGTCCAGAATGTCATCCGGGACTCCGAACAACTTTCGGTAATCACGTATACCATTTCCGCATAACCCTAGCGTCATCGAACCTTAAGTGTGTAGACCCTACGGGTTCGGGAGACATGTAGACATGACTGAGACACTTCTCCGGCCAATAACCAACAGCGGGATCTGGATACCCATGTTGGCTCCCACATGCTCCACGATGATCTCATCGGATGAACCACGATGTTGGGGATTCAATCAATCCCGTATACAATTCTCTTTGTCTATCGGTATGATACTTGCCCGAGATTCGATCGTCGGTATCTCTGTACCTTGTTCCATATCGTTACCGGCAAGTCTCTTTACTCGTTCCATAATACATCATCCCGTGGCTAACTCCTTAGTCACATTGAGCTCATTATGATGATGTCTTACCGAGTGGGCCCAGAGATACCTCTCCGTCACACGGAGTGACAAATCCCAGTCTCGATTCGTGCCAACCCAACAGACACTTTCAGAGATACCCGTAGTGCACCTTTATGGCCACCCAGTCATGTTGTGACGTTTGGCACACCCAAAGCATTCCTATGGTATCCGAGAGTTGCACAATCTCATGGTCTAAGGAAACGATACTTGACATTGAAAAGCTTTAGCAAATGAACTACACGGTCTTATGCTATGCTTAGGATTGGGTCTTGTCCATCACATCATTCTCCTAATGATGTGATCCCGTTATCAACGACATCCAATGTCCATGGTCATGAAACCGTGACCATCTATTGATCAACAAGCTAGTCAACTAGAGGCTCACTAGGGACATGTTGTGGTCTATGTATTCACACATGTATTACGGTTTCCGGTTAACACAATTATAGCATGAACAATACACAATTATCATGAACTAGGAAATACAATAATAACCATTTTATTATTGCCTCTAGGGCATATTTCCAACACATGAGTCATATAGTAGATATGATCAACATGATGATGTTCACCATTGAAATTACCTCAACTCACGTGATGAACGGACTTGAGTTGGTAAATTTGGATCATGTATCACTCAGATGACCTAAGGGACATCAATTTGAGTGGGAGCTTTAGTAATTTGATTAGCTAAAATTATTATCTTGAACTATAGTCTTAGTAACCGTTGCATATTTATGTTGTAGATCAATGGCTCGCGCAGTAGCACCCCCGAATTTTAATGTGTTCCTAGAGAAAGCTAAGTTGAAAGATGATGGAAGTAACTTTGTGGACTGGGCCCATAATCCGAGGATTATCCTCACGGTTTCCTAGAAGGCTTATGTCCTTGATGCACCGCTTGGTGACCCACTCACTCCCGTGTCGTCCGAAGACGTTAAGAACGCTTGGGAGACACGTTCTGGAGATCACTCAATAGTTCAATGTGCAATGTTGTATGGCTTAGAACCGGGACTTCAAAGACGCTTTGAACATCATGGAGCATATGAGATGTTCCAAGAGTTGGAGTTTATCTTTAAGAAGAATGCCTGGATCGAGAGGTATGAGACCTCCAATAATTTCTATGCTTGCAAGATGGAGGAGAATGGGTCTATCAGTGAACATATACTCAGAATGTCTGAGTATTCAACCCGTCTGGTGGAGTTAGGGATGCCCCTTCCACCGGAGGCGATCACTGATAGAGTTCTTCAATTGTTGCCACCTAGCTACAAGAGTTTCATTGAACTATAACATGCACGGGATGAACAAGTCAGTCGCCGAGCTATTTGTGATGCTGAAAGTCGCTGAGTCTGGAATCCAAAAAGAACATCAAGTGTTGATGGTCAATAAAACCACTAGTTTCAAGAAGAATGGCAAGGGCAAGAAGGGTAACTCCAAGAAGGGTGGCAAAGCAGTTGCTCCTCTCGTGAAGAAACCCAAGGCTGGACCCAAGCCAGAAACTGAGTGCTTTCATTGCAAGGGAACTGGTCACTAGAAGCGGAACTGCCCCAAGTATCTTGCTGACAAGAAGGCGACCAACAAGAAACAAGGTATATATGATATACATGTTATTGATGTGTACCTTACCAACTCTCGTTGTAGTGCCTGGGTATTTGATACCGGTTTGGTTGCTCACATTTGCAACTCAAAACAGGAACTACGGAATAGACGAAGGCTGGCGAAGGACGAAGTGACAATGCGCGTGGGAAATGGTTCCAAGGTTGATGTGATCACCGTCGGTACGCTTTCTTTTCGATTGCCATCGGGATTAGTGATGAACCTGAATAATTGTTATTTAGTGCCCGCGTTAAGCATGAACATTATATCTGGATCTTGTTTATTGCGAGACGGTTACTCATTTAAATCAGAGAATAATGGTTGTTCTATTTATATGAGTTATATCTTTTATGGCCATGCACCCAAGGGGTTTATTCATGTTGAATCTTGATAGTGATGATACACATGTTCATAACATTGATGCCAAAATATGTAGAGTTGATAGTGATAGTACCACTTTCTTGTGGCACTGCCGTTTGGGTCATTTTGGTGTAAAACGCATGAAGAAATTCCATGCTGATGGACTTTTGGATTCACTTGATTTTGAATCACTTGACACATGTGAACCATGCCTCATGGGCAAGATGACTAAAACGCCGTTCTCTAGAACAATGGAACGGGCGAGTGATGTTAAGGAACGTCGCATGGGAAACAAAAAATTTCCTATGCACACGCAAGATCTATCCATGGTGATGAACATCTACGAGAGGGAGAGTGGATCTACATACCCTTGTAGATCGCTAAGCGGGAAGCGTTAAGAAACACGGTTGGTGTGGTCGAACATCTTCGCGATCCTAATCGCCGAGCGTCCCGTGGTCACATCACGATCCGTCCCGCGAACCAATCATGATCCATCCCGCGAACTCATCATGATCCGTCCTGCGATCTCACCACGATCCGTCCCGTGATCACGTCACGATCCGTCCCGTGAACTCATCACGAACCGTCTCGCGATCTTGATCACGGTCCTTCCGATCTAGCGCCGAACGGACGGCACCTCCGCGTTCAGCACACGTGCAGCTTGATGACGATCTCCACCGTCTTGATCCAGCAAGAGGAAATGGAGAGGAAGAAGAGTTCACCGCCAGCGTGATGGCACTCCGACGATGGTGGTGGAGCAATTCCAGCAGGGCTTCGCCTAAGCACTGCGGAAATCCGATCTAGTGGAGCACCGGTGGAACGGGTAGCACGTGGCCGTAAAATCAGGTGCAAATCACCCAAGTCCACCAATATATATAGGAGGGAGGGAGGAGGAGGGCTGGCGCAAGGCCAAGGCCCTATAGGAGTCGGCCGAACCTATTAGGATTGGAGGACTCTCCTCCAATCCTAGTAGGACTAGGATTCGTCCTTTTTTTCCTTTTTCCACCTTTTCCTATTGGGTTTTCTTCTCCAGCCACATGGGCCTTGTGTGGGAGTTTCCACCAGCCTACTAAGGGCTGATATTCATTCCCCCACAGCCCATGAAGCCAATTGGGTCGAAATACCCCTCCCGATGGTCTCCCGGTACACTACCGACACTCCTGGTACACTACCGATGAGCCCGAAACTTTTCCGGCGACCAAAATAGGACTTCCTATATATCAATCTTTACCTCCAGAACTATGTAGACATGACCGAGACACCTCTACGGTCAATAACCAATAGCAGGACCTGGATTCCCATATTGGTTCCTACATATTCTACGAAGATCTTTATCGGTCAAACCTCTATGTCAAGGATTCAGTTAATCCCGTATGATGTTCCCTTTGTTCTTCGGTATGTTACTTGCCCGAGATTCGATCGTCGGTATCTGTATACCTAGTTCAACCTCGTTACCGGCAAGTCTCTTTACTTGTTCCGTAATACAAGATCCCGTGACCAACACTTAGTCACATTGCTTGCAAGGCTTATTGTGATGTTGTATTACCGAGTGGGCCCTGAGATACCTCTCCGTCACACGGAGTAACAAATCCCAGTCTTGATCCATGCCAAGCCAACAGACACCCTCGGAGATACCTGTAGAGCACCTTTATAGTCACCCAGTTACATTGCGACGTTTGATACACACAAGTTACTCCTCCGGTGTCAGTGAGTTGCATGATCTCATGGTCATAGGAACATATACTTGACATGCAGAAAACATTAGCAATAAACTGACACGATCATATGCTATGTTTGTAGTTTGGGTCTTGTCCATCACACCATTCTCCTAATGATGTGATCCCGTTATCAAATGACATCTCATGTCCATGGCTAGGAAACCTTAACCATCTTTGATCAACGAGCTAGTCCATTAGAGGCATACTAGGGACATGGTTTTGTCTATGTATCCACACATGCATCTAAGTCTCCGATCAATACAATTATAGCATGGATAATAAACGATTATCATGAACAAGGAAATATGATAATAACTAATTTATTATTGCCTCTAGGGCATATTTCCAACAGTCAATAATCTAGTTCACATCACCATGTGATATGCATTGTTATGAATCTAACACCCAATGAGTTCTGGGGCTCGATCATGCTTTGCATGTGAGAGAGGTCTTACAGTCAATAGGTCTGCGACATTCAGATCCGTATGTACTTTGCAAATCTCTATGTCAAACTATAAACACTGCTACCACACTCCACTTGGTACTATTCCAAATGGCTGCTCCACTATATGTATCCAGATTGCTACTACGGGTCATCCGGATTGGTGTTTAAAGCTTGCATCGACGTAACTCTTTATGACGAACTCTTTATCACCTCCATAATCGAGAAACATCTCCTTAGTCTTTTAGTTACTAAGGATAATCTTGACAATGTCTAGTGATCCACTCCTGGATCATTCTTGTACCCCTTGATGGACTCATGGCAAGGCACACACAGGTGCGGTACACAGCATGGCATACTATACACAGCCTATGGCTAAGGCATAGGGTATGACATTCATCCTTTCCTTTTCTTCTGCCATTGTCGAGCTTTGAGTCTCACTCAACTTCACACCTTACAAAGCATGCGAGAACACTTCTCTCTGACTAATCCATTTTGAACTCTTTCAAAATCTTGTCAAGGTATGCACTCATTGAAAGTCTTATCAAACATCTTGATCTATCTTTATAGATCTTGATGCTCAACAATTAGGTAGCTTTATCCAGGTCTTCCTTTGAAAAACTCTTTTCAAACAACCGTTTATGCTCTCTAGAAATTCTAGATCATATCCGAATAGCAATATGTCATCCACATATACTTATCAGAAACTCTATAGTGCTCCCACTCACTTTATTGCAAATACAAGTTTCTCGTAAACTTTGTATAGACTTAAAAAACTTTGATCACCTCATCAAAGTGTATATTCCAACTCCGAGATGCTTGCTTCAGTTCATAGAAGAATCACTGAAGGTTGCACACCTTTTAGCATCCTTAGGACTGACAAAAGCTTCTGGTTATATCTCATACAACCTTTCCTTAAGGAAGGAAACGATGTTTTGGCATCCACCTGCCAGATTTCATAATTGAAAAATGCAGCAACTGCTAACATAATTCCAACAGACTTTAGCATCGCTACGAGTGAGAAAGTCTCATCGTAGTCAACTCCTTGAACTTGCCGGAAACTTCTTTGCGACAAGTCGAGCTTTATGAATGGTGACATTTACCATCAACGTCTGTCTTCATTTTGAAAGTCCATTTTTACTCAGCGACCTGCCATCCAACGAGAAAGTCTACCAAAGTCTATACTTGGTTTTCATACATGGATCCTTTCTCGGATTTCATGGCCTCTAACCATTTGTCGGAATCCAGGCCCATCGTCGCTTCTCCATAGCTTGTAGGCTCATTGTTGTCCAACAACATGACCTCCAAGACAGGGTTGTTGTACCGCTCAGGAGCAGTACACATCCTTGTCGACCTACGAGGTTCAATAGTAGCTTGATCCGAAGCTTCATGATCATCACCATTAACTTCCTCTTCTACCGTCGTAGGTTCCACAGAAACATCTTTCTGCGCTACGCTACTTTCTGGTTGAATTAAAGGTTCAATAACCTCATCAAGCTCTATTTCCTCGTAGGTCGACAGTAACTTGATCCGAAGCTTCATGATCATCATCATTTACTTCCTCTTCAACTGACGTAGGTTCCACAGAAACATCTTTCTACGTTCCGCTACTCTCTGGTTGAAACAAAGGTTCAACAACCTCATCAAGTTCTATGTTCCTCCCACTCAATTCTTTCGAGAGAAACCTTTTCTCGGGAAAGGCCTGTTTCAGCAACAAACACTTTATGCTTGGATGTGAGATAGAAGGTTCACCCAACTGTTCTTAGGGTATTCTATGAAGACGCATTTGTCCGCTTTGGGTTTGAGCTCATTAGGTGAAAACATTTTTCCACACAAGTGTCGTAGCCCCAAACATTCAGAAATGACAGCTTAGGTTTATACCAAACCATAATTCACACTTTGTCATCTCAACGGATTTAGATGGTGCCCTATTTAAAGTGAATGCAATTGTCTCTAATGCATAACCCCAAAACTACAGTAGTAAAACGATAAGAGACATCATAACCCGCACCATATCCAACAGAGCACGACTATGATGTTCGGACACACCATCACACTATGGTGTTCCAGGTGGCGTGAGTAGTGAAACAACTTTCACATTGTCTAAAGTTGTATGCCAAACTCGTAACTCAGATATTTACCTCCACGATCATATCGCAGACATTTTTATCTTCTTGTCATGATGATCTTAAACTTCACTCTAAATTCGCCTGAACCTTTCAAATGATTCAGACTTGTGTTTCATTAAGTAAATATACACTATATCTACTCAAATCATCAGTGAAGGTAAGAAAATAACGATACCCACTGCACGCTACAAGACTCATTGGATTTCATACATCAACATGTATCATTTCCAATAAATCACTTGCCCGTTCCATCCATCTGGAAACGGAGTCCTTAGTCATCTTGCCAAAGAGGCATGGTCCGCATGTCTCAACCGATTTGAAATCGAATGAGTCCAAATATCCATCAGCATGGAGTTTCTTTATGCGCTTTATACCAATATGACATTTAGCGGCAGTGCCACAAGTATGTGGTACTATCATTATTAACTTTGTATCTTTTGGCATCAATGTTATGAACATGTGTATTACTACGATCAAGATTCAACAAACCATTCTCACTGGGTGCATGACCATTGAAGGTATTATTCATGTAAACAGAATAACCATTATTCTCTAACTTAAATGAATAACCGTGTTGCAATAAACACGATCCAATCACGTTCATGCTCAACGCAAAACACCAACTAACATTTATTTAGGTTTGTCACTAATCCCGAAGGTAGAGAGAGCGTGCGATGTTGATCACATCAACCTTGGAAACATTTCCAACACACATCATCACCTCACCCTTAGCTAGTTCTCCGTTTATTCTGTAGCTTTTATTTCGAGTTACTAACATTTGGCAACCGAACTGGTATCCAATACTCAGGTGCTACTAGGAGTACTAGCAAGGTACACATCAATAACACATATATCAAATATACTTCTATCGACGTTGCCAGCCTTCTTATCTACCAAGTATCTAGGGTTGTTCCGCTTCAGCGACCGCTCTCCTCATAATCGAAGCACTTAGTCTCGGGTTTGGATTAGACTTTCGGTTGCTTCACTGGAGCTGCAACTGACTTGCTATCCATGAAGTTTCCCTCCTTGCTCTTGCCCTTCTCGAAACTAGTGGTTTTGACTAACCATCAACACTTGATGCTCCTTCTTGATTTCTACCTTCGTGGTGTCAAACATCGCAAACAGCTCAGGGATCATTATTTCTATCCCTGGTATTTTATAGTTCATCACCAAGTTCTAGTAGCTTAGTGACAGTGACTTGGAGAACTATATCAATCACTATCTTATCTAGAAGATCAACTCCCACTCGATTCAAGCGATTGTAGCACCCAGACAATCTGAGCACATGCTCAACAATTGAGCTATTCTCCTTCGTCTTGCAGGCAAAGAATCTTGTTGGAGATCTCATATCTCGCAACACGGGCACGAGCCTGAGATCCTAATTTCAGCTCTTAGAACATCTCATATGTTCCGTGACGTTCAAAACGTTTCGGAGCCTCAATTCTAAGCCATAATGCATGACGCACTAAACTATCAAGTAGTCATCAGAACGTGCATGTCAGATGTTCACAACATCTACAAACGACGTTAGAGGGGTTGGCGCACCGAGCGGTGCATTAAGGACATAATCCTTCTGTGCAGCAATGAGGACAATCCTCAGATCACACAGCCAGTCCGCAATATTGCTACCATCAACTTTCAACTCTATTTCTCTAGGAACATATAAAAATTCAAGGGAGCTACATCGTGAGCTAGTAATCTACAAACATAATTTTGCAAAGACACTACTGACTATGTTCATGATAATGAGTTCAATTAATCATATTACTTAAGAACTCCCACTCAAATTGACATCCCTCCGATCATTCGAGTGATACATGATCCAAATTCACCAACTCAAGTCTGATCATCACGTGAGTTGAGGTGGTTTCAATGGTGAACATCATCATGTTGATCATGTCTACTATATGACTCATGTTTGACCTTTCGATCTCTTATGTTTCCAGGCCATGTCTGTACATGCTAGGCTCGTCAAGTTTAACCCAAGTGTTCCGCATGTGCAATACTGGCTTGCACCCGTTGTATGTGAACGTAGAGTCTATCACACCCGATCATCACGTGGTGTCTCAACACGAAGAACTTTCGCAATGGTGCACACTCGGGGAGAACACAATTTATCTTGAAATTAAGTGAGGGATTACCTTATAATGCTACCGTCGTCCTAAGCAAAACAAGGTGCATAATAGGATTAACATCACATGCAAATCATAAGTGACATGATATGGCCATGAACTTGTGCTTTTGATCTCCATCATGAAAGCACCGACATGATCTCCATCGTCACCGGCATGACACCATGATCTCCATCATCTTGATCTCCATCAACGTGTCGCCATCGGGGTTGTCGCGCCCACCATGCTTCTACTACTATTGCAACCGTTTAGCGATAAAGTAAAGCATTACATAGCGCTTAATGATTGACACGCAGGTCATACAATAATTAAAGACAACCCTATGGCTCCTGCCGGTTGCCGTACTCATCGACATGCAAGTCGTGATAATCTATACATCACATGATCATCTCATACATCACATATATCTCATCATGTAATTGGCCATATCACATCACAACATACCCTGCAAAAACAAGTTAGACATCCTCTAATTGTTGTTGCATGTTTTACGTGGCTGCTACGGGTATCTAGCAAGAACAATTCTCATGTACACAAAAACCACAACGGTGATAGACTAGTTGCTTTTTAACCTTCTCAAGGACCGCCTTTGTCGAATCCGATCCAACTAAAGTGAGAGAAACTGGCACCCGCAAGCCATCTATGCAACAAGTTGCGGTCGAGGGAACCGGTCTCTCGTAAGCGTACGAGTAATGTTGGTCCGGGCCGCTTCATCTCACAATACCGCCGAACCAAAATCCGACCAAGGGAGGAAGCAATCTAAGCATCAACGCCCACAAACCTTTTGTGTTCTACTCGAGATCTCATCTACACATAGACCTAGCTCATGATGCCACTGTTGGGGAACGTCGCATGGGAAAAAAAAAATTTCCTACGCACAGGCAAGATCTATCCATGGCGATGAACATCTACGAGAGGGAAAGTGTATCTACATACCCTTGTAGATCGCTAAGCGGGAAGCGTTAAGAAACGCGGTTGGTGTAGTCGAACATCTTCGCGATCCAAATCGCCGAGCGTCCCACGATCACATCACGATCCGTCCCGCGATCCAATCATGATCCGTCCCGCGAACTCATCACGATCCGTCCCACGATCTCACCACGATCCATCCCGCGATCACATCACGATCCGTCCGGTGAACTCATCACGAACCGTCTCGCGATCTTGATCACGGTCCTTCCGATCTAGCGCCGAATGGACGGCACCTCCGCGTTCAGCACATGTGCAGCTTGATGACGATCTCCACCATCTTGATCCAGCAAGAGGAAGTGGAGAGGAAGAAGAGTTCATCAGCAGCGTGACGGTGCTCCGACGATGGTGGTGGAGCAATTCCGGCAGGGCTTTGCCTAAGCACTGCGGAAATCCGATCTAGAGGAGCACCGGTGGAACGGGTAGCATGTGGCCATAAAATCAGGTGCAAATCACCCAAGTCCACCAATATATATATAGGAGGGAGGAAGGAGGAGGGTTGGCGCAAGGCCAAGGCCCTATAGGAGTCGGCCGAACCTATTAGGATTGGAGGACTCTCCTCCAATCCTAGTAGGACTAGGATTCGTCCCTTTTTTTCCTTTTTCCACCTTTTCCTATTAGGTTTTCTTCTCCAGCCACATGGGCCTTGTGTGGGAGTTTCCACTAGCCTACTAAGGGGTGATATTCATTCTCCCACAGCCCATGAAGCCTCTTGGGTCGAAATACCCCTCCCGATGGTCTCCCGGTACACTACCGGCACTCCCGGTACACTACCGATGAGCCCAAAACTTTTTCTGTGACCAAAATAGGACTTCCTATATATCAATCTTTACCTCCGGACCATTCCGGAGCTCCTCATGACGTCCGGGATCTCATACGAGACTCCGAACAACCTTCGGTCACCACCATACATAACTCTATACTACCGAAACGTCACCAAACCTTAAGTGTGCAGACCTTGTGGGTTCGAGAACTATGTAGACATGACTGAGACACCTCTACGGTCAATAACCAATAGCGGGACCTGGATGCCCATATTTGTTCCTACATATTCTATGAAGATCTTTATCGGCCGAGACTCTATGTTAAGGATTCAGTTAATCCCGTATGATGTTCCCTTTGTTCTTTGGTATGTTACTTGCCCGAGATTTGATCGTCGGTATCTGTATACCTAGTTCAACCTCGTTACCGGCAAGTCTCTTTACTCATTCTGTAATACAAGATCCTATGACCAACACTTAGTCACATTGCTTGCAAGGCTTATTGTGATGTTGTATTACCGAGTGGGGCCTGAGATACCTCTCCATCACACGGAGTAACAAATCCCAGTCTTGATCCATGCCAACCCAACAGACACCCTCGGAGATACCTGTAGAGCACCTTTATAGCCACCCAGTTATGTTGCGACGTTTGATACACACAAGGTACTCCTCCGGTGTCAGTGAGTTGCATGATCTCATGGTCATAGGAACATATACTTGACATGCAGAAAACAGTAGCAATAAACTGACACGATCATATGCTATGTTTGTAGTTTGGGTCTTGTCCATCACACCATTCTCCTAATGATGTGATCCCGTTATCAAATGACATCTCATGTCCATGGCTAGGAAACCTTTGTTGGAAATGTGCCCTAGAGGCAATAATAAATTAGTTATTATCATATTTCCTTGTTCATGATAATCGTTTATTATCCATGCTATAATTGTATTGATCGGAGACTTAAATGCATGTGTGGATACATAGACAAAACCATGTCCCTAGTATGCCTCTAATGGACTAGCTCGTTGATAAAAGGATGGTTAAGGTTTCCTAGCCATGGACATGAGATGTCATTTGATAACGGGATCACATCATTAGGAGAATGATGTGATGGATAAGACCCAAACTACAAACATAGCATATGATCGTGTCAGTTTATTGCTACTGTTTTCTGCATGTCAAGTATATGTTCCTATGACCATGAGATCATGCAACTCACGGATATCGGAGGAGTGCCTTGTGTGTATCAAACGTCGCAACGTAACTGGGTGACTATAAAGGTGCTCTATAGGTATCTTCGATGGTGTCTGTTGAGTTGGCATGGATCGAGACTGGGATTTGTTACTCCGTGTGACGGAGAGGTATCTCAGGGCCCACTCGGTAATACAACATCACAATGAGCCTTGCAAGAAATGTGACTAATTGTTAGTTGCGGGATCTTGTATTATGGAACGAGTAAAGAGACTTGCCGGTAACGAGGTTGAACTAGGTATGGAGATACCAACGATCGAATCTCGGGCAAGTAACATACCGAAGAACAAAGGGAACGTTATACGGGATTAAGTGAATCCTTGACATAGAGGTTTGACCGATAAAGATCTTCGTAGAATATGTAGGAACCAATGTGGACGTCCAGGTCCCGCCAGTGGTTATTGACCGTAGAGGTGTCTCGGTCATGTCTACATAGTTCTCGAACCCGCAGGGTCTGCACACTTAAGGTTCGGTGACGTTTCGGTAGTGTAGAGTTATGTATGGTGGTGACCGAAGGTTGTTCGGAGTCCCCGATGAGATCCCGGACGTCACGAGGAGCTCCGGAATGGTCCGGAGGTAAAGATTCATATATAGGAAGTCCCAGTTTGGTTTCCGGAAAAGTTTTGGGCTCATCGGTAGTGTACCGGGAGTATCGGTATTGTACCGGGAGTGCCGGTAGTGTACCGGAGGACCTCCGGGAGGGGTATTTCGACCCCAAGAGGTCCATGGTCTGTGGGAGAATAATAACCAGCCCTTAGTGGGCTGGGAAAACAGCCACAAAGGCCCATGGCGCAGGAGAGAAAGTCCTAAAGCAAAAAGTGGAAAATCAGCCAATAGGAGGCAATCCTACTCCAACTAGGATTGGAGGTGAAGTAGGATTGCTCCCACCTCCTATTTCGGCCGACCCAAAGGCCTTGGCTGCCTCTCCTATCCTCTCCTCCTATATATACTAGTGGATTGGGTGGTTTTTGGACAGAATTTCCGGCCACGTGCTACCCGTTTCACCGGTGCACAGTTTCTCCTCTAGATCGGTTTTCCGCAGCGCTTAGGCGAAGCCCTGTCGGAATCCCTCCACCACCATCACCGGAGCGCCGTCACGCTGCCGGTGAACTCTCTCTCCTCTCCACCTCCTCTCGCTGGATCGAGACGGTGGAGATCGTCATCAAGCTGCACGTGTGCTGAACGCGGAGGTGCCGTCCGTTCGGCGCTAGATCGGAAGGACCGTGATCGAGATCGCGAGACAGTTCGTGATGAGATCGCGGAACGGATCGTGATGAGTTCGCGGGACAGATCGTGATCAAGATCGTGAGATGGATCGTGATGAGATCGCGGGATGGATCGGGATGAGTTCACGGGACGAATCTTGATTCGATCGCGGGACGGATCGTGATGAGATCGCGGGACGCTCGGCGATTTGGATCGCGAAGATGTTCGACTACACCAACCGCGTTTCTTAACGCTTCCCGCTTAGCGATCTACAAGGGTATGTAGATCCACTCTCCCTCTCGTAGATGCTCATCACCATGGATAGGTTTGCGTGTGCGTAGGAAATTTTTTGTTTCCCATGCGACGTTCCCCAACAGTGGCATCATGTGCTAGGTTGATGGTTCGATGAGATCTCGAGTAGAACACAAAAGGTTTGTGGGCATTGATGCTTAGATTGCTTCCTCCCTTGGTTGTATTTTGGTTCAACGGGATTGTGAGATGAAGCGGCCCGGACCAACATTACTCGTACGCTTACGAGAGACCGGTTCCCTCGACGCAACTTGTTTCCTAGATGGCTTGCGGGTGACAGTTTCTCTCACTTTAGTTGGATCGGATTCGACAAAGGCGGTCCTTGAGAAGGTTGAAAAGCAAACTAGTGTATCACCATTGTGGTTTATGCGTAGGTGAGAATCGTTCTTGCTAGATACCCATAGCAGCCACGTAAAATATGCAACAACAATTAGAGGACGTCTAACTTGTTTTTGCAGGGTATGTTGTGATGTGATATGGCCAATTACATGATGAGATATATGTGATGTATGAGATGATCATGTGATGTATAGATTATCACGACTTGCATGTCGATGAGTATGGCAACCGGCAGGAGCCATAGGGTTGTCTTTAATTATTGTATGACCTGCGTGTCAATCATTAAGCGCTATGTAATGCTTTACTTTATCGCTACAGTAGCAATAGTAGTAGAAGCATGCAGGGCGTGACAACCCCAATGGAAACACATTGATGGAGATCAAGATGATGGAGATCATGGTGTTGTGCCGGTGACGATGGAGATCATGCCGGTGTTTCGAAGATGGAGATCTTAAACACAAGTTCATGGCCATATCATGTCACTTATGAATTGCATGAGATGTTAATCCTTTTATGCACCTTGTTTTGCTTAGTACGGCAGTAGCATTATAAGGTGATCCCTCACTTGAATTTCAAGATGAACTGTGTTCTCCCCGAGTGTGCACCATTGCGAAAGTTCGTCGTGTTGAGACACCACGTGATGATCGGGTGTGATAGACTCTACGTTCACATACAACGGGTGCAAGCCAGATTTGCACGCGCAGAACACTCGGGTTAAACTTGACGAGCCTAGCATGTACAGACATGGCCTCGGAACACGAGAGACCGAAAGGTCGAACATGAGTCATATAGTAGATATGATCAACATAATGATGTTCACCATTGCAGCCACCTCAACTCACGTGATGATCGGACTTGAGTTGGTGAATTTGGATCATGTATCACTCGAATGATCGGAGGGATGTCAATTTGAGTGGGAGTTCTTAAGTAATATGATTAATTGAACTCATTATCATGAACATAGTCAAAGTGTCTTTGCAAATTATGTTGTAGATTACTAGCTCGCGCTGTAGCTCCCTTGTATTTTTATATGTTCCTAGAGAAATAGAATTGAAAGATGTTGGTAGCAAAATTGCGGACTGGGTCCGTGATCTGAGGATTGTCCTCATTACTGCACAGAAGGCTTATGTCCTTAATGCACTGCTCGGTGCGCCACCTCCTCTAGCGTCGTCTATAGATGTTGTGAACATCTAGCAGGCATGTTTCGATGACTACTTGATAGTTTAGTGCGTCATGCATTACGGCTTAGAATTGAGGCTCCAAAACGTTTTGAACGTCACGGAACATATGAGAATGTTCTAGGAGCAGAGATTGTGATCTCAGGCTCGTGCCTTTGTTGCGAGATATGAGATCTCCAACAAGATTCTTTGCTTGTAAGATGAAGGAGAATAGCTCAATCGTTGAGCATGTACTCACATTGTCTGGGTACTACAATCGCTTGAATCAAGTGGGAGTTGATCTTCCAGATAAGATAGTGATTGATATAGTTCTCCAAGTCACTGTCACTAAAGCTACTAGAACTTAGTGATGAACTATAATACACCAGGGATAGAAGTATTGATCCCTGAGCTGTTCGCGATGTTTGACACCGCGAAGGTAGAAATCAAGAAGGAGCGTCAAGTGTTGATGGTTAATCAAACCACTAGTTTCGAAAAGGGCAAGAGCAAGGAGGGAAACTTCATGGATAGCAAGTCAGTTGCTGCTCCAGTGAAGCAACCCAAAGTTGAACTCAAACCCGAGACTAAGTGCTTCTATTATGAGGTGAGAGGTCGCTGAAGCGGAACAACCCTAGATACTTGGTAGATAAGAAGGCTGGCAACATCGACAGAAGTATATTTGATATACGAGTTATTGATGTGTACCTTGCTAGTACTCTTAGTAGCACCTGGGTATTGGATACCGGTTCGGTTGCTAAATGTTAGTAACTCGAAATAAAAGCTACGGAATAAACGGAGAACTAGCTAAGGGTGAGGTGACGATATGTGTTGGAAGTGTTTCCAAGGTTGATGTGATCAACATCGCACGCTCTCTCTACCTTCAGGATTAGTGACGAACCTAAATAAATGTTATTTGGTGTTTTGCGTTGAGCATGAACATGATTAGATCATGTTTATTGCAATACGGTTATTCATTTAAGTTAGAGAATAATGGTTATTCTGTTTACACGAATAATACCTTCAATGGTCATGCACCCAGTGAGAATGGTTTGTTGAAATCTTGATCGTAGTAGTACACATGTTCATAACATTGATGTCAAAAGATACAAAGTTAATAAGGATAGTACCACATACTTGTGGCACTGCCGCTAAATGTCATATTGGTATAAAGCGCATGTAGAAACTCCATGCTGATGGATATTTGGACTCATCGATTTCGAATCGGTTGAGACATGCGAACCATGCCTCTTGGGCAAGATGACTAAAGGACCCCGTTGGATGGAGCGGGCAAGTGATTCATTGGAAATGATACATGTTGATGTATGCAATCTAGTGAGTCTTGTAGCGTGCAGTGGATATCGTTATTTTCTTACCTTCACTGATGATTTGAGTAGATATAGTGTATATTTACTTAATGAAACACAAGTCTGAATCGTTTGAAAGGTTCAAGCAAATTCAGAGTGAAGTTTAAAGATCATCGTGACAAGAAGATAAAAATGACCGCGATATGATCGTGGAGGTGAATATCTGAGTTACGAGTTTGGCATACAACTTAAGACAACGTGAAATTTGTTTCACAACTAACGCCACCTGGAACACCATGGTGTGATGGTGTGTCCGAACATCATAGTCATGCTCTATTGATATAGTGCATACTGTGATGTCTCTTATCGTTTTACTACTATAATTTTTGGGGTTATGCATTAGAGACAACTACATTCACTTTAAATAGGGCATCATCTAAATCCGTTGAGATGACACCATGTGAATTATGGTTTGATAGAAACCTAAGCTGTCATTTCTTAATGTTTGGGGCTGGGATGCTTGTGTGGAAAATGTTTTCACATAATAAGCTAGAACCCAAAGCGGATAAATGTATCTTCATAGAATACCCTAAGAACAGATGGGTATGCCTTCTATCTCAGATCTGAGTGCAAAGTGTTTGTTGCTAGAACTGGGTCCTTTCTCGAGAAAAAGTTTCTCTCGAAAGAATTGAGTGGGAGGAAGATAGAACTTGATGAGGTTGTTAAACCTTTGTTCAACCAGAGAGTAGCGCAGCGCAGAAAGATGTTTCTGTGAAGCCTACGTTAGTTGAAGAGGAAGTTAATGATGATGATAATGAAGCTTCAGGATCAAGTTACTATCGAACTTCGTAGGTCGACAAGGATGTGTACTGCTCCTGAGCGGTACGACAACTCTGTCTTGGAGGTCATGTTGTTGGACAACGATGAACCTACAAGCTATGGAGAAGCGATGATGGGCCCGGATTCCGACAAATGGTTGGAGGCCATGAAATCCGAGATAGGATCCATGTATTAAAACCAAGTGTAGACTTTGGTAGACTTGCTCGTTGGACGGCAGGTCGTTGAGTACAAATGGATCTTTAAAATGAAGACAGACACTGATGGTGAATGTCACCATTTGTAAAGCTCGACTTGTTGCAAAGATGTTTGTGACAAGTTCAAGGAGTTGACTACGATGAGACTTTCTCACTCGTAGCGATGCTAAAAGTCTGTTGGAATTATGTTAGCAGTTGCTGTGTTTTCAATTATGAAATCTGGCAGATGGATGTCAAAACATCGTTTCCTTAATGGTTTACTTGAGGAAAGGTTGTATGTGATACAACCAGAAGGTTTTGTCAGGCCTAAGGATGCTAAAAGGTCTGCAAGCTTCGGTGATCCTTCCATGGACTGAAGCAAGCATCTCGGAGTTGGAATATACGCTTTGATGAGGTGATCAAAGTTTTGATGTTTATACAAAGTTTATGAGAAACTTGTATTTGCAATAAAGTGAGTGGGAGCACTATAGAATTTCTGATAAGTATATGTGGATGACATATTGTTGTTCAGAAATAATGTAGAGTTTCTGGAAAGCATAAAACGGTTATTTGGAAAGTGATTTTCAAAGGAAGACCTGGATAAAGCTACCTAATTGTTGAGCATCAAAATCTATAGAGATAGATCAAGATGCTTGATGAGACTTTCAATGAGTGCATACCTTCACAAGATTTTGAAAGAGTTCAAAA
Source organism: Hordeum marinum (assembly GCA_022496015.1). NCBI lineage: Eukaryota > Viridiplantae > Streptophyta > Magnoliopsida > Poales > Poaceae > Hordeum > Hordeum marinum. Next base: position 379,694,074 of record CM039675.1, read on the forward strand.
TGGATCATCCAGAGAAATAGTTCTTGTCTGATTAGTAAGGTGTGAAGTTGAGTAAGACTCAAAGCTCGACAACGGCAGAAGAAAGAGAAAGGACGAACGTCGTCCCCTATGCCTTAGCCATAGGCTCTATATTATGCCATGCTGTGTACCGCACCTATGTGTGCCTTGCCATGAGTCTGTCAAGGGGTACAAGAGTGGTCCAGGAGTGGATCACTGGACAGCGGTCGGAATTGTCCTTAGTAACCAGAGGACTAAGGAAATGTTTCTTGATTATGGAGGTGATAAAGAGTTCGTCGTAAAGAGTTACGTCGATGCAAGCTTTAACACCTATCCGGATGACTAGTAGTAGCAATCTGGATACGTATAGTGGAGCAGCCATTTGGAAATAGTACCAAGTGGAGTGTGGTAGCAGTGTTTACGGTTTGACATAGAGATATGCAAAGTACACACGGATCTGAATATCGCAGACCCGTTGACTATAAGACCTCTCTCACATGCAAAGCATGATCGAGCCCCAGAACTCATTGGGTGTTAGATTCATAACAATGCGAATCACATGGTGATGTGAACTAGATTATTGACTCTAGTGCAAGTGGGAGACTGTTGGAAATGTGCCCTAGAGGCAATAATAAATTAGTTATTATCATATTTCCTTGTTCATGATAATCGTTTATTATCCATGCTATAATTGTATTGATCGGAGACTTAAATGCATGTGTGGATACATAGACAAAACCATGTCCCTAGTATGCCTCTAATGGACTAGCTCGTTGATCAAAGGATGGTTAAGGTTTCCTAGCCATGGACATGAGATGTCATTTGATAACGGGATCACATCATTAGGAGAATGATGTGATGGATAAGACCCAAACTACAAACATAGCATATGATCGTGTCAGTTTATTGCTACTGTTTTCTGCATGTCAAGTATATGTTCCTATGACCATGAGATCATGCAACTCACGGGTATCGGAGGAGTGCCTTGTGTGTATCAAACGTCGCAACGTAACTGGGTGACTATAAAGGTGCTCTACAGGTATCTCCGATGGTGTCTGTTGAGTTGGCATGGATCGAGACTGGGATTTGTTACTCCGTGTGACGGAGAGGTATCTCAGGGCCCACTCGGTAATACAACATCACAATGAGCCTTGCAAGCAATGTGACTAATTGTTAGTTGCGGGATCTTGTATTATGGAACGAGTAAAGAGACTTGCCGGTAACGAGGTTGAACTAGGTATGGAGATACCGACGATCGAATCTCGGGCAAGTAACATACCGAAGAACAAAGGGAACGTTATACGGGATTAAGTGAATCCTTGACATAGAGGTTCGACCGATAAAGATCTTCGTAGAATATGTAGGAACCAATGTGGACGTCCAGGTCCCGCCATTGGTTATTGACCGTAGAGGTGTCTCGGTCATGTCTACATAGTTCTCGAACCCGCAGGGTCTGCACACTTAAGGTTCGGTGACGTTTCGGTAGTGTAGAGTTATGTATGGTGGTGACCGAAGGTTGTTCGGAGTCCCGGATGAGATCTCGGACGTCACGAGGAGCTCCGGAATGGTCCGTAGGTAAAGATTCATATATAGGAAGTCCCAGTTTGGTTTCCGGAAAAGTTTCGGGCTCATCGGTAGTGTACCGGGAGTATCGGTATTGTACCGGGAGTGCCGGTAGTGTACCGGAGGACCTCCGGGAGGGGTATTTCGACCCCAAGAGGTCCATGGGCTGTGGGAGAATAATAACCAGCCCTTAGTGGGCTGGGAAAACAGCCACAAAGGCCCATGGCGCAGGAGAGAAAGTCCTAAAGCAAAAAGTGGAAAATCAGCCAATAGGAGGCAATCCTACTCCAACTAGGATTGGAGGTGAAGTAGGATTGCTCCCACCTCCTATTTCGGCCGACCCAAAGGCCTTGGCTGCCTCTCCTCTCCTCTCCTCCTATATATACTAGTGGATTGGGTGGTTTTTGGACAGAATTTCCGGCCACGTGCTACCCGTTTCACCGGTGCACAGTTTCTCCTCTAGATCGGTTTTCCGCAGCGCTTAGGCGAAGCCCTGTCGGAATCACTCCATCACCATCACCGGAGCGCCGTCACGCCGCCGGTGAACTCTCTCTCCTCTCCACCTCCTCTCGCTGGATCGCGACGGTGGAGATCGTCATCAAGCTGCACGTGTGCTGAACGCGGAGGTGCCGTCCGTTCGGCGCTAGATCGGAAGGACCGTGATCGAGATCGCGAGACAGTTCGTGATGAGATCGCGGAACGGATCGTGATGAGTTCGCGGGACAGATCGTGATCAAGATCATGAGACGGATCGTGATGAGATCGCGGGATGGATCGTGATGAGTTCACGGGACGGATCGTGATTGGATCGCGGGACGGATCGTGATGAGATCGCGGGACGCTCGGCAATTTGGATCGCGAAGATGTTCGACTACACCAACCGCGTTTCTTAACGCTTCCCGCTTAGCGATCTACAAGGGTATGTAGATCCACTCTCCCTCTCGTAGATGCTCATCACCATGGATAGGTTTGCGTGTGCGTAGGAAAATTTTTGTTTCCCATGCGACGTTCCCCAACAACCTTAACCATCTTTGATCAACGAGCTAGTCCATTAGAGGCATACTAGGGACATGGTTTTGTCTATGTATCCACACATGCATCTAAGTCTCCGATCAATAAAATTATAGCATGGATAATAAACGATTATCATGAACAAGGAAATATGATAATAACTAATTTATTATTGCCTCTAGGTCATATTTCTAACAAGTGACTTGTTGGAAATCATACATACTGATGTGTGCGGTCCGATGAGCATTGAGGCACGCGGTGGATATCGTTATTTTCTCACCTTCACTGATGACTTAAGTAGACATGGGTATATTTACTTAATGAAACATAAGTCTGAAATGTTTGAAAAGTTCAAGAAATTTCAGAGTGAAGTTGAGAACCATCGTAACAAGAAGATTAAATTCCTGCGATTTGATCGAGGAGGTGAATATCTGAGTTATGAGTTTGGTGGTCACTTAAGACAATGTGGAATTATTTCACAATTAACACCGCCTGGAACACCACATCATAATGGTGTGTCCGAACATTGTAATCGAACCTTATTAGATATGGTGCGTTCTATGATGTCTCTTGCCGATTTGCCACTATCGTTTTGGGGTTATGCATTAGAGACAATTGCATTCACTTTAAATAGGGCACCATCGAAATCCGTTGAGATGACACCATATGAATGTTGTTTGTCAAGAAGCCAAAGTTGTAGTTTCTTAAAGTTTGGGGATGTGATGCTTATGTCAAAAAGCTTCAGCCTGAAAAGCTAGAACCCAAAGCGGAAAAATGCGTCTTCATAGGATACGCGAAAGAGACAGTTTGGTATATCTTCTATCTCAAATCCGAAGGCAAAGTGTTTGCCACTAAGAACGAAACATTTCTTGAGAAAGAGTTTCTCTCGAAAGAATTGAGTGGGAGGAAAATAAAACTTGATGAGGTTATTGAACCTTTACTTCAACCAGAGAGTAGCATAGCGCAGAAAGATGTTTCTGTGGAACCTATGACACTTGAAGAGGAAGTTAATGATGATGATCATGAAACTTCGGATCAAGTTACCATTGAACCTCATAGGTCGACAAGGGCGCGTACTGCTCCTGAGTGGTACGACAGCCCTGTCTTGGAGGTCATGTTGTTAGACAACGATGAACCTACGAGCTATGGAGAAGCGATGATGGGCCCGGATTCCAAGAAATGGTTAGAGGCCATGAAATTCGAGATGGGATCCATGGATGAAAACAAAGTACAGACTTTGGAAGTATTACCTGAAGGGCGAAAGGCCATTCAGAACAAATGGATCTTTAAGAGGAAGATGGACGCGAACAGTAATGTCACCGTCTATAAAGCTCGACTTGTGGGAAAGGGTTTTTCACAAGTTCAAGGAGTTGACTATGATGAGACCTTCTCACCGTAGCGATGCTTAAGTCTGTCAAAATCATGTTAGCAATAGCTGCATATTTCAACTATGAAATTTGGCAGATGGATGTCAAAACAGCGTTCCTTAATGGTTTCCTTAAGGAAGAGTTGTATATGATACAACCAGAAGGTTTGGTCGATCCACAGAATGCTAACAAAGTTTGCAAACTCCAGCAATTCATTTATGGGCTGGTGCAAGCATCTCAGAGTTGGAATCTGCGCTTTGATGAGGTGATCAAAGCGTTTGGGTTTATACAAGTTTATGGAGAAGCTTGTATTTACAAGAAAGTGAGTGGGAGCTCTATATCGTTTCTAATATTATATGTGGATGACATATTGTTGATTGGAAACAATATAGAATTGCTGGAAAGCGTGAAGGAATATTTCAACAAGAGTTTTTCAATGAAGGACCTAGGAGAAGCTGCTTTCATATTAGGCATTAAGATCTATAGAGATAGATCATGACGCTTAATAGGACTTTCACAGAGCACATACCTTGATAAAGTTTTGAAGAAGTTCAAAATGGATCAGTCCAAGAAGGGATTCTTGGCTGTGTTACAAGGTGTGAAGTTAAGTAAGACTCAATGCCCATTGACCGAAGAAGATAGAGAGAAGATGAGTGTCATCCCTTATGCTTCAGCCATAGGCTCTATTATGTATGCAATGTTGTGCACAAGACCCGATGTCAGCCTTGCCATAAGTATGTCTGGAAGGTTTTAAAGTGATCCTGGAATGGAGCACTAGACCACGGTCAAGAATATCATTAAGTACCTGAAAAGGACTAAGGAAATGTTTCTCGTTTATGGAGGTGATCAAGAGCTTGTTGTAAAGGGTTACGTCCATGCAAGCTTTGACACTGATCCGGATGACTCTAAGTCACAAACCAGATACATATTTATTCTTAATGGGGGCGGTAAGCTGGTGCAGTTCCAAGCAGAGCGTGGTAGCCGGTTCTACATGCGAAGCGGAGTACATCGTAGCCTCGGAGGCAACGAAGGAAGGTGTCTGGATGAAGGAGTTGATGACAGATCTTGGAGCATTGCCTAGTGCACTGAATCTAGTGGATCTGTTTTGTGATAACATTGGTGCCATTGCCCTGGCCAAGGAACCAAGGTTTCACAAGAGGACCAGACACATAAAGCGACGCTTCAATTCCATTCGCGAGTACATCAAGGAGGAGGACATAAATATTTGCAAAGTGCACACGGATCTGAATGTTGCAGACCTGTTGACTAAACCACTTCCAAGGGCTAAACATGATCAACACCAGAACTGTATGGGTGTTCGATTCATTACAATGTAAATCACATAGTGATGTGAGCTAGATTATTGACTCTAGTTCAAGTGGGAGACTGTTGGAAATATGCCCTAGAGGCAATAATAAAATGGTTATTATTACATTTCCTTGTTCATGATAATTTTTTATTATCCATGGTATAATTGTATTGACTGGAAACACATTGCATGTGTGGATACATAGAGAATACCATGTCCCTAGTATGCCTCTACTAGACTAGCTCGTTGATCAAAGATGGTCAAGGTTTCCTAGCCATTGACATGAGATGTCATTTGATAACAGGATCACATCATTAGGAGAATGATGTGATGGACATGACCCAAACTATAAACATAACATTTGATCATGTTAGTTTATTGCTATAGTTTCTGCATGTCAAGTATATGTTCCTATGACCATGAGATCATGCAACTCACTAACACCGGCGGAGTACCTTGTGTGTATCAAATGTCGCAACGTAACTAGGTGACTATAAAGGTGCTCTACCGGTATCTCCGAGGGTGTTTGTTGAGTTGGCATGGATCAATACTGAGATTTGTTACTCTGTGTGATGGAGAGGTATCTCAGGGCCCACTCGGTAATACAACATCACAACAAGCCTTGCAAGCAATGTGACTAAGTGTTAGCCATGGGATCTTATATTACAGAACGAGTAAAGAGACTTGCCGGTAACGAGATTGAACTAGGTATACAGATACCGACGATCGAATCTCGGGCAAGTAACATACCGAAGAACAAAGGGAACATCATACGGGATTAACTGAATCCTTGACATAGAGGTTCAATCGATAAAGATCTTCGTAGAGTATGTAGGAACCAATATGGGAATCCAGGTCCCGCTATTGGTTATTGACCGTAGAGGTGTCTCAGTCATGTCTACATAGTTCTCGAACCCACAGGGTCTACACACTTAAGGTTCGATGACGTTTCGGTAGTATAGAGTTATGTATGGTGGTGACCGAAGGTTGTTCGGAGTCTCGGATGAGATCCCGGACGTCACGAGGAGCTGCAGAATGGTCAGAGGTAATGATTGATATATATAGGAAAGAGGTGTTTCAAGTCCTGAAAAGTTTCGGGCATTTCCGGTAGTGCATCGGGAGTGACAAATGGGTTCCGGGGGACCACCAAGTGGGGCCCACACCCCCCAAGGGGACGCATGGGCCTTAGTGGTGGTGCACCAGCCCCTGGTGGGCTGGGCAGCCAGCCCAAGAAGGCCTATGCGCAAGGAGGAGGAGTCAGGGCCAAGTTAGGGAGGAGTCCTACTAGGAATCCACCTCCCTTGTGGGAGGTGGACTCCTCCCCTTGGCTTCGGCCGAAGCTCTCCTTGGAGGAGAGGCTAAGGCTGCCTCCTCTCCCCTCCCTCCTATATATACTAGAGGTTTTGAGGTTTTTGAGACACAAAAAAACAGCCACGTGCTACCTCTCCTCTAGATCGTAGTTTCTCCTCTAGATCGGTTTCAGCAACGCTTAGGTGAAGCCCTGCTGGAATAGCTCCACCGCCATCGCCGCAACACTGTCGCGCTGCTAGAGAACTCTTCTACCTCTCTGCTCCCTCTTGCTGGATCAAGAAGGCGGAGATCGTCATCAAGCCGTACATGTGCTAAACGCGGAGGTGCCGTCCGTTCGATGCTAGATCAGGACGGATCGTGATTGGATCGTGGGACACTCGGTGATTTGGATCGCGAAGACGTCTGACTACATCAACCGTGTTTTTTAACGCTTCCCGCTTAGTATCTACAAGGGTATGCAGATCCACTCTCCCTCTCATAGATGCTCGTCACCATGGATAGATCTTGTGTGTGGGTAGGAAATTTTTTGTTTCCCGTGCAACATTCCCCAACAGGTGTGTGGCGTGACAGGGGTACTATAGACGGTTTCAACTCGCTTTTCTCATTTGTTTTCATTTCTATCGAGTTTGTGTGTTTTGGGGTGCAACACGCGATGTGTAAGTTGTGTTTGTGGGGCTATAGAAAGGTGTAATGGGCATGTTGTGCATGTGTATTGCATGGTGTGTGTACATGTGATGCGTGATGCATGAAGTAGAAGTGTACCATATGTGTACTTTGCTATCCACGAAGCACATGTGTGCTCTATGTTGAAGCACAGGTTGTGCACGTAAGGAATACAACTTACACTACTGAAAGCACATATTCTTCCTTGATGGTATTGATAATTCATGACAATATGCATTGTTTTTTGGACTAATAGTTTTACCTATCTTATTTAAATTGAAGTCCATGGAGAGAATTGTCTAAGGATTGTGTGAAGAATTCCCAAGAAAAGAAGAAGAAGGAAAGGAATAGGATTGGCCAAGCTTCAAGCTACAAGACTCTACATTTTAGTTCATGTGAAAAATCACAATTGAGTCCATAAGAAAACAAATACTATTAAAAGGGGATGAGGTAGCTATGATGATCTGGTTGATCGAGTGCTTAGAGGTAGCCACCAAAAATACTCATCCATTCTCCCAAAAAATCCTCTGTCCAAAACCTATATATCCAAAATCGGTGCCACCAAGTTTTTCCATTCGGCCATATCGATCTTTCTTTGAGACAGAACCTATGCCAAACCCTAAGGTCTCGGTGCCACCAACTTTCCATTTGGTGCAACTAAAACCAGTGACCAACTTTTTGGTTAGCCATTTTCAAGAATCGGTACAACCGAGTTTTGAGAATTGGTCTCACCAGATTTGGACCAACCTTTTGGTTAGCCATTTTCAAGAATCAGTACCACCGAGGTTTGAGAATTGGTCTTACCGAGATTTGTACCAACTTTCTGGTTAGCCATTTTCAAGAATTGGTACCACCGAGTTTTGAGAGTCGGTCTCACCGAGACTTGGAAACTGCCTGGGACACCCATATCGGCACCATCGAGATTTGTATATCTATTTCACCGAAAAGGCCAAAGTTGCCACATTTTGCACTAGTCGGTAGGACCAAGTTTTGCATCAGTTTCACCGAGTTGGACAATTGAAAGGACGTGGATGTCACCTAGAGGGGGGGGGGTGAATAGGCGCTTTAAAATAATTACGGCTTAGGCTTGAACAAATGCGGAATAAAACTAGCGCTTAATATGTCAAGCACAAAATCTAAAACAACTAGGCTCACCTATGTGCACCAACAACTTATGCTAAGAAAGATAAACAACTAAGTGATAGCAAGATATATAACAAGAAACAATATGGCTATCACGAAGTAAAGTGCATAAGTAAAGGGCTCGGGTAAGAGATAACCGAGACACATGGAGATGATGATGCATCTCGAAGTTCACACCCTTGCGGATGCTAATCTCCGTTTGGAGCGGTGTGGAGCCATAATGCTCCCCAAGAAGCCACTAGGGCCACCGTAATCTCCTCATGCTCTCACACAATGCAAGATGTCATGATTCCACTAAGGGACCCTTGAGGGAGGTCACCGAACCCATACAAACAAGGTTGGGACAATCTCCACAACTTAATTGGAGGCTCTGCTACTTCTTGAGCATGCGTTGGTTTCCGTGAATAGGAACGGTTGATGCAGCAAAGTAGATAATTATTTCCCTCGGTTGTTAAGAACCAAGGTATCAATCCAGTGGGAGATAGAAGCAAGTCCCCAATAGGTGTACCTACACAAAGAACCAAACTCTTGCACCCAACACTATAAAGGGGTTGTCAATCCCTTTAAGGTTAGTTGCAAGGATGAGATCTGATAGAGATAGATTGCTTAAACGGAAAGTAAAAAAATAGGTAAGAGTAATACAACAAAGTATTTTTGGTATTTTTGGTTTTAGATATGAAAGTATAAGATGGAAAATTGACCCGGGGGCCATAGGTTTCACTAGAGGCTTCTCTCATGATAACAAGTATTACGGTGGGTAAACAAATTACTGTCGAGCAATTGATAGAAAAGCGAATAATTATGAAGATATCCAAGGCAATGATTATGCATATAGGCATCACGTCCGTGTCAAGTAGACCGAAACGATTCTACATCTACTACTATTACTCCACACATCGACTGACTCCTGCCTGCATCTAGAGTATTAAGTTCATAAAGAACAAAGTAACACATTAGATAAGATGACATGATGTAGAGGGATAAACTCAAGCAATATGATGAAAACCCCATCTTGTTATCCTTGATGGCAACAATACAATACGTGCCTCGCTACCCCTACTTTGTCACTGGGTGAGGACACCGCAAGATTGAACCCAAAACTAAGCACTTCTCCCATTGCAAGAATTATCAATCTAGTTGGACAAACCAAACCAATAAATCAAAGAGACTTGCAAAAATATGAAATCATGCATATAAGAATTCAGGAAAGACTCAAACAACATTCATGGATAATAAACCTACAATTCATCGGTTCTCGACAAACTCACCGCAAAATAGTATTACATCGGATAGATCTCCATGAAGATCATGAAGAACATGGTATTAAAGAGAAAAGAGAGAGAAGAAGCCATCTATCTACTAGCTATGGACCCGAAGGTCTATGGTTAACTAATCACGCATCATCAGAGGGGCAATGGAGTTGATGTAGATGCCCTCCGTGATCGAATCCCCCTCCGGCAGATTACCCGAAAAGGCTCCAAGATTGGATCTCTCGGGAATGGAGGCTTCCGGCGACAGAAAAGTGTTTTCATGGCTTTTTCTAATAATGATGGAATATTTGGGAATTTACAGGCCGAAGATTAGGTTTAGGGGAGCTGCCTTGGGCCCACAAGCCTGCCCGGCGCGCCCTACCCCTTGGGCGCGGCCCTAGGGCTTGTGGCCCCACGGTGGCTCCTCTGCCTTGGTTCTCAAGTCTCATAGTTTCCTTTCATTCCAAAAAAATAATTCTGAAGGTTTTATTATGTTTGGACTCCGTTTAATATTCCTTATCTGCAATTCTCAAAAACAAGGAAAAACAGAAACTGGCACTAGGCTCTAGATTAATAGGTTAGTCTGAAAAATAATATAAAATAGCATATTAATGCATATAAAACATCCAAAACAGATAATATAATAGCATGGAACAATCAAGAATTATAGATACATTGGAGACGTATCAGCATCCCCAAGCTTAATTCGTGCTCGTCCTCAAGTAGGTAAATGATAAAAACGGAATTTTTGATGTGGAATGCTACCTAACATATTTATCCATGTAATATTCCTTATTGTGGCATGAATATTCAGATCCGTAAGATTCAAAATAATATTCCAATATTGACATAAATACAGTAATACTTCGAGCACACCGACAAGGTAGTCATGTCCTTTCGAAATAACATGGCCTTAGAAAGTTATCCCTACAAAATCATATGGTCTGGCTATGCTCCATCTTCTCCACACAAAGTATATAAATCATGAACAAGTCAAGCAATTGTTTCACACTTTTGGTGTTCTCAAACCTTTTCAACTCTCACGCAATACATGAGCGTGAGCCATGGATATGGCATTATAGGTGGAATAGAATATGGAGGAGGTGCAAGGGAAAAAGGAGAAGATAGTCTCACATCAACTAGGAGTATCAACGGGATATGGAGATGCCCGTCAATAGATATTAATGTGAGTGAGTAGGGATTGCCATGCAACAAATGCACTTAGAGCTATAAGTGTATGAAAGCTCAAAAAGAAAACTAAGTGGTCATGCATAATGAATATCCACTAGTTATATGAAAGTGACAAAGCAGGAGACTCTCTATCATGAAGATCATGGTGCTACTTTGAAGCACAAGTGTGGAAAAAGCTAGTAGCAATTGTCCCTTCTCTCTTTCTCTTATTTTTTATTTTTTTTTATTTTGGTGGGCTTCTTTGGCGTCTTTTTTTGGGCTTCGCTGGCCTGTTTTATTTTTTGTAAAGTCCGGATACTCATCCCAACTTGTGAGGGAGTCATAGCCTCCATCATCCTTTTCTCTCACGAGACAATGGTCTATTAATGAAAAATCATCACACTTTGATTTACTTATAACTCAAAAAAGAAAAATTACAACTCGATGCCTATGACAAAGGATGACTCTATATGCAATATGAAGTGATGATGCAAGTTATGAAAAACTACATGTGGAAGTTGCATGGCAATATATCTCGAAATGGTATGGAAATGCCATAATAGGTAGGTATGGTGGCTGTTTTGAGGAATATATGGTGTTTGTTTTGAGGAAGGAAGGGTTGGTGTACCGGCGAAAGTTGCGCGGTACTAGAGAGGCTAAGAAAGATGGAAGGGTGAGAGTGTGTATAATCCATGGACTCAACATTAGTCATAAAGAACTCACATACTTATTGCAAAAGTCTATTAGTTATCAAACAAAGCATTAGACGCATGCTCCTAGGGGAGAGGTTGGTAGGAGTTAACCATCGCGCACTCATGCCTGCATCTAGAGTATTAAGTTCATAAAGAACAGAGTAACGCATTAGGTAAGATGACATGATGTAGAGGGATAAACTCAAGCAATATGATGAAAACCCCATCTTGTTATCCTTGATGGCAACAATACAATATGTGCCTTGCTACCCCTACTTTGTCACTGGGTGAGGACACCGCAAGATTGAACCGAAAACTAAGCACTTCTCCCATTGCATGAATTACCAATCTAGTTGGCCAAACCAAACCAATAACTCGAAGAGACTAGCAAAGGTATGAAATCATGCATATAAGAATTCAGGAAAGACTCAAACAATATTCATGGATAATCTGAACATAAACGCACAATTCATCGGATGTCGACAAACACACCGCAAAAGAGTATTACATCGGATAGATCTCCATGAAGATCATGAAGAACATGGTATTGAATAGCAAAGAGAGAGGAGAAGCCATCTAGCTACTAGCTATGGACCCGAAGGTCTGTGGTGAACTACTCATGCATCATCGGAGGGGCAATGGAGTTGATGTAGATGCCCTCCGTGATCGAATCCCCCTCCGACAGATTACCGGAAAAGGCTCCAAGATTGGATCTCTCGGGAACGGAGGCTTCTGGCAGCGGAAAAGTGTTTCCATGGCTTTTTTCTGATAATGATGGAATATTTGGGAATTTATAGGCCAAAGATTAGGGTTAGGGGAGCTGCCGTGGGCCCGCAAGCCTACCCAGCGCAACCTACCCCCTGGGCGTGGCCCTACAGCTTGTGGCCCCATGATGGCTCCTCTGCCTTGGTTCTCAAGTCTCGTAGTTTCCTTTCGTTCCATAAAAAATCATTCTGAAGATTTTATTCCGTTTGGACTCTGTTTAATATTCCTTATCTGCAATTCTCAAAAACAAGGAAAAACAGAAACTGGCACTAGGCTCTAGATTAATAGGTTAGTCCCAAGAATAATATAAAATAACATATTAATGCATATAAAACATCCAAAACAAATAATATAATAACATGGAACAATCAAAAATTATAGATACGTTGGAGACGTATCAGGCCCCAACAACACCACGAAGCTTCACCATAGTGGATTATGGTTCCGAGGTAATCTCAAATGATCGGGGCAATCTCCACAACCTAATTGGAGACCCCGACGCTTTCACGAAGCTTTACACCACAATGATTGAGCTCTGAGGCACCACCAACCGTCTAGGGCGCCAAAGCACCCAAGAGGAACAAGCTCTAGGGTACCAAGCACCCAAGAGTAACAAGTTTCTCAACTTTTCACTTCCATGTATCACCGTAGAGAACTCAAACCGATGCAACTAATGCAATGGAAAGAACACACGAAGTGGTCAAGTCCCACACACTCAAATCTCACCACAACAACAAGAGCTATGGGGGAATATGAGAGGAAGAACAAGAAGCTCACAAAGAACTCCAAGATCTAGATCCAAGGGATTCCCCTCACATAGAGGAGAAAGTGATTGGTGGAGATGTGGATCTAGATCTCCTCTCTCTTTTGCCTCGAGAACTAGCAAGAATCATTGGAGGGATTGAGAGTTAGCAAGCTCAAATAATGTCAACAAGGGGGGGGGCAAACACGAGCTAAAGAGTTAAGGACCATTGGGGAAGAAGACCCCTTAAATAGGTCCCCGCAAATCCGCCCGTTATGTGCAGAATAACATACGGGCGGTACAACCGCTCTATGCACCGGTACAACCGGTCAAAGAAGACAAAACCTACCCATAGGAAAAGCAATAAGTGGTACAACCGCTCAGGGCACCGGCAATACCGGTTGAACCTGAACAACCGGCCCACAACCGCTCCACAACAGAAACTAGTCCGGTGGTAGAGCGGTACATGGCCGGTACAACCTTCAGACCAATTCTGGAGCGGTACAACCACTCCAAACACTGGTTGTACTGGTCGACCATTACAACCTCTTGATGAACCAACACAACCTCTCTATGTAAAATAGGTAAGACTAAAACAGCCATAACTTTCGCATACGAGCTCCGAATTGAGCAAACTCAAGCTTGTTGGATAAAGGACAACAAGAGCTCTCCAACAACAACTAGTTATATTAAGAACAAGCAAAGGAGAATAAATGCCACTAGGATAAGGAAGATGACCTTCCTAAGAATTATTCGGCAAAATCTCCAACACCAAAAACACAAATATGATGCATACAAAATCCGTTTTCGATGAGCTTGAGCTTATCATGAAGATGATCATGAGCTAAAAAACTCACAAAGAGAAAAGCCAAACAAGAACCAAGAAATATGATGATTCCAAGAATGGAATGGTTTGAGCTCTCAACTAACGATACGATAAAGCTACTCACTTGAGAGAGCCCCCCTTGATAGTACGGCTATCGAGCCTATAACCCGGTCTCCAAACTACCACCATGAGACCGGTAAATAGAAAACCCTATCGAGGTCAAACCTTTGCATAGTCCACTTGAGCTAGACTATGACGATCTTGTCCTCCTCAACATGTACTACCTTTCTTGATTGCGTCGGTTCGATGAAGACTAGTAGATTGGTCCCCTATACTCCACTATGGGTGAGCCACTCTTCGGGACATCTTCACAAGTCCATTGTCACCACAAAGGACGGCAAGATTCAAGCATGATCTCTTTGTGATGCTCCACTTAAACTTGCACATCGCAATCTTGATGATGATCACCATTTGATGTCATCCTCCATGGGTTATATGAGATATTCCTCTTAACGCAAGCCCATGGAAACATACCTAACCCCACATAGAACTATCACGTAAACCATGGGTTAGTACACAAAGCGTAATGTACAATGCTTACCTTACCATGGGATCACTTGATCCCTCTTGGTACATCTTGTACACTTTGTGTGTTGATCAACTTGATTCACTCTTTGACTTAGTCTTGATCAACCTTGTGTATTATGTTCTCTCTTCATAAAGATGATGTCTTGAAGATAAACATGAATGCTCACACAATCTTCCACTTCAAGACATGCTTGCAATAAGCTCAACTCTCACATGAGAAATCATCTGATAAGTCCTTGAATACCACCTTGGTCACTATATAAACTCCTTGAAACCAATAGATAGACTTCAAGAAGTCCCTATGGACAAATCCTTCTAATATAATTCAAGGCAACCAATAGTCCATATGGATTGTTATCAATTACCAAAACCACAATCTTCTACTTCAAGACATGCTTGCAACAAGCTCAACTCTCACATGACCAATCTTTGGATAAATCCTTGAATACCACCTTGGTCGCTATATAAACTTCTTGAAACCAACAGATGGACTTCAAGATGTGCCTATGGACAAATCCTTCGGATATAACTCAAGGAAACCATTAGTCCATAGGGATTGTCATCAATTACCAAAACCTCATATGGAGAAATATGCTCTCACATCAATAATGTTGCAACGGTTAGATTTTTGGAGATGCCTATATATACCCCTTCACCACCTCTCATTCGAGAGGAAAGCACTCAAAATAGATCTATACTTTCCCCATTCATTTTTTGAGAGAGAGCCACCTACTCATGTGTTGAGATCAAGACATTCCACTCCTACCATATGAATCTTGATTTCTAGCCTCTCCAAATTGCTTTCCACCCAATCAACATCTTCTACCAAGCCAAATCTATGAGAGGGTGATTGAGGAGACTATATTTTGAAGCACAAGAGCAAGGAGTTCATCATACTACCACATCTATTACCTTTTGGAGACCGGTGTCTCCTGGATTAGTTAGGTGTCGCTTGAGTGCCTCCTTCTTCGTGTTGTGGAGTTGAACCAAGAAGTTTGTATGGGCAAGGAGGTTGCCTACTTCGTGAAGATATACCCATAGTGAGGCTAGTCCTTTATGGACGGAAGCCGTGATGGAATAAACAAGGTTGCTACTTCGTGGACCCTTATGGGTGGAGTCCTACGTGGACTCTCGCGACCTCTATCCTCCGTGGGTTGAAGTCTCCATTAGTGTGGACGTACGATAGCACCACTGTAGGATCAAAAGTATGTCTACATGGGGTGATTAGACTACTTGACCAAATAAAAATCTAACCTTTTCCCAATTTTAGTTGAGGGCAGATTTTAGCAATTTTAGCAATTGTAGCAAGTCAAGTTCATCCAACACATGCAAGTCTGATAGTGTAGCAGTGGAAAGTAAAGACATGCACATGTAAGAGGTTAGGGATTGGATGATTAAACACAATTTGGAGACGCGGAGATTTTTCCCGTGGTTTCGATAGGTGGTGCTATCGTATGTCCACATTTATGGAGACTTCAACCCACGAAGGGTAACGGTCGCAAGAGTCCATAGAGGGACCCACCGACGAAGGGTCCACGAAGTATCAAACTTGTCTATTACATGATAGCCTATGTCTACAGAGGACTAGCCTTACTCGGGGTAGATCTTCATGAAGTAGGTGATCTCCTTGCCCTTACAAACTTCTTGGTTCAACTCCACAATCACGGAGAAGGAGGCTCCCAAGCGACACCTAACCAATCTAGGAGGCGCCACCCTCCAAAAGGTAATAGATGTGGTAGTATGATGAACTCCTTGATCTTGTGATTCAAAAGATAGACTCCTCAACACCCAATCACTCTCTCACAGATTTGGCATGGGTAGAAGAGATTGATTGGGTGGAAAGAAAATTGAGGAGGCTAGAAATCAAGATCCATATGGTTGGAGTGAACGATCTTGACCTCAACACAAGGGTAGGTGGCTCTCTCTTAGAAAATTGGATATGGCAAGTAGGTTTATGTTCTGAGTGCTTCTCTTGTGAGTGAGTGATGGTGGAGGGCTATATATAGGCTTCTCCAAAAATCCAACCGTTACAACATTATTGTCCAACTCGGTGAAACTGGAGTAAAAACACGGTTGCACCGACTAGTGCAAAATGTGGCAACTTTGGCATTTCGGTGGAACCGATATACAAATCTTGGTGGTACCGATATGGGTGATTTAGGAAGTTTCCAAATCTCGATGAGACCAATTCCTCAAACTTAGTGGGACCGATTTAGAGAAATGGGCTAACAAAAAGTTGGTCCAACTTCTCGGTGGTACCGATTCTCAGAACTCGGTGGGACCAAATCTAGAAAATGGCATACCAAGAAGTTGGTCATTTTTTTTGATGGCACCGAAAGAAAAGTTGGTAGTACCGAGATGCTAGGGTTTTGTTTGGCTTCTATATTGGATAAACTTGGTGGATTCGAATGGGAATATTAGTGGCACCGAATTTTGACTTTAGGCTTTGGACAGAGGATATGTGTGGGAAAGTGGGTGAGTATTTTTGGTGGCTCTTTCTAAGCACTTGAGCAACCAGATCATCATATTCACCTCATCCCATTTAAATATTATTGGCTTTCCTATGGACTCAAAGTGATTTCTCACAAAATGTAAAATGTAGAGTCCTTGATCTTGTAGCATGGCCAATCCTAGTCCTTCCTTTCCTTGGGAAGGTTCTCCACATAGACCTTTAGCCAACCCATCATTAAACTTTTTCCTAAGATACACTTAGTGGAAACATTAGTCTAATGAAATATATGTTGTTATTAATTACCAAAACTACCCAGGGAGAAGTTGTGCTTTCAATATCCCCCTTTTTGGTAATTGATGACAACATATAGATCAAAGCTTCGATGAGAGATATAATCAATGAATAGCAACGTCACTATGAGAAGTATCTGATAAGCAAGAGCTCCCCCTAAATTTGTGCATTATTTTAAAATTTTCATTTGAATGCAAATGCACAATCGATTAGGATCATGGGTCACTCTTCCATGTCACATACAAAAATTAATATGAGTGAATTACACAAGAACATCACACCAAACGTGAAGTGAATGATCATAATATAGATATCTCAAGGATAGTATAGTGGTAGCATCACACAAAAGTATATGATCAAGCACCAACAAAGTTTCAACCAAATGAGAAACCAAATGTTTTTAAAAGTGCAGGGAGGCATCAAAATGCAACTCTCTCTCTCTCAGCCCTGTGATCTATAAGCTCCCTCCCTTTGGCAAAAAGTTACCAAAAAGTTCAAAGCTATATAGCTAATCGTCGCTTTAGGCACGGTCTTCTCCATGAGATGGTGAAGCTGCTCCTATAGCTGCCGAAGGAGTCGAGAGAAGAGAATCCGCAAAAACTTTAGTCGAAGTCCTCTGAGGTGGTGGAGTAGACACTAGAGGTGCATACGGAACTGATGGAGCTGCGGCAGGTGATGATAAAGAAGGCCTCATCTCTAGAGCTGGCATTGTAGGAGTTCTGGCCTGGGTCTTGAACTGGGTGCTGGTCCTAAGAGGTGGGCTATCATCATCATCATCATCATCATCATCGGTGAAATGAGGGCTAGGCACTACATCCACTTCCTTCTTGAGCTCATTCATAGTTGTTGTAAGCTCATCCACTTTGTTGTTCAATGTGGTAAATCTATTCTCGACAATCCTTACAAGACTTCCTTGGTTCTGCAAGATCTATTTGATGTCCTTCTACATACCCTAAATGGTGCTTATAAGAAAAATCATCTTCTCACCCTTGGTCCTTGGGACTTGAGCACTAGCGGCTCTAGCTACCTCAGCCTCTGCCTGTGCAGTAGATGAAGTGGGATGACTGGGATCCATCACCGCAACATTGTCTTCCAAATCTGGCCGGAGTGGCATATGTGGACGATCAAGTGCATATACATTCTTCTCTTACTTAGAGTTGATGAGCATCTGAATGTAAGGTGCATATCCACATGATCTCTTCTAATCTGCAGCTGATCTCTTGATTGTTTCAACAATCAAATCCATCACCCCGAATCTGGTGTGGGTATCATTGTGGTGCAACATGTTGATGAAATATCCTTGGATCATCTTGTCATCTCCTGACTTGGGCATCAAGGTGTACCTCATGATTGTGTTGGTGGTAGGCAATCCTGCTTGTAGATAATAGACTGAGCCAAGCTTATGTGAATGCACATAATCAGCATGAATCTCCTTGTACATATTTGCCATTGAGTTATGATTCATCTTGGCTTCAGTGTACACATCCAGATCTCCTTGTTCTACCCGTGGGGCTCCTAAGATAGTAGCCCACTCATCAACTATGGATTGGTACCTGATTCCCTCAGTCATCCATATGATCCCGTCATCTGGGTAGAAGTGAGCAGTAGAGTAGAATTACATAATCATCTCATCATTCCAAGCAGTGAATCTCCCAACAAAGTTTGCTATATCAATGCACTGTAAGTTATCTTGCACACTGGAAAGAAATCTTAATTCTCCTTGATGTAGGCCCATTTAATGTATCTCATGTCACTGATTGCTGGTCTCTTGTCCAATAGGACAGTCTCATAAAAATCTTGTTATTCCTTGGTGTGAAATCTGGCATCCACAACAGTCTTTCTCCTGGAGGCATAGGGGTCATTAGCTCTCCACTGCCTTAGCCCTGAGTCTCTCCTCTTCTTCATATCCTCAACAATAGGATGGGTATCATCATGAGCAGGTAGATGGGGCCTGAGTTTCCTCAACACTATAAAATCTTCCTCAGCAATACTTGAAAGCACATTTGCCCCTTGGTGGTTTGGGTAATTAATAACAACATATATATCATTGGACGCATATTTCTGCTAAGCATATTTCAGGAAAATTCCAATGATGGGATGGCTATAAATTGTGACGAGATACCCCAAGATGCAAGGAATTGATTGGCAAAGCTTCAAGCTAGACGACTCTCTTTTTTACTTTGTGAGAAATCACTTTGAGTCCGTAGGAACACCAATACTATTAAAAGGGGGTAAGGTATTGTTGGTGAACAAATTGCTCCACGTGCACAAGTGCTAGCCACCAAAAACACCCACAAGCTCTCCCACAAAAATACTTTGTCCAAACCTATTCACAAAATCGGTGCCACCAAGTTTTCATCTGGCTCTACCGATTTCTACCCAAGACAGAACCCTAGCCAAACCCTAGCATCTCGGTACAACCGAGTACTGCATCGGTGCAACCGAGTTTTGGTGACCATGGTTCGGGTGACCGATTTCATAGAATCGGAAATCCGGAGTTTATGCTTCGGTCTCACCGAGTTTTGGAAACTGCCCTTGGCCACTCATTTTGGTACCATAGAGATTTCTATATCGATCTCACCGAGATTCTGAAAGTTGCCACATTTTGAACAGATCGGTACAACCGAGTTTTGCTTCGGTTTCACCGAGATGGTCAATAATGTTGTAACGGTTGGATTTTTGGAGATGCCTATATATACCCCTCCACAACATCCCACTCGCAAGAGAAGCCCTCAGAACAGTTCCCCACTTCCCATATCTAAATTTCTGAGAGAGAACCACCTACCTTCATGTTGAGATCAAGATCATCCACTCCAACCATATGGATCTTGGTTTCTAGTCTCCCCAAGTTGCTTTCCATCCAATCAATCTCTTCTACCAAGCCAAATCTATGAGAGAGTGATTGAGTGTGGAGGAGTCTATCATCTTAAATCACAAGAGCAAGGAGTTCATCATCACAATCAAGCCAATTACCTTTTGGAGGGTGGTGCCTCCTAAATTGGTTAGATGTTGCTTGGGAGCCTCCTACTTCGTGTTGTGGAGTTGAACCAAGAAGTTTGCATGGGCAAGGAGATCGCCTACTTCGTGAAGATCTACCCATAGTGAGCCTAGTCCTTTCTAGACGTAAGCCGTTATGGAATAGTCAAGGTTGCTACTTCATAGACCCTAATGGGTGGAGCCCTTCGTGGACTCTCGCGACTATTACCCTCCGTGGGTTGAAGACTCCATAAATGTGGATGTACGATAGTGCCACCTATGGGAATCACAGGAAAAATCTCTGTGTCTACAATTGTGTTTGATCTTCTAACCCTTACCTCTACTACATGTGCTTGTCTTTACTTTCCGCTGCAATACTTTTAGACTTGCATGTGTTGGGTGTGCTTGAATTGCTATCATTGCTAACATCTGCCAACAACTAAAATTGGGAAAAGGTATAATTTTTATTTGGTCAAGTAGTCTAATCGCCCCCCTCTAGACTTAGTTTCTATCAGTGGCATCAGAGCTTTGGTCTCCATTACATTGGTTTCACAACCTAGGAGAGTGATACGTCTCCAACGTATCTATAATTTTTGATTGTTCCGTGCTATTATATTATCTATTTTGGATGTTTTATATGCATTAATATGCTATTTTATATCATTTTTTGGACTAACCTATTAATCTAGAGCCTAGTGCCAGCTTCTATTTTTTTCCTTGTTTTTGAGTTTCGCAGATAAGGAATATTAAACGGAGTCCAAACGGAATAAAACCTCCGGAAATATTTTTTCTGGAAAATATGGAAGACACGAGACTTGAGAACAAAGGTAGATGAGCTGCCACGGGGCCACAAGCCCGCTTGCCACGACCAGGGGGGTACCCTGTGCCGGGCAGGCTTGTGGGCCCCTGGCACCTCCCCTAACCCTAATCTTTGACCTGTAAATACCCAAATATTCCATCATTATTAGAACGAGCCACGAAAACACTTTTCCGCCGCTAGAAGCCTCCGTTCCCGAGAGATCCAATCTTGGAGCCTTTTCCGGTAATCTGTCGGAGGGGGATTCGATCACGGAGGGCATCTACATCAACTCCATTGCCCCTCCGATGATGCGTGAGTAGTTCACCACAAACCTACAGGTCCATATCTAGTAGCTAGATGGATTCTTCTCTCTCTTTGCTTCTCAATACCATGTTCTTCATGATCTTCATGGAGATCTATCCGATGTAATACTCTTTTGCGATGTGTTTGTCGAGATCCGATGAATTGTGGGTCTATGTTCAGATTATCCATGACAATTATTTAAGTCTTTCCTGAATTCTTATATGCATGATTTCATCTCTTTGCAAGTCTCTTCGAATTATTGGTTTGGTTTGGCCAATTAGATTGGTAATTCTTGCAATAGGAGAAGTTCTTAGTTTTGGGTTCAATCTTGCGGTGTCCTCACCCAGTGACATAGTAGGGGTAGCGAGGCACGTATTGTATTGTTGCCATCAAGGGTAAAAAGATGAGGTTTTCATCATATTGCTTGAGTTTATCCCTCTACATCATGTCATCTTACCTAATGCGTTACTCTATTCTTCATGAACTTAATACTCTAGATGCAGGCAGGAGTCGGTCGATGTGTGGAGTAATTGCAGTAGATGCAGAATTGTTTTGGTCTACTTGTCACGGACGTGATTCCTATATGCATAATCATTTCCTTGGATATCTTCATAATTATTTGCTTTTCTATCAATTGCTCGACAGTAATTTGTTCACCCACCGTAATACTTGCCATCATGAGAGAAGCCATCTAGTGAAACCTATGGCCCTCGAGTCTATTTTCCATATTATATTTTCAGATCTAAAACCAAAAACACTTGCTGCATGCTTTTTTACTCTTAGTTTTACTTTCCGTTCAAGCATCCTATTATATCTATCTCTACTAGATCTCATCCTTGCAAATAACCGTGAAGGGATTGACAACCCCTTTATAGCATTGGGTGCAAGAGTTTGATTCCTTGTGCAGGTATATCTATTGGTGGCTTGCTTGTGTCTCCTACTAGATTGATACCTTGGTTCTCAAAAACTGAGGGAAATACTTATCTACTTTGCTGCATCAAATCGTTCCTCTTCACGGGAAACCAACACATGCTCGAGAAGTAGCAAGAAGGATTTTTGGCGCCCTTGATGGGGAGATACATAGCAAGTTAAGAATACCAAGTACCCATCATAGACTCATCTCTTGCACTTACATTATTTGCCACTTGCCTCTCATTTTCCTCTCCCCCACTTCTAAAACAATTTTCAAAAAGATTTGCCTTTCGCCCTTTTTTGTTTGTCTCCTCGTTTTCTTCTTGCTTGTGTGCTTGATTGCTCGCTTTGCCATCACGTCTGAAACAAGGGAGGTTATCACTAAAAATCTGGCGGGTATCACTAGTAATAATCTTGAAGGGGATCTTGATGCCCTTGAAAATGACAACCTTCAAAAAGAGCCCACTATCGTTAATAAAAAAAGGTTTCGTATAGGTAGTGGTAATATCATTGGAAAAGGTGTTATTCAAGATTTTTTCACTTGTGAGGGAACGCTTCCTACTTTAGTAGGTTCCATTCTCAATAAAACTAATAGTCTTGTGGATGCTATAACTTTGTTAATAAGTGAACTTGAGAGACAATTCTTGCACATGCACCTTTGCATACAAATGATTTTCCTTGAGTTTTCTAATATTCAACATTCTTCTGTTAAGCGTGCCGCCACTATATTCCTAGATCATGAGTTTAGATTAATCATGAAAGAGGCTAGTGAAATCTTTGCTCATTATAGAATTAATTGTGGATGTCCCCCTATTGAGGAGATCCTTTTTAATCAAGAAGAGATAATGAGACTACGATCTCAAGATCAAGTTGCTTATAATGAAAATTTGAGAAAGAAAGTCCCTACCAAGGTTTTGGTTGATAAGATTTCTGAACTCAATGATAATTTTGCTATACAAAATAACGTATTAGAGTCAATTCTTAAGAAAAGGCTCACAACCTTTAATGAAAGGAAAGCTTATAACGATGAATTTATTATACACTATAAGGGACATAAGGAGGAACCTATCCCTCCCGCACTTGATCTTGATGATCCCAATCCTCTTAAATTCAGCCCGTTTGATTACTTTTCCTTGCCAAAACAGAAATTAGCTACTGAAAGAAGGGAGTATGAGATGAGCATGAATGATCTCCCTTATTTTTATTATGACAATATCTAGATCTATTGCGTTTTGCCTAGCTAGGGGCGTTAAACAATATCGCTTGTTGGGAGGCAACCCAATTTTATTTTACTTTTACTTTTTTGCTTCTGTTTTGGTGTGTTTGGCACATTATTACTTCTGTAGTAATTGTGTTTTTGTGTTTAAATTAGTGTTTGAGCCAAGTAAAACCTTTGGAGTGATCTATGGTAGTTATTGATTTGATCTTGTTGGAAAACAGAAACTTTTGCGCCCAGTCCAGGATTTTTCTGATTTTTTCATAGAGTCAAATTGATCTGAAATTTTTACACAAGATTGATATATAAATTTACCTGGTTGTCCTAAGTTTTAAGAATTTTTAGAGTTCGAGAAGTATTCTAAGTTTACAGATTGCCACAGACTGTTCTGTTTTTGACAGATTCTGTTTTCTTTGTGTTGTTTGTTTATTTTGATGTATCTATGGGTCATATCGGGGGGTATGAGTCATGGAGAATTTAGAATACAGTAGTAATTACACAAATATAAATAAATAATGAGTTTACAATAGTACCTAAAGTGGTGATTTATTTTTCTTATACTAACAGATCTTTCTGTTGAGCTTTGTGTTGTGAAGTTTTCAAGTTTTGGATGAAGATTTGATGGAATATGGAATAAAGAGTGGCAAGAGCCTAAGCTTGGGGATGCCCATGGCACCCCAAGTCATATTCAATGATAACAAAAAGCCTAAGCTTGGGGATGCCCCGGAAGGCATGTTTCTTTCGTCTTCAATCCATAGGTAAATTCACTTGAGGCTATATATTTATTCACCACATGATATGTGTTTTTCTTGGAGCGTCTTGTATGATGTGAGTCTTGTTGGGAGACGTAGTAGTAAATCAAAAAAATTCCTATGATCACCAAGATCCATCCATGGAGAAACCAGCAACGAGTAAGGGGAGAGTGCATCTTCATACCTTTGAAGATCACAAAGTGGAAGCGTTACTAGAACACGGTTGGTGGAGTCATACTCGCAGCAATTCAGATTGCGGTGGATTCCGATCTAAGTGCCAAACAACGGCGCCTCTGCGTTCAACACACGTGCAACCCGGTGACGTCTCCTATGCCTAGATCCAACAAGTAGGAAGGAGAGGTTGAGGGAGAGCTCCGGTAGCACGATGGCATGGTGACGGTGGAGCTGCGTGGTTCTCCGGCAGAGCTTCGCTAAGCACTACGGAGGACGAAGAGAAGGAGGAGTAGGGCTGCCCCGTGGGAGAGAGAGATTCGTGTCTTCGGCTGCCCCAAGGGCTCCACTATATATAGAAGGAGGAGGAGGAGGGAGGGCTGCGCCCTAGGGTTCCCACCCTAGGGGCCAGCGGCAGCCCTAGATGGGACTTGGTGCGACGGCCAAGGGAGGGGAGAGGTGGTGCGGCAACCCTAGCCGCCCTAGGGTGGGCCTAGGGCCCATCTAGGCCTAGGGTTTGCCCCCCCTCTCTCCTTGCTGTGCCTTGGACCAGGATGGAGGGTGCATCAACCCACTCTGGGGCTGGTACCTTCCCACCTTCGGCCCATGCAGCCTTCCGGGGCTGGTGGCCCCTCCTGGTGGACCCTCGGAACCCTTTCGGTGGTCCCGGTAGGTTACTGGTGATGCTCGAAACTCTTCCGGTGACCAAAACCTCACTTCCAATATATGAATCTTTACCTCTGGACCATTCCGGAGCTCCTCATGACGTCCGGGATATCATCCGGGACCCCTGAAAACCTTCGGTAACCGCCTACACTATTTCCCTATAACCCTAGCGTCATCGAACCTTAAGTGTGTAGACCCTACGGGTTCGGGAGACACGTAGACATGACCGAGACACCTCTCTGGTCAATAACCAACAACGGGATCTGGATACCCATGTTGGATCCCACATGCTCCACAATGATCTCATCGGATAAACCATGATGTCGGGGATTCATTCAATCCTGTATACAATTCCCTTTGTCTACCGGTATGATACTTGCCCGAGATTCGATCGTCGGTATCCCTATACCTTGTTCAATCTCGTTACCAGCAAGTCTCTTTACTTGTTCCGTAACACATCATCCCGTGGCTAACTCCTTAGTCACATTGAGCTCATTATGATGATGTCTTACCGAGTGGGCCCAGAGATACCTCTCTGTCACATGGAGTGACAAATCCCAGTCTCGATTCATGCCAACCCAACAAATACTTTCGGAGATACCCGTAGTGCACCTTTATAGCCACCCAGTTACGTTGTGACGTTTGTCACACCCAAAGCATTCCTACGGTATCCGGGAGTTGCACAATCTCATGGTCTAAGGAAATGATACCTGACATTGGAAAAGCTTTAGCAGACGAACTACACGATCTTGTGCTATGCTTAGGATTGGGTCTTGTCCATCACATCATTCTTCTAATGATGTGATCCCATTATCAACGACATCCAATGTCTATGGTCATGAAACCGTGACCATCTATTGATCAATGGGCTAGCCAACTAGAGGCTCACTAGGGACACGTTGTGGTCTATGTATTCACACATGCATTACGGTTTTCGATTAACACAGTTATAGCATGAACAATAGAAAATTATTGTAAACAAGGAAATACAATAATAACCATTTTATTATTGTCTCTAGGGCATATTTCCAATAGTCTCCCACTTGCACTAGAGTCAATAATCCAGTTACATTGTGATGAATCGAACACCCATAGAGTTCTGGTGTTGATCATGTTTCGCTCGTGAGAGAGGTTTAGTCAAAGGATCTGCGACATTCAGATCTGTATGTACTTTACAAATATCTATATCTCCCTCCTGAATGTAATCATGGATGGAGTTTAAGCGACGCTTGATGTGTCTTGTCTTCTTGTGAAACCTGGGCTCCTTGGCAAGGGCAATAGCTCCAGTGTTGTCACAGAATAGAGTCATCGGGCCTGACACATTGGGAATTACTCCTAGGTCGGTGATGAACTCCTTCATCCAGACTCCTTCCTTTGCTGCTTCCGAAGCAACTATATACTCTGCTTCACATGTAGATGCCTCCATGACGCTTTGCTTGCTGCTGCACCAGCTGACTGCCCCTCCGTTCAAAATATACACGTATCCGGTTTGTGACTTGAAATCATCCGGATCTGTGTCGAAGCTAGCATCAACGTAACCCTTTATGATGAGCTCTTCGACACCTCCATATACGAGAAACATGTCCTTGGTCCTTTTCAGGCACTTCAGGATATTCTTGACCGCTGTCCAGTGTTCCGCTCCGGGATCACTTTGGTACCTCCCTACCAAACTTATGGCAAGGTTCACATCAGGTGTGGTACACAACATGGCATACATAATTGAGCCTATGGCTGAAGCATAGGGGATGACACTCATCTCTTCTCTATCCTTTGCCGTGGCCGGGCATTGAGTCGTACTCAATCTCACACCCTGTAACACAGGCAAGAACCCGTTCTTGGACTGATCCATATTGAACTTCTTCAATATCTTGTCAAGGTATGTGCTTTGTGAAAGACCTATGAGGCGTCTCGACCTATCTCTATAGATCTTGATGCCTAATATGTAAGCAGCTTCTCCAAGGTCCTTCATCAAATTTATTTTATTCAAGTAGGCCTTTACACTTTCCAAGATTTCTATATCATTTCCCATCAACAATATGTCGTCTACATATAATATGAGGAATGCTATAGAGCTCCCAATCACTTTCTTGTAAATACAGGGTTCTCCATAAACGTGTATAAATCCAAACACTTTAATCACCTCATTAAAGCGAATGTTCCAACTCCGAGATGCTTGCACCGGACCATAGATGGAGCGCTGGAGCTTGCATACCTTGTTAGCATCTTTAGGATTGACAAACCTTCTGGCTGCATCATATACAGTTCTTCCTTAAGGAAACCATTAAGGAATGCCATTTTGACGTCCATTTGCCAGATCTCATAATCATAAAATGCGGCAATTGCTAACATGATTCGGACAGACTTCAGCATCGCTATGGGTGAGAAAGTCTCTTCGTGGTCAACTCCTTGAACTTGTCGATAACCCTTAGCAACAAGCCGAGCCTTATAGATGGTCACATTACCATCCACGTTAGTCTTCTTCTTAAAGATCCATTTATTTTCTATGGCTCGCTTATCATCAGGCAAGTCCACCAAAGTCCATACTTTGTTCTCATACATGGATCCTATCCCGGATTACATGGCTTCAAGCCATTTGTTGGAATCCGGGCCCGCCATCGCTTCTTCATAGTTCGAAGGTTCACCGTTGTCCACAACATGATTTCCAGGACAGGGTTGCCATACCACTTTGGTGCGGAATGTGTCCTAGTGGACCTTCGACGTTCAATAGTAACTTGATCTGTAGTTTCATGATCATCATCAGTAACTTCCTCTCGAGGAAGTGCAGGGTCAATAGAAACAACTTCCTGTGTCGCGCTACTCTCTGGTTCGAGTGGAGGTACGATTACCTCATCAAGTTCTATTTTCCTCCCACTTACTTCTTTCGAGACAAACACTTTCTCAAGAAAGGATCCATTCTTGGCAACAAAGACTTTGCCTTCGGATCTGAGGTAGAAGGTATACCCAATAATTTCTTCGGGGTATCCTATGAAGATGAACCTTTCTGCTTTGGGTTCGAGCTTCTCAGGTTGAAGTTTCTTCACATAAGCATCACATCCCCAAACTTTTAGAAACGACAACTTAGGTTTCTTACCAAACCATAATTCATACGGTGTCGTCTCAACGGACTTTGACGGTGCCCTATTTAAAGTGAATGTGGCAGTCTCTAATGCATATCCCCAAAATGATAGCGGTAAGTCGGTAAGATACATCATAGATCGCACCATATCCAATAGAGTGCGATTACGATGTTCAGACACACCATTTCGCTGAGGTGTGCCAGGTGGCGTGAGTTGTGAAACAATTACACATTTCCTTAGGTGTGTGCCAAACTCGTGACTCAAATATTCTCCGCCACGATCAGATCGTAGGCACTTTATTTTCCTGTCATGTTGATTCTCTACCTCACTCTATAATTTCTTGAACCTTTCAAAGGTTTCAGACTTGTGTTTCATTAACTAGGCATACCGATATCTGCTCAAGTCATCAGTGAGGGTGAGAACATAACGATAGCCACCGCGAGCCTCAACGCTCATTGGACCGCATACATCAGTATGTATTATCTCCAACAAGCCAGTTGCTCGCTCCATTATTCCGAAGAACGGAGTCTTGGTCATCTTGCCCATGAGGCATTGTTCGCACATGTAAAATGACTGAAAATCAAGAGACTCCAAAAGTCCATCAACATGGAGTTTCTTCATGCGATTGACACCAATATGACCAAGGTGGCAGTGCCACATGTAAGTGGGACTATCGTTATCAATCTTACATCTTTTGGTACTCACAGTATGGACATGTGTAACATCACGTTCGACATTCATCAAAAATAAACCATTGACCAGCGGGGCATGACCATAAAACATTTCTCTCATATAAATAGAACAACTATTATTCTCAGATTTAATTGAGTAGCCATCTCATATCAAACGAGATCCAGATACAATGTTCATGCTCAAAGCTGGTACTAAATAACAATTATTGGGGTTTAAAACTAATCCCGAAGGTAGATGTAGAGGTAGTGTGCCGACGGCGATCACATCAACCTTGGAACCATTCCCAACACGCATCGTCACCTCGTCCTTTGCCAGTCTTCGCTTATTCGCAACTCCTGCTTGGAGTTACAAATGTGAGCAACTGCACCGGTATCAAATACCCAGGAGCTACTACGAGTGTTGGTAAGGTACCCATCAATAACAAGTATATCACATATACCTTTAACGTTGCCGGCCTTCTTATCCGCTAAGTACTTGGGACAGTTTCGCTTCCAGTGACCGGTACCCTTGCAATAAAAGCACTCAGTCTCAGGCTTGGGTCCATTCTTGTTCTTATTCCCGACAACTTGCTTACCGGGCGCAGCAACAGCTTTGCCATCCTTCTTGAAGTTCTTCTTACCCTTGCCTTTCTTGAAACTAGTGGTCTTATTCACCATCAAGACTTGATGCTCCTTTTTGATCTCGACCTCCGCTGATTTCAGCATCGAGTACAACTCAGGAATGGACTTCTCCATACACCGCATGTTGTAGTTCATCACAAAGCTCTTGTAGCTAGGTGGAAGTGACTGGAGGATTTTGTCAATGACCGAGTCATCCGGGAGAGTAACTCCCAGCTGAGTCAAGCGGTTGTGCAACCCAGACATTTTGAGTATGTGCTCACTGACAGAACTATTCTCCTCCATCTTACAGCTGAAGAACTTGTCGGGGACGTCATATCTCCCGACCCGGGCATGAGCTTGGAAAACCAGTTTCAGCTCTTGGAACATCTCATATGCTCCGTGTTGCTCAAAACGCTTTTGGAGCCTCGGTTCTAAACTATAAAGCATGCCACACTGAACCAGGGAGTAATCATCATAGCTTGACTGCCAAGCGTTCATAACGTCTTGGTCTGCTGGGAAACTGGGTGGGTCACCTAGCGGTGCATCAAGGACATACAATCTCTTGGAAGCTATGAGGATGATCCTCAAGCTACGGACCCAATCCGCATAGTTGCTTCCATCGTCTTTCAGCTTGGTTTTCTCTAGGAACGCGTTGAAGTTGAGGGTGACATTAGCGTTGGACATTGGATCTACAATATAGATTGTAAAGACAATTTTAGACTAAGTTCATGATAATTAAGTTCACATAATCAAATTATTTAACGAACTCCCACTTAGATAGACATCTCTCTAGTCATCCAAGTGACACATGATCCACGTTGACTAGCCCGTGTCCGATCATCACGTGAGACGGACTAGTCATCCATGGTGAACATCTCCATGTTGATCATATCTTCTATACAACTGATGTTCGACCTTTCGGTCTTCCGTGTTCCGAGGCCATGTCTGTACATTCTAGGCTCGTCAAGTCAACCTAAGTGTATCGTGTGTGTAAATCTGGCTTACACCCGATCATCACGTGGTGCTTCGGAACAACGATCCTTAGCAACGGTGCACAGTTAGGGTGAACACATTTCTTGAAATTTTAGTGAGACATCATCTTATTTAGCTATCGTCGTTCTAAGCAAATAATATGTAAACATGATAAACATCACATGCAATCAATATAGTGACATGATATGGCCAATATCATCTTGCTCCTTTGGTCTCCATCTTCGGGGCACCATGATCATCACTGTCACCGACACGACACCATGATCTCCATCATCGTGTCTTCATGAAGTTGTCTCGCCAACTATTACTTCTACTACTATGGCTAACGTTTAGCAATAAAGTAAAGTAATTACATGGCGATCTTGATTGACACGCAGGTCATACAATAAATTAAGACAACTCCTATGGCTCCTCCCGGTTGTCATATTTATCGACACGCAAGTCGTGAATCCTATTACAAGAACATGATCAATCTCATACATCACAATACATCACATCACATCCTTTGGCCATATCACATCACAAGACATATGCTGTAAAAACAAGTTAGACGTCCTTTAATTTATTGTTGCAAGTTTTTACGTGGCTGCTATAGGTTTCTAGCAAGAACGTTTCTTACCTACGCCAAAACCACAACGTGATATGCCAATTGCTATTTACCCTTCATAAGGGCCCTTTTCATCGAATCCAATCCAACTAAGGTGGGAGAGACAGACACCCACTAGCCACCTTATGCAACAAGTGCATGTCAGGCAATGGAACCGGTCTCACTTAAGCGTACGTGTAAAGTTGGTCCGGGCTGCTTCATCCCACAATACCATTGAATCAAGATAAGACTAGTAATGGTAAGCAAATTAACAAGATCGACACCCACAACAACTTGTGTTCTACTCGTGCATAGATTCTACGCATAGACCTAGTTCTGATACCACTGTTGTGAGACGTAGTAGTAAATAAAAAAAATTCCTACGATCACCAAGATCCATCTATGGAGAAACCAGCAACGAGTAAGGGGAGAGTGCATCTTCATACCTTTGAAGATCGCAAAGCGGAAGCATTACTAGAACGTGGTTGGTGGAGTCATACTCGCAGCGATTCAGATCGCGGTGGATTCCGATCTAAGCGCCGAACAATGGCGCCTCCGTGTTCAACACACGTGCAGCCCGGTGACGTCTCCTACGCCTTGATCCAGCAAGGAGGAAGGAGAGGTTGAGGGAGAGCTCTGGCAGCACGATGGCATGGTGATGGTGGAGCTGCATGGTTCTCCGGTAGAGTTTCGCTAAGCACTACGAAGGACGAGGAGAGGGAGGAGTAGGGCTGCACCATGGGAGAGAGAGATTCGTGTCTCCGGATGCCCCAAGGGCTCCACTACATATAGGAGGAGGAGGAGGGAGGGCTGCGCCCTAGGGTTCCCACCCTAGGGGCCGGCGGCAGCCCTAAATGGGACTTGGTGCGATGGCCAAGGGAGGGGAGAGGTGGTGCAGCAGCCCTAGCCGCCCTAGGGTGGGCCTAGGGGCCATCTCGGCCTAGGGTTTGCCTCCCCTCTCTCCTTGCTGCGCCTTGGGCCAGGGTGGAGGGCGCACCAGACCACTCTGGGGCAGGTCCCTTCCCTCCTTCGGCCCATGCAGCCTTCCAGGGCTGGTGGCCCCTCCCGGTGGACCCTCGGAACCTTTCCGGTGGTCCCGGTACGTTACTGGTGATGCCCAAAACTCTTCCGGTGACCAAAACCTCACTTACTATATATGAATCTTTACCTCCGAACCATTCTGGAGCTCCACGTGACATCCAGGATCTCATCCGGGACTCCGAACAACCTTCGGAAACCACATACACTATTTCCCTATAACCCTAGCGTCATCGAACCTTAAGTGTGTAGACCCTATGAGTTCGGGAGACACGTAGACATGACCGAGACACCTCTCCGGTCAATAACCAACAGCAGGATATGGATACCCATGTTGGCTCCCACATGCTCCACGATGATCTCATGGATGAACCATGATGTGGGGATTCAATCAATCCCGTATACAATTCCCTTTGTCTATCGGTATGATACTTGCCCGAGATTCGATCGTCGGTATCCCTATACCTTGTTCAATCTCGTTACCGGCAAGTCCATTTACTCGTTCCGTAACACATCATCTCATGTCTAACACCTTAGTCACATTGAGCTCATTATGATGATGTCTTACCGAGTGGGCCTAGAGATACCTCTCCGTCACATGGAGTGACAAAGCCCAGTCTCGATTCGTGCCAACCCAATAGATACTTTTGGAGATACCCATAGTGCACCTTTATAGCCACCCAGTTATGTTGTGACGTTTGGCACACCCAAAGCATTCCTACAGTATCCGGGAGTTGCACAATCTCATGGTCTAAGGAAATGATACTTGACATTGGAAAAGCTTTAGTAGACGAACTACACGATCTTGTGCTATTCTTAGGATTGGGTCTTGTCCATCACATCATTCTCCCAATGATGTGATACCGTTATCAACGACATCTAATGTCCATGGTCATGAAACCGTGACAATCTATTGATCAACGAGCTAGCCAACTAGAGGCTCACTAGGGACATGTTGTGGTCTATGTATTCACACATGCATTACGGTTTCCGGTTAACACAATTATAGCATAAACAATAGACAATTATCATGAACAAGGAAATACAATAAGAACCATTTTATTATTGCCTCTAAGGCATATTTCCAACAAGTCTTTGCTTGTTAGTTTGCCACAATCATCCTTGCTACAGACATCTTTAGAGAGAGACACGCTGAATTGTGAATTTGTTAGAATACTCTATGTGCTTCACTTATATCTTTTGATCTAGGCAATGTTGCTCTAGTGCTTCACTTATATCTTTATACAGCATGGTGGTGTTATATTTTATAGAAATTACTGAACTCTCGTTCCTCACTTATATTATTTTGAGAGTTTCTTAAAACAACATGGTAATTTGTTTAGGTTATGAATTTAGTCCTAATATAATGACATCCGAGAGGGATATAATAAAAACTTTCATATTAAGTGCATTAACAACTATGAGAAGTTGGATTCCTTGCATATAGTTTTGAGATAATAGGGATGGTAATATGAGAGTCATGCTAGTGAGTAGTTGTGAAATGAAGAGATACATGTGTTAAAGCTTGTGATTCCCGTAGCATGCACGTATGGTGAACCGCTATGTAACGAAGTCGGAGCATGACTTGTCTAATGATTGTCGACCTTTGTGTGAGGGTCGGGAGCGCGCGATGGTTAACTCCTACCAACCTCTCCCCTAGGAGCATGCATCTAATGCTTTGTTTGATGACTAATAGACTTTTGCAATAAGTATGTGAGTTCTTTATGACTAATGTGAGTCCATGGATTATACGCACTCTCACCCTGTTGGGGAATGTTGCATGGGAAACAAAAAATTTCCTACGCGGACGCAAGATCTATCCATGGTGATGAGCATCTACGAGAGGGAGAGTAGATCTACATACCCTTGTAGATCGCTAAGCGGGAAGCGTTAAGAAACACGGTTGGTGTAGTCGAACGTCTTCGTGATCCAAATCGCCGAGCGTCCCGCGATCTCATCACGATCCATCCTGCGATCCAATCATGATCCTTCCCGCGAACTCATCACGATCTGTTCCGCGATCTCATCACGATCCGTCTCACGATCTTGATCACGATTCTTCCAATCTAGCGTCAAACGGACGGCACCTCCGCGTTCAGCACACGTACAACTTGATGACGATATCCGCCTTCTTGATCTAGCAAGAGGGAGCGGAGAGGTAGAAGAGTTCTCCGGCAGCATGACGGCACTCCGGCGATGGTGGTGGAGCTATTCCGGCAGGGCTTCGCCTAAGCACTGCAGAAATCCGATCTAGAGGAGAAACTATGCACTAGAGGAACGGGTAGCACGTGGCTGAAAATCAAGTGCCAAAACCCCTAAAACCTCCAGTATATATAGGAGGCAGAGAGGAGGAGGCTTGTCCCTCAAGGTTACAGCCCTTGGTTCGGCCGAATCAAGGAGGAGAGGAGGACTCCTCCAATCCTAGTAGGACTAGGATTCCTCCCTATTTTGCCTTTTTTCCCACCTTTTCTCATTTGGTTTTATCTCCTAGCTGCATGGGCCTTGTGTGGGACTTCCACGAGCCCACTTAGGGCTGGTATTAACTCTCCCACAGCCCATGTAGCCTCTTGGGTCGAAATACCCCTCCCGATGGTCTCCCGGTACACTACGGGCACTCCCGGTACACTACCGATTAGCCCGAAACTTTTCCAGCGACCAAAATAGGACTTACTATATATCAATCTTTACCTCCAGACCATCTCGGAGCTCCTCGTGACGTCCGGGATCTCATACAGGACTCCGAACAACCTTCGGTCACCACCATACATAACTCTATACTACCGAAATGTCACCGAACCTTAAGTGTGCAGACCCTACGGGTTCGAGAACTATGTAGACATGACCAAGACAACTCTACGGTTAATAAAAAATATCGGGACCTGGATGCCCATATTGGTTCCTACATATTCTATGAAGATCTTTATCGGTCGAACCTCTATGTCAAGGATTCAGTGAATCCCGTATGATGTTCCTTTTGTTCTTTGGTATGTTACTTGCCCGAGATTCAATCGTCGGTATCTCCATACCTAGTTCAACCTTGTTACCGGCAAGTCTCTTTACTCATTCCATAATACAAGATCCCGCGACTAACAGTTAGTCACATTGCTTGCAAGGCTTGTTGTGATGTTGTATTACCGAGTGGGCCCTGAGATACCTCTCCGTCACACGGAGTAACAAATCCCAGTCTTGATCCATGCCAACCCAACAAACACCCTCGGAGATACCTATAGAGTACCTTTATAGTCACCCAGTTATGTTGCGACGTTTGATACACACAAGGCACTCCTTCGGTGTCAGTGAGTTGCATGATCTCATGGTCATAGGAACAAATACTTGACATGCAGAAAATAGTAGCAATAAACTGACATGATCATATGCTATGTTTGTAGTTTGGGTCTTGTCCATCACATAATTCTCCTAATGATGTGATCCCGTTACCAAATGACATCTCATGTCCATGACTAGGAAACCATAGCCATCTTTGAAGAACGAGCTAGTCTATTAGAGGCATACTAGGGACATGGTGTTGTCTATGTATCTACACATGTATCTGAGTTTTCGATCAACACAATTATAGCATGGATAATAAATGATTACCATGAACAAGGAAATATGATAATAACCAATTTATTATTGCCTTTAGGGCATATTTCCAACACACCATTCCATCTTTGCTAGCCTCTCTAGTATCGTGCAACTTTTGCCGGTACATCAAACCCTCCTTCCTCAAAACAGCCACCATATATTCCTCAAAACAGGCACCATACCTACCTATTATGGCATTTCCATAGCCATTCCGAGATATATTGTCATGCAACTTCCACCATGTAGTTTTTCTATGACTTGCATCATCACTTCATATTGCATATAGAGTTATATCTTGTCATAGGAATCGAGTTGTAATTTATTTTTCTTTGAGTTATAAGTAAATAAAAGTGTGATGATTTTTCATTAAAAGAGCATTGTCCCATGATATAAAAGGATGATGGAGGCTATGAATCCCTCACAAGTTGGGAGAAGTATCCGAACTTTACAAAAAATAAAAGATGCCAGCGAAGCCCAAAAAAAAAGAGGCCAAAGAAGCCCACCAAAATTTTAAAAAAATGAGAGAAAGAGAGAAGGGACAATTGCTACTATATTTTTCCACACTTGTGCTTCAAAGTAGCACCATGATCTTTATGATAGAGAGTCTCCTATTTTGTCACTTTGATATAACTAGTGGATATTCATTTTGCATGGCCACTTAGTTTTATTTTTGAGCTTTCATACACTTATAGCTCTAAGTGCATTTGTTGCATGGCAATCCCTACTCACTCACATTCATATCTATTGATGGGCATCTCCATAGCCCGTTGATACACCTAGTTGATGTGAACCTATCTTGTCCTTTTTCCTTGCACCCCACCATATTCTATTCCACCTATAATGCTATATCCATGGCTCACGCTCATGTGTTGCATGAGAGTTGAAAAGGTTTGAGAACACCAAAAGTTTGAAACAATTTCTTGACTTGTTCATCGGGGTTGTGCGTGATTTAGATACTTTGTGTGGGGAAGATGGAGCATAGCCAGACCATATGATTTTGTAGGGGTAACTTTCTAAGGCCATGTTATTTCGAAAGGACACGACTACCATGTTGGTGTGCTCGAACTATTACTATTTTTATGTCAATATTAGACTATTGTTTTGAATCTAACAGATCTGAATATTCATGCCACAATAAATAATATTACATGGATAAATATGTTGAGTAGCATTCCACATCAGAAATTCTGTTTTTATCATTTACCTACTCGAGGACGAGCAGGAATTAAGCTTGGGGATGCTGATACGTCTTCAACGTATCTATAATTTTTGATTTTTCCATGCTATTATATTATCTGTTTTGGATGTTTTATATGCATTAATATGCTATTTTATATTATTTTTGGGACTAACCTATTAATCTAGAGCCTAGTGCTAGTTTCTGTTTTCCCCTTGTTTTTGAGTTTCGTGGATAAGGAATATTAAACGGAGTCCAAACGGAATAAAACCTCCGGAAAGATTTTTTATGGAAAATATGGAAGCCACAAAACTTGAGAACCAAGGTAGAGGAGCTGCCACGGGGCCACAAGCCTGCTTGCCGCGACCAGGGGGTACCCCGCGCCGGGCAGGCTTATGGGCCCCTGACACCTCCCCTAACCCTAATCTTCGGCCTATAAATACCCAAATATTCCATCATTATCAAAACGAGCCACGAAAGCACTTTTCCGCCGCCAGAAGCCTCTGTTCCCGAGAGATTCAATCTTGGAGCCTTTTTCGGTAATCTGCCGGAGGGGGATTCGATCACGGAGGGCATCTACATCAACTCCATTGCCCCTACGATGATGCATGAGTAGTTCACCACAGACCTATGGGTCCATAGCTAGTAGCTAGATGGCTTCTTCTCTCTCTTTGCTTCTCAATACCATGTTCTTCATGATCTTCATGGAGATCTATCCGATGTAATACTCTTTTGCGGTGTGTTTGTCGAGATCCGATGAATTGTGGGTTCATGTTCAGATTATCCATGAATATTATTTGAGTCTTTCCT
The DNA here is from genome assembly GCA_022496015.1 of Hordeum marinum. Lineage (NCBI taxonomy): Eukaryota > Viridiplantae > Streptophyta > Magnoliopsida > Poales > Poaceae > Hordeum > Hordeum marinum. Next base: position 379,731,567 of record CM039675.1, read on the forward strand.
TAATTCTTATATGCATGATTTCATATCTTTGCAAGTCTCTTCGAATTATTGGTTTGGTTTGGCCAACTAGATTGGTAATTCTTGCAATAGGAGAAGTGCTTAGTTTTGGGTTCAATCTTGCAATGTCCTCACCCAGTGACATAGTAGGGGTAGCGAGGCACGTATTGTATTGTTGCCATCAAGGGTAAAAATATGGGGTTTTCATCTTATTGCTTGAGTTTATCCCTCTACATCATGTCATCTTACCTAATGCATTACTCTGTTCTTCATGAACTTAATACTCTAGATGCATGCAGGAGTCGGTCGATGTGTGGAGTAATAGTAGTTGATGCAGAATCGTTTCGGTCTACTTGTCACTAACGTGATGCCTATATGCATAATAATTGCCTTGGATATCTTCATAATTATTTGCTTTTCTATCAATTGCTCGACAGTAATTTGTTCACCCACCGTAATACTTGCCATCATGAGAGAAGCCATCTAGTGAAACCTATGACCCCCGGGTCTATTTTCCATATTATATTTTCAGTTCTAAAACCAAAAACACCAAAAATACTTGCTGCATTGTTTTTACTTTTAGTTTTACTTTCCGTTCAAGCATCTTATTATATCTATCTCTACTAGATCTCATCCTTGCCAATAACCATGAAGGGATTGACAATCCCTTTATAGCGTTGGGTGCAAGAGTTTGATTCCTTGTGCAGGTATATCTATTGGTGGCTCTCTTGTGTCTCCTACTGGATTGATACCTTGGTTCTCAAAAACCAAGGGAAATACTTATCTACTTTGCTGCATCAAACTGTAGAGGTCCGTACTTTGGCGGCACAAATTCTTGGTCATAACCCCTCTATTTGGGCTGTTGTTCGTGTTGGCTTGCAAGGTGAATTCTTTGGTGATGGAAAGGAACCAAATTGTGAAGGGATCGTGGAAAAATTTAAGATGTTGCAATACAATGATCAAGCATGTGACATTCTTTCAACTACCTATGCCCCGAAAAATTCAACAAAATCAGCCGTCTTGAGATTGCAAAGGAAATTTTGGATAGTTTGGTTGATATGCATGAAGGTACCGATTCCGTCATAGAATCCTAGTTCGATGTGCTTCAAAGTCAGCTTGATGAGTTCAAGATGAAGGATGGTGAAGGATTTGCAGAGATGTACTCTAGGCTAGCTCTCATTACCGATGAGATTGTCGGCTTAGGAAGCGAAGAAATGACCGACAAATTCATCATCAAGAAGATACTTAGAGATTTGGATGAAAAGTATGACACCGTGTGCAACTTAATACAAATGATGGCAAACTACAAAGATCTCAAGTCTATGGAAGTTATTGGAAGGATTTTTGCTCATGAGATGTCACTCAAAGACAAGGAATAACTTCACAACAAGTCTAGCATTGCTTACAAAGCCACAAGTGATGCTCCCGCTACATCAAGTGACAACCTTGTTACCAGTGAAGAGATAAGCCTCATGGTCAAGAAATTCAACAAGTTATACAAGAGTAGAGGCAAACAGAGGAACTCCAACTCAAGATATGAAGAAAATCATTCATCTAGCCATGACCGGAATTGTTACAATAGTGGAAGACCCGACCACTACTCCAATGAGTGCATGCCCCCCCTCAAAAGAAGGGAAGAGCCACCTAGAAGAAAGAGCTCAAGAGACGAGTCACCTTGAAGAGAGATAAGGAGTAGAGATGATCATTATGAATGAAGACCCTCAAGGAGAAGTAGGGAATCAGAGAAGAAGGACAAGTACACCAACAGCTACTCAAGTAGATGTTGGAAATATGCCCTAGAGGCAATAATAAGTTAGCTATCTCTCGGCCCACTCGGTAATACAACATCACAAGAAGCTTGCAACCAATGTGACTAAGGAGTTAGTCATGAGATCTTGTATTACGGAACGAGTAAAGAGACTTGCCGGTAACGAGGTTGAACTAGGTGTGGACATACCGACGATCGAATCTCGGGCAAGTAACATACCGACGGACAAAGGGAACTGCATACATGATTGATTGAATCCTTGACATCATGGTTTGACCAATAAAGATCTTTGTAGAATATGTAGGAGATAATATGGGCATACAGGTCCCGCTATTGGTTATTGACCGTAGAGGTGTCTCGGTCATGTGTGTATAGTTCTTGAACCCGCAGGGTCTGCACACTTAATGTTCGGTGACGATATAGTGTCGATGAGTTATATATGTTGGTGACCGAAAGTTGTTCAGAGTCCCGGATGAGATCCCGGGCGTCACGAGGAGCTCCGGAATGGTCCAGAGGTAAAGATTTCTATTTGGGAAGTCATATTTTGGCTACTTTAAAAGTTTCAGGTTTTCTCGGTATTGTACCGGGAAGCTTCTAAAAGGTTCTGGAAACTTCTGGAGGAGTCTAGAAGTCCACCAAGGGTTCCACCACGTCCCTAGGGTTTGCATGGGCTGAGGGGAGATGCCGTGGCCTTATTGGGCCAAGCGCACAAGTCCCTCAAGGCCCATGTAGTTGGGAAAGGTGGAAAGTCCACCTTTGTATGGAAGGGAAGGAGGGGGACTAGGATTCCACCTCCTCCTCCCTTGGCTGTGACCTAGGGCTTGGAGGGGCTGTTCCCCATGCCCTCCACCTATATATGGAGGGGAGGGGGCGCCCTAAGAGGACACACGAAGCCCTTGGCGCCCCTCTATCTCCCTAGATCGTTTTCTCCTCCGTTTGCGGTTTCGGTAGCGCTAGGTGTAGCCCTACCGGGATAGCACAACCACCATCGCCACCACGCCATCGTGTTTCCGGAGAAATCATCTACTACTCTGCTCTCGCTTGCTGGATCGAGGAGGCGGAGACATCCTTGAGCTGTACGTGTGCTGAACGCAGAGGTGTCGTCTGATAACCCACAAGTATAGGGGATTACTTGTAGCCTCTTTCGATAAGTAAGAGTGTCGAACCCAACGAGGAGCTAAAGGTAGAACAAATTTTCCCTCAAGTTCTATCGACCACCAATACAACTCTACGCACGCTTAACGTTCACTTTACCTAGAACAAGTATGAAACTAGAAGTACCTTGTAGGTGTAACGGGATTGGTTTGCAAGATAATAAAGAGCACGTAGATAAAAACTAGGGGCTGCTAAGATAAAGTAACAACTAAGTTAGTTTAACGAGTGTGGAAAAGTGGTGGTAGGAGTTGCGGAATTGTCCCTAGGCAATCGATAACTAGACCGGTCATCATTATTGCAATTTTATATGAGGGAGAGGCATAAGCTAACATAGTTTCTCTACTTGGATCATATGCACTTATGATTGGAACTCTAGCAAGCATCCTCAACTACTAAAGATCATTAAGGTAAAACCCAACCATAGCATTATAAGGTATCAAGTCCTCTTTACTCCCATATGCAACAACCCACCTACTCGGGTTTATGCTTCTGTCACTCAAGCAACCCACCATAGGCGAATCAGGAACACATTGCAGCACCCTACAACAAGGATCCCTCACGCTTGCATGAAATAGAGATCACCATAGGACAACACCAATAATAAAACATGCAACTCAAACCAATCATGATCATCAATCAACCCATAGGGCAACAAAAATCTACTCAGACATCATAGGATGGCAACACATCATTGGATAATAATATGAAGCATAAAGCACCATGTTCAAGTAGAGGGTACAGAGGGTTGTGTGAGAGTGGACCTTTGTACATAGATGGGGGAAGGTGAAGATGATGGAGTTGTTGGAGTATATCGCCGTCACGATGATGGCCCCGATAGCGTTTAGGTGCCACCGGGAGAGAGGGGGAGAGAGCCCCCCTCCTTCTTCTTATTCCTTGACCTCCCCCCTAGATGGTAGGAGGGTTTCCCCTCTGGTCCTTGGCCTCCATGGTGGCGGAGGGGTGAGATCCCCTCTAAGATTGGATCTCTCTCTTTGTTTCCTTCTATTTCTGCGCTCACAGATTCTGGCCTTTCACCGTTTCTTAAATATCCAGGGATCCGTAACTCCGACCGGGCTGAAATTTTGAGGGGATCTTTATCCAAAAATTAGCTTTCTTACGGATAAAGGAAAGCTCCAACCGACGTAAGGGTTGGCCACAAGCCTGCCAGGCACGACCAGGGGGTGGGCCGCGCCTAGCAGGCTTGTCACCTCCTCGGGCATTGTCTCGCGTTGATTCTTTTTCCCAAAAATCACATATATGCCAAAAAATCTCCGTAAGTTTTTATCGCATTTGGAATTCGGTTGGTATGGATATTCTGCGAAACAAAAAACATCCAGCAAATAGGAATTTGCACTTGGCACTTGATCAATATGTTAGTTCCAAAAATAGTATAAAAAGTTGCCAAAAGTATATGAAAGTTGTAGAATATTGGCATGAAACAATCAAAAATTATAGATACGACGGAGACGTATCATCATCTATTCGGCACTAGATCCGGACGGATCATGATTGGATTGCGGGACGGATCGTGATTGGATCGCGAAGACGTTCGACTACATCGACCGCGTTTATTAACGCTTCCGCTTAGCAATCTACAAGGGTATGTAGACACCCCCCTCTCGTAAATATGCATCTCCATGGATAGATCCTGCGTGTGCATTGGAAATTTTTTGTTTCCCATGCAATGTTTCCCAATAGTGGCATCATGATCTAGGTCTATGCGTAGATGATATGCACGAGTAGAACACAAAGGAGTTTGTGGGCATTGATATTCATATTGCTTCCTCCCTTAGTGTTTTCTTGATTCAGCGGTATTGTGGGATGAAGCGGCTCGGACCAACCTTACTCGTCCACGTACGAGAGACCGGTTCCATCGACTGACATGTGACTTTGTTGCATAAAGATGGCTGGCGGGTGTCTGTCTCTCCCACTCTAGTTGGATTGAATTCGATTAAGGCGGTACTTGTAGAAGGTTTAATAGCAATTTGTGTATCACCGTTGTGGTTTTGCGTAGGTAAGAATTGTTCTTGCTAGATACCCATAGCAGCCACGTAAAACATGCAACAACAATTAGAGGACGTCTAACTTGCTTTGCAGGGTACATTGTGATATGATATGGCGAAAGACATGATGATATATATGTGATCTATGAGACGATCATGTTTTGTATAGATTATCACGACTTGCATGTTGTTGAGTACGGCAACCGACATGAGCCATAGGGTTGTCTTTAATTATTGTGTGACATGCATGCCGATAATTAAGCACTATGTAATGCTTTAATTTATCGCTAAACGGTAGCAATAGTAGTAGAAGCATTGTTGGCGGGACAACCCCGATGGCGAGACAATGATGGAGATCATGGTGTCATGCCGGTGACGATGGACATCATGTCGGCGCTTTGGAGATGGAGATCAAAGTCACAAGTTCATGGCCATATCATGTCACTTATGATTTGCATGTGATGTTACTCCTTTTATGCACCTTGTTTTGCTTAGGATGACGGTATAATTATAAGGTGATCCCTCACTAAAATTTCAAGTTAAAATTGTGTTCTCCCTAAGTGTGAACCACTGCGAACGTTCGTCTTTTCGAAGCACCACGTGATGATCGGGTGTGATAGACTCTACGTTCACATAAAACGGGTGCAAGCCAGTGTTGCACATCCAGAACACTTGGGTTAAACTTGATGAGCCTAGCATGTATAGACATGGCCTTGGAACACAGGAGACCGAAAGGTGGAACATGAGTCATATAGTAGATATGATCAACATGGAGATGTTCACCATTGAAACCACCTCATCTCACGTGATGATCAGAGTTGGGTTGGTGGATTTGGATCATGGTACACTTAGACAACCCAAGGGATGTTGATTTAAGTGAGAGTTCTTATTAATTGAACTCATTATCATGAACATAGTCAAAGTGTCTTTGCAAATTATGTTGTAGATCAATAGCTCACGCTGTAGCTCACTGAATTTTGATACGTTCCTAGAGAAAAAGTAAGTTCAAAGATGATGGTAGCAATTATGCGGAGTGGGTCCGTAAACTAAGGATTGTCCTCATTGCTGCACAGAAGGCTTATGTCCTTGATGCACCGCTTGGTGCGCCACCTCCTCTAGCGTCGTCTGTGGATGTTGTGTACATCTGACAGGCACATTGTGATGACCACTTGATAGTTTAACGTGTCATGCATTACGACTTAGAATTGAGGCACCAAAGACATTTTGAACGTCATGGAGCATATGAGATATTCCAAGAGCTGGAATTGAGATTTCAGGCTCGTGCCCGTGTTGCGAGGTATGAGACTGTTGGGAGACGTAATAGTAAATCAAAAAAATTCCTACGATCACCAAGATCCATCTATGGAGAAACCAGCAATGAGTGGAATGAGAGTGCATCTTCATACCTTTGAAGTCACTAAGTGGAAGCGTTACTAGAACGCGGTTGGTGGAGTCGTACTCGCAGCGATTCAGATCACGATGGAATCCGATCTAAGCGCCGAACAATGGCGCCTCCGTGTTCAACAAACATGCAGACCGGTGACGTCTCCTACGCCTTGATCCAGCAAGGAGGAAGGAGAGGTTGAGGGAGAGCTCTGGCAGCACGACCGCATGGTGACGATGGAGCTGCGTGGTCTCCGGCAGGGCTTTGTCAAGCACTACGGAGAACGAGGAGAGGGAGGAATAGGGCTGCGCCATGGGAGAGAGAGATGCGTGTCTCCTGCTGCCCCAAGGGCTCCTCTATTTATAGGAGGAGGAGGGAGGGATGCGATATAGGATTCCCACCCGAGGGTGGTGCGGCATCCCCCAGATCCCATCTGGCCGGCGGCCACACAGGTAGAGGGGTGCGGCTGCCCTAGGGTGGGCCTTAGGGCCCATCCGCCCTAGGATTTGCCCCCTCCCACCTTCATCTGCGCCTTGGGCCCTTGTGGGGGGTGCACCATCCCGCCTAGGGGCTGGTTCCCTCCCACTTGCGGCCCATGAAGCCCTCTGGTGCTGGTGGCCCCACTTGGTGGACCCCCGGAACCCTTCCGGTGGTCCCGGTACGTTACCGGTAATCCCCGAAACACTTCCGGTGACCAAAACCTCACTTCCTATATATGAATCTTTACCTCCGGACCATTCCGGAGCTCCTCATGACGTCCGGGATCTCATCCGGGACTCCAAACAACCTTCGGTAACCACATACACTATTTCCCTATAACCCTAGCATCATCGAACCTTAAGTGTGTAGACCCTATTGGTTCGGGAGACACATGGACATGACCGAGACACCTCTCCGGTAAATAACCAACAACGGGATCTAGATACCCATGTTGGCTCCCACATGCTCCACGATGATCTCATTGGATGAACCACGATGTCAGGGATTCAATCAATCCCGTATACAATTCCTTTTGTCTACCGGTATGATACTTGCCCAAGATTCGATCGTCGGTATCCCTATACCTTGTTCAATCTCGTTACCGGCAAGTCTCTTTACTTGTTCCGTAACACATCATCCTGTGGCTAACTCCTTTGTCACATTGAGATCATTATGATGATGTCTTACCGAGTGGGCCCAGAGATACCTCTCCATCATACGGAGTGACAAATCCCAGTCTCGATTCGTGCCAACCCAACAGATACTTTTGGGGATACCCGTAGCATACCTTTATAGCCACTGGTTACATTGTGACATTTGGCACGCCCAAAGTATTCCTACGGTATCCGGGAGTTGCACAATCTCATGGTCTAAGGAAACGATACTTGACATTAGAAAAGTTTTAGCAAACGAACTACACGATCTTGTGCTATGCTTAGGATTTGGTTTTGTCCATCATATCATTCTCCTAATGATCTGATCTCGTTATCAATGACATCCAATGTCCATGGTCATGAAACTGTGACCATCTATTGATCAACGAGCTATCCAACTAGAGGCCCAGTAGGGACATGTTGTGGTCTATGTATTCACACATGTATTACGGTTTCCGATTAACACAATTGTAGCATGAACAATAGACAATTATCATGAACAAGGAAATACAATAATAACCATTTTATTATTAGCTCTAGGGCATATTTCCAACAGTCTCCCACTTGCACTAGAGTCTATAATCTAGTTACATTGTGATGAATCGAACACCCATAGAGTTCTGGTGTTGATCATGTTTCGCTCGTGAGAGAGGTTTAGTCAATGGATCTGCGACATTCAGATTCGTATGCACGTTACAAATATCTATATCTCCCTCCTGAAGCTAATCATGGATGGAGTTGAAGCGGCGCTTGATATGTCTTGTCTTCTTGTGAAACCTGGGCTCCTTGGCAAGGGCAATAACTCCAATGTTGTCACGGAATAGAGTCATCGGGCCCGACACATTGGGAATTACTCCTAGGTCGGTGATGAACTCCTTCATCCAGACTCCTTCCTTTGCTGCTTCCGAAGCAGCTATATACTCCGCTTCACATGTAGATTCCACCATGACGCTTTGCTTGCTGCTGCACCAGCTGACTGCCCCTCCGTTCAAAATATAAACGTATCCGGTTTGTGACTTACAGTCATTCGGATCTGTGTCGAAGCTAGCATCGACGTAACCCTTTACGACAAGCTCTTCAGCACCTCCATATACGAGAAACATGTCCTTTGTCCTTTTCAGGTATTTCAGGATATTCTTGACCGCTGTCCAGTGTTCCGCTCCAGGATCACTTTGGTACCTCCCTACCAAACTTATGGCAAGGTTCACATCAGGTCTGGTACATAGCATGGCATACATAATAGAGCCTATGGCTGAAGCATAGGGGATGACACTCATCTCTTCTCTATACTTTGCCGTGGTCGGGCATTGAGTCGTACTTAATCTCACACCCTATAACACAGGTAAGAACCCCTTCTTGGACTAATCCATATTGAACTTCTTCACTATCTTGTCAAGGTATGTGCTTTGTGAAAGACCTATGAGGCATCTCGATCTATCTCTATAGATCTTGATGCCTTATATGTAAGCAGCTTCTCCAAGGTCCTTCTTTGAAAAACATTTATTCAAGTAGGCCTGTACACTTTCCAAGATTTCTATATCATTTCCCATCAACATTATGTCGTCTACATATAATATGAGGAATGCTATAGAGCCCCCACTCACTTTCTTGTAAATACAGGGTTCTCCATGAACTTGTATAAATCCAAACCCTTTAATCAGCTCATTAAAGCGAATGTTCCAACTCTGAGATGCTTGCACCAGCCCATAGATGGAGCGCTTGAGCTTGCATACCTTGTTAGCATCTTTAGGATCGACAAAACCTTCCGGCTGCATCATACACAGTTCTTCCTTAAGGAAACCATTAAGGAATGCCGTTTTGACGTCCATTTGCCAGATCTCATAATCATAAAATGCGGCAATTGCTAACATGATTCGGACAGACTTCAGCATCGCTACGGGTGAGAAAGTCTCATCGTAGTCAACTCCTTGAACTTGTTGATAACCCTTAGCGACAAGCCGAGCCTTATAGACGGTCACCTTACCATCCACGTCAGTCTTCTTCTTAAAGATCCATTTATTTTCTATGGCTCGCTTATCATCAGGCAAGTCCACCAAAGTCCATACTTTGTTCTCATACATGGATCCTATCCCGGATTTCATGGCTTCAAGCTATTTGTTGGAATCCGGGCCCGCCATCGCTTCTTCATAGTTCGAAGGTTCACCATTGTCCAACAACATGATCTCCAGGACAGGGTTGCCGTACCACTCTGGTGCGGAACGTGTCCTAGTGGACCTTCGACATTCAATAGTAACTTGGTATGAAGTTTCATGATCATCATCATTAACTTCCTCTCGAACCGGTGCAGGCTCCACAGAAACAACTTCCTGTGCTGCACTACTCTCTGGTTCGAGTGGAGGTACAATTACCTCATCAAGTTCTATTTTCCTCCCACTTACTTCTTTCGAGACAAACTCTTTCTCAAGAAAGGATCCATTTTTGGCAACAAAGACTTTGCCTTCAGATCTGAGGTAGAAGGTTTACCCAATAGTTTCTTTGGGGTATCCTATGAAGATGCACTTTTCTGCTTTGGGTTCGAGCTTCTTAGGTTGAAGTTTCTTCACATAAGCATCGCATCCCCAAACTTTTAGAAACGACAGCTTAGGTTTCTTTCCAAACCATAATTCATACGGTGTCGTCTCAACGGACTTTAACAGTGCCCTATTTAAAGTGAATGCAGAGTCTCTAATGCATATACCCAAAATGATAGCGATAAGTCGGTAAGAGACATCATAGATCGCACCATATCCCATAGAGTGCGATTACGACGTTCAGACACACTATTTCGCGGAGGTGTGCCAGGCGGCATGAGTTGTGAAACAATTCCACATTTCCTTAGGTGCGTGCCAAACTCGTGACTCAAATATTCTCCGCCATGATCAGATCGTAGGCACTTTATTTTCCTGTCACGTCGATTCTCTACCTCACTCTGAAATTCCTTGAACCTTTCAAAGGTTTCAGACTTGTGTTTCATTAAGTAGACATACCCATATCTGCTCAAGTCATCAGTGAGGGTGAGAACATAACGGTAGCCACCGCGAGCCTCGACGCTCATTGGACCGCATACATCGGTATGTATTATCTCCAAAAAGTCAGTTGCTTGCTCCATTGTTCCGGAGAACGGAGTCTTGGTCATCTTGCCCACGAGGCATGGTTCGCATGTGTCAAATGATTCGAAATCAAGAGACTCCAAAAGTCCATCAGCATGGAGCTTCTTCATGTGTTTGACACCAATATGACCAAGGCGGCAGTGCCACATGTAAGTGGGACTATCGTTATCAACCTTACACTTTTTGGTACTCACACTATGAACATGTGTAACATCACGTTCGAGATTCATCAAAAATAAACCATTGACCAGCGGGGCATGACCATAAAATATTTCTCTCATATAAATAGAACAACCATTATTCTCAGATTTAAATGAGTAGCCGTCTCGCATCAAGCGAGATCTAGATACAATGTTCATGCTCAAAGCTGGTACAAAATAACAATTATTGAGGTTTAAAACTAATCTCGAAGGTAGATGTAGAGGTAGCGTGCCGACGGCGATCACATTGACCTTGGAACCATTCCCGACGCGCATCGTCACCTCGTCCTTTGCCAGTCTCCGCTTATTCTGCAGCTCCTTCTTGGAGTTACAAATGTGAGCAACTGCACCGGTATCAAATACCCAAGAGCTACTACGAGCACAGGTAAGGTACACATCAATAACAAGTATATCACATATACCTTTAATGTTGCCGGCCTTTTTATCCGCTAAGTACTTGGGGCAGTTCCGCTTCCAGTGACCGGTACCCTTGCAATAAAAGCACTCAATCTCGCGCTTGGGTCCATGCTTGTTCTTCTGCCTGGCAACTTGCTTACCGGGCGCGGCAATAGCTTTCCCGTCCTTCTTGAAGTTCTTCTTACCCTTGACTTTCTTGAAACTAGTGGTCTTATTCACCATCAACACTTGATGCTCCTTTTTGATCTCGACCTCCACTGATTTCAGCATCGAGTACAACTCAGGAATAGACTTCTCCATACCCTGCATGTTGTAGTTCATCACAAAGCTCTGGTAGCTAGGTGGAAGCGACTGGAGGATTCTCTCAATGACCGAGTCATCCAGGAGATTAACTCCCAGCTAAGTCAAGCAGTTGTGCAACCCAGACATTTTGTGTATGTGCTCACTAACAGAACTATTCTCCTCAATCTTACAGCTGAAGACCTTGTCGGAGATGTCGTATCTCTCGACCCGGGCATGAGCTTGGAAAACCAGTTTCAACTCTTGGAACATCTCATATGCTCCGTGTTGCTCAAAACGCTTTTGGAGCCCCGGTTCTAAACTGTAAAGCATGCCGCACTAAACCAGGGAGTAATCATCACAACGTGATTGGCAAGCGTTCGTAACGTCTTGGTCCGCTAGGAAAATGGGCGGGTCACCTAGCGGTGCATCAAGGACATACAATCCCTTGGAATCTATGAGTATGATCCTCAAGCTACGGACCCAGTCTGCATAGTTGCTTCCAATGTCTTTCAGCTTGGTTTTCTCTAGGAACGCGTTGAACTTGAGGGTGGCATTAGCATTGGCCATTGGACCTACAATATAGATTGTAAAGACAATTTAGACTAAGTTCATGATAATTAAGTTCACATAATCAAATTATCTAATGAACTCCCACTTAGATAGACATATCTCTACTCAGCCAAGTGATACATGATCCACGTCAACTAGCCCGTGCCCGATCATCACGTGAGACAGACTAGTCATCCATGGTGAACATCTCCATGTTGATCGTATCTTCTATATGACTCATGTTCGACCTTTCGTTCTCCCGTGTTCTAAGGCCATGTCTGTACATGCTAGGCTCATCAAGTCAACCTAAGTGTATCACGTGTGTAAATATGGCTTACACCCGTTGTATGCGAATGTTAGAACCTATCACACCCGATCATCATGTGGTGCTTCGGAACAATGATCCTTAGCAATGGTGCGCAGTTAGGGCGAACACTTTTTTTGAAATTTTAGTGAGAGACCATCTTATTTAGCTATCGTCGTTCTAAGCAAATAAGATGTAAACATGATAAACATCACATGCAATCAATATAGTGACATGATATGGCCAATATCATCTTGCTCCTTTGATCTCCATCTTCGGGGCACCATGATCATCACTGTCACCAACACGACACCATGATCTCCATCATCATGATCTCCATCATCGTGTCTTCATGAAGTTGTCTCGCCAACTATTACTTCTACTACTATGGCTAACGATTAGCAATAAAGTAAAGTAATTACATGGCGTTTATGATTGACACACCAGTCATACAATAAATTAAGACAACTCCTATGGCTCCTGCCGGTTGTCATACTCATCGACATGCAAGTTGTGAATCCTATTACAAGAACATGATCGATGTCATACATCACAATGCATCACATCACATCCTTTGGTCATATCACATCACAAGGCATATGCTGCAAAAAACAAGTTAGACGTCCTCTAATTTGTAGTTGCAAGTTTTTTACATGGCTGCTATAGGTTTCTAGCAAGAATGTTTCTTACCTACGCCAAAACCACAACGTGATATGCCAATTGCTATTTACCCTTCATAAGGACCCTTTTCATCGAATCCGATCCGACTAAGGTGGGAGAGACAGACACCCGCTAGCCACCTTATGCAACAAGTGCATGTCAGGCGGTGGAACCGGTCTCACGTAAGCGTACTTGTAAAGTTGGTCCGGGCCGCTTCATCCCACAATACCGCCGAATCAAGATAATACTAGTAACAGTAAGCAAATTAACAAGATCGATGCCCACAACAACTTCTGTTTTACTCATGCATAGATTCTACACATAGACCTAGCTCATGATGCCACTGTTGGGAGACGTAGTAGTAAATCAAAAAAATTCGTACGATCACCAAGATCCATCTATGGAGAAACCAACAACGAGTGGGATGAGAGTGCATCTTCATACCTTTGAAGATCGCTGAGAGGAAGCGTTACTAGAACGCGGTTGGTGGAGTCGTACTCGCAGCGATTGAGATCGCGGTGGAATCCGATCTAAGCGTCGAACAACAGCGCCTCTGCGTTCAACACATGTGTAGCCCGGTGATGTCTCCTACGCCTTGATCCAGAAAGGAGGAAGGAGAGGTTGTGGGAGAGATCCGGCAGCACGACGGCATGGTGACGATGGAGCTACGTGGTCTCCGGCAGGGCTTCGCCAAGCACTACGGAGAACGAGGAGAGGGAGGAGTAGGGCTGCGCCGTGGGAGAGAGAGATGCATGTCTCCGGCTGCCCCAAGGGCTCCTCTATTTATAGGAGGAGGAGGAGGGAGGGATGATACCTAGGGTTCCCACCCTAGGGTGGTGCGGCAGACCCGAGAGGGAGAGTGGTGTGGCTGCCCTAGGGTAGGCCTTAGGGCCCATCTGCCCTAGGGTTTGCCCCCCTCCCACCTTTAGCTGCGCCTTGGGACCTTGTGGGGGGCGCAACAGCCCGCCTAGGGGCTGGTTCCCTCCCACTTGCGGCCCATGCAGCCCTCTGGTGCTGGTGGCCCCACTTGGTGGACCCCTGGAACCCTTCCGGTGGTCCCAATACGTTACCGGTAATCCCTGAAACACTTCCTGACGAAAACCTCACTTCGTATATATGAATATTTAACTCCGGACCATTCCAGAGCTCCTCGTGACGTCCGAGATCTCATCCGGGACTCCGAACAACCTTCGGTAACCACGTACACTATTTCCCTATAACCCTAGCATCATTGAACCTTAAGTGTGTAGACCCTATGGGTTCGGGAGACACGTAGACATGACCGAGACACCTCTCCGGTCAATAACCAACAACGGGATCTGGATACCCATGTTGGCTCCCACATGCTCCACGATGATCTCATCAGATGAACCACGATGTCGGGGATTCAGTCAATCCCGTATACAATTCCTTTTGTCTACCGGTATGATACTTGCCCGAGATTCGATCGTTGGTATCCCTATACCTTGTTCAATCTCGTTACCGACAAGTCTCTTTACTCGTTCCGTAACACATCATCCCGTGGATAACTCCTTTGTCACATTGAGATCATTATGATGATGTCTTTTTGAGTGGGCCCAGAGATACCTCTCCATCATACGGAGTGACAAATCCCAGTCTCGATTCTTGCCAACCCAACAGATACTTTAGGGGATACCCGTAGCATACCTTTATATACACCCAATTACGTTGTGACGTTTGGCACACCCAAAGTATTCCTACGGTATCCAGGAGTTGCACAATCTCATGGTCTAAGGAAACGATACTTGACATTAGAAAAGCTTTAGCAAACGAACTACATGATCTTGTGCTATGCTTAGGATTGGGTCTTGTCCATCATATCATTCTCCTAATGATGTGATCCCATTATCAACGACATCTAATGTCCATGGTCATGAAACCGTGACCATCTATTGATCAACGAGCCAGCCAACTAGAGGCTCACTAGGGACATGTTGTGGTCTATGTATTCACACATGTATTACGGTTTCTGGTTAACACAATTATAGCATGAACAATAGACAATTATCATGAACAAGGAAATACAATAATAACCATTTTATTATTGCCTCTAGGGTATATTTCCAACAGAGACCTCCAATGAGATTCTTTGCCTGCAAGATGAAGGAGAATAGCTCAATCATGAGCATGTACTCAGATTGTCTGGGTGCTGCAAATCGCTTGAATTGAGTGGGAGTTGATCTTCTAGATAAGATAGTGATTAACATAGTTCTCCAAGTCAATCCGCCAAGCTACTAGAGCTTCGTGATGAACTATAAACATGCCAGGGATGGAAAAGATGACCCCTGATCTATTCGCGATGTTTGACACCGCGAAGGTAGAAATCAAGAAGGAGCATCAAGTGTTGATGGTTAGTAAAACCACTAGTTTCGAGAAGGGCAAGGGCAAGAAGGGAAACTTCATGAATGGCAAGACAGTTGCCGCTTTAGTGAAGAAACCCAAGGTTGAACCCAAACCCGAGATTAAGTGCATCTATTATGAGGAGAACGGTCGCTAAAGCAGAACAACCCTAGATACTAGGTAGATAAGAAGGCTGGCAACGTCAACAGAAGTATATTTGATATACGTGTTATTGATGTGTACTTTGCTAGTACTCCTAGAAGCACCTGAGTATTAGATACCGGTTCGATTGCTAATGTTAGTAACTCGAAGTAAAAGCTACGGAATAAACGGAGACTAGCTAAGGGCAAGGTGACGATGTGTGTTGAAAGTGTTTCCAAGGTTGATGTGATCACCATTGCATGCTCCCTCTACCTTCGGGATTAGTGTTAAACCTGAATAAATGTTATTTGGTGTTTGCATTGAGCATGAACATGATTAGATCATGTTTATTGCAATACGGTTATTCATTTAAGTCAGAGAATAATAGTTATTCTATTTACATGAATAAAACCTTCAATGGTCATGCACCCAATGTGAATGGTTTATTGAATCTCGATCGTAGTGATACACATGTTCATAATATTGATGCCAAAAGATGCAAAGTTAATAATGATAGTACCACATACTTGTGGTACTGCCGCCAAGGTCATATTGGTGTAAAGCGCATGAAGAAACTCCATGCTAATGGATCTTTTGACTGACTCGATTTCGAATCGGTTGAGACATGCGGACCATGCCTCATGGGCAAGATGACTAAGACCCTGTTTTCCGGTATAATGGAGTGGGCAAGTGACTTATTGGAAATGATACATGTTGATGTATGCGGTCCAATGAGTGTTGAAGCGTGTGGTGGATATCATTATTTTCTTACCATCACTGATGACTTGAGTGGATATGGCTATATTTGCTTAATGAAACACAAGTCTGAAATGTTTTAAAAGTTCAAGCAATTTTAGAGTGAAGTTGAAAATCATCATGACAATAAGATAAAATGTCTATGATATGATCGTGGATGTAAATGTTCGAGTTACGAGTTTGGTATGCAACTTAAGACAAATGTGGAACTTGTTTCACAACTCACGCCGCTTGGAACACCATAGTGTGAGGGTGTGTCTATACGTCGTAGTCGTGCTTTATTAGATCTGGTGCATACTATGATGTCTCTTACCGATTTGCCACTATTGTTTTGGGGTTATGCATTAGAGACAATCACATTCACTTTAAATAGGGCACCATCACAATCCATTGAGATGACACTGTTTGACAGAAACCTAAGCTATCATTTTTTACAGTTTGGGAATGCGATGCTTATGTGAAAATATTTCAACATGATAAGCTCGAACCAGGAATCAGTTGGCGGGAACTAAGGACCAGGTTAACATTATTAGTGAGCGCGGATAAGAACATGGAATACCCTAAATAAACAGTTGGGTATACCTTTTTATCTCATATCCAAGGACAAAGTGTTTGTTGCTAAAAACGGGTCCTTTCTCGAGAAAGTGTTTCTCTCGAAAGAATTGAGTGGGAGGAAAGTAGAACTAGATGAGGTTATTGAATCGTCACTTTAGTTGGATAGTAGCACGATGTAGAAAGATGTTTCTGTGACGCCTACACCAAGTGAAGAGGAAGCAAATGATGATAATCATGAAGCTTCAGATCAAGTTACTACCGAACCTAGTAGGTCGACAAGGACTCGTATCGCCCTTGAGTGGTACATCAACCCTGCCTTGGAGGTCATGTTGTTAGACAAGATCGAACCTAAGAGCTATGAAGAAGCGATGGTGGGCCCAGATTCCAACAAATGTCTAGGAGCCATGAAACCCGAGAAAGGATTCGTGCACGAAAACCAAGTATGGACCTTGGTAGACTTGCCCGTTGAACGGCAGGCTATTGAGAAAAAATGGACCTTTAAAGAAGAAGATAGATGCTGATGGTAAATGTCACCATTTATAAAGCTAGACTTGTCACAAAGAAGTTTCTAACAACTTCAAGGAGTTGACTATGATGAGACTTTCTCACCCGTAGAGATGCTAAAGTCGGTTGGAATTATGTTAGCAGTTGCTGCATTTTTCGATTATCAAATCTGGCAGATGGATGTCAAAACATCATTTCCTTAACAATTTTCTTGAGGAAAGGTTGTATTTATACAAACAAAAGGTTTTGTTAGTCCTAAGGATGCTAAAAGGTGTGCAAGCTCTAGCAATCCTTCTATGGGCTGGAGAAAGCATCTTGGAGTTGGAATATACACTTTGATGAGGTGATCAAAGTTTTCGGGTTTATACAAAGTTTATGAGAAACTTGTATTTACAAGAAAGTGAGTGGGAGCACTATAGAATTTCTGATAAGTATATGTGGTTGACATATTGTTGATAGGAAATGATGTAGAATTTCTAGAAAGCATGAATAGTTGTTTGAAAAATATTTTTCAAAGGAAGACCCGGATAAAGCTACTTAAATATTGGGCATCAAGATATATAGAGATAGATCAAGACACTTGATAAGACTTTCAATGAGTACATACGTTGACAAGATTTTGAAAGAGTTCAAAATGGATCAGTCAAAGAAGTAGTTCTTGCCTGATTTGCATGGCGTGAAGTTGAGTAAGACTCAGAACTCGACCATGACAGAAGAAAGAGAAAGGACGAAGGTTGTACCCTATGCCTTAACCATAGGCTCTATACTGTATGCCATGCTGTGTACCACATGTGGTGTGTGCCTTGCCATTAGTCTGGCAAGGGGTACAAGAGTGATCCAGGAGTGGATCACTGGTCAGCGGTCAAAATAATCCTTAGTAACTAGAGTACTAAGGAAATGTTTCTCGATTATGGAGGTGACAAAGAGTTCGTCATAAAGGGTTACGAGCTTACGGCGAGGAAAGCTTTGACACCGATCCAGATGACTCTGAGTAGCAAACCAGATACGTATAATGGAGCAGTCATTTAGAATAGCTCCAAGTGGAGCGTGGTAGCAGCATCTACACTATATAGAGTTGCAAAGAATACACGGATCTGAATGTTACAGACACATTGACTAAAACCTCTCTCACAAGCAAAACATGATCAAACCCCAGGACTCATTGGGTGTTAATCACATGGTGCTGTGAGTGTTAATCACATGGTGATGTGAACTAGATTATTGACTCTAGTGCAAGTGGGAGACTGTTGTAAATATGCCATAGAGGTAATAATAAGTTTGCTATTATAATATTTCCTTTTTCATGATAATCATTTATTATCCATGCTATAACTGTATTGATTGGAAACTCAAATACATATGTGGATACATAGACAACAAAGTGTCCCTAGTAAGCCTCTACTAGACGTTGATCAAAGATGGTCAAGGTTTCCTCACCATAGACATGAGTTGTCATTTGATAATGAGATCACATCATTAGGAGAATGATGTGATGGACAAGACCCAACCGTAAGCATAGCATATGATCGTGTCAGTTTATTGCTAGTGCTTTATCCATGTCAAGTATCCGTTCCTACGACAGATCACGCAACTCCATGACACCAGAGGAATGCCTTGTGTGTATAAAACATCACAACGTAATTGGGTGACTATAAAGGTGCTCTACAAGTATCTTCGAGGGTGTCTGTTGGGTTGGTGTGGATCAAGAATGGGATTTGTCTTTGTATGACAAAGAGGTATCTCTGGGCCCACTCGGTAATTTAGCATCACCAGAAGCTTGCAAGCAATGTGACTAAGGAGTTAGTCACAAGATCTTGTATTTTAGAACGAGTAAAGAGACTTGCCAGTAACGAGATTGAACTAGGTATGGACATACCGACGATCGAATCTCGGGCAAGTAACATACCGATGGACGAAGGGAACCGCATACGAGATTGGTTGAATCCTTGACAACGTGGTTCGATCGATAAAGATATTCATAGAATATGTAAGAGAAAGTATGGGCATCCAGTCCCGCTATTGGTGATTGACCTTAGAGGTGTCTCGGTCATGTCTGCATAGTTCTTGCACCCGCATGCTCTCCACACTTAGCATTTGATGACGATATAGTATTGACGAGTTATATATGTTGGTGAATGAAAGTTGTTCGGAGTCCTGGATGAGATCTCGGATGTCACGAGGAGCTTCGGAATGGTCTGGAGGTAAATATTTATATATGGGAAGTCATATTTTGGCTACCAAAAAAGTTTTGGGTTTTTCCGGTATTGTACCGGGAAGCTTCTAGAAGGTTCCAGAAACTTCTGGAGGAGTCTAGTAGTCCACCAAGGGTTCCACCACATCCCAAGGGTTTGCATGGGCTGAGGGGAGACACCGTGGCCTTATTGGGACAATATCATTAGTCCCTCATAGCCCATGCAGTTGGGAAAGGTAGAAAGTCCACCTTTGTATGGAAGGGAAGGAGGGGGACTAGAATTCCACCTTCTCCCCCCTTGGCTGCGCCCTAGGGCTTGGAGGGGATGTAACCACGCCCCTCCACCTATATATAGAGTGGAGGGGGTGTCCCAAGAGGACACACGAAGACCTTGACACCCCTCTCTCTCCCTAGATCATTTTCTCCTCCGTTCGCGGTTTCGGTACCGCTAGGCGTAGCCCTACCAGGATAGCACCACCACCACCACTAGCACGCCGTCATGTTGCCGGAGAACTCATATACTACTCCACCCCCGCTCGCTGGATCAAGGAGACGGAGACGTCATCAAGTTGTACGTTTGCTGAATGCGGAGGTGTCGTCCGTTCGGCACTAGATCAGGACGGATCGTGATTGGTTCGCGAAGACGTTCGACTACATCAACAACATTTATTAACGCTTCCGCTTAGAGATCAACAAGGGTATGTAGACACACTCCCCCTATAGTAGCTATGCATCTCCATGGATAGATCTTGCGTGTGCATAGGATTTTTTTTGTTTCCCATGCAACGTTCCCCAATAGAAGAAGACCTCAAGCTCATGTTGGTGAATGGGTTTCCGGCTCCGAATCCGACCACCTCTCCAAGAGAAGCTATCACTCCGAATCCGACTATAGTCAAGATGAAGGTGTTGTTGGACTTGCACTCATGTCCTCCAACTCCTATGACATATTTGATCCACCAAATGAAGGGAGTGTAAGTTGCTTCATGGCTAAATGCCCCAAGGTATCAGACCCCGAATATCTTGATTTAAATAGTGATGAGGATGACCTACTAGGAGATGATGACTTGCTAAATATAGTGATACTAGTCAAAATGAACTTGTTGGTAATCACTCTAGTCAAGATAAGTCATGTGATGATTATTAGTTGGAAATAGAGCGACTAACTAAAGAACTAAACACTCTTAAGTTAGCCCATGTGTCTACTCTACAAGATCATAGAGAGATTGTGAGGACACATGAAAAGCTCCGCTTTGAGAAGCTCAATTTGGAGCAAGATCATGAATTACTTAAATCTATCAATGAAGATCTTCGAAAGAAGACTTCCTCTTATCTAGCCAAACGACTGCTCTTGTCTACGTTCATGCCACAAGTTAAGGCTAAGCAAGCTAGTAAAAAAATACAAGAAAGGTTTTTAACTAGTAGCAATAAAAATGGTAAATCCTATGATATTGCTTCTAGTAGTTCTATTGATACCACTAATGACTCTCTTAGCCAAGTTACACTTGAGCAAGAAAATTATCTATTGAAAGGGATTATAGAGAAAGGTATCTACAAAAGTCTTGCCGGATGTAAGCAATTTGAGGAAATTGTACGCAAGCATGGGGGATACCAGAAGAACCATGGCAATGGCTACCTCAACACAAATGGAGTTGAATGGGAAGAAGGTCCATACCCCAAGCCCAAGTTTGTTCTTCAAAGGGAGAAGTATGAACATACTCTTCCCAAGGGAACAAAATCTCAAGATGACCTTCCACCACAAGATCAAAAGCTCAAGGGCAAGGACAAGCTTCAAGAGGAGATTGACTCATATGAAGATGAATCCCAAGCTTTGGTCAAGTGGGATCCCAAGGCTTCTACAATCTCAACTTATACAAGTGCCACTTCAACACCAAGGATTCCCATCAACTTGATGTGGGTCCCCAAGAAGAAGAACTAGAGAAGTTCTTGAGGGGTGACTCCATGACGTGGCTTGAGACTACGTCGGTATTTCCCCAAAGAGGAAGGGATGATGCACCCCAGCGATGGTAAGTATTTCCCTCAGTTATGAAAGCAAAGTATCAATCTATAGAGGAAGATCAAGCACCTACATAAATAACACCTGCACACAAATAACAAATGCTTGCAACCCAACGCGTAAGAGAGGCTGTCAAGCTCTCAATGATAAAAAGGTAGATTAGGTTGTGATAGTTTTGGCAAATAGATCTCGCAAGAACACAAAATAAAATAGGTAAACAAAAAGTGTAGCAAGGTATTTTTTTGGATTAATAAATCTAAAAACAAAATGGCAAAATAGTAGATCGGAAAGCAATATGTTGCAAACGTAGACCAGGGGGGCATAGGTTTCACTAGTGGTTTTTCTCATGAGTATAGCGCACAGTGGATGAACAAATTACTATTGGGCAATTGATAGAAGATCAAATAATCATGGCGATATCCACACAATGATCATTATATAGGCACCACATCCAAGATAAGTAGATGATACGTCTCCAACGTACCTATAATTTTTGATGACGTCATGGTATTATATTATCTGTTTTGGATGTTTTATATGCATTAATATGCTATTTTATATTATTTTTGGGACTAACCTATTAATCTAGAGCCTAGTGTCAGTTTGTATTTTTTCCCCTTGTTTTTGAATATTGCACATATGTAATATTAAATGGAGTCCAAACGGAATAAAATCTTCGGAATGATTTTTTATGGAACGAAAGAGATCTACCAGGCTTGGAGTGCAAGGCAGGGACTCTTCCAGGAGGTCACAAGCCAAGGGGGCGACGCCACCCCCCTGGCCGCTCCTGGCAGGCTTACCACCTCTTGGCAGGTCTCCCAGCCGTAATCTTCACCCTATAAATACCCAAATATTCCCCCAATACAAAAGGGAGACACAAAAATACTTTTCCGCCGATAGAAGCCTCCGTTCCCGAGAGATCCAATCCGGAAGCCTTTTTTGGTAATGTGCCGGAGGGGCATCCGATCATGGAGGGCATCTACATCAACTCCATTGCCCCTCTGATGATGCATGAGTAGTCCACCACAGACCTACAAGTCCATAGCTAGTAGCTAGATGGCTTCTTCTCTCTCTTTGCGCTTCAATACCATGTTCTTCATGATCTTCATGGAGATCTATCTGATGTAATACTCTTTTGTGGTTTGTTTGTCGAGACCCGATGAATTGTGGGTTTATATTCAGATTATCCATGAATATTATTTGAGTCTTTTCCAAATTCTTATATGCATTATTTCATATCTTTGCAAGTCTCTTCGAGTTATTGGTTTGGTTTGGCTAACTAGATTGGTAATTCTTGCAATGGGAGAAGTGCTTAGTTTTGGGTTCAATCTTGTGGTGTCCTAACCTAGTGACAAAGTAGGGGTAGCGAGGCATGTATTGTATTGTTGCCATCAAGGATAACAAGATGGGATTTTCATCATATTTCTTGAGTTTATCCCTCTACATCATGTCATCTTACCTAATGCGTTACTCTATTCTTCATGAACTTAATACTCTAGATGCAGGCAGGAGTCGGTCGATGTGTGTAGTAATAGTAGTAGATGCAGAATCGTTTTGGTCTACTTGACACGGAAGTGATGCCTATATGCATAATTATTGCCTTGGATATCTTCATAATTATTCATTTTTCTATCAATTGCTCAATAGTAATTTGTTCACCCGCCGTGATACTTTCCTTCAAGAGAGAAGCCTCTAGTGAAACCTATGCCCCCCAGGTCTTCTTTCCATAATATATTTTCAGATCTATAAATCAAAAATACCAAAAATACCTTGCTGCAATTTATTTAACTTTTTTACTTTCCGCAATCTTTTACATATATCTCTATCAGATCTAATCCTTGCAAATAACCGTGAAGGGATTGACAATCCCTTTATAGCGTTGGGTGCAAGAGTTTGATCATTTGTGTAGGTGCATCCATTGGTAACTTGCTTGTTCCTCCTATTGGATTGATACCTTGGTTCTCAACACTTGAGGGAAATACTTATCTACTTCACTGCATCACCCTTTCCCCTTCAAGGGAAAACCAACGCAAGCTCAAGAGGTAGAAGTAGAGCGAAACGATTCAACATATACTTATATTACTCCACACATCGACCACTATCCAACATGAATCTAGTGTATTAAGTTGATGGAAAAATGGAGTAATGCAATAACAACGGTGACATGATGTTGACAATATCTATTCATGTAGGACTAGACCCCATACTGTTATCCTTAATGGCAACGATACATGAATGCCTTGCCGTCCCTTCTGTCACTGGGAAAGAACATCGCAAGATCGAACCAATCACAAAGCACCTCTTCTTATGGCAAGAAAAATCGATCTAGTTAGCCTAACTAAACCAAATATTTGAAGAATAAATACGAGGCTATAAGTAATCAAAAAAATAAGAGATCAAACCAGACCCAAATCATATTCATGGATATAGACTGATCATGAACTCAAAATTCATCGGATCCCAACAAACACACCGCAAAAGTCATTACATCAAATAGATCTCGAAGAGACCATTGTATTGAGAATAAAGAGAGAGAGAGAGAGTAAGCCATCTAGCTACTACCACGGACCCATAGGTCTATGGTGGACTACTCGCGCATCATCGGAGAGGCACATATGATGAAGATGAACCCCTCCATGATGGTGTTAAATCGGATCTCGAGGTCCTAGAACTTATGACAAATGGAATTGTGTTTCGTCGTCTCCTCTAAGATTTTCTGAATATTTGAGAATTTGTAGAGGTGATAGTCGGTGGAGGTGGGGTCCCGAGGTGGGCACCACCCACCAGGCCGCGCGCCCTGTTTGGTGTTCCCCACTTCGGCCTTCCTGTCAAGTACTTCTCTGCCCATCTCGTGTCTTCTGGCCCAACAAAATTCTCCAAAAAATTCACGGTGCTTGGGCTTCATTTGGTACTGATTTTCTGTGAAGTAAAAAACAAGCAAAAACAACAACTGGAACTTTGGCACTATGTCAATAGGTTAGTCCAAAAAATGATATAAAGTTGCTATAAAATGATTGTCGAACATCCAAGATTGATAATATAACAACATGGAACAAGAAAAAATTATAGATATGTTGGAGACGTATCAGCATCCCCAAGCTTCATTCCTACTCGTCCTCGAGTAGGTAAATGATAAAACAGAATTTTTGATGTGGAATGCTGCCTAACCTGTTCATCACATATTCTTGTCTTTGTAGCATGGACATTTGGACTTTTAGATGGTTCAAAGCAATATTCTAGTTTTGACATGAAAACTTTAATACTCAAGCATATTAACAAGCAACCATTTCTTTCAAAATATCAACACTAAAGCAAGTTATCCCTATCCCATCATGCTCAATCATTGATCCATTCATGAAACACACGCAAATATTAGCTACACCTAATGCTCAAGTACGATCATAGTGCCTCCTAGTTGGTGCTTTATAAGCTAAGATGGAGACTCAATTACAAATAAAAATTGCATAAAGTAAATAGATAGGCCCTTCGCAGAGAGAAGTAGGAATTTGTAGAGGTGCCAGAGCTCAAGGTTTGAATTGATAGAGAAAAATATTTTGGGAGGCATGCCTTTCCTCTCAACGAAAATGACCAAGAGTTTCAATACCATTCCATGCTAGATACATCATAAGCGGTTCCCAAACAGAAAATAAAGTTTATTACTGTTTCCACCATACTATCACTTTCCATGGCTAGCTGAATCCACGGTTGCCTTCCATACCAACACTTTCCAACAAATTTATTAGTTGACAACATAATAATTTTCTTCCTTTCTTTTCATTTCATTTCGGGAATGGGCATCCCTCTTACCACCGTACTCTCATGCAATGACAAGTGAACAAACACTCATCTTGAGAATAGCACATCTAGCATGGAAAAATATGGCCACCCCCTACCGTTTCATGAGCGGTACGAGAACACAAAAAGGGAAATTTATTTTGACAATTAGAGATGGCACATACAAATTTGCTTGGAATGGCATGGAAATACCGCATAGGTAGGTATGGTTGACTCATATGGCAAAACTGGGTTTAAGGATTTTGGATGCACAAGTAGTATTTCTACTTAGTACAAGTGAAGGCTAGCAAATAGTTTGAGAAGCATCCAACAAGGAAACGAAAACTCACATAGGAGAGCATTAAGCATAAATAACACAAAATAATGCACCATAAGTAGGATGTAATATCGTAGCACAACTATTGACTTTCGTGCTTGCATAGGGAATCACAAACCTTAACATCAACATTCTTACTAAGCATAATTACTCACTAACATAACTCACATATTACTATCGTCATGTCTCAAAACTATTACAAAGAATCAAGTTTAATTTATCCAATGATCTTCATGAAAGTTTTTATTATATACGTCTTGAATATCTATCACTTTGGGACTAGTTTCATATATTGCCATTGCTTTTGACAAGCTCACATAGATTTAAGTTAAGAACATGAGAATAAAAATTTCATCTCTCAAAATAATATAAGTGAAGCATGAGAGAATTTCTTCAAAAATTACCAACTCTTAAAATAATATAAGTGAAGCATGAGAGCATTTCTTCAAATGTGTAAAAGCACGCCGTGCTAAAAAATATGCAAGTGAAGCACTAGTGCAATTTCATAACTCAATAGATTTAAGTGAATCATATAGAGACAACAACAACAAAGCCTTTCGTCCCAAACAAGTTGGGGTAGGCTAAGTGAAGCATATAGAGAAATTATAGAAAATCATAGCATAATTTGTTTCCTCTAAAATAGGTGTGGGAAGCAAGGATGAAAATCAGAACAAACAAAGACACAAGACGCACCAAGCAAAACTCATGATATGTGAGAACATAGTTCCAAGTAAAATACCGATGGTTGTTAGAAGAAAGAGGGGATGCCACTCGGGGCATCCCCAAGATTAGTTGCTTGTTAATATTTGAATATTATATTGGGGTGATATAGCATCCCAAAGACTAGGCTGTTACTCCTTATTCCTTCATCCATCATGATCTCACCCAAAACATGAAAACTTCAATCACACAAAACTTAACAAAATTCTCCCGAGATCCGTTAGTATAATAAAGCAAATTACCACTCTAATTACTATTGAAAACCCATTAATATTTTATTATTGCATTATATCTACTATATTATAACTTTACCATGACTTATACCCTCCAATACAAGCCATAGATTCACCAAAACATGCACACAATGCAACGAAAACAGAATCTGTTTTAGAGAGAACAGTCTGTAGTAATATGTACTCTAACCATACTTATATAACTCTAAATATTCTGTGAAAATTAGGAAAAGTAAATAATATGTATGTAAATACTCTTTTAAAATTTCAGCTCATTATCATCTTATAGTAAAAAAATAAAACTCGTGCACCGGAGACAAAGTGTATGTTTCAGATTCAGCATTGGTTTTACTCATCTTTTGAGTCATCCTGAAGGCTTTATTTGGCACAAGCACTAACTAAAACATAAAAACACAATCATAACATAAGCATAATTGTGCAAACACTCAAAAACATAAATGAAAATATAAAAATATTTTATTCATTGGGCTGCCTCCCAACAAGCGCTATCGTTTTATGCCCCTAGCTAGGCATAACACATAGTTTCAAGTATTTTTGTCTTTCTTCTTTTTCTTCATAGATGTATTTTCATCAAAAGATTTTGTAAATACAACTTGAAACACATTATCCATAGGAGTTTTAGAACCATCAAGTTGTCCATCTATGTATCCTCTTTGATTACCGGCTACAATACAAGAGTATGGTTGATTAACATCACTAAAAGTTTGTTGGATCATATCTAAAAGGGTAACTTCATTTTTAAGATTTTCATCAAATTTTTTGATTATTCCCAAGAAAATGACTTAACATGTAATCCCTTTCATAAATGATCTCATCTATTACCATTTTTCATGGCTCTTACAAAAATGATCAAAAATTTCCCTAGCTTCTCATACTATTTGATCAAATTCATTCATGAGAACAAGGGTAGCTAACTTTTTAGCTTTAGGATCTTTTAAATCAGATAGCTCATAAAAATATCTTTGCAAGGTAGGATGTGTGCGGATAAATCTATTTTCAAGTTTCAGAACTAGTGTTGAGATAGCTTCCGCATAAGTTTTCGTTCTTTTAAGTATAGGAGCATCATCCAGAGTTAAGTTTCAAACATAATTGAAAAATTCTTGGATAGTTTCTTTTCCTAGAACGTTCCCTTGCCCCAAAGCATAAGTTTTAGAATCCAAATTAACGGAACGTCCAATTTTTGGATTCCTGCCATCATCTTTTTCCGCCATACCAAAATCACTCATTGTGACAAGTGAGCAAAATATCAAAAGGGAAATTGGCAAATAAGAAGGAGGGCGAATAAAACGAAAAATTTGTGAAGTGGGGCAGAGGAAAACGAGAGGCAAATGCCAAATAATGTAAATTGTAAAGAGATGAGATGTGTGATTAGGAACCTGTTAGATGTAGTGACGTCTCCCCGACACCAAGATTGGCACGCGAAGAGATTGCTTCCTCCTCGGCAACGGCGCCAGAAATTCCTTTGACGTGGCTTGAGACTGCGTCGGTATTTCCCCAAAGAGGAAGGGATGATGCAGCAAAATGATGGTAAGTAGTTCCATTAGTTATGAAACCAAGGTATCAATCCATAGAGGAAGATCAAGTACCTACATAAACAATGCATGCACACAAATAACAAATACTTGCAACTCGACGCGTAAGAGAGGTTGTCAAGCTCTCAACGATAAAAAGATAGATTAGGTTGTGATAGTTTTGGCAAATAGATCTCGCAAGAACACTAAATAAAATTGGTAAACAAAAAGTTCAGCAAGGTATTGTTTTTTTTGGATTAATAGACTGAAAACAAAACGGCAAAATAGTAGATCGCAAAGCAATATGTTGGAAAAGTAGACTCGGGGGCCGAAGGTTTCACTAGTGGCTTCTCTCATGAGTATAGTGCACGGTGGGTGAACAAATTACTGTTGGGCAATTGATAGAAGATCAAATAATCATGACAATATCCAGTCAATGATCATTATATTGGCATCACGTCCAAGATAAGTAGACCGAAAAGATTCTGCATCTACTTCTATTACTCCACACATCGACCGCTATCCAACATGCATCTAGTGTATTAAGTTCATGGTGTTATTGGCTCTCTGCCTTGTCTTGCAGTTCGTCGAGTGGTTCTGTTGGATGGTGTCGTCCTCCCCCCTCTATGGTGTGGCCTAGCCTCTATATATATAGCCACGTCCCGAGTCCTCTTACCTTATCACAATGATGGGAAGGGATCCCACAACAACCAAATTTGAAGGGGGACATGAGTACCTTCGCACTCTGTACAAAGGTGGTCTACACGTGCAAAGTAGATGTCGATGGTGCAAAGGTGGGCTCGGCGATGACATCCACCCTACGGGGCTCGTGGTCGTGGTCTTGTTGCAATGGAATGGAAACCTTTGGGAGGCCCTTTGGGAACTCGCGTACGTCCTTGCTCCCTTTGTGACAAAGGGGAAACTGCACCGCCTGGTGCGTTGGCTCCTGCCTATCCTTCCCTGCATCATCTTTGACTCCTGAGGCCAGGTTCTGCATAGACATCTCCGATCCTCTGGAGGGGCCCTGAGGAGGCCCATCCTTGCTGGTCTTGGTGTCGTTCTTCCTTGCGAGCCTAGGGTCCTCGGGAGGGCCTTGCCTTGAGTGGATGAATGCAAGGCCATGTCTGGCTGACGAGGTGGGCCATGTCCTGGGTACCCCCATTCCCAGAACGCTGACAATAGCCCCAGGGCCAAGGCGTGCCCGAGTTGGCTTCAGGGCGAAGCCTTGAGGTTGGCCCAAAGCGCCACTATCGAATCTCGGGCTCGACAAATCCCTCAAGGTTCAAACACAGGGGCATGTGCGAAGATCCCCTATAGCCTCGCCCTACTTAGCTCGCTACTCGATGGCTACTATGGCGAACTCGCACGATGATGAGCAAGAAGATGAACATAGTGGTTTACCCAAGTTCGGGCCGCTGGGAAGCGTAATACCCTACTCCTTGTTCAGTGGATTGCCTCTCGGGCAGGTATGGTGGATGAACTAGTACCGTGATTTCGAGCCTCGCGAGGGAGCTGTAGTGGTGTTCTTGGCGCTCTGCCTTGTCTTGTGGTTCGTCGAGTGGTTCTCGTGGATGGTGTTATCCTCGGATCCCATTGTATGGTGCGGTCTAGCCTCTATATATAGCAGTGACCTGGGTCCTCTTCCCTTATCACAATGGTGGGAAGGGATCCCACAATGGCCAAATTTTAAGGGGGATAGGAATACATCTGTGCCCTATCCAAAGGTGGACTTCGCCTGCAAAGTAGCTGTCGATGATGCTGAGTTGGGCTCAGTAATGACATCCACCCTGTGGGGCTCGTGGTCGTGGTCTTGTTGCACTAGAATGGAAACCTTTGGAAGGCCCTTCGGGAGCACGCGTACATCTTCGCTCCCTTTGCACCACAGGGGAAACTGGGCTGCCTGGCACGCTCACACTCGCCTATCCTTTTCCTGTGTCATCTTTGACTCCTGAGGCCGGGCTCTACATCGAGATATCCGCCACTCCGGAGGGGGCCTGAGGAGGCCCATCCTTGCTGGCCTTTTTGTCGTTCTTCCTCACGAGCCTGGGGTCATCGCGAGGGCCTTGTCTTGAGTTGAGCCGTGCCAGTCCGTGTCTGGCTGGCGAGGCGAGCCATGTCCTGGGCCGCAGGCAGGTAGATCTGGGTATACCCGTTCCTAGAACGCCGATAGTAGCCCCCGAGCCCAAGGAGCACACGAGCCAACTTCCGAGCAAAGCCGCCAAGGACGACCCGAAGCGCCGTGGGCCCACCATGCCTGCGGGCCAGGCTCGACATGTGTTGCGCACCCGGGCGTCGATGCCTCCAATCCTCGAGGACGTCAAGAACCGCCCCAGTTCAAACCGACACGATGACTGAGCCTTGCGTCGGCCATCATTATCCTTCCTTGAATGTTGTCACTCCCTTGGGCCTCCACCCCTCGGGCCATGAAGATGTGACCCGACGGTGGCAGGCGAGGCAACGTGAAGCAGGGTTGTGCGCCGATCGAGCCAGCCTTTTGATGCTTGAGGGGTGCACATCACCTGCTCTCCCATGACGCCTCATGGCCTCGGCCACGCCTATAAACACGCCCTCCGAGGGGCCTTGCCATCTCGAAGCGCTCGTCTGCTCTCGTAGCTCCAGAGAAAACCCTCTCCCTCTCCTCAACTTCTGCCTTTCCCCATTGCGTCTGAAGGAAGCGCCGCCGGCGCAAGTAATTGCACGGGGCCGTCAGCTCCATCGCCCTTCTCCGGAGGCAATGGCGGGGGGCCCTCGGGGTCGGCGCAGGTTCGCTGGTGCTGGGCCATGGTGGACGAGTGAGTGCTCCACCGTCTCCTTCTTTCTTTGTTGACATGTCCAATGCACCGGGCCTTATCATATCCTCTTTCCAGGCCGCCAGTGGCCAAGAAGCATAAGCTCGGCGAGCTCCAAGAGGAGGTGGATGCGCTACGTGCCTAGTTGACAATCACTGAGGCCGCCTTCCAAGCCGCCCTCAGGGGCGAAGCGGAGGCTAGGGCGGAGCTGGCGTCTCTCCAGGCCCAGGTCAAGGAGGGGGCCGACACCGTGTAGGCCGCACAGGATGATGCGGCTTATGCCAAGATGCTGGAGTCCTAGCACGCCAAGCAGTATCTCGACATCGCCCACAGTGCGGCCGACATGGTGAGCCGGTTCGCCGAGGAAGCCCCCTCTCTTCCCAGCACGCAAGGCGAAGGGGGCTACCTCGACTTCTTCCGCCGGGTGGTGGAGACGTCGGAGACCGGCGTCTCCCACGTGAACACGGACAGCGAGGCCGACGCGCGCGACCTCCTAGAGATTACCTTGACGCACTTCTTCTCCAACCTGCGCCACCTTGCCCTGGAGCTCGACCTCCAGCGCGTCGTGGAGTGGGTGCCTGAGGCGCTCCAGAGGCTCCTCTAGGTTGAGGTGCACCTGCACATGGAGTCCCTATTGGAGTGGTTCATCCAGGTGCTGGCCCTCGATGGGGAGGGTGGCTCTGGTGCCATGGCGGCCAGCGACTCAGACGGCGACAACAACTCCTCCACTTAGACTTATCGTGCCTCCCTTTCCTGGTACATGTAATAGTTTAAGAAGGAATCGGTGAGGGAGTCCTAGGAAAAGGGGTCCTCGGGAGGCTGACCTCTTTCTTATGGGCCGGACTGTATGGGCCGCTTGCCAAACATTTGATCGATCGAAGGCCGTGTCTCCAGGAAGGAAGCTTCAGGAATCGTGGCTTGTCATCCACGTTTCATGTAGCAAATAGGCCTGTTTATCTCTTCGGCGTGTAACCGACCATGTGTAAACCCTAGATACCCTCGGTGTCTATATAAGCTGGGGGTTTAGGCTGTAAGATAGGAAACAACTCATCTAGGGTTTAGCTCTTTGATATTGAGGTAGATCGTCTCTGTAACCTATACATCGTCAATACAATCAAGCCAGATGTAGGGTATTACCTTCATAGGAGGGACCGAACCTGGGTCAAACCTTGTCCCCTTCGTCTCCTGTTACCATCAATTCTAGTCTCATAGCTCGGGACCCCCTATCGGAGATCCGCCAGTTTTGACATCGACATTGGTGCTTTCATTGAGAGTTCCGCTGTGAGCGCCCAAGGAATTGATGCCTCGCCTTGTCATCAACGAAGAGGTCTGCAACATGGACACTTTCGTCCCTAGAAAAATCTTCGCCTTTGGCAGTGTTGTGCTGCATGCCGACCAGACCGGCCATCTAGGCCGTGTCAAGAGCTTCGCCCTGGTCAAGAGGTCAGATTCGGGAACCTAAAGTTCTTCGTAGATCCTAGGGGTGACTTGTCGCTAACCAGGCTCGCAGTCTCGCCTGTCTTGCCTGAAGACTCCGAGGCTTTGACCTCGAACTCCTTTTTTGGTCACACCTACGAGGTTAACCCTGGCAATGGCCTGACTCTTAGTCTGGATCCGGTCATAGTGTCAGAGGACCAAATAGTTATTCTTGCCGGACACTCCACTCGTCTGGACACGTCGGAGATTAATTCCAATAGCTCTGCGTAGATTGACACAAACGGGCTCTTGACATTGAACGAGGCCCTAGATCATATCTCATCGATGGAAATTACCAACGGCCTAACCCCGATCTGTGCTCAGATCGGCCACAAAGCGGGTCAAGACAAAATTTTCGACCCACCCACCACCCACTTCGTAGCCACAGTCGAAGACTTATGCCTCTGAGGAGGCAGAATTCATGGATGAAGAGGATTGCGCTCCCACTCCCGTTAACACCAGGCGATGGGCCGCCACCTCCACATACTATGTCTACATGGTAGACACTCCCGCCTCTAATAGCGAAAACACGCCTAAGAACCATGGCGACAAATCAGGTGACGCGCCATCAAGGCGCCGGAAGCCGCATAAGAGGTGAAAAGGCAAAAAGGGAAGCAAAGCTATCATCGGCACCGGGGACGAAGATACCCTTGAGGACCGCGGTGGTCCCGATATCCCCAAACGCCTGTTAGAGGGCCAGGAAAGGCCTGAAGACCAGAGCAACCTCGATGACTTCAACGATTCTGAGGATGATAATTACCTCCCTCCCATCGAGGAGGAGGACATCTCGGAAACCTATGACCTCGACATTCCTGATAACCCTGAAGATCAGGAACTATTTAGACAACATCTCATAGCAACGGCCCGCAGCCTGAAAGCGAAGGAACGACAACTTAAAGCCGAACAAGATGACCTCAACGATCGATGGACGAGAGTCGTCTCAACTGAGGAGGGATATGGTACCGGTCTGTCGGACCAACCTAAGAGTTATCCATGCAGAAGGCTACTGCCGCAATTTGATGACGAGCTTAGTGATACCCCGTCTCCCAAACATACCCCATACGACAAGCCGGACCACCCTCCTTGCGGGCATGACAGGATGGCTGACGACACCGGTTACAGACCGGCTATGCCCTAAAGACGGGGAAGGATCCACTAGAACCCCGTGACAGGTTTGACCTACGTGATGACCTAGACTATAGAGCAGGTCGCACAAGATCCATCTATGGATCTAGAGACTACTTACATAACAGACGGGATGGGTACAGACCATGGCTTGACCGAAGCAATAATAGAGGTCGGGAACATAACCGAGCTAGAACAAACGCTGAATACATGTGCAACATAGACCGGGTTCGAGGCGCCGCTCCCCCTTTGTGCTTCATGAACAAGGTGATGCAACATTAGTTCCCAAAAGGGTTTAAACCCGTGAACATCGAACAGGACGATGGGACAACTAATCCAACCGCATGGATTGAGGACTTCCTCCTCCATATCCACATGGCACGAGGAGATGATCTCCACGCCATAAAATATCTCCCCCTCAAACTCAAGGGGACACCTCGGCACTGGTTAAACAGCCTCCTCGACAACTCCATCGGATGCTAGGAAGACTTAGAAGATGCATTCCGATCTAACTTCCAGGGCACCTATGTTCGGCCGTAGGATTCCGCTGACCTAATTAACATCATTCAGAAACACGCAAAGTCTGTGTGGCAATTCTGGAATCGATTCTTCACCAAGAAGAACCAAATTGTCGATTGCCCGGAAGCGGAGGCAATAGCCTCCTTTCGGCATAATATTCGAGATGAATGGCTAGCTTGCCAGCTTGGCCAGGATAAACCTCGGACTATGTCCGCCCTTATATCCCTCATGACCCGATTTTGTACAGGCAAAGATAATTGGCTAGCAAGACGAAGCAACAACTCCGAAGACCCCGGAACCTCTAAAGTTCGGGATGGCAACAGGAAACCAAAGTGCAACAAAAACAAGCTCCGGCACAACAACAGTGATGTCGATGACACGACTGTTAACGGCGGCTTCCGCAACTCCCGACCTGGGTAGCAGAAGAAGACTCCTAGAGGCAATCGCGACGGACCGATCCCGCTGGAGAAGATCATGGAAAGGCCTTGCCAAATCCATGGGATTCAAGACAAGCCCGCTAATCACACACACTGCAATTGTTGGGTGTTCAAACAGGTCAGCAAGCTCCTGCCGAGGATCAAGGCAAGACCCTCGCAGCAAGGATGAGGATGACCCTCGGGGTCCGACTGGTGGCGGACAAAATAAATTCCCTCCGGAAGTCAAAATAGTAAACATGATATACGCCACCCATATACCCAAGAAGGAGAGGAAGCACTCCCTTTGAGAGGTCTATGCTGTAGAGCCCGTAGCCCCGAAGTATAACCCATGGTTGGCATATCCGATCACCTTTGATCGACGCGATCACCCGACCAGTATCAACAGGGTTTGGCTGCCCTTGTCCTAGACCCCATTATAGATGGATACCACCTCAAAAAAGTCCTAATGGATGGAGGAAGTATCCTTAACCTGATTTACTCAGACACGGTGAAAATGATGGGCATAGATCCATCAAGGATCAAACCCAGTAACACCACCTTCAAGGGAGTGATTCCAGGTGTCGAGGCCCGATGCACAGGCTCTGTTAGCCTAGAAGTAGTATTCATCTCGCCCGGTAACTTTCGCAGCAAAGACTTGATCTTTGACATTGTACCCTTCCGCAACGGCTGTCATGCCCTGCTCGGCCGGACAGCGTTCGCTCGCTTCAACGTTGTCCCGCATTATGCGTACCTCAAGCTCAAGATGCCCGACCCTAAGGGGGTCATCACTGTTAACGGCAACACAGAGCACTCTCTCTGAACTGAGGAACATGTGCTGGCCCTGGCGGCCGAATTTAATTACAAAGACGATCAACAAGCTGAGACATCTGCCGTAAAGGCACACAAGGTTGGGAGGCAAGCACGTCTTCAATCCGAACTCTTAGAAACTTCCCCTCCCCTTAAATAGGGACTCGCCCCCATCGCACAACCCTAGGACCAGCAAAGCACGTGCCAAGGAGGCATAACTTTGCACTTAAAATTCCATGGGTGGCAGTGGGGAAAGAAAGGTGGGTGTTCGGCTGGACCGAACTACTACCATCAATATGTCTTCAGAAAAAATGTAGGCACTAGAAAAAAGGCATGCCAAAGGCGTAAAGCTCATCCACAAGTCGGCGACTTCTCGAGACCTTGTTTGCAAGACCTGTTCGCCGAACAGTACCACCCATTGAGGTGCACCAAAAAGCAGGAGTAGACTGGCGACAAGGCACATCGAAGATGTAAGGTCAACAACTGAGGACCCTTGGTACAACCACTCTTGTACAATTTATTTTTTTGTACCTGTAAGGAGTTGCTTCGACAATCCGAGCAATAAGAGTTGTTGAGGAAAATATAACAATATTACATATGTTTGTTTTGTTTGTCATTTTGGCACATATTTTCCTTTTCTTCCTCTTCTCGTAAAACTGTTTGGTATGTTGCGACGCAACCGACTAATAGATTGGGGGCTCGAGATTAATAAAAAACCGCCTTATGTACAACTTATTATGTGTTCGGCGTCTGGGAATTCACTTTATATGCATGAGTTCCGAACTATGTCTTGGGTCAATAGTTGGGTTGCCCGACTCCTGTGCTTGCTCCTTTACGTTCCGCTCATTCGGATAAAAGGGAAAAGGGAGAACCCCTGTGATTGTGTTTCCGGATTGTCTGGTCAAGCACCTCAGGGGAGAAAGCCGAAAACTAACTGTCATAGTATGTGAGAGCCAGTCTGTGAATTGGAACTTGAAGTATTATACTTAAATCCTCGTTAGAGGATATTCCATGTTATACGAGGGGTTTGTTCTTCATTCAAACCATGTGATGCTGGCCTTAGCCGCGGTTCATCCGAACATCACATCACTCCGAGGGCTAGTCATCAGCCCCCCACAGTCCTTTTCGCGCCCCTACGACTAAGTGAAAGAAATAAAGCACTATGGTCCAATTACCTGGTTTTCCGTACTCTACCACCTTCGGGTTCTTACAACTCGGCTAAGGGACATAATGCACTGGCAGAGACACCTCATGTAGTATCTACATGGGGGCTGAAGTCGACGACTCACATCTTTCAGTTTTAAACGGCCACACATGAGTTATAAAGGAACACAAAACATTGAAAGCATGATAAATTATAACATTAAAACATTAAAATGTCTTTGGACATATTACAACCTATTTAGAGCACTGTGACTCTATCGCCCGAGCACCTTTCATCACTCTGGTGAAGTACATCTTGGGGCGCCTATGGTCCTTCCCAGGAGGCGGCGGGGCGGTGGCTATCTTCATAGGATCCAGCCTCGGCCAGTGCACCTTAGCCTTTGCAAAGGCCATCCAGGCTCCCTCGATACAGGAGGAGCGCTTCACAGTCTCGAGGCAACGCGAAGCGGCAATCATCTTCTGCACCAAGCCAAAGTAGCTACCTGGCAGTGGCTCGTCGGGCCATAACCGAATGTAGAGATCCTTCATGGCTGGCTCCGCCATCTAGTGCAGCTCCATCAGCTACTTTAGCTCCTCGACAAAAAGAGGAGAGCGCTCGGGGGCTTCAAATTGCGCCCAGAATAGACGAGCTTTGTCTCCTTATTCCCACGACGCATACAACTGATTGGCGTCCGCTCTGCTCTTTTGGAGTTCAGAGGAGGCGCCTGAGGAATGCCACACTCTGGTAAGCAGCTTGAACTTGCTATTCCTGAAGACACATTGCAATAATATGGCTTACCATCTGTTATGTCCTTCGCTTGGCGGACCTACTCCTCAAAGAACCGCCTATCCACCCGCTCCTTTTGGAGATCGACTTTTAGGGTGGATAGTTTGGTCGTGTGCTCCTTGCCTTTTTGCTCAAGGGCCTTGCACTTGTGGCTGGCATCCTTGAGCTCAAGCTGGATCTCCTGCACCTGTGCCTCGTGTTTGTCATTGGTGGCTCTCAAAGTCGAAAGCGCAGTGGCTGCTTGTTCGGCCACCGCCCTCTCAACCACCGCTACATCCTTCGCTTGCCGAAGCTCGGCCTTGAGCTTCTCCACCTCCTTCACCGAGGCTGTGTGATCATTAACTCTATGAAAACACTACATTGACAATATTTCGGCAAAGGAGTTCGAATTTTGATTTCGACTTACCTTGCGCCTCGTCGAACCTTTTGTTGAGAGCATCACGCTCGTCTTCGGAGCTTTTGAGCTTCCGATTCAGCTTGTCCAGCTCGGCGCCATTCACAGCCGCTGCCGATGACTGATACGTCCATTTTTCATCATGCTTTTATATTGATATTTATTGCATTATGGGAGGTTATTATAAGTTATGGTACAATACTAATGCCCTTTCTCTCTTATTTTACAAGGTTTACATGAAGAGGGAGAATGCCGGCAGCTGGAATTCTCGACCGGAAAAGGAGAAAAATCTGAGATACCTATTCTGCACAACTCCAAAAGTACTAAAAATTTACAGAGAATTATTTTTGGATATATAAAAAACTAGGAGAAACAGATACCAGAGGGGCCCCACCAGGAGGTGGCAAGCCTGCTAGGTGCGGCCACCCCCTGGCTGCGCCTAGGAGGCTTGTGACCCACTTGGCAGGTCCTCCACGCCCATCTTCTGCTATATGGTGGGTTTTGATGAGAAAAAAACATAAGGAAGCTTTCAGGATGAAGCGCCGCTATCTCGAGGCGGAACTTGGACACCACCAATCTAGAGCTCTGGCAGGGCTGTTTTGCCTGGGAAACTTCCCTCCCGAAGGGGTAAATTGAAGCCATCATCATCACCAACGATCCTCTCATTGAGAGGGGGTCAATCTCCATCAGCATCTTGACCAGCACCATCTCCTCTCCAAACCCTAGTTCATCT
Source organism: Hordeum marinum (assembly GCA_022496015.1). Classification (NCBI taxonomy): domain Eukaryota; kingdom Viridiplantae; phylum Streptophyta; class Magnoliopsida; order Poales; family Poaceae; genus Hordeum; species Hordeum marinum. Next base: position 379,769,836 of record CM039675.1, read on the forward strand.
CTTGTATCCAATCTTTGTCTCAAACCTCAGATTGGTACCTGTGGGTTGCTAGTAGTGTTGATTACTCCTTGTAGTTGATGCTAGTTGGTTTACTTGGTGGAAGATCATATGTTCAAATCCTTTATGATAATTAATACTCCTCTGATTATGAACATAAACATGTTTTATGAAATCGATAGAATTTTCTTTGATCAACATCCTATTCTGAAACACAACTTGCCTGTTGAAATACTAGGGGATCCTCCTCCACCCAAGGGTGATCCCGAGTTTGAGCTTAAATAATTATCAGATACTCTGAAATATGCTTATCTTGATGAAAACAAGATATATCCTATTATTATTAGTGCTAACCTTTCAGAGCATGAAGAACAGAGATTATTGAAAACTCCGAGGAAGCACCATGCTGCCATTGGATATTCTTGATGATCTTAAGGGCATTAGTCCCACTCTATGTCAGCATAAAATTAAAATGGAGCCCGATGCTAAACCAGTTGTTGATCACCAACGACGATTAAATCCTAAAATGAAGGAAGTGGTAAGAAATGAAATATTAAAGCTTCTGGAGGCAGGTATCATTTACCCTATTGCTGATAGTAGATGGGTTAGTCCCGTTTGTTGTGTCCCTAAGAAAGGAGGCATTACAATAGTTCCCAACGATAAAAATGAATTGACCCCGCAGAGAATTGTTACATGATATAGAATGGTAATTGATTTTAGAAAATTAAATAAAGCTACTAGAAAAGATCATTACCCTCTAACTTTTATTGATCAAATGCTAGAAAGAATATCCAAACACACACATTTCCGCTTTCTAGATGGTTATTCTATTTTTTCTCAAATACCTGTGTCAAAAGAGGACCAAGAGAAGACGTCTTTTACCTTCCCTTTTGGTACCTATGCTTATAGATGTATGCCTTTTGGTTTGTGCAATGGACCTGCTACCTTTCAAAGATGTATGACTGCTATATTCTCTGATTTTTGTGAAAGGATTGTTGAGGTTTTCATGGATGATTTTTCCGTTTACGGAACTTCTTTTGATCATTGTTTGAGCAACCTTGATCGAGTTTTGCAGAGATGCGAAGAAACTAATCTTGTCTTGAATTGGGAGAGTGCCACTTTATGGTGAATGAAGGTATTGTCTTGGGACATAAAATTTCCGAAAGAGGTATTGAAGTTGACAAAGCTAAAGTTCATGCTATCGAAGAATGTCGTGTCCTACCTGATATCAGAGGTATAAGAAGTTTCCTTGGTCATGCTGGTTTCTATAGGAGATTTATTAAAGACTTCTCTATGATTTTTAGGCCGCTCACTAATCTCTTGAAAAAATATGTTCCATTCATTTTTGATGATGATTGTGTAGAAGCTTTTGAAATTCTTAAGAGTGCCTTGATTTCTGCAAGTGTTGTTCAACCACCTGATGGGAATCTACCCTTTGAAATTATATGTGATGCTAGTGATTATGCCATTGGTGCTATTCTAGGACAAAGAGTTGATAAGAAATTAAATTTTATTCATTATGCTAGCAAAACTCTAGACAGTTCTCAAAGAAACTACGCTACCACTAAAAAAGAATTTTTAGTAGTTGTGTTCGCTTGTGATAAGTTTAGACCCTATATTGTTGATTCTAAAGTAAATTTTCACGCTGATCTTGCTGCTATTACATATCTTATGGAGAAGAAAGATGCTAAACCTAGACTTATCAGGTGGGTTCTTCTTCTACAAGAATTTGATTTGCATATTGTTGATAGAAAGGGTGTTGATAACCCCGTAGCAGATAACTTGTCTAGGTTAGAGACTGTTCATGATGACCCACTACCTATTGATGATAGCTTTCCTGATGAACAATTAGCTATCATAAATGCTTCTCATAATGCTCCTTGGTATGCTGATTACACTAATTACATTGTCGCTAAATTTATACCGCCTAGTCTCACATACCAACAAAATAAAAAGTTCTTCTATGATTTAAGACATCACTTTTGGGATGACCCACACCTCTATAAAGGAGTAGATGGTGTTATTAGATGTTGTGTACCTGAGCATGAACAGGAACACATCCTACACAAGTGTCATCCCGAGGCCTACGGAGGACACCACGCTGGAGATAGAACCACACATAAGGTATTACAATCTGGTTTTTATTGGCCTACTCTCTTCAATGATGCTCGTAAGTTTGTCTTGTCATGTGATGAATGTCAAAGAATCGATAGTATTAGTAGACGTCAGGAAATGCCTATGAATTACTCTCTTGTTATTGAACCATTCGATGTTTGGGTTTTTGATTATATGGGACCTTTTCCAACATCCAACGGGTATACTCATATTTTAGTTGTTGTTGATTATGTTACTAAGTGGGTAGAAGCTATTCCAACTAGTAGTCATGATCATAACACCTCTATTAAGATGCTTAAAGAAGTTATTTTCCCTAGATTTGGAGTCCCCATATATTTAATGACTGATGATGGTTCACATTTCATTCATGGTGCATTCTATAAGTTGCTTGCTAAGTATGATGTTAATCATAGAATTGCATCTCCTTATCACCCTTAGTCTAGTGGTCAAGTAGAATTAAGAAATAGAGAAATTAAATTGATCTTGGAAAAGACGGTTAATAGATCTAGGAAGAATTGGTCTAATAAACTTGACGATGCATTATGGGCTTATAGAACTGCTTACAAGAACCCTATGGGTATGTCTCCGTATAAAATGGTTTATTGGCTAATCAAAGATCTCAACTATGATTTCAAACTTGTTTGTGAGAAGAGGTTATTTGACATTAGCTCACTTGATGAATGGAGAACCTAGGCCTATGAGAATGCCAAGTTGAATAAAGAGAAAGTTAAGAGATGGCATGATAAAAAGGATACAAAAGCGTGAATTCAATCTAGGTGATCATGTCTTTCTATACAATTCTTGGTTAAGATTTTTTGCAGGAAAACTTCTCTCTAAATGGGAAGGGCCTTACACTGTCGAGGAAGTATATCGTTTCGGTGCCATCGAGATCAACAACGACGAAGGCAAAAATCCAAAGGTGGTAAACGGACAAATAATCAAACATTATATCTCAGGTACTTCCATAAATGTTGAAAAGAATATTATCAATACCATAACTCCGGAACACTATATTAGGGAGACCTACCAGAACGTTTCAGACTCCGAAAAGGGATAGGTATGTGGTATCGTAAGTAAACCGACTCCAAAACTTTCCCAATAGCAATTTTACTCAGTTCTGGAATATATAAAAATTTAGAAAAAATCAAAAGTATTCCGAAAGACGCATGAGGAGGTGACAAGCCTGCTAGGCGCGGCCACCCCCTGGCCGTGCCTAGGGGGCTTGCCACCACCCCGTGCACCCTCCGGACTCCATTTTCTTGTGGAACACTCTTTTGGGTTGGCAAAAAATCATTATATAATCCCCCGAAGGTTTGCACTTTTGTATCACGACAATACCTCTCATTTTCATTTTGAGCTGTTTCTGTTACAGATTTAGATTGTCATGGCGTCCCTAAGTGCTCCAAAGGACAATTTTTTTGAGAAGTTCATCAACCCTTATCTTGCGGAGGTGATGCAAGACCCTCAAACCATTGAGATGTGTGATGGGGTGTAGCAGATCCATGACGTTGAGGGGCCAAATAAGACCGGGAGCATGGAAACAAGGCTTGAAGCTATGGATCAGCAAGTCTTCAAGTGCCAACGGATGGTAGAATGCGGACTCGGTGCCTATCATATGATGATCTCAGAGTTTACCCATAAACACAAGCTGGACACCAAGGACATCGGGGACCACATCTTCAAGCTTTACGAGAAAATCGAGCATCTCCAAGCCCAGAGCTATGATCTGCAAAACCAAAACTGTGAGTATGAATAAAGATTTAAGAGAATGAGTTTGGCTGCGGATTTGAGGATTCTTGAGAATCGTTCATCTTTTTGCGATGGTGAGCCTATGCCTTGGAAGACGGAGGACAAGCTTCCTATTGACACCTGATTTTGGCACGATGCAAAATGTAGTAGAAATGGACTCAATTGAAAAGTTTTTTTCTATGAGAATGTTTGTATTGCCGAGTGAAAAAACCTTGATGTTCAGGTCATCACCGTTCGGCATTATTTCGAGGGCCAAATTACACTTGGATTGTCATGTAGATGTTCTGAGTGCTTTTTGGTCCATTAAGCCTCCAAGACAACGAATGAAGGAATTTTCTACATAGATTGCCTTCGTCTCGTCGAGCTGATCGGTTTTGATATATAAATCATCTCAATCTGAGGTCGTATGCAAAAGTTAGAGCAATCAGAGTGTAGCCGTACCACAAAGCAAAATGTGGTGCCGAAGATCAGACACATGTATGATGGGTCGCGCGAGTCATTCGGCCCTCAACACGTCCTCAGATGGAAAAACGTACAACATGAAAAAGTTTCGCGTTGTTGAGGTGATTGATTTTGATATATAATTCATCTCAATCCGAGGTCGTATGCGACCCGGAGAGGCAAACCAAAATCAGCCTGGAGTTTCACTCGGGACTTCCGAGTGAAAGTTTGTCGGCCGAGTGAAACGTTTGCCATCCGGTCGAGTGAAAAGTTTTCCGTACGACTAAGTGAAATTTCCGTCCGAGTGAAAATCTCCGTCCAAGTGAAAAGTACCGGTCGAGTGAAAGTACCGGCCGAGTGCAATTGCCGTCCGAGTGAAAATTGCTGTCCGAGTGAAAAGTACTGGTCGAGTGAAAGTGCCGGTCGAGTGAAAGTTCGACATGGCCTCTGATGGAAAAGTGTTCAACATGAAAGTTTTTCGTAATGTGGAAATGGTAAACTTTGCTTTTAAGGTAATTATCATCTAAGATAGTATGCGGCCTGTAGAGATGCTACAACACTCGGACAGTCCAGTCTGCTACGTGACCGAGTCCATTTCAAAGTTAAATATGACCTCATGGAGTATTCAAGATGACTTTATTTGGGAGAGTGATAAACATAAGGATTGTTGGACTCGTCGAGGCACACAAAATTGACGTTTGGACCATATGCATCCGAGGTCATATGCAGATTCCACGGCCCACGCAAGGAGCAAGATAGAAGATTGGGCCAGATTTGGGCTGATTTCGAGTGGGACTAGAACTAGGACTCTAGGACATGAATTGATGTAATTTTCTTGTAAGGAAATCCTAGATGAATCCTTTGCTTGTACGGGAAGTCCAACCGCCTCTTGTATATGTTAGGGGTGACGGCCGATTGAACAACACACAATCGAACAAATCAATCTATACTACTTTTTCATCTACGTTCTTTGTTTTTTTCTCTCATTCTTCATTGTTCTTCGTTTGAGAGCTGCGAATACCGAGGCTCTAGGGGCGAGCGAATCGACCTAGGGCAGCCCATAGCCCCCATACTCCCTGACGGGGTCCCTCCCAGGCGTGCGGGGTTTCGGGTTTGCAAAAGCGTCCGCCAGCTATCTTGCGTATCGCGTTGCCGCACGGACCTCCCTCGACATGAGTTGTGGTGCATCACCCCCGGCGTCGAGGGTACACGATGACGTGTTCGTGTGTCAACACACTTTTTGGTGACTCTGCCGAGGAACAAAGATCAATCATCCTCATCAACCATCATGTCTGATCTTCCCAAGCCATCCGAGATAGATGCTGATAACATCATTAAGCCCAAGCTTGATGAACTATCAGCTGATCATCGCCAAGCTTATGAGGAGTACAAGAAGGCGTGTGAAGAGAAGGAGTTACAGGAGTTCCTTGGAAACTTGAAGAAAGACCGCCAAGGCAACATCACTCCGATTGGAGAAATCAAGTTCGCTCCTCTTCAAGCCGAGCAGGTTAAACCTCCTGTATGTACTACCTTTTCTCCCAAGCAGTGGGCTGAGATTGAGAGTCGTATTGCCGATGGTAATAATTTGGTCTATCAAACTTTCATAGAAAATACCAATGCACAGAAAAATATGCCTCAATCGTCTAGTGGTAATATTGGTGTGGCTGCTAGTGTAGAAAACCCTAATCTGTCTATACCTCTTTCATCGGCACCTCCCATGCCGATGAATTACTATCCTACCCACACCAATCAGATTGTGGTTGCACCCGCTAATTCCATCATGAGCATGCCAAGTTCGGTACCTATACCGAAACAAGCTGCACCTATAGGTGCAAGCACTTGGCCACATCTGAACTATGGTTCGACATATGTGCCATAGTTCCTGCCTACTGCTTGTAATTCTACTCCTCCCATCCCACAACAGAAACCTTCGCCGTCTACTACGGGCGATACTTTAGCTAATTTTAGAGAGTAGATGGCTAAGATGCTTCAAGAGAATTTTGGAGTTGAGTTACCTCGGAATCGGATTTACCAAAAACCGTACCCCGAGTACTTTGATGCTATCCAGTGCCCTCCGGGATATAAAAATACAGATTTTGTTAAGTTCAATGGAGAAGGCACAAAAACCACATGGGAACATGTTAGTCAATACTTAGCACAACTGGATGAAGTAGGCTCGCTGAATGAATTGAAAGTGTGCTTGTTTCCTTTGTCATTAACTGGTACTGCATTTTCATGGTTTTCTTCTCTACCACATGGTTCTATCCGTGTGTGGTCGCAGCTGGAACGGAAATTTCATGATCACTTTTATAGCAGCGACAACGAACTTAAATTATCACATCTTACATCGGTTAAGCAGAAAAATGATGAATTGGTCTCCGATTATGTCAAGAGATTTAGAGATACAAAGAACCGGTGGTATAGTTTGGTGATAATCGAGAGGGAGTTGGTTGACCTTGTGCTCAGTGGTTTGAAAACTCACATTAGGGAAAAGCTAGAAGGCTATGAGTTCTTAAGGTCTTGGGGAGGCAGGTTGTGCTTGACAAGCAACCCAATGGCAAGGAGGTAATCAAGATCACCATCAAGAATCCTGCACTCGGGGGGCAACCACAGGTGCAACAAGACACTCATGTTAAATTTGTTAAACCCAAGAGTCCAGAAGTTGGCAAGTGGAAGAGGAATGAAGCCAAGGTACATTGTAAGCGAATCAAGCCAACTTTTGATATGCTGCTGTCCAAATATGCAAATCAGTCGGCCGGTTCTATCTCTAGTCGGTCATCGTACCTCAAGCGACCAAGGTCACCATCAGCTGATGTGTTTAATTGGCATGCAAAACCGACTGGATGAAGGGTGCCGTTTCCACAAGAACAACGACAACCTGTTTAGGATCGACTTGGATGCTCGTATGAAAATTGACTAAGCATGGGTGTCCATTATTCGGTTGGTCAAAATATGCCTCTGAGTGAAAACTATCCAAGTGTAAGAATGCACCTGGGTGGAAGTTATCTGAATGAAAGAATATGGTCTAGTGGATTCTACTCAGTCGAACGTCCGAATGGATTTCATCCATGTAAAATGGTGCGCCTAAGGGAAAACTTCGTAGGCCAGAAAGGTTGACAAGAGTGGCGGGTCAAGTCGCCAAGTGTTGAGGCAGTGGAGTTAGGAAAAGGCAAGGAAAATATCAATGCTGACTCACTCATCTTGGGCACTAAAACGTTCACCACACAACAGCCGACTGTGCGTACCAAGCCAACTGAACCGATACTTGTTATCGTGCCAAAGCACTCAACCAATGATCATGAAGCAAGTACCAGCCAAGTGAAGCCAAATGATCCTAAATACACTCGGCCAAGGTGGTGTCCTCCAGGGATAACAAAGACACAAAAGAGGAATTATAGAGGTTGAGGAATCACGAGATGGCAGAACAAGAGGCTGAGAAGCAAAGGGACGAGTTGTTCAATGTCACTCAGCCCATGATACCAGCGAAGCAAGTGTGGAAGCCTAAACCAATGCAAGACATAGTGTCTTATACATCTATCATAGTAGCAATTACACCACCAAAAGAGGACGATGTAGCTATGACATCGTCTCAGTCGCCTATTACTTCTCCTTCGCTCAGACATAATCCAGATTTGGTGGACGCGCGCGAGGAGGAAGATGATCTGTTGGACTACGAGTCTACACCGGTTCATGAAGGTATGGATATCAATATGGTGTTTTACTTACCCGCTGAATTCTGTGCTATAGATGAAGAAGGGGAAGTGGCTAAGCTGGATTTTGGCCCTAGAAATGCAATATTCGAGAAGCCAAAAGAACCAGTGATGCACTTGAAACCATTGTACCTCAGAGGTCATACCAATGGATCACCACTCACTCGGGTGCTTGTTGATGGTGGCGCTATGGTGAATCTCATGCCCTATTCAGTCTTCAAGAAATTGGGTTTGCCCGATGATGAATTAATCAAGACCAATATGGTGCTTAATAGGTTTGAAGGTAAAGAGAAAACTGAAGCCAAAGGTGTGATGTATGTGGAGCTTACAGCCGGGAGCAAAACTTTGGCTACTGCATTCTTTGCCGCTTAGGTGCAAGGTAACTATAACGTCATACTAGGCCGTGATTGGGTTCATCCAAACCAGTGCGTACCGTCTACCATGCACCCGTTTTTGATCCAGTGGATTGATGATGAGGTGGAAGTCATTCATGTGGATAACTCGGCTTGTGTTGCTTTAGCCGATGCATCGATGGATTGGCAACATCCCAATGCTACTTGCTTGACGGGACGCGACTTGTCAGATTTGATTTCCTTAGCGCAGCGAAGGATGGCTTTGTGCCCATCACTTTAAAGCTGATTAATGACAATCGGCTCCAAGGTATGATATGTTTAAATGGATTCTAATTCTGAGTGGTTGCAGAAACGTCTTGCAAAATATCGGTCTAGCGAGAATGATATGTGTGAATCTATAGAGGAGTTGGATGACATGGATAAATTAGGACATGGTTTTCAATCGGCAGATCCATTAGAAGAAATAGATATAGGGGATAGTTTAGTTCCCAGGCTAACGTTTGTAAATAAAAACTTAAGAGTAGATCATAAAGCTAGGTTGATCGAGTTGTTGAAAGAGTATGCTTGTTGCTTTGCATGGGAATATCATGAGATGCCCGGTTTAATCCAAGAGCTAGTGGAGCATCGGTTACCTATAAAGGATGGTTTTAGACCTTATAACCAATCGTCCAGGAAGTTTAATCCAAAAAACTATGACCGGATCAAAGAATATATCGGGCGTTTACTTAAAGCTAATTTTATTAGACCTTGTAGGTATGCCAAGTGGATTTGTAACATTGTGCTAGTAGAGAAGAAGGGCTTCGGCAAGATAAGGTGGGCATTGATTTTAGTGATTTGAATAGAGCTATGCCCAAAGATGAGTATCCCATGCCCATAGCTGATATGCTTATTAATGATGCTTCTGTACATAAAGTCATTAGCTTTCTTGATGGCAATGCGGGGTATAATCAGATTTTCATGGCCGAAGAGGACATGTCCAAAACGGCTTTTTAGTGCCCCAAATTTCTTGGTTTATTTGAGTGGACAATGATGACCTTTGGGTTAAAAAATGCTGGCACCACGTCTCAGAGGGCTATGAATTTAATCTTTCATGATTTACTCGGTGTTATACTTAAGGTTAATATTGATGATATTGTTGTCAAATCGGATGCTTTTGAATCTCATCTAGCCGATTTGCATTTGGCCTTTGAAAGGATGAAAAAATACGGACTGAAGATGAATCCTTTGAAGTGTGCATTCGGCGTATCGGCTGGAAAGTTTTTGGGTTTCATTATTCATGAGAATGGCGTAGAAATTGATCCCAAAAAGACACAAGCTATACGAAAAGTGGAGGCTCCAACATGCAAGAGAGATATGCAAAAATTCCTTGGCAAGGTCAATTATTTGAGAAGGTTCATAGCTAATTTGTCAGGGAAGGTTGATGCATTTACTCCTATCCTTCGGTTTAAGAATGATGCTGATTTTACTTGGGGGGCAAAACAACAAGAGGAATTCGACATGATCAAGACTTATTTGAGCACTCCTCCAGTGATGAAAGCACCTAAACACAAAGAGCCCTTTAGTCTTTACATTGCGGTGGAGGACGGTGTTATTGGCGCTGTATTGACTCAAGAAACCAAAGGAAGAGAACATACTATTACATATTTGAGTCGACGTTTATTGGATGCCGATACAAGGTATACATTTATTGAAAAGTTATGCCTCTGTTTATATTATGCTTGCACAAAACTGAGACATTACCTTGTGCCGAGTGCCTGCATAGTAGCTTGTCAAACCGATGTCATTAAATACATGCTCCATAGGCCAATTATTAGTGGTAGGATTGGCAAGTGGGCTTATGCTCTAATTGAGTATGATTTGGCTTATGAATCTCTAAAATCCATGAAAGGCCATATTGTTGCTAATTTTATTGTTGAGCATCGGATTAATGACAAGCATGATGTTGATATAAATCTTGTATCGTTAGTACCATGGAGGTTATATTTTGATGGTTCAGTTTGTAGCAATGGCCAAGGTGTTGGTATTGTTTATATATCTCCCCATGGTGCTGTTTTTGAAGCTTCATGCCGACTGGAATATTTTTGCACAAATAATCAAGCCGAATATGAAGCATTATTATTCGGTTTAGATATGTTTCTCGCTATAGGTGCTACACATGTAGAGGCTTTTGGTGATTCGTTATTAGTAGTGCAACAAGTGCCCAAAGTCTTTCAATGTTTAGACGAATCACTTAATGTTTATCTTGATAAGTCTCTAGATGCGATTTCTACTTTGGATTATTTTTGCATTGCTCATATATATAGACATGACAATTGGAGAGCAAATGAGTTAGCACAACAAGCATCCATCTATCATATTGATCATGGCATGTTTCATATTTCTCAGAAGCCGATGTCTTGTCTTGCTACTACGGGAGAGGCCGAACTAGAGCCCACTGATTCAGCCACTAACAATAAGTCTAGTACAGGTGAAAATCATGCCTAGAGGAAGCCCATTATTGATTACTTGTGCAATCCGAGTGGAAGGGTGGACAGGGCTCTTCGGCATATGGCTTTCAAATATACGATGAGAGATGATGGTCTTTATCGCCGAACGGTTGAAGACGTTCTTTTGAAGTGTTTGGACGAAGACCAAGAAAGAGTTGCTATGGGAGAGTACATGAAGGCATTTGTGGTACTCATTATTCGGCACCCAAAATGAAATGGCTCTTACGACGTGCTGGATTTTTTTGGCCGACTATGATCAATGATTGCTTCAGGTATTATAAAGGGTGTGAAGCCTGTCAAAAATTTGGTGATATTCACTTGGCTCCTGCTGCTATGTTACATACTATTATCAAGCTGTGGCCTTTTAGAGGATGGGGTTTAGACTTCATTGGACAAATTCATCCATCTTCTTAAAAGGGGCATCGGTTCGTGTTGGTGGCAACCGATTATTTCACTAAATGGTCTGAAGCAGTACCTCTCAAGAACATGACACATACGGAGGTAATTCAATTCATAACCGAACACATTATTCATAGATTCGGCATTCCTCAGACATTAACTACAGATCAAGGTTCATCTTTCATGTCACATCAAGTTAGAGAATTTGCCGAATCATACAACATAAAGTTGCTCAATTCATCTCCGTATTATGCCCAAGCTAATGGACAAGCTGAGTCTAGCAACAAAATATTGATTAAGCTCATCCAAAAGAAGATTGAGGATAATCCAAGAAAATGGCATGAGTTGTTGTCTGAGGCTTTATGGGCACATAGGATCTCAAGGCATAGTGCTACAAAGGTAGCCCTACCACAAAGCAAAATGTGGCACAGGAGATCAGACACATGTCTGATGGGTCGCGCGAGTCATTCGGCCCTCAAGACGTCCTCAGATGAAAAAACTTAGAACATGAAAACATTTCGCGTCATCAAGACGATTGATTTTGATACCTAATTCTTCTCAATCTGTGGTCGGATGCGACCTGGAGAGGCAAAACAAAATCAGCCTGTAGTTTCACTCGGGACTTCCGAGTGAGAGTTTGCGGGCCGAGTGAAACGTTTGCTGTCCGATTGAGTCAAAAATTTCCCGTCTGGTCGTGAAATTGCCATCCTAGTGAAAATCGTCGACCGAGTGAAAAGTACCGGCCGAGTGCAATTGCCGTCCGAGTGAAAATTGTTGTCCGAGTGAAAAGTATCGGTCGAGTGAAAGTGTCGGTCGAGTGAAAGTTCAAAATTGCCTCGGATGGAAAATTGTTCAACATGAAAGTTGTTCATAACGTCGAAACAGTCAACTTTTATTTTATGGTTATTATCATCTAAGATAGTATACTGCCTGCAGAGATGCTACAACACTTGGATAGTCTAGTCTGCTACGTGACCGAGTCCGATTCAAAGTTAAAGATGACCTCGTGGAGTATTCAAGATGACTTTATCTGGGAAAGTGATCAACATAAGGATTGTTGGTCTCGTCGAGCCACACAAAATTTTTGTTTGGACTATCTCTATCGGAGGTCATATGCAGATACCATGGCCCACGCAAGTGGCAAGACAGAAGATTGGGCCAGATTTGGGTTGAATGCGAGTGGAACTAGAACTAGAACTCTTGTACGTGAATTGATATAATTTTTGTTATAAGGAAAGCCTAGATGAATCCTTTTCTTGTACGGGAAGTCCAGACGCCTCCTATATATGTTAGGGGTGACGGCCGATTGAACAACACACAATCGAACAAATCAATCTATACTACTTTTTCATCTACATTCTTCGTTTTTTTCTCTCATTCTTCGTTGTTCTTTGTTTGAGACCTGTGAATCCCGAGGCTCTAGGGGCGAGTGAATCGACCTAGGGCAGCCCATAGCCGCCGCACTCCCTGACGTGGTCCCTCCCGGGCATGCGCGGTTTCGGGTTTGCAAAAGCGTCCGCCGACTGTCTTGCGTATCGCGCTACCGGACGGACCTCCCTCGACGTGAGCTGCGGTGCATCACCCCCGGCATCGAGGGTACTCGGTGACGTGTTCGTGTGTCAACACTTCCAACCTCATAAACAACTCCACCACCATCACCTCTGAAGAAGGACATATAACCACATGGGTATGGGCACTCCCCTTGGCTTGTGCCAAGCTTGGGGGACGTGCCCCGGTATCGTATCACCATCACACCTTTTCCCCCTTTCTCTTGTTTTTCTTAGTTCGATCCTTTTTTTGATCTACTAGAATAAAATTTTAGTATGAACTAGCTTTGAGTTTTGCTTTTTGCTCTCGTTATGTAAGCAAGTCCGAGAGTTATATAATAAAAAGTAGTTTTGATGTGAGGGTTCTGCTAGCTTAATATGCTCTTGAGAGTAATAAATAAAAGAAGAATAGAATAAAAGCAAAGAGTATACATAATGATCTTATGGGGAGTGATGACTTGACATATAAGAAGTATTTCCATTGAAATTTGTTGGAAGTTAACAAACATAGTGATTGGTCATTGGTGCAATTGAAAAGGAAGTGAAAAAGAAAGAGAGATTCACATATAAATAAATTATCTTGGACATCTTTTATGATTGTGACCACTCATTAAAATATTACATCCTAAGAAGTTGATGTTGGACAAGGAAGACAACATAATGGGTTATGTTTGCTTGCCTCTGGATAGAAGTTATATGGTTTTAGATCCTCCAACATGTAGTGCTTGCTTTCACCTCATATTAGTCAAAACTTCCGCACCAAGTAGAGATACTACTTGTGCATCCAAACACCTCAACCCAGTTTTGCCATGAGAGTCCACCATACCTACCTATGGATTGAGTAAGATCCTTCAAGTAAGTTGTCAACGGTGCAAAAAAAGCAATAAGAATTGCTCCCAAATATGTGTGATCTTTTATTGTAAGGGAAATAAGTGTTGTACGAATTTGTGATAGCAAATAATTAAAAGCGGTAGACTACATAATAAATGTTGCTATCACAAAGGGCAATACAACATGACATTCCTTTGCACTAAGGGTTTGTGCATCCCAAAAAAAGCGCATGACAACCTCTGCTTCCCTCTACGAAGGTCCTATCTGTTACTTTACTTTTAGGTACTTACCTTTATGCAAGAGTCATGGTGATCCTCACCACTTCCTACATTTCATCTCTCTCTTGGCAAGCATTATGTGTTGGGGAATGATCTAGATGCATATATCCACTCGGATGTGGGTGATCATGAGTTATTATTGTTGTCATCACCCTTGAGGTGAATAGTTGGGAGGCAAAACTATAAGCCCCTATCTTTCTCTGTGTCGGATTGAAGCTTTGATCTCACGAGTACCACACGAGTGTTAGCAATTATGAAATACTAAAAGATGATTGAGTATATGGGTTCGCTTTACAATCTCTTATATTGACTCTTTCCAATGTTATGATAAATTGCCAATTGCTTCAATGACTAAGAACATAGTTTGTTGGTTGTCAATAGACTTCTTGGTTCATACTTTATCCTGTGAATGAATTGTTACTCTAGCATAAGAAATCTTATACAATAAGTATTGTTGTTCTAAATATGGTCATGATGCCCTCATGTCTGTATTGTATTTTATCGACACCTCTATCTCTAAACATGTGGGGATATTTATCGTTCTCGGCTTTCGCTTGAGGGCAAGGTCTAAGCTTGGGGGAGTTGATACGTCGATTTTGAAACATGCTTTTATATTGATATTTATTCCATTATGGGCTGTTATTACATGTTATGGTACAAGACTTATGCTTTTTCTCTCTTATTTTACAAGGTTTACATGAAGAGGGAGAATGCCGGTAGCTGGAATTCTGGACCGGAAAAAGGAGCAAATCTGAGATACCTATTCTACACAAATCCAAAAGTCCTTAAAATTTACAAAGAATTATTTTGGAATATATAAAAAATACTGGGCGAAATAGATACCAGAGGGGGCCCACCAGGAGGTGGCAAGCCTGCCAGGCGCAACCACCCCCTGGGCGCGCCTAGCAGGCTTGTGACCCACCTGGCTGGTCCTCGACGCCCATCTTCTGGTATATGGAGGGTTTTGACCTGAAAAAATCATAAGGAAGCTTTTGGGACAAAGCGCCGCCGTCTCGAGGTGGAACTTGGACAAAACCAATCTAGAGCTCCGATAGGGCTGTTCTGCCGGGGAAACTTCCCTCCCAGAGGGGGAAATCGAAGCCATCATCATCACCAATGATCCTCTCATCGAGAGGGGGTCAATCTCCATCAACATCTTCACTAGCACCATCTCCTCTCCAAGCCCTAGGTCATCTCTTGTATCCGATCTTTGTCTCAAACCTCAGATTCGTACCTGTGGGTTGCTAGTAGTGTTGATTACTCCTTGTAGTTGATGCTAGTTTGTTTACTTGGTGGAAGATCATATGTTCAGATCCTTTAGGACAATTAATACTCCTCTGATTATGAACATGAACATGTTTTGTGAGTAGTTATGTTGGTTCCTGAGGACATGGGATAAGTCTTGTTATAAGTAATCATGTGAATTTGGTATTCGTTCAATATTTTGATGAGATGTATGTTGTCTCTCCTCTAGTGGTGTTATGTGAACACCCTACATAACACTTCACCATTATTTGGGCCTAGGGGAAGGAATTGGAAAGTAAGAAATAGATGATGGGTTGCTAGAGTGACAGAAGTTTAAACCCTAGTTTATGCGTTGCTTCATAAGGGGTTGATTTGGATCCATATGTTTCATGCTATGGTTAGATTTGTCTTAATTTTTCTTTCGTAGTTGCAGCTTCTTGTGAGATGGGTTAATCATAAGTGGGAGGTTTTTACAATTAAGGGCAGCACCCAAGCACCGGTCCACTCACATATAGAATTATCAATGTAGGGAACGCGAATCAAATGAGCATGTTGACAACTAGCTTGACAGAAATTCACTTGTTACTTGTTACTCGTTACAAATTATCTTATCACAAAACTATCTGTCACCGATTATTTCAGTGCTTGTAGAGAATACCTTACTAGAAACCGCTTGTCATTTCCTTCTGCTGCTCGTTGGGTTTGACACTCTTACATATCGAAAGGACTATGATAGATCCCCTATACTTGTGGGTCGTCAATGGCAAAGCCTGTAACACACAAATACTTATCAGGTTACATGGGTTCAATACTTCCGAACTGACGTCAATCCGATCGTATGTCCGACCCTCATAGGGGCTATTCTAATGTTCCGAACACATAATTTGTATATAGTTCAGAATCAGATCCATGATTGACCCCTAGGCAAGTTTTTTCAAGCTTACCTAGGGCTCAGGGGCTGCCATGTATATAATCATAAAAATAAATAAACATTTTGTATATAAAGAGTGTCGCGTGGCCTACTTGAAAACCCGTCAGGAGACACTTGAAGGAATCCTTCAGGCCGTTGTCAACGGACTGAATGCTCTGCAATACCGCACCCATAAGGGTGCGGTGCTCCTTGGAGATGGAGGCGCTCGATAGAACCTCCTCCATGACTAGCCACTCATTGGTTGGTGGCGCCGGTGGTGATCGGATAACCCGATCACGAACCTGGGTCTGAACTCTTGCCTCTGGAGGCATAGTGCGCTCCGGAGATGTCCTCGGAGGGGACTGAGCAGCTGTTCGTCCAACCCCCTCAGTATTCGGGTGGGGTTTCGCCCCCCGGTCTTCGGCGGCCGAGCCATTAGCCTCGACCGTAATGTCGTCTCCCCCGCTACTGCTGTCCGGCTCGATGGGAGCATGCTGGGATGACACCTCTGTAGCGTCCTTCATGGCGCCCGGAGGAGTGGGATGTGACGCGTTCCCGCTTCCCGCTAGCTCGGCGAGTGGGGTTTCCCCGTCTGATACCTGATCGGTGGGGAGGACGCGCGGGGGACTGCAAAGTTAATAAGTACTTACGTTTTAGTAAACCTTAAACATACTGATGACTGCTGAAGAATTCTTCAGATCCTTACCTTCGAGTGGGGGGCTTGACCCTTAGATTCCTTCATGGAACCCTCTCGAAGTCATCGGACTTGGTGTCCGAGTCCGAACTATCGCCGGACAAAATTACCTGTGCCCAACGTGTTTTCTTGCGGGTAGGAGGATGTACTTCCTCCGTGGCATCCGATGACGCTGCCCTGTTTCTCGCGAGGGGGAATCACCCTCCCCCTCGTCCTCGTCCTCATCCTCATGCTCGTCTTGATTCAAGGAGGCATGGGTTTCTTCAGACACAACCCCTGGCTGGTCCCTGATGCGGAGGCCTTCTCGGCCATTTTTCTTCTTCTGCTTTTTCGCCGACGCCTCGTAAGTCGCCTCGGCAAGCATCTCCGCTAATAGCCATACCTGATGTCTTTGGCCTGAGGCACTGGGAAGTCGATGCCCATGGCTTTGTCTAGCCATTTCTGCAAAAGAATGATCGGAAAGATGTTTTAGGAAATTATTTATGAGCAATAGAGCCGATCAAACAAAGCTATGCTATACCTTGGATGTGGGCTTGGCAACATGTAGACCCTGATCTTCCTCTTTGGTAGGCTAGTCCTTCTGCGATTTGAAAAGCGCCTTCCACAGCTTCTCTCAAGTAGTGCGGAAGAGGTGCCAAATCATAGGCTCACCACGAGCTGACGAGCCCATAGGGGAGTGTCCCGTCACTGGCAGGGGAGGATGAGTTGCCGGAGCATGGCCTGGACCACGTTGGTCAGCGCAATGCCGTTCTCGACCATGGAGCCAGTGCACTTCTACAGGTCACTCACTTCCTTGCTCGACCCCCAGTTGAGACCCTTTTGGAGCCATGAGGTTAATCTGGTGGAGGGACTGGATTTGAATCCGACAGGGGAAGTTTGGCCTTCCTCCTTGGCTTGGTGATGTAAAACCACTCCTTCTACCATATTTTGATGGTGTCGATGAAGGTGTCGGAGGGCCATACGATGCGGGTGAGCTTGCCGATGATAGGCCCACCGTAGTCTGCGTGTTTGCCTGCGACAAACTTCGTCTTGATGTTGAACACCTTGAGCAAAAGACCAAAGTGTGGCTCGACCCGCAGAAAAGCTTTGCAGACGAGGATGAAAGCCGATATGTGCATGAAGGAGTTCGGCATGAGGTCATGGAAGTCGAGGCCATAGAAGAACATGAGCTCCCTAACGAAGGGGTGGAGCGGGAAGCTCAGTCCCACGATGAAGTAGCGAATAAATACCACCCATTCGCCTGGCTGGGTGGTGGGGATCACCTGGCCCTTCTCTGACGCGCGATGATAGATGTTGGCGGGGAGGTAGGGCATCCTTGAGGTCCCGAATGTCTTTGTCGGTGATCGTGGACACCTCCAACTTGCCATTGGAGCCGGAGCCCACCATGGATGAGCTCGAAGGGTAGAGGAATGGAAAACCTAGATCTGCGCTTCGGAGACTCGGAGGAGTGGGGAGCAGAGGAGACAAATGGGAAGCGTGGTTGGGCCTTGGGGTTTTCTTCCCCTTTTATGAGGCCTATCGTTGTTTAGCCTCCCTTTTCTATGCCGTGAATCCCTCCACTTGCCGAGATGCGCGTGCCGTTGCATGCGCATGATTAAATGTATCCCATATAAAACAGGACACGATATGTGCATTGATAGATCGTGTTGCTGAAAACGGCCTCGAACCGCGAATCGAGTTTTTGCAACTGGCCTAGCGGTCGTGGTGGGCCGTGACCTCTCGTCGGAAAGGTTGTTAGGGGACGTTATTTTACCCCTTGATGTTTGGTCTTCAGGGCCGACCTATTCATGGTGTCCGGACGCGCCACTATTAGGAAAACTACATGTCATCGGAGGCTGAACTAAACCCGGTAGGGAGAACTCACCACGCAAGCCAAATAGTCTTATTAAATGAAGCGACTGAAGTTAAGACCCTTTTCGTTGGAGGCAAGTTTGGGGGCTACTGAGGGAGTGCAAGGAAAAGGGGTCCTTAGGAGGCCGACCTCTTTCTTATGGACCGGACTATATGGGCCGGTTGCCGAACATTGGATCGATCAAAGGCCCTGTCTCCAGAAAGGAAGCTTCAGGAATCGTGGCTTGTCCTCCACGTTTGATGTAGAGAATAGGCATGTTTATCTCTTCGGTGTGTAACCGATCATGTGTAAACCCTAGATACCCTCGTCATCTATATAAGCTGGGGGTAGGTTGTAAGACAGGAAACAACTCATCTAGGGTTTATATCTTTGATCTCGAGGTAGATCGAATCTATAACCTATACATGGTCAATACAATCAAGCAGGACGTAGGGTATTACCTCCATAGGAGGGCCCGAACCTGGGTAAAACCTTGTCCCCCTCGTCTCCTGTTACCATTGATTCTAGTCTCACAGCTCGGGACCCCTACCCGAGATCCGTCGGTTTTGACACCGACACTCGTCCCCTGTGGGCGTTAATCTTTTGCGTATTACCATTGACTCTGTTTCCTTTTCTTGAATCACCGGTCGCCTGCTTGTAGTGACTTGACTTAGTTTCCTTGCACGGGGCTCGGCGACGCTGCCGACATGGCTTGGTGATGATGGCTGGCGGGGCCCTCGTGAGGCCTTCTCTCCCGAGGGGCAGCCCACAGCAGTTGAGCCCCGCGTCCTTGGCTTTACTGCCCATCAAGGCCGAATTCCTCCCCACATGCCATCTCTCCTAGCGCTTGAGGCTGCGCGGGCTTTCGAGGTGGCACACCATAGACAGTGGTACCTACATCCTTGCGTTAGTGCGCGCAACCTCTATCTCGTATTCGAGCCACCATTGGATCAGGAGGCTCGTGCTTGGTTTGGTAGTGTACTTAGCTTGTGGGCTGTTAACGATCTCATGCGCTGGGAGGCGCGGCCAGGTTGTCCAGATAATCCGCTATTCCACCTGAGGTGCTTCTTCCTTGCTTACGAGTGGGGCGGGTTGGGAGCCCTTTCGGCACTTTGTGTCTGCAAGCCCCAGTACCGCACATTTCCCTACCACCATAGTGTATGATCGGATCACCAGGACACAACTACGAGGCAAGGCCCCGGTACCCTCGATGCCGACCGGATCACCAAGGACGACATCGAGGGGCGAGTGGCTACATGACTGGTAAGGCTCCTAAGGCGCGATGCTCAGGAACCCCCTTTGACGCTCAAGCAGCTCTACGTCGGCAAGTCCCAGTCCCGCACATTTCCCTACCACCATAATATACGACCGGATCACCAACGACGTAACTACGAGGTGAGGCCCCGACACTCTCGATGCCGACCGAATCACCAAGGACGACATCGAGGGGCCAGTGGCTATGTGACCGGTTAGGCTCCTGAGGTGCATTGCTCAGGAGCCCCCCTAAAAGCTCGAGCGGCCCCCATTCTGCCCTGTCGGGTTCTGCCTCAGGAGGCCCAAGCACTGGGGCCTCCTGAGGCTCCATGCTGTGGTTCCGCACTGCGGTCGGAGCCCCTGAGCGGGGGTTGACTACCCAAAGGTGCAAGTCCCATAGGCAACAGGGGCTTGTCATCCAGCCCCGAGGTGCCTCGGGGAGGGCCGGAGCGTGCGTCCCCTTGTGAAATACCAATCCAAATAAGAGAGTTGAAGACCGCTAAAACAAGAGAGAAATGAGAGAAAAGTCCTCTCCCCCTTTTTCTTTTAAATATAGAGTTCTGAACTCTTCAAACTTCATTTCAAAGAGGGGCAATTCGAACACAAAAAGAACTAAGCAAACACCAGCGCTGAGCGTAGGGCATCCATGTTGCATGGGCATAGCCATTGGTGGGCGGTGTTGATTTGTCCACCAGCACGGAGCTCTAGGTTTCACATTGCGTGGGAAGGAACTCCTCCGTGTCCTCGGGGGGCTTCGAGCATATACAGTGAACTCATTATAACGTGAGAGTGTCACAGGCATAGATAGCTGGGCAAGGCCCCAGGCGCTCGGCCTGGTTTCTCCCAACTCTGTTAAGAGACACCCCATGCATTCCTGCTCAGTTGCGCGCCTCTATGACCCAAACCCAAATGCACTTTTGCCTGCGGAGCCGCAGGATTGCGCTCCTGCGGCCCAAACATGAGCAAACTGCATTTGGTGCGGCCATAAAGGTGTTTTGTCGATGAAGTCACCTTGTGAAGCGTCGAGGCGCTGGCCGGGCATTGTCTTGAGGGCCCCGTGAGGCCCAGCCTCCCGAGGCCATGCCGGAGTTCCAGTTGCCGTGGGTGGCCAGGTTTACCTGTGTCTTGCTACCCCCAAGCCATCACTCATGAAGCCCTAGGGTTCGGCTCGGCGTTTCTTGCTCGCGAGGGCAACAACTTGCGTCGTGCCCCACGGGGCCAGGGGAGTCCTCCCTCTTTATCCTTCTCGTTTCTTCCAGGCTTGGTGCTTCATCGAGGAAAGCCCCCAAGCCCGACTCAGGGAGTATGCCCAGGGCTCTCCCTACTCTTGGGGGGCGCTGGCGCCTGCGGCAGACGCCTGATCTGGGTTGACATCCCTAGGTACGACGTAGCATGGTACATAGGGCTCCACATAAGGGCCATGTTCTCCTCCTGAGCCGTCTGGCAGGATGTCGGGGACAGCCCCTCCAGGTTGCGGCGAGGCAATGCCTTGCAAGCGCAGCCTACACACCCTCCCGCGTCGAGCCGCGGAGCGAAGTTGCTTGCATCTGCCACTATCGTTCGGTGGGCTGCATGTCTCCTGACGTGGATTGCTTCCTCGGCGATCTGATGCGTCTTCGCCGTTATTGCTTGTTTGTCCGAATGCCTGCGCCGCTTGCTCCCTGCGCAGGATGGCACGGTCCCGCCTGGTCAATCCAGGGTGTTGAAGGTCCACTGGGTCGCAGAGGCACGCGTTGGTGCGCACACGGAGCGCCCCATCGTTTCCCTCGCGGGCTCGGTTGTTGTGGCTAAGCTATGCCCCGAAACCGGTCACTGGGATTCAAAGGAGAAGGAGCACGACGTGCGGCGGGCCCCACTCGGGCTCGCCTGGGGCTGGAGGAGGCACACCATCAGCGGGCTAGGGGACAGGCGTAGCGAGCGAGCCTCCAACGCCTGAAGAAGGGTGAGAAGCCATGGCCCTTCGCGCGATGGCGAGCAGCTCCGCGACGTGGTCGGCCCACGCGTCGAAGCCCCCGTGCGTCAGGCAGTGGCGGAGCATCTCGTTAGCCAGCAGCAGCGCATCATGCGCGTCGAGCCCCCCCACGGAGGTACGACACGACACTAATGCCGAAGGCACTGCTTGCCTGCCGTGGGCTATGCGAGGGGCGGCGAGGGCGGAGGCGATATTGGCGGCTTGACACTATCCTCCCAGCACTATGTCGCTGGGTCATGGGTCTCCGGCGGCAGCGGTGGGATCGATGTGTGAGAGCCTAGCTTAATAGGAATGATAGACTACTCATATCAACAAGGAATTCCTTATTTTCCGGGAGCCCATTCGAAAAGAACTCCAAAGTTAAGCGTGTTTGGCTTGGAGCGATTCTGGGATGGGTGACCGACCGGGAAGTTGGTCCCGGGTGCGCACGAGTGAGGACAAAGTACACAGGAGAGACTAGTGTTGGTCTGTGGGGCCAGTCTAGATCCCGCCAGGAGTAACGGGGTGTTACAATTGGTATCAGAGCCGACCCTTGCGGTTACATGGGCATGCACGGGTGGGCCGACGAGGATGTCGGTTCCTTTGAGTGGGGGTTTATGTGAGAGCCTGGCTTAATAGGAATGATAGACTACTCATATCAACAAGGAATTCCTTCTTTTCTGGGAGCCCATTCAAAAAGAACTCCAAAGTTAAGCGTGCTTGGCTTGGAGCGATTCTAGGATGGGTGACCGACTACGAAGTTGGTCCCGGGTGCGCACGAGTGTGCAAGAAAGACTATGTTTTGGTCTGTGGGGCCAGTCTAGATCCCGCCAGGAGTAACGGGGTGTTACACAATGGAAGCTGATCCGGCGCGGCCAGGGGAAGCTTGTTGGGCGCCGGCCATCGAAGCGGTGGAGCGGGGCTTGAAGAAGACTCCGACACGCCCCTACCTGGCATGCCAAATGTCGGATTTCAGGCTCCGCAAAACCATCAAGGTTCGAACACAGGGGCGTGTGCGAAGATCCCCCATAGCGTCGCCCTACTTAGCTCGCTACTCGATGGTTACGACGGCAAACTCGCATGATGACGAGCAAGAAGATGAACACGGTTGTTTACCCAGGTTTGGGCCACTGGGAAGAGTAATAACCTCCTCCTACTTTGGTGGATTGCCTCTCGGGTAGGTATGGTGGATGAACTAGTACAATGATTTCGAGCCTTGCGAGGGAGCTCTAGTGGTGTTCTTGGCTCTCTTCCTTGTCTTGTGGTTCGTCGAGTGTTTCTCTCGGATGGTGTCGTCCTCGGATCCCTCTCTATGGTGTGTCCTAGCCTCTATATATAGAAGTTTCCCTTATCACAATGGAAGGGAGGCATCCCACAATAGCCAAATTTGAAGGGGGACAGGAGTACATCTACGCCCTGTCCAGAGGTGGTCTTCGCCTGCAAAGTAGTTGTCGATGATGCAGAGGTGGGCTTGGTGATGACATCTGCCATACGGGGCTCATGGTCATAGTCTTATTGCACCGGAATGGAAACCTTAGGGAGGCCCTTCGGGAACCCATGTACATCCTTGCTCCCTTTGCACCAAAGGGGAAACTGAGCCGCCTGGCGCGCTGGCGCCAGCCTATCCTTCCTTGCATCATCTTTGACTCCTGAGGCCGGGCTCTGCATAGAGACCTCCGCTGCTCCAGAGGTGGCCTGAGGACGCCCATCCTTGCTGGCCTTGGTGTTGTTCTTCCTCACGAGCTTGGGGTCCTCGCGAGGGCCTTCTCCTGAGTGGAGCCGCGCTAGGTCGTGTCTGGATAACAAGGCGGGCCATGTCCTGGGCTGCATGCAGGCAGATCTAGGTACCCCCATTCCCAGAACACCGACAACCATGGCCCCAAATGCGTGAGGGGCTAGGACTGGCACGTGTCGTGCGGTTGATGTCAGGCATCGTTTTGGCCACCGCTCGAATCGACAAAAGCGTGACTTCCAGCATCGAGCCATTACTGCTTTCCTCTTCTGCGCACTAACTCTTACTCCTAGATCCCCGGCCTTAGCAGAGATCTCTCTAGATCTGGCGTCGCTCTGTCCTCCTTGCTGTGTCGGCCCCTCGATCTTCCCAATAGCTCCCGCCGGCAAGCCAAAACCAGAGGCCCAGACCTCAGCCTCCTCCCTCATCTCATCAGCGCTTTTTGAGTCCACCATTGCCAAGGATGGACACCTTGTCCCGGTGCTTCCGTCGACGGCGAACGAGACCAACGAGAGTGAGCAAACCTTGATACGAGGCGGCTCCTCGGAGAGACAACGCTCATCCAAGTCGGACTATCCCTTCTTCCTTCATACCGTCTTTGCGAGGCTCGTCCCGTGATAACCCACAACTATAGGGGATCAATTGTAGCCTTTCTCGATAAGTAAGAGTGTCTAACCCAATGAGGAGAAAAAGGTAGAACAAATATTCCCTCAAGTTCTATCGAGCATCGATACAACTCTAGGCACGCTTAACATTCGCTTTACCTAGAACAAGTATGAAACTAGAAGTACTTTGTAGGTGTTGTGGTATAGGTTTGCAAGATAATAAGGAGCACGTAAATAAAAACTAGGGGCTGTTAAGATAAGAAACAACTAACTTAGTTTAATGAGTGTGGAAAAGTGGTGGCAGGAGTTGCAGAATTGTCCCTAGGCAATCGATAACTAGACCGGCCATCACTATTCCAATTTTATATGAGGGAGAGGCATAAGCTAACATACTTTATCTATTTGGATCATATGCACTTATGATTGGAACTCTAGAAAGCATTCACAACCACTAAAGATCCTTAAGGTAAAATCCAACCATAGCATTATAAGGTATCAAGTCCTCTTTACTCCCATATGCAACAACCCACCTACTCGGGTTTATGCTTCTTTCACTCAAGCAACCCACCATAGGCAAATCATGAACACATTGCAACACCCTAGAGCGAGGATCCCTCATGCTTGCGCGACACGGAGAGCACCATAGGACAGAACCAATAATAAAACATGCAACTCAAACCAATCATGATCATCAATCAACCAATAGGATTAAAAAAATCAACTCAGACATCATAGGATGGCAGCACATCATTGGATAATAATATGAAGCATAAAGCACCATGTTCAAGTAGAGGGTACAACAGGTTGCATGAGAGTGGACCTCTATAGATAGATGGGGGAAGGTGATGGAGGTGTTGGTGAAGATGACGGAGTTGTTGGAGTAGATCGCCGTCACGATGATGGCCCCGGAGGCATTCCGGTGCCACGGGGAGAGAGCGGGAGAGAGCCCCCTCCTTCTTCTTCTTCCTTGACCTTCCCCTAGATGGGAGAAGGGTTTCCCCTCTGGTACTTGGCCTCCATGGCGGTGGAGGGGCGAGAGCCCCTCCGAGATTGGATCTCTCTCTATTTCCTTCTGTTTCTGCGCTCCCTGATTCCGGCCTTTCACCGTTTCTTAAATATTCGGAGATCCGTAACTCCGATTGGTCTGAAATTTTTATGGGATCTTTATCCAAAAATTAGCTTTCTTGAGGCCAAAGGAAATCCCCAACCGAGCTAAGGGGTGGCCACAAACCTACCAAGTGCGCCCAGGGGGGTGGGTCGCGCCTAGCAGGCTTGTCACCTCCTCAGGCATTATCTCACGTTGATTCTTTTTCCCAAAAATCACATATATTCCAAAAAAATCTCCATACGTTTTTATCGCATTTGGACTTCATTTGGTATGGATATTCTGCGAAACAAAAAACATGCAACAAACAGGAACATGCACTGGGCACTGGATCAATATGTTAGTCCCAAAAATAGTATAAAAAGTTGCCAAAAGTATATGAAAGTTGTAGAATATTGGCATGAAACAATCAAAAATTATAGATACGATGGAGACGGACCATCCCGCCTTTCTCCGCGTCCTTCACCGCCATCCTCGACCACTACGGGAATCAAGCCCTTCATTTCAGCCCAACTCCGTCTTGCCCGTATTTGCCTTTTACTGCGAGGCTTTCGTGGGCCTGAAGCCTTCGGTGGCCCTCTTCCGACACTTCTTCAGCTTGCGCATGCATGACGGCGCTCAGCGGTTGGCGTGCGTCTCCTTCGTCGCGGTCCAGAGCGGTAACATGATCTTAAAGGCTGGGAAGAAGCTGGAGAACTTCCAGCACCGTTGGGTCTTCATGGATGTGGGTAGTGTCAACCCGCACTTGGAGCTCCCAAAGGGGCTTCCGGAGAAGACCCCCCGTGTGGAGCTTTGTGAAGCTTTCTGACCCCGGTCCCAAACCCATCCTGGAGTGGATTTCTTGCGACATCAGTGCCAGGAAGCTAACTGAGGGGGATGATAGTGAAGGAGTTCTTGACAGAGCGCCTGGTGCCCCTCCCGTCTCACTCTGGGCCCCTGTGGGACTATCAGGGCAGCGTTGATAGCCTCATGCTTCGGTCTGCATGCCTAACCCCTGAGGAATTGAGCAGGGATGTGGCTACCATGCTCAACGGCGACCCAGGCGATCTCCCCGACACGTGCACCCTGCTGTACCACCACGATGACGTGGCTGGTTTGATTGTGAAGATGGGGCTCTCCCCAGTTGAGGGTCTTGGCTCTCCGGTGATGGTGTCCTCCAGCGACACCACGAGCAGGGAGGATTCGGAGAAGACAGCAGATGATGACCTGGCGGGGCCGTCTCCCCCGTCACAGAGCATGCTCTTGTGCGATCTTGAGGATGATGATGATGCTGATGAAGCTTCTGCTGCTGGCTCTCTGTGTCCCACCAGGGTCCCCAGGGGGCTAGGACCGGCTCCTCGTGCCACACGGTCCGCCTGCCTGGTGACCCCCGGGAGGCGCGTGATGTCTACTACACAACATTCTTCTTGTAGACTCGTGTTGGGCCTCCAAGTGCAGAGTTTTTAGGACAATGGCAATTTCCCCTCAAGTGGATGACCTAAGGTTTATCAATCTGTGGGAGGTGTAGGATAAAGATGGTATCTCTCAAACAACCCTGCAATCAAATAGCAAAGAGTCTCTTGTGTCCCCAACACACCCAATACAATGATAAATTGTATAGGTGTACTAGTTCGACGAAGAGATGGTGATACAAGTGCAATATGGATGGTAGATATAGTTTTTTGTAATCTGAAAATATAAAAACAACAAGGGAATAACGAGTAAACGACGAGAAAAACGTTGTATAAATGCTTGTAAACAAGGCCTAGGGTTCATACTTTCACTAGTCCAAGTTCTCTTAACAATACTAACATAGTTGAATCATATGTAAATCCCTCACGCGCGACAAAGAGTTCACTCCAAAGTCACAAATAGTGGAGAACTAATGAAGAAATTATTATAGGGTACGAAACCACCTCAAAGTTATCTTTTCTGTTCAATCTTATGAGCTATCCCTATAAGTGTCACGAACAGCCCTAGAGTTTGTACTAAGATAACACCTTAAGATACACATCAACCAAAACCCTAATGTCACCTAGATACTCCAAGGTCACCACAAGTACCCGTGGGCTTGATTATACGATATGCATCACACAATTTCAGATTCATTAATCCAAAACAAAGAACTTCAAAGAGTGCCCCAAAGTTTCTACTGGAAAGTTAAGATAAAAACGTGTGCCAGCCCCTATGCATAGATTCCCAAGGTCATGGAACCCGCAAGTTGATCACCAAAACACACCTCAAGTGGATCAATAGAACATCCCATTGTCACCACGGATATCCCATCGCAAGACATACATCAAGTGTTCTCAAATCCTTAAAGACTCAATCCGATAAGAAAACTTCAAAGGGAGAACTCAATTCATCACAACAAGATAGAGAGGGGAAAACTCCATATGATTTAAGCGATATCAACAAAGCTCGTGGTACATCAAGATCGTGCCATCTCAAGAACACGAGAGAGAGAGATCAAACACATAGCTACTGGTACATACCCTCAGCCCCGAGGGTGAACTACTCCCTCCTCGTCATGGAGACCACCGGGATGATCAAGATGGCCTCTGGTGATGGTTTCCCCCTCCGGCAGGGTGCCAGAATGGGCTCCCGATTGGTTTTTCATGGCTCTAGAGGCTTGCAACGACGAAACTCCCGATCTAGGTTCCGCGTTGTTTTTTTGGTATTTATAGGAATTTATGGTAGTGGAAATAAGTCAGGATGGACCATGCGGGAGTCACAAGCCTACAGGGAGTGGCTAGGGGATGGCCGTGCCCCTGAGGATTGTGACTGCCTTGTGGGTCTTCTGGCCCAACTCCGATGCTCCGTGGGTCTCTTCTGGTCCAAAAGAAATCACCGTAATTTTTTATTCCGTTTGGACTTCGTATGATATTCCTTTCTTTTAAAACTCAAAAACAAGGAAAAACAGAAACTAGCATTAGGCTCCGGGTTAATAGGTTAGTCCCAAAAATAATATAAAGTTGTGGTAAAATGATTGTCAAACTTCCAATAATGATAATATAGCAGCATGAAACAAGCAAAAATTATAGATACGTTGGAGGCGTATCAGCATCCCCAAGCTTAATTCCTGCTCGTCCTCGAGTAGGTAAATGATAAAAACAGATTTTTTGATGTGGAATGCTGCCTAACATATTTATACATGTAATATTATTTATTATGGCATGAATATTCATATCCGTAAGATTCAAAACAATAGTCTAATATTGACAAAAAAAAGTAATACTTCGAGCACACCAACAAGGTAGTCGTGTCCTTTCGAAATAACATGGCCTTAGAAAGTCATCCCTACAAAATCATATGGTCTGGCTATGCTCCATCTTCCCCACACAAAGTATCTAAATCATGCACAACCCCGATGAACAAGTCAAGCAATTGTTTCACACTTTTGGTGTTCTAAAAACTTTTCAACTCTCATGCAATACATGAGCGTGAGCCATGGATATAGCATTATCGGTGGAATAGAAAATGGAGGAGGTGCAAGGGGAAAAAGGAGAAGATAGTCTCACATCAACTAGGCATATCAACGGGCTATGGAGATGCCCGTCAATAGATATCAATGTGAGTGAGTAGGGATTGCCATGCAAAAAATGCACTTAAAGTTATAAGTGTATGAAATCTCAAAAAGAAAACTAAGTGTTCGTGCAAAATGAATATCCACTAGTTATATGAAAGTGACAAAATAGGAGACTCTCTATCATGAAGATCATGGTGCTACTTTTAAGAACAAGTGTGGAAAAAGGTAGTAGCAATTGTCCCTTCTCTCTTTCTCTCATTTTTTCATTTTTTTGGTGGGCTTCTTTGGCCTCCTTTTTTTGTTTGGGCTTCGCTGGCCTCTTTTATTTTTTGTGAAGTCCGGATACTCATCCCAACTTGTGAGGGAGTCATAGCCTCCATCATCCTTTTCTCTCACGGGACAATGTTCTATTAATGAAAAATCATCACACTTTTATTTACTTATAACTTAAAGAAAAAGAAATCACAACTCGATTCCTATGACAAAATATGACTCTATATGAAATATGAAGTGATGATGCAAGTCATAAAAAGCTACAAGGTGGAAGTTGCATGGCAATATATCTCGGAATGCCTATGCAAATGCCATAATAGGTAGGTATGGTGGCTGTTTTGAGGAATATATGGTGGCTGTTTTGAGGAAGGAGGGTTTGGTGTACCAGCGAAAGTTGAGCGATACTAGAGAGGCTAGCAAAGATGGAAGGGTGAGAGTGCATATAATCCATGGACTCAACATTAGTCATAAAGAACTCACATAATTATTGCAAAAGGCTATTAGTTATCAAACAAAGCATTAGATGCATGCTCCTAGGGGAAAGGTTGGTAGGAGTTAACCATTGCCCGCTACCGACCCTCACACAAAGGTCGACAATCATTAAACAAATCAGGCTCCGACTTCGTTACATAACGGTTCACTATACGTGCATGCTACGGGAATCACAAGCTTTAAAAAAATTATCTCTTCCGATTCTCAACTACTCAGTAGCATGACTCTCATATTACCATCTCTATTATCTCAAAAACTATATGCAAGGAATCGAACTTCTCATAGTTTTTAATGCACTTAATATGAAAGTTTTTATTATATCCCTCTTGGATGCCCATTATATTAGGACTAAATTCGTAACCTAAACAAATTACCATGCTGTTTTAAGAAACTCTCAAAATAATATAAGTGAGGAACAAGATTTCAATAATTTCTATAAAATATAACACCACCATGCTCTAAAAAGATATAAGTGAAGCACTAGGGCAACTGACAAGCTAGTCTCAAAGGATGTGAGTAGTCAAACAATTAAGGAACTCTGTGAGGACTCTATCTCCCTCAATAAATATTTTCAGATCTAAAGTACTTTATTCAAACAACAAGCAAAATAAAAATAGCACTCCAAGAATAGCACGCTCCATGTGAACGAATAAAAAATTAGGCTCAACATAGGCTAACCGATAATTATTGATGAAGAGAGGTGGGATGCGTAGAATCCCCAAGATTAGATTCTTTAGAGTTCTTGAAATATTTACTTGTGGTGCCTTGGTAATCCCAAATCTTGAGATTTTGTATCTTGTTCAATCCTCTCATACCACGGTTTCACCTATTCTCAAAAACTTCATCCACACAAAACTCAGAAAGAACTTGTGAGATAGGTTCGTACACATAATAATAAATCAACTCTTTATGTACTTACAAGACAAGTTGCATAATAATTTTCAAACATTAGTTACTATATACTATTATTTCCAAAATTTATATCTACCAACATAGGCTATGGAAACTATAGGATAAGTAGATAACAAAACTATGACAGCAATCTGCCCAAAAAGAACAGCCTATAGAAATTTATGAAAATAGTGTACTTCTGTAACTCAAAAAATTATGAATATTTAGGAAATTATATAAAATTTATTTTAAAACAATGTGTCAAAATTTCAGAAACCTTCCATGTTCCAGTAAAATATGAAAATTAAAACACCACAGCAAAAGTTTCTGTTTTTACCCAGCACATATCAAAACATGCAATGCAAGCATCCTAAGGCAATTCTTGGAACTTTTTATTGAAAAAAAGATTATAAATAACACCTAACAGAGAAAAAAAAATGACGCTCCGATCAAAACACATATTATGTGACGAATAATAATATAGCTCCAAGTAAGATATACCAACAGTGCTGAAGAGCAAAGAGGGGATGCCTTTCGGGGCATCCCCAAGCTTAGACGCTTGAGTCTTCCTTGGATATTACCTTGGGGGTGCCTTGGGAATCCCCAAGCGTAGTTTATTGTCACTCCTTATTCTCCTCATATTGATGTCTCTCCCAAAACTTGAAAACTTCAATCACACAAAACTTAACGGAACTTCGTGAGATGGGTTAGTGTAGTGAATATAGATCATTCACTTAGGTACTGTCAATTTATTAACACATGGTACATCCTGTATTACATCATTCCCACAATTTATAGTACTCACTATAAGCTATAGTAACACTTCAAACAAGCAAACTATGCATGCAAAACAATATCTGTCAAAAACAGAACAGTCTCTAAAGATCTGAATGACCACCATACTTTCCTGTCTCTGAAAATTCTGAAAAATTAGGAAAGCTCATGTAATTTTTATGTAAATATTGTGTAAAAATTTCATATTTTTTTGATAATCCAGTAAAATAATATAGTTCATATAATGGATGCAAAACTTTCTATTTTTGCACAGAATCAAACAAGCAAGTATCCACACTATCCCAAAGGCTTTACTTGGCACTTTATTGAAATAAAAGACACAAAACATGATTACTACAATATATTAATGATGTAAACACATCAAAACATAAGATAAAAGTGTTGGGTTGTCTCCTAACAAGCGCTTTTCTTTAATGCCTTTTAGCTAGGCATGATGATTTCAATGATGCTCACATAGGAATACTAATTGAAACATGCATAAGAAGATCATGAATCTCATGACAAGCACATTTAAGTCTAACCCACTTCCTATGCATAGGGATTTTGTGAGTAAAAAATTTATGGGAACAAGAATCATCTAGCATAGGAAGGCAAAACAAGCATAACTTCAAAACTTTGAACACATAGAGAGGAAACTTGATATTATTAAAATTCCTACAAGCATATGTTCCTCCCTCATAATAATTTTCAGTAGAATCATGAAGAAATTCCACAATATAACCAGCACATAAATCATTATTTTCATGATGCACAAGCATAGAAAATTTGTCACTCTCCATATAAGCAATTTTCTTCTCATTCAAAATAGTGGGAGCAAACTCAACAAAATAACTATCATGACATACTTGATTGACATAACCACTTTGAATATTAAAATCATGATGACAAGTTTCATGGTTACCGTTACTCTTTATAGCATACGTGTCATCACAATAATCATCATAGATAGGAGGCATGTCATAATCATAATAGTTTTGCTCATCAACACTTGGGGGGGGGGCTAAAAATATCATGTTCATCAAACATAGCATACCCAATCTTGTGGATTTGCATATCATTAGCATCATGAATATTCAGAGAATTCATACTAACAATATCACTATCATGCTCATCACTCAAATATTTAGTGCCAAACATTTTAATAACTTCTTCTTCTAACACTTGAGCACAATTTTCCTTTCCATCATTTTCACAAAAGACATTAAAAAGATGAAGCATATGAGGCAACCTCAATTCCATTTTTTCGTAGTGTTATTTTATAAAACCAAACTAGTGAAAAACAAGAAACCAAAATATTTGATTGCAAGATCTAAAGATATACCTTCAAGCACTCACCTCCCCGGCAACGGCGCCAGAAAAGAGCTTGACGTCTACTACACAACCTTCTTCTTGTAGACTTGTGTTGGGCCTCAGAGCGCAGAGTTTTGTAGGACAATGGAAATTTTCCCTCAAGTGGATGACCTAAGGTTTATCAATCCGTGGGAGGTGTAGGATGAAGATGGTATCTCTCAAACAACCCTGCAATCAAATAGCAAAGAGTCTCTTATGTCCCCAACACACCCAATACAATGATAAATTCTATAGGTGCACAAGTTCGGCGAAGAGATGGTGATACAAGTGCAATATGGATGGTAGATATAGTTTATTGTAATCTGAAAATATAAAAACAGCAAGGTAACAAATAGTAAATGACGAGCAAAACGTTGTATAAATTCTTGGATGCAACGCCTAGGGTTCATAATTTCACTAGTGCAAGTTCTCTTAACAATACTAACATAGTTGAATCATATGTAAATCCCTCCCGTGTGACAAAGAGTTCACTCCAAAGTCACAAATAGCGAGAACTAATGAAGAAATTTTTGTAGGGTACGAAACCACCTCAAAGTTATCTTTTCTGATCAATCTTATGAGCTATCCCTATAAGTGTCATGAACAGCCCTAGAGTTCATACTAAGATAACACCTTAAGATACCCATCAACCAAAACCCTAATGTCACCTAGATACTCCAGTGTCACCAGAAGTACCCGTGGACTTGATTATACGATATGCATCACACAATTTCAGATTCATTAATCCAACACAAAGAACTTCAAAGAGTGCCCCAAAGTTTCCACTAGAAAGTCAAGACAAAAACATGTGCCAACCCCTATGCATAGATTCCCAAGGTCACGGAACCCGCAAGTTGATCACCAAAACATACATCAAGTGGATCAACATCCCATTGTCACCACGGATATCCAATCGCAAGACATACATCAAGTGTTCGCAAATTCTTAAAGACTCAATCCGATAAGAAAACTTCAAAGGGAAAACTCAATTCATCACAACAAGATAGAGAGGTGAAAAGTCCATATGATTCAATCTATATCAACAAAGCTCGCGGTACATCAAGATCATGCCATCTCAAGAACATGAGAGAGAGAGAGATCAAACACATAGCTACTGGTACATACCCTCAGCCCCAAGGGTGAACTACTCCCTCCTTGTCATGGAGATAGCCAAGATGATGAAGATGTCCTCCGGTGATGGTTTCCCCCTCCGACAGGGTGTCGGAACGGGCTCCCGATTGGTTCTTCGTGGCTCTGGAGTCTTGCGGCAGCAGAACTCCTGATCTAGGTTTTGCGTTAGGGTTTTTGGTATTTATAGGAATTTCTGGCGGTCGAAATAAGTAGGGATGGGCCACAAGGGAGTCACAAGCCTGTAGGGCGTGGCCATGGGGGTGGTCGCGCCCCTGAGGCTTCTGATTGCCTCGTGGGTCTTCTGGCCCAACTCTGATGCTCCATGGGTCTCTTATGGTCCAAAACAATCATTGTAAATTTTTATTCCGTTTGGACTCCATTTTATAGTCCTTTCTTGTAAAACTCAAAAACAAGGAAAAAACAGAAACTGGCACTAGGCTCTGGGTTAATAGGTTAGTCCAAAAAATAATATAAAATTGTGGTAAAATGATTGTAAAACATCCAAGAATGATAATATAGAAGCATGAAACAAGCAAAAATTATAGATACGTTGGAGACGTATCAGGGCATGGCAGAGTCTCCTTTGGTGTGCCTTGCCTGTGCGGGCATGGCGGTTGAGGTGCTGACCTCGCCCCCGCCCATATCGTAGCCCAAAGACTAGGTGGACTTGTTCGGGGCTGGGGCGATCTCTCCAGCGACTGCTCTGGCGCATAGTGCCCTTGCTGCCCGGCATGGTGGTGCCCTCACCGAGAGAGGCGAGGGCACCACCGTTGTTGTCGGAGTGGAGAGGAAGAGGAAGTGGGTCGACGTTGAGGAGTAAGTAACATGGTCCGGCCTTGCCTGCCTGCCGGTAGCTTGCGTGCTAACGATTCTCCCCTTGCCTGGTAACTAGGAATGCCGCCGCTGTGAATATGAGGAGGAAAAGGCAGTCATCAAGCCGAAGGCATCTTCCGATGCTCTGCCTGCTCCTGTCGTGCCACCGTCGCCTGATGAGGCGTCTGCGAGCGAGGAGGTGGAGGATCACGAGTCAACCATCCTGGTGATCGCCATGGAGCCCCCCGAGCCCCCGATGCCTGTTGGCATGGTTGCTCCTTCCCTCGACAGTGTGTCGGTGCTGCTGTCCGAAGGGCCAGCCCTAGAGGGTCAGCCGCCCATCGATCCATCTACATCTGTCTTGCCCTTGGTCGCTGTGCACCTCCAGAACCTCTTACTCCTCGTGCTGCTATCTCCCGGGGGACGTCGCCTGCGATCACGCAGGCGACTCCTCCGGAGGAGGCCTTTGTGTCCTCGTCACGCGGCCTCGATTTCTTGGACTGGGCCTTCACCGCTCTGGGTCAAGTTCGGGACACCCTCGCCGGTGCTAACGATTGCCTCATGAGTGAGCGCGTGGGGCTCCTCTCCGGGTGGCTCTGGGCCGACGCCTCTGTCGTGGCGGTCTGGGGCCAGGCCGAGGTAGACGTGGTGAAGAGCGAGAAGGAGGCCGCCTCGGCCAAAGCATCCCACTAGGCAGCACTGGCCGACGTGACGTTTGCTGTAGGGCGTCGCGACGAGGTGGAGTCCTGCTCGAGGGTTCTTTAGGAAGAGAAGTCCGCCTTGAGCAAGAACTACGTCAGCAGGGGGAGGCCCTCAAAACCTGCAAGGCCCAGCTTGCCAACCAGGACTCTGAGCTATCCCAGGTGATGGCTGACCATGCCGTGGCGCGAGAGCACCTGGATGTGCGAGAAAAGGAGGTTGCCTTGGAAAAGGCCCGGCTCGAAACCGCGGAAAAGGATCTAGCTATGGCCGAAGAGAAGAAGGCCGCTGAGCTCAACACCCTTCCCCCGATCAAGCTCAGGCTTCGCCAAGTGCTCCACTCCCTATGCTGGGAAGGGCTTGTAGAATCCCTGGTGGTTCCGGACGGCAGTTTTGCGGAGCCCACTTTGAAGCTTGTCGAGGCACTCGAGGGCGCTAATTTCAAGGTGGAGGGGGTCTTGGAGAGCGAGTGTCGTGACCTCTTTTCTAAGGCCGTGACGCACGTCTTCAGCCACCTTCACCTTCGCGAGCCAGGGTTTGACTTTGACTCCGTGATCTGCCCGGTCGCCCCCGAGGTCCGTAGTGTTGGAGAACATTGCATGGGAAACAAAAAATTTCCTACGCACACGCAAGATATATCCATGGTGATGAGCATCTATGAGAGGGAGAGTGGATCTACATACCCTTGTAGATCCCTAAGCGAGAAGCGTTAAGAAATGCGATTGGTGTAGTTGAACGTCTTCGCGATCCAAATTGCCCAGCGTCCCGCGATCTCGTAATGATACATCCCACGATCCAATCACGATCCGTCCCGCAAACTCATCATGATCCGTCTCACGATCTTGATCATGGTCCTTCCGATCTAGGGCCGAACGGACAACACCTCTGCGTTCAGCACACGTACGGCTTGATGACGATCTCCGCCTTCTTGATCCAGCAAGAGAGAGCGGATAGGTAGACAATTTCTCCGGCAGCGCGACGGCGTTGCAGTGATGGTGGTGGAGGAATTCCAGCAGGGCTTTGCCCAAGCACCGCTGAAAACCGATCTAAAGGAGAAAATGATCTAGAGGAAGAAGAGGGCAGCATGTGGAAATTAGGGTTAGCTCTTCCCTCTAAATCCTCTAGTATATATAGGAGGGAGGGAGGGGAGGAGGCAGCCTCAAACCTGGCCGAAATTGGAGGAGGAGGAGTCCTACTCCAATCCTATTAGGAGTAGGATTCGTCCTTTCCACTTGGAAACTCTTTCCACCTCTCCACCTTTGGATTTTTCTTCTCAAACCACTCCAGCCACATGGGTGCTTAGAGGAGGCTTCGGACAGCCCACCAGGGGCTGGTTTACCTCCTCCCACAGCCCATGTAGCCTCTTGGGTCGAGACACCCCTCCCGATGGTCCCCCGGTACCCTCCCTCCACTCCCGATACACTACCGATGAGCCCGAAACTTTTTCGGCGACCAAAACAGGACTTACTATATATCAATCTTTACCTCCAGACCATTTCGGAGCTCCTCGTGACACCCGGGATCTCATCCGGGACTCCGAACAACCTTCGGTTACCACCATACATAACTCTATACTGCCGAAACGAGAACGAACCTTAAGTGTGCAGACCCTGCGGGTTCAAGAACTATGTAGACATGACCGAGACACCTCTACGATCAATAACCAATAGCGGGACCTAGATGCCCATATTGGTTCCTACATATTCCATGAAGATCTTTATCGGTCGAACCTCTATTTCAAGGATTCAGTTAATCCCGTATGATGTTCCCTTTGTTCTTCAGTATGTCACTTGCCCGACATTTGATCATCGGTATCCCCATAACTAGTTCAATCTCGTTACCGACAAGTCTCTTTACTCGTTCCGGAATACAAGATCCCATGAATAACACTTTTTCACATTGCTTTCAAGGCTTATTGTGATGTTGTATTACCGAGTGGGCCCTGAGATACCTCTCCGTCACACGAAGTAACAAATCCCAGTCTTGATCCATGCCAACCCAATAGACACCCTCAGAGATACCTGTAGAGCACCTTTATAGTCACCTAGTTACGTTGCGACGTTTGATACACACAAGATACTCCTTCGGCGTCGGTGAGTTGCATGATCTCATGGTCATAGGAACTTATACTTGACATGCAAAAAATAGTAGCAACAAACTGACACGATCATATGCTACGTTTGTAGTTTGGGTCTTGTCCATCACATCATTCTCCTAATGATGTGATCCCGTTACCAAATGACATCTCATGTCCATGACTAGGAAACCATAGCCATCTTTGATCAACGAGCTAGTCTATTAGAGGCATACTAGGGACATGGTGTTATCTATGTATCCACACGTGTATCTGAGGTTTCCGATCAACACAATTATAGCATGGATAATAAACGATTATCATGAACAAGGAAATATGATAATAACCAATTTATTATTGCCTCTACGGCATATTTCCAATAGTCTCCCACTTGCCCTAGAGTCAATAATCTAGTTCACATCACTATGTGATTTGCATTGTTATGAATCTAACACCCAATGTGTTCTGGGGCTCGATCATGCTTTGCATGTGAGAGAGGTCTTATAGTCAATGGGTCTATGACATTCAGATCCATGTGTACTTTGCAAATCTCTATATCAAACTTTAAACACTGCTACCACACTCCACTTGGAGCTATTCCAGATGGCTGCTCTACTATACGTATCCGGATTGCTACTAAGAGTCATCCGGATTGGTGTCAAAGCTTGCATCGACGTAACTCTTTACGACAAACTCTTTCTTACCTCCATAATCGAGAAACATTTCCTTAGTCTTTTAGTTACTAAGGACAATCTTGACCGCTGTCCGGTGATCCACTCCTGGATCACTCTTGTACCCCTTGATGGACTCATGGCAAGGCACACATAGGTGCGATACATAGCATGGCATACTATACAAAGCCTATGGCTAAGGCATAGGGGACGACATTCGTCCTTTCTCTTTCTTCTACCGTTGTCGAGCTTTGAGTATCACTCAACTTCACACCTTACAAATCAGGCGAGAACTCTTTCTCTGATTGATCCATTTTGAACTCTATCAAAATCTTGTCAAGGTATGTACTCATTGAAAGTCTCATCAAGCATCTTGATCTATCTCTATAGATCTTGATTCTCAACAATTAGGTAGCTTTATCCAGGTCTTCCTTTGAAAAACTCTTTTCAAACAACCGTTTATTGTTTCTAGAAATTCTACATCATTTCCGATCAACAATATGTCAACCACATATGCTTACTAGAAACTCTATAGTGCTCCCACTCACTTTATTGTAAATACAAGTTTCTCATAAACTTTGTATAGACTCAAAAACTTTGATCGTCTCATCAAAGTGTATATTCCAACTCCAAGATGCTTGCTTCAGTTCATAGAAGGATCACTGAAGCTTGCACGCCTTTTAGCATCCTTAGGACTGACAAAACCTTCTGGTTGTATCTCATACAACCTTTCCTTAAGGAAGGAAACAATGTTTTGACATCCATTTGCCAGATTACATAATTGAAAAATGCAGCAATTGCTAACATAATTCCAACAGACTTTAGCATCGCTACGAGTGAGAAAGTCTCATCACTGTCAACTCCTTGAACTTGTTGGAAATTTCTATGCAACAAGTCGAGCTCTATAAATGGTGACATTTACCATTAGCATCTGTCTTCATCTCAAAGGTCCATTTGTACTCGATGACCTGCCGTCCAACGAGCAAGTCTACCAAAGTCTATACTTGGTTTTCATACATGGATCCTTTCTCGGATTTCATGGCCTCTAACCATTTGTTGGAATCCGGTCCCATCATCACTTCTCCATAGCTCGTAGGTTCATCGTTGTCCAACAACATGACCTCCAAGACAGGGTTGTCGTACCACTTAGGAGCAGTACGCATCCTTGTCGACCTATGAGGTTCGATTGTAACTTGATCTGAAGCTTCATGATCATCATCATTTACTTCCTCTTCAACTGACATAGGTTCCACAGAAACATCTTTCTGCACTGTGCTACTCTCTGGTTGAAACAAAGGTTCAACAACCTCATCAAGTTCTATCTTCCTCCCACTCAATTCATTCGAGAGAAACTTTTTCTCGAGAAAGGACCTGTTTTAGCAACAAACACTTTGCACTCGGATCTGAGATAGAGTGTATACCCAACTGTTCTTAGGGTATTCCATGAAGATGCATTTGTCCGCTTTGGGTTCGAGCTCATTAGGTGAAAACCTTTTTCACATAAGCGCCGCGGCCCCAAACATTAAGAAATGACAACTTAGGTTTCTATCAAACCATAGTTCATATGGTGTCATCTCAACGGATTTAGATGGTGCCCAATTTAAAGTGAATGTAGTTATCTCTAATGCATAACCCCAAAACTATAGTAGCGAAACGATAAGAGACATCACAACATGCACCATATCCAATAAAGCATGACTATGACGTTCGGACACACCATCACACTATGGTGTTCTAGGTGGCATGAGTTGTGAACCAACTTTCACATTGTCTAAAGTTGTATGCCAAACTCATAACTCAGATATTCACCTCCATGATCATATCACAGATATTTTTATCTTCTTGTCACGATGATCTTAAACTTCACTCTAAATTTGCTTGAAATTTTCAAAAAATTCAGACTTGTGTTTCATTAAGTAAATATACACCATATCTACTCAAATTATCAGTGAAGGTAAGAAAATAACGATATCCACCGCACACTACAAGACTCATTGGATTGAATACATCAACATGTATCATTTCCAATAAATCATTTGCCCGCTCCATCAAACCGAAAATGGGGTCCTTAGTCATCTTGCCCAAGAGGCATGGTTCGCATGTCTCAACCGATTCGAAATTGAATGAGTCCAAAGATCCATCAACATGGAGTTTCTCCATGCGATTTATACCAATATGACATTTAGCGGCGGTGCCACGAGTATCACTGGAGCAGCAACTGACTTGCCATCCATGAAGTTTCCCTCCTTACCCTTCTCGAAACTAGTGGTTTCACTAACCATCAACACTTGATGCTCCTTCTTGATTTCTACCTTCGTGGTGTCAAACATCGCGAACAGCTCAAGGATCATCATTTCCATCCCTGGCATTTTATAGTTCATCATGAAGCTCTAGTAGCTTAGTGACAATGACTTGGAAAACTATATCAATCACTTTCTTATCTGGAAGATCAACTCCCACTCGATTCAAGCGATTGTAGCACCCAGACAATCTGAGTGCATACTCAACGATTGAGCTATTCTCCTTTATCTTGCAGGCAAAAAATCTTGTTAGAGATCTCATATCTCGCAACACGGCACGAGCCTGAGATCCCAATTTCACCTCTTAGAACATCTCATATGTTCCGTGATGTTCAAAACGTTTTGGAGCCTCAATTCTAAGCCGTAATGCATGATGCATAGAATTATCAAGTAGTTATTGGAACGTGCCTGTCAGATGTTCACAACATCTACAGACGATGCTAGAGGGGGTGGTGCACCGAGCGGTGCATTAAGGACATAAGCCTTCTGTGCAGCAACAAGGACAATCTTCAGATCATGGACCCAGTCCGCAATATTGCTACCATCATATTTCAACTCTATTTCTCTAGTAACATATAAAATATAAGAGAGCTACAATGTGAGCTAGTAATCTACAACATAATTTGCAAAGACACGACTAACTATGTTCATGATAATGAGTTCAATTAATCATATTACTTAAGAACTCCCACTCAAATTGACATCCCTCCGGTCATTCGAGTGACACATGATCCAAATTCACCAACTCAAGTCCGATCATCACGTGAGTTGAGGTGGTTTCAATGGTGAACATCATCATGTTGATCATATCTACTATATGACTCATGTTTGACCTTTCGGTCTCTTGTGTTCTGAGGCCATGTCTGTACATGCTAGGCTCGTCAAGTTTAACCCGAGTGTTCTACATGTGCAACACTGGCTTGCACCCATTGTATGTGAACGTAGAGTCTATCACACTCGATCATCACATGGTGTCTCGACACGACGAACTTTCACAACGATGCACACTCGGGGAGAACACAATTTATCTTGAAATTAAGTGAGGGATCACCTTATAATGCTATCGCCGTCCTAAGCAAAACAAGGTGCATAAAAGGATTAACATCACATGCAAATCATAAGTGACATGATATGGCCATGAACTTGTGATTTTGATCTCCATCTTGAAAGCACCAGCATGATCTCCATCATCACCGGCATGACACCATGATCTCCATCAACGTGTCGTCATCGGGGTTGTCGCGCCCACCATGTTTCTACTACAATTGCTACCGTTTAGCAAGAAAGTAAAGCATTACATAACGCTTAATGATTGACACATAGGTCATACAATAATTAAAGACAACCCTATGGCTCCTGCCGGTTGTCGTACTCATCGACATGCAAGTCGTGATATTCTATACAATACATGATCATCTCATACATCACATATATCTCATCATGTAACTGGCCATATCACATCACAACGTACCCTGCAAAAACAAGTTAGACGTCCTCTAATTGTTGTTGCATGTTTTACGTGGATGCTATGGGTATCTAGCAAGAACAATTCTCACCTACGCGAAACCACAACAGTGATACATAAATTGCTTTTCAACCTTCTCAAGGACTTGTCGAATCTGGTCCAACTAAAGTAGGAGAAACAGACACCCGCCAGCCATCTTTGTGCAACGAAGTTACACATAATTCGATGGAACCGGTCTCTCGTAAGCGTACGAGTAAGGTTGGTCCGGGCCGCTTCATCCCACAATACCGCTAAACCAAAACACGACCAAGGGAGGAAGCAATCTAAGCATCAACACCCACAAACTCTTTGTGTTCTACTCGAGATCTCATCTACACATAGACCAAGCTCATGATGCTACCGTTGGGGAATGTTGCATGGGAAACAAAAATTTTCCTATGCACACGCAAGATCTATCCATGGTGATGAGCATCTACGAGAGGGAGAGTGGATCTACATACCCTTGTAGATCGCTAAGCGGGAAGTGTTAACAAACGCGGTTAGTGTCGTCGAACGTCTTTGCGATCCAAATCGCCGAGCGTTCCACGATCTCATAATGATCCGTCCCATGATCCAATCACGATCCGTCCCATGAACTCATCACGATCCGTCCCGCGATCTCATCACGATCCGTCTCGCGATCTTGATCACGGTCCTTCCGATCTAGCGCCGAACGGATGGCATCTCTGCGTTTAGCACACGTACGGCTCGATGATGATCTCCGCCTTCTTGATCCAGCAACAAAGAGCGGAGAGGTAGACGAGTTCTCCAGCAGCACGATGGCGTTGTAGCGATGGTGGTGGAGGAATTCCAGCAGGGCTTCGCCTAAGCACCGCTGAAAACCGATCTAGAGGAGAAAACGATCTAGAGGAAGAAGAGAGCGGCATGTGGAAATTAGGGTTAGATCTTCCCTTTAAATCCTCTAGTATATATAGGAGGGAGGGAGGGGAGGAGGCAGCCTCAAACCTGGCCGAAATTGGAGGAGGAGGAGTCCTACTCCAATCCTATTAGGAGTAGGATTCCTCCTTTCCACTTGGAAACTCTTTCCACCTCTCCACCTTTGGATTTTTTCTTCTCAAACCACTCCAGCCACATGGGTGCTTAGAGGAGGCTTGGGACAGCCCACCAGGGGCTGGTTTACCTCCTCCCACAGCCCATGTAGCCTCTTGGGTCGAGACACCCCTCCCGATGGTCCCCCGGTACCCTCCCGCCACTCCCGATACACTACCGATGAGCCCGAAACTTTTTCGGCGACCAAAACAGGACTTACTATATATCAATCTTTACCTCCAGACCATTTCGGAGCTCCTCGTGACACCAGGGATCTCATCCGGGACTCCGAACAACCTTCGGTTACCACCATACATAACTCTATACTACCGAAACTACAACGAACCTTAAGTGTGTAGGCCCTGCGGGTTCAAGAACTATGTAGACATGACTGAGACACCTCTACGGTCAATAACCAATAGCAAGACCTGGATGCCCATATTGGTTCCTACATATTCTATGAAGATCTTTATCGGTCGAACCTCTATGTCAAGGATTCAGTTAATCCCGTATGATGTTCCATTTGTTCTTCGGTATGTTACTTGCCCAAGATTCGATCGTCGGTACTCCATACCTAGTTCAATCTCGTTACCGGAAAGTCTCTTTACTCGTTCCGTAATACAAGATCCCATGACTAACA
This sequence comes from Hordeum marinum, assembly GCA_022496015.1. Lineage (NCBI taxonomy): Eukaryota > Viridiplantae > Streptophyta > Magnoliopsida > Poales > Poaceae > Hordeum > Hordeum marinum. The sequence continues at coordinate 379,813,239 of CM039675.1, forward strand.
CTTAGTCACATTGCTTGCAAGGCTTATTGTGATGTTGTATTACCGAGTGGGCCCTGAGATACCTCTCCGTCACATGTAGTAACAAATCCCAGTCTTGATCCATGCCAACCCAACAGACACCCTCGAAGATACCTGTAGAGCACCTTTATAGTCACTCAGTTATGTTGCGACTTTGATACACACAAGGTACTCCTCTGGCGTCAGTGAGTTGCATGATCTCATGGTCATAGGAACATATACTTGACATGCAGAAAACAGTAGCAATAAACTGACACGATCATATGCTACGTTTGTAGTTTGGGTCTTGTCCATCACATTATTCTCCTAATGATGTGATCCTGTTACCAAATGAAATCTCATGTCCATGACTAGGAAACCATAGCCATCTTTGATCAACGAGTTAGTCTATTAGAGGCATACTAGGGGCATGTTGTTGTCTATGTATCCACACATGTATCTGAGTTTCCGATCAACACAATTATAGCATGGATAATAAATGATTATCATGAACAAGGAAATATGATAATAACCAATTTATTATTGCCTCTAGGGCATATTTCCAACACGTAGTAGTGCTACAGCAGCAATGAAGGGCACCGTGGAGGCCTTGGTCAAGAAGTTCACCCCCATCACCGTTCCTCCGCCTCCTGAAGCTGCAGGGGTTAGTGCTGAGGAAGTCGATGCTGGCGATGTCGACGACGAGTTCCCTGCAGACGGGACGAGTGGTGGCAATGGCTCCTCCTGATTCCTCTTCCTTGTTCCTTTCCTGCAACGTTCAATGTGCCTCGTGGAGGCGTTAAACTTGTTTGTATTCGCAAAAAACTTTCAATGTAATAACTGTTGAACTGCGTGATTGCCCTCTTTGCCTTGTTTCCTTCTTGCTTGCTATGATGCTCTGCATCAGCAGAGCCCGGCCCCGCACATACCTCAGCCGCCATTGGGCCATCCAGATCACCAAGGATGGTTCCAAGGGGTGAGGTGCTATGTGGCCAGTGAGGCTCCTGAGTTGCGATGCTCGGGATTCCCCCTTGACGTACAAGCAACCCTCATGAAGGGAACATGGTGAAGATAGGTTTAACTTGGAAATTTCAAACACCTTGCGCTCTATGTCGGCAGGGCCTGGCCCCGCGCATACCCCAGCCGCCATTGGGGCCATCCGGATCACCACGATGGTCCCAAGGGGTGAGGGGCTACATGGCCAGTGAGGCTCCTGAGTGGCGATGATCAGGAGTCCACCTTGACGTACGAGCTCCAACGTCCTCCTATCTTTGAAAATTTGCACACCTTGCGCTCTACGTCGGCAGGGCTTGGCCCCTCCCATACCTCAGTCGCTGTTGGGGCCATCCAGATCCCCAAGGACTGTTGCAAGGGGTGAGGGTCTATGTGACTAGTGAGGCTCCTGAGTTGTGATGCTCAGGAGTCCCCCTTGACGTACGAGCTCCAGCATCCTCAAGGGTTTTGAGCGCATTGAGCTTTGTGTTGGTAGGGCCCGGCCCCATGCATACCTCAGCCACTGTTGAGCCATCCGGATCACCAAGGATAGTTCCAAGGGGCGAGGGGATACGTGGAGAGTGAGGCTCCTGAGCCGCGATGCTCACGAGCCCCCCTTAATGTACGAGCGGCTCCCATACCTTTCCTCGCTGGCTTTTCTTGAGAGGGGCACATGAAGACTGGGTTTGGTAGACCTGGGAAGGTGGCGTGTACTAGGCCCGGCCCGGTAGTAGCCCCCATGCAGCCCCCTCACGCGAACATCCCAGGGAATGCAGCGAAACGGGGCCGCAAGGAGCTTTACTGAGGTTGGATGCGGCCGCTGGGGCGCCCTTAGTTGTTTATCCCCAGCATAGGGCATCGGGCTTCCACATTGCGTGGGCATAGTCATTGGTGGACCGTGTTGATCGCCAACACGGAGCTGTGGCTTCCACATTGTGTGGGCATAGTCATTGGTGGACCGTGTTGACCACCAACATAGAGATGTGGCTTCCACATTGCGTGCGAAGGAACCCCTCTACATCCTTGGGGGGCTTGCATTTACAGCCCATTGAGTTCATACGCATGGCTGGCACGGTAGAATTGGAGGTGTATCTGGGAGCTCACGAGGGCGCTTTGGCCTCGGGAGGTCCCTACCTCAAAGGCGGTTTGCGCCTGGGTCTTATTGTAGGAACCCCTCCGCGTCCTTGGGGGCTCCGTCCGAGGTCCTGCAAATGTCATAGCAGCCTGTGCCGAATGTCCCCCCTAGGGCCTTTGAGAGGGCCACGCATCAATGACCCCAGGAGATGACATAAACGGGGCTGGACCGCCAGACAGAGCTCAGCCACTGGATTTATCAACGATATAGAGACGAACCAGAGCACAGACGCCGTGCCCAGTCCTCTCACGAGGTTGCCAAAGGTTGGACCGCTCGGGAGTGATGACATTCGCGTTGGCAAAGAGCCGTGTAGGCAAGGGGAAACGTTAGGAAACATATTACATTCATGAAAAAATGCTGAAATATGGGTAAATATGGCGGTTGCAGGGGTACACCCTGATCGCCTGAGGATAATGCGGCCCGGCAGGCGCCCTTAAACGGAGCAAGCCAAAAAGTTACCTGGCATAGACCAACAAAATGTCACCAGGCGGCCATGCCGCTGAAGGGTTGAAGCTGTCATTCTAGCCCGATCTTGTATTTCCACGAGCGCGGCCCTCATGGGCCCGTCGTCTCCCAGGGCTCGGGACCCATTCTCGGTCTGGGCACCTCCTCCAACCCCTCGTCGCGTCTCGCCAGGCAAGGTGCGAGCATGGCCCCGGGCGAGGCGCTGTAACGTGACGTCGGCATTTGCCAGGCCAAAGGGCAGGTAGACATAGTTGTGCGGGTAGACCCACATGTGGTCGGCACGTGTCCGCCAAACGAGGCCCTGGGACGAGGCCCTATTGATTGCGAGCGTGTTGACGCAGACGCGCGGCTGGTCGACCAGGACGACGATGACGACTGCGATTGGTGGTGCTGGGCAGTCCCTTCCCCGCTCGGCCCGTGCCTCCCGAAGCTCCTCGATCGCTTTGATGACAGACTCTTGCGAGCTCAGCACCTCGCGTTGAGCCCTTGGCCCTGGTAGTCACGCGTCGGGATGTGCCTTGAGGTCATGCCCGAACGCCTTCCCTGTCTCACCGGCCAAGCCAGGGGCCTCCTGGGTGGAATCCCCTGAGCCCGACCCAAGGGGGGTGTCGAGTGCGCTTTCTTATGCGATGGAAGGTGTGGCCCCATCCCCGGATGTTGAGCGCGAGGATCTGCCCTTGGAGGTTCCAGCCCCCTAGCGCCACGCGGGGGTGAGCTACTTATTCTTCTTGCTTGCATCCTCACGAGGATGGGCATCCTCCTCGTTATCCTCGCGCTCGGTCACAGCAGTGCGGTAAGCACGCTCGAGGGAGCAGATGACATCCTTCTCATCGCAGGTGACAGTGATGATGCCGCCACTTCGTGGCATCTTGAGGACATTGTAGCCATGAGGAGTCATCACGATAAACTTAGCGAGGGACGGGTACCCAAGAATCGCATTTTACGGGAGGTGGATGTGGGCAACGTTGAAGACGATGATCTCGGTGTGGTAGTTCTTGCGTCCACCAAAGGTGACGGGCAGGCGTACTTGCCCAATGGGAACTGTGGAGACTCCCGAGAAGGGCTTCGTCAGCATGAGCTGGTCGTACAGTACTTGGAGCGTCTCGAAGGTCTCGATGGAGAGGACATTGATCCCCGCTCCATTGTCGATGAGGGTCTTGGTGACGAGGATGTTGCTGATGGTCGGAATGCACAGCATGGGGAGCCTGCCAGCCATGGCCGAGCACCTGAGCTGATCCCTTGAGCCAAAGGTGATGGCAGTCTGGGACCACTTGAGGGGATGCATGGCCTCGGGCTTTCGGAAGGCTGCGATCACCTCCCGCGCGAAGTGCTTGATGACGCGGTTCGATAATGGGGCATGGGTGCCACCTAGGATACAGGCTACCGCCCTTACCTCCTAGAAGCCCCCAGCCCCATCGTCGTGCCTGTACTCTTCCTTCCTTTTGGGTGGAGGTGGTAGTGGTGGTAGACTGGCCTCGCAAGGGAGAACCTCACGAGGCTGGCCACATCGTGACCCTTCCGGAGGGTCATCGCGCCAGCGGTCCTCCTGAGCCTGATCGCACCAGCGGTCCTCCCGAGCCTAATCGCGTTAGCGGTCCTCTTGAGGCTGGTCTCGCCACCCCTGTCGCAGTTCTCGATTGTCCCAACGACCTCCACCGCGACCTCCGCCGCGTCCGAAGCCACGGTCAGTGCGTCCGGGGCGCTGGCCGAAGTGTTCAGCGCGAACCAGCCTGAGCTCCTAGCAGTTGGTGGTGTCGTGGTTGTTGGTGCCATGGAAGATGCAGGCCGGTCTCCCCCTGCGGGATGCTCCTCGCCTCGGCTGCTCTTCGCCTCAGGATCGGCCACAATTACCATTGGGGACTTGCACTTCACCTCCTTGGCTTTGGTCTTCTTTTCCTCTGGCTCTGCCACCAAAGTCTCACGGAGTGACAGGCGGCCCTCTTTGGCCTTGGCGCACCAGTTCGCCAGGTTGAACATCTCTAGGGCAGAGCACAATTCTTCGTTCATGGCGAGCTCTTCCTTCATCTTGAGATCCGTGACATTGTCGGTGAAAGCAGAGATGATAGCCTCATCCGACGCCTTCGGGACCTTGAGGCGCGTAGTCGTGAAGCATTGTATGAACTTGTGCAGGGTCTCTCCATCCTGTTGCTTCACATGTTGCAAGTCGTTCATGGTGAGTGCGCGGTCGCGGGTACCTTGGAAGTTGGCGACCAAGCGCTTGCTCAGGTCATCCCAGGAGGTGATGGACCCCTCCGGGAGTTTAAGGATACAGGAGAGCGCGCCACCCTTGAGCGCCATGGGGAACCATCATTTTATGACCTTGTCATGTCCACCAGTCGCCCGGATGCTCAACGAGTAGAGCTATAGGAACTCGGTGGGATCCGGCATGCCATCATTGCGAGGGGGTAGATTGGGTTTGAACTTCCTGGGCCACGTAATCGGATGGAGCTCCGGCACGATGGCGAGGCAGCCCACTAGCTCGACGGCTGATGTTGCACATGTGGGTGGGGCCCAGTCTTGACACTCCTGAGAGGCCGCCCCGGGTGGTACCCGGTCGCGATGCCGGTCCGACAAAGCGGGGAGGGAAAGCGCGTTGACACGCGGCCGGGGCACCACCTGGAAGCTTACTTCATCTCTTGCCCTTGCCTGTGTCTCGCGGGGCTAGTCACGCGGACACGCTTCACACCTGGGCTCGGGGTCGACGTCGCGGTGTGGAGGAGGTGGTGGCACATCAGGGGCCACGTTGTCTGCCAGGGAAGGTCGGAGTCGAAATGAGGAGGAGAGCGCTGAAGCATCACCAGCAGCACTGACGAGCTCCGCGATGCGTCGAAGCCAGCCGTCGTAGCGGTCGGGGCCGGAGCGGTAGCGGAGAAGCTCGTTCACCATGGCAAGTGTGCACGAACCGTGTGCCGGCCCGGGCCAGATCTGGGAGGAGAACTCGGTAGCTAGAACGATTGATAGAGTGACGGTGTGGCCATCACGCCACGTAGTGACCGGATGGGAGGAGTCTTGTTGTTCGTGGGCATCCAGGCCGTGAGGCATTGGTCGCAGGCGAGGGGGACCGGTGCGCACCGGTGCGGCCATGGGTTCCGTCTGGGCAACACGGGCAGCTCGGTGCTTAGCACGGACTTGGCGCGCGTCAACCATCGGAGCGGCGAGGTGGCGGAAGAGCTTGGCTCAAGGGAGGCTTCGACACGCCCCCTACCTGGCACACCAAATGTGGGATTTCGATCTCCCCAAAACCCTCAAGGTTCGAACATAGGGGCGTGTGCAAAGATCCCCTATAGCCTCGCCCTACTTAGCTCGCTACTCGATGGTTACTATAGAGAACTCGCTCGATGGTGAGGAAGAAGATGAACACGGTGGTTTAGCCAGGTTCGGGCTGCTGGGAAGCGTAATACCCTACTCCTGCTTTGGTGGATTGCCTTTCAGGGAGGTGTGGTGGATGAACTAGTACATCGGTTTCGAGCCTCACGAGGGAGCTCTAGTGGTGTTCTTGGCTCTTTCCCATGTCTTTTAGTTTGTCAAGTGGTTCTGTTGGATGGTGTCCTCCCCCCTCTACGGTGTGGCCTAGCCTCTATATATAGCTATGGCCCGGGTCCTCTTCCCACAACGGCCAAATTTGAAGGGGGACAGGATTACATCTGCGCCCTGTCCAAAGGTGGTCCACCTGTATAGTAGCTATTAATGGTGGAGAGGTGGGCTCAGCGATGACATTCACCATGCGGGGCTCATGTCGTGGTCTTGTTGCATTGGAATGGAAACCTTAGGGAGGCCCTTTGGTAACTCACGTACGTCCTTGCTCCCTTTGCAACAAAGGGGGAACTGCACCGCTTGGCGCGCTGGTGCCTGCCTGTCCTTCCCTGCATCATCTTTGACTCCAGAGGCCGGGTTGTGCATAGAGATCTCTGCTCCTCCCAAGGGGGCCTGAGGAGGCCCATCCTTGCTGGTCTTCATGTCGTTCTTCCTCGCGAGCCTGTGGTCCTCGTGAGGGCCTTTTCTTGAGTGGTGCCACGCCGGGCCGTCTCTGGCTAACGAGGTGGGCTATGTCCTGGGCCGCAGGCAGGCAGGTCTAGGTACCCCTGTTCCCAGAACGCCAACATGCAATGATTTCCTTGGGGGCTCAGCTGACAAAGATGTGTTTACTCTAGCACTCTCAGGTGCTCTCATAGACTCAGAGGTGGCATACTCCTTTCTGATAGTCCTCTTTGTTGATGTAGCATCAGAAGCATCCTTTTGTAGCTTTGTCCTTCTTTTCTTGCAACTTCTTTACAAGATCTTATTCTGGCACAAAATCAGAATCTTCCTCATCTGAGTTTAGCTTCTTCCTTGCCCTGTTGGCAGCCTTGGGCAGCCCATGTGAACTTGGGGTGACTAGGTCCTCTAAAGAAGATGAAATAGCATCTAGGCTAGTGCCTAATATGTCTCCAATGTATCTATAATTTTTGATTGTTCCATTCTATTATATTATTTGTTTTGGATGTTTTATATGCATTAATATGCTATATTATATTATTTTTGAGACTAACCTATTAACCTAGAGCCTAGTGCCAGTTTCTGTTTTCCCCTTGTTTTAGAGTATTGTAGATAAGGAATATTAAATGGAGTCCAAACGGAATAAAATCTCCGCGATGATTTTGCTTGGACCAGAAGACATCTACCATACTTGGAGAGGAAGGCAGGAGACCTGCCAGGAGGTAACAAGCCACCCTAGCGTTGCTAGGGGGCGCACCCCCTGGCTTGTGGCCCCCTAGCAGGTCCTCCAACCCTAATCTTCGACCTATAAATTCCTAAATATTCTCCCAATCTTGGAGCCTTTTCCTGTAATCTGCCGGAGGGGGATTCGATCATGGAGGGCATCTACATCAACTCCATTGCCCCTCCGATGATGCGTGAGTAGTCCACCATAGACCTACGGGCCCATAGCTAGTAGCTAGATGGCTTCTTCTCTCTCTTTGTGCTTCAATACCATGTTCTCCATGATCTTCATGGGGATCTATCCGATGTAATACTCTTTTTTGGTGTGTTTGTCGAGATCCAATGAATTGTGGGTTTATGATCAGCTTATCTATGAATATCATTTGGTTCTTCTCTGAATTCTTATATGCTTGATTTCATATCTTTGCAAGTCTCTTCGAGTTATTGGTTTGATTTGGAAAACTAGATGGGTAATTCTTGCAATGGGGGACGTACTTAGTTTTGTGTTCAATCTTGCGGTGTCCTCACCCAGTGACAAAGTAGGGTAGCGACACACATATTGTATTGTTGCCATCAAGGGTAAAAAGATAGGGTTTTCATCATATTGCTTGAGTTTATCCCTCTACATTATGTTAGCTTACTTAATGCGTTACTCTGTTCTTCATGAACTTACTACTCTAGATGCAGGCAAGAGTTGGTCGATGTTTGGAGTAATAGTAGTAGATGTTGAACCATTTCGGTCTACTTGACATGGACGTGATGCCTATATGCATAATCATTGCCTTGGATATCATCATAACTATACACTTTTCTATCAGTTGCTTGACAGTAATTTGTTCACCCACCGTGTTATTTTCCTTCAAGAGAGAAGCCTCTAGTGAAACCTATGGCCCCGGGGTCTATTTTCTATATTATATTTTCAGATCTATATACCAAAAATACCTTGCTGCAATTTATTTACCTTTTTACTTCTCGCAATCTTTCCCGTCTGTCTCTATCAGATATAATCATTGCAAGTAATCGTGAAGGGATTGACAACCCCTTTATAGCGTTGGGTGCAAGTGTTTGATTGTTTGTGTAGGTGCATCTATTGGTGACTTGCTTGTTCCTCCTATGGATTGATATCTTGGTTCTCAACAACTGAGGGAAATACGTATCTACTTTGCTACATCACCCTTTCCTCTTCAAGGGAAAACCAAAGCAAGCTCAAGAAGTAGCAAGAAGGATTTTTGGCACCGTTGCCGGGCAGGATACACATCAAGCCTACCAAGTACCCATCACAAACTCATCACTTGCATTTACATTATTTGCCATTTGCCTCTCATTTTCCTCTCCCCCACTTCCAGAACAATTTTCAGAAAAAAACAAAAATCTTTTCCTTTTTATTTGCCCCTCTTCCGTTCAACTTTTCGTTTTCCTTTTTCTTGTCAAATCTCTTGTTTGCTATCGTTTACCTTCTATTTGCCTATATCTTCGCTTGCTAAAAATCTATTGATATGTACCCTCATCCACTTGCTAATATTTTCAAAAATCCAAACTATGATGAACGAATTGCTAGTGAGTTGAGTGCACTTGATTATCTCTATGAAGTTTTGTTTGAAAATCATGAATCTGGATTTTTTTTATGAAGTGTTGGAAGAAGAAATTTATAAGTTGGTTCATGATAGCTTCTTGACTGATAAGCATGATCGCAATGATGTTGCTATAAACTCTATTAATGTCAATTATATTAATGACATGTGAAACTACAAGCTTGGGGATGATAATTTTGTCATGTCCACTTCTGTATTGCAATGGTCATGATTGGGGAGATAATGCTTCTTATGATCTTGAAAACTTATTTATGTCTCATGTTGAATATGTTACTGATAATTATGTTTGCAATAGTATTGAAAGTAGGTTTGGGAGAGTGTTAACTTTAGGTAAAACTAATCCCACATATTTGGAGACTGTTTAATCTTATGAATTTTATGATAAAAGCGGGTTTGGAGAGGTCATGACTTTAGTTAATGTTAATCCCACTACGTTGGAAGATTGTAAGACTTCTATGCTTGTTCATCATGAAAAGAATGATTTATGTGATGGTTATGTTGTTGAATTCCTTCATGATGCTACTGAAATTTATTATGAGGGAGGAACATATGCTTGTAGGAATTGCAATAATATCAAGTTTCCTCTCTATGTGTTCAAAGTTTTGAAGTTATGCTTGTTTTGTCTTCCTATGCTAGTTGATTATGGTTCTCATAATTTTTTTACTCCCCAAATCCCTATGCATAGGAAGTGGGTTAGACTTAAATGTGATTTTCATGAGATTCATGATGCTCTCTTGCATATTTAAGTTACTAATTTTAATTTGAGCATCATTGAAATCGTTATGCCTAGCTAGGGGCGTTAAACAATAGCGCTTGTTGGGAGGCAACCCAATTTTATTTTTATGTCCTGTTTTTTGCTTCTGTTTTTGAGTGTTTCACACATTATTACCTCTGTAGTAATTGTGTTTTGGTGTATTAATTAGTGTCTGAGCCAAGTAAGACTCTTGGGATGGTCTATGGTGATTGTTGATTTGATTTTGTTGAAAAACAGAAACTTTTGCGCCCAGTCCAGGAATTTTGTAACTTTATCAGAAATACTAATGAGTCTGATATTTCTAAACAAGATTTATATACAAATTTTACAGATTTTACTAATTTTTCCGAATTTTTGGAGTTACATAAGTATACGAAGTTTCCAAATTTCTATAGACTGTTCTGTTTTTGATAGATTCTGTTTTCTTTGTGTTGTTTACCCATTTTGATGTATGTATGGGTTGTATCGGTGGGTATGAACCATGGAGAAGTTGGACTACAGTATATATTACACCAATATAAATATAGAATTAGTTCACAACAGTACCTAAGGTGGTGATTTGTTTTCTTATACTAACGGATCTCACGAGTTTTCTGTTAAGTTTTGTGTTGTGAAGTTTTCAAGTTTTGGATAAAGATTTGATGGACTATGGAATAAGGAGTGGAATCAGCCTAAGCATGGATATTCCCAAGGCACCCCAAGGAATCAAGGATGCCAATAATGCTAAGATTGGGGATGCCCCAAAAGGCATCCCGTCTTTCGTCGTCAATCCATTGGTAAATTTACTTTAGGCTATATTTTTATTCACCACATGATATGTGTTTTGCTTGGAGCAACTTGTGTGATATGACTCTTTGGTTTTTAGTTTGCCACAATGATCCTTGTTTAACACATATTTTGAGAGAGACACGCATGAATCGTGAATTTTTTAGAATACTCTATGTGCTTCACTTTATCTTTTGAGCTAGGCAATTTTGCTCTAGTGCTTCACTTATATCTTTTTAGAGAACGGTGGTGTTTTGTTTAATAGAAATAATTGAACTCTCGTACCTCACTTATATTATTTTGAGAGTCTTTAAACAGCATGGTAATTGGTTTAGGTTATGAATTTAGTCCTAATATAATAGGCATCCAAGAGGGATATAATAAAAACTTTCATATAAAATGCATTGAATATTATGAGAAGTTTGATTCCTTGCATAAAGTTTTGAGATATAAAGATTGTGATATTAGAGTCATGCTAGGTAATTTTGGATTGGTAGAAATACTTGTGTAAAGGTTTGTGATTCCTGTAGCATGCACATATGGTGAACCGTTATGTAAGGAACTCGGAGCATGATTTGTTTATTGATTGTCAACCTTTGTGTGAGGGTCGGGAGGGAGCAATGGTTTACTCCTACCAACCTCTCCCCTAGGAGCATCTGTCTAATACTTTACTTCAGTGAATAATAGACTTTTGCAATAAGTGTGCGATTTCTTTATGACTAATGTGAGTCCCTGGATTATACGCACTCTCACCCTTCCACTTTTGCTAGCCTCTCTAGTACTGCGCAATTTTCGTCGGTGCATTAAACCCACCATATATCCTTCCTCAAAACAGCCACCATACCTACTTATTATGGCATTTCCATAGACATTCCAAGATATATTTCCATGCAACTTCCACCGTTCTGTTTATTATGACACGCACCATCATTTTCATATTGCTTTGAATGATCATGAGATAGCTAGCATGATGTTTACATGGCTTGTCCATTTTTGATGTCATTTGCTATGCTAGATCATTGCACATCTAGGTACACAGCCGGAGGCATTCATATAGAGTCAAATTTTGTTCTAGATATCGAGTTGTATCTCTTGAGTTTTAAGTAATAAAAGTGTGATGATCATCATTATTAGAGCATTGTCCCATGTGAGGAAAGGATGATGAAACTATGATTCCCTCACAAGTTGGGATGAGACTCGAGACTTTATGAAAAATAAAAGAGGCCAGTGAAGCCCAAATAAAAAAAGAGATGCCATTGATTCCCACCAAAAAATGAGAGAAAAGAGAGAAGGGACAATGCTACTATTTTTTCCTCACATGTGCTTCAAAGTAGCACCATGATCTTCATGATAAAGAGTCTCCTACTATGTCACTTTCATATACTAGTGGGAATTTTTCATTATATAACTGGGCTTGTATATTCCAATGATGGGCTTCCTCAAATTGCCCTAGGTCTTCATGAGAAAGCAAGTTGGATGCACACCCAATTAGTTTCTTTTGGAGCTTTCATACACTTATAGCTCTAGTGCATCTGTTGCATGGCAATCTATACTCATTCACATTGATATCTATTAATGGGCATCTCCATAGCTGTTGATACGCATAGTTGATGTGAAACTATATTCTCCTTTTTCTTCACAACCTCCACCATATTCTATTCCACCTATAGTGCTATATCCATGGCTCACGCTCATGTATTGTGTGAGAGTTGAAAAAGTTTGAGAACATAAAAGGTGTGAAACAATTGCTTGACTTGTCATCGGGGTTGTGCATGATATAAATACTTTGTTTGGGGAAGATGGAGCATAGCCAGACTATATGATTTCATAGGGATTACTTTCTTTTGCCATTATATTTTGAAGAGTCACGATTGCTTTGTTAGTATGCTTGAAATATTATTGCTTTTATGTCAACATTAAGCTTTTGTTTTGAGTCTTATGGATCTGAACATTCATGCCACAATAAAGGATATTACATGGATATATATGATAGGTAGCATTCCACATCAAAAATTCCGTTTTTATCATTTACCTACTTGAGGACGAGCATGAATTAAGCTTGGGGATGCTGGTACGTCTCCAACGTATCTATAATTTTTGATTGTTCCATGCTATTATATTATCTGTTTTGGATGTTTTATATGCATTAATACGCTACTTCATATTATTTTTGGGACTAACCTATTAACCTAGAGCCTAGTGCCAGTTTCTGTTTTTCCTTGTTTTTGAGTATTGTAGATAAGGAATATTAAACGGAGTCCAAACGGAATAAAATCTACGCGGTAATTTTTCTTGGACCAGAAGACATCTACCAGACTTGGAGAGGAAGCCACGAGACCTGCGAACAGGTCATAAGCCACCTGGCACGGCCAGGGGGTGCCCCTAGCTTGTGGCCTCCTAGCAGGTTCTCCAACACTAATATTTGGCCTATAAACTCCCAAATATTCCCCCAATACCAAAAAGAGCAATGATAATACTTTTCCGCCACCGAAAGCCTACATTCCCGATAGATCCAATCTTGGACCCTTTTTCGGTAATTTGCCGGAGGGGGATTCCATCATAGAGGGCATCTACATCAACTCATTTGCCCCTCCGATGATGTTTGAGTAGTCCACCATAGACCTACAGGTCCATAGCTAGTAGCTAGATGGATTCTTCTCTCTCTTTGTGCTTCAATACCATGTTCTCCATGATCTTCATGGGGATCTATCCGATGTAATATACTTTTGCGGTGTGTTTGTTGAGATCCGATGAATTGTGGGATCAGCTTATCTATGAATATTATTTGATTCTTGTCTGAATTCTTATATGCATGATTTCATATCTTTGCAAGTCTCTTCGAGTTATTGGTTTGGTGTGGCCAACTAGATTGGTAATTCTTGCAATGGGAGAAGTGCTTAGTTTTGGGTTCAATCTTGCGATGTCCTCACCCAGTGACAAAGTAGGGGTAGCGAGGCACATATTGTATTGTTGCCATCGAGGGTAAAAATATGGGGTTTTCATCATATTGCTTGAGTTTATCCCCCTACATCATGTCATCTTACTTAATGTGTTACTCTGTTCTTCGTGAACTTAATACTCTAGATGGAGGCAAGAGTCGGTCGATGTGTGGAGTAATAGTAGTAGATGCAGAATTGTTTCCGTCTACTTGACACGGACATGATGCCTATATGCATAATCATTGCCTTCAATATCGTCATAACTATGCACTTTTCTATCAATTGCTCGACAGTAATTTGTTCACCCACCGTGTTATTTTCCTTCAAGAGAGAAGCCTCTAGTGAAACCTATGGCCCTCGGGTCTATTTTTAGATCTATATACCAAAAATATCTTGCTGCAATTTATTTAACTTTTTTACTTCTCACAATATTTCCCATCTATCTCTATTAGATCTAATCCATGCAAGTAATCGTGAATGGATTGACAACCCCTTTATAGCATTGGGTGCAAGTGTTTGATTGTTTGTGTAGGTGCTTCTATTGGTGACTTGCTTGTTCCTCCCACTGGATTGATACCTTGGTTCTCAACAATGGAAGGAAATACTCATCTACTTTGCTGCATCACCCTTTCCTCTTCAAGGGAAAACCAACACAAGCTCAAGAAGTAGTAGTGCCTGAGCTCATGTCCACATCTATCTCCCTAAAATCATTTCGGCTATCCTCAGAAGCTGACATGCTGACCCTATGAATAGAGCATAGAAGAGCATAGAGGTTTAGCATCACAAAACACAGAAGATTTTCTCAAAGTTGAACTCAAATTCTTAGTTTTGATTTCTACTAAGTGGGATTCGATACCACTGAGTTAGTGGATTCGGAGCCACCGAGACTAACACTCTCATATTACAGAGACCTAGAAACCCTTTTCGATGAGACTGGAAAGGAAACTTGTTTTCACCGAGAGTGTTCTCGATTGCCCTAAATCAAGGATCGGTAGGACCGATATTACACACTCGGTATCACCGAGACACACTTGGCGGACATCAAACCCTAAATTTTTTTCATCTACTATTCTAATGGAGGTTTTTCACGGATAGATCAATCTCAAACATTGTCTTATAGATGGAGCAACCCTAATGTGCAACAAATTGATAAGGGAGCACAAGAGGGGATCGGAATCTCACCCTAACTTAGTGAGGTATCCGCTAATTCGATGAAAGGGGTGTAGATTCCATCGATGACGAGGATCCCAGAGGTGAGAGCGTACGTGGAGTAGAAGGTGAAGTTAGTAGATGCGAGCGACAACTAGGGTTTGTGGGTACCACAGCTTTGAAGAAGTGAATTTCAAAAAAATTGTTCCATTGAGTATAGTACCATAGCTGTCGGCGATATCGGTTCTAAAATATTGGTGGGACTGAGTCCATCTGATGTCAATTGACAGGGAAACTCGGTGAAGCCGAGATTGTGGAATAGGTGCTACCAAGATTCTAAAAATCAGATCAACCCTAGGCATCGGTGAAACCGATATTTTGGAGTTGGTTTCACCGAGATTGCACCGGGGAGGTTTTGGTAGTCAGCTCTTAATGAAACAAAACTCCGAGTGCTCCTCACACAGAGGGTTCGAGAAGTGCTAGCTCAATTTTTTTATGAAGCATGAATTGAATTTGAGACGAGAAGGCATAGATAGCTAGAGGGAGGTACTTAGCCATTCTTGTATATCCAATTGTCCAAAGAAAAATGAAAACCAAATAAAAAAATTGTATATCCTCAAATGAGAAAAGATATGCATACCAACATGTTCGCACAACAAATTGTGAAATGAAATATGGCGAACATGCAAAACCACTCTAGTATCTACCAAGCACTTTGGCGATGACGGAGTCATCTATATATGAGTATATTGACTTAGCAGCCAAGTAAGAACACTTGATCATAGGCCATACTCATCGTTTAAGCACAAGTGGGGTTACCAGTTTTTCATAAAGCATTTAATGTGTTCACATCTTTAAGAAACGCTTTAACTCAAGTCTTAGAGTAAAGCTCCCCCTTGATGTGAAATCCCCCCTAAGAGGGATAAACAAACCTTGGCTTTGTCATAGAAGACTTCATGTGGGTGAGGTAGTGGTGTATGCTCATAGTTGATGAAGATCATCTTGAGTTGGGAGAAATACTCATTGTTTCCTACTCTTCTCACCTACATGGGTTAGTCCCGCACAAGAGACAAATACAAGGATATCTATGTACATGGAGTGCAATGTATACATGATGATGTCCATGGATTGTTTCATTACCTTGTCCCCTACGTACCTTTGAGGGAATGTGTGACTCCTTGAGCTATTTCATAAGGTTGATGTTGATTGCAAAAATTTCTTGCCAATAATGAATGTGAGTGAATTTTGTTGGTGGAGTCACCCCTCTAGAACTTGTCTAGTTCTTCTTCTTGGGGTCCCACATCAAATTGATGGGAATCTTGGAGTTGAAGTAGCAATAGTTGAAGTAGAACTTTGAGTAGCCTTGGGAACCCACTTGACCAAAGCTTGGGACTCATCTTCAAATGTGTCAATATCCTCTTGAAGCTTATCATTGCCCTTGAGCTTGTGGTCTTGTGGTGGAAGGTGATCTTGAACTTTTGTTCCCTTGGGGATAGTATGCTCATAATTTTCCTTTTGAGGAACAAACTTAGGCTTGGGGTATTTACCATCTTCCCATTCAAATCCATTGGCATTGAAGTAGCCAATGCCTTGGTTCTTCCGGTATCCTCCATGCTTGCGTACAATTCCTCGAATTGCTTAAATCCGGCAAGACTTTTGTAGATGCCCTTTTCTATAATCCCTTTCAATAGATCATTTTCTTGCTCAAATGTAACTTGGCTAAGAGAATCATTAGTGGAATCAATAGAACTACTAGAAGCAATATCATAAGATTTATCATTTTATTTCTACTAGTTGAAGAACCTCTCTTGCCTTTATTACTAGATTTCTTAGTCTTAACTTGTGGAATAAATGTAGACATGAGTAGTCATTTGGCTAGATAAGAAGAAGTCTTCTTTCAGAGATCATCATTGATTGCTTTAAGAAACTCATGTTCTTGCTCCAAATTGAGCTTCTCGAAGCATAGCTTCTTATGAGTTCTTACAAGCTCTCTATGATCTTCTAGAGTAAATTCATGGGCTAACTTAAGAATGTTTAATTCTTTAGTTAGTCGCTCTATTTCCTTCTTATCATCATCACACGAGTTATGTTGAGTAGCATGATCATGATCTATCTCATTTTGACCAATATCACTAGTTTTGTCAAATAGCAAGTCATCATCTCCAAGTAAGTCATCCTCATCACTATTGATGTCAATGTATTCGGGGTGTGATACCTTGGGGCCTTTAGCCATGAAGAAAATTCCACTCCCTTTATTTGCTGAATCAAATATGTCATAGGAATTTGAGGAAACGAGTGCAAGTCGGGCAACACCTTCATATTTACTATAGTCGTGTCGGAGTGATAGCTTCTCTTGGAGTGATTATCATATTTGGAGCCAGAAACTCATTCACCATAATGAGCTTGATGTCTTATTCTTGTGTAGCTCTTGGTGTACTTGTCCTTCTTCTCCGAGTCCCTACTTCTCCATGAGGGTCTTCATTCATAACGATCATCTCTATTCCGTCTCTCTATTCGAGGTGACTCGTCTCTTGAGCTCTTTCTTATAGGTGACTCCTCTCTTCTTTTGTGTGTGTGTGGGGGGTGCACTTATTGGAGTAGTGTCCGAGCCTTCCATAATTGTAACAATTCCGGTCAATACTAGATGAACGCCTCTCTTCATATCTCGAATTGGAGCTTCTTTCTTTGCCTCTACTCTTGTATAACTTGTTGAATTTCTTAACCATGAGGCTTATATCTTCATTGGTTACAAGGTTGTCACTTCATGTAGCGGGAGTGTCACTTGTAGCTTTGTAAGCACCGCTTGACTTGGTGTGAAGTTCAGATCACCCACAAATATAGGGGATCAATTGTAGTCCTTTCAATAAGTAAGAGTGTCGAACCCAACGAGGAGCAGAAGGAAATGATAAGCGTTTTTTGATAATCCCCAAGTGCAAGGAATCATCGTAGCAATTTCCAAAGGTGGAAGTGATAAGTATGGAGTGTTGAGTCCACAAGGAGGTAAAGGTAAGATCAATATTCTCTCAACTCCTATCTGCCACTGATATGACTCTACGTACACTGAACGTTTGCTTCCATCTAGAAACGAGAAATAAAACTATGTTTTGGGTATGAAGAGGATAGCTTTTCATGATAACGGAGAACTAAAATATAAAAATAGGTGTTGTTATCATGAAATTAGAATATATTACAATATATTACAAATATCGAGTGTGGAATAATGATGGGTCGGTCTGCGAAATTTTCCTAGGCAATTGTTAACATGATCGATAATCATTATTGCAATTTATATGAAGGAGAGGCATAAGCTAACATACTTTCTCTACTTGGATCATATGCACTTATGATTGGAACTCTAGTAAGCATCCACAACTACTAAAGACCACTAAGGTAAACCCCAACCATAGCATTAAAGCATCAAGTCCCCTTTATCCCATACGCAACAACCCCCTTACTAGCGTTTAAGATTTTGTCACTCTAGCAACCCATTATAAGAGAATAATGAACGTATTGCAACACCCTACAACGGGAATCCTTCACGTGTGCACGACACGAAAGGCACCACAGGACAGAACCAAAATAAACATACAACTCATACCAATCTAGATCATCAATTAACCCATAAGACAAAGAAATCTACTCAAAACATCATAGGATGGCAACACATCACTGGATTGTAATATGTGTCATAAAGCACCATGTTCAAGTAGGGGATTACAGTGGGATGCGGGAGAGTGGAAGTTGAAAGATATGAGGACGGGGATGAACAAGGTGATGTTGATGAAGACGATCACCGTGGCGATGGTTCCCCCGATGGCACTCCGGCACCACCGAGAGAGAGAGAGGGAGAGGTTCTCCCCCATGTGCTTCCTCCTCCATGGCATCCCCCTAGATGGGGAGAGTTTCCCCCCCTGGTCCTTGGCCTCCATGGTGATGATGTCCCCTCCATGATGATGAAGATGGCCTCCGGTGATGGAGACCCCCTCTGGTAGGGTGCCAAAGAGGGCCAAGATTGGTTTTTCGTGGCTACGGAGGCTTGCGGCGGGGGAACTCCCGATCTAGATTTCTTTTCGGAGGTTTCTATGTTTATAGGAATTAATGGCGTCGGTCTCACTTCATGGGGTGATCGAGGAGTACACAAGCCATAGAGGCGCGGCCTAGGGAGGTGCCCAGAAGGCTTGTGCCCTCCTCGTCCACTTCCTGGCCCAGCTCTTATGCTTCGAGGGTCTCTCTTGGTCCATAAAAATTCACCATAAATTTTCAGCCCATTTTGAGAACTTTTATTTCTCCACAAAAAAGACACCATGGTAGTTCTGCTAAAAACAGCGTTAGACCAGGTTAGTTCTAATAAAATCATACCAAAATCATATAGAATTGTTGTAAACATGGCATGAATACTTCATAAATTATTGATAAGTTGCAGACGTATCAGTTTTCAGCAAGGTAATTTCTACAAGCACTGAAATTGCAAGTAGCAAGTACTTCGATAGCAAGGTAATTTGTAACGAGCAAGTAATGGTAACGGTAAATAAGGTGCATCAAGGTAGCCCAATCCTTTTGTGGCAAAGGACATGACAAAATGATCTCTTATAATAATTAAAGTGTTCTTGAGGGTACACGGGAATTTCATCTAGTCACTTTCATCATGTTGGTTTGATTCGTGTTCGCTACTTTGATAATTTGATATGTGGGTGGACCGTTGCTTGGGTGATATTCTTACTTGAAAAAGTTACCACTTATTATTAACCCACTCGCAAGCATCCACAACTATGACAAAAGTATTAGGATAATATCTAACCATATCATTAAACCTATGGATCCAAATCAGCCTATTACGAAGTAGCGCATAAACTAGGGTTTAAGCTTCTATCACTTTAGCAACCCATCATCTAATAACTACTCCACAATGCATTCCATTAGGCCCAAGGATGGTGAAATTTCATGTAGTCGATGTTCATATGACACCACTAAGGAAATCACAACATACATATGATAAAAATATTGAACACATATGAAATTCACATGATGACTTGCAACATGACTTCTCCCGTGACCTCAAGAACAAAGGTAACTACTCACAAATAATAGTCATGCTCAAGATCAGAGGTGTATTGAATATGATAATTGATCTGAACATATAATATTCCACCAAATAAACCATATAGCAATCAACTACACAAGGTAATCAACACTACTAGTCACCCACAGGTACCAATCTGAGGTTCCGCTACAAAGATTGAACACAAGAGATGAAGTAGGATTTGAGAGGAGATGGTGCTGTTGAAGATGTTGATGAAGAATGGCCTCCCAAAGATGAGAGGGTTGTTAGTGATGACGATGGCTTCGATTTGCCTCACCGGGAGGGAAGTTCCCCTGACAGAATCGCTCCGCCGGAGGGCAAAAGTGTTCCTTCCCAATTTCCGCCTCGAGACGGCGGTGTTCCGTCCCGGAAGTCCTCCCTTTATTTTTTCTAGGTCAAACCACAATATATACCAGAAGATGGTATCCTGAGGTGGGCGTGGATGAGCACCAACCACCAGGGCACTTGGGAGCCTGGCGCTCCCTGGTGTATCGTGCTCACCAGGTGGCTCCTCAGGTAGTTTTTTGCTCCAATAGTTTTCGTATATTTTGAAAAATTCCCCGTAAAGTTTCAGCTCAATTGGGGATATGCAGAATAGGTATCTCTGATATGCTTTTTCAGGCCCAGAATTCCAGTTGTTGGTGTTCTCCCTCTTTTTGCAAACCTTGCAAATTATGAGAGAAAAAGGCATTAGAATTACTCCCCAAAGCATTATTATGCATAAAAACATTATAAATAACAATAGGAAAACATGATGTAAAATGGACGTATCAACTCCCCCAAGCTTAGACCTCGCTTGTCCTCAAGCGAAAGCCCATATCGAAGAACATGTCCACATGGTTTTGAGAGAGAGGTGTCGATAAAAACAAAATACAAACATACTGGCATCATGCTTATTATCATATGAGCAACAAACATTAACATATAAATTTTATTTCATAACATCATATAACTTCTTATGAGCAAGTAACAATTCATCACAACGTGGAAGTATAAAGCATAAACCTTATTGGAAACCAACAAACTATGTTCTTAGTCAACTTTTCAACTACAATTCGTCATATTTCCAGGATTGGTCTCAAGTCGGAGCCTTTTGGCAAGTCCACATACTCAGTCATCATTTAGTCTTCCATGATTGCTAACACACACAACATACCCATGAGCAAAAAGTTTCAACTGGACACATAGAAAGATAGGGGCTTATAGTTTCGCCTCCCAACATATTCACCTCAAGGATGACGTCAACAATAATAATCCATGGTCAGTCATATCCAACTAGATAGATGTGCCTAGATATTTCCTCACCACATGATGCTTGCAAAAGGAGAAAAATAGAAAGGAATAGGGAAGAATACTTTGACTCTTTCATAAAAGTAAATACTTAAAGGTAAAAGATAGGGAATAGAAGTTACGTAGAGTAATGAGTTGCATCATTGACTAATGCTATGTTTGCCAATCTCCAATAAATTTTACCACTTATACTTTTCCTTATGTGATGTCATTACTCACCATAAGATTAGCATATGATCTTTTTCATTTATTTTCTTTTATTATGATTGCAACAAGAAAGTAAAGAGGAAAAAGCTCAAACTAAACTTTATAATATAACTCTCACTCAATTACATAGATAGATAGATCATGAAACTAGCACTCGAAAATAGATCATACTAAACTTTTTTCAACTAACTCACAAAAAAGCTAAGGATCGAAACAAAAAAGCAAAGGTAAAAGTGATGGTGATACGATACCAGGGCATCTCCCCCAAGGTTTGCTCAAGCCAAGGAGAGTGCACATACCTGTGTACTCAAGTCTCCTTTGGTGGTGAAGGTGATGAAGGTGGTTTTGATGTTGGATTATTATTCTTCTTCTCCAATTTACACTTGAGGATGATGTTTTCTTCCCTTAAATCGTCATTTTCTTGTTCAAGTTTCAATATCCTCTTGCATAAAGCTGCCTTGCTCTCCTGCAGAAAACGAGAAGGGAGAAAAGGAGTATTGGGTTTATTCCCATCATTAGGAAGGCTTGACTTCTTGAACTCCATGTGCATATTTCCAAGTTGAGGTAGTGGAGCTTCATCTTCATCTGAGCCAACATCCGGGCCTGTGTCTTCTATTTCCTCTAGGTCGGTGTCTTCTTCCTCCTTCGAGGACCAAAAATAGGGGTAAATTTCCCCAAAGATATTTGGATCAACAACATAATTCAATACATAGCTCTCTCTCTCCGAATCTTTAGACGGCAGATATTCAGATCTATCCGAAAAATAACACGAAACAAGATCAGAGGAAAATCTCATGATGCGGTGGTCAAAACAATCAGGGGTTGATAACCCACAAGTATAGGGGATCAATTGCAGCCTTTCTCGATAAGTAAGAGTGTCGAAGCCAACGAGGAGCTAAAGGTAGAACAAACATTACCTCAAGTTCTATCGACCACCGATACAACTCTACACACGCTTAACGTTCGCTTTACCTATAACAAGTACGAAACTAGAAGTACTTTGTAGGTGTGATAGGATAGGTTTGCAAGATAATAAAGAGCACATAAATAAAAACTAGGGGATTCTTAGATAAAGAAAAAACTAAGTTAGTCTTAGTACAGAGCTTTTTGTCACAAGAAAGTTATTTGTCCCTAGGCAATCGATAACTAGACTGGTGATCATTATTGCAATTTTATATGAGGGAGAGGCATAAGCTAACATACTTTCTCTACTTGGATCATATGCACTTATGATTGGAACTCTAGCAAGCATCCGCAACTACTAAAGATCATTAAGGTAAAACCGAACCATAGCATTATAAGGTATCAAGTCCTCTTTTTTCCCATACGCAAACAACCTACTTACTCGGGTATGTGCTTCTGTCACTCACTCCCCCACCATAAGCATATCATAAACATATTGAAAACCCTACAACGGGGATCCTCACGCTTTCCTGACACGAAGAGCACCATAGGACAACACCTATAATAAAACATGCAACTCAAACCAATCATGATCATCAATCAACCCATAGGACAAAATGGATACTCAAACATCATAGGATAGCCATACATCATTGGGAAATAATATATAGTGTTGAGAACCATGTTTAAGTAGATATTACAACGGGGAGAAGAGGTGTTGAACTGCTGCATAGAGGGGGAGAGAGTTGGTGATGACAGTGGCAAAGTTGTTGGTGTAGATCGTCATCACGATAATGGCCCCAGCGGCGTTCTGGTGCCACCCAGAGAGAGGGGGAGAGAGCCCCGCTCCTTATTATTCTTCCTTGACCTCCCACCTATATGGGAGGATGGTTTCCCCTCTGGTCCTTGGCCTCCATGTCAGCGGAGGGTGGGAGCCCCTACGAGATTGGATCTCTCTCTCTGTTTCCTTCTGTTTCTATGTTCTTAGATTCTGGCCTTTCACCGTTTCTTAAATTCCTGGAGATCCGTAACTCCGGTTGGGATAAAATTTTAACATGATTTTTATCCATATATTAGCTTTCTTGCGGCGAAAGAAGGGCAAAAACCGCCATAAGGGGTGACCACAAGCCACCCTGGCGCAGCCAGGAGGGTAGGTCGCGCCCCTGGTTTGTGGGCCCCTCGGGCATCGTCTCGCATTGATTCTTTTTCCCCAAAATAAAATATATTCCAAAAAAATCTCCTTAATTTTTTATCGTGTTTGAACTTTGTTTGATATGGATTTTTGCGCAACAAAAACATGCAACAAACAGGAACCGGCAGTGGGCACTAGATCAATATGTTAGTCCCAAAAATAGTATAAAAAGTTGCCAAAAGTATATGAAAGTTGTAGAATATTAGCATGAAATAATCAAAAAATATAGATATGACAGAGACGTATCAGCATCCCCAAGCTTAATTCCTGCTTGTCCTTGAGTAGGTAAATGATAAAAAAAATTGATGTGGAATGCTACCTAGCATAATCTTGATCATATAATCTAATCATGGCATGGATATTATGAAACGAGTGATTCAAAGCAATAGTCTATCATTTGACATTAACACAATAATACTTCAAGCATACTAATAAAGCAATCATGTCTTCTCAAAATATCATGGCTAAAAGAAAGTTATCCCTACAAAGTCATATAGTCTGGCTATGCTCCATCTTTATCACACAAAGTATTAAATCATGCACAACCCCGGTTTTAGACAAGCAATTATTTCATACTTTAGTATTATCAAACCTTTTCAACTTTCACGCAATACATGAGCGTGAGCCATGGATATAGCACTATAGGCGGAATATAATATGGTGGTTATGGAGAAGACAAAAAGAAGGAGATAGTCTCACATCAACTAGGCGTATCAACCGGCTATGGAGATTCCCATCAATAGATATCAATGTGAGTGAGTAGGGATTGCCATGCAATGGATGGACCAGAGCTATAAGTGTATGAAAGATCAAAAAGAAACTAAGTGTGCATCCAACTCACTTGCTCATGAAGACCTAGGGAATTTTGAGGAAGCCCATCATTGGAATATGCAAGCCTAGTTCTATAATGAAAAATTCCCACAAGTATATGAAAGTGACAGCATAGGAGACTCTCTATATGAAAAACATGATGCTACTCTAAAGCACAAGTGTGGTAAATGATAGTAGCATTGCCCCTTCTCTCTTTTCTATCATATTTTTTCTCCCCTTTTGTTTGGTGAGATTCTTTGGCCTCTTTTTTTTGCAAAGTCCAGAGACTCATCCCAACTTGTGAGGGAATCATAGCTTCCATCATCCATTCTTCACATGGGACAATGCTCTAATAATGATGATCATCACACTTTTATTTACTTACAACTCAAGAATTACAACTCGATAATAGAACACAATATGACTCTATATGAATGCCTCCGTCGGTGTACCGGGATGTGCAATGATCTAGTGTAGCAATGACATAAAAACGGACAAGCCATGAAAACATCATGCTAGCTATCTTATGATCATGCAAAGCAATACGACAATGATGGTACGTGTCATAATAAACGGAACGGTGGAAATTGCATGGCAATATATCTCGGAATGGCTATGGAAATGCCATAATAGGTAGTTATGGTGGCTGTTTTGAGGAAGAGAATATGGTGGGTTTAATGCACCGGCGAAAGTTGCGCGGTACTAGAGAGGCTAGAAATGGTGGAAGGGTGAGAGTGCGTATAATCCATGGACTCACATTAGTCATAAAGAACTCACATACTTATTGTAAAAATTCTATTAGTTATTGAAGAAAAGTATTAGACGCATGCTCCTAGGGGATAGATTGGTAGGAGTTAATCATCGTGCGCTCCCGACCTCCACACAAAGGATGACAATCAATAAATAAATCATGCTTTGACTTCTTCACATAATGGTTCACCAAACGTACATGCTACGGGAATCACAAACTATAACATAAATATTTCTACCAATCCACAATTAATCACTCGCATGACTCTAATATTATCATTTTTATATCACAAAACTATTGAAAGGAATCAACCACATCATATTCAGTGATCTACAAATTTTATGTAGGATTTTATGACTAACCATGTGAATGACCAACTCATGTTAACTCTCTAAATAGATATAAGTGAATCATGATAGTTTAATTCTTTCTACAAAAGATATGCCCATGCCCTAGAAAATATAATTGAAGCAACAGAGCATTCTACAAATTGCGGTTTTCTATGTGTAAGAAACAGGCAATCCAAACTTCAAATGATATAAGTGAAGCACATGAAGCCTTTTATAAAGCCGTACTCAAAAGATATAAGTGAGGTGCAAAGAGCCTTCTATAAATCAACCAAGGACTTTCTCATACCAGCATTGTGCATTACTAAAATAAAAATAATAAGCACACGACGCTCCAAGATTTACACATATCATGTGACGAATAAAAATATAGCTCCAAGTAAAATTACCGATGGTTGTGAGAAGAAAGAGGGGATGCCTTCTAGGGCACCCCCAAGCTTAGTTTCTTGGGTGTACTTGAATATTACTTTGGAGTGCCTTGGGAATACCCAATATTAGTCTCTTTTCACTCCTTATTCCTTCATCCATCATGATCTCACCCAAAACTTGAAAACGTCAATCACACAAAACTTAACAAAACCCTCATGAGATCCGTTAGTATAGTAAAGCAAATTACCAATTTAAGTACTATTGCAAACACATTAAAATTTTATTTTTTCATTGTAGATACTTTATTATAACATCTTTATGGCTTATACCACCGATAAAATTGATAGTTTCATCAAAACTAGCAAAACAATGCATCAAAAACAGAATCTGTCTTAAACAGGATAGTCTGTAGAAAACTGAACATTTACTGTACTGCCGTAACTATAAAAATTCTACAAAATTAGAACACAATAAAAAATTTGCATAGAAGTACTGTGTAAAAATTTCAGAAACTTTTTACATTCCAGTAAGAAATATAAAATTCGCGCACTACAGCCAAAGTTTCTGTTTTTGCAATGCACACACCAAACAAGCAATCTAATCATCCTAAAGGCAAATCTTGGAACATTATTTTTATAATACAAGGTATTTATACAAGGGGGTAATTAATTTTGTTGAGAAGTTTATGTAATTAAGATTTGCAAAGTTTCCGTGGGTATGAACAAAGTTCAAGGAGCTCCCCCACTTCGACGGTGCTCGTCCTTCTTACTTTCACTTCTCTTTTTCAAAAAGTATTAGGTTCCCCAAATTTTTAAACTATATAAAAGCACACAACAGAATAAAATGACTCTCTAAAACTTATGGATTGTCTCCCTAGTATCGCTTTCTTTAAAGCCATTAAGTTAGGCATATAGTGCTCAAGTAATGGATCCACCCGGATCCCAAGGTATATCAAAGCCAATTTTAATTAACAATGATTTGTAATTTAGTAGTGAGCACAAAGTAACATATATAATGCAACAACGAAGTCTAACTCTCTTCCTATGCATCGTCATGTCATAAAAGAACAATTCATGCACACAAAGTGAAGGTCGATACATAGCATAAGCAGTTTCTTGCAATTCTATTGTGTTGGAAACATAGAGAGGTGGAAATGTAGTTCCTCTCTCATAATAATTGCATGTAGGAGCAGCAATCACATGCATACTATATTTATTAAAATCATCATGTGCAATAGTAGAACGCAACCGATCAATATAGTCCTTAATAAGCACAAACTTCTTCGATATAGTATAGTTGGGAGAATTCAAAAAGATAATAGGACTATCATGCGTGGGTGCAATAGTAATAATTTCATTCTTAACATAAGGAACTATATCAAGTTCATATCCATAAGCATAATTCATATGGGCATCATGGCCACAAGTCTAGCAAGCATCAATTTCATCAAAAATGTATATTTCAAATGAATCCAAGGGATCGTAGCAATCAACATAGCATTCATCCTTTGGTAAGCACGAAGGGAAATTAAACAATGTATGAGTCAGAGAGTTAATCTCATTAGAAGGTGGGCACGTGTAGCTAATCTTCTCTTCCTCCTTTTGTTCTTCGCTCTCCTCGTCATCTTTTTCATCTAATGAGCTCACAGTGTCAGGAATTTCTTCTTCCATAGATTCCTACAAAATATTAGTCTCTTCTTGGACAGCGGATACTTTCTCAATAAAAGCATTAATACCGGCATTATATTTATAATTCTCATAGCAATATTGAAGTATAAAAAGATTTTTAGATCTGTAAACAACATCATCATAATTCTCATACTCCTCAAACAAACATTTAATTTCACAAGCACCCATAAAAGAAAAAAATTCTTCTATTCGTTCCACACAATAGTAATCATATATACCATTAGCATAAGAAGCCGAGGTTTCATTATCATGAAATTTACATGAAAAGGGAAGGTGCGGAGCCTTCATCCTAGAGCAACAAGTATAATCATATCTCAAGCATAAATTCTGAGCATACCAATGTAACATATGAAATTTATCCCATAACAGTTTCCCTTTTTGAGTCAAGCGATAATCCCTAAAGTATTCAAGTTGATCCAACGTGTGTACCATTATATAATTGAATTGGGTTTTCTAAGGATTATTAAAGTAGTGCATAATATCTTTCACATAACGGGCATCAAGGGTTTTAGAGCATCTCCAGCCGTTGGCCCCCCAGGGGCCGATTTTAGCGTCGCCTGGGGCGAAGCCGACGCTAAAATTGGCCTGGGGGGGCTCGGCTTCCTAGTTACTGCCCCACGGGCGCCCCCCAACCGTCGCTTTCGGCCCATTTAAGGTCATAAAACCGACCAAAGTTTGATTCATTTAAAATATATTACAAAACTAAGAAAAAAACTACGCCGACTACGTCGTCGTCCGCCGCCACCGTCCTGTCATCCGCCACCGCATTCTACATGCCGAGGAGCTTGTAGAAATTGGTGTAGTCGCCGCCATCATCGCCGTCGCCGTCATTGTCATTGCCATCCTGCATGCTGCGGTCGTCGTCCCTGCTGCAGCCCTGCCCTACGTCGCCAAAATGGTGCATGTCGGGGTTGGAGGGCCCTGGCGCCTCGCCATCGATGCCATCATCAAGGATGATCAGGTCGGCGAGCTCCTCCTCATGACGTGAATGGTGGCGAGCCTCGATCTCCTCGAGGGCCCGGTGCTGCCACTCCATCTCCTCGAGGACGTAGTTGTCACGCACCCATTTCATGCCCGTCTCGTCAGCGGCGGCCATGTCGAGGTGCTCCTGCTTCACCACCGCCACGCCAGGCTCTGTCTTCGGCCTAACTAGGCGAAGATGGCCGTTGGGAGGCGTGGGCACGTAGCGACGGCCCTCGTTCATGGTGATGCCCCGGTGCTGCGACCACTACGCTAGAGTGGGGTCGAGTCGGGCTCGTCCTTCACGGCGATAGGAGGCGTGTGCATTGCACCAGAGGAGTGGGATGAGTGGGACGACGAGGAGGACGGCGTCTCCATGCGCTGTGGGATCCACGACGAGCCGCGTCGGCGGGAGATGGAGATTGTCTCCATCGGGTACTCGAGGCGCGGCATATTGCCGCCCTCGATGTGCTCGAGGACGGCATCGAGCGTGCGCCTATGGACGCCCCACCAAAGGTGGCAGCCCTCACTGTTGAAGCAGCCACGCACAGGTCCGTCGTTGATGATGGCGATCTGCTCCTCGCGGCGGCACTTGAAGTACGCCGTCCTGAGGTTCGTGCTGTCCGGGGCGTACCTCGGCTACCGGCGCACTTCCTCAGAGAGTGAAGACCGGATCCAAGCGATCTCGGCCCGCCGCTCGGCTCCGATGGGCACCGGCGGCACGAGGACGCCACCGGCTCTGAGCCTCCAGGTGCCTGGCACCCGCATGTCGGGCGACGTCGGGTACTCTGCCTTGTACAAGAGGTGGGCCACATCCTCATGGAGGCTCCGTCGGTCGAAACCATTGTGGGCTGCACCGTCGCCTAGGTAGCGCTCCACCATCGGGGGGTGGGGGAGAAAGGGGAGAGTAGATCGCCGTGGGGGAGAGAAGGGCATCGGCGGCGGGTTTGTAGAAGGTGAAGGTGTGGCGGGGCACCGACGTGGGGGCCGACTTTTATAGGGTGCGTGGGGAGGCATGGTGTGGACATGCCTCGCCCGTACTGATGGCGCCTCCCGTGAATGTCGCCTCGTGAACCCACCGCATCAATGGAAGGCTGACCGGTGGCAGCCTTGCATTGATTCCCCGTGTTGATTCCCTGCGGGAAACCGAGGCGATGAGGATGATGCTGCCGTGTTGTCGCTGACTCGGCGAACCCACTCCTTTTCGTGCCAAAAACATTTCACCCACCACACCCAGGCGCTCCCCAACGCGCCGGGTTCGGGCTGGGTACGCCGGCGCAAAATTTGGCCCGAACCAGCAAAAAATGGGCTCCTGAGGGCACGACTGGGCCGATTTTCTCCCGCCGGCGATAAAAATTGCCCTTGGGGGGCCTCTTGGGCGGGCGGCTGGAGATGCTCTTAGGAGGTTCCCCATCTCCATGAGTAGCAAGTATAGCTAATTTTTTTGGTATTTCGTGTTCCGATAGAGAACAACTTAGAGTAGAAAATAAAATCTACTTAGTGATAAAGCAAATAAGCGCACACGATAATATTCACCCCACGCTATTGCTCCCCGGCAACGGCACCAGAAAAAGGTCTTGATAACCCACAAGTATAGGGGGTCAATTGTAGCCTATCTCTATAAGTAAGAGTGTCAAACCCAACGAGGAGCAAAAGGTATAACAAATATCCCCTCAAGTTCTATCAACCACCGATACAACTCTAAGCACACTTAATGTTTGCTTTACCTAGAACAAGTATGAAACTAGAAGTACTTTGTAGGTGTGATAGGATAGGTTTGCAAGATAATAAAGAGCATGTAAATAAAAACTAGGGTCCTCTTAGATAAAGTAACAACTAAGTTAGTCTTAGTAGAGAGCTTTTTGTCACAAGAAAGTTATTCGTCCCTAGGCAATCGATAACTAGACCGGTATTCATTACTGCAATTTTATATGAGGGAGAGGCATAAGCTAACATACATTCTCTACTTGGGTCATATGCACTTATGATTGGAACTCTAGAAATCATCTGCAACTACTAAAAATCATTAAGGTAAAGCCCAACCATAGCATTATAAGGTATCAAGTCCTCTTTATTCCCATACGCAAACAACCTACTTACTCGGGTTTGTGCTTCTGTCACTCACGCCACCCACCATAAGCGAATCATAAACATATTGCAAACCCTACAGTGAGGAACCATCATGCTTGCGCGACACAGAGAGCACCATAGGACAACACCAATAATAAAACATGCAACTCAAACCAATCATGATCATCAATCAACCCATAGGACAAAACAGATCTACTCAAACATCAAAGGATAGCCATACATCATTGGAAATAATATATAGCGTTGAGCACCATGTTTAAGTAGATATTACAGCAGGGAGAAGAGGTGTTGAACCACTGCATAGAGGGGAGAGAGAGAGTTGGTGATGACGGCGGCGAAGTTGTTGGTGTAGATCGTCGTGACGATGATGGCCCCGGCAGCGTTCCGGTGCCACCGGGAGAGAGGGGGAGAGACCCCCTCCTTATTCTTCTTCCTTGACCTCCCTCTAGATGGGAGAAGGGTTTACCCTCTGGTCCTTGGCCTCCATGCAAGCGGAGGGGTGGGAGCCCCTCCGAGATTGGATCTCTTTCTCTCTCTCTCTGTTTCCTTCTGTTTCTGCGTTCGCAAATTCTAGCCTTTCACTGTTTCTTAAATTTCCGGAGATCCATAACTCCGATTGGGATGAAAGTTTAACACGATTTTTATACGGATATTATATTTCTTTCAGCATAATAAGGGCGTGAACCGCCTTAAGGGGTGATCACAAGCTACCTTGGGGCATCCAAGGGGGTAGGCCGTGCCACCGGGCTTGTGGGCCCCTTGGGCATCGTATCGCGTTGATTCTTTTTCCTAAAAATCAAATATATTCTAGAAAACGATCTTTGTAAGTTTTTATCGCGTTTGGATATCATTTGATATGGATTTTCTGTGAAACCAAAAACATGCAACAAACAGGAACTCGCACTAGGCACTGGATCAATATGTTAGTCCCAAAAATAGAATAAAAAGTTGCCAAAAGTATATGTAAGTTGTAGAATATTGGCATGAAACAATCAAAAATATAGATATGACGGAGACGTACCAGGGGTATATATAGAGAATTTTATTCTTGAAAATCAAGCAAACGGAAGGAAAACGGAGTCGGGAAAGTTCCCGAGGTGGGCACGACCCACCAGGGTGCGCTAGGGAGGGCAGGCGCGTCCTGGTGTATCGTGCTCACCTCCATTGCTTTCCTGTTTATTTTTTATTTTCCAATTTTTTGTAATTTT
This sequence comes from Hordeum marinum, assembly GCA_022496015.1. Lineage (NCBI taxonomy): Eukaryota > Viridiplantae > Streptophyta > Magnoliopsida > Poales > Poaceae > Hordeum > Hordeum marinum. The sequence goes on from CM039675.1 coordinate 379,844,622, forward strand.
TAAAAACTAACAAAAAATACTTTTGCGGATTTTTTGGATTCCGTTTACTTACCGCATCATGTACCTCTTCTTTTTCATGATTCTGGAGTGTTCCGGAAGGTTTTCCTTATGAGTTCCTCCGGTGTCATGGTTTGGATAACATTGCTTTCAACATTAATAGACGTACCTGAGATATAGAGTTTAATCCTTTTTCCATTTACCACCTTCGGGTTAGAACCTTCGGCAGTATTAATCTTGATAACTCCACAAGGATAAACTTCTTCGATAACATATGGTCCTTCCCATTTGGAGAGAAGCTTTCCTGCAAAAAATTTGAAACGAGAATTGTACAAAAGAACATATTCTCCAACTTCGAATTCTCGCTTTTGGATTCTTTTTTCATGCCATCTTTTAACCCTTTCTTTAAATAGTTTGGCATTTTCATAATCTTGGGTTCTCCATTCATCTAATGAGCTAATATTAGATAACCTCTTTTCACCCACAAGTTTGAAGTCATGATTGAGTTCTTTAACTGCCCCAAATGCTTTATGTTCTAACTCTAGAGGCAAATGACAAGCTTTCCCATATACCATCTTGTATGGAGACATGCCCATAGGATTTTTGTAAGCTATTCTATAGGCCCAAAGTGCATCATCTAATTTCTTAGACACATTCTTTTGGGACCTATTGACAGTTTTTTTTAATATCAATTTTATTTATCCATTGCTAAGTTCAACTTGACCACTAGATTGATGATGATAGGGTGATGCAATTCTATGGTTAACATCATATTTAGCAAGCATTTTACAGAAAGCGCCATGGATAAAATGTGAACCACCATCAGTCATTAGATATCTAGGGACTCCAAACCTCAGGAAAATAACTTCTTAAGCATTTTAATGGAAGTGTTATGATCTACACTACTAGTTGGAATAGCTTCTACCCACTTAGTGACATAATCAACAACAAACAAAATATGAGTATACCCACTAGAGGAAGGAAAAGGTCCCATATAATCAAAACCCAAGCATCAAATGGTTCAACAACAAGTGAATAATTCATAGGCATTTCACAACACTTACCAATATTACCAATTTTTTGACATTCATCACAAGACAACACAAACTTACGGGCAACCTTGAAGAGAGTAGACCAGTAAAAACTAGATTGTAATACCTTATGAGCAGTTCTATCTCCCGCATGATGTCCTCCATAAGCTTCGGAATGACATTTCCATAAGATTTGTTCATGTGCATGCTCAGGTACAAAATGTCTAATAATACCATCTACACCTTCTTTATAAAGATGTGGGTCATCCCAAAAGTAATGTCTTAAATCATAGAATATTTTTTTCTTTTGTTCGTATGTGAAATTAGGTGGTATATATATTTAGCAACAATGTAATTATCATAATCAGAATACCAAGGAGTGTTTTGAGAGACATGTATTGCAGCTAATTGTTCGTCAAGAAAACTATCATCAATAGGTAGTGGGTCATCAAGAATATTTTCTAATCTAGACAAGTTATAAGGTATGGGCTTCTCAACTCCTTTCCTATCAGTGATATGTAAATCAAATTCTTGAAACAAGAGAACCCACCTAATGAGTCTAGTTTGAGCATCTTTCTTTTCCATAAGATATATTATAGAAGCATGATCAGTGTGAACAATAACTTTGGAATCAACAATATAAGATCTAAATTTATCACAAGCAAACACAACCGCTAAAAATTGTTTTTCAGTAGTAGCATAATTTCTTTCGGCATTGTCTAGAGTTTTGGTAGCATAATGGATAACATTTAATTTATAATCAACTCGCTGTCCTAAAAAAAGCACCAACAACATAATCACTAGCACCACTCATAATTTCAAAACGCAAGTTCCAATCTGGTGGTTGAAGAATAGGTGCAGTGGTTAAGGTTTTCTTAAGTATTTCAAAGGCTTCCACACAATCATCATAAAAACAAAGGGAATATCCTTTTGTAAAAGATTGGTAAGACGCCTAGAAATTTTTCAGAAATCTTTAATAAATCTCCCATAGAAACTAGCATGACCAAGGAAACTTTGAATAACTTTAATATCCTTAGGACATGGTATTTTCTCAATGCGTCAAATTTAGCTTGATTTGCCTCAATACCTCGTTCAGAAATTTTATGCCCCAATACAATACCTCCATTAACCATAAAGTGGCACTTCTCCCAATTCAAGGCAAGATTAGTTTCTTCACGTCCCTGCGAAACTTGATCAAGGTTGCTTAAGCAATCATCAAAATAAGTTCCGTAAACGGAAAAATCATCCATGAAAACCTCTACAATATTTTCACAAAAATTAGAGAATATAGCAGTCATACATCTTTGAAAGGTAGCAGGTGCATTACATAAACCAAAAGACATATGTTTATAAGAATAGGTTCCATGAGGACAAGTAAAGGTGGTTTTCTCTTAATCAGATTATGACACATGTATTTGAGAGAAACTAGAATATCCATCCAGGAAACAAAAGTGTGTGTACTTAGATAATATTTCAAGCGTTTGATTAATGCAAGGCAGAGGGTAATTGTCTTTTCTATTAGCTTTATTTAGTTTTCTAAAATCAATTACCATCCTATAACCAGTAACAATTCTCTATGGGATCAGTTCATTTTTATCATTAGGAACAACAATAATACCTCCTTTCTTAGGGACACAATAAACAGGACTTACCCATCTACTATCAGCTATGTGATAGATTATACCTACTTCCAGAAGCTTTAATATTTCAGTTCTTACCACTTCTTTCATCTTGGGATTCAATCGTCGTTGGTGATCAACGATGGGTTTAACATCAGGTTCCATATTAATCTTGTGCTGACATAGAGTGGGACTAATACCCTTAAGATCATCAAGGGTATACCCAATAGCAGCATGGTGCTTCCTCAGAATTTTTAATAATATTTCTTCTTCATGTTCTACAAGGTTAGCACTAATAATAACATGATATATCTTTCTCTTATCAAGATAAGCATACTTCAGAGTGTCGGGCAATTGTTTTAATTCAAATACAGGATCACCTTTAGGTGGGGGAGGACTTCCTAGAGTTTCAATAGGCAAAATGTGTTTTACTAGAGGTTGTTGTCCAAATAAATTTTTATCTATTTCATTTCATTCACTCAAGTGCATATCATTGTCATGGTCTAGCACATATTGTTCTAGTGGATCGGTAGGAGGAACGACAATAGAAACAAGACCAATTATTTCATCCTTACTAGGCAATTCCTAATCACTGTTGGGATACGTAGTAGTAAATAAAAAAAATTCCTATGTGTCATCAAGATCAATCTATGGAGATACCAGCAACGAGCAAAGGGGGAGTGCATCTTCATATCTTTGAAGATCGCAAAGCGGAAGCATTACAAGAATGCGGTTGGCGGAGTCGTACTCGCATCGATTCAGATCGCGGTGGATTCCGATCTAAGCGCCAAACAACGGCGCCTCCGTGTTCAACACACGTGCAGCCCGGTGACGTCTCCTACGCCTTGATCCAGCAAGGAGGAAGGAGAGGTTGAGAGAGAGCTCCGGCAGCACGATGGCGTGGTGATGGTGGAGCTGCGTGGTACTCCGGCAAGGCGTCGCCAAGCGCTACGGAGGACGAGGAGGAGGAGGTGTAGGGCTGTGCCGAGAGAGAGAGAGAGAATTCTATAGTTGGCAGCCCAAAAACCCCACATATATATAGGGGGAGGAGGAGGAGGGGCGCACCCCCTAGGGTTCCCACCCTAGGGCGGTGGCCAGACCTAGATGGCCCTTGGGGCGGTGGCCAAGAGAGGGGATAGGGGTGCGACCCTGAGGCCCATCAGCACCTAGGGTTTGCCCCCTCTCCTCCTTTGCTATGCATTGGGCCTTGGTGGGAGGCGCACCAGCCCACTCTGGGGCTGGTCCCTTCCCACTCTCAGCCCACGCAAGCCTCTGGTGCCGGTGGCCCCTCACGGTGGACCCCCGGAACCCTTCCGGTGGTCCCAGTATGTTACTTGTGATGCCCGGAACACTTCTGGTGACCAAAACCTCACTTCCTATATATCATTCTTCACCTCCAAACCATTTTGGAACTCCTCGTGATGTCCGGGGTCTCATTCGGGACTCCGAACAACCTTCAGTAACCATGTACACAATTTCCCTATAACCCTAGCGTCATCGAACCTTAAGTGTGTAGTCCCTACGAGTTCAGGAGGCATGTAAACATGACCGAGACACCTCTCCGGTCAATAACCAACAGAGCGATCTGGATACCCATGTTGGCTCCCACATGCTCCACGATGATCACATTGTATGAACCACGATGTCAGGGATTCAATCAATCCCGTATACAATTCCCTTTGTCCATCGATATGACACTTGCCTGAGATTCGATCGTCGGTATCCCTATACCTTGTTCAATCTTGTTACCGGCAAGTCTCTTTATTCGTTCCGTAACACATCATCCCGTGGCTAACTCCTTAGTCACATTGAGCTCATTATGATGATGTCTTACCGAGTGGGCCCAGAGATACCTCTCCATCACACGGAGTGACAAATCCCAGTCTCGATTCATGCCAACCCAACAGATACTTTTGGGGATACCCGTAGTGTAACTTTATAGACACTCAGTTACGTTGTGACATTTGGCACAACCAAAGTATTCCGATGATATCCGAGAGTTGCACAATCTCATGGTCTAAGGAAATGATACTTGACATTATAAAAGCTTTAGCAGACGAACTACATGATGTTGTGCAATGCTTAGGATTGGGTCTTGTCCATCACATCATTCTCCTAATGATGTGCTTCCATTATCAACGACATCCAATGTCCATGGTCATGAAACTGTGACCATTTATTGATCAACGAGCTAGCCAACTAGAGGCTCACTAGGGACATATTGTGGTCTATGTATTCACACATGTATTATGGTTTCCGGTTAATATAATTATAGCGTGAATAATAGACAATTATCATGAACAAGGAAATATAATAATAATTGTTTTATTATTGCCTCTAGGGCATATTTCCAACAGTCTCCCACTTGCACTAGAGTCAGTAATCTAGTTACATTGTGATGTATCGAACACCCATAGAGTTCTGGTGTTGATCATGTTTTGCTCGTGAGAGAGGTTTAGTCAATGGATCTGTGACATTCAAATCTGTATGTACTTTACAAATATCTATATCTCCTTCCTAAATGTAATCACGAATGGATTTGAAGCGGCGCTTGATGTGTCTTATCTTCTTGTGAAACCTGGGCTCCTTGGCAAGGGCAATAGCTCTAGTGTTGTCATAGAATAGAGTCATCGGGCCGACATTCTGGGAATCACTCCTAGGTTGGTGATGAACTCCTTCATCCAGACTCCTTCCTTTGCTGCTTCCGAAGCAGCTATGTACTCCGCTTCACATGTAGATGCCGCCACGACACTCTGCTTGCTGCTGCACCAGCTGACTGCCCCTCCGTTCAAAATATACACGTATCCGGTTTGTGACTTGGAGTCATCCGGATCTGTGTTGAAGCTAGCATCGACGTAACCCTTTACGACGAGCTCTTCGGCACCTCCATATACGAGAAATATGTCCTTGGTCCTTTTCAGGTACTTCAGGATATTCTTGACCACTGTCCAGTGTTCCTCTCCGGGATCACTTTGGTACCTCCCTAACAAACTTATGGAAAGGTTCACATCAGGTCTGGTACACAGCATGGCATACATAATAGAGCCTATGGCAGAAGCATAGGGGATGACACTCATCTTTTCTCCATCCTCTGTTGTGGTCGGGCATTAAGTCGTACTCAATCTTACACCTTGTAACATAGGCAAGAACCCCTTCTTCGACTGATCCATATTGAACTTCTTCAATATCTTGTCAAGGTATGTGCTTTGTGAAAGACCTATGAGGCATCTCGATTTATCTCTATAGATCTTGATGCCTAATATGTAAGCAGCTTCTCCAAGGTCCTTCATTAAAAAACACTTATTCAAGTATGGCTTTATGCTTTCCAAAAGTTCTATATCATTTCCCATCAACAATATGTCATCCACATAAAATATGAGAAATGCTACAGAGCTCCCACTCAGTTTCTTGTAAATACAGGGTTCTCCATAAACCTGTATAAATCCAAACGCGTTAATCACCTCATTAAAGCGAATGTTCCAACTCCGAGATGCTTGCACCAGCCCATAGATGGAGCACTAGAGTTTGCATACCTTGTTAGCATTCTTAGGATCGGCAAAACCTTCCGACTGCATCATATACAATTCTTCCTTAAGGAAACCATTAAGGAATGAGATTTCGATGTCCATTTGCCGGATCTCATAATCATAAAATGCGTCAATTGCTAACATGATTCGGACGGACTTCAGCATCGCTACGGGTGAGAAAGTCTCATCGTAGTCAACTCCTTGAACTTGTCGATAACTGTAGCGACCCGACCTGAAAGGTCGAATCTCCGGTGTTTCTGTACCATCCCAAGATCATGCCAGTACACACACGGTACATCAATGTATATATCAAAGGGAAATCACACAGCATTATATTAATCGAAATCTCATATCGAGTCCTTTATTACAATAAAGTGGATGAAAGCCAACTCATGAGAATATCTAAATGTTGCGGAAGCGTCGAAGGTAGATGAGTCCATCTGACTCCAAGGGCATCTCACCGAGCGTAGAACGTGTCCTCACTCTTGGTCGGAAAAGTACTCTGCAACATGATACGTTGCAGCCGTGTAGGTCAACATATGGAATATGCCGGCAAAGTCACAAAAGAGGGGTGAAAAGATAATCATCTAGTCTACATGCTTATATGGCAGGTGGGGTGGTAAGTTTGTGCGTAAAGCCAATTTTTCCTACATCAAGAGAGGGCTAAGCAAAAATATTACTAAGTTGGTTGATTAATGAGATGGTTCCACCAACCAATTCTCATACCCAAGTTGTTAATACCCACATCATCATATTAATTGTGTTGAGAGTTCCGGAAGTTTCAGTTCCTTTGGATCAAGTTGTCCATGACCGTGGACACGGCTAATCGATTAGGTTTGAGTACTCTGCAGAGCTTTGCACACGTTCCCCACAAGATTTGGTTGCCTCCGTTTGATTTCTTGCACTTCAGGGTGTTTGAGAAACGGATGACCAAAACATGGTCTTCCAAAGGGTTTCCCTGTGACTCTGTCGGTGCCCATCCTTTCCTACCGTTCTTCTACCACTCGTAGCACCGCCTGTCCAGGGTCACCACGATATCCAACCAAGCCAGAGCCCATAATGACTTGTGGCTGTGCAGTTAAGCCTTGGGTCTTAAAGCATCCATCCATCTCTTTGTGCCTGGGTGGATCTTTCCGCGTGAATACTGGCCATCTCCAGCAATACCTAGGCAAATCCACTGGTTTCTCCAGGGTGCCGTTCAACCATCATCCACCCAGAGGTATGTTGAAAACTTGGAGTCTTGAAATCTTGATCATTATGTAGGTCTTGATATTATTAACTCTCTCAACTCTCATGAATCACACAACCAACCCCGTCTACTAATAGCATAGCAAAAAGTAAAACAACGTTTCCCGGGGCCAATGTGTCAAGGGTTGAGAGGGGGTTCCTACCACATGATACTACTACAATGTAACCAAGTTTCCAACTAACCTATCTTGCATGCAATTGGGGAAGATGGTAGAACTAATGCATATAAAACATGGGTAAAACATGATCAAGGTGACTTGCCTGATTGATGATCTTCGTACGTGAGTGACTCTAAGTAACAAGCTTCGCACTCCGGATAATCTAACGAAGCAAACAAGAGCACTCAATAAGCATACAACAAAATATTGTAACTCACAACCATCAACCAAGAACTAGTAACTAATCAAGACAAAACAATGCATAAAAATCACACGCAAGAAAACACACAAAGTTTTGTTTACTAAGAGATGATTGATAAAACTCTACTAACAATAATAAAACTATTTTTTAATAACAAAACAATTGTTGACAGCAAGGAAACAATAAAAATATTTTTATTAATAAACAGAAGAAAATCAATTTAAGTTTGTTGGGAAAACTTTAGTAAAATTTATAAAAGTTTTGATAAACACTATATGAATCAACTATAGTTTTACTAACAAAAGAGCAAAACAAAACTTATTACTTATTACCAAAACAAGTTCTTAACAGAAAAGAATTTTACAAATAAACTTGTCTTAGAAAACAAAATTAAATTATATAAAACTTTGTTGAAAGAAAACTATTACTAACTAGTTGTTTTAGTTCAAATTAAACCTATTTGAAAATGTGTTGAGATTCCTATGTTAATAAAGAAACAAACTAAGCAAATTTATATTTTTATTAACATAAGTAAAACACCTAAAGTTTAACTAACATAACCTATTAAACAAATAAAACTAAATCTAATTTAAACCAACTAAAACTAAGTTAATTTAAACTATACTAACTAATAGGCAGAATCTGTTTATAGATAAAACACTAATAAAATTCAACCTAAAAATTCTGAAACTAAGCATGAAGGTAGTCCTAACTAATACCAAACAGTAGCAAAAAGATTCATATCAAAATCTATTTTCAAACTCTAGTTATTCAGATTTGAGTGATTTGAGCAAATTTGATTCAATTCAAATTTTATAGTTCAAATTTAAAATCTAAAGCTACAGGGTGAAACTAGATGGAATATGTGAGCTAATGCAAAAAGAATCAACTCTAAACACTAAACAGATTAAAAGTTATTCACAAAACAAAAATCAGAACAGGTTCTGTTTTCTAAACAAAATCAGAAAAGGGTGAAATATCTACCGGATGGCCAGGGGTGACGTGGCACTATCCTATTGGCTGGCTAGCGCGTGTGTTGGATGGTTGCGGGCGGTCGACCGGACCGAAGAGGAAAACGATTCGGGGATTAAGGGTTCTAATCCTAGCCGTGGATTTTAGATCCGAGGGGTGGAGATGGATCCGATGACTTACCGGAGAGAGAGGGGATCTCCGGCGAGTGGTGACGGCGACCGGTGGTAGGAGATGTTAGGGGAGGCGTCTCCGGTGGTCGAAACGGGGCGCGGACGAGCCCAGACGGCGGAGGAGGTCCTCCGGTGCCGATTGGTGGTGTCGGAGAGGGGCGAGGATGACCGAGGCGATGGCTACGGGCGATGGGAGCTCCGGTGGTGGAAGCAACTCCGGCGAGGAATTTGGCAGCGCCTTGGCGAGGGAGAGAGGGGCTCGGGGGGAATGGAGAGAGGAGGGGCAACACTACTTATAGGATGCTCGGGGTGCGGGGGAGGAGAGAGGAGAGAGATCCGGGGGGAAGAAACTGCCGGCGGCGGCGCGCGCGGGAGGAAGAAGGCGACCGCGCGGGGCGAACGGTCGGTCGGGGTGGGACCCAGTGTCAGAGAGAGAGGGAGCGAGGACTGCGCGTCGGTCGGCCGGCTCGTATTAATTTCACGAGTAACTGCCGTGGGCCGGCCCGTTTAATACTAAAACCGTTACTCTTTTTATTAACCAGAGTAGTAAAACGTCTCTAAAAGCATTCAAAACAATTTTAACAATAGGAGTATTATATATCAAAATTAACAGAATAATAAATGCCAATTATTGAACATTTTTATTCTGTCATATTAACACTTTGAAAAAAAATATTTTCAGAAATTGCCTAATTGTTTTTAAATCATTTTTGAAAATATTTTCAAAATAACTCCTGGTTATTTTTGTTCAAATAGATCACCAAATGGGTCTTGGTGTGGATTGTCATATTCCTCCCCTCTTATTTGAACTTTTTACCAAGATTTTCAAATAGGTGAAAGCAACATATTGAAAATAGAAAGGGCTTTCAGAAATTTAGAAAGGGCATTTCAACAATACATGTATTCAAGCAATGATGATGATAGATGCATAACTATATTCATAACATTCCAAAATGGAATTTTGGGATCTTACAATAACCCTTAGCGACAAGCCGAGCCTTATAGACGGTCACATTACTATCCACGTCAGTCTTCTTCTTAAATATCCATTTATTTTCTATGGCTCGCTTATCATCGGGCAAGTCCACCAAAGTCCATACTTTGTTCTCATACATGGATCCTATCTCGGATTTCATGGCTTCAAGCCATTTCTTGGAATCCGGGCCCGCCATCGCTTCTTCATAGTTCGAAGGTTCACCATTACCCAACAACATGATCTCCAGGACAGTGTTGTCGTACCACTCTGGTGCAGAACGTGTCCTTGTGGACCTTCGAGGTTCAATAGCAACTTGATCTGAAGTTTCATGATCATCATCATTAACTTCCTCTCCAGCTGATGCAGGTTCCACAAAAACTACTTCCTGTGCTGCGCTACTCTCCGATTCGAGTGGAGGTACAATTACCTCATCAAGTTCTATTTTCCTCCCACTTACTTCTTTCGATAGAAACTGTTTCTCTAGAAAGGATCCATTCTTGGCAACAAAGACTTTGCCTTCGGATCTGAGGTAGAAGGTATACCCAACAATTTCTTTGGGGTATCCTATGAAGACGCACTTTTCCGCTTTGGGTTCGAGCTTCTCAGGTTGAAGTTTCTTAACATAAGCATCGCATCCCCAAACTTTCAGAAACTATAACTTAGGTTTCTTTCCAAACCATAATTCATATGGTGTCATCCTAACGGATTTAGACGGGGCCCTATTTAAAGTGAATGCGGCAGTCTCTAATGCATATCCCCAAAATGATAGCGGTAAGTCGGTAAGAGACATCAATAGATTGCACCATATCCAATAGAGTGCGATTACGACGTTCAGACACACCATTTCCTTAGGTGCGTGCCAAACTCGTGACTCAAATATTCTCCGCCACAATAAGATCGTAGGCACTTTATTTTCCTCTCACATTGATTCTCTACCTCACTACGAAATTCCTTGAACTTTTCAAAGGTTTTAGACTTGTGTTTCATTAAGTAGACATTCCCATATCTGCTTAAGTCATCACTGACGGTGAGAACATAACGGTAGCCACCGTGAGCCTCAACGCTCATTGGACCGCATACATCGGTATGTATTATCTCCAACAAGTCAGTTGGTCACTCCATTGTTCCGGAGAATGGAGTCTTGGTCATCTTCCCCATGAGGCATGGTTCACATGTGTCAAATGATTCAAAATCAAGAGACTCCAAAAGCCCATCAGCATGCAGTTTCTTCATGCGTTTGACACCAATATGACCAAGGCGGCAGTGCCACATGTAAGTAGGACTATCATTATCAACCTTACATCTTTTGGTACTCACAGTATGAACATGTGTAACATCACGTTTGAGATTCATCAAAAATAAACCATTGACCAGCGGGGCATGACCATAAGATATTTCTCTCATATAAATAGAACAACCATTATTCTCAGATTTAAATGAGTAGCCATCTCGCATCAAGCGAGATCCAGATACAATGTTCATGCTCAAAGCTGGTTAAATAACAATTATTAAGGTCTAAAACTAATACCGAAGGTATATGTAGAGGTAGCATGCCGACGGCGATCACATCGGCCTTGGAACCATTCCCGACGCGCATCGTCACCTCGTCCTTCGCCAGTCTCCGCTTATTCTGCAGCGCCTGCTTGGAGTTACAAATGTGAGCAACTGCACCGGTATCAAATACCCAGGAGCTAATACGAGTGCTGGTAAGGTACACATCAATAACAAGTATATCATATATACCTTTAATGTTGCCGAATTTTTTATCCGCTAAGTACTTGGGGCAGTTCCGCTTCCAGTGACCGGTACCCTTGCAATAAAAGCACTCAGTCTCAGGCTTGGGTCCATTCTTGTTCTTCTTCTCGGCAACTTGCTTACTGGGCGCGGCAACTGCTTTTCCGTCCTTCTTGAAGTTCTTCTTACCCTTGCCTTTCTTGAAACTAGTGGTCTTATTGACCATCAACACTTGATGCTCCTTTTTGATCTCGACCTTCGCTGACTCCAGCATCGAGTACAACTCAGGAATGGACTTGTCCATCCCCTGCATGTTGTAGTTCATCACAAAGCTCATGTAGCTAGGTGGAAGCGACTCGAGGATTTTGTAAATAACCGAGTCATCCGGAAGATTAACTCCCAGCTGAGACAAGCGGTTGTGCAACCCAGACATTTTGAGTATGTGCTCGCTGACAGAACTATTTTCCTCCCTCTTATAGCTGAAGAACTTGTCGGAGACATCATATCTCTTGACCCGGGCATGAGCTTGGAAAACCATTCTCAGCTCTTGGAACATCTCATATGCTCCGTGTTGCTCAAAACGCTTTTGGAGCCCCCATTCTAAGCTATAAAGCATGCCGCACTGAACTAGGGAGTAATCATCACAACGTGACTGCCAGGCGTTCATAACGTCTTGAGTTGCTGGGAAAATGGGTGTGTGAAAGCACATTTGCTCCCTTGGTGGTTTTGGTAATTAATAACAACATATAAGTCATTGAACTAATGTTTCCACCAAGTATATTTCAGGAAATGTTCAATTATAGGATTGGCAAAAGGAGAGTGTGGACATACCCCAAGATGCAAGGAAATAGGTTGGCCAAGCTTCAAGCAAAAGGACTCTACATTTTATATTTGTGAGAAATCACTTTGAGTCCATAGGAAATCCAATACTATCAAAAGGGGGTAAGGTTTTGTTGGTGAACAATATGCTCAAACGTGCACAAGTGATAGTCACCAAAAACATCCACAAACTCTCCCACCAAAGTTTGTTCTATACCTAACACTCAAAATCAGTGCAACCAACTTTCCCATACCGGTGCCACTGATTCCAGAACCTAGACAGACTCTGCCAAACCCTAGCCACTTCGGTGCAACCGATTCCATACCGGTGCCACCGAGTTTAGATTGCCAACTTTCTGCTACGCAAATTCACATTTTCGGTCCCACCGAGAATGTTGGATTGGTGTCACCGAGATTGGAAATCTGACCGTTGGTAACCTTAACGGTGCAACTGAGTTTCCTATATCGGTCTCACCAAGATTTAAAAGTTGCCACCTTTTGGTCACTTCGGTACCACCGAGATTAACACATCGGTGTCACCGAGTTGGTCATTTTGTGTGTAACAGTTGGATTTTGGGGGATGCCTATATATACCCCTTCACCAACACCTACTCGAGAGAGAAGCACTCAGAACTATTCCATACCTATCCTATCAGATTTTCTAAGAGAGAACCACCTACCCTTGTGTTGAGATCAAGATCTTCCACTCCAATCATATGGATCTTGATTTCTAGCCTCCCCAATTAGCTTTCCACCAATCCCATCTCTTCCACCATGCCAAATCTGTGAGAGAGTGATTGGGTGCTGAGGATTCTATCATCTTGAAGCACAAGAGTAAGGAGTTCATCGTCATTACCGAGCCTATTACCTTTTGGAGGGTGGTGCCTCCTAGATTGGTTAGGTGTCGCTTGGGAGCCTCCTACTTCATGTTGTTGAGTTAACCAAGAAGTTTGTAAGGGCAAGGAGATCACCTACTTCATGAAGATCTACCCATAGTAAGGCTAGTCCTTCGTGGATGGAAGCCGTTATGGAATAGCCAAGGTTGCTACTTCGTGGAACCTTTTGGGTGGAGCCCTCCGTGGACTCTTGCGACCATTACCCTCCGTGGGTTGAAGACTCCATAAACGTGGATGTACGATAGCGCCACCTATCGGAACTACGGGAAAAATCATCGTGTCTACAACTCCGTTTGATCTTCCTACCCTATCCCTTCTATACATGCTTGTTGTTACTTTCCGCTGCTATATACTCTTAGACTTGCATGTGTAGGGTGTACTCGACTTGCCATGAAATGCTAAAAATTGTCAACCCTAAAACTTGGTATAGGCAAAACTTTTATTTGGTCAAGTACTCTAATCACCCCCCCTCTAGACATACTTTTGGTCCTACAAGTGGTATCAGAGCCAGGTTTCCATTGCTTTGGTCTCCCAACCTAGGAGAGTATGGCGTCTAGTGAGGGAAGTTATCACCATAGAGGTTCATACTTTGATGGCACTAATTTTGCTAGTTGGAAGCACAAAATGGAAATGCATATTCTTGGTCATAACCCTGTCGTTTGGGTTGTTGTTCGTGTTGGCTTGCAAGGTGAGTTCTTTGCGGATGGACGGGAATCGGATCGTGAAGCGACCGCGGATGAGTTGAAGATGTTGCAACTCAATGCTCAAGCATGCGACATTCTCTTCAACTGCTTATGCCCCGAAGAATTCAACAAAATCAGCCATCTTGAAAATGCAAAAGAGATTTGGGATACTTTGGTTGATATGCACGAAGGAACCAAGTCTGTGAGAGAATCCAAGTTAGACATTCTTCAAGGTCATCTTGACAAGTTCAAGATGAAGGATGGTGAAGGAGTCATAGAGATGTACTCTAGGCTAGCTCTCATTACAAATGAGATTGCCGGCTGAGGAAGCGAAGAAATGACTGACAAATTCATCATCAAGAAGATACTTCGAGCTTTGGATGAGAGATACGACATCGTGTGCACATTGATCCAAATGATGCAAAACTACAAAGATCTCAAGCCTACAGAAGTCATTGGAAGGATTGTTGCTCATGAGATGACACTCAAAGATAAGGAAGAACTTCATCACAAGTCTAGCGGTGCTTACAAAGCCACAAGTGATGCTCCTGCAACTTCAAGCAACAATCTTGTCACCAATGAAGAGATAAGCCTCATGGTCAAGAAATTCAACAAGTTCTACAATAATAGAGGAAAAGAAAGAAACTCCAACTCAAGATATGAAGAGAAGTGTTCGTCAAGTCATGACCGCAATTGCTACGCTTGTGGGAAGCCTGCACACTACTCAAATGAGTGCATGACTCCCTACAAAAGAAGAGAAGAGTCACCTCAAAGACGAAGCTCAAGGAATGAGTCACCACAAAGAGAGACAAGTAGTAGATATGATCATTATGAACGAAGACACTCAAGGAGAAGTAGAGATTCGGAGAAGAAGAACAAGTACACCAAGAGCTACACAAGAAGAAAACATCAAGCTCATGTTGGTGAATGGGTTTCCGGCTCCGACTCCGACAACAACTCTGAGAGAAGCTATCACTCCGACTCCGACTATAGTCAAGATGATGGTGTTGCCGGAATTGCTCTAGTGACTACCAACTCCTACGATCTATTTGATTCACCAAACGAAGGGAGTGGAAGTTGCTTCATGGCTAAAGGCCCCAAGGTATCACACCCCGAGTATCTTGATTTTGATAGTGATGAAGATGATTTTCTTTGTGAAGATGATTTTCTTTGTGAAGATGATTTTCTTTGCGATGATAACTTGCTTTGTGATAAAACTAGTGATGTTGATCAAAATGAACTTGATAATTCTCATGCTAGTCAAGATGAGTCATTTGATGATGATAAGATGAAAATAGAACAGCTAACTAAAGAACTAAACACTCTTAAGTTAGCTCATGAATCTACTCTCAAAGATCATAGAGAGCTTGTGAGAACTCATGAGAAGCTACGCTTCAAGAAGCTCAACTTGGAGCAAGAGCATGAGTTTCTCAAAGCTATCAATGATGATCTCTGAAAGAAGACTTCATCTTATCTAGCCAAATGACTACTCTTGTCTACTTTCATGCCTCAAGTTAAAATAAAGCAATCTAGTAACAAAGGCAAGAAAGGTTCTTCATCTAGTAGCAACAATAAAAATGCTAAACCAAATGATGTTGCTTCTAGTAGTTCTATTGATTCCACTAATGATGACTCTCTTAGCCAAGTTGCACTTGAGCAAGAAAATGATTTATTGAAAGGAATTATAGAAAAAGGTATCTACAAGAGTCTTGCCGGATGTAAGCAATTTGAAGAAATTGTATGCAAGCACGGAGGATACCGTAAGAATCATGGTGTTGGCTACTTCAACGCTAATTGAGTTGAATGGGAAGAAGGTCAATATCCCAAGCCCAAGTTTATTCCTCAAAAGGAGAAGTATGAAAATACTCTTCCCAAGGGGACAAACACTCAAGATGACCTTCCACCACAAGACCACAAGCTCAAGGGCAAGAACAAGCTTCAAGAGGACATTGACTGACATGAAGATGAACCCCTAGCTTTGGTGGAGTGGGTTCCCAAGGCTACTTCAAGCCTAACTACTACAAAGGCTACTTCAACACTAAGGATCCCCATCAACTTGATGTGGGTCCCCAAGAAGAAGAACTAGTAAGTTCTTGAGGGGTGACTCCGCCAATGAAATTCACTCACATTCATTATTGGCAAGGACTTTTTGCACTCAACACCAACTCAATGCAATAGTTCAAGGAGTCACACATTCCCTCAAAGGTAAGCAAGGGACAAGGTAATCAACTAATCAATGGACATCATAACATATGCTTTGCACTCCATGTCCATAGATATCCTTGTATTTGTCTCTTGTGTGTTGGGACTAACCCATGTAGGTGAGAGGAGTAAGGAAACAACAAGGATGCTCCCAACTCTTGGTGATATTCGTCAACATTGAGCATCCACAACTACCTCACCAACATGAAGTCTTCATCAACAAACCCAAGGTTAGTTTATCCCTCTTATGGGGGGATGTCACATTAAGGGGGAGCTTTACTCTAAAACTTGAGTCAAAGCATCTCTCAGTATGTGACAACATTAAATGCTTTATGTAAAAGTGGTAACCCCACTTGTGCTTAAACGATGAGTATGACCTATGATCAAGTACTCTTACTTTGCTCCTAAGTCAAATAATCATATATAGATGACTTCGTCATCGCCCAAGTGCTTGTTAGATGCTAGTGTGTTTGTGCATGTTTGTCATGATTTCTTTTGACATCTTATTGTGTGAGCATGTTGGTCTGCATTTATTTTGTCATTCGAGGACATCCAATTGTTGCTATTTGGTTAATGATTTTCTCTTTTGCCAATTGGATGGACAAGAATGCCTAGGAACACTCTTTATCTATCTATGCTTTCTCACCTCATATTCCATTCATGTTGCATCACAAAATTTGAACAAGTGCTTTTCGATCCCTCTATGTGTGGAGCACTCCCAGTTCCATATCGACAAGGACTGACCATTAAAACCTCCCAAGTGCATCTCGATGGAACCAACCCCACAATCTTGGTCTCATCGAATGCCTAGGGTTGATCTGTCTTTCAATCTTGGTACTGCCAATTTCATATTCTCGGTTACACCGAGTTTCCCTGTCGGCTGACAGTTGTGGAACTCGGTGACACCGAAAACATAAAATCGGTATCACCGATAGTGGAGGGTATATATGTTGTGGACCCCGACGCTTTGAAATTCTATCTTCAAACGTCGCGCCTCAGAACCCTAAGCTGCCGCCTCGAGACCCCTGGTCGTTGCCCTTGTCTTCCTGCGCTCCTCCACCACTGGGAATCGCCGTCGTCGATGAAATCTGCTCCATCGTCGTCGTCGTAGCGGATCCGCACCAAGTTAGGGTACGGATTCGACCTCCTTTGCGCTCCCTTCTGATTCTTGCGCATTGGACTTGATTTTCTCGATAAGTCACTCATTACACTTATTCCTATCCACAAGAAAAACCCCTAGGCTAGCGAAACATTGATTTCTAGGGTTTTGCCTTCCGCTCGACGCAACTCGGTAGAACCGAATCAAGAAAATCGGTACCATCGATTTTTGTTTCTGTGTGCTGAGAACTGTCTCGGTGAAACCGAGCACTCCTTTTTGGTCTCACCGAAAAGGGTGCCAAATTTCTGTTAAGGGGGACAGTCAGTCTCGGTGTCACCAAAACTTTTGCTTCGGTCTTACCGATTTGTTTCTGACAGAATGCAAAACTTTGAAAATCTGTTGTTCAAAACTTCAAAAACCAGCTGATAATTTTGTGATGACTCATCTACTTCTGGTCATCTATATTCCATTCACATGGTCAGTATGTCCGATGCAGAGGACAATCAGAACATGCCAGAGCAGGGTGCAGACATGAGTTCAGGCACAAGCCCAGAGCCCAGTTCATTTTCAGATCCAGGCACCCCCAGCTCCCATGGGTTGCCCAAAGCTGCTACAAGGACCAGAAAGAAGCTGAACTCAGATGAAGAGGATTCAGACTTTATCCATGAGGAGATTCTTGCTAAGAAGCAAGAGAAAGCTCCTAAGAAGTCTGCTACTGAAGCCAGTTCTTCTAGGAGGGTTGTTAGCAAGATCTATGCTCCTTCTTCAACATTCAAGGCTCATGAGACTGCCAGAGCAACTATCTCAGTTGAAGTCCCCAAGAAAGTTATGCCTAATAAGGCAGGAGAGAAGAAAGCTAGAAAGAGGGTTATTCATGTTATTGGCAGAAAAACCTCCATGTATGAGGATCCTGAAGAAGCTGCTGATGCTGATGCTGTAGAGGAGGAAGAGCATGTTGAGAAGGCCCCTCCCAAGAAAAAAGCAAAAGAAGCTTATGGCTGATGTTATGCCTAAGTCTAGCACATCCAAGAAGGCTACTGCTAAGAAGACTAAGAGGACATCTAGGCAGATTCCAGCTTCTGAGAAGAACAAAGGGACTGCTTCCAAAGCTGAAGAGGATGATGACTTGACAACTTTGATGAAGCTCAGACCACATCTTCCAGTACACAATGCCAGCTACCCACTAGCTGAGGATATGAAGAAGAGAAAGTATTCAGGATTGAGAGCTTGGAGAGCTATAGATCCTTATGCCCAGAGGAAGAAGACAGATGTGGACGACATATTTTATACCAAGGAGCAATAGGATTTCTATGAGACTGTGCTCTTTGACAAGAGTCCAGCTGTGAGTTATATGCGATATGTTGATTGGAAATTCATCAAGGAGAATGAGGACTACTTTCCAAGTGTCCAAGACAATTTCCATTGCATAGATTTGGATGAGTTTGTTGGCAGAGAATTCACTGCCTAGAATGATGAGATGATCACGCAATTCTACTCCACTGCACATTTCTATGGAGATGGTAGAATTGTATGGATGACTGAAGGTGCAAGGTATGAATCAACTGTTGAAGAATGAGCTGCTATCTTAGGAGTTCATGAAGCACAAGATGGTGACTTGGATGTATACTCAGAATCCAAGGCGAGCCACAATGCCATGGCTAATATGTACAAGGAGATCTCTGCTGCCAATGTGAAGTCTCACAGGCTAGGATCTATCTACTTTCTTCACGCTAGCCTCCGCACAATGAAGACCATTCTGAGGCATACTTTGATACCCAAGTCAGGAGATGACAAGATGATCTGAGTCCACTCCATCAATATGTTGATCCACCTTGACAGACACACCAGGATCAGAGTCATGGATTTGATTGTTGAGAAAATCAAGAGGGTTGCTGCAGACCAGAACCGCTCTTGCTATTATGCACCCTACATCCAGATGCTTATCAATTAAAAATTTGAGAATCACATCTTTGCTCTAGATCATCCACATTTACCCCTACAACCAGATCTTGAGGACAATGTTGTGGTGATGGATGCCGATCATCCCACTTCAGCTATAGCTCAGGCAGAAGCAAAGGCAGGTAGAGCCACTAGTACTCAAGCCCCTCGATCCAGGAATGAGCAAATGGATATGTTGATATCATCAATTTAGGGTATGCAGAAGGACATTAAGGGGATTCTGGAAAACCAGAACAGTCTTGTCAGGATCTTTGAAACTAGGATCAAGACCCTTAATGATAAGGTGGACAGGCTGACTAAGACAGTCATAGAGCTTCAAAAGGAAATTGACTCCATGCACATCCCTTGGGTCTCTTCTACTTTAGATGATGAAGATGATGATGATGATGACGATGAATCACCTCTAAGGCTAGGCACTCAGTTCACCACTCAAACTAGATCAGCCACAGTGCCTGCACCAGACTTCAGGCCCTCTTCATCAGCTCCTGCTACTGTCAGCACAGCTCCTACTCCATCTGCTCCAGTTCCTCCAGCTGTCACTCCAACTCCATCCACAACATCTGCAGAGATCTTCGCCGATGTTGTTATCTTTACTCCTTCATCAACAACCAGAGGAGATCAGCCCAAGAACAATTAGATGTATACCTTTGAACTTTTTGGTAACTTGTTGCCAAAGGGGGAGAAGTGTATATAGATCTTTAGGCTTCGAGTGAGAGAGCGTTTTGGTGTTTGTTGCTTTTCAAAACATTTTGTTCTTTTGGTTTGACATGAGATACTTTTGTGTTTATATGTGATCATACATTGTTATGTGTGATGCTACTATTTCCTATCATCTTAAATGCTCATGTGATGATCATTCACCTTTGCTTGATTGTGTTGTGCGTTGTTATTCATTCTAATTATTGTTGCATACCACCAAGTTGTATGTGACATGGAAGAAGTGCCCCATATACCTAATCGATTGTGCATTTGCATTCAAACGCAAATTCAAAATAATGCACAAATTTAGGGGGGAGCTCTTGCGTACCACATACCTCTCAAAGCAACGATTATATTCATTGATTTTATCATATGTCGAAGCTTTGATCTATATGTTGTCATCAATTACCAAAAGGGAGAGACTGAAAGCACATTTGCTCCCTTGGTGGTTTTGGTAATTAATAACAACATATAGGTCATTGAACTAATGTTTCCACCAAGTATATTTCAGGAAATGTTCAATGATAGGATTGCAAAAAGGAGAGTGTGGACATACCCCAAGATGCAAGGAAATAGGTTGGCCAAGCTTCAACCAAAAGTACTCTACATTTTATATTTGTTAGAAATCACTTTGAGTCCATAGGAAAGACAATACTATTAAAAGGGGGTAAGGTTTTGTTGGTGAACAATATGCTCAAACATGCACAAGTGATAGTCGCCAAACACATCCACAAACTCTCCCACCAAAGTCTATTCTATACCTAACACTCAAAATCGGTGCAACCAACTTTCCCATACCGGTGCCACCAATTCCAGAACCTAGACAGACTCTGCCAAACCCTAGCTACTTCGTTGCAACCGATTCCATACCGGTGCCATCGAGTTTAGGTTGCCAACTTTCTATTATGCAAATTCACATTTTCAGTCCCACCGAGAATGTTGGATCGGCGTCACCGAGATTGGAAATCTGACCGTTGGTCACCTTATCGGTGCAACCGAGTTTTCTATATCGGTCTCACCGAGATTCAAAAGTTGCCACATTTTGGTCACTTCGGTACCACTGAGATTAACACATCGGTGTCACCGAGTTGGTCATTTTGTGTGTAACAGTTGGATTTTGGGGGATGCCTATATATACCCCTTCACCACCACCTACTTGAGAGAGAAGCACTTAGAACTATTCCATACCTATCCTATCAGATTTTCTGAGAGAGAACCACCTACCCTTGTGTTGAGATCAAGATCTTCCACTCCAATCATATGTATCTTGATTTCTAGCCTCCCCAAGTAGCTTTCCACCAATCCCATCTCTTTCACCATGCCAAATCTGTGAGAGAGTGATTGGGTGCTGAGGAGTCTATCATCTTGAAGCACAAGAGCAAGGAGTTCATCATCATTACCGAGCCTATTACCTTTTAGAGGGTGGTGCCTCCTAGATTGGTTAGGTGTCACTTGGGAGCCACCTACTTCGTGTTGTGGAGTGAACCAAGAAGTTTGTAAGGGCAAGGAGATCGCCTACTTCGTGAAGATCTACCCATAGTGAGGCTAATCCTTCATGGACGGAAGCCGTTATGGAATAGTCAAGGTTGCTACTTTGTGGACCTTTTTGGGTGGAGCCCTCCATGGACTCTCATGACCATTACCCTCTGTGGGTTGAAGACTCCATAAACGTGGATGTACGATAGCGCCACCTATCGGAACCATGGGAAAAATCATCGTGTCTACAACTGCGTTTGATCTTCCTACCCTATCCCTTCTATACATGCTTGTTGTTACTTTCCGCGGCTATATACTCTTAGACTTGCATGTGTAGGGTATACTTGACTTGCCATGAAATGCTAAAAACTGTTAACCCTAAAACTTGGTATAGGCAAAACTTTTATTTGGTCAAGTAGTCTAATCACCCCCCCCCTCTAGACATACTTTCGGTCCTATAGTGCGTCACCTAGCGGTGAATCAAGGACATATGATTTCTTGGAAGCTATGAGGATGATCCTCAAGCAATGAACCCAGTCCATATAGTTGCTTCCATCGTCTTTCGGCTTGGTTTTCTCTCCGAACGCGTAGAAGTTGAGGGCAACATTAGTGTGGGCCATTGGATCTACAATATAGATTGTAAAGACAATTTTAGACTATGTTCATGATAATGAAGTTCACATAATCAAATTATTTAATGAACTCCCACTTAGATAGACATCTCTCTAGTCATCCAAGTGACACATGATCCACGTCAACTAGCCCGTGTCCGATCATCACGTGAGACGGACTAGTCATCAATGGTGAACATCTCTATGTTGATCGTATCTTCTATACGACTCATGTTCGATCTTTCGGTCTCCCGTGTTCCGAGGCCATGTCTGTACATGCTAGGCTCGTCAAGTCAACCTAAGTGTATTGCGTGTGTAAACCTGGCTTACACCCGTTGTATGCGAACGTTAGAACCTATCACACCCGATCATCACGTGGTGCTTCGAAACAACGACCTTAGCAAAGGTGCACAGTTAGGGGGAACACTTTTCTTGAAATTTTAGTGAGAGATCATCTTATTTAAGCTACCATTGTTCTAAGCAAATAAGATGTAAAACATGATAAACATCACATGCAATCATATGGTGACATGATATAGCCAATATCATCTTGCTCCATTGATCTCCATCTTCAGGGCACCATGATCATCATTGTCACCGGCACGACACCATGATCTCCATCATCATGATCTCCATCATCGTGTCTTCATGAAGTTGTCTCGCCAACTATTACTTCTACTATTATGGCTAACGTTTAGCAATAAACTAAAGTAATTATATAGCATTTTTGATTGACACGCAGGTCATACAATAAATTAAGACAACTCCTATGGCTCCTGCCGGTTGTCATACTCATCGACATGCAAGTCGTGAATCCTATTACAAGAACATGATCAATCTCATACATCACAATGCATCACATCACATCCTTTGGCCATATCACATCACACAGCATATGCTGCAAAAACAAGTTAGACGTCTTCTAGTTGTTGTTGCAAGTTTTTACGTTGCTGCTATAGGTTTCTAGCAAGAATGTTTCTTACCTACGCAAAAACCACAACGTGATATGCCAATTTCTATTTACCCTTCATAATGATCCTTTTCATCGAATCCGATCCAACTAGAGTGGGAGAGACAGACACCCGCTAGCCACCTTATGCAACAAGTGCATGTCAGGCGGTGGAACTAGACTCACGTAAGCGTACGTATAAAGTCGGTCTGGGCCGCTTCATCCCACAATGCCGCCAAATCAAGATAAGACTAGTAATGGCAAGCAAATTGACAAAATCGACACCCACAACAACTTGTGTTCTACTCATACATAGATTCTACGCATAGACCTAGCTCATGATGCCACTGTTGGGATACGTAGTAGTAAATCAAAAAAATTCCTACATGTCACCAAGATCAATCTACGGAGAAACCAGCAACGAGCAAAGGGGGAGCGCATCTTCAGACCTTTGAAGATCGCAAAGCGGAAGCGTTACAAGAACGCGGTTGGTGGAGTCGTACTCGTAGCGATTCAGATCGCGGTGGATTTCGACCTAAGCGCCGAACAATGGCGCCTCCGCGTTCAACACACGTGTAGCCCGGTGACATCTCCTACGCCTTGATCCAACAAGGAGGAAGGAGAGGTTGAGGGAGAGCTCCGGCAGCACGACGGTGTGGTGACGGTGGAGCTGCGTGGTACTCCGGCAGGGCATCGCCAAGCGCTACGGAGGACGAGGAGGAGGGGTAAGGCTGCGCCGAGAGATAGAGAGAGAATTTTGTAGTTGGCAGCCCCAAAACCCCACATATATATAGGGGGGAGGAGGAGGGGCGAACCCCCTAGGGTTCCCACCCTAGGGTGGTGGATGGCCCTAGATGGCCCTTGGGGCAGCGGCCAAGAGAGGGGAGAGGGGTGCGGCAGCCCTAGGGTGGGCCTTGGGCCCATCAGCGCCTAGGGTTTGCCCCCTATCCTCCTTTGCTGTGCCTTGGGCCTTGGTGAGAGGCGCACCAGCCCACTCTGGGGCTGGTACCTTCCCACTCTCGGCCCATGCAGGCCTCTGGTGCCAGTGGCCCCTCACGGTGGACCCCCGGAACCCTTCTGGTGGTCCCGGTACGTTACCGGTAATGCCCGGAACACTTCCGGTGACCAAAACCTCACTTCCTATATATCATTCTTCACCTCCGAACCATTCCGGAACTCCTCATGACATCCGGGATCTCATTCGGGACTCCGAACAACCTTCGGTTATTATGTACACAATTTCCCTATGACCCTAGCGTCATCGAACCTTAAGTGTGTAGAACCTATAGGTTCAGGAGGCATGTAGACATGACCGAGACACCTCTCCGGTCAATAACCAACAGCAGGATCTAGATACCCATGTTGGCTCCCACATGCTCCATGAAAATCTCATCATATGAACCACGATGTCGGGGATTCAATCAATCCCGTATACAATTCCCTTTGTCCATCGGTATGACACTTGCCCGAGATTCGATCGTCGGTATCCCTATACCTTGTTCAATCTCATTACCGGCAAGTCTCTTTACTCGTTCCGTAACACATCATCCTGTGGCTAACTCCTTAGTCACATTGAGCTCATTATGATGATGTCTTACCGAGTGGGCCTAGAGATACCTCTCCGTCACACGGAGTGACAAATCCCAGTCTCGATTCATGCCAACCCAACAGATACTTTCGGGGATACCCGTAGTGTACCTTTATAGCCACCTAGTTACATTTTGATGTTTGGCACACCCAAAGTATTCCTATAGTATCCAGGAGTTGCACAATCTCATGGTCTAAGGAAATGCTACTTGGCATTACAAAAGCTTTAGTAGATGAACTACACGATCTTGTTCTATGCTTAGGATTGGGTCTAGTCCATCACATCATTCTCCTAATGATGTGATCCCGTTATCAACGACATCCAATGTCCATGGTCATGAAACCATGACCATCTATTGATCAATGAGCTAGCCAACTAGAGGCTCACTAGGGACATGTTGTGGTCTATGTACACACATGTATTACGGTTTCCGGTTAATACAATTATAGGATGAACAATAGACAATTGTCATGAACAAAGAAATATAATGATAACCGTTTTATTATTGCCTCTAGGGCATATTTCCAACAATCACGGGGTTGTCTAATAAACTTGGAAAAATTAAACTCACGAGACACATCACGAAACCTAACACTGACGATTTCCTTTTGACAATCTATCTTAAAATTAATAGTGTGCAAGAAAGATCTACCAAAGATAATGGACAAAAGTTATCTTGTGGGGAACAAAGAACTAGAAAATCAGTAGGATATTTTATTTTCCCACACAAGACTTCAATATCTATAACAATCCCAAGTGGTGTGATGGTGTCTCTATTAGCAAGTTTAATAGTAACATCAATATCTTCTATTTCATCAGGTGTTATGTCATTCATAATTTCTTGGTAAAAAGTAAAAGGAATAGCACTCACACAAGCACCCAAATCACACAAGCCATGATAACAATGATCTCCTATTTTAACTGAGACGACAGGCGTGCCAACTACGGGTCTATGTTTATCTTTTTCATCGGGTTTAGCAATTCTAGTAGCTTCATCATAGAAATAAATAACATGCCCATAAATATTTTTTACCAAGAGATCTTTAACCATAGCAACACTAGGTTCTACTTTCATTTGTTCAGAGGTCTTAGGTGCTCTAATATTACTCTTGCGAACCACAGTTGATACCTTAGCATGTTCCTTTATCCTCACAGGGGAGGATGGTTTTTCAATATAAGTAGTAGGCACAACAGGATCAACATTGTAAATGATAGTTTCTTATTTAGCTACGACCGGTTCTTTAATTTCTTTTTAATAGGGGGATGATATTTAAACCACTTCTCCTTAGGGAGATCAACATGAGCAGCAAATGATTCACAAAAAGAGGCTACTATCTCAGAGTCAAGTCCATATTTAGTGGTAAACTTGTGAAAAGCATCAGTATACGTAAAATATTTAACACAATCAAATTCAAGTTTAATATCTGTCTCATAACCTTCATCGAGTTCCCAATCTTGAGAGTTGTGTTTAATTCTTTCCAAGAGATCCCACTTGAATCCAATGGTCTTCTTCATAAAAGAACCAATACAAGAAGTATCGAGCATGGATCGATCATTATGAGAAAGCTGAGCATAAAAAATTTCAATAATAATTTCTCTTGAGAGGTCATGATTGGGGCATCAATATAACATTGATTTAAGCCTCCGCCAATCTAGAGCGATGATTTCTCCTTCACGATGCCAATATATATATATATATATATATATATAATTCCGATCATGATGAACTAGATGCATAGGATAAAACTTTTGGAGAAATTCCAATTTCAGTCGATTCCATTCCATGATCCAATATCATCACATAGCCTATACCATTTCAATAGTTTTCCCTTAAAAGATAAAGGGAAAACCTTCTTATTAACTTCGTCTCTAAATAAACCTGCAAGCTTAAATATCATCACATAGACTATACCATGTCAATGGTTTTCCCTTAAAAGATAAAGGGAAAACCTTCTTATTAACTTCATCTCCGGATAAACCTGCAAGCTTAAATATCATCACATAGCCTATACGATGTCAATAGTCTTCCCTTAAAAGATAAAGGGAAAACCTTCTTATTAACTTCGTCTCCGGATAAACCTGCAAGCTTAAATATCATCACATAGCCTATACCATGTCATTGGTTTTCCCTTAAAAGATAAAGGGAAAACCTTCTCATTAGCTTCGTCTCCGGATAAACCTACAAGCTTAAATATCATCACATAGCCTATACGATGTCAAAGGTTTTCCCTTAAAAGATAAAGGGAAAACCTTCTTATTAACTTTGTCTCCGGATAAACCTGCAAGCTTAAATATCATCACATAGCCTATACCATAAAGGGAAAACCTTCTTATTAACTTCGTCTCCAGATAAACTTACAAGCTTAAATAATCCACAAATTTCATCCACATGTATTAGGTGCATATCAGGATGTTCAGTTCCGCCTCTTGCATAAGGATTAGCTAGCAGTTGTTCTAACATACCCTAAGGAATTTCATAACCAATATTTTCGTTAGGTGTTGTAGGTTGAGGGTCAACTAATTGTGGTTCCGATCGAGGTGAAGATACCCCAAAAAACCCTCAAAGGATTGCTTTCCATAGTAACAAGTGACAGTAAATTTCAGCACATAGTATAAGTTTTTCCTTATCGATTTCCACTTACCAAGAGCACTTCACTCCCCACCAACGGTGCCAGAAAAGATTCTTGATGACCCACAAGTATTGGGGATCAATCCTAGTCCTTTCTATAAGTAAGATTGTCGACCCCAACGAGGAGCAGAAGGAAATGATAAGCGGTTTTCAACAAGGTAATTTCTGCAAGCACTGAAATTGTAAGTAGCAAGTAGTTTGATAGCAAGGTAATTTGTAACAAGCAAGTAATGGTAATGGTGAATAAGGTGCAGCAAGGTAGCCCAATCCTTTTGTGGCAAACGACAGGCCAAAACAATCTCTTATAATAAGCAAAGTGTTCTTGAGGGTACACGGGAATTTCATCTAGTCACTTTCATCATGTTGGTTTGATTCGTGTTCGCTACTTTGATAATTTGATATGTGGGTGGACCGGTGCTTGGGTGTTATTCTTACTTGAACAACTTCCCACTTATGATTAACACCCTCATAGGCATCTGCAACTATGAGAAAAATATTAAGATAACATCTAACCATAGCATTAAACATATGGATCCAAATCAGCCCCTTATGAAGTAGCGCATAAACTAGGGTTTAAGCTTCTGTCACTCTAGCAACCCATCATCTAATAACTAATCACAATGCATTCCCTTAGGCACAAGGATGGTGAAGTGTCATGTAGTCGACGTTCACATGACACCACTAAGGGAATCACAACATACATATCATCAAAATATTGAACACATATCAAATTCACATGATTACTTGCAACATTACTTCTCCCGTGACCTCAAGAACAAAGGAAACTACTCACAAATAATATGCATGATCAAGATCACAAGTGTATTGAATATCATAATGGATCTGAACATATAATCTTCCACCAAATAAACCATATAGCAATCAACTACACAAGGTAATCAACACTACTAGTCACCCACATGTACCAATATGAGGTTCCAATACAAAGTTGAACACAAGAGATGAAATAGGGTTTGAGAGGAGATGGTGTTGTTGAAGATGTCGATGAAGAATGACCTCCCAAAGATGAGAGGGTTGTTGGTGATGACGATGGCTTCGATTTCCCCCTCTAGGAGGGAAGTTCCCCCGGCGGAATCGCTCTACCGGAGGGCAAAATTGCTCCTGCCCAAGTTCCGCCTCGAGATGGTGGCCGAAAGTCCTCCCTTGATTTTTTTTCTAGGTCAAACCACAATATATACTAGAAGATGGGCTCCAGAGGTGAGCCTAGGTGAGCTCCACTCTGGGGGGGCCTAGCTCGCCCTGGTTATCGTGCACACCAGGTGCCCCCCTGCTAGTTTCTTGCTCCAATATTTTTCATATATTCCATAAAAATTCCCCTTAAAGTTTCATCTCAATTGGGGATGTGCAGAATAGGTATCTCTGATATGCTTTTTCAGGTCCAGAATTTCAGTTGTCGGTATTCTCCCTCTTTGTGCAAACCTTGCAAATTATGAGAGAAAAGGCATTAGAATTACTCCCCCAAAGAATTATTATGCATAAAAATATTATAAATAACAGTAGGAAAACATGATGCAAAATGGACGTATCAAGCTCTTCTTGTCCTTGATTGACATTTTGATAACCCACAAGTGTAGGGGATCGTTTGTAGCCTTTCTTGATAAGTAAGAGTGTCGAATCTCAACGAGGAGCTAAATGTAGAACAAATTTTCCCTCAAGTTCTATCTACCACCATTACAACTCTACGCACACTTAATGTTTGCTTTATCTAGAACAAGAATGAAACTACTTTGCGGGAATAAAACTACGAGTACTTTGCAAGAAAATAAAATTAGTACTGCAGTAGCAAGCTTTTTGTAACACAAGAGAAAGATTGTCCCTAGGCAATTGAATATGATACGATAGATACTTGTTATATTCAATGAGGGAGAGGCATGAGCTAGCATACTTTATCTACTTGGATCATATGCACTTATGTTTGGAACTCTAGCAAGCATCTGTAACTACTAAAGAGCATTAAGGTAAAATGCAGCCATAGCATTAATAATCAAGTCCTCTTTACTCCCATACGCAACAACCCACCTACTCGGGTTAATGCTTCTGTCACTCAAGCAACCCACTATAGGCAAATCATGAAATATTGCAACACCCTACAAGGTGGACCCCTCACGTTTGCGTGACACGGAGGGAACCATAGTACAACACCATATCAACATACGACTCACATCCATAACATCAAATCACAATTAACCCATAGGACAAAAGAGATCTACTCAAACATCATAGGATAGCCAAATATCATTGTGAAATAATATATGTAGTTAAGCACCATGTTTAAGTAGATATTACAACAGGGAAGAGAGGTGTTACACTGCTGCATAGAGGGGGGGAGAGTTGGTGTTGATGGCAGCAAGATTGTTGATGTAGATCATCCTCATGATGATTGCCCCGGTGACGTTCCGATGCCACCCAGAGAGAGGGGGAGAGTTCCCCCTCCTTCTTCTTCTTCCTTGGCCTCCCCGTATATGGGAGGAGAGTTCTCCTTTGGACCATGTACTCCATGGCGGCGGAGGGGTGGAAGCCTCTCCGAGATTGGATCTCCCTCTCTGTTCTCTTCTATTTCATGTTCCTGTTTTCTGGCCGAAAATCGTTTCTTATATTCATGAAGATCCGTAACTCCGATCGGGCTGAAATTTTGAGGAGAGTTTTATCAAAAAATTAGCTTTGCTGCACCCGAAGGAGAGATCCAACTGACATACGAGGTACACACGGTACACCAGGCTGCGTTTGGGATCTGACCCGTGCCTTGGTGGAGTGTGCCCGCTATGGGACTCCATTTGCATTGATTCCACTTCTCAAAATTCACAAATATTCCAAAAAATCTAGGTAAATTTTTATCGCATTTGGAATTTGTTTGGTATGGATATTCTGCAAAACAAAAAACACAAAAAAAACAGGAACCGACACTGGGCATTGGATTAATAGGTTATTAGTCCAATAAATCATATAAATTGTTGCCAAAATCTATGTGAAAGTTGTATAATATTGGCATGAAACAATCAAAAAATTTAGATACGACGGAGACGTATCAACATCCCCAATCGTAATTCCTGCTCGTCCTCGAGTAGGTAAATGATAATAAAGATAATTTTTAATGTGGAATGCTACCTAGCATAATCTTGATCAGATATCTAATCATGGCATGAATATTAAGATACAAGTGATTAAAAGGAATAGTCTAGTTTTGACATAAAGACATTAATACTCAGGCATCCCAATAAAACAACCATGTCTTTCAAAATATCAAGGCTAAAGAACGCTATCCCTACAAAATAATATAGCCTTGTCATGCTCAGTCATCTTAACACAAAGTATAAATCATGTACTACCTCGTGTCAGCCAAGAAATTGGTTCATACTTTTTAATGTTCTTCGGCATTTTCATCTCTCACGTAATACATGAGCGCAAGCCATGGATATAGCACTATGGGTGGAATAGAATATGGTGGTAGGTTTCAAAGGGGTCAAAGTGGAGAAGAAAGTATCGCATCAACTTAGCGTATCAACAAGCTATGGAGATGCCCATCAATAGATATCAATGCGAGGAGTAGGGATTGCCATGCAATGGATGCACTAAGATCTATACGTGTATGAAGGCTCAATATGAAAACTAAGTGGATGTGCATCTAACTCTATAATGAAAAATTCCCAATAGTATATGAAAGTGACAACATAGGAGATACATGAAAAACATGGTGCTACCTTGAAGCACAAGTGTGGAATTAGCATACCCCTTCTCTCTTTGTCTCTCATCATTCATTTTTTTTCTTTTTTTCTTCTTTTTTTCTTTTTTCCTTTTTTTCTTTTTTTCTTCTTTTTCTTCTTTTTTTCTTTTTTTCTTTTTTTTGTCTGGAGCCTCATCCCGACTTGTGGGGGAATCATAGTTTCCATCATCCTTTCCTCACTGGTACATGCTCTAAGAATAATGATGTTCATCACACTTCTATTTACTTATAACTCAATATTACAACTCGATACCTAGAAAAAAATATGACTCTATATGATTGATGTGCAATGATCTAGCGTAGCAAAGATATCAAAAAACAGACAAGCCATGGAAACACCATGCTAGCTATCTTACGATCATGTAAAGCAATATGACAATGAATGCGCAAGTCATCAAAATGGAAGTGGTTGAAGTTGCATGGCAATATATCTCAGAATGGCTACGTAAATGCCATAATAGGTAGGTATGGTGGCTATTTTGAGGAAGATATAATAAGGCTTATGTGTGATAGAGCCAGTGCCGGAGCTACATCCCAGGCCTAGGGGGCCTAGGCCCGGGTCTTGGAGCCAAAATCATTCCTTGATTGTAGCATTTTTTGTACTATTTGACATTGTAGGCCATTGTAGCACTAAATCCGGCCCGAGGCCCAGTGTTTACCTGGCTCCGCCCCTGGATAGAGCGTATGATATCACGGGGTTTGGATGCACCAATGAAGTATATGCCGACTCTTGAGGTGAGAATGGGCAATGAGCGGTAGCGTAGAGGCTACCAAATTGTGGAAAGGTAAGAGTGTGTATAATCCATGGACTCACATTATTCATAACAAACTCACATACTTATTGCAAAAGTTTATTAGACCTCAAAGCAAAGTATTACTACGCATGCCCCTAGGGGGGAGGTTGGTAGGAGTTAACCATCGCACGCCCCTGATCTTCACACAAAGATAGACAATCAAGGATAAATTGTGCTCCTACTTCCTAGCATAACGGGAGACTATACGTGCATGCTTCGAGAATCACAAACCTTAACACCAATATCTTAATAAACACGATCATCCACTAGTACCTCCCACATATTATCATCTCTATATCGCAAAACTATTGCAAGGAATCAAACATAACATATTTAGTGATCCATAAGTTTTATGTAGGATTTTATGACTAACCATGCAAATGACCAATTCATATTGACTCTCTAAATAAATATAAGTGAAGCAAGAGAGTTTAATTATTTCTAGAAAAATACCATGCTCTAATAAATATAAGTGAAGCAAAAGAGCATTCTACAAATAACAGTTTTCTATGTGAAGAGAAACAGGCAATCGAAACTTCAAATGATATAAGTGAAGCACATGAAGCAATCTATAAAGCCATACTCAAAAGATATAAGTGAACTACAATTACCATTCTATAAATCAACCATGGACTATATCATACTAACATGGTGCATGCTCTAAACGCAAAAAGATGCTCCAAGATTTGCAGATAACACATAAATGAAATTAATCCAAAAAATACTAATAGTTGTTGAAGAAAGATGGGATGCCTTCTGGGGCATCCCCAAGCATAGACGCTTGAGTCTCCTTGGATATTTACTTGGGGTGCCTTGGGAATCCCCAAGCTTGAACTCTTGCCTCTACTTCTTCTCCTCATATTGATACATCCTCGATCTTCGAACACTTCATCCACACAAAACTTAACAGAAGACTGGTAAGATCCGTTAGTATAATAAAGGAAAATACTACTTTAAGTACTGTTTCAAACCAATTCATATTTTATATTTGCATTATACCTACTGTATTATAACTTTTCTATGGCTTACACCGCCGATAAAATCGATAGTTTCATCAAAACAAGCAAAACAATGCATCAAAAACAGAATCAGTCTTAAACAGGACAGTCTGTAGTAATCTGAACTTTGACCATACTTCTGTAATTCCAAAAATCCTAAAAACTTATGATGAAATAAAAACATAATATAAAAGTACTTTTTAAAAATTTCAGAAACTTCTAACCTTCCAGTAAAAAATGAAAATTCATACACTACAGCCAAAGTTTCTGTTTTTACGCCACACATACCAACAAGCAATCTAATCATCCTAAAGGCAAATCTTGGCACATTATTTTTATAATACAATGGATTTGTACAACGGGATAACTATTATTTTTGGAAAAATTTCTGTGATTCAAGATTCACAAAGTTTCCATGGGCATGGACGAAAGTTCAAGGACGTCAACCACTTCAACGATGCTCGTCATCTCTCTCACTTTCACCTCTTCTTTTGTGTAGTTTTAGGTTCCCCTCTGTCGCGGTTTTGTCATGGCGAGATGTACTCATGAGATAAATTAGGTGTGGGGCCATCTCAACTAGGTGGAGTCTTGAGAGGGGTTGGTCGGAATTGAGAGAGGCGGGTTTACCCAGGTTCGGCCCCTCTGATGGAGGTAACAGCCTATGTCTTGCTTTGTGTGTTTTGATGATGAGGATGATCTCGATTACAAGGGTGCGGAATTGCTACCTCTAGTCTCGAGTGTTTCTAATCTGTCTATCTCTAATGCCTTACCCCTCTTTATATAGGTTGAAGGGATAAGTTTACATGTAAAGTCCTACTGAGAGTAGGATTAGAACTAGTCTCTCTTGAATCCTAATCCAGGTCTTGTATCCTTTGTGAGGGAGTCTTTCATTTCCTTGAACCTTATTTGTGAACCGGACGACCATAACATGAGTCGGCCCTCCCATGAACTGCCTTCTAGACTGTTGGGTCTTGTCGTTCGTCTGATCCGCCTGCCGGGTCACCAATGAACCGCCAAACTCGACCGGGTTACCAGTGAGTCACCAAGTCCCGACCAGGTCATACTTTAGGTCAGGTTATACCACGGGGTAATATCCTTTACACCCTCTATATTTTTTGTTTTAGAACTTTATAAAATCACACGACAGAAATAAATGACTCTATAAAACTTTCGGGTTGTCTCCCTGGCAGTGCTTTCTTTAAAGCCATTAAGCTAGGCATAAAGTGCTCAAGTAATTGATCCACCGGATCCCAAGGTATATCAAAGCCAATTTTAATTAACAATTATTTTTAATTTAGTATTTATCACAAGGTGATATATATCATGCAATGACGAAGTCTAACTCTTTTCCTATGCATCGGCATGTCATATAAGAACAATTCATGCACATTAAGTAAAGGCCAACACATAGTATAAACAGTTTCTTGCAACTTTATCGTATTGGAAACATGGACAGGTGGATATTTGGTTCCTCTCTCATAATAATTGCAAGTAGGAGCAGCAAGCACATGCACATTATATTCATCAAAATCAACATGTGCAATAGGAAAACACAACCCATCAAGATAATCCTTAATTAGTGCAAATTTCTCCTATATAGTATAGTTGGGATAATTCAAAAAGATAATAGGACTATCATGTGTGGGTGCAATAGCAACAATTTCATGCTTAATATGACGAGCTATAGCAAGTCCATCTTTATAAGCATAATTTATATTGGCATCATGGCCACAAGCATAGGAAGCATCAAGTTCATCAAAAAGGGATATTTCAAATGAATCCACGGGATTATAGCAATTATCATAGAATTCATCCTTAGGTAAGCACAAAGGGTAATTAAAAAAATATATGAGTTGAAGAGTTACTCTCATTAGAAGATGGGCACGGGAGATCAATCTGCTCTTCCTCCTTTTGCTCTTCGGTCTCCTCCTCATCTTTTTCATCTAATGAGCTCACAATTTCAGCAACTTATTCTTCCATAGGTCCCTGCAAAATATCAGTCTCTTCCAAGGCAGCGGACATTCTCTCAATAAATTCAATAATATCAGCATTTCATTCATAATTATCATAACAATATTTTAAGTATGGCAAGAAATTCAGATTCGTAAGAAACATCATCATCATACTTTTCAATCAAGGAAACAATTTCATAAGCACCTTTAAAAGTAAAAAATTCTTCTATTCATTCCACATCATAGTAATCATAAATACCTTTAGCATAAGAAGCCAAGGTTTCATTATCATTAAACTTACATTTAAAGGGAAGGTGTGGAGCCTCTATCTTGGAGGAACAAGTATAATCACATTTCAAGCATGCATCCCGAGCAAACCATTCCAGTATTATAATTTGATCCCAAAGTGTTTCCCTTTTTGAGACAAGCGATAATCCCTAAAGTACTCACGTTGATCCAATGTGTATCTCATTATAAAGTTCCTTGAGGATTTCTTGGGATTATCGACGGAGTAATTAATGTGTTTCACATAACTAGCATCGAGGGTTTTAGGAGGTTCCCCATCTCCTTGAGTAGCAATTGCCACTAATTTTTTTGGTGTTTCATGATCTATATCCATAACTAAAGGTATAAAACAACTAAAAACATAAAATAAAAATTACTTAATGATAAAGCAAACAAGCACACACGAGAATATTCACCCCACGCCATTGCTCCCCAGCAACGGTGCCAGAAAAAGGCCTTGATAACCCACAGGTGTAGGGGATCGTTTGTACCCTTTTTAAATAAGTAAGAGTGTCGAATCCCAATGAGGAGCCAAAAGTAGAATAAATATTCCCTCAAGTTCTATCGACCACAGATACAACTCTACGCACACTTAACATTTGCTTTATCTAGAACAAGAATGAAACTATTTTGAGGGAATAAAACTATGAGTACTTTGCAAGAAAATAAATTAGTAGTGCAGTAGCAAGCTTTTTGTAACACAAGAGAAAGATTGTCCCTAGGCAATTGAATATGATACGATAGATACTTGTTATATTCAATGAGGGAGAGGCATGAGCTAACATACTTTCTCTACTTGGATCATATGCACTTATGATTGGAACTCTAGCAAGCATCTGCAACTACTAAAGATCATTAAGGTAAAACCCAACCATAGCATTAAGTATCAAGTCCTCTTTACACCCATACACAACAACCTACCTACTCAGGTTTATGCTTCTGTCACTCAAGCAACCCACTATAGGAAAATCATGAACATATTGCAACACCCTATAGTGTGGATCCCTCACGTTTGCGCGACATGGAGGACACCATAGGACATCAACATATCAACATACAATTCACATCCATAACATAATACAAAAATTAACCCATATGACAAAAGAGATCTACTCAAACATCATAGGATATCCAAATATCATTGTGAAATAATATATGGAGTTGAGCACCATGTCTAAGTAGATATTACAACGGGGAAGAGAGGTGTTACATCGCTGCATAGGGGGGAGAGAGTTGGTGTTTATGGCGGCAAGATTGTTTATGTAGATCGCCGTCACGATGATTGCCCCGACGGCATTCCGACGCCACTGAGAGAGGGGGGAGAGAGACCTCCCCTCCTTCTTCTTCTTCCTTCTCCTCCCCCTAGATGGAAGGAGAGTTACCCATTTGGTCCATGGCCTCCATGGCGGCGGAGGGGCGGGTGCCCCTCAGAGATTTTATCTCCATCTCTGTTCTCTTCTGTTTCACGTTACTATTCTCTACCGAAAACCGTTTCTTATATTCATGGAGATCTGTAACTCCGATCGGGCTAAAATTTTCAGGGGATTTTTATCCAAAAATTAGCTTTCTTGCGCCCGAAGGAGAGCTCTAACCAACATATGAGGTGAGAATGGTCCACCAGGCCACGTTTGGGCCCTAGCCCGCGCCCCGGTGGACATGCCCGTTGTGGGCCTTCGTTCGCATTGATTCCACTTATCAAAATTCACAAGTATTCCAAAAAATGTCTGTAAATTTTATCGCGTTTGGACTTCATTTCATATGGATATTCTGCGAAACAAAAAACACAAAAAAATAGGAACTGGCATTGGGCACTGGATCAATAGGTTAGTCCAATAAATCCTATAAATTGTTGCAAAAATTATGTGAAAGTTGTATAATATTGGCATGAAACAATCACAAATTATAGATACGATGGAGACATATCATATCTCATGAGCTACAATCCTTCCAATGACTTCCATGGGCTTGAGCTCTTTGTAGTTTGGCATCGTTTGGATCAATGTGCACACAATGTCATACATTCCATCCAAGTCTCTAAGGATCTTCTTGATGATGAATTTGTCGGTCATTTCTTCGCTTCCTAATCCGGCAATCTCACTGGGGATGAGAGCAAGCCTAGAGTACATTTCCATGACTCCTTCACCATCCTTCATGTTGAACTTGTCAAGTTGACTTTGTAGCACATCCAACATAGATTCCCTAACGGATTCGGTACCTTCGTGCATATCAACCAAAGTATCCAAAATTTCCTTTGCATTCTCAAGACAGTTGATTTTGATGAATTCTTTGGGGCATAGGCAGTTGAATAGAAGGTCACATGCTTGAGCATTGTATTGCAACATCTTCAATTCTTCAGCGGTCACTTTACGATCCGGTTCCTTTCCATAACCAAATAATTCACCTTGCAAGCCAACACGAATAACAGCCCATACGGCGGGGTTATGACCAAGAATATGCATTTTCATCCTATGCTTCCAACTAGCAAGTTTGTGCCATCAAAATATGGACCTCTGCGATAATAATTTCCCTCATTAGATGCCATACTCTCCTAGGTTTTGAGGCCAATTCAATGAAGACAAAGGATCTGATACCACTTGTAGGATCAAAAGTATGTTAGAGGAGGAGTGATTAGACTACTTAACCAAATAAAAATCTAACCTTTTCCCAATATTAGTTGAGGGCAGATTTTAGCAATTTTAGCAATTTTAGCAAGTTAAGTTTATCCTACACATGCAAGTGTAAGTGTGTAGCAGTGGAAAGTAAAGACATGCAAATGTAAGGGGTTAGGGATTGGATGATCAAATGCAATTTGGAGATGCGGAGATTTTTACCTATGGTTCCGATAGGTGGTGTTACGGTACGTCTACATTTGTGGAGACTTCAACCCATGGAGAGATGGCCCCGAGAGTCAACGGAGGGCTCCACCCACGAGGGTCCACGAATTAGCAACCTTGTCTATTCATGATGGCCTACGTCCACGGAAGACTAGCTTTTTCTGGGTAGATCTTCATGAAGTAGGCGATCTCCTTGCCCTTAAAAACTTCTAGGTTGAACTCCACAATCACGAAGAAGGAGGATCCCAAGCGACACCTAACCAATCTAGGAGGCACCACCCTCCAAAAGGTAATAGATGTGGTAGTATGACGAACTCCTTGCTCTTGTGCTTCAAAACGTAGTCTCATCAACACTCAGTTACTCTCTCACATGTTTGGCATGGGTAGAAGACATTGATTGGGTGGTAAGGAACTTGGGGAGGCTACAAATCGAGATCCATATGGTCGGAGTGGATGATCTTGACCTCAACACATGGGTAGGTGGCTCTCTCTCAGAAAGTTGGATATGGCAAGTGGGTGTATGTTCTGAGTGCTTCTTTGCGAGTGACTGGTGGTGGAGGGGTATATATAGGCTTCTCCAAAAATCCAACTGTTACAATATTATTGTCCAACTCGGTGAAATCGGAGTAAAAACTCGGTTGCACCGACTAGTACAAAATGTGGAATCTCGATGGTACCGATATGGGTGACTTAGGCAGTTTTCAGATCTCCGTGAGACCGATTCCTCAAAGTCGGAGGGACCGATCTAGAGAAATGGGCTAACAGAAAGTTGGTCCAACTTCTTGGTGGTACGGATTCTCAAAACTCGATGGGGCCGAATCTAGAAAATGGAAGACTAGGAAGTTGGTCACTCTTTTCGGTGGCACCGAAAGAAAAGCTGGTAGTACCGAGATGCTAGGGTTTTCTTTGGCTTTTGTCTTGGATAAACTCGGCCGATCTGAATGGGAATATTGATGGCACCGAATTTTGACTTTAGGATTTGGATAGAGGATATATGTGGGAAAGTGGGTGCGTATTTTTGGTGGCTCTCTCTAAGGATTTGAGCAACTAGATCATCATATTTACCTTACCCCTTTTAATAGTATTGGCTTTCCTATGGAATCAAAGTGATTTCTCATAAAATGTAAAATGTAGAGTCCTTGATCTTGTAGCATGGCCAATCCTAATCCTTCCTTTCCTTGGGAAGGTTCTCCACATAGACCTTTAGCCAACCCATCATTGAACTTTTTCCTAAGATACACTTAGTGGAAACATTAGTCCAATCAAATATATGTTGTTATTAAATACCAAAACCACCTAGGGAGAAGTTGTGCTTTCAACCACCTATAAAAACCATGAGAAAAATCTTCGTGTCTCCAATTGCATTTGATCTTCCTACCTCTACTTCTTGCATGTCCTTGTCTTTACTTTCCGTTGCTATACTCGTTAACTAGCATGTGTAGGGTGCATTAGACTTGCTAATGTTGCTAAAATCTGCCAAACATTAAAATTGGGAAAAGGTTAGGTTTTTAATTTTTCAAGTAGTCTATTCACCCCCTCTAGACATCCCTCTAGTGATCCAACAATTGGTATCAGAGCTTTGGTCTCCATAGCCTTGGTTTTATCACCATTGGAGGAAGATGGATCTCTCTAGTTTGGGAGTCCTAGTTGTAGACTATCCATTCTCGATGGGGAGTAGTATAGTCAATGGAAATATGAGATGCTTAAGCTATTAAATGAATTCCATTTAAGAAATTATGTTAAGAGCCCTTATGTGCCTCCCATCGCTCCTTTACACCCCTCACATGAAGAAGAAATTTACATGCTTCGTAATCTTAGAACCGTTAATCTTACCATTAGAGGATTGTCAAGAATTGTGTTTGATCAAATGAGAAATTTTGAGTGTGCTTATAATTTGTGGAATGATTTACAAAATAGATATCCAAATTACTCTTTGAAAAATCTTGATGTCATTCTTGATAAATCTATTGCCTTTCACAAAATGAAGCCGAGTGATCCCAACTTTGGTAAATGCTCGTTTGAGCTTAGTGAACTCATGCGTGCTAAACAAGATGTCATTACCATTCATAAAATCATTGTTGAAGCTATCCGCATTCATAAACTTGAACATTGTCATGATCGAAATTCTAAGGAATCTCTTGTCTCTTATGACGAGGATATCCCACTTGATTATGACCATGTGGAACATGGCTACTATGATGAAGATGAGTTGTTCGACATCAGGTATGAGAAGACTATGAAGAATCTAAGTCTCATTGCGAACTTCAAGGATTACATGTCCGGAAGAAAAGAGTGGATTCTTGATAGTGGATGCACCGATCACATGACCGGAGATAGAGCCATGTTTCAAGAGATCACACCAAACCATGGACCGCGAAGGTATGTGACTTTTGGAGACAACTCCAAGGGTAAGGTAATCAGTCTTGGTAAGGTGGACATATGTCATGATAGTTCCATTCAAAATGTCATGCTTTTTGAATCCCTTGGCTACAATCTTATTTCCGTATCTAGAATAGCCGACTTCAGTCTCAATGTGCTATTTATTAAAGTAGATTGACAAGTGTTTCATCAAGACAATCATAGCATGGTCTTTACCAGTTTCCGTAGAGGTGATCTATACATTGTTGACTTCACTAAGAGATCAAAACATTGTACTTGTCTTATTGCAAAATCTTCTAAAGATTGGCTTTCGCATAGAAGGCTAGGATATGTTGGTATGCGTAATCTAGACAAGCTTATCAAAGGTGATCCTATACTTGGTGTAAAATATGTTATCTTTGACAAATATAGACTTTGTAGTGCTTGTCAAGATGGAAAGCAAGTATATGGAAGTCATTCGGTAAAGAATATCATGAATACTAGGAGACCACTCGAGTTGCTTCATATGGATCTTTTTGTCCCAAAGCTTACAAGAACCTCAGTGAAAATTCCTTTGGTCTAGTTATAGTTGATGACTTCTCTAGATTTACGGGGGTATTCTTTCTGGATAATAAGTCGTAGGTACAACAGATCTTCAAGAACTTCGCTCACAAAGCGCAAACCAATATGAAGTGAAGATCAAGAAAGTTCAGAGCGACAACAGATCGGAGTTCAGGAACACGAATGTGGATTCCTTTCTTGACTAAGAAGGGATTTCACATGATTTCTCGGCTATGTACAAACCTGAGAAAAATGGAGTCGTTGAGAGAAAGAAGCGGACTCTTATAGAGATGGCTAGAATGATGCTCAATGAATACAAGATGCCATGACACTTTTGGGCGGAAGCCGTGGAAACTGCTTGTCATTCTACGAACCGACTCTATCTATGCAAGCTTCTCGGTAAAACGACGTACGAGCT
This sequence comes from Hordeum marinum, assembly GCA_022496015.1. NCBI lineage: Eukaryota > Viridiplantae > Streptophyta > Magnoliopsida > Poales > Poaceae > Hordeum > Hordeum marinum. The sequence goes on from CM039675.1 coordinate 379,885,808, forward strand.
ACTCACTGGTAACAAGCGCCAAGTTGGATACTTTTGGGTACTCGGCTCCAAGTGTTACATTCTTGATAGGTACCGTCGTTCAAAATTTTCTCCCAAATCTCATGAAGGTTTCCTACTTGGTTACAAATCAAACTCTCACACTTTTCATGTCTACAATAAATTCACTCAAAAAGTTGAGGATACGGTAGATGTGACGTTTGATGAATCTAATGGTTCGCAAGTCGAACAATTGCCTAATGATGTAGGAGATGAGGAACCTTCAGAAGGCATCCATGTCTTGTCCATTGGCAATATTTGCCTCACGAAGGTGAAGGAAAGTACTTCATTAACACAAGTGGAAGCTCCAACCTCGCATCAAGGTGAACCACAAAACAACATGGAAGCATCCACAAGCGGTACACGACAAGATGAAGAGGAGGAAGAAACACATCGTGAAGATCCACCTCACCCTCCTTCACCACCACCTAAGGAGATGACACCTTCAACAAGAACAGAGAAGATAATGATGATGATGAAGCACCACCATCCAACAAGAAAAATCTACCCCGAGTTCGAGCAAGAGTGAACAAAAATCATCCCTTAGAGCAAATCTTCGGTCACATACAAGCTGTGAGAATCACTCGCTCTAAAAACTTGTTTAGCTAACTTTTTGTGAGCAGTACTCATTTATCTCTAGTATTGAGCCTATGAAGGTGGAATAAGCTCTTGAAGACTCGGATTGGGTGAATTCTATGTACGAGGAGCTACACAAGTCCAAGAGGAATGAAGTATGGACACTAGTGGAGAAGCCCAATGACGAGCAAGACATCATTGGAACAAAATGGGTGTTTCAAAACAAGCAAGACGAAGACGGACAAGTCGTATGCAACAAGGCACGTCTCGTGGCTCAAGACTACACTCAAGTCAAAGGTATGGACTACGGTGAGACCTATGCCCCCGTTGCCAGACTTGAAGCTATTTGTATACTTCTTGCTTATGATAATCACCATGATACCACGCTTTACCAAATGGATATTAGAAGTGCATATTTAAATGGTGAGATTGAGGAAGAGGTCTATGTTAAACAACCTCCTAGTTTTGTGAACCTAAGAAACCTAATCATATCTATAAGCTTCGTAAAGCTCTATATGGTCTTAAGCAAGCCCCCACGAGCTTGGTACAAACGCTTAATGAAGTTTCTTATTGAAAAGGGTTCTGAAATTGGTAAAATTGATACAGCCTTATTCACTAAAACGGTTACTGGTGAATTATTTGTGTTCCAAATTTATCTGGATGATATTATCTTTGGATCTACTAACCCACAATTTAGTGAGAAATTTGGAAGGTTGATTTCCGAGAAGTATGAGATGTCCATGATGTGTGAGGTGAAATTTTTCCCTGGTTTGCAAATCATGACTACTAACCCACAATGAGAGTGCAATCAAGATTGCTCATAATCACGTGCAACATTCTCAAACTAAACATATTCAAGTTTTTCATCATTTCATTCGTGATCATGTTGCCAAAGGGGACATTAATCTTAAGCATGTGGCACTAACAAGAAATTAACCGATATCTTTACTAAGCCACTTGATGAGAAAGTGTTTTGTCACTTGAGGACTGAGCTGAACATCATTTAGGCTTCAAACTTGAGCTAGACTCACTCGGATGCATACAAGGGCATGAGCTTACACGACTATTCCATGATACACTAGATATGACATTGTCATCTACCTTGGAAATATATGCTCCCTTGTATTGCATCTAACCTTTTGTAGGTACTTGGAAGAACTACACTCCACAAGATAGCCATCAACTAATATCACAAGAAATCTTGTTATGGCCAAGTATTCACACCCCTTCCTTGATAAAGGAAGAAGACAACACAAACTATATCCTTGACTTACATATGATGCACATTTCACTATTGTCATTTGGATATATATTGTTCTTCCTTGCATGACTAACTCTTGTAGGAGGACCTAGGTTCAAGGAAAATATGGATTGCTCCTAAACCAAGATGATATTCATCAACTTCGAGCATACACAAGAAGTTCTCCTACATGCCACATCATCAACATCACTCAATGGTATGTACTCACATCCTTGAAATAGCTTTACTCCAAGTCATGAGATAAAGCAACTCAAGTGATATGAAAACATTAAAATGCCTAAACAAAAAATGATAACCCCATTTCGAGCTTACATATAGTATGACCTATGATCAAGTATTCTTGCTTTGCTCCTTAAGTCAATATACTCTAATATAGGTGACCTAGTCACCGACCATCATCTAGATGAAGTATTTTGTTTGGTTCATTTTATAGGTACATGCTTTCTTAGAACCACTCAATCTCCATCTAGTTGAAAATTAATTGCAAATATTTTTGAAAATTCATTGCAAATCTTTATGAAAATTCATTGCAATTTTTATTGAATCTTTTGAGAATTTATGAAATCTATGGCAAATTACACTTCTGTCAAGTTTTTGTTAAGCTTTTTGGTCCCTCCGATACAAGTAACTCGGTTTCATCGATACTGCAGAAAGGCTACACAACCACACTCTGGAGCCACCAATTTTACTATCCTCTGTGTACTTTGTGAAAAAGGAAAAAAATCTAATTTCTTCAAGGATTCCTATGTCAAAGGGGGAGAAACCTTAAAGTCATTAGATAACACAAGGGGGAGAGATTGTACTCAAGGATCCCTTAGTCTCAAATGCTCTCTATGACCCTTACTCTCAAGGATCTCTTTGTCTTACTTTCAACCCTTATTCTCAAGGATCCCTTACCCTCTAACCCTTTTTGGAAATTAATGCCAAAGGGGGAGAATATCAAAAATTATGCTTGTTAAATAGGAAAAAAATTAAAATCTTGTGCTTACCCAAAGGGGGAGAAATAATTAAAGGGGAGAAATTCGAAGGCTTATGCCCCAAAGGGAAATATTTATCAAGGGGGAGAAATATCATGATCACCTAAAGTGGAGAAACACTACTTAAGGGGGAGAGAGCAGACAAAATGTACTCTATCATTTAAGGAGATATAAAATATGTTTTGAATTTGATTGCTTACATATTAGACTTTTCTCACCCCACCTACTCCCAATATCTACATGCTAAGATTCAGGGGGAGATGGAGAATTACAATTTCGTACTAAGGGAGAAAGTTATAAATGCCTTTGGAGACATATCAATCTTAAGAAAACATTATCTTCTATATGTCTTCCATATCTTGGTACTATTGAATTCTTTTGCATTTGGATATATAGAACACTCTTGTGTTTCCTAACATTGTTTTCTCAAGTGTCTCTCTACTACTAGAATGCTCAAGAACTTCAAGGTAAGTATATGCATCATATCCTTGGTCAAGATGATCTCTTGATTCTTGCACATATTGTTTGCAAGATTGAAGTCTTGAACATGGAAACACCTCATTCACATTTGTTTGATGCATATAGCCAAGATACACATGACTCATCATATCCCTTCTACTAAGTGTGTGTCAGTGCATTCCAAAGCACCTATCCTTTAAAATGATTGCACACATTTAGGGGGGGCTTGCATTAGTCATGTATAATTCAAAGCTATCACATATTTCTACATATCTTAAATTGAAGCTTTGATTGTATGTTGTCATCAATTACCAAAAAGGGGGAGATTGAAAGCACATATGTTCCCTTGGTACTTTTGATAATTCATGACAACATGCATTGTCTTTCGGACTAATAGTTTTACCTAGCTCATTTCAGATGAAGTCCATAGAGAGAATTGTCTAAGGATTGTGTGGAGAATTCCTGAGGAAAGAAGAAGAAGAAGGAAAGGAATAGAATTGGCCAAGCTTCAAGCTACAAGACTCCACATTTTACTTTATGTGAGAAATCACAATTGAGTCTATAGGAAAGCCAATACTATTAAAAGGGGATGAGGTATCTATGATGATATGGTTGCTCAAGTGCTTAGAGGTAGACAAAAAAATACTCACCCATTCTCCCACAAAATTCTCTGTCCAAAACCTATATCCAAAATCGGTCCCACCAAGTTTTTCCATTCGACCATACTGATTTTACTTTGAGACACAACCTATGCCAAAACCCTAAGGTCTCGGTGCCACCAACTTTCCATTCGATGCAATCGAAACCGGTGACCAACTTTCTGATTAGCCGTTTTCATGAATCGGCACCACCGAGTTTTGATAATTGGTCTCACCAAGATTTGGACCAACTTTCTGGTTAGCCATTTTCAAGAATCGATACCACCGAGTTTTGCAAATTGGTCTCACCGAGATTTGGACCAACTTTCTGGTTATCCATTTTCAAGAATTGGTACCACCAGTTTTGAGAACCGGTCTCATCGAGATTTGGAAACTTCCTAGGACACCCATATAGGTACCACCGAGATTTGTATATCGATTTCACCGAAAAGGCCAAAGTTGCCACATTTTTCACTAGTCAGTAGAATCGAGTTTTGCATCGGGTTCACCGAGTTGGGCAATAATGTTGTAACGATTGGATTTTTGGAGATGCCTATATATATACCCCTCCACCACATTTCATTCGAGACGAAGCACTCAGAACAGATCTACACTTGCCCCATTCATTTTTCAGAGAGAGAGCCACCTACTCATGTGTGGAGATCAAGACATTCCACTCCTACGATATAAATCTTGATTTCTAGCCTCCCCAAGTTGCTTTCCACCCAATCAACCTCTTCTACCAAGCCAAATCTAGATCGAGTGATTGAGTGATTGAGGAGACTATCTTTTGAAGCACAAGAGCAAGGAGTTCATAATACTACCACATCTATTAGCTTTTGAAGAGTGGTGTATCCTAAATTGGTTAGGTGTCGCTTGGGAGCCTCTTTCTTCGTGTTGTGGAGTTGAACCAAGAAGTTTGTACGAACAAGGAGATCGCCTACTTCATGAAGATCTACCCATAGTGAGGCTAGTCCTTCGTGGACGGAAGCCGTGATGGAATAGACGAGGTTGCTACTTCGTGGACCCTTATGGGTGAAGCCCTCCATGGACTCCCGCGACCGCTACCCTCCGTGGGTTGAAGTCTCCATCAGCGTGGACGTACGATAGCACCACCTATCGGAACCACGGGGAAAATCTTCGTTTATCCAATTGTGTTTGATCTTCCTATCTCTACTCCTTCTTACATGTGCTTGTCTTTACTTTCCGCTACTATACTCGTTGAGTAGTATGTGCAGGGTGCATTAGACTTGTTATAATTGTTAAAATCCGGAAACCATTAAAATTGGAAAAATATTAGGTTTTTTAATTTGTCAAGTAGTCTATTCACCCCACCCCCACCCCCGACCCCCACCCCGTCCCTCTAGACATCCCTTCTAGTTTTTTTGAAAGATCTAGCAATCGCTGGCCTTGCATGATTATTAGCAGAAAGCAATGGGAATACAAAAGTGGGGTGGATCCTAGGATCAGAGAAACAAAAGGAAAAGTGTTTTAGGGGCCAGCCACAAGCGGCTTTCCCTACTCAAAAACTTGACGGATTTCTCACGGTGGGTCCCCGAAGGGGCTCTCAAGGCACTTTGCTCCTGCCAGTCTTCATAGCTCAATCGAGTCCTTGATCCGCTGGATGACCCCTGTCATCGATGGCACCTTCCTCCGGAATGTGCACTCATTCCTCTCTTTCTAGATCTCCCAACAAGCAAGTAACAACATAGATCTCGCCCCTTTCTTCTTCACTATATGCGGGTGATCGTAGATGTTGCGAACAATTCCAGACTTCGTTGCTTGGTTACATTCTTCTTGAGGTAGGAAGGATGAGCAACCTCCCCAGGTGCCAATCACAGAACAAACATGTCGCGCTCGTGGACACTCCCAGAACAAGTGTTTAGCGGATTCTAGGTTACGTAGGCACAACTGACAGACATACTCATTTGGCCATCCCCTATGTTGCAGCCGGTCGTTGCACCAAAGACGGTTCTGGAGGAGGAGCCACGTGAACATCTTGATCTTGCCTGGCACCCAAACCTTCCAGATATCACTATCGAAGGTCGATGTCTCCCGACCGAAGAGTTGCATCATGTATGCGGACTTGGCAGAGTACGACCCCGAGCTCTCCCGGAGCCATCTAATCACATCCCTTCTAGTGATCCAACAACTACATTGTGAATACACTACGTTATGATATGGGAGAGTGCAAGTATGTTGCTGCATAAATTCATGCTGTTAGTATAAGCCATTGGAATCATGTGTACAGATATTTATTAGAAAAAGAAAAAAATTATTTTTCCACGGGTTGATACATACGACGAGTCTGTCGAGTGCATCGTCATGTGCATGTAGTCCGGCCAATCTCACAACCTTATCATTACCGCCAGAAGCATCTCACGACTGCTTGCTTCTTTTGTCTACCTCTCTCACTCGACGGTCTGTCAATCTCCTCGTTCAAGCGAAGTTGCACCGTCACGTCGCTCACTCCCCATCCTCCTTTGGACTAGTCGCCATTGCCACTTGCTACATGTTAGAGACGAGGTGTGCAACACTGGCACCCTCGTGCTACATGCAGATGCAAACTAATGCAAATGAGGGAACAAATGTTGCAAGATGCAACACGTCGAGCGATCGATGCTGCATGGGCGACGATACCAGGCTGTGAACGATAGTACGGGGCTGTTTGGTCCTACACCTAGCAATTCTACACTTTGCCGCACAATATTGCCACACTTGCCTAAGGTTAGTTCTTCAAATTGAGAGTCATAAGTTGGCGAGCCTAAAAAAATCTTGCCACACTTTTTGAGTGTATATGATGTGGGACCCTAATGTAGCTTGCCAAAGATGTTGCTTGAACCAAATACGCACCTAAGTTGATCAAATTTGCCTAACCTTAGGTGTGACAACCTTTGATAAATTTAGTCACAAACCAACAACCCCTACGTCTACGCTGCCACGGTGATGACGCTCTGGAGCGACAAAATAAATAAATTACACAACATGGGCTACAGCCGTGTAGCTTCAGAAGATCCGGCGGTCAGTCTCACTTTCCCTCACCTTTAGGCCTAAATCAAGGACCGATCGTAAGCACGAATGCATAATCCCCGAGTACTTGCCGCTCGATTATTGGACGCTGGAATAATACTTGTCTACTTGAATGGACAGGCCAGAAAGCTTCACTCATAGATCCCGACTTGATTAGAGTATCGGACAGACTCGTTCTACATACTCACACCTTGTCCCTTCACCACTATGTGCGTTCACCTTATCAATCACTCCCCACATATCAGCATCACAAGACATACTATGCCAAGAAAGAATATCATCGTGTTCCCAAACATACATCATGTTACACGCGTAAAGCTAGTGATAATAGCTGCTTCCGAACCTCTCCCCGCCACACGTACGCCACCGCCCGTAGCACAAAGACTTTTTGGGGTGCTGTTTTGCTGATGGGAACGTCCACTGAAAGCTCATCAGCTGTGATACCTGAAGCAGACAGCACCAATCTCCCACCATTAGACCACTCGATTGATTACTCTGCCTCCATAATCTCGTAGTAGCACGGGTCCAGGTGAATAATCTAGCCACCGAAGTCCACAAGCCCACAGACTCGCCAGGCGCGCCAGGCCACACTCGCAACACGTTAGCAGTTACGCGCCCCTATCCCCCCACCTCTTCCCTCCACTCGCCCCTTTCCCCACCTCGCAGGCCAAGCAAACACCAGCGAGAGCGAGAGCGAGGCAAGGCAAAGAAGCAGGCAGGCAGCCATGTCGTACTACGACCGGCGCGGGGAGTCGTCGGTGCTGGAGGCGTTCACGCTGTCGCCGCTGCCGTACCCGGTGATCCTGATCCTGACGATGGTGACGCTGCTGCTGGGGGCATCGTGGTTCTTCTCCTACGAGGATTTCATGGAGGAGGCGTCGGAGCAGTTCAGCTGGATCCTGCTGGGCGTGCCCATCGCGCTCGTCCTCCTCATCCGCTGGATCTCCTCCGTCGACACCTTCGAGGGCTACTTCGGGTTCTACCCCACCGAGAGCCGCTGGAGGGGCTACCCGGCCGCGCCCTCCGAGGGCAGCTCCCCCTGGGGCGTCGCCATGGTCGTCGTCCTCCTGCTCGTCCTCGCCAGCTTCCACTCCACCTTCCAGGACATGTGGAAGCCTTGATCCTCGATGCTTCCACTGATATACTCCTACCTCGTACGTACTGTACGTGTGTGTATGTACTATGTAATTCCATCGTGTCGATCTGTGTAGTACACCTATGACTATGAGTGATCGTTGCTTCCAGGCGATTGCTGCACCTGCGCCATGCTTTTCCTCCTGTACATAGATGAAGAACGTTATATTCCGCTAGCTGAAAGTTATAGTAGAGCTTGAATGTTGCTCCTCTGTACCAGTTCTTGTTCTGTGTTTTACTGAATGAATCAATAGGTTTTTGTTGGAAAATCCACTCTTATCTTATCTGCTGCACCTTATAACCAATCATCCTGTCGAAATATTTGATGTCCTTTGTTCTTCATAAACATACATGTTTTTTCCCTTTTCTTTTCTGAAACCGGGTTGCAGTTGGTGGGAGCAATCATAGATGGAAGCTGCACAAAGGAAGATACGGACGGTGGGACACAGTGGGTAGACGAAACACGATACGAGCATAGAAGACTGGAGGGTTCTGGGAGACGCGGGCAATCATGACACTTGTTCGTTTGGGTATTTGCCTTTTGCGAACGTATCTCGGCCCATAGCCATAGCCACAATCTTGTCCTCTCGTCCACCTGTTTGGTGCTAGGAAGATGGCCGACCCCACCGTGACCAGCATGGGCGAAGAGAGGGAGAGGTTGTTGGCCCGTCAAAGGATATCACTTGTACGTATGTGCAATTCTGCATGATCCACAGAAACCTTGTTAGACATGAGAAAGACCCCGAAAAACCTGCAGGTTCCAGTGGGATTGCGCAGCCATGTTCTCTTCTGAGCCTGTACTCGGGTCTTTGTGCTCACAGTGGGAGTCTCGGACCGGAATTTCGAGCGAGATGCCCGGACTCCTTTTTCTAAACCGGTCACAAATCTCGCTTCGAGATTGCCTATCATCTTCGAACGGCTCTGCATCAGTGTGCACTAATCATTAATTAAGGCAGGCTTTTGAGGGGGGGGGGGGGCAGAAAATTACTCGATCGCTGCCGGTGCGGTTGTTGTTCCCATGACAGTGTCGGCCACAAAGATCACAAGAAATTAAAGTAAGCGAATCTCTAGTCCCGGAAGTGCATTCTCCTTTTTTTTTGAGGAAGGAAGTGTATCCTCTTTGGGACGGAGACGATGGATTCGGCTTTGCTGGATGCTTCGTTCTCGTTGCTTCCTGAAGCCGGCGAGTGTGATGTAAGCCTTGTTCAAAGTGTTTTAATTCGTTGCTTGCGACCTTCCGCTGAGAATAAATTGCACCGACGGGTCTCGTTGTTCGTCGTCGTGTATGTGCACACCGGTCAAGCAAGTTGAAATTGTGGTGTGTACTGCAGCCTGCATGTCAAAATGTGCCTATGTCAGACCTGACAGCCAGGTGGTTGAATTCGCCACCTGTGCCTCCACCGACCGGTTGCGTGGCGAAATTAACGGACACGATAACGGATACCCGTAAGCTTCATGAATTTTCCAACCCAAAATCATAATATGGCGCATAATTAGTGATGGTGGATCAATGCTCATGTTCTCTCCTTAACGTAAGCATGTGTTCCGTGTGTTCACGAATGTACATGTATATGGGCATCTTTCATCTATTGTTTTGACTTTGAAGTGGCAGAGGCAGGATTCCTTAGGGCTTCAACAACAATAGGTGCGTAAATTTGACACCTCAAACGTCTATGGATGTTTGGGTCAGTGTTCTCTCTGGTCCAGTATCTTCATCTTGTACGTCAAGTCTTTCAAAGTCTTTGTATAATCCGTTACGTGCCGTCCATCATGGTCCAAGACGGAACCGACATAGGCGTCCTCTGTGCAGTCCATGAGAGCCAAAACCGACATGGTGAGAGAACCCTCGGTCGGGACACCATCAGTAGCCCTTGTATCGGTCTTCAAGATTGGCCGCACCTCGGGAACCCCAGAATGCACATCGTCTTTAATTACCCACCAGGCTTGAAACAAGTTCAACAAAGCTTCCTCAACAGTGACTTTATTCAGCCAACTGAGGGAGTCCTGTATTAAGGGGTCCTTGGGAGGCCGACTTATTTCTATGGACCGGAATATACGGGCCACTTACCGAACACGGGAATATTTGAAGGCCCAGTCTCCGAGATGGAAGCTTCAGAAAACACGGCTTGTACTCCATGTTTGATGTAGCGAATAGGCATGTTTATCTCCTCGGCATGTAACCGACCATGTGTAAACCCTAGGCATCCTCGGCGTCTATATAAGCCGGAGGGTTTTAGGGTGTAGGGACAGAACAACTCATCTAGGGTTAGCTATTCGATCTCGAGGTAGATCAACTCTGTAACCCCCATATCATCAATACATCCAAGCAGGACGTAGGGTATTACCTCCATAGGAGGGCCCGAACCTGGGTAAATCTGTGTCCCTTTCGTCTCCTGTTACCATCGATCCTAGTCTCACAGTTCAGGACCCCCTACTCGAGATCCGCCGGTTTTGACACCGAAATTGGTGCTTTCATTGAGAGTTCCTCTGTGAGCAAAGATGAATCGATGTCTCGCCTTGTCATCAACGAAGAGGTCTGCAACGTGGACACTTTCGTTCCCGGACAGATCTTCGCCTTCGACAGCGTCGTGCTGCACGCTAATCCCACCGGCCATCTAGGCCGTGTTGAGAGCTTCACCCCTGGTCGAGAGGTCAGATTCAGAAACCTAGAGTTCCCCATTGATTCTTGGGGTGACTTCTCGCTAATCGGGCTCGCAGCTTCGCCTGTAGCACCCGAAGACTCTGAGGCTTCAACCTCGAGTTCCTTTCGGAGACGCTGATAGGGTTATCCACGGTGATGGACCGATCCCTTGTCTTGGTCCGGCCATTGTGCCAAAACACCGAACATGTGTTCTTGCCGAACACTCCCCACTCCTTGGTACTTCGGAGGTAAACTCCGTAAGTTCCGAACAGTCTGATCCGACCGGGATCTCAGAGGTTGACGAGGCCCTAGATCAGATCTTGTCGATGAAGATCACTAACGACCCAACCCCGATCTATGCTCGGATCAGTTACAGTAAGGGTCGAGACGAATTTTTTGACCCACCCACCACCCACTTGATAGCCACTTTCGAAGATTTAACCGACATGCTGGACTATGCCTCAGAGGAGGCAGAATACATGGATGAAGAGGATTGCGCCCCCACCGCTGTTAATACCGGAAGATGTGCCGCCACTTCAACATATGATGTCTACATGGTGGACACTCCCAATGGTGACAAAACGCCTAACAATGACGGTGATAAGTTGGGCGACGCACCGTCAAGGGGCCGAAAGCCGCATAAGTGGTTCAAAGGCAAAAAGGGAAGGAAAGCCATTATCGGCACCGAGGACGGAGTTACCTCCGAAGACCGTGTTGACCCTGATAATCCCAAACACCCGTTAGAGGGTCAGGAAGGGTCTGATGACCAAAACAACCTCGACGATTTCAACGGTTCCAAGGAAGACAATTACCTCCACCTGTCGAGGAGGAGGATATCCCGAAAGCCGACGACATGGGCATCCCTGATAACCATGAAGATTAGGAACAGTTCAGACAGCAACTCATAGCGACGGTTCGTAGTCTAAGAGCCAAGCAACGGCAACTTAAAGCAAAACAAGATGACCTCAATGATCGATGGACAAGAGTCCTCTCAGATGAGGAAGGTCATGTTGCCGGTCTGTCGGACTAGACAAAGAGCTATCCGCGGAGAAGGCTGCTGCCACATTTCGATGACAAGCTCATTGATACTCCATCGCAAAGCATACTCCATAAGACAGGCCAGACCGCCCTCCTTGCGGGCATGATCGGATGGCTAATGACGCCGGTTATAGACCGGCAATACCCCGAAGACGGGGAAAGGATCCACTATATCTCAATTACATGTTCGACCTGTGAGATGACTTGGATCACAGAGCAGGCCGTACAAGATCCATCTACGGATCGAGAGGATACCCACCCGATAGGTGGGACGGGTATAGGACATGGCTCGAATGAGGTAATAATAGAAACCGGGAACGCACCCGAGCCAGAACAGACGCCAATCACAAGCGCGATATAGCTCGGATTCGAGGGGCCGCTCACCCGCTGTGTTTCACGGATGAGGTCATGCGACATCAGTTCCCGGAAGGGTTTAAACCCATGAACATCGAATAGTACAATGGAACTACTGACCCAACTGCATGGATCAAGGACTTCCTCCTCCACATCCACATGGCTCGAGGAGATGACCTCCACGCCATCAAATACCTTCCCCTCAAACTTAAGGGGCCAGCTCGGCATTGGCTAAACAGCCTCCCCAAAACTCCATTAGATGTTGGGAGGACCTGGAGGATGCTTTTCGCTCCAACTTTCAGGGAACCTATGTTCGGCCGCCGGACTCTTCCGACATCAGCAACGTCATCCAGAAGCCCGACGAGTCTGCTCAGCAATTCTGGAACCGGTTCTTGACTAAGAAGAACCAGATTGTCGACTATTCGGACACTGAGGCCATAGCCTCCTTCCGGCACAATATTCGGAACGAGTGGTTGGCCCGCTAGCTAGGCCAGGACAAACCTTGGACTATGTCTGCCCTCATCTCCCTCATGACCCGCTTTTTTGCGGGCAAAGATACTTGGTTGGCAAGACGCAACCACAATTCCAAAGATCCTGGAGACTCTAAAGTTCGAGATGGTAACAGAAAACCAAAGCACAATAAGAACAAGTGCCGACACAATAACAGTGATGCCGATGACGCGGCCGTTAACGCCGGCATCCGCAACCCCCATCCTAGACAGCGAAAGAAGCCTCCTAAAGGCAATCGTGGCGGACCCACTCCGATAGAAAAAATAATGGAGCGGACTTGTCAAATCCACGAGACTCACGAGAAGCCCACCAACCACACACACCGCAATGCTGGGTGTTCAAACAGGTCGCCAAACTCCCACCCGAGGATCAAAGCAAGAGCCCTCACAACGAGGATGAGGATGATCCTCGGGGTTCGATTGGTGGCAACCAAAAGAAATTTCCTCCCGAAGTCAAGACGGTAAACATGATATACGCCACCCATATACCCAAGAAGGAGAGAAAACGGGCCCTTCGAGAGGTCTATGCTGTAGAGCCACTGGCCTCAAAGTATGACCCATGGTCGGATATATCACTTTTGATCGACGCGATCACCCGACCAGTATCTGTCATGAAGGTTCGGCAGCACTCGTCCTCGACCCCATTATTGATGGGTATCACCTCACAAAAGTCCTAATGGATGGAGGAAGTAGCCATAATCTGATCTACTCAGATACGGTGAAAAAGATGGGCATAGACCCATCACGGAATAAACCCAGTAAAACCACCTTTAAGGGGGTGATTCCAGGTGTCGAAGCCTGATGCACGGGCTCCGTAACCCTAGAAGTTGTGTTCGGCTCGCCCGATAACTTCGCAACAAAGATTTGATCTTCGACATCGTACCCTTCCGTAGTGGCTATCACGCCCTGATTGGCTGGACAATGTTCGCTCGTTTCAACGCCGTCCCACACTATGCATACCTCAAGCTCAAGATGCCTGGCCCCAAAGGGGTCATCACTGTCAACAGGAATACAGAGCGATCTCTACGAACTGAGGAGCATGCGTTGGCCCTGGCGGCCGAATTTAGTTACCAAGATGATCGGTAGGTTCTGGTATCTGTCGTCAAGACATGCAAGGTTGGGAAGCAAGCTCGGCTGCAAGCCAAACTCTCAGAGCCCTCCTCTACCCCCAAATAGGGACTCGCACCCCATCGCACGCCCCTAGGACCAGCGAAGTATGTGCCAAGAAGGCACAACTTTGCGCTTAAAATTCCATGGGTAGCGATGGCGAAACAAAGGTGGGAGTCCGGCTGGACCAGACTACTACCACTAAATATGTCTTCGGACACAATGCAGGGACCATTGAAGGGCCCACCACAAGCATAAAACCTATCTATAGTTCTGCAACTTCTCAAGACTTTGTTTGCAAGATTCACTCGTCGAATGATGCCACTCATCGAGGCACACCAAAGATCAGGAGTAAAACTAGCAACAGGGCATATCAGGACGTAAGGCCATCAATCGAAGACCCCTGGTACAACCGCTCCTATAATCTCTTTTCTCCATATACCTGTAAGCAGTTGCTTTGGCACTCCGAATAATAAGAGTTGTTGAGAAAAAATACAGCATCATTTTGCATGTTTTCTGGTTGTCCTTCTTGGCACATATTTTCCTTTTCTCCCTCTTTTCGTGAATTTATTCGATACGTTACGACGGGACCGGATAATACACCGGGGGCTCGAACTTACATACAAATCGCCTTACATATTGTTCATTATGTGTTCAGCGTCTCAGAGTTCACTTAATATGCATCGGTTCCAAATCGTGTCTTGGGTCAATAGTTGGGTTTCCCGTCTCCTATGCTTGCCCCTTTACGTTCCGCTCGTTCAGCTAAAAGGGCAAAGGGAGCACCCCTGTGATAGTGCTTCCGGATAGCCTGGTCAAGCACCTCAGGGGAGAAAGCCGAAAACTAACTGTTATGGTATGCGAGATCCGGTCTATGAACCCGAGCTGGAAGTATTATACTTAAATCCTCATAAGCGGTTATTCCATGCTATACGAGGGGTTTGTCCTTTGTGCAAACCTCGTGATACCGACTTTAGCCGTGGTTCATCCGAACATCACAACAATTCGGTAGCCAATCGTAAGTTCCCCGCAGTCCTTTTCGCGCCCCTACGGCTAAGTGAAAGAGATAAAGCACTATAGTCTGACTGCCTAGTCTGCCACACTTTACCGCCTTCGGATTCCGATAACTCGGCTAAGGTACATAGTGCATTGGCATAGACACCCCATGTGGTATCTACATAGGGGCTGAAGCCGACGACTCGCATCTTTCAGTATTAAACGACCACACAGGAGTTATAAAGGAATGCAAAACTATAAAAGCATAATAAATTATAACATCAAAAGTATTGATAAGCCTTCGGATGCGTTACAACTCATTAAAGCACATTATTTCCCGAACACTGTGACACTATCACCCGAGCACTCTCCATCAGTCCATCAAAGTATAGCTCGGGGCATCTATGATCCTTCCTGGGAGACGGCGGGGCAGTGGATTGAAAGTGCGTTATATTGACTAGAGGGGGGGTGAATAGGCGATTTTTACAAATTCATCAATTGACGAATTTCAACTTTAAGGAATTTGAAATGTGATGAATAACTAGCAGCGGAATAAGTACTCAAGTGCATGAGGAACTTAGTGACATCATAGTCATCATGATGAAATGAAACATGCATAGAGTACAAGTAGCGTGATACAGGATAAGCAGGTGAGGAACAAGGTAACTTGAAGAATTTGAGATGAGAAAATTGTGAAAGTCTTCAGACAAATTCTTAAAATAGTAAAGTTCAATTTCATCAACAGTTATACGAGGAAATGAAAGGGTTGAGGAAATAGAACCAGGTAGCTTGATGAAGACAATGGTTTGATGACCCAGTTCCAACTGCTGTGACAGTCGCACGTCTGGTTTGGAGCGGCCTGGTATTTAAACCAGAGGACACACAATCCCAGGACACACAGTCCTTACCGTATTCTCCTTGAGCTAAGGTCACACAGTCCTCGCCCAACACTCATGGTAAGTCTTCAGGGTAGACTTCCAAAACCCTCGTAAACTGGTCACCCGGCGATCCACAATTTACTGTTGGATGCTCTAGACCAAGGTCACTTCGTGATCCCCAATTGACTGCAGGAGCACTAGACCATGACGCCTAACCGTCTAGAGGATGCATAGTCCTCAAAGGTAACAAGCGTCGGTTCCACACAGGAATTTCTTCAGTGATGCTCAGTCACTTTGGGTTTGGTGGTTTGGTTGTGGGTTTTCCTCACTGATGATTTTCTCTCAAAGTCCTCGGAGGATGGGTTGCTCTCAAATGACAAGTGTCAGTTCTCTCTCGGAGCAGCCAACCAACTAGTGGTTGTGGGGGGTGGCTATTTATAGCCAGGGTGCAACCTGAAATGATAAGACATAAATGCCCCCAATGATATGACTGTTATGTGGATAAGAATGATTGGGGACAGCTGGCGCTAAGCTCAGCAATGGTCGGAACTTCGAACCATGAAAGTCCTCAACTTATCATGTTCCTCACGTGTAGGCAATTCACACTGGCAAAATCCTAACTCCTGAGTCAGATTAATTTCCTCAGAGACCAGAAGAACTTCGTGTCTGTCACTGAAGAACTTGTCTGAACGGTAAGAGATTTCCGAAGGCTTCGCTCAAAGGATTGTATAGGTTGAGGATTTTGGAGTTGAGCATCAGTTGGAAATTTTGCTTAGTATTACCTCGGCCCCCTTTAACAGTACGGTGTTTCCCATGACTCAAATAAAGGAAATGAAACTACAAAAACAAAAGTCTTCATGCTTCATATTCCTCGTTCATATCTTCAAGGTCACACCAACTTCTTCATTTTCAAAGTCTTCACAAAGTCTTCACCAAAGTCTTCAGAAAGTCTTCAGCAAAGTCTTCACTTGAAGACATACATTTTTAGGGGTCGATAATCTTCGAATATATAAAACTCCTCATCGACTAGCCTGTGTACACTCACAAACACATTAGTGCCTTAACCTATAAGTCTTCAATACACCAAAATCACTAAGGGGCACTAGATGCACTAACAATCTCCCCCTTTTTGGTGATTGATGACAAATAGGTTAAGTTTTCAACGGGGATAAACATATGAAGTGAAAGTATAGATTTTGAGGAATTTGATTGCAAGATATGGAAGAAGTTCTCCTGAAGATGTGCATATTTGAGGAATTTGCTTTGGACTGCAAATGCACATGGCAGGTTCAAACATGGAGAACTCCCCCTATATCTTGTAATTCATACACGCATATGAACATGATATGAAGAATTTGAAATGCGTGAGGAAAATGGTGTCTGACGAAAATCAGCATGTAGCATTAAGGTACTTGAGAAAATAAACATGTGAGGAAATAGTTCAAAAGTGTCAGACCACCATCAGACTTCAGTTTACAACTCAACCAACAAAAGTTTCAGAAGAGCGAGAGTTGTAACTTAAACAAAAATAGCCCATATAGAGAGACCCGCTTGAAGACTAACTCAATTTTTCTCCCGCTTTGTCATCGAAGACCAAAAGGGACGAAAAAGTGAGGACTAACGCCCCTTTGAAGAATTTCATCGTGTTGGTGAGGAAGGAGCACTAGTGTTGTCGGGGTCGTTTGTCGATGCAGGGCCTGCCGCAGTGTCGTCAGTGTCTTCATCGTCATCGTGCTCTCGAGATGAAGAATATGAACTTATGACCATTAGAGGAACTTGAACTTTCTTGAATTTCTTCTAAGGTCGACGAGCCCAGTCAGGATGTTCCTCATGATCCAGCTCATTCAGTTCTTCAGAAGACATGAGGTGAGACAGTATGGCCCAAGTGCGGTTGAGGTTTTCATGCGCATAGTAGTGATTCCTCTTCACAGTGTTCTGCGTCATAGTCATGTTCTGCACAATGTAACCAAGTTAACGCTTCACCCGCTTGTGATTGCGATCGAACTTCTGATGAAGACTTATTAGAAGCTCGCGATCAGTCATCAAACGAGGGATAGACTCTTGAGGTTTTTGAGCTGAGGCCTTTGCATCGGTGTCTTGAGTGGCAGTGTCATCATTGGTGGAGAAAGAAGCGTCTTTGCGAAACTGTCCATCCAACGGACGAGTGCCTTCATCAATGACAGCTTTGCCTTTTCCTTCATCTGAGGCAATTATGCTCTTGATGACTTCTATTGGAGGCAGGAAGCCAAAGTGATTCTGAAAATCAGCCTGGAAGGGAACTAAGGACTTTGCCCTGATGAATTTCATGATCCATGGCGCATAGTGCTTCTGTTCAAATGGATCTAAGGCGGCACTGGACAATGTCCTCATGAAGAAGTCATCCAAGTCGATGGGAATTCCATGAATGATGTTGAAGAACATATTCTTCACGAATCCTTCCACTTCTTATTCTTCAGAATCGTGGCCTTTCTGAGGACATAGTGTATTTGTGAGGATACGGTAGACAGTCTTGGGCACATATAGCAGATCCTTCACAAGGAAGGTGTTTTGTTGAGGCTTTGCAGTAGGCAATGGCTTCATCAACACTTGCATCAGCTGATTTGGAAGCACAGGCTCATTGAACATTTTGCGGGCTTCATCTAAGGTAATTGGAACTGGTACACACTGAAGCAATTCAGAAGCTTGAGCAGTGAAGTGTGTTGATCCTGTCATCCAGTCCAATATCCAGGAGTTGATGTCTGAAGCATTTCCGCTGATATGCAATGTAGCATAGAACTAAAGAATAAGTTCTTCATTCCAGTCGCAGGTGTCGACACAGAATGGAAGAATGCCTACATCATGAAGAACTTGGAGCACCGGTGTGAATGATGGAAGGGTTTTCATGTCAGCATGAGGAATTTGGTGGTGCTCGAAGACTTTCTTCTTCTCAAACAGAACTGATGCATAGTAGTTGAGTTGTGTTGCCGTCCAGAATCTGTTGCGTCCTGCCCTTGCAGAGTCATAGGGATTTAGACCTGTGAAGAACATGCGCTCACTGAAGAAATTTCTTATGAGGAATTTGGGGTGCGCTGAGCCTTTGAATGGCATCTTTGGCTTCGGTTGAAGATTTTGCTTGAAGCGGCCCTTGATCTCCTTTGGCATGGGAGGAACTTCAGACTGAGTAATTTGAAGGAGAGGTTCCTCAACTGCGGCAGGAGCATCAAGAATATCAGCTGTTGCAGCTGGAATTTCTTCACCGACATGAATATTCAGATTGGAAGATTCTTCAGGTATTTCTTCAATCAGAGCAGGTGACTGAGGAATCTGCAGCAGAGGAGTGGTCATTGGTGAATTTGGGTGTGCAGATTCCCAATATTCATCACTGATGACCGGAGTAGTGTCACCAATGTCAACTTCCTCATCAATTTCTTCAACACCAGCTTCCTCAGCAGTGAACTGAAGCTGGGGTGTTGATACCTTCGGGGTTGAAGCAGTGTCTTCAACAACTATCTCTTCATCAATCTGCTCTGTTGAAGCAGCAGAATGATTTTTGTCTTTATCTGGGATGACATATTCCACTCCAAATGCACAATTTCGTAGGCAGGTGCTGAGGAAATAGGGGTTGCATCAATTGGTCCAGTTGAAGAACTTGGCATGGTCTTCAACTTTTCAAAGCTGGTGCTGCTGAATTTGATGCTTTTCTTTTGAGGGTATTTTCCTCAATAGTGACAATTTCTTCAGGAACGACTATTGCAGCCGCCCTGGTGGGTTCAGTTTCTTCAGGCGCAGCAGAATCTTCAGCCGGCCTTTCAGTTTCTTCAGGCACAACAATGGAGGTTGTCCTGGCATGATCATCAGTTGTTTGAGTTTCCTCAGGAGCACTGGTAGTTGCTTCTGGTGCAGAAGCATTTTCATCAGCAGTTTCATCAGGTTGAGCTATTTCATCAGGAGCCTGAGGAATTTCATAAGACTGATGATGTTCTGGTTGCGATCGGGATGCAACCCTGGTGTTGTGATCCTTTACTACTGCTTGAGCAGCCCTGACGAATCTGACCTTGGTGCCCTTCCATTCAGCATCATATCTCTCTTGATCCTCAGAGAGTGTGCGAATTTCAGACTGAACAGTGACGAGTTGATTAGGGGTCAAATTCATCACATTGTCTCTCAGAAACTTTTCCTTCCGAACTCTGTTCCTCTTAGCTCTCAGAGCTTGCTCTCTCTTCCATTTTTCTTCAGAGATGAAGTGAGTGAGGACATGATCCACTCCAAAAGGCAGATCTAGTGAAGAAAGTGGGGTGCTTGGGTCTTCATGCCATATATCGATGAAGTTGAGGATCATCTTGGGATCCATCATGAGAGGAACAGAACTTCCCTTTGCTATAGAAGCCCTTTGCTGACTTTGCCTGATGATTTCTTCCAATTCCTCAATATCAGCTTCATCATCATCATCCTCAGTACCTAAGGGTATGGTCATCACAACCTTGCTTGAGTGAGGACTTGGTCTTTGACCTCGTCCAACAGTTTTCTTCAGCTTCAATGTAGAAGGGCTAGTTGAAGACTTTGCTGTGGTAGATGTTGGTAGACGTAGTAGTAAATCAAAATTTTCCTACGTGTCACCAAGATCTATCTACGGAGAAACCAGCAACGAGAGGGGAGAGATTGCATCTTCATACCTTTGAAGATCGCTAAGCGGAAGCGTTGCTAGAACGCGGTTGATGGAGTCGTACTCGCAGCGATTCAGATCGCGGTAGATCCGATCAAGTGCCGAACGGACGGCACCTCCGCGTTCAACACATGTGCAGCCCGGCGACGTCTCCTACGCCTTGATCCAGCAAGGAAGGAGGAGAGGTTGAGGGAGAGCTCCGGCAGCACGACGGCGTGGTGGCGGTGGAGCTGTGTGGTACTTCGACAGAGCTTCGCTAAGCGCTACGGAGAACGAGGGGAGGAGGAGGTAGGGCTGCACCAGAGAGAGAGGGAGAACCGTGTGTTGTGCAGCCCCAAATACCTCCACTATATATAGGAGAGAGGGAGGAGGGGTGGCTCCGCCCTAGGGTTCCACCCTAGGGGTGGCGGCAGCCACCAGATGCCATCTGGCCGGCGGCTAGGGCAAGGGAGAGGTGGGGCGCCCTAGGGTGGGCCTTAAGGCCCATCTAAGCCTAGGGTTTGCCCCCCTCCACCTTTGCCACGCCTTGGGCTGGGGTGGGAGGCGCACCAGCCCACCTAGGGGCTGGCTCCCTCCCACTCTTAGCCCACGGAACCTTCCGGGGCAGGTGGGCCCACTTGGTGGACCCCCGGAACCCTTCCGGTGGTCCCGGTACACTACCGGTGACACCCGGAACACTTCCGGTAACCAAATCCTCACTTCCTATATATCAATCTTCGTCTCCGGACCATTCCGGGACTCCTCGTGACGTCCGGGATCTCATCCGGGACTCCGAACAACCTTCGGTAACCACGTACACTATTTCCCTATAACCCTAGCGTCATCGAACCTTAAGTGTGTAGACCCTACGGGTTCGGGAGACACGTAGACATGACCGAGACACCTCTCCGGCCAATAACCAACAGCGGGATCTGGATACCCATGTTGGCTCCCACGTACTCCACGATGATCTCATCGGATGAACCATGATGTCAGGGATTCAATCAATCCCGTATACAATTCCCTTTGTCTATCGGTATGGTACTTGCCCGAGATTCGATCGTCGGTATCCCCATACCTTGTTCAATCTCGTTACCGGCAAGTCTCTTTACTCGTTCCGTAATACATCATCCCGTGACTAACTCCTTAGTCACATTGAGCTCATAATGATGATGTCTTACCGAGTGGGCCCAGAGATACCTCTCCGTCACACGGAGTGACAAATCCCAGTCTCGATTCGTGTCAACCCAACAGACACTTTCGGAGATACCCGTAGCGTACCTTTATAGCCACCCAGTTACGTTGTGACGTTTGGCACACCCAAAGCATTCCTACGGTATCCGGGAGTTACACAATCTCATGGTCTAAGGAAATGACACTTGACATTGAAAAGCTTTAGCAAACGAACTACACGATCTTGTGCTATGCTTAGGATTGGGTCTTGTCCATCACATCATTCTCCTAATGATGTGATCCCGTTATCAACGACATCCAATGTCCATGGTCATGAAACCGAGACCATCTATTGATCAACGAGCTAGCCAACTAGAGGCTCACTAGGGACACGTTGTGGTCTATGTATTCACACATGTATTACGGTTTCCGGTTAACACAATTATAGCATGAACAATAGACAATTATCATGAACTAGGAAATACAATAATAACCATTTTATTATTGCCTCTAGGGCATATTTCCAACAGTCTCCCACTTGCACTAGAGTCAATAATCTAGTTACATTGTGATGAATCGAACACCCATAGCATTCTGGTGTTGATCATGTTTTGCTCGTGAGAGAGGTTTAGTCAATGGATCTGCGACATTCAGATCCGTATGCACTTTACAAATATCTATGTCTCCCTCCTGAATGTAATCACGGATGGAGTTGAAGCGGCGCTTGATGTGTCTTGTCTTCTTGTGAAACCTGGGCTCCTTCGCAAGGGCAATAGCTCCAGTGTTGTCACAGAGTAGAGTCATCGGGCCCGACGCATTCGGAATCACTCCTAGGTCGGTGATGAACTCCTTCATCCAGACTCCCTCCTTTGCTGCTTCCGAAGCAGCTATGTACTCCGCTTCACATGTAGATGCTGCCACGACGCTTTGCTTGCTGCTGCTCCAGCTCACTGCCCCTCCATTCATAATACACACGTATCCGGTTTGCGACTTGGAGTCGTCCGGATCTGTGTCGAAGCTAGCATCGACGTAACCCTTTACGACGAGCTCTTCGGCACCTCCATAAACGAGAAACATGTCCTTTGTCCTTTTCAGGTACTTCAGGATATTCTTGACCGCTGTCCAGTGTTCCGCTCCGGGATCACTTTGGTACCTCCCTACCAAACTTATGGCAAGGTTCACATCAGGTCTGGTACACAGCATGGCATACATGATAGAGCCTATGGCTGAAGCATAGGGGATGGCACTCATCTCTTCTCTATCCTTTGCCGTGGTCGGGCATTGAGTCGTACTCAATCTCACACCTTGCAACACAGGCAAGAACCCCTTCTTGGACTGATCCATATTGAACTTCTTCAATATCTTTTCAAGGTATGTGCTTTGTGAAAGACCAATGAGGCGTTTTGATCTATCTCTATAGATCTTAATACCTAATATGTAAGCAGCTTCTCCAAGGTCCTTCATTGAAAAACACTTATTCAAGTAGGCCTTGATACTTTCCAAGAGTTCTATATTATTTCCCATTATCAGCATGTCATCCACATACAGTATAAGAAATGCTATAGAGCTCCCACTCACTTTCTTGTAAATACAGGGTTCTCCATAAACCTGTACAAACCCAAACGCTTTAATCACCTCATTAAAGAGAATGTTCCAACTCCGAGATGCTTGCACCAGCCCATAGATGGAGCGCTGGAGCTTGCATACCTTGTTAGCATCTTTAGGATCGACAAAACCTTCCGGCTGCACCATATACAGTTCTTCCTTGAGGAAGCCATTAAGGAATGCCGTTTTGACGTCCATTTGCCAGATTTCATAATCATAAAATGCGGCAACTGCTAACATGATTCGGACAGACTTTAGCATCGCTACGGGTGAGAAAGTCTCATCGTAGTCAACTCCTTGAACTTGTCGATAACCCTTAGCGACAAGCCGAGCTTTATAGGCGGTCACATTACCGTCTGCGTCAGTCTTCTTCTTAAAGATCCATTTATTTTCAATGGCTCGCTTATCATCAGGCAAGTCCACCAAAGTCCATACTTTGTTCTCATACATGGATCCTATCTCGGATTTCATGGCCTCAAGCCATTTGTCGGAATTCGGGCCCGCCATCGCTTCTTCATAGTTCGAAGGTTCACCGTTGTCCAACAACATGATCTCTAGGACAGGATTACCGTACCACTCTGGTGCGGAACGTGTCCTAGTGGACCTTCGAGTAGCAACTTGATCTGATGTTTCATGATCATCATCATTAACTTCCTCTCTAGCCGGTGTAGGCTCCACAGAAACAACTTCCTGTGCTGCGCTACTCTCCGGTTCGAGTGAAGGTACAATTACCTCATCAAGTTCCATTTTCCTCCCACTTACTTCTTTCGAGAGAAACTCTTTCTCGAGAAAGGATCCATTCTTGGCAACAAAGACTTTGCCTTCGGATCGTAGGTAGAAGGTATACCCAATAGTCTCTTTGGGATATCCTATGAAGACGCACTTTTCCGCTTTGGGTTCGAGCTTCTCAGGTTGAAGTTTCTTCACATAAGCATCGCAACCCCAAACTTTTAGAAACGACAGCTTAGGTTTCTTTCCAAACCATAATTCATACGGTGTCGTCTCAACGGATTTAGACGGTGCCCTATTTAAAGTGAACGCGACAGTCTCTAATGCATATCCCCAAAATGATAGCGGTAAGTCGGTAAGAGACATCATAGATCGCACCATATCCAATAGAGTGCGATTACGACGTTCAGACACACCATTTCGCTGAGGTGTGCCTGGCGGCGTGAGCTGTGAAACAATTCCACATTTCCTAAGGTGCGTGTCAAACTCGTGACTTAAATATTCTCCGCCACGATCAGATCGTAGGCATTTTATTTTCCTGTCACGTTGATTCTCGACCTCACTCTGAAATTCCTTGAACCTTTCAAAGGTTTCAGACTTGTGTTTCATTAAGTAGACATACCCATATCTGCTCAAGTCATCAGTGAGGGTGAGAACATAACGGTAGCCACCGCGAGCCTCGACACTCATTGGACCGCATACATCGGTATGTATTATCTCCAACAAGTCAGTTGCTCGCTCCATTGTTCCGGAGAACGGAGTTTTGGTCATCTTGCCCATGAGGCATGGTTCGCATGTGTCAAATGATTCGAAATCAAGTGACTCCAAAAGTCCATCAGCATGGAGCTTCTTCATGCGTTTGACACCAATATGGCCAAGATGGCAGTGCCACATGTAAGTGGGACTATCGTTATCAACTTTACACTTTTTGGTACTCACACTATGGACATGTGTAACATCACGTTCGAGATTCATCAAAAATAAACCATTGACCAGCGGGGCATGAGCATAGAACATTTCTCTCATATAAATAGAACAACCATTATTCTCGGATTTAAAAGAGTAGCCATCTCGTATCAAGCGAGATCCAGATACAATGTTCATGCTCAAAGCTGGTACTAAATAACAATTATTAAGGTTTAAAACTAATCCCGAAGGTAGATGTAGAGGTAGAGTGCCGACGGCGATCACATCGACCTTGGAACCATTCCCGACGCGCATCGTCACCTCGTCCTTTGCCAACCTTCGCTTATTCCGCAGCTCCTGCTTGGAGTTACAAATGTGAGCAACTGCACCAGTATCAAATACCCAGGAGCTACTACGAGCGCTGGTTAGGTACACATCAATAACAAGTATATCACATATACCTTTAACGTTGCCGACCTGCTTATCCGCTAAGTACTTGGGGCAGTTCCGCTTCCAGTGACCCGTACCCTTACAATAGAAACACTCAGTATCAGGCTTGGGTCCATTCTTGTTCTTCTTCTTCCCGGCAACTTGCTTACCGGGCGCGGCAACAACTTTGCCGTCCTTCTTGAAGTTCTTCTTACCCTTGCCTTTCTTGAAACTAGTGGTCTTGTTTACCATCAACACTTGATGCTCCTTTCTGATCTCGACCTCTGCTGATTTGAGCATCGAGTACAACTCAGGAATGGACTTCTCCATCCCCTGCATGTTGTAGTTCATCACAAAGCTTTTGTAGCTAGGTGGAAGCGACTGGAGGATTCTGTCAATGACTGAGTCATCCGGGAGTTTAACTCCCAGCTGAGTCAAGCGGTTGTGAAGCCCAGACATCTTGAGGATGTGCTCACTAACAGAACTGTTCTCCTCCATCTTACAGCTGAAGAACTTGTCAGAGATGTCATATCTCTCGACTCGGGCATGAGCTTGGAAAACCAGTTTCAGCTCTTGGAACATCTCATATGCTCCGTGTTGCTCAAAACGCTTTTGGAGCCCCGATTCTAAACTGTAAAGCATGCCGCACTGAACAAGAGAGTAATCATCGCAGCGTGACTGCCAAGCGTTCGTAACGTCTTGGTCCGCTGGGAGAATGGGTGGGTCACCTAGCGGTGCATCAAGGACATACAATCTCTTGGAAGCTATGAGGATGATCCTCAAGCCACGGACCCAGTCCGTATAGTTGCTTCCATCATCTTTCAGCTTGGTTTTCTCTAGGAACGCGTTGAAATTGAGGTTGACATTTGCGTTGGCCATTGGATCTACAATATAGATATTAAAGGCAATTTTAGACTAAGTTCATGATAATCGAGTTCACATAATCAAATTATTCAATGAACTCCCACTCAGATAGACATCTCTCTAGTCATCTAAGTGACACATGATCCATGTCAACTAGCCCGTGTCCGATCATCACGTGAGACGGACTAGTCATCAATGGTGAACATCTCCATGTTGATCGTATCTTCTATACGACTCATGTTCGACCTTTCGGTCTTCCGTGTTCCGAGGCCATGTCTGTACATGCTAGGCTCGTCAAGTCAACCTAAGTGTTTCGCGTGTGTAAATCTGGCTTACACCCGTTGTATGCGAACGTTAGAACCTATCACACCCGATCATCACGTGGTGCTTCGGAACAACGATCCTTAGCAACGGTGCACAGTTAGGGTGAACACTTCTCTTGAAATTTTATTGAGAGATCATCTTATTTACTACCGTCGTTTTAAGCAAATAAGATGTAAACATGATAAACATCACATGCAATCAATATAGTGACATGATATGGCCAATATCATCTTGCTCCTATGATCTCCATCTTCGGGGCACCATGATCATCATTGTCACCGGCATGACACCATGATCTCCATCATCATGATCTCCATCATTGTGTCTTCATGAGGTTGTCTCGCCAACTATTGCTTCTACTTCTATGGCTAACGCTTAGCAATAAAGTAAAGTAATTACATGGCGTTTGTGATTGACTCGCAGGTCATACAATAAATAAGACAACTCCTATGGCTCCTGCCGGTTGTCATAGTCATCGACATGCAAGTCGTGAACCCTATTACAAGAACATGATCAATCTCATACATCACAATGCATCACATCACATCCTTCTGGCCATATCACATCACAAGGCATATGCTGCAAAAACAAGTTAGACGTTCTCTAATTTGTAGTTGCAAGTTTTTTATGTGGTTGCTATAGGTTTCTAGCAAGAACGTTTCTTACCTACGCCAAAACCACAACGTGATATGACAATTGCTATTTACCCTTCATAAGGACCCTTTTCATCGAATCCAATTCGACTAAGGTGGGAGAGACAGACACCCGCTAGCCACCTTATGCAACTAGTGCATGTCAGGCGGTGGAACCGGTCTCACGTAAGCGTACGTGTAAGGTTGGTCCGGGCCGCTTCATCCCACAATACCGTCGAATCAAGATAAGACTAGTAACGGCAAGCATATTAACAAAATCGACGCCCACAACTGCTTTGTGTTCTACTCGTGCATAGATTCTACGCATAGACCTAGCTCATGATGCCACTGTTGGTAGACGTAGTAGTAAATCAAAATTTTCCTACGTGTCACCAAGATCTATCTATGGAGAAACCAGCAACGAGAGGGGAGAGATTGCATCTTCATACCTTTGAAGAACGCTAAGCGGAAGCGTTGCTAGAACGCGGTTGATGGAGTCGTACTCGCAGCGATTCAGATCGCGGTAGATCCGATCAAGTGCCGAATGGACGGCACCTCCGCGTTCAACACATGTGCAGCCCGGCGACGTCT
The DNA here is from genome assembly GCA_022496015.1 of Hordeum marinum. Classification (NCBI taxonomy): domain Eukaryota; kingdom Viridiplantae; phylum Streptophyta; class Magnoliopsida; order Poales; family Poaceae; genus Hordeum; species Hordeum marinum. Next base: position 379,913,313 of record CM039675.1, read on the forward strand.
CCTACGCCTTGATCCAGCAAGGAGGGAGGAGAGGTTGAGGGAGAGCTCCGGCAGCACGACGGCGTGGTGGCGGTGGAGCTGTGTGGTACTCCGACAGAGCTTCGCTAAGCGCTACGGAGAACGAGGGGAGGAGGAGGTAGGGCTGCACCAGAGAGAGAGGGAGAACCGTGTGTTGTGCAGCCCCAAATACCTCCACTATATATAGGAGAGAGGGAGGAGGGGTGGCTCCGCCCTAGGGTTCCACCCTAGGGGTGGCGGCAGCCACCAGATGCCATCTGGCCGGCGGCTAGGGCAAGGGAGAGGTGGGGCGCCCTAGGGTGGGCCTTAAGGCCCATCTAAGCCTAGGGTTTGCCCCCCTCCACCTTTGCCACGCCTTGGGCTGGGGTGGGAGGCGCACCAGCCCACCTAGGGGCTGGCTCCCTCCCACTCTTAGCCCACGGAACCTTCCGGGGCAGGTGGGCCCACTTGGTGGACCCCCGGAACCCTTCCGGTGGTCCCGGTACACTACCGGTGACACCCGGAACACTTCCGGTAACCAAATCCTCACTTCCTATATATCAATCTTCGTCTTCGGACCATTCCGGGACTCCTCGTGACGTCCGGGATCTCATCCGGGACTCCGAACAACCTTCGGTAACCACGTACACTATTTCCCTATAACCCTAGCGTCATCGAACCTTAAGTGTGTAGACCCTACGGGTTCGGGAGACACGTAGACATGACCGAGACACCTCTCCGGCCAATAACCAACAGCGGGATCTGGATACCCATGTTGGCTCCCACGTACTCCACGATGATCTCATCGGATGAACCACGATGTCAGGGATTCAATCAATCCCGTATACAATTCCCTTTGTCTATCGGTATGGTACTTGCCCGAGATTCGATCGTCGGTATCCCCATACCTTGTTCAATCTCGTTACCGGCAAGTCTCTTTACTCGTTCCGTAATACATCATCCCGTGACTAACTCCTTAGTCACATTGAGCTCATAATGATGATGTCTTACCGAGTGGGCCCAGAGATACCTCTCCGTCACACGGAGTGACAAATCCCAGTCTCGATTCGTGTCAACCCAACAGACACTTTCGGAGATACCCGTAGCGTACCTTTATAGCCACCCAGTTACGTTGTGACGTTTGGCACACCCAAAGCATTCCTACGGTATCCGGGAGTTACACAATCTCATGGTCTAAGGAAATGACACTTGACATTGAAAAGCTTTAGCAAACGAACTACACGATCTTGTGCTATGCTTAGGATTGGGTCTTGTCCATCACATCATTCTCCTAATGATGTGATCCCGTTATCAACGACATCCAATGTCCATGGTCATGAAACCGAGACCATCTATTGATCAACGAGCTAGCCAACTAGAGGCTCACTAGGGACACGTTGTGGTCTATGTATTCACACATGTATTACGGTTTCCGGTTAACACAATTATAGCATGAACAATAGACAATTATCATGAACTAGGAAATACAATAATAACCATTTTATTATTGCCTCTAGGGCATATTTCCAACAGTAGAGGGGCTAGCTGAGATCTTTGGAAGTCTTGAGAATCCCTCAGTCCTCTTACGAGTTGCCAGATGCACTGGGGTTGAGGACTTTGCAGCTGCTGTAGAAGACTAAGCAGCAACCGTTCCAGCAGCTAAAGACTTTGTAGGCAGAGGCCTTTGACCATCAGGAATCTACAGTGAAGGTTTTGAGGTTGAAGAACTTGTCTTCACTGTAGATTTCTTCATCTTGATTTTCTTCGGAGCACTTGCGGAGGCTCCAGCAAAGGTAGCAGCAGCAGCAGAATCTTCATTGAATTTCTTCACTGCATCTTTGGCTTTCTTCGCCAGTTTTGCTTGCTCCTTCTCCCGTTTGTGAGGAAAGTCCTCACCAGTCTTGAGGCTAGTGGGATCAGCAATTTGATTTGGAGCAAGGGGAGGCCTGCTGCAAGGAGGTTTTACTGCGAATTTCATCATGTATTTTGGAGTTACATAAAGATATTCCTTCCATTCCCTTGCCCATCTCCTCTCAATTTTCTGCAGACGAATTTTTCTCTGTTTGGTCATTTCTTTGCCATGAGTTTCTTCATCGGGTGTGCAGTATTCCTCATACACGTCATCTGGAATCTCAAAGGCAGTGTGCACATCTGGCTTTCTTTCCACCTTTCTGAGATTTCTTTCGATCAACCATTTTTCTTCAATTGAGGAATTTGAACTCTTGAGGAGTCTGAAGAAGTACACAGTTTTTCCTCAAGGAGCGCTGCAAATGAGTTAAGTTGATGAGAACCTAGTGATTCATTAGCGGAGATGTTGTACCTGCGAACAAAGTATAGGTGCGAGAAATTTGAAGAGGTCATATGCGTTCTCAGAAATTTTTCTAATTAAATAGGAGAGAGGTATTTGACCATGGGTGTCTTGAGGTATTTCACTAAGTGTTCTTTGTCTCAGGTTCCAGAGTTGTGCAAATTTTGAGGATTCACACAATTGAGGAATCTTGAAGAAAATCATTACTTAGGGGAAAACATCAAGTATGTGAAGATGTAAGGTGCTTTTAGAGTAGTGTCATGAAGAATAAACACCTTTTGAGGAATATGAGGAGCATTTGAGGATCAAACAGGGGCAGTAAAAATAAATTTTATTTACCCTGGTGAAGAACACGACGAACAAGAGATGAGATTGGGAGGTTCGTCCGTTCAGATCTCCCACGCCCTGGCTTGGCAGAGGGAGACAGCTACAGCAGCGGCGGGGTGAGGACTTCCGCGGCCGATGCGAGTACGGCGATGACGAGGTCGAGGCAGTGAAGCTCTTCCTCACCGGCGGCGATGACTTTAGTGGCGGCGCTAGGTTGGAGCTCGGGAGAGGGATGAGATGAGGAGTAACCGAGCACATTTGAAGGGGAGGGGGTATTTATAGAGGAAGTGAAAACCAATCTACCCGAAGATTTTGGACAGGATTGCCGCTGACCCGTGCTCTCCACGCGACAGGTGTCACCCACGTGCTGAGTAGAGGAGATTATGGGGGATCGTGGGTTATCCATTCATGGGAATCGGAACCGTTTGGGAGGGAACCACTGAAAATTTTGATAGTGAAAATTTCAAAGTTTTCGTTTGCAAATTCTTCAGCTGTCAAGGACGCAGTGAAGACTTTTAACAAGTTTCAAAGTAGAACGCATATGAAGAATTTGTGAACGGTCCGTGTTGAGTTTAGCATAGAAGGGAAAGGGTCCGATCACATTCACTTAGATGAAAATCAACTTGAAGAATTAGCAATAAATGAATGATGTTGAGGACATTGAAAATTCATATATATATATATATATATATATATATAGTCAATGAAGAACATGAGTTTCAAAGTTTGAAGAATTTGAATAGTTGAGGAATTTGAAAACTTGAGGAATTTGCAAATTTGAGGAATTTGATAATTTGAAGAATTTGCAAAAATGACGACAAACTCAATTTTGAAGAATTTCAACTTTGGTTGGTGGCGTGACCCACCGTGTAAGAATGATGATTTCACACACCGCGTACAATTGTCGTAGGGTTCTGAGAACCAAATTCTTCATTAATTTCTTCACACTTAGAGGGTTATTCTTCATTGATTGAAGAAAAACGTTACTTCGTGTGTTGCACATCTAAGTCATCAATTTTGCATAAGTGTTAGGATGTGTGTCCTTTTTCAAAGAACATTTGAAGATTCTAAGATATTTAGCTCATACCGCAACTTGCAAAATCTCTTTTCGTCCAAGGGCTTTGTGAAGATATCAGCCAGTTGTTCTTCAGTGGGGATGTGGTCGATGGAGATGTCGCCCTTGAGTACATGATCTCGAAGAAAGTGATGATAAATCTGGATGTGCTTGGTCTTGGAGTGCTGAACTGGGTTGTAAGCAATCTTGATGGCACTCTCGTTGTCGCAGTAGAGAGGCACATTCTTCAACTTGATGTCGTAGTCCTTGAGGGTTTGCTTCATCCATAGTAACCAAGCGCAACATGAACGGACAGCAATGTACTCAACTTCAGGAGTAGAGAGTGAAACGCAGTTCTGCTTCTTCGAGGACCAACAGACTAAGGACCGTCCGAGGAAATGACATGTGCCTGAGGTTGACTTGCGATCCACATGATCTCTAGCATAGTCAGCATCAGAGTATCCGACGAGTTGAAGATTTGAGCCCTTGGGATACCATAATCCAAGTGTTGGTGTGTGAGATAAGTATCAAAGAATATGTTTCACAGCCTTATGGTGTGGTTCCTTCGGTGTTGCTTTGAATCGGGCACACATGCAAACACTTAGCATAATATCAGGCCTAGATGCACATAGATACAATAATGACCCAATCATGGAGCGGTATACCTTCTGATCGAAATCTTTACCATTTTCATCAGTGCAGAGGTGGCGTTTTGAAGGCATTGGAGTTTTGACGCCTTTGCATTCTTGCATGTCGAATTTCCTCAGAACATCTTTGAGGTATTTCTCTTGAGAGATGAAGATGTCGTTGTCTTGTTGACGAATTTGAAGACCTAAGAAGAATTTCAGCTCTCCCATCATAGACATTTGATATTCTTCACTCATCATATAGGCAAATTCATCACTATAACGTTTGTCAGTACAGCCAAAGATAATATCATCCACATATATTTGGCATATGAACAGTTCATTATCATAGGATTTTGTGAAAAGAGTGGGGTCGAGTGAACCGGGTTTGAAGCCTTTCTTCATGAGGAATTCCTTCAGAGTGTCGTACCATGCCCGATGGGCCTGCTTGAGGCCATAGAGGGCCTTGTTTAGTGTGAAGACTTTGTCAGGATGCTTAGGGTCTTCAAAACCTGGGGGTTGAGCAACATATACTTCTTCCTCAAGCTTACCATTTAGGAATGCACTTTTCACATCCATTTGATATAAGATGATATTATGATGGTTAGCGTAAGCAAGTAATATGCGAATAGCTTCAAGGCTAGCAACAGGTGCAAACGTTTCATCAAAGTCAATTCCTTCAACCTGTGTGTAGCCTTGAGATACAAGACGAGCCTTATTCCTCACCACAAGGCCATTTTCATCTTGCTTGTTGCGGTAGATCCACTTGGTACCTATGATGTTATGTTTGCGAGGATCTGGTCGCTTGACAAGTTCCCACACGTTGTTGAACTTGAACTGATGTAATTCCTCTTGCATAGCTTGAATCCACTCAGGCTCCTTGAATGCTTCATCAACTTTGGTGGGCTCTATGATAGAGACAAAGGCAAAGTACCCACAAAAGTTGGTTAAATATGAAGCTTTTGAGCGAGTGAGGGGACCTGGTGCATTGATGTCATCGATGATTTTGTCAATCTGTACTTCATTTGCAACTCTAGGATGAGTTGGTTGACGTGGCTGAGGATTTTCATCAGCACCATTTTCTTCAGCTGTATCAGCATGAATATCTTCATTCGTTTGAATGACTTCTTCAGTGGGTATGATATCTTCAGTTGCCTTTAGCTTGATGGATTCCTCAGGAGACTGTTCATCTAACACAAAAGGCAGGTGCTCTCTTTGCGAGCCATCAGTTTCATCGAACCACACATCTACAGTTTCAACAACCTTGTGATGGTAGGTGTTGAAGACTTTGTAGGTGTGTGAGTCCTTTCTGTAACCAAGCATAAAACCTTCATGTGCTTCCGGTGCAAACTTAGAGTTACGGTGAGGATCTCTGATCCAGCATTTTGCACCGAAGGCTTTAAGATAACTTACATTGGGTTTGTTGCCAGTCATAAGTTCATATGAAGTCTTCTTGAAGAATTTGTGAAGATATACCCTGTTGATGATGTGGCATGCAGTATCAATTGCCTCAGGCCAGAAGCAACGATGAGTCTTATATTTATCAAGCATGGTGCGAGGCATCTCAACGAGAGTCCTGTTCTTGTGCTCCATGATGCCATTCTGTTGAGGAGTATAAGGGGTAGATAACTCATGAGTAATACCAAGTTCGTCAAGATATTCATCAAGATTAGTGTTCTTGAATTCAGTCCCATTATCACTCCTAATATGCTTGATCTTGACGCCAAAGTTGGTGGAGGCCCTTGAAGCAAATCGTCTAAAGACATCCTGCACTTCATTTTTGTACAGAATAATATGCACCCAAGTGTAATGAGAGTAATCATCAACAATGACAAAGCCATACAAACTTGAAGCATTTGTTAGTATGGAGTAATGAGTGGGGCCAAAGAGATCCATGTGAAGCAATTCAAAGGGTCGTGTCGTGGTCATGATTGTCTTCGAGGGATGCTTGGATCTAGTCATCTTCCCAGATTCACATGCGCCGAAGAGATGGTCCTTGAGGAATTTGACACCCTCGATGCTAATGACGTGCTTTTTCTTCACGAGCGTGTGCAAGTTCCTCATACCCGCATGTCCAAGTCGTCGATGCCACAACCAGCCTTCTGAAGACTTTGCAAGTAAGAAAGTGGCAGGTTGAGGACCTGTAGAGAAATCAACAATATACAAGTCTCCTCTCCTAAAGCCTTTGAAGACTTTGGAATTGTCAGATTCCATGATGACAACACAATGATATTTTCCAAATACGACGACCATATCAAGATCACAAAGCATTGAGACAGACATAAGGTTGAACCCAAGGGATTCGACAAGCATCACCTTATCCATGGTTTGGTCCTTTGAGATAGCAACCTTACCAAGTCCCAATACCTTGTTTTTTCCTTTGTCTGCGTAGGTGATATGCTTCAGAGGAGATGGAGTGAGTGGCAAATTCATCAGTAGATTCTTGTCACCCGTTATGTGATTTGTGCATCCACTATCGAGGACCCACTCAGTAGCTTTTGGAGTATCATCCTGCAGATGAATTAGTACAACTTACGAACTCATATGCTTCAGAGTGAAGAATATGACATCAATTTCATCAGATAGGATTTCATCACACAAGATAGTAAGCAAGAAGTGTGAGGACGTGAGAAATGAGGAATTCATTTCATCATGGTTAGCTTGCGTCCTTTCAAGCAATTCCTCAGGTCTCTAGCAAATTCATCAGATGTTCAGTTTCATCTGGAGACCTGACCCTGGATAAGAAATTAGTTCAATTTCTTCACCACCCACATCTGGAGGGGTGGCAAAGAGTTCATCATTCTGCGAGCACCATGTGAGAAAGGAGGCATTGAAGTAAGTGCGCTTCGTTTCACAGGATGAGGATTAGAGTACTCAAATGAATAAGCAGAAAAATTCTTAGAGGACTTATGAACATAATGGTTTGAAGAATAATGCACATATTCATAACTCTTGGATTTTTCCTGCGAAACAGAAGCATTAGCGTGAGAATGATATTTTTGACCATTTGAGGAATTTGGTCCAAGTGAGGACTTTGATCTGGGGTTCCTATTCTTCATGAGTGGTGTCGTGAGGACATTCACTTGAAGATTTTGAAGGTAGTTCTTGGGAACCTAGATTTTCTTCATAGGAGAGCCATTCCTGCAGTTAGTTCCAACAAATATAGCAAATACTTCACCTTTCTGATTTTTGAAGAATTTGTAGTTCGAGTCAACTGACTCATCAGAGAAATATGAAGTTTCATACGTAAATCCAGATAAAGTGGATGGATCTACAGGAGGTCCTTTCGCAGCAACCCATGAGGTTATGGTGTACTGCTCAGGTGTCCAGTAGGATCCATCAGCGTTGAGTTTCCTCACAAAGGCAATACCCTCTTTGCTAGGGTTCCTATTCAGAATCTTCTTTTTGAGGACATCGCAAAGGGTTTGGTGCCCTTTGAGACTTTTCTACATGCCTGTCACATACAATTCCTTCAACCCTGCATTGTCATCAGTGATGCTTGTGGTATCCTTAGATGAGGAATTTGAGACCACGGGAATAGTTGAAGAATTTGCAGCAATAGAAGCATTTGAACATTCAGGTGAAGAATTAGTAGTTTCACGTACGATGCATTTCAAACAAGGTGGAACAAATTCTTCCTGAGCGGTACTGATCTATTGAGCTAGTAAAGAATCGTTTTGCCTTTGGAGATCATCATGTGACACCCTCAGTTTCTCAAGATCTTGCTTTGTTTGAAGAAATTCATAAGAAAGCTTCTCATGATCAGCTAAGAAGTTGTTATGATGACTTTGTAGGTTATCATACTTTGTCTGAAGACTTTTGATATCGACAGGCATAGTTTGAGTCCAATCCACTTCATGGTTCAACAGATCATCGCTTTTGTCTAGCATTTTCTGAAGCTTTTCAAGTGCACTTTGTTGCTTAGTGGAAATTTTAACAAGTTTAGCATAGCTAGGTTTCACATATTCATAAGATTCACCTTCACTTGATTCAGATGAGGAATGATGTTTGTGTACCTTTGAGCTTTTTGCCATGAAGCAATAGGTGGGAGCATAATCATCATTGCTGACGTTAGAGTCGTTGGAGTAGTCATATTCTTCATCGTTGAAGATGGACTTGTTGAAGAAAGCAGTAGCAAGACGAAGGCTAGCGACACCAGATTCTGATTCCTCCTCAGATTCTTCCTCTTCTTCCTCTTCTTCAGATTCTTCCTCAGAATCCATTTCCTTGCCGATGAATGCTCGAGCCTTTATGGAACCATTCTTCTTGTGCTTTGAGGACTTTGAAGATGAGGACTTTGAAGATTTCTTATTTTTCTTTGAGTCATCAGAACTATCCTCCTTGTATTTCTTCTTCTTTGAATCTATTTCCCAGAGAGGACAGTCAGAGATAAAGTGACCAGGCTACTTGCAATGATGACAAGTTCTTTTCTTGTAGTCTTCTGAGGAATCTGATTTCCTCAAGCCACTTTTTGATGACTTTCCAAATCCACCTCTCCTTGAGAACTTCTGGAATTTTCTCACAAGCATTGCTAGTTCCTGACTTAGTTCTTCAGGATCACCAAGGCTGCTGTCAGAATCTTCTTCTTCAGATGAGGAAATTGCTTTTGCCTTCAGAGCACGAGATCTTCCATAGCTTGGCCCGTAGAGGTCTCTCTTCTTAGCTTGTTGGAATTCATGAGTATTGAGTCTCTCAAGAATATCAGCAGGATCAAGTGATTTGTAGTCTCCACGTTCTTGAATCATCAAAGCCAGAGTATCGAATGAGGAGTCAAGAGATCTTAGCAGTTTCTTCACCACTTCATGGTCAGTGATATCGGTGGCACCCAGTGCTTGAAGCTCATTGGAGATATTAGTGAGACAATCAAAAGTTTGTTGAACATTTTCATTGTCAAGTATCTTGAAGCGGTTGAAGAGATTGCGAAGAACATCAACACGAGAGTCACGTTGAGTGGAAACACCTTCATTGACTTTGGACAGCCTATCCCAGATAAGCTTAGTAGTCTCTAAAGCACTCACTCTGCCATACTGACCTTTGCTCAGATGGCCACAAATGATATTCTTCGCTTGAGAATCGAGTTGCTTGAATCTCTTCACATCAGTAGTAGTAACAGTGGGAGTGATAGAGGGCACACCATTTTCCACAACGTAGTAGAGATCGTTGTCAATAGCTTGAAGGTGCATACGCATCTTGTTCTTCTAGTAGGGGTAGTCTATCCCATCGAAGGTAGGACACCACGCGGAAACCTTGATCATACCTGCAATCGACATAACTAGAACTCCAGGTGGTTAAACCAAAATCACACAGAGCAAGGGAGTACCTGCTCTGATACCAATTGAAAGTGCATTATATCGACTAGAGGGGGGTGAATAGGCGATTTTTACAAATTCATCACTTGAGGAATTTCAACTTTGAGGAATTTGAAATGTGATGAATAACTAGCAGCAGAATAAGTACTCAAGTGCATGAGGAACTTAGCGACAGCATAGTCATCATGATGAAATGAAACATGCACAGAGTACAAGTAGCATGATACAGGATAAGCAGGCGAGGAACAAGGTAACTTGAAGAATTTGAGGTGAGGAAATTGTGAAAGTCTTTAGACAAATTCTTCAAACAGTAAATTTCAATTTCATCAATAGTTATACGAGGAAATGAAAGAGTTGAGGAAATAGAACCAGGTAGCTTGATATAGATAATGGTTTGATGACCCAGTTCCAACTGTTGTGACAGTCGTAAGTCTGGTTGGAGCAGCCTGGTATTTAAACCAGAGGACACACAGTCCCAGGACACATAGTCCTTACCGTATTCTCCTTGAGCTAAAGTCACACAGTCCTCGCCCAACACTCGTGGTAAGTCTTCAGGGTAGACTTCCAAAACCCTCACAAACTGGTCACCCAACGATCCACAATTTACTGCTGGATGCTCTAGACCAAGGTCACTTCGTGATCCCCAATTAACTGTAGGAGCACTAGACCATGACGCCTAACCGTTTGGAGGATGCGCAGTCCTCAAAGGTAACAAGTGTCGGTTCCACAAAGGAATTTCTTCAGTGATGCTCAATCACTTTGGGTTTGGTGGTTTGGTTGTGGGTTTTTCCTCACTGATGATTTTCTCTCAAAGTCCTTGGAGGATGGGTTGCTCTCAAATGACAAGTGTCAGTTCTCTCTCGGAGCAGCCAACCAACTAGTGGTTGTGGGGTTGGCTATTTATAGCCAAGGTGCAACCTGACATGATAAGACATAAATGCCCCAATGATATGACTGTTATGTGGATAAGAATGATTGGGGACAGCTGGCGCGAAGCTCAGCAACGGTCGGAACTTCGAACTATGAAAGTCCTCAGCCTATCATGTTCCTCACTTGTAGGCAATTCGCACTGGCGAAATCCTAACTCCTCAGTCAGATCAATTTCCTCAGAGACCAGAAGAACTTCGTGTCTGTCACTGAAGAACTTGTCTGAACGGTAAGAGATTTCCAAAGGCTTCACTCGAATGATTGTATAGGTTGAGGATTTTGGAGTTGAGCATCAGTTGGAAATTTTCCTTAGTATTACCTCGGCCCCCTTTAATAGTACGGTGTTTCCTATGACTCAAATAAAGGAAATGAAACTACAAAAACAAAAGTCTTCACGCTTCATATTCCTCGTTCATATCTTCAAGGTCACACCAACTTCTTCGTTTTCAAAGTCTTCACAAAGTCTTCACCAAAGTCTTCAGAAAGACTTTAGCAAAGTCTTCACTTGAAGACATACATTTTTAGGGGTTGATAATCTCCAAATATATCAAACTCCTCATTGACTTATAGAGCCTGTGTACACTCACAAACACATTAGTGCCTTAACCTATAAGTCTTCAATACACCAAAATCACTAAGGGGCACTAGATGTACTAACATGGATACCTTCATCGGATCCATCCCCAGCCAGTGCACCTTGGCCTTGGCAAGGGCCATTCAGACTCCCTCTATGCAGGAAGAGCGCTTCATGGTGTCGAAGCAGGGCGAGGTGGCAATCAACATCTGGACCGGGCCAAAGTAGTTGCTTGGCGGTGGCTTGCCGGGCCATAAGCGGATGTAGAGGTCCTTCATGGCCGGCTCTACCATCTAGTGCAGTTCCATCTGTTGTTTTAGCTGCTCCACGAGAAGAGGCGAGCGCTCGGGGGCTCCGAAATATGCCCAGAACAGCCGAGCTTTGTCTCCTTCTTACCTCGAGGTGAAAAGCATATTGGAATCTGCCACGCTCTTCTGAAGATCGGAGGAGGCGCCTGAAGAACGTCAGACCTGGGTAAGCAATTTGAATTTGCTATCCCCGAAGATGCAGTGTAGTAAGTATGGCTTACCATCTATTATGTGCTTCGCTTGGTGGACCTGCTCCTCATAAAACCGCCTGTCCACCCGCTCCTTCTGAAGATCATTCTTTAGGGTGGATAGTTTGGCTACGCTCTCCTTGCCCTTCTGCTCAAGGACCTCGCACTTCCGGCTGGCGTCCTTGAGCTCCTGCTGAACCTCCGCCACACGCACCTCGTGCTTTTGGCTGGTGGCTCGTAGGGCGGAGAGGGCAGTCGCCGCTTCCTTGGCCGCTGCTCTCTGGACGGCCGCATGGTCTTTTGCTTGTTGGATCTCAGTCTTGAGCCTCTCCACCTCCTTCGCTGAAGCTGTTTACACATTAAGACATTACGAAAAACTGCATGGACAATATTCGGGTAAAGGTGTTTGGACAAAGAAGTTTGGGAAAAGGTATTCGAATTTCATTTTGACCTACCTTATGCCTCGTCGAATCTTCGGTTGAGGGCTTAAACTTCATCCTCGGAGCATTTAAGCTTCCTATTTAGCTCGTCCAGCTCGGCGTCATTTATTGCCGTCGCCGATGACGATGCCTACAGTACACATACAGTGGACATGTTACATGGGTTTTCAACTCCCGCATTATAATCAATCCGATCATATGTTGGACCTTATTAGGAGCTACCCTCACATGCCGAACACAAAAATTGTATCTATTCCGGTAGCGGATACATGATTGACCCATAGGTAAGTTTTTCAAACTCACCTAGGGCTCGAGGGCTGCCATGTATATAATGGAAATAAATAAAAACTTTGCAAAGAAGAGTATTAGGTGACTTAATTGAAAACCCGATAGAGACCTTTGAAGGCCTCCTTTAGTCCATTGTCAATGGACTGGATGCTCTTTAATGCCGCACCCATAAGCGTGTGGTGCTCCTCAGAGACAGAGGCACTCGAAAGAGCCTCCTCCACGATTGGCCACCCATTGGTCGGTGGCGCCGGAGGTGATCGGATAACCCGATAATCAACCGGGGTTTGAACCAGAACCTCTAGAGGCATGGTACATTCTGGAGATGCCCTTGGAGGGGACTGAGCGACCGCTTTTCTAGCCTCCTCAGTGTCCGGCGGGGTTCCTCCCCTCGGTCTTCGGAAACCGAGGTGTTAGCCTCGGCCATTATGTCATCTCCCCCGCCGCTGGTGCCCGGCTCCATAGGAGCATGTTGCGATGACACCTCCGCGGTGTCCTTCGCGGCGCCTGAAGTGGCAGGATGCAAGGCATTCCTGCTCTCCGCGAGTTTGGCAGGCGGGGTCTCCCCATCTGACATCCAGGTGGTTGAATTCGCCACCTGTGCCTCCACCGACTGGTTGCGTGGCAAAATTAACAGACACGATAACGGATACCCATAAGCTGCATGAATTTTCCAACCCAAAATCATAATATGGCGCATAATTAGTGATGGTCGATCAATGCTCATGTTCTCTCCTTAATGTAAGCATGTGTTCCGTGTGTTCACGAATGTACATGTATATGGGCATATTTCATCTATTGTTTTGCCTTTGAAGTGGAAGAGGCGGGATTCCTTAGGGCTTCAACAACAATAGGTGCGTAAATTTGACACCTCAGACGTCTACGGATGTTTGGGCCAGTGTTCTCTCCGGTTCCAGTATCTTCGGCTTGTACGTCAAGTCTTTCAAAGTCTTTGTATAACCCTTCACGGGCCGCCCATCATGGTCCAAGACGGAACTGACATAGGCGTCCTCTGTGCATTCCATCAGAGCCAACCGACATGGTGAGAGAACCCTGGGTCGGGACACCATCAGTAGCCCTTGTATTAGTCTTCAAGATTGGTCACACCTTGGGAACCCCAGGATGCACATCGTCTTTAATTGCCCACCAGGCTTGAAACAAGTTCAACAAAGCTTCCTCAACAGTGATTTTATTCAGCCAACTGAGGGAGTCCTGGATTAAGGCGTCCTTGGGAGGCCGACTTATTTCTATGGACCGGACTATACGGGCCACTTACCGAACAGAGGAATATTTGAAGGCTCAGTCTCCGAGATGGAAGCTTTAGAAAGCATGGCTTGACTCCACGTTTGATGTAGTGAATAGGCATGTTTATCTCCTCGGCATATAACCGACCATGTGTAAACCCTAGGCATCCTCAGCGTCTATATAAGCCCGAGGGTTTTAGGGTGTAGGGACAGAACAACTCATTTAGGGTTAGCTATTCGATCTCGAGGTAGATCAACTCTGTAACCCCCATATCATCAATACATCCAAGCAGGACGTAGGGTATTACCTCCGTAGGAGGGCCCAAACCTGGGTAAATCTGTGTACCCTTTGTCTCCTGTTACCATCGACCCTAGTCTCACAATTTGGGACCGCCTACCCGAGATCCGCCAGTTTTGACACTGACACCAGCCACCAGATGCGGGACTGCTTCCAAAGTCATAAGCCACCTCAGCTTGGAATTTGTTGAAGGAGATAACGGACCTTCACAGAGAAAAAGTTTTCCGCACATATGATATTTTAGCGGTCCAAACTCCTGTGTTGCGCCTTTGAAAGTCATCGTGCTTGACTTATTACAAGCCATGTCGTCTCATCAAGTGGTCCCATCGAGCCACGTGTTGACCTTGACCTGATGGTCAAGGTGATGTGCGGTAGTGGGGTAATGTCGCACCCAGGCTATGCCCTGGGACCATAGGGCATGTGCCTCGATCCCTACACGGGGTTAACAGCGACCCCTCGATCACCATGGGCAATTAAAATGTAATGGGGGATTTGAGGGGATTTGCTGCCATGTGCAAGGATTACCCTGCCTGCATTTTGTATTTACCATCTCTATATAAGGGTGAAATGGAGCGGGATGGAGCCTTACGCTCTCATTCCCCTCTCCTTGTTCTTATTCTTCCATGTTCCCATGCTTTGTTGCACTCGCGGTTTGCCACCGCTGTCCACGCACGCTGCGATAGTGAAGCTTCACTACACCACCACCACACTGCCATGGTCGGACGCTGCCGTCTGACAAAGGACGACCAAGTTGTGAGCAGTGGCAAGTGCCTGTCGTGGAGCCGCCCAACATGAAGGTGGTTTTCCTCACAAAAGTGAGGTGGAAGTCCTCCACATTCTCGCATGGGTAACTGGACCGCCTCTCCGATGTCGGATACATATCAGCGTCGAAGACCGTGGTATGTCCATTTTGCATCATGATTTCCTAGTGGTGTTTATCTTATTTTGAGTTATATTTAGATTATGATGCATTTCTAATATCTTTTATCTCTTAAAATGCAAGGTAAACCACACAAAAGGAATTACCGGCTGAAGTTGAAGTTGAAGTTGGAGCTACCAAAGTTTGGAGTCAAATTCGATTGACGTAAGAACCGCATGTTGTAAACGACCATGAGACAATTCGAATTGACATAATAATTAAAAGGATTTCTACATATCCGACCAAGTCAATCAAGAATATCCGACACAAGGATTTTCAGTCCTTTGCTCTACCAACTGAGTTATCCTGACCTTTTCTTGTGCATCACCCTAGTAGAGTATTTGGCAAGTTCGAAGTACCTTTTGGTTAAAGAAGTGCTTCCTGAAATGATTTCTTCTTATTTTTTATATAGATAGATTCTATGGGGTTATGACTCGGTAAGTCTATTTTGTACAACAGCCCTCATATCTGATAGAAAAGGGTCCCATGATTCCGAGCCGATCGTACCTTAGCTCGCAAACCCCAAGTTCGTATGTTTCTCTATATTATTAAGTATTCTCCTTTAATTTTTTCTATCTCGTTCCACTGCAATAATTAACTATGAAACTTCATACCATGGGATATTTTGTGGGGAAACTTGCAAGTGAAGTTTGGGGGAGGGACGTGAAAAAGTTACATTAGAGATAGCAATTCTTTGGAGCTCAAAATGAAGTGAAATTTCATGAAGATTTACTTTGGAATATACACAAAATATATGAGCAAAAAAATGCCAAAGGGGCCCAACCATCCAACCACATGTGGGGCCCTGGTGGATCTCTTCGTGATGCTCTTTGGATATAAGTTCTCATTTGACCTAGAATAAATAGGGAGGACACTTTCGAGAAATTACCACCGCCGTCTCGAGGTGGAACCATTGTTGGGGAACGTTGCATGGGAAACAAAAACTTTCCTACACACACAAGATCTATCCATGGTGATGATAATTTACAAGAGGGAGAGTGGATCTACATACCCTTGTATATCGCTGAGAGGGAAGCGTTAAGAAACACGGTAGAGGTAGTCGAGCATCTTCGCGGTCCAAATCGCTAGCCGTCCAGCGATCCGATCACGATCCATCCCGATCTAGCGCCAAATGGAAAGCACCTCCACGTTCAGCACACATATAGCTCGATGACAGTATCCACCTTCTTGATCCGGCAAGAGGGAGCGGAGAGGTAGATGAGTTTTCTGGCAACATGACGGCGCGGCGGCGGTGGTGGTGAAACTTTTCTGGCAGGGCTTCGCCTAAGCACCTTCGGAATCTATTTGGTGGAGGAACTAGGAAATAGAGAACTGGTACGTGGACTTGTGATTTGGGGCTCTATTACTCTAGTATATATAGGAGGGAGGGGAGAGGAGGCAGCCCTAGGGTTTCCCCTAGGGACTTCGGCCGAAGTGGAGGAGGTGGAGGCTTCCCCCAATCCTACTCCAAGTAGGATTCCTTCTCCTACTTGGTTTTCCTTCCTCCCACCTTGGGGTTTCCTTCTTCCACTTCCTAGCCACATGGGACTCTTGGGGCTAGCTTTCCCATCACACTAAGGGCCAGTGCACCACCCCTAAGGCCCATGTGTCCTCCTGACGTGGGTGGCCCCTCCCGATGGCCTCCCGACACTCTCGTTACACTACCGGAAATACCCAAAACTTTTTCCGTAACCAAAACAGGACTTCCTATATATCAATCTTTACCTCCGGACCATTTCGGAGCTCCTCGAGACGTCCGGGATCTCATCCGGGACTCCGAACAACCTTCAGTCACCACCATGCATAACTCAACACTACTGAAATGTCACTAAACGTTAAGTGTGCAGACCCTGTGGGTTCGAGAACTATGTAGACATGACTGAGACACCTCTACAGTCAATAACCAATAGCAGTACATGGATGCCCATATTGGTTCCTACATATTCTACGAAGATCTTTATCGGTTGAATCTCTATGTCAAGGATTCAGTTAATCCCGTATGTTGTTCCCTTTGTTCTTTGGTATGTTACTTGCCCGAGATTTGATCATCGGTATCTTTATACCTAGTTCAATTTCGTTACCGGCAAGTCTATTTACTTGTTCCGTAATACAAGATCCCATGGCTAACACTTTAGTCACTTTTCTTGCAAGGCTTATTGTGATGTTGTATTACCGAGTGGGCCCTGAGATACCTCTCCGTCACATGGAGTAACAAAATCCTAGTCTTGATCCATGCCCACTCAACAGACACCTTCAGAGATACTTGTAGAGCATCTTTATAGAGACCTAGTCACGTTGCGACATTTGATACACACAAGGTATTCCTCCGGTGTCAGTGAGTTGCATGATCTCTTGGTCGTAGGAACAAATACTTGACATGTAGAAAACTATAGCAATAAACTGACACGATCATATGCCATGTTCATAGTTTGGGTCTTGTCCATCACATCATTCTCCTAATGATGTGATCCCGCTATAATATGTCATCGCATGGTAATGGCCAGGAAACCTTGACCATCTTTGATCAATGAGCTAGTCTACTAGAGGCATACTAGGGACACAATGTTGTCTATGTATCCACACATGCATTTGAGTTTCCAAACAATACAATTATAGCATGGATAATAAACGATTATCATGAACAAGGAAATATAATAATAACCACTTTGTTATTGCATCTAGGGCAGATTTCCAACAGTCTCCCACTTGCACTAGAGTTAATAATCTAGCTCACATCACTATGTGATTTACATTGTAATGAAGATAACACCCATACAGTTCTGGTGTTGATAATGTTTAGCCCTTGGAAGAGGTTTAGTCAACGGGTCTACGACATTCAGATCCGTGTACACTTTGCAAATATTTATGTCCACCTCCTTGATGTAATTGCGGATGGAATTGAAGCGTCTCTTTATGTGTCTGGTCCTCTTGTGATACCTTGGTTCCTTGGCGAGAGCAATGGCACCAGTGTTGTCATAGAATAGAGTCATTGGGTTAAGTGCACTGAGCACTACTCCAAGATTTGTCATGAACTCCTTCATCCATACACCTTCCTTCATCGCCTCCGAGGCAGCGATGCACCCCGCTTCACATGTAGAATCAGCTGCCATGCTCTGCTTGGAACTACACCAGCTTACCGCTCCCCCATTGAGAATAAATACGTATCCAGTTTGAGACTTAGAGTCACCCGGATCAGTGTCAAATCTTACATCCACATAACACTTTACGACGAGCTCTTGATCACCTCCATAAACAAGAAACATTTCCTTAGTCCTTCTCAGGTACTTAAGGATATTCTTAACCACCGTCCAATGCTCCATTCCTAGATCACTTTGAAATCTTCCGTCCATACTTATGGAAAGGATGACATCAGGTCTTGTGCACAACATTGCATACATGATAGAGCCTATGGCTGAAGCATAGGGGATGACACTCATCTTTTCTCTATCTTCTGCAGTCACTGGGCATTGAGTCTTACTCAACTTCACACCTTGCAATACAGGCAAGAACCCCTTGTTGGACTGATCCATTTTGAAGTTCTTCAAAACTTTGTGAAGGTATGTGCTCTGTGAAAGTCCTATTAAGCGTCTCGATCTATCTCTATAGATCTTGATGCCTAATATGAAAGCAGCTTCTCGTAGGTCCTTCATTGAAAAACTCTTGTTCAAATATTCCTTCACGCTTTCCAACATTTCTATATTGTTTCCAATCAGCAATATGTCATCCACATATAATATTAGAAACGCTATAGAGCTCCCACTCACTTTCTTGTAAATACAAGCTTCTCCGTAAACTTGTATAAACCCAAACACTTTGATCACCTCATCAAAGCACAAATTCAACCTCCGAGATACTTGCACCAGTCCATAAATGGATCACTGGAGTTTGAAAACTTTGTTAGTATTCTATGGATCGACAAAATCTTCTGGTTGTGTCATATACAACTCTTCCTTAAGGAAACGGTTGAGGAACGCTGTCTTGACAACCATTTGCCAAATTTCATAATCGAAAAATGTACCTATTGCTAACATGATTCTGACGGACTTAAGCATCGCTACGGGTGAGAAGGTCTCATCATAGTAAACTCCTAGAACTTGTGAAAAACCCTTTGCCACAAGTCGAGCTTTATAGACGGTGACATTACCGTCCGCGTTCGT
The DNA here is from genome assembly GCA_022496015.1 of Hordeum marinum. Classification (NCBI taxonomy): domain Eukaryota; kingdom Viridiplantae; phylum Streptophyta; class Magnoliopsida; order Poales; family Poaceae; genus Hordeum; species Hordeum marinum. Next base: position 379,932,274 of record CM039675.1, read on the forward strand.
GTTCTTCCTAAAGATCCATTTGTTCTGAATGGCCTTTCGCCCTTCAGGTAATACTTCCAAAGTCCATACTTTGTTTTCATACATGGATCCCATCTCAGACTTCGTGGCCTCTAACCATTTGTTCGAATCTGTGCCCATCATCACTTCTCCATAGCTCGTAGGTTCATCGTTGTCCAACAACATGACCTCTAAGACATGGTTGTCTTACCACTCAGGAGCAGTACGCGTCCCTGTCGACCTACGAGGTTCGATAGTAACTTGATCCGAAGCTTCATGATCATCATCATTAACTTCCTCTTTAACAGACGTAGGCTCCATAGAAACATCTTTCTACACTGCGCTACTCTCTTGTCAAAACAAAGGTTCAACACTCTCATCAAGTTCTACTTTCCTCCCACTCAGTTATTTCGAGAGAAACTCTTTCTCAAGAAATGTTCCAATTTTAGAGACAAACACTTTGCCTTCGGATCTGAGATAGAAGGTATACCCAACTGTCTCTTTTGTCTATCCTATGAAGACTAATTTCTCCGCTTTGGGTTCCAGCTTTTCAGGCTGAAGCTTTTTGACATAAGCATCACATACCCAAACTTTGAGAAACGACAACTTTGGCTTCTTGCCAAACCACAAAAAATATGGCATCGTCTCAACGGATTTTGATGGTGCCCTATTTAAAGCGAATGCAGCTGTCTCTAATGCATAACCCCAAAACAATAGTGGCAAATTGGCAAGAGACATCATAGAACACACATATCTAATACGGTTCGATTACGATGTTCGGACACACCATTATGTTGTGGTGTTCCAGGCGGTGTCAATTGTGAAACAATTCCACACTATCTTGAGTGGTTGCCAAAGTCATAACTCATATATTCTCCTCCTCGATCGTATCGTAGGAATTTAGTCTTCTTGTCATGATGATTCTCAACTTCACTCTGAAATTGCTTGAACTTTTCAAACGTTTGAGACTTGTGTTTCATTAAGTAAATATACCCATATATACTTAAGTCATTAGTGAAGGTGAGAAAGTAACGATATCCACCGCACGCCTCAATGCTCATCGGACCGCACACATTAGTATTGAAAGGATTGATATGGTTGACTAGAGGGGGGTGAATAGGCAACTAACACTTTTTAAATTTTCCTTATCAATTTAGGCTGAGCATCAAATAAGTTGCCTAGATGTGCAACTAGGTGAGGAACATATATGATGCTAAAGACAACAGGAACACAAGCAAGCAAGGGATACAACACAATAATAGCTTGCAAGAAGTAAAGGTAAGAGATAACCAAAAGTGGAGCCGGTGGAGAGGAGGATGTGTTACCGGAGTTCCTTCCCTTGTGAGGAAGTACGTCTCCGTTGGAGCGGTGTGGAGGCACAATGCTCCCAAAGAATCCACTAGGGCCACCGTATTTTCCTCATGCTCTCACACAATGCGAGATGTCGTGATTCCACAATTGGTGCCCTTGAAGGCGGCGACCAAACCTTTACAAACAAGGTTGGCGCTATCTCCACAACTTAATTGGAGGATCCCAACGACACCACGAAGCTTCACCACAATGGAATGTGGTTCCAAGGTGACCTCAACCTTCTAGGGTGCTCAAACACCCTAGAGTAACAAGATCTGCAAGGGATTAGTGGGGGAAATAAAATTTCTCTTGGTGGAAGTGTAGATCGGGGCCTCCTCAACCAATCCCTAGGAAACCAACAAGTTTGGTTGGCTAGGGAGAGAGATTGGGCTAAAATGGAGCTATGAGCAACAATGGAGCTTGGGGAAGGAAGAGGTAATATTCTTGGGGAAGAAGACCTCCCTTTTATAGTGGGGGATAAGATCCAACCGTTATCCCCACTCTCAGCCCCGTGCGTCGCGGTACGACTGCATATGACTATTGTACTACTGCAAGGCCTTGCGGTTCTACCGCTACAACATGCGGTACTACCGCTTGTATGGAAGTGTCACACGCAGGCCGATTGCACTAGGCAACTAGCGGTAGAATCGTCGGAGTGGTACTACCGCGAGCCCATGCGGTACTACAACGTGGTCGGTAGTGACTAGCACCAGAGATGCACGGAAGTAAAGAATCCGGCATGGTAGTACCGGAACTGCATCACGGTACTACTACAAGAGGGAGGATGTAAAAAATTACATCCGCGCCTACTACCGTAGGCACACGTACTAGGGCAGGGGACAGCGGTACTACCGCTCCACTAAGCAGTACTACCACGGGCTCCTGCGGTACTACCGCTCCCTTGAGCAGTACTACCGCTGGCCACTGAAAGCAAGCACCCCCGTAGGCTTCACTTTGCACAGACAAGGAAAACGAGTTGGAGCTCCATTGAAGCGAAGAAAAGGTGGTGCAATAGAATAGATGTGTACGTGTTGATTCCACCCAAACCTTTGCAAAGCGGACCCCCTCTTAATAGTACGGCTTTCCTATGACTCAAATCCACCGAAAGGAAACGTAGATAACAACCGTCTTCGATAAGCTCCGAGGGGCACCAAATCGTCTTTTACCTAGACATGAGATGTCTAAAATGCTCAATGCACACGGTTAGTCCGCAAAGGCATTGTCATCAATCACCAAAACCACTTAAGGAGAAATATGCCCCTACAATATCCCCCTTTTTTGTGGATTGATGACAATACGGGATTTGCACATAAAGATATAAAATGAGCATATGCAAACCCAAGATCTATAAAATATAGATAGGCTCCCCCTAGATGTGTGCATTCTATATATATGCTTTGGACTACAAAGCACATATACTAGGATCAACACTCCCCCTATATTTAATAAACAAAGCAATCCTTGTAACAGAATGAATAACACTAAATACGAAAACAAGGCATAGCATGTGAGCATGAAGATAAAGGTACATAAAAGATAGACTCACAAGCTACGAATCATACTGGACAATAATAAGATAAGAGTGATAGCATATGTCTCACACCACATGATAGAAGAAGTCTCCTGGTCTCACACACAAACGACATAAACCAAAGTTCAACGAAAGCAAAGAGACGACAAAAACAATGCAAACACTCGCAAATCCTACACTCTCCCCCCCCTTGGCATCGAGACGCCAAAAAGGCAGAGAGGACACCTAACACACAAGTGGTAGCTCCCATGCAGAAAAATCAGTCATCAGGCTCCTCCTCTGATGCAGCTGGAATGGACTCCTCATCTAAATCAGCCCACTGGAACTTCTGCTTCGCCATCCAAGTGGCCTCAGGAGTGATGTCCTTCTTAGACACACTCGAGATGGTCTCGCTAATGTCGCTTGAAGCTACGTCGGTATTTCCCCAAAGAGGAAGGGATGATGCAGCACAACGGCGGTAGGTATTTACCTCAGATATGAAACCAAGGTTATCGAACCAGTAGGAGAACCAAGCAACACAATGTAAACAACACCTACACACAAATAACAAATACTCGCAACTCGACGTGTTAAAGGGGTTGTCAATCCCTTTCGGATAACGGTGCCAAAAAGTCACATGGACGGGAGAAAGTTGTATATATTGATAGATCGAACGCCAAATAAAATAAAGTGCAGCAAGATACTTTTGGGGTTTTGGAAATATAGATCTGAAAATAAAAGCAAAGGAAAAGTAGATCGCAAAGGCAAATAATATGAGAAAGAGACCCGGGGGCCGTAGGTTTCATTGTGGCTTCTCTCAAGAAATATAGCGAATGGTGGGTGAACAAATTACTGTTGGGCAATTGATAGAACTTCAAATACACATGACGATATCCAGCCAATGATCATTATATAGGCATCACGTCCAAGATTAGTAGACCGACTCCTGTCTGCATCTACTACTATTACTCCACACATCGACCGCTATCCAGCATGCATCTAGAGTATTAAGTTTAGGGAGAAACGGAGTAATGCAATAAGAACGACGACATGATGTAGACAAGATCTATCTATGTAGAGATAGACCCCATTGTTTTATCCTTAGTAGCAACGATACATACGTGTTGTTTCCCTTTCTGTCACTGGGATCAAGCACCGTAAGATCGAACCCACTACAAAGCACCTCTTCCCATTGCAAGATAAATAGATCAAGTTGGCCAAACAAAACCCAAATATCGGAGAAGAAATACGAGGCTATAAGCAATCATGCATATAAGAGATCAAAGAAACTCAAATAACTTTCATGGTATAAAAAGATAGATCTAATCATAAACTCAAAGTTCATCGATACCAACAAACACACCGCAAAAGAGTTACATCATATGGATCTCCAAGAGACCATTGTATTGAAAATTCAGCGAGACAGAGAAAGCCATCTAGCTACTTACTACGAAACCGAAGGTCTACAAAGAACTACTCACGCATCATCGGAGAGGCACCAATGGAGGTGGTGAAGCCCATCCGAGATGGTGTCTAGATTGGATCTGGTGGTTCTGGACTCTGCAGCGGCTGAATGAATATTTCATCGCTTCCCCTAGGGTTTCTGGAATATTGGGGTATTTATAGAGCAAAGAGGCGGTCCGCGGGGCACCCGAGGATGGCACAACACACTAGGGCATGTCTAGGCCTCCTGGCGCGCCCTGGTGGGTTGTGCCTCCCTCGGGGCACCCCCAGGCACATCCAGGGCCCGTTGTGTTCCTTCCGGCCCATAAAAATTCATCATGAAGTTTTGCGGCATTTGGGCTTCGTCTGGTATTGATTTTCTGCGATGTAAAAACATGGAAAAAACAGCAACTGGCACTTGGCACTATGTCAATAGGTTAGTACCAAAAAATGATATAAAATGACTATAAAATGATGATAAAACATCCAAGATTGATAATATAACAGCATGGAACAATAAAAAATTATAGATACGTTGGAGACATATCATCATCCCCAAGCTTAACTCCTACTCGTCCTCGAGTAGGTAAGTGATAAAAACAGAATTTTTGATGTGGAATGTTGCCTAACATGTCATATCATATTCTTTTTCTTATAGCATGGATATTTGGACTTTTAGTTGTTCAAAGCAATAGTCTAGTTTTGACATAATAATCTAGATACTCAAGCATATCAACAAGCAACCATGTCTTTCAAAATATCAATGCTAAAATAAGTTATCCCTAGCCCATCATGCTCAAACATTGATCCATTCATGAAACACACTCGAATATTAGCTACACCCAATACTTAAGTACGATCATATTGCCTCCTAGTTGGTGCTTTGGTAAGAGAAGATGGAGACTCAAATTCAAAAAAATGCATAAAGTAAAAGAAAGGCCCTTCGCAGAGGGAAGTAGGGATTTGTAGAGGTGCTAGATCTAAAAGTGAAAAACTTAGATATTAAAACATTTTGGGAGGTGTATCCATCCCACCAACGAAAATGACTTAGAGTTCCTAACACTTTCCATGCTAGATATATCCTAGGCAGTTCCCAAACAGAAAATAAAGTTTATTCCTTTTTCCACCATACTTTCACTTTCCATGGCTAACCGTATCACGGATGCCCTCCATACCAACACTTTCCAAGGAATTTATTATTCGACAACATAAAGTTAATTCATTTTTTGCATTTCGGGACTAGGCATCCCTAAAACCTTTGCCTTACTCTCGTGCAATGACAAGTGAATAAACACTCATCGTGAGTATAACACATCTAGCATGGAAAATATTAACCACCCCTCATTGCTTCGCGAGCGAAACAAACACACAAAAGAGAAGTTTATTTTGAAAATTAGAGATGGCACATACAAATTTGCTTAGAACAGCACGGAAATACCGCATATAGGTAGGTATAGTGGACTAATGTGGCAAAAACTATGTTTAAGGATTTGTATGCAGAAGTAGAGCTCATACTTGGTGCAAAATGAAGGCTAGTAAAAGACTGAGAAGCGACCAACCAAGAAACGAATAATCTCATAAGCAAGCATTAAGCATAAATAACACCGAATAATGCACCATAAGTAGGATATAATTTCATTACATGACTATTAAATTTCGTACTTGCATAGGGAATCACAAACCTTAACACCAATAATCTTACTAAAGCATAATTACTCATCAACATAACTCACATATCACATCATCATATCTCAAAACTATTACTAAGAATCAAGTTTATTTTGTCCAATGATCTTCATGAATTTTTTTATTATATCCTTCTTGAATATCTATCACTTTGGGACTAATTTTCATGTGTTGCTTTTCATAAGCTCAAACAAATATAAGTGAGGATCAAGAGCATAATTTTTCTTCTTTCTCCCAAAATAATTTAAGTGAAGCAAGAGAGAATTTCTTGAAAAAAATTCCGAACCTCAAATAAATCTAAGTGAATTGAGAGAGTATTTCTTCAAAAATACTAAGCACAAAGTGCTTGAAAAGATATAAGTGACATAATTTTGGCTCTCTCAAATAGGTGTGTTCAGCAAGGTATCAAGACTTAAAACACAAAATAAAACAAGAAAAGACTCATATCGTAAAATACACTCCAATCAAAACACATATCATGTGACGAATAATAATATAGTTCCGAGTAAAATGCAGATAATCGTTGGAAGAAAGCGGGGATACCATTCGGGGGGTATCCCCAAGCTTAGTTGGTTGCTCATTTTTGGATAATAGCTTGGTATGCTGGGGCATCCCCAAGAATAGGCTCTTCCATCCTTCCTTCATCCATCGTAAGATAACCCAAAACTCGAAAACTTCAATCACACAAAACTCAAGAAAACCTTCGTGAGATCCGTTAGTATAAGAAAAATAAATCACTACTATAAGTACTGTATTAAACCAATTCATATTTTGTTCTAGCATTATAAATACTGTATTCCAGCTTTTCTATGGCAAAAACTCATCAAAGAAAACCATAGAGCCATCAAAATAAGCACACAACGCAAAGAAAACAGAATCTGTCAAAAACAGAACAGTCTGTAGAAATCTGGATATTCTGAATACTTCTGTAACTCAAACAATTCTGAAAAATTGAGAAACCATGAGAAATTTGTATATAAATCTTTTGTAAAAAAATCATAATTTTATCACGCTTCTTTGATTTTTCATAATTCTGTGACTAGCACACAAAGTTTCTGTTTTTCAACAAGATAAAAGCAACTATCACCCAACATGATCCCAAAGGCTTTGCTTGGCACAAACACTAATTAAAATACAAAAAACACAATCATCAAAGTATCATAATTTTGTAAAAACTCAATAATATAAAGCAAAAAGAAAAAATAAATTTTATTCATTGGGTTGCCTTCGAACAAGCGCTATTGTTTTACGCCCTTAGCTAGGCATAAAGCAAGGATCTAAGTTTTGTCATCTTTGTTCTGAGATCCATAAGATGCCCTCATGATTGATTCATATGGTGGCCTAATTATTGTTCTAAGAAAGTGTTCCATACCCTTCCTCAAAGGAAATTGGAACTTCATATTTTCTTCTTTCATATCAATCACGACACCGATAGTGCGTAAAAACGGTCTACCAAGAATAATTGGACAAGACAGATTGCAATCAATATCAAGAACAATAAAATTTATGGGAACATAATTCCTATTTGCAAGAATAAGAACATAATTAATTCTTCCCATAGGGTTTTTAATAGTAGAATCCGCCAAGTACAAATTTAAAGAACATGATTCAATGTCGGTAAGACCAAGCACATCACATAAAGATTTCGGAATTCTAGAAACACTAGCACCCAAGTCACACAAAGGAAAACACTCATAATTTTTAATCTTCACTTTTATAGTAGGTTCCCATTCATCATGCAATTTTCTAGGGATTGATACTTGTAATTCCAATTTTTCGTCGAAAGCTTTCATCATAGCATCAACAATATGTTTACTAAAAGCTTTATTTTGTTCATAAGCATGGGGTGAATTTATCATGGATTGCAACAAAGAAATACAATCAATCAAAGAGAAAATATCACAATTAAAGTCTTTGTAATCCAAAAGAGTGGGCACATCACTAGTTAAAGTTTTGACCTCTCCAAACCCACTTTCATCAATTTTTTTCAACAAGATTTTCACCCTCCGAAATATTGGGACGCCTTCTACCTAAAGTTGACTCTTCTACAGTCCATTTTTCATCAATCTTAACTTTACTAAACAAGGAATCAATAGAAGAAACACCAATCATTTTAAGATATTCATCATTCTTACGAAAGAAATCACTAGAAAACGCTTTTTCTAAAAATTCTCTTTTAGCTCTAAGCATAGCGGTTCTTTTGTTACTTTCATCCATAGAAACATAAGGAGCTTTAATTGATTCATCTACCTTAGGCACAAAAATTTTCATCTTGAGATTTTCCACATCATGAGCAATTCTGTCAACACTTCTAGACAAATCATCAATCTTACTCAACTTCTCTTCTACGGAAGTGTTGAAAACTTTTTCTGTATTGATAAATTCTTTAATATTATTCTCAAGATCAGAGGTGTTCCTATTATTATTATAAGATTTATTTCCATAGGAATTACCATAATTATTAGAGGAATTACTAGGAAAAGGCCTAGGATTAAAATTACCTCTATAATCATTGTTATTGAAATTGTTTCGAGAAATAAAATTCACATCTATGACATCACTATTTTGCTCAATCAAAGTAGACAAATGCATATCATTCAAATCAATAGGATCACTTTTACTAGCAACCAATTTCATAAGAGCATCAACTTTTTCATCCAAAGAAGAAATTTCTTCAACCAAATGAACTTTTTACTAGTAGGAGCCATTTCGGCATGCCATTGTGAATAATTTTCCATGATATTATCAAGAACTTTGGTGGCTTAGCCCAAAGTAATTTCCATAAAAGTACCACCCGTGGCGGAATCTAGAAGATTATGAGAAACAAAATTCAATCCTGCATAAAAAATTGTATGATCATCCAAAGATTTGACCCATGAGTTGGGCAATTCCTCAGCATCATTTTCATCCTTTCCCAAGATTGTGCAACATGCTCATGTTCAGGTTGCTTGAAATTCATGATTTGGGTTCTAAGGGAAATAATTTTTGCGTGAGGAAAATACTTAGTGATAGAAGCATCTTTGCACTTATTACAAGAATCGATACTATGGCGAGGCAAAGAAGAGAACCAAATTTTTGCAAAATCACGCAAAGAAAATGGAAATAATTTCATATTAACCACATCATTGTCCACATCTTTTTTCTTTTGCATATAGCATAATTCTACAAAGGTATTAAGATGGGATGCGGCATCCTCATTAGGAGTACCGGAAAATTGATCTTTCATAACAAGATTCAACAAAGCAGTATTAATAACACAAGACTCCGCACTAGTGGCGGAAGGAGCAATCGGAGTGCCGATAAAATCAGTGTTTTTGGTATTTGAGAAATCACATAACTTGGTGTTCTCTTGAGTCATGATGACCACACAACAAGCTTGCACTCAAAAACAGATCCGGCAAGAGAACGACGAACGGAAAAAGAGAGGCGAATTAAACGACAAATTTTTGTGAAGCTAGGGAGAGGAAAACGAGAGGCAACTGGAAAATAATGTAAATTGCAAGGAGATGAGATTTGTGATTAGGAACCTGGTATATGTTGAAGATCCTCCCCGGCAATGGCGCCAGAAATTCCTTTTAATGTCACTCGAAGCTACATCGGTATTTCCCCAAAGAGGAAGGGATGATCCAGTACAGCGGCGGTAGGTATTTCCCTCAGATATGAAACCAAGGTTATCGAATCAGTAGGAGAACCAAGAAACACAACATAAACAGCCCTTGCACACAAATAACAAATACTCGCAACCCGACGTGTTAAAGGGGTTGTCAATCCCTTTCGGGAAACGGCGCCAGAGAGGCACGTGCACGGGAGAAAGTTGTAAATATCTATAGATCGAACGCCAAATAAAATAAAGTGCAGCAAGATATTTTTGGGTCTCTGGAAATATAGATCTGAAAATAAAAGCAAAGGAAAAGTAGATCGCAAAGGCCAATAATATTAGAAAGAGACCCGGGGGCCGTAGGTTTCACTAGTGGCTTCTCTCGAGAAAAATAGCGAACGGTGGGTGAACAAATTATTGTTGGGCAATTGATAGAACTTCAAATACTCATGATGATATCCAGGAAATGATCATTACGTAGGCATCACGTCCAAGATTAGTAGACCTACTCCTGCGTGCATCTACTACTATTACTCCACACATCGACCGCTATCCAGCATGCATCTAGTGTATTAAGTTCATGGAGAAACAGAGTAATGCAATAAGAATGATGACATGATGTAGACAAGATCTATCTATGTAGAGATAGACCCCGTCGTTTTATCCTTAGTAGCAACGATACATACATGTCGTTTCCCTTTCTGTCATTAGGATCAAGCATCATAAGATCGAACCCATTACAAAGCACCTCTTCCCATTGCAAGATAAATAGATCAAGTTGGCCAAACAAAACCCAAATATCAGAGAAGAAATTCAAGGCTATAAGCAATCATGCATATAAGAGATCAAAGAAACTCAAATAACTTTCATGGATATAAATAGATAGATCTGATCATAAACTCAAAGTTCATCGATCCCAAAAACACACCGCAAAAGAGTTACATCATATGGATCTCCAAGAGACCATTGTATTGAGAATTCAGAGAGAGAGAGAGAAAGCCATCTAGCTACTAACTACGGACTCAAAGGTTTAAAAAGAACTACTCACACATCATCGGAGAGGCACCAATGGAGGTGGTGAACCCCATCCAAGATGGTGTCTAGATTGGATCTGGTGGTTCTGGACTCTGCGGCGGCTGGATGAATATTTTGTTGCTTCCGCTAGGGTTTCTGGAATATTGGGGTATTTATAGAGCAAAGAGGCGATCCTGGGGGCACCCGAGGTGGGCACAACCCACCAGGGCACGCCTGGGCCTCCTGGTGCGCCCTGGTGGGTTGTGCCTCCCTCGGGGCACCCCCCAAGCGCAGCCAACGCCCGTTGTGTTCCTTATGGCCCATAAAAAATCATCGTGAAGTTTCACGATATTTGGGCTTCGTCTGGTATTGATTTTTTGCAATGTAAAAAACATGGAAAAAACAGCAAGCCGCACTTTGCACTATGTCAATAGGTTTGTACCAAAAAATGATATAAAATGACTATAAAATGATTATAAAACATCCAAGATTGATAATATAACAGCATGGAACAATCAAAAATTATAGATACGATGGAGACATATCACTCGCCAAGCTTCCTCAGAATCCTCTTGTCATGCAGGCGACTCTCCTTCTGAGCAACGTGAGTCTGATACTGTCCCTTGGCCTGCATGCAGAACAAAGTCTTCATCCTGTCTGAGAGCTTCTTGGCCCAAGATGGCTCAAAAGACGGTGGCACATACATCTCTGAACTGTCATCTTGCTCCTCTTCGATCACATCCTCATCAACCTCCATATGAGCAGGAGCTGGCTTAGTGGTGGTGTTGGCCGACTTGTTCTTCATACGCAGTCGAATGGGCTCATGAAGAAACCAGTGAGCCTGAAAGTCCTCATCTGGAAGGGTCTTCTCCCAAGTTGTATGAATCAAGAGGAACAAGTAGGGCCCATAAATGGGGACCTTACGGTGAAACACAGCAGTGCGAAGCTCAGTCCATATAATGTGAGAAACATCAAGGGGGTCAAGTTCTTTAGTTCCTCCTTTCTCACAGAGTAGCAACATATCCACCAGATAGGAGTGCACCTTGTCCTTGTCTCCCATGCAAGGAAAAAGAGTGTTGTGGAAGATCTGGTGCATGACATCAAGGAACGGGTTGAGCACAGAAACTCTCTCACCAGAGGGTAAAGTCTTCAGAATATAGTAGGGCACAAGCTTCTCCTTGCAGGCAGGCTGGGGGTTGTCGTGAGGGCGCAAACCAACGGGCTCCTCAAGCCCCCCATCACAAACATGCAATAGATCCATGAACTCCTTCCAGTTAGCAGACAACCTCTCTCCATTGTTCATCCAAGCCATGGTCCGCTGCACATCATAGTGGAAATGGACAGAAGCAAAGAACTGGTCCACAATCTCGGGATCAAAGTCAAGATGGAACGAGATGATGTCCTTGAGAGCAAACGGATCCACCATACTTAGAGCCTCACCAAAGTATGTCTGGTTCTTCCTCATATGAGCCATGTCGATCCATTGGACAGGAACATATAGATTCTTCTTGCCCTTGACCACATCGATATGGATGAGATTTTTTTGCTTGGTCCAAAACAACTCATTGGCCCTGGAATGTTCCCTATGTTTGATATAGGGGTCGATCAACCGAGAGACAGAAACTCAGCTTGAGGCATGTCTTCCCAATTGTAAACAGGCTCCTTGATGTTGGATGCGGTTCTCTTGAAACGGCGTTGTGGGCACTGGACCCCTCAGGAGCATCAAGATTTCGAAGATTCTTTGAACTAGTGTTACGAGAAGGATTCGAGCATCTTGGACCAGAACCGGAACCAGAGCCACCACCTATGACATACAACACAAACACAAGAGACGGACAAAAAAGGAGTCTATGGAAAGACCAAAGCAGACACGAAAACCATATAGAGGTGAGAATGTACATGACAAAAACGAAGTAGCTTGAGATCCAGCGTTAGTACCGGGGGTTCATGCGGAAGTAAAAAATTACTACTGCTCCGGACGCGGTAGTACCGCTACGAGCGGTAGTACTAGGGCAGGAGCGGAAGTAGAAATTTACTTCCGCCCGACGAGTGGTAGTACTGCACGGGGTGGATTTCATATGAACACAGATCTGAAAAACAGATCGGTACTACCCTGGATCAAAAGCTATCACGTTTAATCCTATCAATAAGCACTTCTACCACACACTCACTCTCAAAACATCCCCAATGCACAGATTTGGCCAAAAATCACTAGACCAACTCATATTTGCCCTAAACCTAGATTAAAAAATAGAGAACCAAAAAGAGGAGAACTCGGGGAAATACCAGGGTCCATGGCAAGAGGATGAGGTGGGGAACGTTCGACTAGTGGGAATGAAAGGAGAGTGGCCGGAGACGGAGATCCAGCGAGGTCCTCTGGCACTGGTTGTGAGGAGAGAGAGACGTGAGGGGAAGAGATAATGGGTATGGGGGAGTTTGAACTCCCCCCGCCGGCTCTTAACCCCCACGCAGACTCGACAACACTGTAGTATCAGGTCATTGCGGTAGTACCGCTCAACGAGCGGAAGTAATTTTTTACTTCCGTGCGAGAAGCGGTAGTACCGCTCCGAGAGCGGAAGTAATTTTTTATTTTCGTGTTTGGGGCAGTTGTACCGTGCTGGGGACGCACCTGTTCAAGCACTAAGGCAGTCCAACTCTAGCGGTAGTACCGTGGATTACCATGGTAGTACCGTGCTGCCCACAACATGCATGATTTCAGAGAGAAAAGAGAAGAAGAGAAAAAAAATTGCACAAAAAGAGAGACATAAGAAGACGAAAATGCAAGTCAAAACAAGAGCATGGCCAACAGAGTAGAAAGGAGAAATGAGGACCAAACAATGAACCACTACCTCGCATGAAGAGAGGGCAGTGGCCCTAGAGCCACCTATGTTTGAGTCAAATGGTATGGCACCGCGAAGAATTATCCTTGAGCCCATGACCAAGCCTCGTCTTTTGAAGCACAGTAACCATCAAAAAACTGGCAGATGTGAAAGACTTTGATTAGTTTAGGCATAATAAGGGGAGGGATAGTTCATTGAGAGAACTAGACTCCCCCTATATCCATGCCTACACCTAGACAAGACATAATGATGAGTGTGGTGAGGTGTGCACTAAGTCAATCCACATTGGTCGAATCAATGATATTTAGCTCATGCCTTAACTCGCGAAATCTTGCTTCATCCAATGTCTTCGTAAATATATATGCAAGTTGTTCATTAGTGCTCAGATGGATAAGATTGATGTCTCCTCGCTTGACATGTTCCCAGAGGAAGTGATGATGAATATCATTATGCTTCGTCTTGCAATGTTGAACCAGGTTGCTGGAGATCATAATAGCACTTTCATTATCACATTAAAGAGGCACTTTTTCACAATTGACACCATAATCCTTTAAAGTTTGCCTCATCCAAAGAATTTGTGCACAGCAACTAGCAGCAGCTACATACTTGGCCTCGGTGGATGAGAGAGAAACACAATTTTGTTTCTTTGAAGACCAACTTACCAAAGACCGACAAAGAAATTGGCAGCCTCCGGAAGTGGACTTTCTATCCACACGGTCTCCCGCCCAATCCGAGTCAGCATGTCCATCGAGACCAAACGAATCCCCCTTTGGATACCATAAGCCAAAGTTTGGGGTATGAGCCAAATATCAAAAGATTCGCTTGACAGCCACATGGTGACTCTCCTTAGGCGCGGATTGAAATCATGCACAAATACCCACACTTAACATGATATCCGGTCTAGATGCACAAAGGTAAAGCAAGGATCCAATCATGGAGTGATATACCTTTTGATCCACCACTTTACCATTGGGATCACTTTCAAGATGGCATTTGAGTGGCATGGGAGTGTTGGCCTTGGGAGGATTGAGCTCATCCATCTTGAACCTTTTGAGCATGTCTTGAGTGTATTTAGCTTGATTAATGAAGGTACCTTGACTTCGTTGCTTGACTTCGAAACCAAGGAAGAACTTCAACTCTCCCATAATAGACATTTCAAGCTTATTTGTCATCAAAGTGGCAAATTCTTCATTGAAAGATTTGTTAGGAGAACCAAATATAATATCATCAACATATAGTTTGCATATGAAGAAGTTCCCATTGACCCTCTTCGTAAAAAGAGTGGGATAGATTTTCCCAATTTCAAACCCACGGTCTTGCAACATCTTGGTAAGGTGCTCATACCACTCGCGTGGGGGTTGCTTAAGGCCATAGAGAGCCTTATCGAGAACATATACATGATTGGGGAACTTGGGATCCTCAAACCCCGGGGTTGCTTGACATATACCAACTCCTTAAGAGGACCATTAAGAAAAGCACTCTTGACATCCATTTGATATAATTTAAAGTTATGATGAGAAGCATATGCAAGCAACATGCGAATAGATTCAAGGCGAGCAACAGGAGCAAAGGTTTCACTGTAGTCGATACCCTCGACTTGGGAGTAGCCTTGTGCAACCAATATTGCCTTGTTGCGAATGACGATACCATTTGCATCTTGCTTGTTTTTGATGATCCATTTAGTTCCAATAACATTGTGGTTCTCCTGAGGTCTTGGCACCAATCGCCATACTTGGTTATGCTCGAAGTTGTTGAGTTCATCGTGCATAGCTTCAACCCACTCCATATCCTCGAGCGCATCTTGTACCTTAAGGGGCTCAATGCAAGAAACAAACATGTGATGTTCACAAAAGTTTTTTAATTGTTTATGAGTGGTTAACCCTTTTTGCATGTCATTGTAGACGTTTTCCAACAAATGTTGTCTAAGTTTCAGCTTGGCAGCATTCTTGGCGGCTCGTCTCTCTAAGATTTCCTCCATGGAAGGTTGAGGGACAACATTTTGAGAGTCATCTTCTTGATGATCTTGAGCGCCATCGTGAGATTGCTCTTGATCTTGAAGAAGATCTTGATCTTGAGATTGCTCGGAGACGTGAACTTGATCTTGGGCATCACTTGGTGAAACACCATCATCAGTAGATTGATCTTTCCCTTGATCTTGTCCATGTGGTAGAGGACCTTCATTTTGTTCTTCGGAAGTGTGTGGCTCTTGGGTCGGTGATGGTTTCATTTGAGTGGAACATTGTCCTTCTCCTTCGGCCACAAGGGGTTCCTCAATGGGTAGGAAGTATCCCACACCCATTCTTCTTATGGCTTGGGGAGGAATTTCATCACCTACATCACAAAGACCACTTTGCTCCACTTGGGAGCCATTATTTTCATCAAAATCTATGTTACTCGTCTCCTCAATGTCTCTCATTGACTTGTTGAGGACATGGTAAGCATGAGAGTTTGCATCATAACCAACAAATATGCCCTCATGGGCTCTAGATTCAAATTTAGACAAACGAGCACCTTTCTTGAGAATGAAACACTTACAACCGAACGCCCGGAAGTATTTGAGGTTGGGCTTGTTACCGGTAAGAATCTCATAAGGAGTCTTGTTCAAGCCTTTGCGGAGATAGAGACGATTTGATGCATGACACGCTGTGTTGATGGCTTCGGCCCAAAAGTTGTACGGAGATTTAAACTCCGCCATCATGGTTCTTGCCGCATCCATCAACGCCCTGTTTTTACCTTCCGCAATACCGTTTTGTTGAGGGGTGTAAGGTGTGGAATATTGGTGCTTTATCCCTTCATCACCGAGAAACTTATTTAGGGTGTAGTTCTTGTACTCAGTGCCCTTGTCACTTCTTATCATCAGAATCTTTGCATCATGTTGACGTTGGACTTCATTTGCAAAGTCGATCACGGTCTGTTGGGTCTCACTCTTCCTCTTGAAGAAATATACCCAAGTATATCTCGAGTAATCATCCACAATCACCAAGCAATATCTTCTTCCACCAAGACTGTCAAAAGATGGAGGCCCGAAGAGATCCATGTGAAGGAGATCTAAGGTCCTCTTTGAGTAGATTGTTATAGTTGGACGATGAGCCTTTTCATGTAGCGTTCCTTCGATACAAGTACTTCAAGCACGATCTTTGGCAAAACTCACGTTTTTTAGTTCAAGAATGTTATACCCTTTGAGGAGACTTTGCAAAGATCTCATATTGACATGGGCTAGTTTGCGATGCCAAAGCCATCCCACATCAACTTTAGTCATTAGACATGTCACGATCTTAGTGGGTCGCTCAGAGAAGTTAATCACATAGATACCGTTTTCGACATGTCCAACAAAGGCTACTTTAAGATTCATGCTCCACTAAAAGGTCACAGTATCAATGCCAAAGAAAGTACTAAAACCCATGATTGCAAGTTGATGAACAAAAAGTAAATTGTATGCAAGGGTCTCAACAAGCATGACTCTCTCAATAGTTAAAGTCGGAGAGATAACCACCTTACCAACACCCAATACCTTTGAGATTACATCATCTCCAAATGAGACTTGGATGGCCACAGATTCATCGGGTTGAACATCCACCACCAAGTCCTTGCTTCCGGTCATATGATTTGTTGCTCTGCTATCGAGCAACCATGAGACTCCCCCAAAAGAAAAGTCCTACAAGAGATCAATGTTTGGTTTTAGGTACCCATTCTTTAATGAGTCCTTTCATGTTAGCAACAAGGGTCTTAGGAACCCAAATACACAATTCAATGTACTCATAAGAAGAACCAACATATTTGGCATAAACATGCCCATCACTAGGACGACACAAAACATAAGAGGGGTTAAAGTCGCCGGTCTTGTTGGGGTGGGTGATCTTTCCCTTCGTGGAATTACCAACCACAACTTTGTATTTCTTCTTATCATGAGGACCATCTCCTGCTCTTACAAAGGTTTCCTTGAGCGGTGGAATTTCCTTGGTGTTCACCATCTTCTTCTTTTTGCTTTTGGGTGCAAACCCAAGTCCTAATTTTGCCACAACTTTCTTCTGATTACTCAAGAGATCATTGAGCGTCTTATCACCTTGGATACACGTCACCAATCCCTTTTCAAGCTGCTATTTTAGCTTAGAATTTTCCTCCACAATATGTGCATGCTCACAACATGGGTTAGTAGCAGATGCATTATCAATTAGAACAAAAGGAGGACACGTGGCAATATCCTTAGTGAGTTTTACTTGGAGTTGATCATGCGACTCCTTAAGAGAAGCATGAGCACACTTTAATGCCTTGTGAGCATTATCAAGTGTGTCAAGCTCAACCTTGAGTCGATCATGGCCAACTCCAAGTGCAACCTTTTCAGACTTGAGCACACGGTTAAGAACACTAGCATGATCGTAATCTTTACATAATTTAGCAAGGTCATCATTTTGTGACTCCTCAAGAGATATACGAAGACCTCGCTCTTCCTCAAGAGCAATAGATAGGTCTTCTATCTCGTCGGCATAATCATGACTATGGCCTCTCAACTCCTCAACAAATTCTTCTTGAGACTCAATAGTGTCATGGGCCTCACCAAGTTGTTCCAAGAGAGCAACGAAGTGGTTCTTGGACTCTCCCTTGAGTTTATGTCAAACTCGTTTTTATCCTCTTTCTCCTCCTCATGTTCATCCACACATTCTAAAGACGGAGTGGAAGAAATAGAAGTCTTAATGTTTGAGGTTTTGGCGTTGGAGATTACCTTGGTGATACCTTTAGCCATGAGGCACCTCGTGACGATGTTCTCATTGGGGGTGTCAAAGAGTGACACCTTTGTTGGGGTAGAGCAAGCAATTGCCATAGATTTCATTGCTATTCCTTCACCGCTTGTGTCTTCATCACCAACATCATCATCCGGGTCATACTCTTCTTGAGCCACCAATACTTTGTGAGGAGCCTTCTTGGCGAAGTTGGTTTTGTTGGGGAAGGACTTGGCCTTATCTTTGCGAATGAGCTTGCCACCATTGTCTTCCCTCTTCTCATATGGGCAATCCACCACAAAGTGACTCACATTACCACAGTTGTAGCATGTTCTCACACGTTGTTTGCCCTTTGATCCATTTTAGTTGTTCTTGGAGAATTTGGGCCTTGTGTTTCTCTTGTTGCCCCAAAATTGTCTGGACGCAAGAGCCATGTACTCATGATAAGCATATTTGTTATCCTCGGGGCAATCCTCTTCTTCTTCTTCTTCTTCTTCTTCTTATTCTTCCTCTTGACTGACCTTGGCCTTCAAAGAAAGATTGGGAGGGGATTTCTTTGACCTTTGCATGCGAGCGAGAGCATTGTCAGCTGTCATGTTCAGGATGTTCATTGCAATAAATTCATCCAACACATCATCAAAAGACAAGGTGTGAATGTCCGGCCTTTGACGGATGACATCGGACATGGCCTTGTTGTAGGGCATGATGGCCTTTAGAAACTTACGCTTGATCCAAGTATCATCCATATCCTTGCTGCCATGATCCTTGAGGGAAATGGCAAGAGCGGTCACCCTTCTATAGAGCTCACGTGGTTCCTCATCCTCTATCATTACAAACTCATCTGACCGATCAAGGAAAACTTCATAGTTTAACTGTTGAATGCTTGAACTGCCCTTGTACATGTAGATAATGTGTTCCCAACACTCTTTAGCAACAGTGAAGGGCCGTAGGTGAGGTAGGTCTTCAGTAGGAACAGCAGCTTGGAGTATGAACAAGGCGGAACAATTTAGCTGTTTATCCGCTTGTTCTCTTGGAGTAAGATTGCGTGGATCATGAGGACAGTATCCTTCTTCAATGACTCTCATGAGATGAATTGAGGTATGATCTAAATGAGACTTGATACTGAAAACCCAGTTAGCAAAATCATTCTTAACAAGTTTAGCAGGAGGACCATGATTAACTATATGAGGTGCGTGCACCGGTCCTCCATAGACCACGGGAGGGGGAACTGAGGCAAAGCTCCCCGACCCATTAACTCCTTGAGAATGATTATCCTTGTGAGCACTAGCCCCCTCCTTACCAGAGTTGACATCCAATGATGAGTTAGTGGGTTTAACCACTTGCACCACATCGGTAGAAACTTTAAGAGTATTAAGGAAATCTTTGAACATGGATTGAACCTCGATCGCCATAGACGATTTGAGTAAGGACAACACCTCACTCAAATCCTTGTGTGAGACCATGTTCACTCCCACGGCCTCGGGAAGTTCTCCCACACGCTCCTCTTCGCCAGCCATACTCTTCGGGTGGTGAAACCCTGTCACGCCCAAGATGCGCGCCTATCCATTTTAAGGCACGAGGGCCTTGCAAGGGATATATGTGCATCTTGCCGTTAGCAAGAATAGTATCATCACAACATACAGTACTGAAAGAGATGAGTATACAAGATTGGCTTACACTCGCCACATGCTAACTTACAATGTCACTCAAATTCATATCATCAAGTTGAACACAGGGTCCGACTACGGACGAAATCAAACGATAAAAAAAACAAATGCAAATGATACTATCAAGCTATCCCAAAGATCATGACCAGGTACTCTACTCAACCGGATACATCACGTACATCCTGCCTCTTTCCTCATCATATTCCCACTTGAGCTGGGTAAGATCAACCTGCACGAACTCATCTGAACCTGTACCTAGAGTGTTGTAGTAAACTGTGAGCCACAAAGGACTCAGCTATCATGTGCCCAAGTACCGAGACTACTCAAGCTTAAAAGTTGGGGTGTGGTAAGTGTTTAGTTTGTAGCAGCACTAAGAATATATGGTGGCTAACTTACACAACATGAAAGTAAATATGAGTGGCCTACGATGAACGATCGAATTCTACAATGATCTCTATGAGATCCTGAACACTTACTTACGTCAATCATAACCCCACCGTGTTCTCTCTCGGATCATGTTCACGAGCATAGATGATCACGGTTACTCACTGTTGGAAATATGCCCTAGAGGCAATAATAAAATGGTTATTATTGTATTTCCTTGTTCATGATAATTGTCTATTGTTCATGCTATAATTGTGTTAACCGGAAACCATAATACATGTGTGAATACATAGACCACAACATGTCCCTAGTGAGCCTCTAGTTGACTAGCTCGTTGATAAATAGATGGTCACGGTTTCATGGCCATGGACATTGGATGTCGTTGATAACGGGATCACATCATTAGGAGAATGATGTGATGGACAAGACCCAATCCTAAGCATAGCACTAGATCGTGTAGTTCATTTGCTAAAGCTTTTCAATGTCAAGTATCGTTTCCTTAGACCATGAGATTGTGTAACTCCCGGATACCGTAGGAATGCTTTGGGTGTGCCAAACGTCACAACGTAACTGGATGGCTATAAAGGTGCACTACGGGTATCTCCGAAAGTATCTGTTGGGTTGGCACGAATCGAGACTGGGATTTGTCACTCTGTCTGACGGAGAGGTATCTCTGGGCCCACTCGGTAAGACATCATCATAATGAGTTCAATGTGACTAAGGAGTTAGCCACGGGATGATGTATTACGGAACGAGTAAAGAGACTTGCCAGTAACGAGATTGAACAAGGTATGGGGATACCGACGATCGAATCTCGGGCAAGTATCATACCGATAGACAAAGGGAATTGAATACGGGATTGATTGAATCCCCGACATCGTGGTTCATCTGATGAGATCATCGTGGAGTACGTGGGAGCCAACATGGGTATCCAGATCCCGCTGTTGGTTATTGGCCGGAGAAGTGTCTCGGTCATGTCTACGTGTCTCCCGAACCCGTAGGGTCTACACACTTAAGGTTCGATGACGCTAGGGTTATAGGGAAATGGTATACATGATTACCGAAGGTTGTTCGGAGTCCCGGATGAGATCCCGGACATCATGAGGAGCTCCGGAATGGTCCGGAGGTAAAGATTGATATATAGGAAGTCCAGTTTTGGTCACCGGAAAGTTTTCGGGCTCATCGGTAGTGTACCGGGAGTGCCGGGAGGGTGCCGGAGGACCCCCGAGAGGGGTGTGACGACCAAAGGACCTCATGGGCCCTTAGAGGAGGTGTGCCATCCCATATTCGGTCGGCCAAGACCATCTATGTGGGCCCATGTGGCTGGAGATAAGGAGATAAGGCAAAAGGGATTTAAAAGGAGGAGATCCACCTCCCTTGTGGGAGGTGGACTCTCCCTTTAATTCGGCCGACCCTCTCCTCTTTGGAGTAGAGGCCAAGCCAGCCCTCCACATCCCTCCTCCTATATATACTTGAGGTTTTGGATGTTTTGAGACAAGATTTGATCTCTCTCTCTCACGGCAGAGCCCTACCTCTCTTCTTCCTCCTCCGCAGCGCTTAGGCGAAGCCCTGTCGGAATACCTTGCTACTCCACCACCACCACGCCGTCGTGCTGCTGTTGGAGCCCTTCCCCAACCTCTCCTTCCTCCTTGCTGGATCAAGGTGTTGGAGACGTCACCGGGCTGCACGTGTGTTGAACGCGGAGGTGCCGTCCGTTCGGCACTTGATCGGATCTACTGCGATCTGAATCGCTGCGAGTACGACTCCATCAACCGCGTTCTTGTAACGCTTCCGCTTAGCGATCTTCAAAGGTATGAAGATCCACTCTCCCCTTGATCGTTGCTGGTTTCTCCATAGATGGATCTTGGTGAACGCGTAGGAAAATTTTTGATTTACTACTACGTTCCCCAAAAGTGGCATCATGAGCTAGGTCTATGCGTAGAATCTATGCACGAGTAGAACACAAAGTAGTTGTGGGCGTCGATTTTGTTAATATGCTTGCCGTTACTAGTCTTATCTTGATTCGACGGTATTGTGGGATGAAGCGGCCCGGACCAACCTTACACGTACGCTTACGTGAGACCGGTTCCACCGCCTGACATGCACTAGTTGCATAAGGTGGCTAGCGGGTGTCTGTCTCTCCCACCTTAGTCATATTGGATTCGATGAAAAGGGTCCTTATGAAGGGTAAATAGCAATTGGCATATCACGTTGTGGTTTTGACGTAGGTAAGAAACGTTCTTGCTAGAAACCTATAGCAACCACGTAAAAACTTGCAACTACAAATTAGAGGACGTCTAACTTGTTTTTGCGGCATATGCCGTGTGATGTGATATGGCCAAAAGGATGTGATGTGATGCATTGTGATGTATGAGATTGATCATGTTCTTGTAATAGGGTTCACGACTTGCATGTCGATGACTATGACAACCGGCAGGAGCCATAGGATTTGTCTTATACTATTGTATGACCTGCGTGTCAATCATAAACGCCATGTAATTACTTTACTTTATTGCTAAACGTTAGCTATAGTAGTAGAAGTAATATTTGGCGAGACAACTTCATGAAGACACAATGATGGAGATCATGATGATGGAGATCATGGTGTCGTGCCGGTGACAGTGATGATCATGGTGCCCCGAAGAGGGAGATCAAAGGAGCAAGATGATATTGGCCATATCATGTCACTATATTGATTGCATGTGATGTTTATCATGTTTACATCTTATTTGCATAGAACGACGGTAGTAAATAAGATGATCTCTCAATAAAATTTCAAGAAAGGTGTTCACCCTAACTGTGCACCGTTGCTAAGGATCGTCGTTCCGAAGCACCACGTGATGATCGGGTGTGATAGGTTCTAACGTTCGCATACAACGGGTGTAAGCCAGATTTACACATGCGAAACACTTAGGTTGACTTGACGAGCCTAGCATGTACAGACATGGCCTCGGAACACGGAGGACCGAAAGGTCGAACATGAGTCGTATAGAAGATACGATCAACATAGAGATGTTCACCATGGATGACTAGTCCGTCTCACGTGATGATCGGACACGGGCTAGTTGACATGGATCATGTATCACTTGGAAGACTAGAGAGATGTCTATCTAAGTGGGAGTTCATTAATAATTTGATTAAATGAACTTAATTATCATGAACTTAGTCTAAAAATGTCCTTGCAAATTATGTCGTAGATAGCTCACGCTGTAGCTCCCCAGTTTTATTGATACAATCCTAGAGAAAAGTAAGTTGAAAGTTGATGGTAGCAATAATGCGGACTGGGTCCGTGATCTGAGGATTGTCCTCATTGTTGCACAGAAAGCTTATGTTTTTTATGTACCGCTAACTGCATCACTCCCTCAAGCGTTGTCTGTAGATGTTGTGAACATATGACAGGCACTTTTTGGTGACTACGTGATAGTTCAATGCGTCATGCATTACGGCTTAGGATTGAGGCTCCAAAACGTTTTGAACGTCACGGAACATATGAGATGTTCTAGGAGCTGAGATTGTGATCTCAGGCTCGTGCCTATGTTGAGAGGTATGAGACCTCCAACAAGATTCTTTGTCTGCAAGATAAAGGAGAATAGCTCAATCGCTGAGCGTGTGCTCAGATTGTCTGGGTGCTACAATCACTTGAATCAAGTGGGAGTTAATCTTCCAGATGAGATAGTGATTAATGCAGTTCTCCAAGTCACTGCCACCAAGCTACTAGAGCTTCGTGATGAACTATAACATGCCAGGGATGGATAAGATGATCCCTGAGTTGTTCGTGATGTTTGACACCACGAAGGTAGAAATCAAGAAGGAGCATCAAGTGTTGATGGTTAAGTGAAACCACTAGTTTCAAAAGGGGCAAGGGCAAGAACGGAAAACTTCAGGAATGGCAAGCCAGTTGTTGCTCTAGTGAAGAAACCCAAGGTTGAGCCCGAACCCGAGACTAAGTGCTTCTGTTATGAGGAGAATGTTCGCTGAAGCGGAAAACCCCTAGATGCTTGGTAGATAAGAAGGCTGGTAATGTCAATGGAAGTATATTTGATATACGTGTTAGTGATGTGTACCTTGCTGGTACTCCTAGTAGCACCTGGGTATTGGATACCGGTTCGGTTGCTAAGTGTTAGCAACTCGAAATAAAAGCTACGGAGTAAATGGAGACTAGCTAGGTGAAAGGTGACGATGTGTGTTGGAAGTATTTCCAAGATTGATGTGATCACCATCGCACGCTCTCTCTACCTTCAGGATTTGTGATAAACCTAAATAAATGTTATTTGGTGTTTGCGTTGAGCATGAACGTGATTAGATCATGATTAGTGCGATACGGTTATTCATATAAGTTAGAGAATAATGGTTATTCTGTTTACATGGATAATGCCTTCAATGGTCATGCACCCACTCGAAATGGTTTATCGAATCATGATCGTAGTAGTACACATATTCATAACATTGGTACCAAAAGATACAAAGTTAATAATGATAGTACCACATGCTTGTGGCACTGCCACGTAATGTCATATTGGTTTAAATCGCATGAAGAAACTCCATGATGATGGATTTTTTTTGACTCACTCGATTTCGAATCGGTTGAGACATGCGAGCCATGCCTCTTGGGCAAGATGACTGAGACCCCGTCATCCAATATGATGGAGCGGGCAAGTGGCTTATTGGAATTAATACATGTTGATGTATGTGGTCCAATGAGTGTTAAAACACACAGTGAATATCGTTGTTTTTCTTTACCTTCACTGATGATTTGAGTAAATATGGGGATATTTACTTAATGAAACACGAATCTGAAATGTTTGAAAGGTTCAAGGAGTTTCAGAGTGAAGTTAAAGATCATCGTGACAAGAAGATAAATGTCTATGATACGATCATGGAGGTGAATATCTAAGTTACGAGTTTGGTATGCAATTTTAGACAATGTGGAAATTGTTTCACAGCTCACGCCTCCTGGAACACCATAGTGTGATGGTGTGTTCGAACGTCGTAGTCGTGCTCTATTGGATATAGTGAGTACTATGATGTCTCTTATCATTTTGCCACTATCGTTATGGGGTTATGCATTAAAGACAAATCCATTCACTTTAATAGGGCACCATCTAAGTCTGTTGAGATGACACCGTGAGAATTATGGTTTGACAGAAGCCTAAGCTGTCATTTCTTAATGTTTGGGGCTGCGACGCTTATGTGAAAATGGGGTTTTCACCTAGCGAGCTCGAACTCAAAGCAGACAAATGCATCTTCATAGAATACCCTAATGAGACATTGGGTATACCTTCTATCTCAGATCCAAGAACAAAAGGTGTTTGTTGCTAAGAACGGGTCCTTTCTTGAGAAAGAGTTTCTCTCAAAAGAATTGAGTGGGAGGAAGATAGAACTTTATGAGGTTGTTGAACCTTTGTTTCAACCAGAGAATAGCGCAACACAGAAAGATGTTTCTGTAGAGCCTACTCAGTTGAAAAGGAAGTTAATGATGATGATCATGAAGCTTCGGATCAAGTCACTATCGAACCTCGTAGGTCGACAAGGACGCGTACTGCTCCTGAGTAGTACGACAACCCTGTCTTGGAAATCATGTTGTTGGACAACGATGAACCTACGAACTATGAAGAAGCGATGGTGGGACCGGATTCCAACAAATGGCTAGGAGCCATGAAATCCGAGAAAGGATCCATGTATGAAAACCAAGTATGGACTTTGGTAGACTTGCCTGTTGAATGGCGGGTCATTGAGTACAAATGGACCTTTGAAATAAACATAGACGCTAAAGGTGAAATGTCACCGTTTATAAAGCTCGACTTGTCGCAAAGAAGTTTCCGCCAAGTTCAAGGAGTTGACTGCGATGAGATTGTCTCATCTGTAGCGATGCTAAAAGTCTATTAAAATTTTGTTAGCAGTTGCTGCATTTTTCGATTATGAAATCTGGCAGATGGATGACAAAACAAGGTTTCCGTAATGGTTTCTGTGAGGAAGAGTTGTATGTGATACAACCAGAAGGTTTTGTCAATCCTAAGGATGCTAATAATATGCAAACTCCAGCGATCCTTCTATGGACTGGAGCAAGAATCTCGGAGTTGGAATATATGTTTGATGAGGTGATCAAAGTGTTTAAGTTTATACAAAGTTTATGAGAAACTTGTATTTGCAAGAAGGTGAGTGGGAGCACTATAGAATTTCTTATAAGAATATGTAGTTGACATATTATTGATCGGAAATGATGTAGAATTTCTGGAAGAGCATGAAGGGTTGTTTGAAAAGAGTTTTTTCAAAGGAAGACCCAGATAAAGCTACTATTTTATTGAGCATGAAGATCTATAGGGATAGATCTATTCGCTTGATAAGTTTTTTCGACGAAGACATACCTCGACAAGTTTTTGAAGGAGTTCAAAATAGATGGGTCAAAGAAGGAGTTCTTGACTGTATTGTAAGGTGTGAAATTGAGTAAGACTCAATACCCGACTACGGCAGAAGATAAAGAAGAGACGAGTGTCATCTCCTATGCTTTAGCCATAGGCTCTATATAGTATGCCATGCTGTGTACCGCACCTGTGTGTGCCTTGCCATGAGTCTGTCAAGGGGTACAAGAGTAATCCAAGAGTGGATCACTGGACAGCGGTCAAAGTTAGCCTTAGTAACTTGAGAACTAAGGAAATATTTCTCGATAATGGAGGTGATAAAGAGTTCATCGTAAAGTGTTACGATGATGCAAGCTTTAAAGCCAATCCGGATGACTCTTAGTAGAAATCCAGCTACGTATAGTGGAGCAGTCATTTGGAATAGCTCCATGTGGAGCATGGGAGTAGTATCTACAAATATGACATGGAAAGTTTGCAAGGTACACACGGATCTAAATGTCGCAGACCCGTTGACTAAAAACCTCTTTCACGAGCAGAACATGAACAAACCCCAGAACTTATTGGGTGTTAATCACATGATGATATGATCATATGGTGATGTAAGTGTTAATCGCATGGTGATGTGAACTAGATTATTGACTCTAGTGCAAGTGGGAGACTGTTGGAAATATGCCCTAGAGGCAATAATAAAATGGTTATTATTGTATTTCCTTGTTCATGATAATTGTCTATTGTTCATGCTATAATTGTGTTAACCGGAAACCATAATACATGTGTGAATACATAGACCACAACATGTCCCTAGTGAGCCTCTAGTTGACTAGCTCGTTGATCAATAGATGGTCACGGTTTCATGGCCATGGACATTGGATGTCGTTGATAACGGGATCACATCATTAGGAGAATGATGTGATGGACAAGACCCAATCCTAAGCATAGCACTAGATCGTGTAGTTCATTTGCTAAAGCTTTTCAATGTCAAGTATCGTTTCCTTAGACCATGAGATTGTGTAACTCCCGGATACCGTAGGAATGCTTTGGGTGTGCCAAACGTCACAACGTAACTGGGTGGCTATAAAGGTGCACTACGGGTATCTCCGAAAGTATCTGTTGGGTTGGCACGAATCGAGACTGGGATTTGTCACTCCGTGTGACGGAGAGGTATCTCTGGGCCCACTCGTTAAGACATCATCATAATGAGCTCAATGTGACTAAGGAGTTAGCCACGGGATGATGTATTACAGAACGAGTAAAGAGACTTGCCAGTAACGAGATTGAACAAGGTATGGGGATACGGACGATCGAATCTCGGGCAAGTATCATACCGATAGACAAAGGGAATTGAATACGAGATTGATTGAATCCCCGACATCGTGGTTCATCCGATGAGATCATCGTGGAGTACGTGGGAGCCAACATGGGTATCCAGATCCCGCTGTTGGTTATTGGCCGGAGAAGTGTCTCGGTCATGTCTACGTGTCTCCCGAACCCGTAGGGTCTACACACTTAAGGTTCGATGACGCTAGGGTTATAGGGAAATGGTATACGTGATTACCGAAGGTTGTTCGGAGTCCCGGATGAGATCCCGGACGTCACGAGGAGCTCCGGAATGGTCCGGAGGTAAAGATTGATATATAGGAAGTCCAGTTTTGGTCACCGGAAAGTTTTCGGGCTCATCGGTAGTGTACCGGGAGTGCCGGGAGGGTGCCGGAGAACCCCCGAGAGGGGTGTGACGACCAAAGGACCTCATGGGCCCTTAGAGGAGGTGTGCCAGCCCATATTGGGTCGGCCAAGACCATCTATGTGGGCCCATGTGGCTGGAGATAAGGAGATAAGGCAAAAGGGATTTAAAAGGAGGAGATCCACCTCCCTTGTGGGAGGTGGACTCTCCCTTTAATTCGGCCGACCCTCTCCTCTTTGGAGTAGAGGCCAAGCCAGCCCTCCACGTCCCTCCTCCTATATATACTTGAGGTTTTGGATGTTTTGAGACAAGATTTGATCTCTCTCTCTCACGGCAGAGCCCTACCTCTCTTCTTCCTCCTCCGCAGCGCTTAGGCGAAGCCCTGTCGGAATACCTTGCTACTCCACCACCACCACGCCGTCGTACTGCTGTTGGAACCCTTCCCCAACCTCTCCTTCCTCCTTGCTGGATCAAGGTGTTGGAGACGTCACCGGGCTGCACGTGTGTTGAACGCGGAGGTGCCGTCCGTTCGGCACTTGATCGGATCTACCGCGATCTGAATCGCTGCGAGTACGACTCCATCAACCGCGTTCTTGTAACGCTTCCGCTTAGCAATCTTCAAAGGTATGAAGATCCACTCTCCCCTTGCTCGTTGCTGGTTTCTCCATAGATGGATCTTGGTGAACGCGTAGGAAATTTTTTGATTTACTACTACGTTCCCCAAAAGTGGCATCATGAGCTAGGTCTATGCGTAGAATCTATGCACGAGTAGAACACAAAGTAGTTGTGGGCGTCGATTTTGTTAATATGCTTGCCGTTACTAGTCTTATCTTGATTCGACGGTATTGTGGGATGAAGCGGCCCGGACGAACCTTACACGTACGCTTACGTGAGACCGGTTCCACCGCCTGACATGCACTAGTTGCATAAGGTGGCTAGCGGGTGTCTGTCTCTCCCACCTTAGTCGGATTGGATTCGATGAAAAGGGTCCTTATGAAGGGTAAATAGCAATTGGCATATCACGTTGTGGTTTTGACGTAGGTAAGAAACGTTCTTGCTAGAAACCTATAGCAACCACGTAAAAACTTGCAACTACAAATTAGAGGACGTCTAACTTGTTTTTGCAGCATATGTCGTGTGATGTGATATGGCCAAAAGGATGTGATGTGATGCATTGTGATGTATGAGATTGATCATGTTCTTGTAATAGGGTTCACGACTTGCATGTCGATGACTATGACAACCGGCAGGAGCCATAGGAGTTGTCTTATACTATTGTATGACCTGCGTGTCAATCATAAACGCCATGTAATTACTTTACTTTATTGCTAAATGTTAGCTGTAGTAGTAGAAGTAATATTTGGCGAGACAACTTCATGAAGACACAATGATGGAGATCATGATGATGGAGATCATGGTGTCGTGCCGGTGACAGTGATGATCATGGTGCCCCGAAGAGGGAGATCAAAGGAGCAAGATGATATTGGCCATATCATGTCACTATATTGATTGCATGTGATGTTTATCATGTTTACATCTTATTTGCATAGAACGACGGTAGTAAATAAGATGATCTCTCAATAAAATTTCAAGAAAGGTGTTCACCCTAACTGTGCACCGTTGCTAAGGATCGTCGTTCCGAAGCACCACGTGATGATCGGGTGTGATAGGTTCTAACGTTCGCATACAACGGGTGTAAGCCAGATTTACACATGCGAAACACTTAGGTTGACTTGACGAGCCTAGCATGTACAGACATGGCCTCGGAACATGGAGGACCGAAAGGTCGAACATGAGTCGTATATAAGATACGATCAACATAGAGATGTTCACCATGGATGACTAGTCCGTCTCACGTGATGATCGGACACGGGCTAGTTGACATGGATCATGTATCACTTGGAAGACTAGAGAGATGTCTATCTAAGTGGGAGTTCATTAATAATTTGATTAAATGAACTTAATTATCATGAACTTAGTCTAAAAATGTCCTTGCAAATTATGTCGTAGATAGCTCACGCTGTAGCTCCCCAGTTTTATTGATACAATCCTAGAGAAAAGTAAGTTGAAAGTTGATGGTAGCAATAATGCGGACTGGGTCCGTGATCTGAGGATTGTCCTCATTGTTGCACAGAAAGCTTATGTTTTTTATGTACCGCTAACTGCATCACTCCCTCAAGCGTTGTCTGTAGATGTTGTGAACATATGACAGGCACTTTTTGGTGACTACGTGATAGTTCAATGCGTCATGCATTACGGCTTAGGATTGAGGCTCCAAAACGTTTTGAACGTCACGGAACATATGAGATGTTCTAGGAGCTGAGATTGTGATCTCAGGCTCATGCCTATGTTGAGAGGTATGAGACCTCCAACAAGATTCTTTGTCTGCAAGATAAAGGAGAATAGCTCAATCGCTGAGCGTGTGCTCAGATTGTCTGGGTGCTACAATCACTTGAATCAAGTGGGAGTTAATCTTCCAGATGAGATAGTGATTAATGCAGTTCTCCAAGTCACTGCCACCAAGATACTAGAGCTTCGTGATGAACTATAACATGCCAGGGATGGATAAGATGATCCCTGAGTTGTTCGTGATGTTTGACACCACGAAGGTAGAAATCAAGAAGGAGCATCAAGTGTTGATGGTTAAGTGAAACCACTAGTTTCAAAAGGGGCAAGGGCAAGAACGGAAAACTTCAGGAATGGCAAGCCAGTTGTTGCTCTAGTGAAGAAACCCAAGGTTGAGCCCGAACCCGAGACTAAGTGCTTCTGTTATGAGGAGAATGTTCGCTGAAGCGGAAAACCCCTAGATGCTTGGTAGATAAGAAGGCTGGTAATGTCAATGGAAGTATATTTGATATACGTGTTAGTGATGTGTACCTTGCTGGTACTCCTAGTAGCACCTGGGTATTGGATACCGGTTTGGTTGCTAAGTGTTAGCAACTCGAAATAAAAGCTACGGAGTAAATGGAGACTAGCTAGGTGAAAGGTGACGATGTGTGTTGGAAGTATTTCCAAGATTGATGTGATCACCATCGCACGCTCTCTCTACCTTCAGGATTTGTGATAAACCTAAATAAATGTTATTTGGTGTTTGCGTTGAGCATGAACGTGATTAGATCATGATTAGTGCGATACGGTTATTCATATAAGTTAGAGAATAATGGTTATTCTGTTTACATGGATAATGCCTTCAATGGTCATGCACCCACTCGAAATGGTTTATCGAATCATGATCGTAGTAGTACACATATTCATAACATTGGTACCAAAAGATACAAAGTTAATAATGATAGTACCACATGCTTGTGGCACTGCCACGTAATGTCATATTGGTTTAAATCGCATGAAGAAACTCCATGATGATGGATTTTTTTTGACTCACTCGATTTCGAATCGGTTGAGACATGCGAGCCATGCCTCTTGGGCAAGATGACTGAGACCCCGTCATCCAATATGATGGAGCGGGCAAGTGGCTTATTGGAATTAATACATGTTGATGTATGTGGTCCAATGAGTGTTAAAACACACAGTGAATATCGTTGTTTTTCTTTACCTTCACTGATGATTTGAGTAAATATGGGGATATTTACTTAATGAAACACGAATCTGAAATGTTTGAAAGGTTCAAGGAGTTTCAGAGTGAAGTTAAAGATCATCGTGACAAGAAGATAAATGTCTATGATACGATCATGGAGGTGAATATCTAAGTTACGAGTTTGGTATGCAATTTTAGACAATGTGGAAATTGTTTCACAGCTCACGCCTCCTGGAACACCATAGTGTGATGGTGTGTTCGAACGTCGTAGTCGTGCTCTATTGGATATAGTGAGTACTATGATGTCTCTTATCATTTTGCCACTATCGTTATGGGGTTATGCATTAAAGACAAATCCATTCACTTTAATAGGGCACCATCTAAGTCTGTTGAGATGACACCGTGAGAATTATGGTTTGACAGAAGCCTAAGCTGTCATTTCTTAATGTTTGGGGCTGTGACGCTTATGTGAAAATGGGGTTTTCACCTAGCGAGCTCGAACTCAAAGCAGACAAATGCATCTTCATAGAATACCCTAATGAGACATTGGGTATACCTTCTATCTCAGATCCAAGCACAAAAGGTGTTTGTTGCTAAGAACGGGTCCTTTCTTGAGAAAGAGTTTCTCTCAAAAGAATTGAGTGGGAGGAAGATAGAACTTTATGAGGTTGTTGAACCTTTGTTTCAACCAGAGAATAGCGCAACACAGAAAGATGTTTCTGTAGAGCCTACTCAGTTGAAAAGGAAGTTAATGATGATGATCATGAAGCTTCGGATCAAGTCACTATCGAACCTCGTAGGTCGACAAGGACGCGTACTGCTCCTGAGTAGTACGACAACCCTGTCTTGGAAATCATGTTGTTGGACAACGATGAACCTACGAACTATGAAGAAGCGATGGTGGGACCGGATTCCAACAAATGGCTAGGAGCCATGAAATCCGAGAAAGGATCCATGTATGAAAACCAAGTATGGACTTTGGTAGACTTGCCTGTTGAATGGCGGGTCATTGAGTACAAATGGACCTTTGAAATAAACATAGACGCTAATGGTGAAATGTCACCGTTTATAAAGCTCGACTTGTCGCAAAGAAGTTTCCGCCAAGTTCAAGGAGTTGACTGCGATGAGATTGTCTCATCTGTAGCGATGCTAAAAGTCTATTAAAATTTTGTTAGCAGTTGCTGCATTTTTCGATTATGAAATCTGGCAGATGGATGACAAAACAAGGTTTCCGTAATAGTTGGTGCATTTTAATTAGAGTTTACTTCAAGTTTACTATAACCGGGTGTTAAACAAATATCCAAGTTGCCACATAACCGCAGGCACGGGTTTCCGAAAGATTTAACCCTGCAGGGGTGCTCCAACTAATCGATCACAAAATTAACCACACTCCACGGGAATAACCTAGACCACAAATCTCACGGTCATCATAGGTAATTCCAAAGGAATTCCAACACCTCGAGGAAACCCGAACAAAGTCAGACTCCACACGCAAGACATTCGATAAATATAAAACAAATCCAACAAGACCACCCGACGTGTCGACGAACCCGATAAGAGCCGTGTATCTCGTTCTCAGGACATGACGGATAAGCATAGCGTCAGTGGCCTGATAGAAATCTCCCGAGTTGCCCCGGGTTGTCCCCGCACACGGCTCTAGTTGGGACCAACACTCATGAGGAGCATTGGCCCGGGGGTTGATTAAATTATCCACGGGTTTGCAAGACCCTATGCAAATTTTATTAAGTTGTTAAAAAAATGTAGTACCAATGTTGGGTCTTGCGAGACAAGTTTTAATCTCAACCGAATAAACAAGGGGGTCCCCATAACAACCCTGAGCATGTTAGCAGCGCGAAATATGGAAAACATAACACCGGTAACAAGGAACTAATGGAGGTAACAGCGGAACAAATCACTTAGCAAAAGGCCAAGCCTTTCACCAATACCAACATGTATATGTGCATTAAATTAAATAACAAATAATATTGTGATATCCAAATCCATGTTAACACATGGAACAACCTGCACCTGCAACTAAAATGCTATAAGAGGGGCTGAGCAACGGTAACTAATGGAGGTTAGAGGCTGTCATGGCAACATGGGGGCTGATATCAAGTGGTAGGTAGCGCAATCGTAACGATAAGAGCGAGAAACTAGCAAGCAAAAATAATATCAGGATTCGGGTACGATCATCTTGCCTGTTGGTTCTTCAGCGGAACAAGTAGCGGTTTCCTCGTAGTGGTACTCTCCTAGGTCCTCGTACTCAGAATTGACACTCGCGTCTACCCAAGAGAAACAGCAACAATAAACCTCCAACCAAGATCCTCGTAATGCACAACAATATGATGCATGATTCATTTATGAAGAATGAAACATGGCAATCCAAAACTAGTCATGTTTCAGATGCAAAGTTTGTTTATTAATGACTTTGGACAGAACCTCATGTTAAGTTATTTAAACATGCATGATCATGGCAAATCTGTATGCATCATGCAAAATCGATAGAGATGCATATAAATATCTCAAGAAACGGAGCTACGGTTCTCACGATACGCTCTCGACAAGGTACAGAGGCAAAACACAAGTCATCCAAGACCTGGGCTAATTCTTGGCATTCCAAGGTAACCTCTGGATAGGTGACGAAAAATCAAACACAATAGCCTCAAGAATCAATCAATTCTATGGAGCATAGCTCCCACAAGTCACAAAACAATAAAACCCACAATCTGCCACAAAACAGCAACATAGCAACATCTACAGCTCACAACTTGAGCTACAGGAACCCTACAACCACAAACAAGATATGGACAGAATCTACTCAAGACACACATCAACTTATCAAACTACACAATCATCAAAGGAGGCACACATCAACAAGCATGAAGCAATCAAGTTGACATGATGAATCAGTTTTCTGGGACTTGGTGTAAATTCCAGTTTTCTGGAATCTGAGATTATAAAGTAGCAAGTTGACAGCAGTAGTTAAATATGCTAGCGAGATCCTATTGGCATGAAAATTAACAAGATAATAGAAGGCAATATCTACTACAAACAACTATCACTGAGCATGAGCAAATTCCATACACATCACTAGATACCACCCACTCTTCATGGCATAAAAATAACAGCAGATTCTCAGACTTAGTCATTTTTTTAGCACGCTGAATAGGAACATAAAGTTGGCAACTTCACAGGATGGTTCCCACTTGTATGGGTGATTCTCATGTTAAACAAAAATACCATGGCCTACTAGATACAAAATACTAGCACTTCCTAGTTGGCACAACTCCCAAAGCAATCATGGATTAGTTCATGCAAAAATGACAAAGTAGCATCTCGACAGAAAATGATAGTTTTATCAACTTGTTCAAAAGTGAAAACTGATTGCACTAACGGATTCATAGGATCTCACATCAAACTACAAGCTCATGGGTATGAGTGGTCACCCACACACACCTTCATACATATATGCACAATGCATATATGCATAAACATATGTATGTGACCACAGACACACACACACACACACACTCAAACACATGCATATGTGCATGGACACGTGCACACACACTCCTCAACACACACCACCTACACCTACACATGGGTATGGAGGCATGAGACCACCACACACACACACACAAGCACATACACCACATATGTGCAACCTGCCACCCCACACACACATGTGTGTGTTCCACAAGCACACACACATACATGGTGCACCACACACCCATATGTACAAACTCACATGCACACCTACACACACAAAACTCAACATACACATGCACATGTGTATGTGCAAAGCACACACACTATCAGAACACAAGCACATATACACTACACACACATGTGTATGCATACACATGCACACTTATGCACTACACTACCTACACACACAACAAAAAAGAATAAATAAAAACCACACACACACTCATACATGTATATATATACACTAAGGTATATACACACACACAACACAAGCACCATGCCCTATTCATGCTCCACACACCACATTCATGCAAGAAGAACACACAAAACCAAAAAAAGAAAAAAAGAAAGAAAAGGAAACAAAACACAAAAAAGGGGAGGGGCTCGAGATCGAATCCGAGACCTCCTGGTCTGCACACAGGGCGCTACCACTGCGCTATGGCGTCGAGTGTTAATAGAGGAGGAACTCTGCTTCTCTAATACACACACGCGCCGGAACTTCTCTGACGAAACTAAACCGAAACAGAGCAAACGTGATAGGCGACGACGGCGGCAAATTCTGGCGATACACGGCAGATCCGGTGACCCCAACTACTCACACGTGCACGGGAACAGCCAGGGAACCCATTCCCCTACTCACCTTGTGGTGAGGAGGAAGGAGGCGAGCGGCGGGTGCTCGACTCGCATCGGCGGCAATAGACGCGGCGGCGAGCAACTACGAGCTACACGCGGAGGAAAAGGCAAACGGCGACCGGCATCTCACCTTAGGGGAAAGGCAACGACGAGCCAGTCACGACGGAGTCGACGGAGGGGAAGAAGTCGGCCGGAGACGATGCAGGGGAAGAAGACGGCGGCACAGGCTTCCGGCGACAACGAGGCCGTCACTGCAGAGCTTCTACGGGGCCCCTAGCGGCGCGGATGGAACGCCGCGTCAACACCCGTGCAGCACGCCATCACCACCACAGACGCCGCCCACCGGAGATGTGGCGACGACAAGCGGCGGATGCAACTGAACTCTCTGAACCTATCAAACACTTACCTCGCAGGGGAAAAGAAGAGAGGTGCGAGAGAGATGGAGGGGGAGAAGAAGGCCGCGGCAGCGGAGGGAGAGAGAGGAACCCTAGGCGAGGGGAGGGCACGCACGCCGCGGGGCTTTAAACCCACGAGCTGACGGCGATGGCGAAGGAAAGGCGACGACGAACACGCTCTCTCTCACACTGAAGACTGACGGCGAGCGAACGGGAGCAGGTAGGTGTTTGTTCCTTGCGGCTGGGCCGCAGGAGGGACAGGCCCATCTGCTCTCTCTCTCTCTCTCAGAACAAAACCAGCAAGGGATTTAACCATTTATTAAAACAGCCACACAAAGTTGATTCCCTAGGGCATTTTAAAAGGTTTTAGAGCAAAACAAAAATACTTTTGTAAAGAAAAATAATGTGCAAAATATTAAGTTGAATTATTTAGCAAGTTATTTTAATACTTAAATAAAAGGGCAGCTCCTGTTTAATTAAAATACAAAAACAACCAATCCCCAAACATCCAAAGGATCACTCACTAAATTAGTTAAATAATTAGGACTACCTCTTGAACATATTTGAACAATTACAACAACAAGTTAATTCTGCTCATAAAATTAATATGAAGAGAGGGGGGAAATGGAAGGTGATGTTGAAAGAGAAAAGAGAGGGGAAGAAGAAGAGGAGTTGCAAACATGACTCCTACCACACTCAACACCAACATGACACAAGGCACACCCACATCACTTCACACCAACATCAAGCCAAGACACATGAGAATAGCAAGCATGCAAAATGAATGGTATGATGGATGATATGATGTATGAATGCAAACAACACATGAATGACAAGGTGCAAATCATACATAGCTCATGACACAAGGTTGATAGATTGGGGTTACATGCCAAATAAGGTAGGGACAACACTTGGGCTATCACAACTCTCCCACACTACAAGAGGATCTCGACCCGAGATCTAGGAATGAAAGGAATCCGAAAATTCGGAACGAAGAAGGTCCTCGCGTTCCCAAGTAGCTTCTTTGTCGGAATGATGAGACCACTTCACCTTGAGGAACTTGATAGACTTGTTGCGAGTCTTACGCTCAGTTTCTTCAAGAATTGCAACTGGGTTCTCACGATAAGAGAGATCTTCTTGGAGATCGATGTCTTGGAGGTCAATGGTTCGCTCAGGAGTCTTGAAGCATTTTCAGAGCTGAGAAACATGGAATACATCATGCACATTTGTGAAATTTGGAGGAATCTCTAGTTGATATGCAAGACCACCTCTCTTGCCAACAACTTTGAAAGGACCAACAAAACGAGGAGCTAGCTTCCCTTTAATTCCGAACCGCCGAGTGCCCTTCATTGGAGAGACTCTAAGATAAACTAGATCATCCACTTGAAAAGAAACATCTCGATGTTTGTTATCGTAATAACTCTTCTGTCGGGACTGAGCTGCTTTGAGGTTCTCACGAATGACATGGCACATTTCTTCTGCTTCAGTGATCATGTCATTGCCCAATACCTAACGCTCACCGGTTTCAGACCAGTTAAGCGGGGTACGACACTTTCTGCCATAGAGAATCTCGAAAGGGGCCTTGCCTGAACTAGCGTGGAAGCTATTGTTGTAAGAGAATTCAGCATATGGAAGGCAGTCTTCCCACTTCATGTCGAACGATATCACACAGGCTCTGAGCATATCTTCAAGGATCTGATTGACTCTCTCAACTTGACCACTTGTCTACGGATGAAACGCAGTGCTGAAACGGAACTTGGTACCCATAGCATTCTGGAAGGACTCCCAAAACTTGGAAGTGAAGAGGCTTCCACGGTCAGAAGAGATGAGCTGAGGAATACCATGCAAAGACACTATCCTGGACGTATACAACTCTGCAAGCTGAGCTGTCGAGATAGATTCTTTGACTGGCAGGAAATGAGCAACTTTTGACAGCTTGTCGATAACCACAAAGATGGCATCGTTGCCTCGCTTGGACTTGGGAAACCCAGTTACGAAATCCATCTCCACATGATCGAATTTCCACTATGGGATAGGCAAAGGCTGAAGAAGACCTGCTGGACGTTGATGCTCTGCCTTCACTCTGCAACAAACATCACACTCATTCACGAACCGAGCAATTTCATGTTTCTGTTGGGTGACGTAGTAGTAAATCAAAATTTTCCTACGTTCACCAAGATCTATCTATGGAGAAACCAGCAACGAGAGGGGAGAGATTGCATCTTCATACCTTTGAAGATCGCTAAGCGGAAGCGTTACAAGAACGCGGTTGATGGAGTCGTACTCGCAGCGATTCAGATCGCGGTAGATCCGATCAAGTGCCGAACGGACGGCACCTCCGCGTTCAACACACGTGCAGCCCGGTGACGTCTCCAACACCTTGATCCAGCAAGGAGGAAGGAGAGGTTGGGGAAGGGCTCCAACAGCAGCACGACGGCGTGGTGGTGGTGGAGTAGCAAGGTATTCCGACAGGGCTTCGCCTAAGCGCTGCGGAGGAGGAAGAAGAGAGGTAGGGCTTCGCCGTGAGAGAGAGAGATCAAATCTTGTCTCAAAACATCCAAAACCTCAAGTATATATAGGAGGAGGGACGTGGAGGGCTGGCTTGGCCTCTACTCCAAAGAGGAGATGGCCGGCCGAATTAAAGGGAGAGTCCACCTCCCACAAGGGAGGTGGATCTCCTCCTTTTAAATCCTTTTTGCCTTATCTCCTTATCTCCAGCCGCATGGGCCTTTAGCAAAAGTCTTGCCCAGCCCAATAAGGGCTGGCACACTTTATCTAACAGCCCATGTGGTCCTTTGGTCGTCACACCCCTCCCGGGGGTCATCCGGCACCCTCCCGGCACTCCCGGTACACTACCGATGAGCCCGAAAACTTTCCGGTGACCAAAACTGGACTTCCTATATATCAATCTTTACCTCCGGACCATTCCGGAGCTCCTCGTGACGTCCGGGATCTCATCCGGGACTCCGAACAACCTTCGGTAATCACGTATACCTTTTCCCTATAACCCTAGCGTCATCGAACCTTAAGTGTGTAGACCCTACGGGTTCGGGAGACACGTAGACATGACCGAGACACCTCTCCGGTCAATAACCAACAGCGGGATCTGGATACCCATGTTGGCTCCCACGTACTCCACGATGATCTCATCGGATGAACCACGATGTCAAGGATTCAATCAATCCCGTATACAATTCCCTTTGTCTATCGGTATGATACTTGCCCGAGATTCGATCGTCGGTATCCCCATACCTTGTTCAATCTCGTTACCGGCAAGTCTCTTTACTCGTTCCGTAATACATCATCCCATGACTAACTCCTTAGTCACATTGAGCTCATAATGATGATGTCTTACCGAGTGGGCCCAGAGATACCTCTCCGTCACACGGAGTGACAAATCCCAGTCTCGATTCATGCCAACCCAACAGATACTTTCGGAGATACCCGTAGTGCACCTTTATAGCCACCCAGTTACGTTGTGACGTTTGGCACACCCAAAGCATTCCTACGGTATCCGGGAGTTGCACAATCTCATGGTCTAAGGAAACGATACTTGACATTGAAAAGCTTTAGCAAACGAACTACACGATCTTGTGCTATGCTTAGAATTGGGTCTTGTCCATCACATCATTCTCCTAATGATGTGATCCCGTTATCAATGACATCCAATGTCCATGGCCATGAAACCGTGACCATCTATTGATCAACGAGCTAGTCAACTAGAGGCTCACTAGGGACATGTTGTGGTCTATGTATTCACACATGTATTATGGTTTCCGGTTAACACAATTATAGCATGAACAATAGACAATTATCATGAACAAGGAAATACAATAATAACCATTTTATTATTGCCTC
The DNA here is from genome assembly GCA_022496015.1 of Hordeum marinum. Lineage (NCBI taxonomy): Eukaryota > Viridiplantae > Streptophyta > Magnoliopsida > Poales > Poaceae > Hordeum > Hordeum marinum. The sequence continues at coordinate 379,972,650 of CM039675.1, forward strand.
TAGGGCATATTTCCAACAGTCTCCCACTTGCACTAGAGTCAATAATCTAGTTCACATCACCATGTGATTAACACTTACATCACCATGTGATCATATCATCATGTGATTAACACCCAATAAGTTCTGGGGTTTGTTCATGTCCTGCTCGTGAAAGAGGTTTTAGTCAACGGGTCTGCGACATTCAGATCCGTGTGTACCTTACAAACTTTCCATGTCATATTTGTAGATACTACTCCCATGCTCCACTTGGAGCTATTCCAAATGGCTGCTCCACTATACGTAGCTGGATTTCTACTAAGAGTCATCCGGATTGGTTTTAAAGCTTGCATCATCGTAACACTTTACGATGAACTCTTTATCACCTCCATAATCGAGAAATATTTCCTTAGTTCTCAAGTTACTAAGGCTAACTTTGACCGCTGTCTAGTGATCCACTCTTGGATTACTCTTGTACCCCTTGACAGACTCATGGCAAGGCACACACAGGTGCGGTACACAGCATGGCATACTATATAGAGCCTATGGCTAAAGCATAGGAGATGACACTCATCTCTTCTTTATCTTCTGCCGTGGTCGGGTATTGAGTCTTACTCAATTTCACACCTTACAATACAGTCAAGAACTCCTTCTTTGACCCATCTATTTTGAACTCCTTCAAAAACTTGTCAAGGTATGTCTTCGTCGAAAAAACTTATCAAGCGAATAGATCTATCCCTATAGATCTTGATGCTCAATAAAATAGTAGCTTTATCTGGGTCTTCCTTTGAAAAACAAAACTTTTCAAACAACCCTTCATGCTCTTCCAGAAATTCTACATCATTTCCGATCAATAATATGTCAACTACATATTCTTATAAGAAATTCCATAGTGCTCCCACTCACTTTCTTGCAAATACAAGTTTCTCATAAACTTTGTATAAACTTGAACACTTTGATCACCTCATCAAAGCATATATTCCAACTTCGAGATGCTTGCTCCAGTCCATAGAAGGATCGCTGGAGTTTGCATATTATTAGCATCCTTAGGATTGACAAAACCTTCTGGTTGTATCACATACAACTCTTCCTCACAGAAACCATTACGGAAACCTTGTTTTGTCATCCATCTGCCAGATTTCATAATCGAAAAATGCAGCAACTGCTAACAAAATTTTAATAGACTTTTAGCATCGCTACAGATGAGACAATCTCATTGCAGTCAACTCCTTGAACTTGGCGGAAACTTCTTTGCGACAAGTCGAGCTTTATAAACGGTGACATTTCACCATTAGCGTCTATGTTTATCTCAAAGGTCCATTTGTACTCAATGACCCGCCATTCAACAGGCAAGTCTACCAAAGTCCATACTTGGTTTTCATACATGGATCCTTTCTCGGATTTCATGGCTCCTAGCCATTTGTTGGAATCCGGGCCCACCATCGCTTCTCCATAGTTCGTAGGTTCATCGTTGTCCAACAACATGATTTCCAAGACAGGGTTGTCGTACTACTCAGGAGCAGTACGCGTCCTTGTCGACCTACGAGGTTCGATAGTGACTTGATCCGAAGCTTCATGATCATCATCATTAACTTCCTTTTCAACTGAGTAGGCTCTACAGAAACATCTTTCTGTGTTGCGCTATTCTCTGGTTGAAACAAAGGTTCAACAACCTTATCAAGTTCTATCTTCCTCCCACTCAATTCTTTCGAGAGAAACTCTTTCTCAAGAAAGGACCCGTTCTTAGCAACAAACACCTTTTGCGCTTGGATCTGAAATAGAAGGTATACCCAATGTCTCATTAGGGTATTCTATGAAGATACATTTGTCTGCTTTGGGTTCGAGCTCGCTAGGTGAAAAACCCATTTTCACATAAGCGTCGCAGCCCCAAACATTAAGAAATGACAGTTTAGGCTTCTGTCAAACCATAATTCTCACGGTGTCATCTCAACAGACTTAGATGGTGCCCTGTTAAAGTGAATGGATTTGTCTTTAATGCATAACCCCATAACGATAGTGGTAAAACGATAAGAGACATCATAGTACTCACTATATCCAATAGAGCACGACTACGACGTTCGAACACACCATCACACTATGGTGTTCCAGGAGGCGTGAGCTGTGAAACAATTTCCACATTGTCTAAAATTGCATACCAAACTCGTAACTTAGATATTCACCTCCATGATCATATCATAGACATTTATCTTCTTGTCACGATGATCTTTAACTTCACTCTGAAACTCCTTGAACCTTTCAAACATTTCAGATTCGTGTTTCATTAAGTAAATATCCCCATATTTACTCAAATCATCAGTGAAGGTAAAGAAAAACAACGATATCCACTGTGTGTTTCAACACTCATTGGACCACATACATCAACATGTATTAATTCCAATAAGCCACTTGCCCGCTCCATCATATTGGATGACGGGGTCTCAGTCATCTTGCCCAAGAGGCATGGCTCGCATGTCTCAACCGATTCGAAATCAAGTGAGTCAAAAAAAAAATCCATCATCATGGAGTTTCTTCATGCGATTTATACCAATATGACATTACGTGGCAGTGCCACAAGCATGTGGTAATATCATTATTAACTTTGTATCTTTTGGTACCAATGTTATGAATATGTGTACTACTACGATCATGATTCGATAAACCATTTCGAGTGGGTGCATGACCATTGAAGGCATTATCCATGTAAACAGAATAACCATTATTCTCTAACTTATATGAATAACCGTATCGCACTAATCATGATCTAATCATGTTCATGCTCAACGCAAACACCAAATAACATTTATTTAGGTTTATCACAAATCCTGAAGGTAGAGAGAGCGTGCGATGGTGATCACATCAATCTTGGAAATACTTCCAACACACATCGTCACCTTTCACCTAGCTAGTCTCCATTTACTCCGTAGCTTTTATTTCGAGTTGCTAACATTTAGCAACCGAACCGGTATCCAATACCCAGGTGCTACTAGGAGTACCAGCAAGGTACACATCACTAACACGTATATCAAATATACTTCCATCGACATTACCAGCCTTCTTATCTACCAAGCATCTAGGGTTTTTCCGCTTCAGCGAACATTCTCCTCATAACAGAAGCACTTAGTCTCGGGTTCGGGCTCAACCTTGGATTTCTTCACTAGAGCAACAACTGGCTTGCCATTCTCGAAGTTTTCCCTTCTTTCCCTTGCCCCTTTTGAAACTAGTGGTTTCACTTAACCATCAACACTTGATGCTCCTTCTTGATTTCTACCTTCGTGGTGTCAAACATCACGAACAACTCAGGGATCATCTTATCCATCCCTGGCATGTTATAGTTCATCACGAAGCTCTAGTAGCTTGGTGGCAGTGACTTGGAGAACTGCTTTAATCACTATCTCATCTGGAAGATTAACTCCCACTTGATTCAAGTGATTGTAGCACCCAGACAATCTGAGCACACGCTCACCGATTGAGCTATTCTCCTTTATCTTGCAGACAAAGAATCTTGTTGGAGGTCTCATACCTCTCAACATAGGCACGAGCCTGAGATCACAATCTCAGCTCCTAGAACATCTCATATGTTCCGTGACGTTCAAAACGTTTTGGAGCCTCAATTCTGAGCCGTAATGCATGACGCATTGAACTATCACGTAGTCACCAAAAAGTGCCTGTCATATGTTCACAACATCTACAGACAACGCTTGAGGGAGTGGTGCAGTTAGCGGTACATCAAAAACATAAGCTTTCTGTGCAGCAATGAGGACAATCCTCAGATCACGGACCCTGTCCGCATTATTGCTACCATCAACTTTCAACTTACTTTTCTCTAGGATTGTATCAATAAAACTGTGGAGCTACAGCGCGAGCTATCTACGACATAATTTGCAAGGACATTTTTAGACTAAGTTCATGATAATTAAGTTCACTTAATCAAATTATTAATGAACTCCCACTTAGATAGACATCTCTCTAGTCTTCCAAGTGATACATGATCCATGTCAACTAGCCCGTGTCCGATCATCACGTGAGACGGACTAGTCATCCATGGTGAACATCTCTATGTTGATCGTATCTTCTATACGACTCATGTTCGACCTTTCGGTCTTCCGTGTTCCGAGGCCATGTCTGTACATGCTAGGCTCGTCAAGTCAACCTAAGTGTTTCGCATGTGTAAATCTGGCTTACACCCGTTGTATGCGAACGTTAGAACCTATCACACCCGATCATCACGTGGTGCTTCGAAACGACGATCCTTAGCAACGGTGCACAGTTAGGGTGAACACCTTTCTTGAAATTTTATTGAGAGATCATCTTATTTACTACCGTCGTTCTATGCAAATAAGATGTAAACATGATAAACATCACATGCAATCAATATAGTGACATGATATGGCCAATATCATCTTGCTCCTTCGATCTCCATCTTCGGGGCACCATGATCATCACTGTCACCGGCACGACACCATGATCTCCATCATCATGATCTCCATCATTGTGTCTTCATGAAGTTGTCTCGCCAACTATTACTTCTACTACTACAGCTAACGTTTAGCAATAAAGTAAAGTAATTACATGGCGTTTATGATTGACACGCAGGTCATACAATAATATAAGACAACTCCTATGGCTCCTGCCGGTTGTCATAGTCATCGACATGCAAGTCGTGAACCCTATTACAAGAACATGATCAATCTCATACATCACAATGCATCACATCACATCCTTTTGGCCATATCACATCACAAGGCACATGCTGCAAAAACAAGTTAGACGTCCTCTAATTTGTAGTTGCAAGTTTTTACGTGGCTGTTATAGGTTACTAGCAAGAACGTTTCTTACCTACGTCAACACCACAACGTGATTTGCCAATTGCTATTTACCCTTCATAAGGACCCTTTTCATCGAATCCGATCCGACTAAGGTAGGAGAGACAGACACCCGCTAGCCACCTTATGCATCTAGTGCATGTCAGGCGGTGGAACCGGTCTCACGTAAGCGTACGTGTAAAGTTGGTCCGGGCCGCTTCATCCCACAATACCGCCGAATCAAGATAAGACTAGTAGCGGCAAGCAAATTAACAAACTCGACGCCCACAACTGCTTTGTGTTCTACTCGTGCATAGATTCTACGCATAGACCTAGCTCATGATGCCACTGTTGGGTGACGTAGTAGTAAATCAAAATTTTCCTACGTTCACCAAGATCTATCTATGGAGAAACCAGCAACGAGAGGGGAGAGATTGCATCTTCATACCTTTGAAGATCGCTAAGCGGAAGCGTTACAAGAACGCGGTTGATGGAGTCGTACTCGCAGCGATTCAGATCGCGGTAGATCCGATCAAGTGCCGAACGGACGGCACCTCCGCGTTCAACACACGTGCAGCCCGGTGACGTCTCCAACACCTTGATCCAGCAAGGAGGAAGGAGAGGTTGGGGAAGGGCTCCAACAGCAGCACGACGGCGTGGTGGTGGTGGAGTAGCAAGGTATTCCGACAGGGCTTCGCCTAAGCGCTGCGGAGGAGGAAGAAGAGAGGTAGGGCTTCGCCGTGAGAGAGAGAGATCAAATCTTGTCTCAAAACATCCAAAACCTCAAGTACATATAGGAGGAGGGACGTGGAGGGCTGGCTTGGCCTCTACTCCAAAGAGGAGATGGCCGGCCGAATTAAAGGGAGAGTCCACCTCCCACAAGGGAGGTGGATCTCCTCCTTTTAAATCCTTTTTGCCTTATCTCCTTATCTCCAGCCGCATGGGCCTTTAGCAAAAGTCTTGCCCAGCCCAATAAGGGCTGGCACACTTTATCTAACAGCCCATGTGGTCCTTTGGTCGTCACACCCCTCCCGAGGGTCATCCGGCACCCTCCCGGCACTCCCGGTACACTACCGATGAGCCCGAAAACTTTCCGGTGACCAAAACTGGACTTCCTATATATCAATCTTTACCTCCGGACCATTCCGGAGCTCCTCGTGAAGTCCGGGATCTCATCCGGGACTTCGAACAACCTTCGGTAATCACGTATACCTTTTCCCTATAACCCTAGCGTCATCGAACCTTAAGTGTGTAGACCCTACGGGTTCGGGAGACACGTAGACATGACCGAGACACCTCTCCGGTCAATAACCAACAGCGGGATCTGGATACCCATGTTGGCTCCCACGTACTCCACGATGATCTCATCGGATGAACCACGATGTCAAGGATTCAATCAATCCCGTATACAATTCCCTTTGTCTATCGGTATGATACTTGCTCGAGATTCGATCGTCGGTATCCCCATACCTTGTTCAATCTCGTTACCGGCAAGTCTCTTTACTCGTTCCGTAATACATCATCCCATGACTAACTCCTTAGTCACATTGAGCTCATAATGATGATGTCTTACCGAGTGGGCCCAGAGATACCTCTCCGTCACACGGAGTGACAAATCCCAGTCTCGATTCATGCCAACCCAACAGATACTTTCGGAGATACCCGTAGTGCACCTTTATAGCCACCCAGTTACGTTGTGACGTTTGGCACACCCAAAGCATTCCTACGGTATCCGGGAGTTGCACAATCTCATGGTCTAAGGAAACGATACTTGACATTGAAAAGCTTTAGCAAACGAACTACACGATCTTGTGCTATGCTTAGAATTGGGTCTTGTCCATCACATCATTCTCCTAATGATGTGATCCCGTTATCAATGACATCCAATGTCCATGGCCATGAAACCGTGACCATCTATTGATCAACGAGCTAGTCAACTAGAGGCTCACTAGGGACATGTTGTGGTCTATGTATTCACACATGTATTATGGTTTCCGGTTAACACAATTATAGCATGAACAATAGACAATTATCATGAACAAGGAAATACAATAATAACCATTTTATTATTGCCTCTAGGGCATATTTCCAACAGTTTCATGCAAGTCCACCAGAAGGTTTTCTTGAGATCTTGATACATCTTGGAACTTCCTAGATGAATGGATAGAAGAGAATTATGTGCTTCGTCCATGATGACCTTTCTGAGATCGCCTTTTGGAACCACAGGACGGTCCTCAAAGAACAAGGTATCTTTGTCATCAACTCGAAAGCACTTATACTTCGGAATGCTCTTGGCCACACCTTTCTTCACTTTCTTCACCATAGTGTCAAGAAGCTACGCCTGGCGAACCTGATCTTCTAGAGTCGGAGAGACTTCAAGATTTGCAAGAAATCCTTGCGGAATCATATGAAGGTTGAGATTGCAGAAGGCTTCACAAAGTTCGGGTTGAAGAGGCTTCAAGATGAGACTATTGCAGTACGCCTTACGGCTGAGCACGTCTGCAATGACATTTGCTTTCCCAGGAGTATAATCAATGCTTGAATTCAAGTCTTCAAGCATTTCCACCCAACAAGACTGCCGAAGATTGATATTGGGTTGAGTGAAAATGTACTTCAAGCTCTTGTGATCAGTGTACACCTCAACTGGTCTACCCAACAACAAATGCCGCCAAGTCATTAGAGCATGCACAACTACCGCCAACTCAAGATCATGAGTGGGGTAGTTCTTCTCGGAAGGCTTCAACTGATGCGAGGAGTAAGCAACAATCTTCTTGTCTTGCATGAGAACACCACCAAGGCCTTGCAGAGAAGCATCACAAAAAACATGAAAAGGCTTAGACTGCCCAGGAGGAATAAGAACTGGAGCTGAAGTCAGTTTTTGCTTGAGCGTATTGAACACTGCATCACACTCTGGAGACCAAACATACTTGACACTCTTCTGGAGGAGATTGGACAGAGGCTTGGCCATTTGAGAGAAGTTCTCCACGAACCTTCTGCAATAACTAGCAAGCCCAAGGAAACTCCGAAGCTGCTTCACGTTCTGATGAGGTTCCCACTTCAATAGAGCTTCAAGTTTCTGAGGGTGCACTTTAATTCCCTCGACAGAGATGTCATGTCCGAGTTACACCACTTCATTGAGCCAAAACTCACACTTGGAAAACTTGGCATAGAATCGATACTCTCTTAACTTGTCAAGCACAAGGCGGAGATGCTTTGCATGCTCTTCTTCTGTCTCCAAGAACACAAGGATATCATCCAAATAGACCAAGACGAATTCATTCTTGAAAGGAGAGAAAATGAAATTCATCATTCTTGAGAAGGTTGGAGGAGCATTCGCAAGACCAAACGACATGACGGTGTACTCATAAGAGCCAAAACTCGTCCTGAAAGCGGTCTTAGGAATGTCTTCTTCGCGAATGCGAATCTGATGATAACCCATGCGAAGATCAAGCTTCGAGAAAACCTTGGCACCTTTCAGTTGTTCAAACAACTCATTGATGTTAGGGAGTGGGTATTTGTTTCTAATTGTCTTCTTGTTCAATGGTCGGTAATCAACACACAGACGATCCGTGCCATCTTTCTTCTTGACAAACAAAACTCCACAACCCCACGGAGAAGAGATTGGTCTGATCAGACCCGAACGTTCTTGCTCATCTAGCTGCTTCTTCAACTCTTTCAGCTCTTCGAGCCCAAGTTTATACGGGCGCTTACAGACCGGTTCAGTTCCGGGCTCGAGATCAATCACGAACTCGACTGGCTGGTGTGGAGGCATTCCTGGCAATTCTTCTGGAAAGACATCTTCATACTCACAAACCACCGGAATTTGAAAAATCGCCGAGATTTCACCCTTCTCAATAAGAGCAAAGAGACGAATTGTGTCATCGCGAGCCGCAAAAATAATCACGTCTTCTGAAGGATGAGTCAGCTTGACTTCTTTTGCTTTGCAATCAATATGAGCCTTATTCATAGCCAGGAAGTCCGTGCCCAAAATGAGATCAATGTCAGAATTACCGAGAACAATTGGAGAGGCCAGAAAAGAATAATTCCCCATCTCGATAGAAACATCCGGCACCAAGCAATTGGAATTCATTAACTTCCCAGGGGACACCACTGACACAGGTCTAAGGAGATCTTGACACGCAAGCTCATGCATTGCAAAGAATGAACGGGACATGAAACAATGTGATGCACCAGTATCAAACAAAACTTTTGCTGGAATAGAATTAAGTGAGAGATTACCCATGATCACTTGAGAAGAATCCTCTGCCTCTGCTGCATTCACCATATTCACTATGATTGACTTGGGATTATGCTTCACCATAGCATTGCCTCGAGGCTTGACAGGAGGAGGAGGTGAAAGACGCCGCTGGTTGCACTTGTTTGCATAGTGACCCTTCTGGCCACACTTGTGACAAGTCACCTCAGAAAGCGGACGAACATTGCCTGGAGGAGGAACAAGAACTGCCTTGGATGCTTGGGGTCTCTGCTGGAATCCTGGGTTGGGTGGGTGGGAAGAACCACGACCACCAAACTGCTTCTGCTGCTAAGGACGAAACGGAAGAGGATTTGGCGCCCAATACTTCTGCTGCTTGGAAACCAACTGAGAGCTGGAAGAAGAAGAATATGAATCCCTTGAACGCTTCTTGGAGTTCTCCAACTTGAGCTGAGCTGCTTCAACCTTCAAAGCCATGTTGTAGAACTGATCAAACTCACGAGGCTCTTCAAGAACTAGGCTTGGTAGAAGCTCATCCTTGAGACCACCTCTGAACTGATAAAGCATAGCCTTGTCATCTGGAACATCTTGCTTGGCATAACAGGCTAGATTCTAGAACTCGACATTGTACTGGTAGACAGACTTGCTTCCCTGCTTCAGGTGCCTGAACTTATCACGCATCTCCTCGACAAAACTTGTCGGAATATAATGAGCCCTGAAGTCATGATGAAAATCGTCCCAAGTAACAACACGATCGCCCCTGGAATCCTTGTACTGCTGCCACTAATCAGCTGCTTGACCCTTGAGCTGGAACGATGCAAATCTGACAACGTCCTCTGGCCTAACATTGTTGCACTCAAAATGCTTACTCATATCACGAAGCCAATCACCAACATCAAGAGGTTGCTCACAACAGGTGAAAGTCTTGGGCTGGTTGGCAAGGAACTGATTGAGTGTCGCAAATTGAAGTTGATTCTAAAAATTCCCTTGAAAACCTCTGACCCTGCTCCCTTTCTTGCAACAGTCTGAGCAACATCTGAGTGTTCGCATTGGTTGCGGCCATCACAGCTTGCCAAGCTTCTGGAGGAGGAGGCCGAGGAGGCGGTGGTGATGGTGGAACATCAGTCTGCTCCTCACCATGACCCGGATTGCTGCGAGTTGGTGGAGCCATCCTGAAGATGGACAAAACGCATCAGCACCTCATTGATAAGATGAAACAAAGCTGAATCAGATGCTTGAAAGAAATTGAACAATTAACAACACAACCTTCCTACTGAAAAATTAGTAAGAACGCTTCTTCGGTTTATGATAACATCATCAGAAATTAGAAGCCACTTGCAATAACACAAAAGTATTGAGCTAAGCGCTCGTAATAAATGTACATGCCAATATACATCTGAAGAAGATGATCCTAGATAACTACAAGATTTCCCACCTATGAACTTCCGAAAACTTTCTGGTTATGCAATCTGGTGTGGGGGGATACAAGGAGGAAATATCTCACACAACTAGCAATCCTACACCCCAACTGTATCCATCCTTCAACACATAACCATAGGCTTTTGCAAACTCATCTAATCTCGAATCCTCAAACTCACAACGATACTAAACCATGGTGGTACCCCGGATGCCTCCCCGGTATTGGGTGACTCCGACCTTATCTCACCACGATAAGTATTGAATTAATTTCGAATACTCTCCGTCCTAAGATATCAAGGATGCTAAATGATAACGATGTGCCAACATTCCCTGGAGCTCGACTCCCCAGAAGAAATCAAGTCAGACAGGAGGCACCAACATAGAACCCTGTCACATCGACATCATATAGACTCCAAAATACCCACGTGATCCTAAAATTTTTTTTTGAGCGAGAAGAGGAGTAGAAACAAAGTTCCTAAGTCGGATACCTCACCAGAGCATAGAAGAGGAGTAAAAAGAATCCTACTCTCCGATATAACTAGACTCAAAATAGTTTTTACTAGACACGACTCGGCCAAGTTTGAACAAGCAAAGGCTCCTATGGTCGTATGGCTCTGAATACCAACTTGTCACGCCCAAGATGCGCGCATATCCATTTTAAGGCACGAGGGCCTCGCAAGGGATAGATGCGCATCTTGCCGTTAGCAAGAATAGTATCATCACAACATACAGTACCGAAAGAGATGAGTATACAAAATTGGCTTACACTCGCCACATGCTAACTTACAATGTCACTCAAATTCATATCATCAAGTTGAACACAGGGTCCGACTACGGACAAAATCAAACGATAAAAAACATAGATGCAAATGATACTATCAACCTATCCCAAAGATCATGACCAGGTCCTCTAGTCATCCGGATACGTCACGTACATCCTGCCTCTTTCCTCATCATATTCCCACTAGAGCTGGGTAAGATCATCCTGCACGAACTCATCCGAACCTGTACCTGGAGTGTTGTAGTAAACTGTGAGCCATAGAGGACTCAGCTATCATGTGCCCGGGTACCGAGACTATTCAAGCTTAAAGGTTGGGGTGTGGTAAGTGTTTAGTTTGCAATAGCACTAAGAATATACGGTGGCTAACTTACGCAACATAAAAGTAAATATGAGTGGCCTACGATGTACGATCGAATTCTAGAATGATCTCTATGAGATCCTGAACACTTACTTACGTCAATCATTGTTGGGGAACATTGCATGGGGAACAAAAAAAATTCCTACGCACACGCAGATCTATCCATGGTGATGAGCATCTACGAGAGGGAGAGTGGATCTACATACCCTTGTAGATCGCTAAGCGGGAAGCGTTAAGAAACACGGTTGGTGTAGTCGAACGTCTTCACGATCCAAATCGCCGTGCGTCCCGCGATCCAATCACGATCCGTCCTGCGATCCAATCACGATCCATCCCACGATCCGATCACAATCCGTCCCACGAACTTGATCACGATCCGTCCCACGAACTTGATCACGATCCTTCTGATCTAGCACCGAACGGACGGCACCTCCGCGTTCAGCACATGTACAACTTGATGACAATCTCCATCGTCTTGATCCAGAAAGAAGGAGTGGAGAGGAAGAAGAGTTCTCCAGCATCCTGACGGCGCTCCGGCGATGGTGGTGGAGCAATTCTGGCAGGGCTTCGCCTAAGCACTGCAGAAAACCGATCTAGAGGAGAAACTATGCACTTGAGGAACGGGTAGCACGTGGCTGAAAATCTAGTGCAAAAACCCTAAAACCTCCGGTATATATAAGAGGATAGGAGGAGAGGAGGCAGCCTTGGCCTCCAAGTCTATCTAGTTCGGCCAAACCTACTAGGAGAGGAGGATTCCTCCTCCAATCCTAGTAGGACTAGGGTTGCTCCTTTTTGCCTTTCTTTCCCACCTTTTCCTATTGGGTTTTCTTCCTCCAGCCGCATGGGCCTCTTGTGGTTGTTCCACAAGCCCACTAAGGGCTGGTTTCCACTCCCCCACAGCCCATGTAGCCTCTTGGGTCGCAATACCCCTCCCGGAAGTCTCCCGGTACACTACCGACACTCCCGGTACACTACTGATGAGCCCAAAACTTTTTCGGCGACCAAAACAGGACTTCCTATATATGAATCTTTACCTCCAGACCATTCCAGAGCTCCTTGTGACATCCGGGATCTCATCCGGGACTCCGAACAAACTTCAGTCACCACCATACATAACTCTATACTACCGAAACGTCACCAAACCTTAAGTGTGCAGACCCTGCGGTTTCGAGAACTATGTAGACGTGACCGAGACACCTCTACGATAAATAACCAATGGCGGGACCTGGATGTCCACATTGGTTCCTACATATTCTATGAAGATCTTTATCGGTTGAACCTCTATGTCAAGGATTCAGTTAATCCCGTATGATGTTCCCTTTGTTCTTCGGTATGTTACTTGCCCGAGATTCGATCGTCCGTATCTCCATACCTAGTTCAACCTCATTACTGGCAAGTCTCTTTACTCGTTCTGTAATGCAAGATCTCGCAACTAACACTTAGTCACATTGCTTGCAAGGCTTATTGTGATGTTGTATTACCGAGTGGGCCTTGAGATACCTCTCCGTCACACGGAGTAACAAATCCCAGTCTTGATCCATGCCAACTCAGGAGACACCTGTAGAGCACCTTTATATTCACCCAGTTACGTTGCGACGTTTGATACACACAAGGTACTCCTCCGATATCTATGAGTTGCATGATCTCATGGTCATAGGAACATATACTTGACATGGAGAAAACAGTAGCAATAAACTGACACGATCATAAGCTACGTTTGTATTTTGGGTCTTGTCCATCACATCATTCTCCTAATTATGTGATCCCGTTATCAAATGACATCTCATGTCCATGGCTAGGAAACCTTAACCATCTTTCGATCAACGAGCTAGTTCACTAGAGCATACTAGGGACATTGTTTTTGTCTATGTATCCACACATGTATCCATGTTTCAAATTAATACAATTATAGTATGGATAATAAATGATTATCATGAACAAGGAAATACAATAATAAACACTTTATTTATTGCCTCTAGGGCATATTTCCAACAGTCTCCCACTTGCACTAGAGTCAATAATCTAGTTCACATCACTATGTGATTTACATTGTAATGAATCGAACACCCATGCAGTTATGGTGTTGATCATGTTTAGCCCTTGGAAGAGGTTTAGTCAACGGGTCTGCAACATTCAGATTCGTGTGCACTTTCCAAATATTTATGTCTTTCTCCACGATGTAATCGCGGATGGAGTTGAAGTGTTGCTTTGTGTGTCTGGTCTTCTTGTGAAACCTTGGTTCCTTGGCCAGAGCAATGGCACCAGTGTTGTCACAGAACAGGTTCATTAGATTCAGTGCACTGGGCACTACTCCAAGATCTATCATGAACTGCTTCATCCAGACACCTTCCTTCACCTCCTCCGAGGCTGCGATGTATTCCGCTTCGCACGTAGAATCAGCTACCACACTGTGCTTGGAACTGCACTAGCTTACCGCTCCCCCGTTAAGAATAAATATGTATCCGGTTTGCGACTTGGAGTCGCCCGGATCAGTGTCAAAGCTTGCATCGACGTAACCCTTTACGACGACTCTTCATCACCTCCATAAACGAGAAACATTTCCTTAGTCCTTTTCAGGTACTTAAGGATATTCTTGACCGCTTGCCAGTGCTCCATTCCAGGATCACTTTGAAACCTTCCGACCATACTTATGGCAAGGCTGACATCGGGTCTTTGTGCATAGCATTGCATACATGATAGAGCCTATGCCTGAAGCATAGGGGATGACACTCATCTTTTCCCTATCTTCTGTAGTTACTGGGCATTGAGTCTTACTCAACTTTACACCTTGTAACATAGGCAAGAACCCCATCTTGGACTGTTCCATTTTGAACTTCTTCAAAACTTTATCAAGGTATGTGCTTTGTGAAAGTGCTATTAAGCGTCTCGATCTATCTCTATAGATCTTAATGCCTAATATGAAAGCAGCGTCGCCTAGGTCCTTCATTGAAAAACTCTTGTTCACATATTCCTGCCCGCTTTCCAGCATTTCTATATTGTTTCCAATCAGCAATATGTCATCCACATATAATACTAGAAAAGCTATAGAGCTCCCACTCACTTTCTTGTAAATACAAGCTTCTCCATAAACTTGTATAAACTCAAACGCTTTGATCACCTCATCAAAGCGCTTATTCCAACTCCGAGATGCTTGCACCAGTCCATAAATGGATCGCTGGAGTTTGCAAACTTTGTCAGCATTCTCTGGATCGACAAAACCTTCGGGTTGCGTCATATACAACTCTTCCTCAAGGAAACCGTTGAGGAACGCTGTTTTAACATCCATCTGCCAAATTTCATAGTCGAAATAAGTAGCTATTGCTAACATGATTCTGACAGACTTTAAGCATCACTACGGGTGAGAAAGTCTCATCGTAGTCAACTCCTTGAACTTGTAAAAAAGCCTTTGCCACAAGCCAAGCTTTATAGACGGTGACATTACTGTCCGCGTCTGTCTTCTTCTTAAAGATCCATTTGTTCTGAATGGCCTTTCGCCCTTCAGGTAATACTTCCAAAGTCGGATCCCATCTCGGATTTCATGGCCTCTAACCATTTCTTGGAATCTGGGCCCATCACTGCTCCTCCATAGCTTGTAGGTTCATTGTTGTCCAACAACATGACCTCCAAGACAGGGTTGCCGTACCACTCAGGGCTAGTATGCGGCCTTGTCGACCTACGAGGTTCAATAGCAGCTTGATCCGAAGCTTCATGATCATCATCATTAACTTCCTCTTCTATCGTTGTAGGTTCCACAGAAACATCTTTCTGTGCTGCGCTACTTTCTGGTTGAAGTAAAGGTTCAATAACCTCATCAAGCTCTATTTTCCTCCCACTCAATTCTTTCGAGAGAAACTCTTTCTCAAGAAATGTTTCGTTCTTATCGACAAAGACTTTGCCTTCGGATCTGAGATAGAAAGTATACCTGACTGTCTATTTCGGGTATCCTATGAAGATGCATTTCTTCGCTTTGGGTTCCATCTTTTCAGGCTGAAGCTTTTTGACATAAGAATCACATCCCCAAACTTTAAGAAACGACAACTTTGGCTTCTTGCCAAACCATAGTTCATATGGCGTCATCTCAACGGATTTTGATGGTGCCCTATTTAAAGTGAATGCATCTGTCTCTAATGCATAACCCCAAAACGATAGTGGAAAATCAACAAGAGACATCATAAAATGTACCATATCTAATAAGGTTTGATTACGACATTTGGACACACCATTACGCTGTGGTGTTCCAGGTGGTGTCAACTGTGAAACATTTCCACACTATCTTAAGTGACTGCCAAACTCATAACTCATATATTCACCTCCTCGATGAGATCATAGGAACTTAATCTTCTTGTTACGATGATTCTCAACTTCACTCTGAAATTGCTTGAACTTTTCAGATGTCTCAGACTTGTGTTTCATTAAGTAAATATACCCATATCTACTTAAGTCATCAGTGAAGGTGAGAAAATAACGATATCCACCACGCGCTGTAACATTCATTGGACCACACACATCAGTTTGTATGATTTCCAATAAGTCACTCGCCCGTTCCATTGTTCCAGAGAATGGCGTTTTAATCATCTTGCCCATGAGTCATGGTTCACATGTGTCAAGTGATTCAAAATCAAGTGACTCCAAAAGTCCATCAGCATGGAGCTTCCTCATGCGTTTAACACCAATATGACCTAAACGGCAGTGCCACAAGAAAGTGGTACTATCATTATCAACTCTACATCTTTTGGCATCAATGTTATGAACATGTGTGTCATCACTATCAAGATTCAATATGAATAAACCCCTAACATTGGGTGCATGACCATAAAAGATATTACTCATATAAATAGAACAACCTTTATTCTCTATTTAAATGAGTAACCGTCTCATAATAAACAAGATCCAGATATAATGCTCATGCTTAATGCAGGCACTAAATAACAATTATTCAGGTTCATAACTAATCCCGATGGTAATCGAAGAGAGAGCATGCTGACGGCGATCACATCAACCTTGGAACCATTTCCCACGCGCATCGTCACTTCGTCCTTTGCCAGCCTTCGATTATTCCGTAGTTCCTGTTTTGAGTTGCAAATGTGAGCAACCGAACCGGTATCAAATACCCAGGCACTACTTCGAGAGCTAGTAAGGTACACATCAATAACATGTATATCATATATACCTTGTTTGTCGTTGGCCGCCTTCTTGTCAGCCAGGTACTTGGGGCAGTTCCTCTTCTAGTGACCAGTTCCCTTGCAATGAAAGCACTCAGTTTCTGGCTTGGGTCCATGCTTGGGCTTCTTTGCAGGAGTAGCAACTGCTTTGCCATCCTTCTTGGTTTTACCCTTCTTGCCCTTGACCTTGACTTTGCCATTTTTCTTGAAACTAGTGGTTTTATTGTCCATCAACACTTGATGTTCTTTCTAGATTTCAGACTCAGCGACTTTTAGCATCGCAAACAGCTCGGGGACTGACTTGTTCATCCCGTGCATGTTATAGTTCATCACAAAGCTCTTGTAACTAGGTGGTAGTGATTGAAGAACTCTGTTAGTGATCGCCTCTGGCGGAAGGGCAATTCCCAACTCCGCTAGACGAGTTGAATACCTAGACATTCTGAGTATATGTTTACTGATAGACCCGTTCTCCTCCATCTTGCAAGCATAGAACTTATCAGAGGTTTCATACCTCTCGATCCGGGCGTTCTTTTGAAAGATCAACTTCAACTCGTGGAACATCTCATATGCTCCATGACGTTCAAAATGTCTTTGAAGTCCCGGTTCTAAGACATACAATATTGCACACTGAACTATTGAGTAATCTCCAGTACGTGCCTCCCAAGCGTTCTTAACGTCTTCGGAGGTCATGTCTTCTGGTTGGTCACCAAGCGGTGCATCAAGGACATATGATTTCTGGGAAGCCGTGAGCATAATCCTCAGATTACGGGCCCAGTCAACAAAGTTACTTCCATCATCTTTCAGTTTAGCTTTCTCTAGGAACGCATTAAAATTCAGGGGTACTACTGCGCGAGCCATTGATCTACAACATAAATATGCAATGTTCACTTAGACTATTGTTCAAGTTAATGAGTTTAGTTAATCAAATTACTAAAGCACCCACTCAAATTGACATCCCTCAGGTCATCTGAGTGTCACATGGTCCAAATCCACCAACTCAACTCCGATCATCACGTGAGTTAAGGTGGCTTCAATGGTGAACATCATTATGTTGATCAAATCTACTATATGACTCATGTTCGACCTTTCAGTCTCTTGTGTTCCGAGGCCATGTCTGTACATGCTAGGCTCATCAAGTTTAACCCGAGTGTTCTATGCATGCAACACTGGCTTGCACCCGTTGTATGTGAACGTAGAGTCTATCGCACCCGATCATCACGTGGTGTCTCAACATGACGGACTTTTGCAATGGCGCACACTCGGGGAGAACACAATTTTATCTTGAAATTTAAGTGAGGGATCACCTTATAATGCTACCGTCGTACTAAGCAAAACAAGGTGCATAAAAGGATTAACATCACATGCAATTCATAAGTGACATGATATGGCCATGAACTTGTGCTTTAGATCTCCATCTTGAAAGCACCAGCATGATCTTCATTGTCACCGGCATGACACCATGATCTCCATCAACGTGTCGCCATCGAGGTTGTCACGCCCTGCATGCTTCTAGTACTATTGCTACCGTTTAGCGATAAAGTAAAGCATTATATAGCGCTTAATGATTGGCACGCGGTTCATACAATAATTAAAGACAACCCTATGGCTCCTGCCGGTTGCCATACTCATCGACATACAAGTCGTGAACTTCTATACATCACATGTTCATCTCATACATCACATATATCACATCATGTGATTGGCCATATCACATCACAACATACCCTGCAAAAACAAGTTAGACGTCCTCTAATTGTTGTTGCATGTTTTACGTGGCTGCTACGGGTTTCTAGCAAGAATGATTCTCACCTACGCATAAACCACAACGGCGATACATAATTTGATTTTCAACCTTCTCAAGGACCGCCTTTGTCGAATCCGATCCAACTAAAGTGAGAGAAACTGCCACCCGCAAGCCATCTAGGCAACAAGTTGCATTGAGGAAACCGGTCTCTCGTAAGCGTACGAGTATTGTTGGTCCGGGCCGCTTCATCTCACAATACCGCTGAACCAAAATCCGACCAAGGGAGGAAGCAATCTAAGCATCAACGCCCACAAACCTTTTGTGTTCTACTCGAGATCTCATCAACACATAGACCTAGCTCATCATGCCACTGTTGGCGAACGTTGCATGGGAAACCAAAAAAATTCCTATGCACACGTAGATCTATCCATGGTGATGAGCATCTATGAGAGGGAGAGTGGATCTAAATACCCGTGTAGATCGCTAAGCGGAAGCGTTAAGAAACGCGGTTGGTGTAGTCGAACGTCTTCGCGATCCAAATCGCCGTGTGTCCCACGATCCAATCATGATCTGTCCCGCGATCCAATCACGATCCGTCCCGCGATCCGATCATGATCCGTCCCATGAACTTGATCACGATCCATCCCACGAACTTGATCACGATCCTTCTGATCTAGCACCGAACGGACGGCACCTCCGCGTTCAGCACACATACAGCTTGATGACGATCTCCACCGTCTTGATCCAGCAAGAAGGAGTGGAGAGGAAGAAGAGTTCTCCAGCAGCCTGACGGCGCTTCGACGATGGTGGTGGAGCAATTCCGGTAGGGCTTCGCCTAAGCACTGCAGAAAACCGATCTAGAGGAGAAACTATGCACTTGAGGAACGGGTAGCACGTGGCTGAAAATCTAGTGCAAAAGCCCTAAAACCTCGAGTATATATAAGAGGATAGGAGGAGAGGAGGGAGCCTTGTCCTCCAAGGCTAGCTGGTTTGGCCGAACCTACTAGGAGAGGAGGATTCCTCCTCCAATCCTAGTAGGACTTGGATTGCTCCTTTTTGCCTTTTTTCCACCTTTTCCTATTGGGTTTTCTTCCTCCATCCGCATGGGCCTCTTGTGGTTGTTCTACCAGCCCACTAAGGGCTGGCTTCCACTCTCCCACAGACCATGTAGCCTCTTGGGTCGAAATACCCCTCCCGAAGGTCTCCTGGTACACTACCGGCACTCCCTGCACACTACCGATGAGCCCGAAACTTTTCCGGCGACCAAAACAAGACTTCCTATATATGAATCTTTAGCTCCAGACCATTACGGAGCTCCTCGTGACGTCCGGGATCTCATCCTAGACTCCGAACAAACTTCGGTCACCACCATACATAACTCTATACTACTGAAACGTCACCAAACCTTAAGTGTGCAGACCCTGTGGGTTCGAGAACTATGTAGACATGACCGAGACACCTCTATGGTCAATAACCAATGGCGGGACCTGGATATCCACATTGGTTCCTACATATTCTACGAAGATCTTTATCTGTTGAACCTCTATGTCAAGGATTCAGTTAATCCCGTATGATGTTCCCTTTGTTTTTCAGTATGTTACTTGCCCGAGATTCGATCGTCCGTATCTCCATACCTAGTTCAACCTCGTTACTGGCAAGTCTCTTCACTCGTTCCGTAATACAAGATCTCACAACTAACACTTAGTCACATTGCTTGCAAGGCTTATTGTGATGTTGTATTACCGAGTGGGCCCTGAGATACCTCTCCGTCACACAGAGTAACAAATCCCAGTCTTGATCCATGCCAACTCAACAGACACCCTCGGAGACACCTGTAGAGCACCTTTATAGTCACCCAGTTACGTTGCGACGTTTGATACACACAAGGTACTCCTCCGATATCTGTGAGTTGCATGATCTCACGATCATAGGAACATATACTTGACATGCAGAAAATAGTAGCAATAAACTGACACGATCATAAGCTACGTTTGTAGTTTGGGTCTTGTCCATCACATCATTCTCCTAATGATGTGATCCTATTATCAAATGACATCTCATGTCCATGGCTAGGAAACCTTAACCATCTTTCGATCAACGAGCTAGTTCACTAGAGGCATACTAGGGACATTGTGTTTGTCTATGTATCCACACATGTATGCATGTTTCCAATTAATACAATTATAGCATGGATAATAAACGATTATCATGAACAGGGAAATACAATAATAAACACTTTATTTATTGCCTCTACGGCATATTTCCAACCATCATAACCCCATCGTGTTCTCTCTCGGATCATGTTCACGAGCACAGACGATCACGGTTACTCACACAGTTGGTGCATTTTAATTAGAGTTTACTTTAAGTTTACTATAACCGGGTGTTAAACAAATATCCAAGTTGCCACATAACCGCCGGCATGGCTTTCCGAAAGATTTAACCCTGCAGGGGTGCTCCAACTAATCCATCACAAAATTAACCACACTTCGCGGGAATAACCTCGACCACGGATCTCGCGGTCATCATAGGTAATTCCAAAGGAATTCCAACACCTCGAGGAAACCCGAAGAAAGTCAGACTCCACACGCAAGACATTCATTAAAGGTAAAACAAATCCAGCAAGACCACCCGACGTGTCGACGAACCCGATAAGAGCCGCGTATCTCGTTCTCAGGACACGACGGATAAGCACAGCATACAGTGGCCTGATAGAAATCTCCCGAGTTGCCCCTGGTTGGCTCGGAGGTTGATTAAATTATCCACGGGTTTGCACGACCCTATGCAAATTTTATTAAGTTGTTAAGCAAATGTAGTACCAATGTTGGGTCTTGCCAGACAAGTTTTAATCTCAACCGAATAAACAAGGGGGTCCCCGAGCATGTTAGGAGCGCGAAATACGGAAAACATAACACCGGTAACAAGGAACTAAGGGCGGTAACAGCGGAACAAATCACTTAGCAAAAGGCCAAGCCTGCACCAATACCAAGATGTATATGTGCATTAAATTAAATAACAGATAATATTGTGATATCCAAATCCATGTTAACACATGAAATAACCTGCACCTGCAACTAAAATGCTATAAGAGGGGCTGAGCAGCGGTAAATTAGCCAATAAAAGGTTTGCTAGGATATGGAGGTTAGAGGCTGTGATGGCAACATGGGGGCTGATATCAAGTGGTAGGTAGCGCAATCGTAACGATAAGAGCGAGAAACTAGCAAGCAAAAATAATATCAGGATTCGGGTACAATCATCTTGCCTGTTGGTTCTTCAGCGGAACAAGTAGCGGGATCCTCGTAGTGGTACTCTCCTGGGTCCTCGTACTCAGAATTGACACTCTTGTCTAGCCAAGAGAAACAGCAACAATAAACCTCCAACCAAGGTGCAATGCACAACAATATGATGCATGATTCATTTATGAAGAATTCGACATGGCAATCCAAAACTAGTCATGTTTCAGATGCAAAGTTTGTTTATTAATGAATCTGGACAGAACCTCGTATTAAGTTATATAAACATGCATGATCATGGCAAATCTGGATGCATCATGCAAAATCAATAGAAATGCATATAAAGATCTCAAGAAACGGAGCTACGGTTCTCACGATACGCTCTCGACAAGGTACGGAGGAAAAACACAAGTCATCCAAGACCTTGGCTAATTCTTGGCATTCCAAGGTAACCTCTGGATAGGTGACGAAATATCAAACACAATAGCCTCAAGAATCAATCAATTCTATGGAGCATAGCTCCCACAAGTCACAAAACAATAAAACCCACAATCTGCCACAAAACAGCAACATAGCAACTTCTACAGCTCACAACTTGAGCTACAGGAACCCTACAGCCACAAACAAGATATGGCCAGAATCAAATCAACACACACATCAACTTATCAAACTACACAATCAGCATAGGAGGCACACATCAACAAGCATGAAGCAATCAAGTTGACATCATGAACCAGTTTTCTGGGACTTAGTGTAAATTCCAGTTTTCTGGATTCTGAGATTATAAAGTAGCAAGTTGACAACAGTAGTTAAATATGCTAGAGAGCTCCTATTGGCATGAAAATTAACAGTATGATAGAAGCCAATATCTACTACAAACAACTAACACTGAGCATGAGCAAATTCCAAACAGATTACTAGATACCACCCACTCTTCATGGCATAAAAATAATAGCAGATTCTCAAACTTAGTCATTTGTTTAGCATGCTGAACAGGAACATAAAGTTGGCCACTTCATAGCATGGTTCCCACATATATGGGTGATTCTCATGTTAAACAAAAATACCATGGCCTACTAGATACAAAATACTAGCACTTCCTAGTTGGCACAACTCCTAAAGCAAGCATGGATTAGTTCATGCAAAAATGACAAAGTAGCATCTTGATAGAAAATGACAGTTTTATCAACTTGTTCAAAAGTGAAAAGTGATTGCACTAACAGATTCATAGGATCTCACATCACACTACAAGCTCATGGGTATGAGTGGTCACCCACACACACCTTCATACATATATGCACAATGCATATATGCATAAACATATGTATGTGACCACACACACACACATACACTCAAACGCATGCATATGTGCATGGACACATGCACACACACACTCCACAACACCCACCACCTACACCTACACATGGGTATGGAGGCATGAGCCCATCACACACACACACAAGCACATACACCACATATGTGCAACCTGCTACCCTACACACACATGTGTGTGTGCCACAAGCACACACACATACACTCACACATGCTAATACTCACACACACACATACGTGGTGCACCACACACCCATATGTACAAACTCACATGCACACCTACACACACAAAACTCAACATACACATGCATATGTGTATGTGCAAAGCACAAACACTACCACAACACAAGCACATATACACTACACACACATGGGTATGCATACGCATGCACACTTATGCACTACACTACCTACACACACGATAGAAAATGAATAAATAAAAACTACACACACACTCATGCATGTAAATATATACACTAAGGTATATATACACACACACAACACAAGCACCCTGCCCTATTCATGCGCTACACACCACATTCATGCAAGAGGAACACACAAAACAAAAAAGCAAAATAAAGAAAAGGAAACAAAACACAAAAAAGGGGAGGGGCTCGGGATCGAACCCGAGACCTCCTGGTCTGCATACAGGGCGCTACCACTGCGCTACGGCGCCGAGTGTTAACAGAGGAGGACCTCTGCTTCTCTAATACACACACGCGCTGGAACTTCTTTGACGAAAATGAACCGAAACAGAGCAAACGCGATAGGCGACGGCGGCGGCAAATTCCAGCGATACACGGTGGATCCGGCGACCCCAACTACTCACACGCGCGCGGGAACAGCTAGGGAACCCATTCCCCTGCTCACCTTGCGCTGAGGAGGAAGGAGGCGAGCGGCGGGTACTCGACTTGTTATCGACGGTGACAGACGTGGCGGCGAGCAACTACGAGCTACTTGCAGAGGAAAAGGCAAACGACGACCGGCGGCTCACCTTGGGGGAAAGGCAACGATGAGCCGGTCACGACGGAGTCGACGGAGGGGAAGAAGTCAGCCGGAGACGATGCAGGGGAAGAAGACGACGGCGCAGGCTTCCGGCGATGATGAGGCCCCTAGCGGCAGGGCTGGAACACCGCGTCAACACCCGAGCTCCACGCCATCACCACCACGGACGCCGCCCACCGGAGATGCGGCGACGACGAGTGGCGGATGCAACTGAACTCTCTGAACCTCTCAGACACTTACCTCGCAGGGGAAAATAAGAGAGGCGGGAGAGAGATGGAGGGGAAGAAGAAGGTTGCGGCGGCGGAGGGAGAGAGAGGAACCCTAGGCGAGGGGAGGGCATGCACGCTGAGGGGCTTTAAACCCACGAGCTGACGGCGACGACGACGGAAAGGCAACGACGAACGCGCTGTCTCTCACACTGAAGACTGACGGCGAGCAAACAGGAGCAGGTAGGCATCTGTTCCTTGCGGGCTGGGCCGCAGGAGGGACAGGCCCATCTGCTCTCTCTCTCTCTCTCTCAGAACAAAACCAACAAGGGATTTAACCATTTATTAAAATAGCCACACAAAGTTGATTCCCTAGGGCATTTTAAAAGGTTTTAGAGCAAAACAAAATTACTTTTGTAAATAAAAATAATGTCCTACATTTTATAAAAATATTAAGTTCAATTATTTAGCAAGTTATTTTAATACTTAAATAAAAGGGCAGCTCCTGTTTAATTAAAATACAAAAACAACCAATCCCCATACATCCAAAGGATCACTCACTAAATTAATTAAATAATTAGGACTACCTCTTGAACATATTTGAACAATTACAACAACAAGTTAATTCTGCTCATAAAATTAATATGAAGAGAGGGGGGAAATGGAAGGTGATGTTGAAAGAGAAAAGAGAGGGGAAGAAGAAGAGGAGTTGCAAACATGACTCCTACCACACTCAACACCAACATGACACAAGGCACACCCACATCACTTCACACCAACATCAAGCCAAGACACATGAGAATAGCAAGCATGCAAAATGAATGGTATGATGGATGATATGATGCATGAATGCAAACAACACATGGATGACAAGGTGCAAATCATACATAGCTCATGACACAAGGTTCATACATTGGGGTTACATGCCAAATAAGGTAGGGACAACACTTGGGCTGTCACAAACCCTTAATAAAGAGACGTGGCTCTAATAGCAATTGAAAGGATCAATATGGTTGACTAGAGGGGGGTGAATTGGTAACTGACACTTTTTAACTTTTCCTTAACAATTTAGGCTTAGCATCAAAAAAGTTGGCTAGATGTGCAACTAGGTGAGGAACCTATATGATGCTAAACACAACAAGCACACAAGCAAGCAAGGGATACAACACAATAATAGCTTGCAAGAAGTAAAGGTAAGAGATAACCAAAAGTGGAGCTGGTGGAGACGAGGATGTTTTACCGGAGTTCCTTCCCTTGTGAGGAAGTACGTCTCCGTTGGAGCGGTGTGGAGGTACAATGCTCCCCAAGAAGCCACTAGGGCCACCGTATTCTCCTCATGCCCTCACACAATGTGAGATGCGGTGATTCCACTATTGGTGCCCTTTAAGGCGACGACCAAACCTGTACAAACAAGGTTGGGGCTATCTCCATAACTTATTTGGAGGCTCTCAACGACACCACGAAGCTTCACCACAATGGAATGTGACTCCAAGGTGACCTCAACCGTCTAGGGTGCTCAGACACTAGGAGTAACAAGATCCACAAGGAATTAGTGGGGGGAATAAAATTTCTCTTGGTGGAAGTGTAGATTGGGGCCTCCTCAACCAATCCCTAGGAAATCAACAAGTTTGATTGGCTAGGGAGAGAGATCGGGCTAAAATGGAGCTTTGAGCAACAATGGAGCTTGGGGAAGGAAGAGGTAATATTCTTGGAGAAGAAGACCCCCTTTTTTAGTGAGGGATAAGATCCAACCGTTATCCCCACTCTCAGCCCCACGCGTCGCGGTACTACCGCATATAACCATGCTACTACCGCAAGGCCTTGCGGTACTACCGCTGCAACATGTGGTACTACCGCTTGCATGGAAGTCTCAGACGCAGGCCGATTGCACTAGGCAACTAGCGATAGAACCGCCGGAGCGGTACTACCGTGAGCCCATGTGGTACTACCGCATGGCCGGTAGTGACTGGCACTGGAGATGCACGGAAGTAAAAAAATTACTTCCGTGCCTACCTCCACTAAGGGCGGAACTACAAAAAAGTCCGGCACGGTAGTACCAGAACTGCATCACGGTACTATCGCAAGAGGGCAGATGCAAAAAATTACATCCGCGCCTACTACCGCAGGCGCACGTACTAGGACAGGGGACAGCGCTACTACCCCTCCACTGAGCGGTACTACCGCTAGCTACTGAATGCAAGCACCCCTGCAGGCTTCACTTTGCATAGATAAGGAAAACGAGCTAGAGCTCCATTGAAGAGAAGGAAAGGTGGTGCAATAGAACAGATGTGTATGTGTTGATTCCACCCAAACATTTCCGAAGCGGACCATCTCTTAATAGTACGGCTTTCCTATGACTCAAATCCACCGAAAAGAAACGTAGAGAACAACCGTCTTCGATAAGCACCGAGGGGCACCGAATCATCTTGTGCCTAGACATGAGATATTTGAAATGCTCAATGCACACGTTTAGTCCGCAAAGGCATTGTCATCAATCACCAAAAGCACTTAAGGAGAAATATGCCCTTACAAGTATGCATGATTTCCAACAAGTCACTTGCCTGTTCCATTGTTCCAGAGAACGGGGTTTTAGTCATCTTCCCCATTAGGCATGGTTCACATGGGTCAAATGATTCGAAATCAAGTGATTCCAAAAGTCCACCAGCATGGAGCTTCTTCATGCATTTTACACCAATATGACCTAAGCGGCAGTGCCACAAGAAAGTGCTACTATCATTATCAACTCTACATCTTTTGGCATCAATGTTATGAACATGTGTATCATCATTATCGAGATTCAACAAGAATAAACGCCTCACATTGGGTGCGTGACCATAAAAGATATTACTCATATAAATAGAACAACCATTATTCTCTGATTTAAATGAGTAATCGTCTCGCAATAAACAAGATCCAAATATAATGTTCATGCTTAACGCGGGCACTAAATAAAAATTATTCAGGTTCATCTCTAATCCCAATGGTAATCGAAGAGCGAGCGTGCCGACAACAATCACATCAACCTTGGAACCATTTCCCACGCGCATCATCATTTCATCGTTAGCCAGCCTTCGTCTTTTCCGTGGCTCATGTTTTGAGTTGCAAATGTGAGCAACCGACCGGTATCAAATACCCAGGCACTATAATGAGAGTTGGTAAGGTACACATCAATAACATGTATATCATATATACCTTGTTTTGTGTTGGCCGCCTTCTTGTCGGCCACATACTTGGGGCAGTTCCACTTCCACTGGCCAGTTGCCTTGCAATGAAAGCACTCAGTTTCTGGCTTGGGTCTAGCCTTGTTCATCCCTTGCATGTTATAGTTCATAATGAAGCTCTTGTATCTAGGTGGCAATGATTGAAGAACTCTGTCAGTGATCTCCTTCGGCAAAAGGGGCATCCCTAACTCATCCAGACGGTTTGGATACCCAGACATTCTGAGTATATCTTCACTGTCAGACCCGTTCTCCTCCATCTTGCAAGCATAGAACTTATCGGAGGTCTCATACCTCTCGATCCGGGTATTCTTGTCAAAGATAAACTTCAACTCCTGGAACATCTCATATGCTCCATGAAGTTCAAAACGTCTTTGAAGTCCTAGTTCTAAGCCATACAACATTGCACATTGAACTATTGAGTAATCTTCGGAACGTGCCTCCGATGCGTTCACAACGTCTTCAAACGACATTGGAGCGGGTGGATCACCAAGCAGTGCATCATGGCCATAAGACTTTTGGGAAGCCATGAGGATAATCCTTAGATTACGGGCCCAGTCTACAAGGTTACTTCCATCATCTTTCAACTTGGCTTTCTCTAGGAACGCATTAAAATTCAGGGGAACTACTACACGAGCCATTGATCTACAACATAAATTTCCAAAGGTTACTAATACTATTGTTCAAGATAATGAGTTTAGTTAATCATATTACTTAAAAAACTTCCACTCAAAGGCATCCCTCGGGTCATTCGAGTGTCACATGATCCAAATTAACCAACCCAAGTCCGATCATCACGTGAGATGAGGTGGTTTCAATGGTGAACATCTTCATGTTGATCATATCTACTATATGACTCATGTTCAACCTTTCGGTCTCTGGTGTTCTGAGGCCATGTCTGTACATGCTAGGCTCGTCAAGTTTAACCCGAGTGTTGTGCACGTGCAACAATGGCTTGCACCCATTGTATGTAAACAATCATTGTGAAGCCCCTAGAGTCTATCACACCCGATCATCATGTGGTGTCTTGAAACGACGAACTTCCGCAAGGATGCACACTCGGAGATAACACAATTTTATCTTGAAATTTTAGTGAGGGGTCATCTTATAAGGCTATCATCATCCTAAGCAAAATAAGATGCATATAAGAATTGACATCACATGCAAATCATAAGTGACATGATATGGCCATGAACTTGTGCTTTTGATCTCCATCTCCAAAGCACCAGCATGATCTCCATTGTCACCGGCATGACACCATGATCTCCATCATCTTGATCTCCATCGACGTTTCACCATGAGGTTGTCACGCAAACTGTTACTTCTACGACTATTGCTAACTCATAGCGATAAAGTAAAGAAAAAACGGCAAATATAATTAAAGACAACCCTATGGCTCCTGCCAGTTGCCGTACTCATCGCCATGCAAGTCATGGTATTCTATAAAAAACATAATCATCTCATCATGTAATTGGCCATATCACATCACAACATACCCTGCAAAAACAAGTTAAAAGTCCTCTAATTGTTGTTGCATGTTTTACGTGGCTGTTACGAGTATCTAGCAAGAACGATTCTTACCTACGCAAAAACCACAACGGTGATACACAAATTGTTATTCAACCTTCTCAAGGACCATCTTTGTCAAGTCTGATCCAACTAGAATAGGAGAGACAGACACCCTCCAGCCATCTTTATGCAACAAAGTCACATGTCAGTCGACGGAACCGGTCTCTCATAAGCGTACGGCTAAGGTTGGTCTGGGCCGCTTCATCCCACAATACTGCTGAATCAAGAAAAGACCAAGGGAGGAAGCAATCTGAGCATCAATGCCCACAATCACCTTTGTGTTCTACTCGTGATCTTATCTACTCATAGACTTAGCTCATGATGCCATTGTTGGGTAACGTTGCATGGGAAACAAAAAAATTCCAACGCACACGCAAGATCTATCCATGGAAATGAGCATCTACGAAAGGGTGAGTAGATCCACATATCCTTGTAGATCGTGGAGCATGAAGCATTAAGAAACATGGTTGATGTAGTCGAATGTCTTTGTGTTCCAAATCACTAGCCGTCCTGCGATCCGATCATGATCGTCCCGATCTAGCACCGAACGAACGGCACCTCCGCGTTCAGCACACATATACCTCTATGACGATCTTTGCCTTCTTGATCCTGCAAGAGGGAGCAGAGAGGTAGATGAGTTCTCTGGCAGCATGATGGCGGGGCGGCGGTGGTGGTGGAACTATTCCGGCAGGGCTTCGCCTAAGCACCGTCAGAATCTATTTGGTAGAGGAACTAGGGAATAGAGAACTGGTACGTGGACTTGTGCTTTGGGGCTCTATTCCTCTAGTATATATAGGAGGGAGGGGAGAGAAGGCAGCCCCAGGGTTTCCCCTAGGGGCTTCGGCCGAAGTGGAGGAGGTGAAGGCTTCCACCAATCCTACTCCAAGTAGAATTCCTTCTCCTACTTGGTTTTCCTTCCTCCCACCTTGCAGTTTCCTTCTCCCACTTCCTAGCCACATGGGCCTCTTGGGGCTGGCTTGCCCAGCCCATTAAGGGCTGGTGTGCCACTCCTAAGTCCCATGTGGCCTCCCGGCATGGGTGGCCCCTCCCTATGGCCTCCAAGCACTCCCGGTACACTACCGGAAATAGCTGAAACTTTTCCATTGACCAAAACGGGACTTCCTATATATCAACCGTTACCTTCGGACCATTCCAGAGCTCCTTGTGACGTCCGAGATCTCAACCGGGACTCCGAACAACCTGCGTTCACCACCATGCATATCTCAATACTAGTGAAACATCACCAAACGTTAAGTGTGCAGACCCTGCGGGTTCGAGAACTATGTAGACATGACCGAGACACCTCTAAGGTCAATAACCAAAGAGGGACCTGGATGCCCATATTGGTTCATACATATTCTACGAAGATCTTTATCGGCTGAACCTCTATGTCAAGGATTCAGTTAATCCCGTATGATGTTCCCTTTGTTCTTCGGTATGTTACTTGCCCGAGATTCGATCGTCGATATCTCTATACCGAGTTCAATCTCATTACCGACAAGTCTCTTTACTCATTCCATAATACAAGATCCCGTGGCTAACACTTTAGTCACTTTGCTTGCAAGGCTTATTGTGATGTTGTATTACCGAGTGGGCCCTGAGATACCTCTCCGTCACACGGAATAACACTCCCAGTCTTGATCCATGCTGTCACGCCCAAGATGCGATCATCCCAGTCTTATTTTGGCACGAGGGCCTTGACAGGGATAGGAGCGCATCTCGTCGTTTCGCAAGAATGGATATCATTACAAGTACATGTACATAAGAGATGAGTATATGTAATTGACTTACACTCGCCGCAAGCTACATCGAGATCACATCAATACAACAACATATTCAAACATCATACAGAAGAGCAGAGTCCGACTACGGACGAAATCAAACGATAAAATGACATCCATCCTTGCTATCCCAGGCTGCCTCCTAGAACCCATCCTAGATTGATGAAGAAGAACAAGAACTCCAAATCGCAGCACTCTCACGTCAGAGCATCGCATTACATGTACTGGCAACTATTGTTGTAATAATCTATGAGCCATAGGGACTTAGCAATCTCATTTCCAAGGGTATCAAGACTATTGAAGCTTAATGGGCGAGGTATGTTTAAGTGGTGAGGCTGCATCAAGCGACTAAGCATGTATTTGAGTGGCTAACTTATGAATACAGAAAGTAAAGTATGGTGGTCTATGCATAACGGGCATGAACTAGCAATGATCACTAAGTGATCCTGAACACCTACTTACGTCAAACATAACCCCACCATGTTCTCTCTCGGATAAGGACACACGAGAGGAGACAGTCATATTTACGCACACGGTTGGTGTATTTTATCTACGTTTACTTCAAGTTTACTATGTCCAGGTGTTAAACAAAGTTTCCAAGTTGCCACATAACCGCGGGCACGGCTTTCCGAAAGATTTAACCCTACATGGGTGCTCCAACTCATCCATCACAAATTAACCACACGCCGCGTTGGAATTCCTCAACCGCGGAATCACCCGTAGTATTTCCGGAATCCCGATGGAAAATCTCAACTTCGAGATAGCCCAAAGTGTTGTCGAAATCCCATGCGCAAGACGTTCAAGAAAGGTAAAAGCAAGTCTAGCAAGGTCACCCGACGTGTCAACGAACCCGATAGAATCCGCGTATCTCGTTCTCAGGACACGAGCGGATGGGACTAGCTACAGAGAAAAGCAGATCCCCGAGTTTCCTCGAGGCGGCCCCATAGGCAGCCCATTTGGGACCAATGCCATCAGCAAAGGCCCCCTGTATTATGTTGAATTAATCCTCGGGTTCATGACGCCCTATGCATTACTAATGGTGTCAATATTATTATGTTGAGTGAATGTAGTACCAAAGTTGGGCCTTGCCAGACAAGTTTTATCCTAAAACGAAAATCGAGGGGGTCCCCATAACAACCCCGAGCATGTTAGCAGCACTCAATTATGGAACATAACACCGGTCACAAGTAACTAGGGCGGTAAGAGTCGAACAAAACACCGAGCAAAAGGCCAAGCCTTCTAGCCTTTACCAAGTATATATGTGCATTAAATTAAATAGCAATAATATTGCGATAACAAAAGAATGTCCATATTGACACATGGAAGCAATTGCACCTGCAGCTAGAAACGCTATAAGAAGGGCTGAGCAAGCGGTACCATAGTCAAACAAAGGTTTGCTGGGATGTGAAGGGGTTTGTCGGGGATATACCCCATGGTATGACCCGGACTGGCGACTCACACGAGATCTGGTCAAGACATGGCATTTATTGATGACCCGGCAGGCGGGTCGCAGGACGACCAGACCCAAGACCTGGCGTGTGAGCCGGCGCCAGGCAGCTCACAAGAGAAGGCCCAAAGGAGAAAGGATTTCCTTACAAGAGAAACAAGACCCGGAATAGGATTCTAGAGAGACTAGTCCTAATCCTACTCCTAGTAGGACTCTATTTGTAAACCTACCCTCTCCACTTATATAAGGAGGGGTAGAGCACCCCTAGAAAGACAAGTTCACAAGTCCACAAGCTTAGACATATTAGAGGCTCTCGAGATTAGAGGTAGCGATTAGCACCCTTGTAACCGAGAGATCTTCCTCATGATCAATACCAGACAAGCAGGACGTAGGCTTTTACCTCCATCGGAGGGCCGAACCTGGATAAACCCCGCGTCTCTCGATTCCGACCAACCCCTCTCAAGCGGCCACCTCGCTGCGCTTCTGCCCCGAACCTAAGTCCGTTCACCCGGACATCTGCCTTGACAAATCCACAATATTTGGCACCCATCGTGGGGCCTATCACACGGTGGTGTTGCGTTATTGAAGGGATCTTTCCTAGGGGTCAGGAGCTTCGCAATTATCTGGATGAGGAAGAACCGTCATCAACTTCAAATCCAAACTCAGAAGAATTTTTACAAGCAGGCGACGACATCTATGGCGTTTAAACTTTTACCGTCGTCCGGTCTTCACAGCAATCTATTCAAAAGGATTTCCACGCGTTTGAAATTGACATCCTTGGAATTGTCTAACCCACATCAAGATCCAATCTACACCAACACCAAAGAGCAAAGCAGGCAAGATGGAAAAATGAAACTTGATTCAGTCCACCTCTGCTATCCGTACATAGAGAAGAAAATCAGAGGCCGGCGGCTGGTGCAAGTCATCTGTGTTAGAGAGATTCGAGTTGAGTCTATTTGTGCACGCTGTCGTTGCATCGTGCGATCCGCCAAGACAGACAAGATTCGACAGGCTCAGCGTCCGTATCAAGATCAATTTCGGAAATTAATTTTCCTCTATACCGAGATCGAGACAAATCCCACTGCAACAAGCTGACGTATTGCGGGATTTATTCTAGCTGTCGGGTGTTAGTCGTTCGGCTGCTGCTCATATCGCATCAACTCCCGAGAAGATTGATCGATCATTGCCGCTGCTACACTCACATACAAAAACTCCCTATCAAGTACTAGTGTTGGGACAGTTTCCAAGATCTGTTTGCTTTTGGAGTAGTACTATTTCTAGTACATGGGTTGTAATCAACACACGTTTTGAAGCTACAAATCACACTTTGGTTTTTGACTGCTACGTCCACCCAGCGTACCAGGTGCTATCTGTTTGAGTTTATTTTATTAGCACATATTATATTTTTTAAAGAGTAGTTACTTTCGTTTGCAACATATTTTATGCAGGGTAATTATTCAGTAACAAAGTGGCATTATATTGCGCACACGGAGCCGTCATCCCCACAGTCTGGTTTACATCAGCAATGTCACAGACGCCTCATGCTTCCACACCGTCTTACAACGTCGCGGCCGTCTCTCGCGATTGCACCGGCTTCCAATGCTGCGGCTGTCTCTAGCAACCGCATCGTCTTACAACGCCGCGGCCGTCTCTCGCGACCGCACCGTCTTACAATGCCGCGGCCATCTCTCGCGACCGCACCGGCTTACAATGTCGCGGCCGTCTCTCGCGACCACACCGGCTTACAACGCCGCGGCCGTCTCTCACAACCACACCGTCTTCAAATGTGCGGCTGACTTTTACATCTATATCGACATGCTGGCGCTGTGCTTGCTCGTTCAAGCCGCCCAACGGACGGATCAGAATCGCCGCTCTACGGTCCAGTCTACATCAACATATCGGTGCAGTGCTCGCCTATATGAGCCTCCCAATGGACGCACGCAAGACGTCGCCCACAGTCTGATTTACATCAAGATATTAGTGCGGTGCTCGTCGATATGAGCCGCCCAACGGATAGGAGCACAAGTTGCCGCCACTACAGTTTGGTTAAACTTCAACAACGAGCCAGGATGAACCATCGACCAGATTATTGAAACAAATCATACGGGATCGTCTATAGCCCGCCCCGGTCAACCTCAACCTTTAGTGGAGATTCTCAAGCCGCCTCTTCGAGTCAACTTAAGACTTGGGGGCTACAGACATGGCGAGACATAGTTGGTCGTTTTCAATGAGAACCTCGGGTCATGGCAAAGTTAACCGGATCCTGGGGGCTACTACATTTTTGGCGGTAGATTAAAAGTTGCCCAAAAGGACGAACCGACGAGATATGCCGTTCAATCACGGGTGCCCGGATTTATTGGATCATCATAAAATCACTTGGAGGCTTCTGCCGTTTCTTCATACAAGATGGCGGTTTACAAGATGGCGACTTACAAGATGGTGCACAAAGTTGACTCTCTCAACTTGGTTGTCGAAGGGGGCTTCCCACCCTCCGGGTGTAGCTTATCTAACCTTAACAGTCGGCTCTTAAGCCAAAAAATGTTGACAAGTCAACATAGCTGTCGAAGGGGGCTTCCCACCCTCCGAGTGTAGCTTATCTAACCCTAACAGCTGGCTCTTAAGCCAAAAAAGTTGACAAGACAACTTGGTTGTCGAAGGGGGCTTCCCGCCCTCCATGTGTAGCTTATCTAACCCTAACAGCCGGCTCTTAAGCCAAAAAATGTTGACAAGTCAACATAGTTGTCGAAGAGGGCTTCCCACCCTCCGCGTGTAGCTTATCTAACCCTAACAGCTAGCTCTTATGCCAAAAAAGTTGACAAGTCAACTTGGTTGTCTAAGGGGCTTCCCACCCTTCGAGTGTAGTAGCTTATCAAACCCTAATAGCCGGCTCTTAAGCTAAAAATGTTGACAAGTCAACATGATCGTCCAGGGGGCTTCCCACCCTCCAGGTGTAGCTTATCAAACCCTATCGGTCGGCTCTCAAGCCAAAAATGTTGCATACATTGCATCATACATAGAATCATACATTGCATCATACATTTCATCATATTCACATGTCATGCCGGCTTATCAAGCCGGGGCAGAGCAATGTTATGAAAGATATAACATCTCCAGGTTGTGCTTTTTAAGCAGCCCTTACAACAATGTAGAATATATTCTGTCTTGTTTATTTTTGCAGGTCTTATCTCTTAAGATGAGACGCCATTAAGTATGGTGAAAAACTTCTGCAAGAGCAAATGGATCTTTAATAGCCAACATGGCTGGATCTTCATGGTTTATCATAACCAGTACTAAATGATATGGTTTTTCAAGCCAGCTTGGAGAATTTATTATTTTTCAAGAGCCACCCTATCAGATATAATGTCGTGTCATCTAATTGGCAGGTTCTTGAATTTCTTTAAATGTGCTCTGTAGTAATCTACAATTGTCATGGATTTCTCCAACATATATTTGCCAGGTTGCATCGCAACCATGAGCAGGGATTTCATGTCAAAGACAAAGGAATTATTCCAGGATATTCATTTCGGGCTATATTACAACCACGGTCAAGGGTTCATTCAACAAATTGTGGTGAGTCATATTATTCTTACATAGTCCCAAGTCGCCGAAGGCAGACGACCTGGCACTTGGGGGCTACACTATTCAAATACAGTTTATATCAAGTATGCAAGTTCCTTGTCGCTGCAAGCACGCATCACGGCACATGAGGGTAATACAAGCCGGTTTTCAAAACATTACATTGTCAGCAAGACCCTATTGTCTCAAGGAGATGAGCCAGCCTTTCTATATTTTTAAGTCCCAGCCCAGTAATTCTTATTGACCCGGCACTTGGGGGTTACAGTATTCAGCTGTTAAAACAGATTATATGGTTCAAATTGAAGACCCGGCCCGTCACATACTGGTGAGTCGACCCTTGGGGGCTACACCTGCTGAAGTTTCATAAGGTATAAGACAGTTATAAGCCCCAGGTTGCTCCAGGCAGGACAACCCGGCACTTGGGGGCTACACAGTCGAAAATATTATTGCAAAGCACCAAGTTATCATGGATAATCTCGAAGCTTGGGGGCTACAGGTAATATGGACATATCAAAAACTTTGAGGAGAATTTTCAAGATGTTAATTATGGAGTTCAGTTGTTAGACCCGGCATCGCCAACATTCATGACCCGGTCTTATCAAAAGATCATAACCTGTCAGAGTTTATATAAGTCGCCCTGCTTCACAACAATGGAAGTCCGGTTTTACATCAGATGGATTTTCATCCCAATATTCTTATCAAGTCTGTTGGATTCTAGTTATTTGACCCGGCGTCACCAACGATAATGACCCGACATCATCAATGATTATGACCCGACGGAGATGACCGGACAAAAGTATTGGAAGCCGACTCAATGGCATATGGGTGTTCTGTTCTCAATATTTTTCAAAGGACATTGACAAGCAAGATGATTATCAAGACGACTCATTCATACGCAGAAAAGACCTGGATTTCTGAGGAGCCATTTTATAAGTCGGCCAGAGGAGCAAGCTGACCACTTAACATATTTTTTACTCTTATTTCAGGAGCTTAGCATGAATAAATTCAAGCTAACCTAGGGGCTAATGTCAGGGATGTACCCCGCGGTATGACCCGGACTGGCGACTCATAGGAGACCTAGTCAAGACATGGCGTTTATTGATGACCCGGCAGGCGGGTCGCAGGACGACCAGGCCCAAGACCCGGCGTGTGAGCCGGCGCCAGGTGGCTCACAAGAGAAGGCCCAAAGGAGAAAGGATTTCCTTAGAGAAACAAGACCAGAAATAGGATTCTAGAGAGACTAGTCCTAATCCTACTCCTAGTAGGACTCTATTTGTAAACCTACCCTCTCCAGTTATATAAGGAGGGGTAGAGCACCCCTAGAAAGACATGTTCACAAGTCCACAAGTTTAGACAGATTAGAGGCTCTCGAGATTAGAGGTAGCGATTAGCACCCTTGTAACCGAGAGATCTTTCTCATCATCAATACCAGACAAGCAGGACGTAGGCTTTTACCTCCATCGGAGGGGCCAAACCTGGGTAAACTCCGCGTCTCTTGATTCCGATCAACCCCTCTCAAGCGGCCACCTCGCTGCGCTTCTGCCTTGAACCTAAGTCCGTTCACCCAGACATCTGCTGTGACAAATCCATGACAGGGTTAGAGGCTTATCATGGCAATGTTGAGAGGCTTGACAAACACGTGGTAGGTAGCGAGACATAACGATGGGAGCGAGACAACTAGCATAGCAATGATAGTAGTGGTATCCAGGAAAATGTATCATCTTGCCCGAGATCCCACTTGGAAGAAGAACGAGCCCATGAAGAAGACGAGCCAATGTAGTCAAACGAATCCTCACACTCCGAACGCTTTCGGAACTCTATCGAGAAGGAACAATCCGGACAAACAATCAACACACGATACATAACAACATATGCATGACATGATATGCCAACAAATATGATGCATATCTAGTTTAAATATGCAAGGCATGGGAAATCACATCAAACAATTACTACACAATTAAGTGAAGCTCAATATGTAACGAGTTGCATATTGACGAAACTCCACGATCGATTATTTAGTTCACTCTAGTTTCGTTAGACGAAAATATTCAATGTTGTTAAACATGGCAAGAGGTGAAGCATAAGTAAACTATCTATCTAGGCATCTTAAATGAGGACGGAAACAACTTATAGCATTTCCGAAATGACCCCATATGTTAATTTCAAAATTGGTCCAGATCTGAACTAACCACATTTTATATTTGATAAACAACAGAATAAAATGCACCATGCAATTCTACACGTCATTCTTGTTGATTTACATATATGGAACATATCAAACGGAGCTACGGTCTAAAAGTTATGACCCGCACAAGATAATATGCCATGAATGGAAAATGCATGAAAATGACAACCACAAGCACCTCAAATCATGAATGCAGCAAGATATTATGATACTAAATAGAATTCTAAGAAAGTTCCATATATGGCATGCACAAAACGGAGCTACGGTTTAACCACAATGACCAACACAAGTTTAGTAGAAATCTATCACAAACACCAACATAGCATATTGCAACCCACAAATCAACAAACTACAGCCACCTAAAATTCACAAAAGGACATGGTGGTGAAGCCTACATGATGCACAAAGTTATGTCGCAGGAGCAAGTTGTTTGGGATCAAGGATTACTAGGAAATAAGCTCACAAGATAGCTAATTCCAAACAGTTTCAGACTTAGTGGAAATAGCGGTTTTGACAGTGCAGTTTTTATCATGAAGGCATATTGGCAGCAATGAAACTATAGGCTACAAGGTATATATTGGCATGAAACTTAACAGCATGCTAGATGGCATTATGAACTACAAATAACTCCATTACACCAACCTCAAAGGGGTTCTAGATCTCTAGCAAAATACATGGCAAGATAGCAACAAAATATTACAGATTTCAGACTTAGAAATATTTTGGACCATCAAAACAGCAGTATTTTTATATCATGTTGGCAACAAGAAAATAACACCTAAACATGCATTATCATGGCAAACAAAATGACCAGGG
Organism: Hordeum marinum; assembly: GCA_022496015.1. NCBI lineage: Eukaryota > Viridiplantae > Streptophyta > Magnoliopsida > Poales > Poaceae > Hordeum > Hordeum marinum. Next base: position 380,011,476 of record CM039675.1, read on the forward strand.
CTAGTGCACATGTCAAAGGGCACATCTCATGTACAAAATAATTCATATGATGCATGTACTTAATCACACGAAAATAACAAAAAGGCACCACAGCAAAAATAACATGCACACAAACTTACTCAAATGACAAAAACTAATTGCACTGAAATTCTATGGATTTTTCTACCTGAAAACATATATAATATGTTTAGGTTCATGTAGAAAAATATGTCACAATTAATTATGCAAGTTATGACATAAACCGATTTAACAAGTTATTTATGCGAACGTAACGCAAACATCACACCCAACATTTTATCACGCATGAAAATGTGATACAATTAATCTACACATTTTACCATAGGGTTTGATTAAATTGAATGCACGCTTAAATATTTATGCGTAATAGAAAATGACATGTTAAACATTTTTACTTTTTGTGAAAACGGGATAACGTGTATCTACACGAAATTCTACACATTTTTCATATATAAAGTTTTTGCATGCAACACACGATTATTTATTTATGAGCATTTTAAAACATGTATTTTTCTGTAAATAAAAAAACGCTAATGGGCCGAATCTAGCAAACCTGATAGGGACAATGGGCCCAGAATAACTAATACACGCTACGGGCAAATCATAGGAGCATGAACATACGTGCCAAGCCCAACAACAGAAGAGGAAAAAAGGCACATGGGTTGCTCACCGTGGGCTTGGCCGATTCGGTGTGGCTGAGGCAGCTCGGTGTTGTCTGGGCCTTGGCAAGGCGACAGCCCACGAGGACGCGGTCAACAGGGCGCTGGGCGTCGTCCTCCTCGAGCCTAGGGCGAGCGTTAGGGATGACGGCAGTTGCTGGCGAGGTTAGGCATCGGCGAGCAGTAGCAGGTCCGGACGGTGAGGGGAATGGGAAGATTTGGACAAGATCTCCCAGATCTGGGTGACGGCAGGGCAGGGCACCGACGGGAGCCACGGCGGTGGCAAGATTGGGGACGGCGCGACCTTCATGGCCATGACAGGGCGCGGAGCTTGGGGAGGCAAGGCGGCAGCGGGGCGTCGAGCAGCGGTCGACGGAGGTGCAGAGGCACACGCGGATGAAGGGGTCGGGGCCGAGGCCTAGCACGGTGGCGCCAGCGAGGTCCGGCGAGTCCGGACTGCAGTAGGAGATGGGCGCTCGGGGAGATCGAGCGGGAGGCTCGGGCGACGGTGGCCCGGTTCGGGCCCGAGGCAGCCTGGATGGGCTTCAGTGGGCCCGCGTGGCTGGGAGGTTGTGGCGGCTGGAGGAGAGAGGAGGTGGGAGGCTGGCGGTGGCATAGATCCCGAGGAGGGATAGGGTTGCCCAATTTAGACGTCTAGGGGTCTATTTATAGGAAAATGGAGCTAGGTTAGGGGGTTTTCATCCATTTTCGGATCTTCGGATCTCGATCCGATGGTCTGGAAGTGGAGGGGGGTTAGGTGGGCTATGGAGGGGCTGCACTACGATTATAGGGAGGTTGTGGCCATGACACGAGGTTTTAAAACACAGAAGCGACTGATAAACAAACCGATGAGCACACTACTACAGTTGACCGTTCAGGTATCAAACGAACTCTGATTACGACGAAACTTGGCACGCGGTCTACCTACAATATAACAAGATCGCATACCAACATCTGACCCAATCCGAGAATATTTTTCGCGCACTTTTAAAACATTTTTATCGATGGCGCGAGCGCAAGCATGTGTGGTTGGTCTCGAAACAGGCGACGACACAAATGGAGAGAACCGACAACTATGAACGGATGCAAGTTTTGAAAAAATGAGTGACGATGCTATGAAGATGATGCGTATGATGTGATGATGAATGCAATAACCAAACGAAACACAAGACAACAAAGGAATAAAAGGGGAATCTTTTGAAACATCGGTCTCGGGCTGTTACACATGCCCACTCAACAGACACCTTTGGATATACCTGTAGAGCATCTTTATAGTCACCTAGTTACGTTGCGACATTTGATACACACAAGGTATTCCTCCGGTGTCAGTGAGTTGCATGATCTCATGGTCATCGGAACAAATACATGACATGTAGAAAACTATAGTAATAAACTGACACGATCATATGCTATGTTCATAGTTTGGGTCTTGTCCATCACATCATTCTCCTAATGATGTGATCCCGCTATCAAATGACATCTCATGTCAATGGCTAGGAAACCTTAACCATCTTCGACCAATGAGCTAGTCTACTAGAGGCATACTAGGGACACAATGTTGTCTATGTATCCACACATGAATTTCAGTCTCCAATCAATACAATTATAGCATGGATAATAAACAATTATCATGAACAAGGAAATATAATAATAACCACTTTGTTATTGCCTCTAGGGCATATTTTCAACAACCATATGTGGCGAACATTTTCTCTCCTATGGAGTGATCCCGCTAGGAAAACTCCTCCGGGAGGGGGAAATCGAGGCCATTATCAACAGCAGTGCTCCTCTCATTGTGAGAGGCCTCATCTTCATCAACAACTTCACCATCACCATCTCATCTCCAAACCATAGTTCATCTCTTCTGCTCAATCTTTGTATTCATCCTCAGATTGATACCTGGGGTGCTAGTAGTGTTGATTACATCTTATATTTGATGCTACTTGGTTTACTTGGTGGAATATCATTATGTTCAGATTGTTAAATACATATTATATCCTCTCCTCTATTTGTTCTTGAGGACATGGGAGAAGCATTGTTATTAGTAATCACGAGAAGTTGATCATCGCTCAATGTTTTGATGATATGTTATGTTGTCTTCATCTAGTGGTGTCATGTGAACATCGACTACATGGCACTTCACCATGTTTGGGTCTAGGGGAAGGAATCATCAAATTAGTTTGTGGATAGTGGGTTGCGGGAGTGACTGAAGCCTAAACCCAGTTTATGAGTTGTTTCGTGAGGGTTGTTTGTGATCTACATGTTTAACGCTATGGTTAGATTTATCTTAATTACTTCTCTTGTATTTGTGGATGCTTGCATGGAGGGTACAATCATAAGTGGTTGCTTGTTCAAGTAAGAATAACGCCTTAGCTCTGGTCCACCCATATAACAGCTTATCAAGGCTACAAATGCAAGTCGGTTAATCATGGTGAAAGTAGCTAGACGAAACCCACGTGTGTCTTCAAGAACATTTTAATCACTAGAAGAAGTATCACCATCTTGTTCTCATAATTAAGGACTTTTCCACTTGATACACCTTTCTACTTTTATTACTTGTTACTTGTTATCAATTATCTCATTATCAAACTGTTTATCAAAACTATCTTACATCACTTGCAAAGATTACCTTGCCAAAAACCGCTTATCGATTCCTTCTACTCCTCATTAGGTTTGACACTCTTACTTGTTGAAAAAAATTGATCCCATATACTTGTGGGTAATCAGACTGCCTTCGTTCGCTACACCATAACTATCACAAATGGCAATCCCTTGGCTGAGACGATGCCCAATCCCAAGAAGAATGAGCGGGTATGTTTGGTCCCCTTTCTTCTTCGTGGGTCGGTTTCTGATTTATCCCTTCTTCATGGGTTCACTACACTTCTATTGTATGCTACTCCACTACCTCCCCACAAACTCGATCCTTCACATTGTGTGCTTCATCGGGCTTTGTGAATATTTCCTTTGCTACCAACTGCACCTAGGCTTTTGTTGCAAGTACTTATGCGCCAAACTCCATACCAACATCAACGAGACTTGCCAGTGCGGAGACGCTACCATTAGTAGGATAGAATGCTCCAAGTAACTGACAGGGGAGTTCGTCGAGATGAACAAAAAATGGCAGGAGGAGTGGTTCTACATCCTAGATGTAGAACTCGAAGATCCTCCTCGGACTGACATTATCACACTGCTCACCCCCAACTCCCTCGACCAGATGCCACTCCTGAAGCCCGAAGAACAACACGGCTGAGTCAGGCGTGGTAAGGAAGATGAACCACAAGATCTCTAAGTTGGTTGACGAGGGCTTAACATGTTGTCATGCACGTGGCCCTTTGTCGGGGAATTCTACCGCTCCAAGCTCGGACATACCCGATGTGGGAGTACATAGGGAGCACGGCCCCCACAAAGGCTATCTAAGGAGGGTTATACGAGGGGAAATCCATGTAGGATATGCTCTCCCTCATGTTCAGGGGCAAGGCAACTAACTTCCCAAAAGATTCATCTGACATCGGTTTCATGGATAGCATGCGAGTAATTGAGGTCAGTATTTGTTTCCTTTTGTAGGATCGAAAGTATGTCTAGAGGGGGAGTGAATAGACTCAACAGACTACTAGCCAAATTTACAGGACTCTTTCCCTATTTTAATTTTTGATATATATTTTATCTTACCTAGCAATACAAGAACACCCTACACATGCAAGTCTATAGTATAGGTAGCAGAAAGTAAACACATGCAAGTGCTAGTAATATAGGAGGTTGAGTTTAGAGATACGCAAACAAAATGTTGACACGGTGAAGATTTTTTACCGTGGTTCCGATAGCTGATGCTATCGCACATCCACATTGATGGAGGCTTTGATACCCAAAGGATTTAAGATCATGAAGATCTAGCTTGCGAGATTCCACATGGGAATTGAGTCCACTGATGGCTCACACCCATGAAGGGTCCACGAAGAAGCAACCTTGTCTATCGCACCCTGACTTACACCCGTGAAGGACTAGCCTCACTCGGGTAGATGTTCACAAAGTAGGTGATCTCAAGCCCTTGAAAATTTCTTGGTTTCTGTATAATTATTAGAAGTCTCCCAAGCACACCTAGATGATCTAGGAGGCACCACCCTCCAAAAGGTAATAGATGGTGTTGTTGATGATGAACTCCTTACTCTTGCGCTTCAAAAGCTAATATCATAAACACTCAATCTCTCTCATGGATTTTTAGTGTTTGGTAGGAGAGGTTTGGTGGAAAGCAATGGGGTGACTTGAAGTCAAACGATCAATGGTTGGAGTGTAACCCCTTTGAAGTAGTAGGATCTCTCTCTCTCTCTTAGAAAATTGATACGGGTTGTGTTTACTTCGGTCACACAGGGTGAAACTGATCGGTGGCGTCAAGAAGTGATGACCTCAACACTTTAGCACACTTCAGGTCACCAAGTGAAACAATTCGGAAATTCCGGATGAATTATAGAATGTTACAAAAGGTTGTCATAGTTGCTTCGATGAGTCTGAATGGACATCTAAGTGAGACTGATGCATTCTGGTTTTAGGACAATAACTATATCAGTATGGCTCAGTGACTCTGATAGGAATGGTTGAGTGAGTACGAGTTGACTTTAGGTTTGATATAGTGGGAATGTTGTGAACGTAGTTGAGGTTTTTGGAGTTTTATATCTAAGCACTTGAGCAGTGAACTCATCTTCCAAACCTCATCCACTTTTGATAGTATCAGCATACATATGGACTCAATGTGATCTTTATTCACATCAATATAAAATGGAGAGTCTTGAGGCATGAACCAACACTTGTCCTTAGCATCTCGAGGGGTCCAAATTTACTTCTCAAGGTGTGCCTAAATTAAACTTTCCTGATATATTATTTGGATAGACATTAGTTCAATGATGTATATGTTGGCATGAATTACTAAAACAACCCATAGGATTAGATACGCTTTCACATTTACTTCTAGTTGTATACCAAATCTGGCAGTTCGATCTTATGATTTGCTGTCGTTACAACCGTAACGCACATGGTAAGACAACCTCTATTTCCAGACACTACAATAATACGACCAGCACAAGGGGCCGGTGTGGCTCCGATCCGAGAACACCACCATGACCTCCATGCCTGCCACACACACAGTGATACGTCTCCTATGTATTTATAATTTTTTATTGCTTAATGTTATTATATTATCAATCTTCAATACTTTATATGAAATTATATGATATTTTATATTATTTTTTGGGACTAACCTATTAACTCAATGTCCAGCGCCAGTTTCTGTTTTTTACCTCTTTTTGGACTTCTCATAAAAAATAGTACCAAACGGAGTCCAAATTGGATAAAAAATTATGACAGATATTTTTGGACTAGAATAGACCCAGGAAGCTTCGGGAGAAGGCCATAAAACCCATGAGGTGGTCACGAACCACTAGGGATCGAGTTGGGGGTAGGGCATGCCCCATAGATCGTGGGCCCCTCATGGCACCTTGAAGCATAGATAGCTATTTAATTATACAACAAATAAATCTCAAGATATTCAACGACCAATCCGATCATAAACTCACATTAATCATTTTCCCACAAACACATCATAAAATTACATCTGATTTATCCCGATCAAAGAAGGAAGAAGGGGAACATGATATTGAACATCCAAAAAGAGAGGGGGAAAAGAACCAATTAGCTAATACTATGGACCATATAGTCATGCAGGAAGCAAGGTTGATGGAGAACCTTACGGAAATGACTCCCCCACCCCTCCCTCGGCAGATCTCCGAAATAAGGCTCCGGGTGGGATCTCTTTGAAAAAGAGGATTGAAGTGACGATAAAATTCTTCTTGAGGTAGGACATATGGTTTCTGTATTTATAGGGAATTATGGCGGTGGAATTAGACTAAGGAAGTATCGAGGAGCCCCACATGGACAGGTGCGTGACCGCCCCCTAGTCGCGCCCAAAAAATCATGTTACATCGGCAACGTATTTTGAGCTCCATAGATATTGATTTCCTCGAAACCAAAAATAAGCATAAAACGGTAACTCACAGTAAATTAATAGGTTAGCCCAGAAAATAATATAGATTGATATAGAATGTATATAAAAATGATAACATAAGAGTATTTAACAATCTAAAATTATTGACACGTTTGAGACGTCTCAAAAGGCTAGGTGGGTGCAATATGAGATTTGTGTACGTGATTTGATTCCACCCGTACATTCTAATGTGGATCCCTTCTTAATAGTACGGATTTCCTACAACCAAAGGAATGAAAATGTTGAGAATGTTGTGTTTGATGTTTTCCTTCCCAGAGGGGTATCTAATGATCTTGTGCCATATAGATATCCATGTGTATCTCAAGTACGCAATAGTTTGCAATTGCATTGTTATCAACACCAAAAATTTTAGGGTGGGAAATGTCCTTTCATCATGGCTAGAGACTTGTGCGGGAGTTAGATGTTCTTGCAACATCTAGGATTAGTAAGGGGTGTGGCGGAAAGTGTGATGGCACCACCACTCCCTTCGATGCCAAGCCTTGTCGATGACCATTTGGAGGAGTCCTTTCCACCACCGTCGACGGCATGTTGTGTCAACATCAGAGCAAGATAAGGGGGTGCAAGTGTGTTGGCACCACCAATGCCTCCGTCGCCAAGCCTTGTAGATGACTTATATTCTCCAAATTTATCTAAACCTATTGAAGTATTCATGCTATATTCACATCATTTACATTGTTTTGACATAATTTCTTACGATTTTTATTCAACTAACATTTAATCTAGTGCCTAATGCCCATGTTGTTTTCTATCAATTTTTTACTTTACATAAAAAGGAAAAATTCAAGGACAAAAATTATGTATTTGAAATTTCATCACCATGTGGTCAATATGGTCCTGGGCCCACCTAGAGGGGCCCCACGGTACCTCCACATGCCCCCCTCACAAGCTCCAAGTCAAGACGTGAGATATGGCTGTGTGGGAGGTATGGGCCTCCTATGGTCATGTCATTTTGCCGCAAGATTGTTCCTGAAGTTTTTGGACTGCCATATTTTTCTCGGATTTTTTGGAGTTACAAAATTCAAATGGCAAATAAAATAGGGACGGGATTCGAATTTCAGCATCCAGAAAAATATTACCATGGGAGAGATCGAATCTTGGAAAGGGTTCTCGCCCTTCGGGAGCCATGAACATTAAGAACCAGAAGGGAAACCCTTCCCCCAACTAGGGGTAGGCCAAGTAAGAATAACAAGGGCGGGTCCTCTCTCCCCCTCTCTTCCGATGGTAGAGCATCATCGGAGAAACCGTAAGCACCGCCATTGTCTTCATCGACTTCTTCACCATCTCCATCGCCATCTCCTCTCTTTATACAGTGGTGCACCCATCCATAAACCATTGTAGTCTCGTACTTAAACATGGTGTTTGATTCAATGAATTATTGTTCAATGATTTGTCTCATTACCATTATGTCCGAGTAGACCCTTTTGTCATGTGGCTTTGATGACCTATTATGATTTATTTGAGTTGTATGTTACTCCCTCCATCCCACAATATAAGACGTTTTGGCAAGTTGTTTTAGCTTTCCAAAAGATGTTATATTGTGGGACAGGGGGAGTATGATATAGTGTTGCCCTTTGGTTCCCAATGTATGAGCACACACATATGTTTGATCACACTAACAATATGTTGAGGGTAACTATGCAAAGGGTGGATGGAGTGACAAATATTATCGTACCTAAGTATAGGATTTGACGCATATGGAATAAAGAGGGCCTGTAGATCTTAATGATATGGTTGCGTTTATCTTAGTGAATTCTTAGTATTTGTGGATGCTTATTGAGGGTTTCAATCATAAGTATGTATGCGCCCACGTACGAAGAGTATTAATATAGGCCTCCCACTTATAAGCAATGCATGATTATCAATCTAGTATCGTAGCCTAGGAACAATTCTGCAACACCTACCACAGCTACTCCACACACACATTCTCTCTCTTTTGTCTTACTGTACCTTTATATTAAAACAACTATTTTTATTTAGTACTTCTTCCTTAAAATCATGACAAGTATTTTGGAACAGAGAGAGTAATATTTAGAATCTTGCAAACTATTTCTTTTATACTCCCTCCGGTCCTAAATATAAAACCTTCTAGAGATTATACTATAGACTACATACGGATCAAAATGATTGAATCTACACTCTAAAATATGTCTATACTAGCAGAACGCCTGTGTGTTGCTACGGGCAATGCAACATGTTATCTCTAACATCTGGGTTCAACACCAAACCACCATCCCATGATGCACCTTTCTTTTTCCTGTCAGAACCTCCCCCTCTCTCGTTCGTTTTTCACTGTAGCGATACATTTCTCGCTGGAGGCACCTTCTTTAAAATGGAAGGACGCCCACCTCATCTTCGCCATGCATTGCAACAACGGTAAAAAAATCATGTTAACGATATAATAGAGTGGGTTAAACTAACACATAATATTGAGAACAACAAATAACTATAGAGAGCATTCTCAAAGGACCATTTAGCTTTGCAAACACACACCAACGTTGGAAGTGAGTGGCAACGTTAACGTATTCGTATAGTCACCAATAAGATTTGCATCCATCCCACATACCATTCATTGCTAGAAGGGATAATTATCATTCTTATCTTACTCGTCATACCCTACATCTTCTACTCTTAGCCTATTCGTTAACCCGTATTATTGGCGCCAACCAGCACCACGTCAACATTAGTGTGGTCACCATTGACTCCTCATCTTCTTCTTTCTCATTCCTATTTAGTTTTAGTTCTCATTCCTACTTATTTTCTTGAATATTTAATTTCCCTTTTTCTTTCAATGTTTGGAACACTCTTTCTTTCTACTATAACATGAACCACCTGGCGAATGTTGTGTCTTTTTGTCCTTATGGGCGAACATTTCGTCAATCGTCAGCGTGTGGACATCCTACAAAGCATAGTCATCATAAATCCCGATGAATGCTATGTCGCCCAAGTCGTGAGCGCATGGTGGCCATTCTCCATGTTGCCAAGGGATGCTCGGCCATGTCGCTGAGAGCTTGTTGATCGTCCTTGCCCACAAACGCTTTCAAAATGATTCAACACAATTAATAGCTTGCTTAATTAATTAAGTACAAGAATGATTAACGGCATATCTAATTCACTGCATGCCTAATTAACTGCTAGCCAAATCAATTAATTATGTGACTAATTGGAAAAATAAATCCCTACTTCTAATTATAGGTAGGCATAGATAGTTGTCTATCTAATTAATTAATTGCATTAAAGACTCAATTGCCAAATTGATTCAGTGCAAAAATATTTCCTATATAAATGGACCTAATTAATTGCAAGTTTAATTAAATTTCTAGCTAATAAATTGCATTGAAGGTTTGATTTTCAAATTGATATAGTGCTCAATTTCTAAAATATTTCCGCATGAATGGCCGCTACGAACGACGATGACGACGATCGAGTATTGTAGGACACATTTTGTTAACGAATTTCTTGACATTTGAATGAACACATTTGATTTGAGAAGGTAGCATGCCTGGCTCTCTGTATGATTGTCAAGAAATATAATTTGACCACGTCCACGAATGCCTATACGTAGTCTGTAGACACTTGAAGAAACCTAGTTCATGTAATCTGTAGAAAATTAAAGAAGGCAAGAAGGTAAAAAATGAATATGAAGGTCCACAATTCCGTCATTGGTCCTGTCATATTCGATCATTGGTTCAGGTGCTCAATCTTTCAAAAACAATACAAAGATATTATGGGAGAGTTATATGTTACCTTGCATAAAATGAATGAGCTCAGTCCAATCCTGACACCCATGGTTGCACGATCATGTAGTTGCAAGTGAGCTCAACACTGAACCGTGCGTACCATGTACGTGATAGTACCTTCATCGTATTCACAACATTACCTCGTCTCTAATCTATCCTCGTTCTTGGTAGATGTCGGGTCAGCAAGGGTGTAGATGGATATCTAGCCACGTTGCACCAAGCATCTGTGCAGCTCCAGAGCCTAGATCGTGTCGCACCATGCGACGACCACGTCCCGGTGCCCGAGCGCGGGCTTTCCCTTGTCAGTGGCCACCACGACATAGCCGATCCAGTTGCTCTTCATGCATCGATGCCTCAGATGGACGCCCCTCATGCACGTGGTGGATGGCCAGGGCGGAGGGAGTGGTGTAGGAACCGAATGACCCAGTACGTAGTGGCGTGGCCCAGCAACAAGCGTGAAGGGTAAGGGACGGAGTGGACTAGTAGCGGTAGGGGAGGAGCTGAGGAGGTAAGAAGGAGGGACGGAAAGGGGCTTGCGGCGGCTGCGAGAGGAGACTGGGAGGCAGGACGTACATTAGGTTTCAACGTAAAGGTTTTTTTGGCGGTTAACTACAGGAATCAAGCTCTTTGCCATCTGCCATGGAAGACGGCAAAGGGCACAACCACTAATGGTAGAGGCCTTTGTCGTAAGCCAGCGGACGGCAAAATTTTGGGCTGAATAAACTCCGAAAAAGGGGTTCTTTGCCGTCTGCCTTGGCACAACGGATGACAAAGTTTTTTTGTCGTTAGCCTGTAGACGATAAAGCGGCTAGACAACGTAGTACTGATGTTAGCACGTTAGGTGGCTAACGCCCCCCAGCCCTTTGTCGTCTACCCTAGACGGCCCCACTCAGTCCTTTGCCGTCTGCCCCTAACGGCCCCCACCAAGCCCATTGCCTCCCCCCCCCCCCGACCAGCCCTTTGTCAGATGCCCCTAATGCCCCCCAAGCCCTTTGTCGTATGCCCCTGACGGCCCCACCCCGCAGCCCTTTGTCGTCTGCCCCTGATGCCCCCCAGCCCTTTGCCATCTGCCCCGCACGGCAAAGAGGCCAAATGGCCCCAGGTCACTCCCAGGTTTAACAAGTGGCTGCCACATGCCCGCTTTGCCGTCCGTGGCCGTTGGCAAAGGGGTCTTTGCCGTCCTGGGCAGATGGCAAAGAGGTTGTATTGCCTCTTTTTTATCTGTTTTGTTATATTCAACTATTTTCACACGCAAATATATGATATGTATATATATATATTTCATAGAAACAGTATCCCTGCCATATGGATATGATCAACCAACAATTATACCAAATTAAATGTATCAAATGTCACATTGTTCACCATATTACAATAGTTTCATCCATACATACATAGTCTCATACATACGTAGAAAGTTTCACGTAAGTTCATCGATACAAATGAAAAGAAAAAGTAAACACTAGCACTACATCAAAGCAAGCTGTTGTGAACTCAATCAAATTTGCAAAATTGAAAATAAGAAAGTTAGAAAAACAATACTAGAAGAAGTAGAAGAAGATCTAGAAGTAGAAGAAGATCTAGAAAAAGAAGATGATGAAGAAGCATTTTTCTTCTCTTTGTTTCTCCTCTTGTTTTTCTTCTTCTAATTCCTTATTTTTGTCATTTTAGAGGTAACCAAGGTAATTATCACATTTTTACCTAACTAAGCTTATTGTGTCATTTTGCAAGACAATAAGCTAAGTCTATGGCATCTATGAGGTTACCAAGTCCATTATGCCATTTTTGAGTTAACTAAGCTTATTATGTCAGTGTGGAGGAAACAATGCTAAGTATAGATCATTTTAGATCTAACTTAGGTACAATATGTCATTTTGGAGGTAAGTAAGCTTAATATGTCATTTTGGAGGAAACAACGCTAACTTAGGTAAAATATGACATTTGTCTAAGTGCTAAGTTTGTCCTTGTGCTAAGTTTGTCTTTGTGCTAAGTATGTCTTTGTTTGAGAAAATGAGCCATGTAAGTGGCACATTAGGGCTTATCGTCCTCGTCATCACAAAGGTGAAGCACCAGGGTTCCTCGGGCCGGTGTCAGGTAGAGCACTACTTGGCCGTGGAGAAGGATTGTGCGATGTGCCTCGGGAGTTATGTTGCACCAAAGATCATTTGCATTAGCATGATGACGCTAAAATGTTAAGACTAGTAACTAATGAACATTGAAATGAAACTCACCATTCCATCCATAGTAATGACTAGCATCAGCGGAGGGGTCTGGTCGGTCTTCTCGCACAAAGTCTGCACATTTGTGAGACGGGGCAAGCCCATGTGTGTCGATCTTTCATGAATTGGGGGATTCCATGAAGAACACGAAGAACACGAAGGGGAAATCACAAGAGGAAACACTCAAGAATAATTCCAATCACACATCCACTAGACTCACCACACACAAGATCCACAAGGTACATGAACAACAAAGGGAAATAGGATACATGGTAGAGTTCATCCCGAATCCCATGGGGAGATGGGGCCTTGATATCCCGGAGGATCTTCCCTCGAGAGGGGCCTTGACATCCTCTATGGATCTTCTCCGGTGGAGGCCTTGATCTCCATGGGAGAGGTATAGGAAGGATCAAAGCTCAACTAACTAAGAGCTAAACCATTGCTAACCCTAGACAGGAGGAGGAGGGGTCCCTTATATAGTTATAGTGGAGATAGGGCGGAGAGAGAGAGAGGATACATGGGCATTTGGCCCGCGTCTGCCCGCACAGGGGCCAGATGTCCAGGCCAGGGGCTGGATGTCCGGACCAGGGGCTGGATGTCCGAGGCTTCATGGGGGTGCCGGATGTCCGGGGCTGGGGTCGGATGTTTGGGGCTCGGGCGTTTGACTTCGCTCAAATCGGGACTCCTCGCGCCGGATTTTTGGGCAGCGTGCCGGATATCCGGCCGATCTTGTGGCGCCAGATGTCCGGGGGTCGGCCGGATGTCCGGGCCCTGTAGCTTCGGCTGCATCTTGCCCTTCGCACTAGAGGGGTCTCTAGGGGCCGGATGTCCGGGGTGTAGGCCGGATGTCCGGGGCCTGGGAGGTGGCTTGGACTTCTTCCATCGTTGCTTCCATGCTTCCCTCGCGGATGGTGTAGTTGTTCCACGGCACTTGCACTGCTCCTCGTCATCCATGAAGCTCCGACAATACCTATATATGCACACGAGGGGAGTGTCAAGTAGTATACCATCCTCGAAGGGGTCAATTTGACACGTGTAAAGGAGAAGATTCACCTTTGTATGTTTGAAGTAGATATCACACGTGTCACTTGGCAAAGGGACTCTTGTCATGGTGATGTCCATAAGATGCTCCACATCATCCCCTCCCCCTTGGTAAAGATCCGTCCTCGGTTCAAAAACCAAATCACCATGGGAAGGAGATGGTGTCGCCGTGTAGAAGTGGACGATCACCAAGTACTCATCATCAAGCTCTAAAGGGGCACTCTCCAATGTCTCACCATCTTGGAATTCCTTCAAAAGGAGCAAATATGAAAAACACTTGGAAAAACAAATTTGGTTAGTGTTAGTGCAAAACCAAGCATTCAAGTGGTGAATCGCCACATAAGTGTCGTCATCTTGCTTAACATATGGTGTGACAAGGGATTGTGTCATGGCATGTAAGCATATAAATTGTGCACACTCAATGGTATCATGGTAACAAGGATGCCTAGGTGAGGTAGGGATGCCAATATGTGTGTCCATAGAACGAGCATATACCTCAAGGTCATAGCACTCATGCACATAGAAATCAACGAAAGGTCTATGGTAGGCAAAGGAATCACTCACAACACCAAAGAAAATGACGTGTCTAGACACATGGGGCAAGTGCAAGAGAATCCAAGCATAATGTGCACATGGTGTAGTGAAGATAGTAAGGCACTCAACACAATAGAAAGAGAAAGTGTTCACCATGTGTGAGGCAATCAATTCAAGCATGTAGGACGCAATGTGGCATGGCAAATGTGAAGAATGGATATTGTTGCAACCAAGCATATGATAAGAGCAAGCAATCCACAAGTTGGATGCAACACGCAAGGCATATATGTCATGAGGCATGGAATGATGGTAATCACGAGTGAAAATAATATCTCTAACATGTGTGCAAGTAAGTGGTCCAAGATTACCAATATATGTCATGGTACAAGCAACACAAGTAGGATGGCCCAAAATATCCATGCTCACGAAGGATGTCACCTCAAAAGTGTGACCTTGTGCGTGTGTCACAATGCTGATGCGCAAGCAAGTGTGATGTAGAAATGTGTCGATGTAGCATGGCTTGCTCGCAAGAGCTCGAATCATCAACTCACGTGAAGTGGAAGTTGACACGTAGTCAAAGGATCCTACACATACACACAACAAAGCAAGGAATGTATGTGCATGGTAGATAAACACATCACCCATCATGATGGTTCTGCTCTCTTGCACATAACCATTAGGATCAAAAGTGCATGAACAATATGATGCAACAATGTCTATATTCATGGCACTAGGCATATGGTGCGAAGGAGGAAGACAAGCATACTTCACATGAAAGATGTCAAAAGCTCCAATAATATGTGATAAAGCTATGAGGGCAATCTCATAAGCAAAACTAATATCATTGTTGCAATCAATACATGGCAAATCATTTAGCATGAGAGAGGCGACACATGGAGACTTATAGTAATAAGCAATATCAATCATGTGCGAAGCATGGCAATGGTTGTTATCAACCACATAAAAGGAGCACATTGGTGATGCAACAAAATTAGTGTGCATAGTAATCAAGTCATGGAAGCTAGTAGTGCGAAGATCCAAGATACTAGAGGTAATCATGGCAATCATGTCATGTGTGCAAATAGTGGTGATACATAATGCACATGACATATGACAATCATGAAAACAAAACAAGAGCAAGGTATCTTCATTGTATTGGCAAGACGTCATATGTAAATAGCAATGGAACATTATGACTCTACCAACACAAAAAGCAATAGCATGGATCGTAAGGAGAACATAGAAATAGCAATGAGGATCTCCACCAAGCATGCAAGTACACATAGAAATAGTAGAATGGTGACTCATGGGTAAATGCACGCAAGGGTCACAATAGCATGGCAAAAGCATAGGAAGAGGCATAACATGCAATGTGAACATGGCAACATGGGCATAATAAGCATAATGGGAAATAAGCCATAGCCATGTGAGAGCCATGTAGAAGAGATGCGTGTAGTCCTTGCGTGAGGGAATGGTTGAAGACACATTTCGATGAATCCCAAAGCATCATTGCTCTCAAGAGCTCTCTTTGTCAACTCATGGGATTGTGAGGTTAACGAGCGTTCATGAGTACCTACACACACAAAGACAATAGAAAAATTATGTGTGTGTGGTATATGTATATATCATCCATTAGGATGTGCATGTGCTTATGTTCATTAGCACGAAATATCCAATGCTCAAAGAAATTTGATGCATGGTATAGGAACATGTCATCCATCATGAAAGAATAGTTGTTGTGTATAACACGATGGGGACACAAATTGAGCATGCAAATATATGGCACATCAATAGCATTTTTATTCATGGGTAGCATATTGTGCGCACAAGTAGTGGGATCATGAAATGGATGGGATGGAACAAAATCTCCAATAATGTATGAGGAAACTATGGGGGTCTCCTCATGTGCAATAGCTGGAGCATAATATGGAGGATATGGACAACATCCAAAACAATGCATGTCCAAAGTATGGTGATCCTAGCATGGCATATCATAATTATTGCGCAAATGATGCAAAGGAATCATGGAAATATCATCACAAGAAAAGCAAATGCCAATAACCATGGGCTTGTCATATGTGCCATATTCGCAAATTGGAATAATTTTTATGGGATATGCATAGTCACTATGGTGAGATTGCAAAGATGCAACGTGGGAAATTTCACGCATAGCATATGACAAGTCAAGCGGATTGTCAAATATGATGTGACCAATAGAGTTTTCACATGTTATCCTATGAAGTGTAGCATCACAACTAGGTAATTCAACATGCTCATCATCATATGCATCATAAATTGGTGGCACATCTAAGCATGAAAAAGACATAGCATGCGAGGTATCCATAAGATGATCAACATCATGCAAGCAATCAATGTCCACTAGTGGGACAAGAGCATCACCTTCACCTATGTTACCTTCGTCATTCCACTCATGTGGTGTAGGTGAGGTGGCCAAGACCAAATCATTCTCATCTTCATCATGATGGAACCATGTGGGGGTGCATCATATTCCACCATGGCCATCGTCTTGTCCAAAGGGAGGACAAAGTCGTCAAGGATCGGCGCATCATCAAATATGGGACCTTGCACCAAAGGAGTAGACACAATAGAGGTAGAGGTTAAGTTGTTACACATCGAAATGGCCTCACATGCCCTATCAACTACGTCACTCTCTCTATGTGACGGTGGCTCACACACTCCCTCTATGTAGTTGCACTCATACTCACATATGGTGGAGTCACTCATCTCACTCAAATGGCGGGGGTTGTGGCTCTCCTCACATGAAAATGGAGGCAACTCATCATATATGGGGCTAGTGGTGAAGTCACTCTCAGTCTCAATATGATGGAAAAAGTCTCTCAACTCATCACCAAACGTTGATGTGGTCGAAGGGAAACTCCCATGCTCAACCAACTCGTCGTTGTCGTCGTGGATGAAGGCCGAAGATGGCGCATCATCACTCTCCTCCATGACCAAAGGGAAAATCCCATGCTCAGCCATTTTCCTTGGGATGCTTCCGAAGATGGAAGGGTCATCCATGTGTGTAGTTGATCGCCTTGATCTTGGCATCGAAGCTTGTCCTTGGTGGTGATCTTGGTCTTTGTGCACTTATTTCTTCGAAGATGTGCGACTTGAGTGTCTACGTTGTGACGATGACGAAGGAGAAGAAGACTTGTAGTTGGCCACCATGTGTCGAAGTTGCTCCCTGTGTGTTGTCACCATGTCTCTTTTCCAAGCTTTAGAGTGTCATATGTTGGTGGCGAGTCGCTCGAGCTTTTGGGTGATGTGGTTGCTCATGTCGATGTAGTCATCAAAGACCGAAGATGATGTGATTTGCCTAGACATCATAAGACTCGAGAAAACATGAGTGAGAAATGACATAAACAATACCAAGGTACCGTTCCCAGAGTTGAGGATGTATCCCGTTTCACTCAATGTGAATTGTGAGAATAGTGGAATTGGTACCAGACTTCTTCACTCATACCTACAACATAAAGCTTATCGAGTGGCTTGGTTAGGACAAGTGGCACAAAATTCAAGCAAAATGAAGTCCAAGATGTTGTAAATGTTGAAATAAATCCAATGGACTCAAAATGCAAAGCAAGTGATCACAAATATAGAGGAGGGCAATAGAGAAACACACACGATGGGATAATGGGACTTGTGAAACTATAGGGATAAGCAATACAAAATTGCCTAACGAAGACTAATCTCACGTTGCACAAACACAAGGAGAGACGCTAAATTGATTGCATGTTTGGGCACGATTCACCACTAGGCACCAATCCCATTTTATGCAATCAAAATGTTTCCTATTCCAAGTATCCTCATGCGCAAGTATCTCTTTTCATGCTCAACTCCTTCCTTATAAGCTTATGATCTCCTTCTTGCTTAGAAGCTTTTTGTAACTCTTCCTTTCCACTATTCTTATAGAACCTCAACCAAATATACGAGAAAATTATCACAAGATATGCACGGGAGCAAGCAATTGCATTATATGAAATTTCCAATGATGTAAAAATATGATATCGTATCACTAAGGTGCACAAGCTTTCGCGAAGCCCGGCAATACTCGGATAGCTAGTCTCAATAGATATGAAGGTAATCACAAAGATGGTGGGGCTAACAAGATGCAATGGCAAGGAAGGTAGAGTGTATGACGGAATGTATACCTTTGTCACACTTAACCTTTCATGAAGTCCAGGTAAACCGGCCTTACTTCTGATTGAAGATGGTCTCAAAGAATGGATGGTCGTCGTCGATGTTGACCATCGATGGTCGATGTAGATGATGGACCGATACAAGTCACCGGTGATTGATGAAGAAGTAACCGTACCTAACTAGCCGAAACACCTTAGGAGTGATACGTACCTAACTCCCGGGACTAACATATTGATCTAGTGCTTAGTGACAGTTCCTGTTTATTGCATGTTTTTTGTTTTGCAGACAATCCATATCAAACGAAGTCCAAACGGGATAAAAACTTACGGAGACTTTTTTGGAATATATGTGAATTTTGGGAAGTGGAATCAACAAAAGGCGGTACCCAACGGGCCCACAAGCCTGGAGGGCGCACCCTAGGGGGTAGGGAGCACCCTGAGGGCTTGTGGCCACCCCTTAGGTAAGTTGGACCCGTCCTTTGGCCACAAGAAAGCTAATTTACGGATAAAGATCCCCTCAAAATTTCAGCCCAATAGGAGTTATGGATCTCTTGATAGTTAGGTATCTTGGAACACAGAAACAGAAGGAAACAAAGAGAGAGATCCAATCTCTGAGGGGCTCTCGCCCCTCCGCCGCCATGGAGGCCATGGACCAGAGGGTAAACCCTTCTCCCATCTAGGGGGAGGTTAAGGAAGAATAAGATGAAGGAGGGGGATCTCTCACCCTCTTTCCCGGTGGCACCGGAATGCCGCTGGGGCCATCATCGTGACGGCGATCTACTCCAACAACTGTGTCATCTTCACCAACACCTCCATCACCTTCCCCATCTATCTACAGCGGTCCACTCTCCCACAAACCGTTGTACCCTCTACTAGAACATGGTGCTTTATGCTATTGGCAATATGCCCTAGAGGCAATAAATAAAGTGTTTATTATTATATTTCCTTGTTCATGATAATTGTTCATTATCGATGCTATAATTGTATTGATTGTAAACAAATTACATGCGTGGGTAAATAGACAACACTTGGTCCCTAGTATGACTCTAGTGAACTAGCTCGTTAATCAAAGATGGTCAAGGTTTCCTAACCATTGACATGTGATGTCATTTGATAATGGGATCACATCATTAGAAGAATGATGTGATGGACAAGACCCAAACTACAAACGTAGCATATGATCGTGTCAGTTTATTGCTACTATTTTCTGCATGTCAAGTATATGTTCCTATGACCATGAGATCATGCAACTCACGGACACCAGAGGAGTGCCTTGTGTGTATCAAACGTCGCAACGTAACTGGGTGACTATAAAGGTGCATTACAGGTATCTCCGAGGGTGTCTGTTGAGTTGGCATGGATCAAGACTGGGATTTGGTACTCCGTGTGACGTAGAGGTATCTCAGGGCCCACTCGGTAATACAACATCACAATAAAGCCTTGCAAGCAATGTGGCTACGTGTTAGCCCTGGGATCTTGTATTACAGAACGAGTAAAGAGACTTGTTGGTAACGAGGTTGAACTAGGTATACAGATACCAACGATCGAATCTTGGGCAAGTATCATACCGAAGAACAAAGGGAACATCATACGGGATTAACTGAATACTTGACATAGAGGTTCGACCGATAAACATATTCATAGAATATGTAGGAACCAATATGGGCATCCAGGTCCCGCTGTTGGTTATTGGCCGTAGAGGTGTCTCGGTCATGTCTACATAGTTCTCGAACCCGCAGGGTCTGCACACTTAAGGTTTGGTGACGTTTTGGTAGTATAGAGTTATGCATGGTGGTGACCAAAGGTTGTTCGGAATCCTGGATGAGATCCCGGACGTCATGAGGAGCTCCGGAATGGTCCAGAGGTAAAGATTGATATATAGGAAGTCTTGTTTTGGACGCCGGAAAAGTTTCGGGCTCATCGGTAGTGTACCGGGAGTGTCGGTAGTGTACCGGGGGACCATCGGGAGGGGTATTTCGACCCAAGAGGCTACATGGTCTGTGGGAAGGTGAATACCAGCCCTTATTGGGCTGTTGGAAGTCCCACATAAGGCCCATTCAGCTGGGAATAAAAGCCCAAAAGGAAAAAGGTGGAAAAAGGCAAAAAGGAACAAATAAGGATGGAGTCCTAATCCTACTAGGAGTGGAGGAAGAGGACTCCTCCCTCCTTGGTTTGGCCGAAGCCTAGGGCTGGCCCCTTGAGGGCCAAGCCTCCTCCTCCCCTCCTCCTATATATACTAGTGGTTTTGAGGGTTTTTGCACAGAATTTTCTACCACGTGTTGCCCTCTTCTCCAGTGCACAGTCTCTCCTCTAGATCGGTTTTCTGCAGTGCTTAGGCGAAGCCCTGCCGGAACAGCTCTACCACCATCGCAGGAGCGCCGTCACGCTGCCGGAGAACTCTTCCACCTCTCTGCCACCTCTTGCTGGATCAAGAAGGTGGAGATCCTCATCAAGCCGTATGTGTGTTGAACGCGGAGGTGTCGTCCGTTTGGTGCTAGATCGGGACGGGTCGTGATTGGATCGCGGGACGCTCGGCGATTTGGATCGCGAATACGTTCGAATACATCAACCGCGTTTCTTAACGCTTCCATCTTAGAAATCTACAAGGGTATGTAGATCCACTCTCCCTCTCGTAGATGCTCATCACCATGGATAGGTCTTGCGTGAACATAGGAAAAAATTTGTTTGCCATGCAACGTTCCCCAACAGTGGTATCAGAGCTAGGTCTATGTGTAGATGAGATCTCGAGTAGAACACAAAGAGTTTGTGGGCGTTGATGCTTAGATTGCTTCCTCCCTTGGTCGTGTTTTCGTTCAGCAGTATTGTGGGATGAAGCGGCCCGGACCAACATTACTCGTACGCTTACGAGAGACCGGTTCCATCGACTAATGTGTAACTTTGTTGCACAAAGATGGCTGGCGGGTGTCTGTTTCTCCTAGTTTAGTTGGATCGGATTCGACTAAGGCGGTCCTTGAGAAGGTTGAAAAGCAACTCATGTATCACCATTGTGGTTTATGCGTAGGTGAGAATTGTCCTTGCTAGATACCCGTAGCAGCCACGTAAAACATGCAACAATAATTAGAGGATGTCTCACTTGTTTTTGCAGGGTATGTTGTGATGTAATATGGCCAATTACATGATGAGATATATGTGATGTATGAGATGATCATGTGTTGTATAGAATATCACGAGTTGCATGTCGATGAGTACGGCAACCGGCAGGAGCCATAGGGTTGTCTTTAATTATTGTATGACCTGCGTGTCAATCATTAAGCGCTATGTAATGCTTTACTTTATCGGTAAACGGTAGCAATAGTAGTAGAAGCATGGTGGGCGCGACAACCCCGATGGCGACACATTGATGGAGATCATGGTGTCGTGCCGGTGATGATGAAGATCATGCCGGTGCTTTCAAGATGGAGATCAAAAGCACAAGTTCATGGCCATATCATGTCACTTATGATTTGCATGTGATGTTAATCCTTTTATGCACCTTGTTTTTCTTAGGACGACGGTAGCATTATAAGGTGATCCCTGACTTAAATTTCAAGATGAATTATGTTCTCCCCGAGTGTGCACCGTTGCGAAAGTTCATCGTGTTGAGACACCACGTGATGATCGGGTGTGATAAACTCTACGTTCACATACAACGGGTGCAAGCCAGTGTTGCACATGCAGAACACTCGGGTTAAACTTGACGAGCCTAGCATGTACATACATGGCCTCGGAACACAAGAGACCGAAAGTTCGAACATGAGTCATATAGTAGATATGATCAACATGAGATGTTCACCATTGAAGCCACCTCAACTCACGTGATGATCAGACTTGAGTTAGTGAATTTGGATCATGTGACACTCAGATGACCTGAGGGATGTCGATTTGAGTGGGAGCTTTAGTAATTTGATTAACTAAACTCATTATCTTGAACAATAGTCTAAGTAAACTTTGCATATTTATGTTGTAGATCAATGGCTCGCACAGTAGCACCCCTGAATTTTAATGCGTTCCTAGAGAAAGCTAAGTTGAAAGATGATGGAAGTAACTTTGTTGACTGGGCCCGTAATCTGAGGATTATCCTCATGGCTTCCCAAAAATCATATGTCCTTGATGCACCGCTTGGTGACCAACCCGAAGACATCTCATTCGAAGACGTTAAGAATGCTTGGGAGGCACGTTCTGGAGATTACTCAATAGTTCAGTGTGCAATACTGTATGGCTTAGAACCGGGACTTCAAAGACGTTTTGAATGTCATGGAGCATATGAGATGTTCCAGGAGTTGAAGTTTATCTTTCAGAAGAATGCCCGGATCGAGAGGTATGAGACCTTCGATAAGTTCTATGCTTGCAAGATGGAGGAGAACGGGTCTATTAGTGAACATATACTTAGAATGTCTGGGTATTCGACTCGTCTAGCAGAGTTGGGAATTGCCCTTCCGCCAGAGGCGCTCACTGATAGAGTTCTTCAATCACTGCCACCTAGTTACAAGAGCTTTGTGATGAACTATAACATGCACGGGATGAACAAGTCAGTCGCCGAGCTGTTTACGATGCTAAAAGCCGCTGAGTCTGAAATCCAGAAAGAACATCAAGTGTTGATGGTCAATAAAATCACTAGTTTCAAGAAGAATGGCAATGGCAAGGGCAAGGGCAAGAAGGGTAAAACCAAGAAGGATGGCAAAGCAGTTGTCACTCCTGTAAAGAAGCCTAAGCATGGACCCAAGCCAGAAACTGAGTGCTTTCATTGCAAGGGAACTGGTCACTGGAAGCGGAACTGCCCCAAGTACCTGGCTGACAAGAAGGCGGCCAACGACAAACAAGGTATATTTGATATACATGTTATTGATGTGTACCTTACTAGCTCTCGTTGTAGTGCCTGGGTATTTGATACCGCTTCGGTTGCTCACATTTGCAACTCAAAACAGGAACTACGGAATAAACGAAGGCTGGCAAAGGACGAAGTGATGATGCGCGTGGGAAATGGTTCCAAGGTTGATGTGATCGCCGTCGGCACGCTCTCTCTTTGATTACCATCGGGATTAGTGATGAACCTGAATAATTGTTATTTAGTGCCTACGTTAAGCATGAACATTATATCTGGATCTTGTTTATTGCGAGACGGTTACTCATTTACATCAGAGAATAATGGTTGTTCTATTTATCTGAGTAATATCTTTTATGGTCATGCACCCAATGTGAGGGGTTTATTCATATTGAATCTTGATAGTGATGATACACATGTTCATAAGATTGATGCCAAAAGATGTAGAGTTGATCATGATAGTACCACTTTGTTGTGGCACTGCCGTTTGGGTCATATTGGTGTAAAACGCATGAGGAAGCTCCATACTGATGGACTTTTGGAGTCACTTGATTTTGAATCACTTGACACATGTGAACCATGCCTCATGGGCAAGATGACTAAAACGCCGTTCTCTGGAACAATGGAACGGGCAAGTGACTTGTTGGAAATCATACATACTGATGTATGCGGTCCAATGGATGTTGCAGCGCGCAGTGGATATCGTTATTTTCTCACCTTCACTGATGACTTAAGTAGATATGGGTATATTTACTTAATGAAACACAAGTCTGAAACGTTTGAAAAGTTCAAGCAATTTCAGAGTGAAGTTGAGAATCATCGTAACAAGAAGTTTAAATTCCTGCAATCTGATCGAGGAGGTGAGTATCTGAGTTATGAGTTTGGCAGTCACTTAAGACAGTGTGGAATTGTTTCACAGTTGACACCGCTTGGAACACCACAGCGTAATGGTGTGTCCGAACATCGTAATCAAACCTTATCAGATATGGTGCGATCTATGATGTCCCTTGATGATTTGCCACTATTGTTTTGGGGTTATGCATTGGAGACAAATGCATTCACTTTAAATAGGGCACCATCAAAATCCGTTGAGATGATGCCATATGAACTATGGTTTGG
Source organism: Hordeum marinum (assembly GCA_022496015.1). NCBI lineage: Eukaryota > Viridiplantae > Streptophyta > Magnoliopsida > Poales > Poaceae > Hordeum > Hordeum marinum. The sequence continues at coordinate 380,035,837 of CM039675.1, forward strand.
CAAGAGGACAAAGTTTGGGGATGTGATGCTTATGTCAAAAAGCTTCAGCCTGAAAATTTGGAACCCAAAGCGGAAAAATGCGTCTTCATAGGATACCCGAAAGAGACAGTTGGGTATACCTTCTATCTCAGATCCGAAGGCAAAGTGTTTGTCGCTAAGGACGGAACATTTCTTCAGAAAGAATTTCTCTCGAAAGAATTGAGTGGGAGGAAAATAGAGCTTGATGAGGTTATTGAACCTTTACTTCAACCAGAGAGTAGCGTAGCACAGAAAGATGTTTCTATAGAGCCTACGATAGTTGAAGAGGAAGTTAATGATGGTGATCATGAAGCTTCGGATCAAGTTACTATTGAACCTCGTAGGTCGACAAGGGTGCGTACTGCTCCTGAGTGGTACGACAACCCTGTCTTGGAGGTCATGTTGTTGGACAACAATGAACCTACGAGCTATGGAGGAGCGATGATGGGCCCAGATTCCGAGAAATGGTTAGAGGCCATGAAATCCGAGATGGGATCCATGTATGAAAACAAAGTGTGGACTTTGGAAGTATTACCTGAAGGGCGAAAGGCCATTCAGAACAAATGGATCTTTAAGAAGAAGACGGACGCGGACGGTAATGTCACCGTCCATAAAGCTCGACTTGTGGCAAAGGGTTTTTCACAAGTTCAAGGAGTTGACTATGATGAGACCTTCTCACCCGTAGCGATGCTTAAGTCCGTCAGAATCATGTTAGAAATAGCTGCTTATTTCGACTATGAAATTTGGCAGATGGATGTCAAAACAGCATTCCTCAATGGTTTTCTTGAGGTAGAGTTGTATATGATGCAGCCAGAAGGTTTTGTTGATCCAGAGAATGCTGACAAAGTTTGCAAACTCCAGCGATCCATTTATGGGCTGGTGCAAGCATCTCGTAGTTGGAATAAGCGCTTTGATGAGGTGATCAAAGCGTTTGAGTTTATACAAGTTTATGGAGAAGCTTGTATTTACAAGAAAGTGAGTGGGAGCTCTATAGTGTTTCTAGTGTTATATGTGGATAACATATTGCTAATTGGAAACAATATAGAAATGCTGGAAAGCATGAAGGAATATTTGAACAAGAGTTTTTCAATGAAGGACCTAGGAGAAGCTGCTTTCATATTAGGCATTAAGATCTATAGAGATAGATCGAGACGCTTAATAGCACTTTCACAGAGCACATACCTTGATAAAGTTTTGAAGAAGTTCAAAATGGATCAGGCCAAGAAGGGGTTCTTGCCTATGTTACAAGGTGTGAAGTTGAGTAAGAGTCAATGCCCAGTGACTGCAGAGGATAGAGAAAAGATGAGTGTCAGCCCCTATCCTTTAGCCATAGGCTCTATCATGTATGCAATGCTGTGCACAAGACCCGATGTCAGCCTTGCCATAAGTATGGCCAGAAGGTTTCAAAGTGATCCTGGAATGGAGCACTGGGCGGCGGTCAAGAATATCCTTAAGTACCTGAACAGGACTAAGGAAATGTTTCTCGTTTATGGAGGTGATGAAGAGCTCGTCGTAAAGGGTTACGTCAATGCAAGCTTTGACACTGATCCGGATGACTCTAAGTCACAAACCGGATACGTATTTATTCTCAACGGGCGAGCGGTAAGCTGGTGCAGTTCCAAGCAAAGCGTGGTAGCCGATTCTACATGAGAAGCGCAGTACATCACAGCCTCGGAGGCAACAAGGAAGGTGTCTGGATGAAGCAGTTCATGACAGTTCTTGGAGTAGTGCCCAGTGCACTGAATCCTATGAACCTATACTGTGACAACACTGGTGCCATTGCTCTAGCCAAGGAACCAAGGTTTCACAAGAGGACCAGACACATAAGCGACGCTTCAAATCCATCCGTGATTACATCGAGGAGAAGGACATAAATATTTCCAAAGTGCACACAGATCTGAATGTTGCAGACCCGTCGACTAAACCTCTTCCAAAGGCTAAACATGATCAACACCAAAACTGCATGGGTGTTCGATTCAAGACAATGTAAATCACATAGTGATGTGAACTAGATTATTGACTCTAGTGCAAGTGGGAGACTGTTGGAAATATGCCCTAGAGGCAATAATAAAGTGTTCATTATTATATTTCCTTGTTCATGATAATTGTTTATTATCCATGCTATAATTGTATTCATTGGAAATACATTACATGTGTGGGTAAATAGACAACACTTGGTCCCTAGTATGCTTCTAGTGAACTAGCTCGTTAATCAAAGATGGTTAAGGTTTCCTAACCATTGACATGTGATGTCATTTGATAATGGGATCACATCATTAGAAGAATAATGTGATGGACAAGCCCAAACTACAAACGTAGCATATGATCGTGTCAGTTTATTGCTGTTGTTTTCTGCATGTCAAGTATATGTTCCTATGACCATGAGATCATGCAACTCACGAACACCGGAGGAGTGCCTTGTGTGTATCAAATGTCGCAACGTAATTGGGTGACTATAAAGGTGCATTACAGGTATCTTCGAGGGTGTCTGTTGAGTTGGCATGGATCAAGACTGGGATTTGTTACTCCGTGTGACGGAGAGGTATCTCAGGGCCCACTCGGTACTACAACATCACAATAAACCGTACAAGCAATGTGGCTAAGTGTGAGCCACGGGATCTTGTATTACGGAACGAGTAAAGAGACTTGCTGGTAACGAGGTTGAACTAGGTATACAGATACCAACGATCAATTCTCGGGCAAGTAACATACCGAAGAACAAAGGGAACATCATACAGGATTAACTGAATCCTTGACACAGAGGTTCGATCGGTAAAGATCTTCGTAGAATATTTAGGAACCAATATGGGCACCCAGGTCCTACTGTTGGTTATTGACCGTAGAGGTGTCTCGGTCATGTCTACATAGTTCTCGAACCCGCAGGGTCTACACACTTAAGGTTTGGTGACGTTTCGGTAGTATAGAGTTATGCATGGTGGTGACCGAAGGTTGTTCGGAGTCCCGGATGAGATCCCGGACTTCATGAGGAGCTCCGGAATGGTCCGAAGGTAAAGATTGATATATAGAAAGTCCTGTTTTGGTCGCCAGAAAAGTTTTGGGCTCATCGGTAGTGTACCGGGAGTGCCGGTAGTGTACCGGGGGACCATCGGGAAGGGTATTTCGACCCAAGAGTATACATGGGCTGTGGTAAGGTGAATACCAGCCCTTAGTGGGCTGGTGGAAGTCCCACACAAGGCCCATGCGGCTGGGAAGAAAAGCCCAAAAGGAAAAAGGTGGAAAAAGGCAAAAAGGAACAAATAAGGAAGGAGTCCTAATCCTACTAGGAGTGAAGGAGGAGGACTCCTCCCTCCTTGGTTCGGCCGAAGCCTAGGGATGTCCCCTTGAGGGCCAAGCCTCCTCCTCCCCTCCTCCTATATATACTAGTGGTTTTGAGGGGTTTTGCACAGAATTTTCTGCCACGTGCTGCCCTCTTCTCTAGTGCATAGTTTCTCCTCTAGATCGGTTTTCTGCAGTGCTTAGGCGAAGCCCTGCCGGAACAGCTCCACCACCATCGCCGGAGCGCCGTCACGCTGCCGGAGAACTCTTCCACCTCTCTGCCACCTCCTGCTGGATCAAGAAGGCAGAGATCGTCATCAAGCCGTACGTGTGCTGAACGCGTAGGTGCCGTCCGTTCGGTGCTAGATCGGGACGGATCGTGATTGGATCGCGGGACGCTTGGCGATTTGGATCGCGAAGACGTTTGACTACATCAACCGCATTTCTTAATGCTTCCCTCTTAGCGATCTACAAGGGTATGTAGATCCACTCTCCCTCTCGTAGATGCTCATCACCATGGATAGGTCTTGCGTGAACGTAGGAAAATTTTTGTTTCCCATGCAACGTTCCCCAACATATGCTTCATATTATTATCCAATGATGTGTTGCCATCCTATGATGTCTAAGTAGATTTTTGTTGTCCTATTGGTTGATTTATGATCATGATTGGTTTGAGTTGCATGTTTTATTATTGATGTTGTCCTATGGTGCTCTCCGTGTCGCGCAAGCATGAGGGATCCTCGCTGTTGGGTGTTGGAATGTGTTCATGATTCGCCTATGGGAATGTGTTGGAATGTGGGTTGCTTGAGTGACACAAGCATTAACCCGAGTAGGTGGGTTGTTGAATATGGGAGTAAAGAGGACTTGATACCTTATAATGCTATGGTTGGGTTTTACCTTAATGATCTTTAGTAGTTGCGGATGCTTGCTAGAGTTCCAATCATAAGTTCATATGATCCAAGTAGATAAAGTATCTTAGCTTATGCCTCTCCCTCATATAAAATTGCAATAATGATTACCGGTCTACTTATCGATTGCCTAGGGACAATTCCGCAACTCCTACCATCACTTTTCCACACTCGTTAAACTAACTTAGTTGTTTCTATTGGAAATATGCACTAGACGCAATAATAAAATAGTTATTATTATATTTCCTTGTTCATGATAATCGTCTATTGTTCATGCTATAATTGTATTAACCAAAAACCGCAATACATGTGTGAATACATAGACCACACCGTCCCTAGTATGCCTCTAGCTGACTAGCTCGTCGATCAATAGATGGCCATGGTTTCCTGGCCATGGACATTGGATGTTGTTGATAATGGGATCACATCATTAGGAGAATGATGTGATGGACAAGACCCAATCCTAAGCATGGCACAAGATCGTGTAGTTCGTATGCTAGAGCTTTTCTAATGTGAAGTATCGTTTCCTTAGACCATGAGATTGTGAAACTCCCGGATACGGTAGGAATGCTTTGGGTGTATCAAACGTCACAACGTAACTGGGTGACTATATAGGTGCTTTATAGGTATCTCCTAAAGTGTTTGTTGGGTTGGCACAAATCGAGACTAGGATTTGTCACTTCGTGTGACGGAGAGGTATCTCTGGGCCCACTCGGTAATACATCATCATAATGAGCTCAGTGTGACTAAGGATTTAGTCACGGGATCATGTGTTACGGAACGAGTAAAGAGACTTGCCAAAAACGAGATTGAACAAGGTATCGGGATACCGACGACCGAATCTCGGGCAAGTATCATACCGATGGACAAAGGGAATTGTATACGGGATTAATTGAATCCCCGACATTGTGGTTCATCTGATGAGATCATCGTGGAACATGCGGGAGACAATATGGGTATCTAGATCCCGCTATTGGTTATTGTCCGGAGAGGTGTATCGGTCATGTCTGCATGCTTCCCGAACCCGTAGGGTCTACACACTTAAGGTTCGATGATGCTAGGGTTATATGGGAATAGTGTACGTGGTTACCGAAGATTGTTCGGAGTCCCGGATGAGATGTCAGACATCATGAGGATCTCCAGAATGGTCCGGAGGTAAAGATTCATATATTGGAAGTGAGGATTTGGTCGCCGAAAGTGTTCCGGGCGTCACCCGTAATGTACCGGGACCACCGGAAGGGTTCCGGGGGTCCACCGGGAGGGGCCACCAGCTCCAAGAGGCTTCATGGGCCAAGAGTGGATGGGAACCAGCCCCTAGTTGGGCTGGTGTGCCCCCACTGAGGGCCCAAGGCGCGGCAAGGGTGGAGGAGTCCAAACCCTAGGCGTGGAGGCTCCCTTAGGCGCCAAGGCCACCCTAGGGCGCTGCCCTCCTCCCCATCTTGGCCACCGCACCTCCTAGGGTTTCCCTAGGGGTGGCCGGCCCTCCTCCCCCTTCCCCCTATATATATGTGGGGTTTTGGGGCTGCATAGAACAGAACTCTCTCTCTCTCGGCGCAGCCCTACTCCTCCTCCTCGTCCTCCGTAGCGCTTGGCGAAGCCCTGTCGGAGTACCACGCAGCTCCACCGTCACCATGTCGTCGTGCTGCCGGAGCTCTCCCTCAACCTCTCCTTCCTCCTTGCTGGATCAAGACATAGGAGACGTCACCGGGCTGCACGTGTGTTGAACGCGGAGGCGCCGTTGTTAAGTGCTTAGATCGGAATCCACCGTGATCTGAATCGCTATGAGTATGACTCCATCTACCGCGTTCTAGCAACGCTTACGCTTAGCGATCTTCAAAGGTATGAAGATGCTCTGCCCCTTTGCTCGTTGCTAGAATTTCCTAGATTGATCTTGGTGACACGTAGGAATTTTTTTGAATTGTTACTACGTTCCCCAACAGTGGCATCATTAGCTAGGTCTATGCATAGATTCTATGCACGAGTAGAACACAAGTAGTTGTTGGTGATGATTTGGTCAATTTGCTTCTCGTTACTAGTCTTATCTTGATTCAGCGGCGTTGTGGGATGAAGCGGCCCAGACCGACTTTACATGTACGCTTACGTGAGACTGGTTCCACCGCCTGACATGCACTTGTTGCATAAGGTGGCTAGCGGGTGTCTGTCTCTCCCACTTTAGTCGGATCGGATTCGATGAAGAGGGTCCTTATGAAGGGTAAATAGCAATTGGCATATCACTGTTGTGGCTCTTACGTAGGTAAGAAACGTTCTTGCTAGAAACCCATAGCAGCCATGTAAAACTTGCAACAATAACTAGAGGACGTCTAACTTGTTTTTGCAGGGTATGCTATGTGATGTGATATGGCCAAAAGGATGTGATGAAATATATATGATGTATGAGATTGATCGTGTTCTTGTAATAGGAATCACGACTTGCATGTCGATGAGTATGACAACCGGCAAGAGCCATAGGAGTTGTTTTAATTTATTGTATGACCTGCGTGTCAATCAAAAACACCATGTAATTACTTTACTTTATTGCTAACCGTTAGCCATAGTAGTAGAAGTAATAGTTGGCGAGACAACTTCATGAAGACACGATGGTGGAGATCATGATAATGGAGATCATGGTGTCATGCCGGTTACGATGATGATCATGCCGCGCCCCGAAGATGGATATCAAAGGTGCAAGATGATATTGGCCATATCATGTCACTTTTTTTTATTATTTGCATGTGATATTTATCATGTTCTTATATCTTATAGGCTTAGAGCGACGATAGCATAAATAAGATGATCCCTCACTAATATTTCAAGAAATGTGTTCCCCCTAAGTGTGCACCGTTGCAAAGGATCGTTGTTTCGAAGCACCACGTGATGATCGGGTGTGATAGATTCTAACGTTCACATACAACGGGTGTAAGCCAGATTTACACACGCGAAACACTTAGGTTGGCTTGACGAGCCTAGCATGTACAGACATGGCCTCGGAACACGAGAGACCAAAAGGTCAAACATGAGTCGTATAGTAGATGCGATCAACATGGAGATGTTCACCATTGATGACTAGTCCGTCTCACGTGATGATCGGACATGGCCTAGACGATGTGGATCACTTAGATGACTAGAGGGATGTCTACATGATTGGGAGTTCGTTAAATAATTTGATTAGATGAATTAATTATCATGAACTTAGTCTAAAATTGTCTTTACAATCTATCTTGTAGATCCAATGGCCCACGCTAATGTTTCCCTCAACTTCAACATGTTCCTAGAGAAAACCAAGCTAAAAGACGATGGAAGCAACTATACGGACTGGGTCCGTAACTTGAGGATCATCCTCATAGCTTCCAAGAAATTATATGTCCTTGATGCACCGCTAGGTGACGCACACGTTTTCTCAGCAACTCAAGACGTTATGAATGCCTCGCAGTCGCGTAGTGATGATTACTCCCTGGTTCAGTGTGGCGTGCTTTACAGCTTAGAACCGGGGCTCCAAAAGCATTTTGAGCAACACAGAGCATATGAGATGTTCCAAGAGCTGCGAATGGTTTTCCAAGCTCATGCCCGGGTCAAGAGATATGAAGTCTCCGACAAGTTCTTCAGTTGTAAGATGGAGGAAAATAGTTCTGTCAGCGAGCACATACTAAAAATGTCTGGGTTGCACAACCGATTGTCTCAGCTAGGAGTTAATCTTCCGGATGACTCGGTTATTGACAGAATCCTCCAGTCGCTTCCACCTAGCTACAAGAGCTTTGCGATGAACTAAATTATGCAAGGGATGGATAAGTCCATTCCCGAATTATATTCGATGCTGAAATCAACGGAGGTGGAAATCAAAAAGGAACATCAAGTGTTGATGGTGAACAAGACCACTAGTTTCAAGAAAGGCAAGGGTGACAAGAACTTCAAGAAGGACGGCAAAGCAGTTGCCGCGCCCGGTAAATCAGTTGCCGGGAAGAAGGCCAAGAATGGACCCAAGCCTGAGACTGAGTGCTTTCATTGCAAGGGAATCAGTCACTGGAAGCGGAAATGCCCCAAGTACTTAGCGGATAAGAAGGCCAGCAACGTCAAAGGTATATATGATATACATGTTATTGATGTGTACCTTACCAGCGCTCTTAGTAGCTCCTGGGTATTTGATACCGGTGCGGTTGCTCACATTTGTAACTCCAAACAGGAGCTGCGAAAATAAAGTTCTTACGATCTGATCGTGGAGGAGAATATTTGAGTCACGAGTTTGGCATGCACTTAAGGAAATGTGGAATTGTTTCACAACTCGTGCCGCCTGGCACACCTCAGCGTAATGGTGTGTCCGAACATCATAATCGCACTCTATTGGATATGGTGCGGTCTATGATGTCTCTTACTGATTTACCGCTATCATTTTGAGGATATGCATTAGAGACTGTTGCATTCACTTTGAATAGGGCACCCTCTAAATCCGTTGAGACGACACCGTATGAATTATGGTTTGGGAAGAAACCTACTTTGTCGTTTCTGAAAGTTTGGGGATGTGATGCTTATGTCAAGAAACTTCAACCTGAAAAGCTCGAACCCAAATTGGAAAAGTGCGTCTTCATAGGATACCCTAACTAAACTATTGGGTATACCTTCTACCTCAGATCCGAAGGCAAGATATTTGTTGCCAAGAATGGATCCTTTGTAGAGAAAGAGTTTCTCTCGAATGAAATAAGTGGGAGGAAAGTAGACCTTGATGAGGTAATTGTACCCCCCTCTCGAACCAGAAAGTAGCGCAACACAGGAGATTGTTTCTGTGGTGCCTGCACCGACTAGAGAGGAAGTTAATGATGATGATCATGAGACTTCTGATCAAGTTACTACTGAACTTCGAAGGTTCACGAGGACACGTGCCACACCAGAGTGGTATGACATCCCTGTCCTGGAAATCATGTTGTTAGACAATGGTGAACCTTCGAACTATGAAGAAGCCATGGCGGGCCCAGATTCCAACAAATGGCTTGAAGCCATGAAATCCAAGATAGGATCCATGTATGAGAACAAAGTGTGGACTTTGGTGGACTTGCCCGATGATCGGCAAGCCATAGAAAATAAATGGATCTTTAATAATAAGACAGACACGGATGGTAATGTGCCGTCCATAAGGCTCGGCTTGTCACTAAGGGCTATTGACAAGTTCAAGGAGTTGACTACGATGAGACCTTCTCACCCGTAGCGATGCTGAAGTCCGTCCGAATCATGTTAGCAGTTGCCGCATTTTATGATTATGAGATCTGGCAAATGGACGTCAAAATGGCATTCCTTAACGGTTTCCTTAAGGAAGAATTGTATATGATGTAGACGGAAAGTTTTGTCGATCCTAAGAAGGCTAACAAGGTATGCAAGCTCCAATTCTCCATCTATGGGCTGGTGCAAGCATCTCGGAGTTGGAACATTCGCTTTAATGAAGTGCTCAAAGCGTTTGGGTTTATACAGACTTATGGAGAAGCCTATATTTACAAGAAAGTGAGTGGGAGCTCTGTAGCATTTCTCATTTTTTATGTGGATGACATATTGTTGATGGGAAATGATATAGAAATTTTGGGAAGCACAAAGGCCTACTTGAATAAGTGTTTTTCAATGAAGGACCTTGGAGAAGCAGCTTACATATTAGGCATCAAGATCTATAGAGATAGATCGAGACGTCTCATTGGTCTTTCACACAGCACATACCTTGACAAGATATTGAAGAAGTTCCATATGGATCAGTCCAAGAAGAAGTTCTTGCCTGTACTACAAGGTGTGAAATTGAGCACTGCTCCATGCCCGACCTCGGTAGAAGATAGAGAGAAGATGAGTGTCATCCCCTATGCCTCAGCCATAGGCTCTATTATGTATGCCATGTTGTGTACCAGACCTGATGTGAACCTTGCCATAAGTTTGGTAGGGAGGTACCAAAGTGATCTCAGAATGGAACACTGGATGGCGGTCAAGAATATCCTTAAGTACCTGAAAAGGACTAAGGAGATATTTCTCATTTATGGAGGTGCCGAAGAACTTGTCGTAAAGGGCTACGTCGATGCTAGCTTCAACACAAATCCGGATGACTCCAAGTCACAAACCGGATACGTGTATATTTTGAATGGTGGGGCAGTCAGCTGGTGCAGTTGCAAGCTAAGCATCGTGGCAGCATCTACATGTGAAGCGGAGTACATAGCTGCTTCGGAAGCAGCACGGAAAGGAGTCTGGATGAAGGAGTTCATCATCGACCTAGGAGTGATTCCCAGCGTGTCAGGCTTGATGACTCTCTTCTGTGACAACACTAGAGCTATTGCCATTACCAAGGAGCCCAGGTTTCACAAGAAGACCAAGCACATCAAGCGCTGCTTCAACTCCATTCGTGATTACATTCAATAAGGAGATATAGATATTTGTAAAGTACATACAGATCTGAATGTCGTACATCCATTGACTAAACCTCTTTCACGAGCGAAACATGATCAACACCAGAACTCTATGGGTGTTCGATTCATCACAATCTAACTAGATTATTGACTCTAGTGCAAGTGGGAGACTATTGGAAATATGCCCTAGAGGCAATAATAAAATAGTTATTACTATATTTCCTTGTTCATGACATTCGTCTATTGTTCATGCTATAATTGTATTAACCACAAACCGTAATACATGTGTGAATACATAGACCACACCGTCCCTAGTATGCCTCTAGTTGACTAGCTCGTTGATCAATAGATGGCCATGGTTTCCTGGCCATGGACATTGGATGTCGTTGATAACGGGATCACATCATTAGGAGAATGATGTGATGGACAAGACCCAATCCTAAGCATGGCACAAGATCATGTAGTTCGTATGCTAGAGCTTTTCTAATGTCAAGTATCGTTTCCTTAGACCATGAGATTGTGCAACTCCCGGATACCGTAGGAATGCTTTGGGTGTATAAAATGTCACAACGTAATAGGGTGACTATAAAGGTGCACTACAGGTATCTCTGAAAGTGTCTGTTGGGTTGGCATGAATCGAGACTGGGATTTGTCACTTCGTGTGACGGAGAGGTATCTCTGGGGCCACTCGGTAATACATCATCATAATGAGCTCAATATGACTAAGGAGTTAGTCACGGGATCATGTGTTACAGAACGAGTAAAGAGACTTGCCGAAAACGAGATTGAACAACGTATAGGGATACCGACGATCGAATCTCGGGCAAGTAACATACCGATGGACAAAGGGAATTGTATACAGGATTAATTGAATCCCCGACATCATGGTTCATCTGATGAGATCATCGTGGAACATGTGGGAGACAATATGGGTATCCAGATCCCGCTATTGGTTATTGGTCGGAGAGGTGTCTCGGTCATGTCTGCATGCTTCCCAAACCCGTAGGGTCTACACACTTAAGGTTCGATGACGCTAGGGTTATATGGGAATTGTGTATGTGGTTACTGAAGATTGTTTGGAGACCCGTATGAGACCCTGGACATCACAAGGAGCTCTGGAATGGTCTGGAGGTAAAGATTCATATATAGGAAGCAAGGATTTGGTCGCCAAAAGTGTTTCGGGCGTCACAGGTAATGTACCGGGACCACCGGAAGGGTTTCGGGTGTCCACCGAGAGGGGCCACCAGCTCCAAGAGGATTCATCGGCCAAAATTGTATGGGAACCAGCCCCTAGTTGGCTGGTGCGCCCCCACTTAGGGCACAAGGCGTAGCAAGGGTGGAGGGGGGCCAAACCCTAGCCGTGGAGGCTGCCTTGGGCGCCAATGCCACCCTAGGGCGCCGCCCCTCCTCCCCATCTTGGCCGCCGCACCTCCTAGGGTTTCCCTAGGGGTGGCCGTCCCTCCTCCCCCTTCCCCCTATATATATATGTGCGGTTTTGGGGGCTACATAGAACAGAACTCTCTCTCTCTCTCTCTCTCTCTCTCTCGGCACAGCCCTACCCCTCCTCCTCCTTGTCCTCCGTAGCGCCTGGAGAAGCCCTGCTGGAGTACCATGCAGCTCCACCGTCAACACGTCATCGTGCTTCCGGAGCTCTCCCTCAACCTCTCATTCCTCCTTGCTGGATCAAGGTGTAGGATACATCATCGGGCTGCACGTGTGTTGAACACGGAGGCGCCGTTGTTCGGTGCTTAGATCGGAATCCCCCGTGATCTAAATCGCTATGAGTACGACTCCATCAACCACATTCTAGCAACGCTTCCGCTTAGCGATCTTCAAAGGTATGAAGATGCTCTACCCCTTTGTTCGTTGCTAGCATTTCCTAGATTGATCTTGGTGACACATAGGAATTTTTTTGAATTGTTACTACATTCCCCAACATTTTCTCTATCTTAGCAGCCCCTAGTTTTTATTTACGTGCCCTTTATTATCTTGCAAACCTATGATATCACACCGACAAAGTACTTCTAGTTTCATATGTGTTCTAGGTAAAGTGAACGTTAAGCATGCGTAGAGTTGTATCGATGGTTAATAGAACTTGAGGGAATATTTGTTCTAACTTTAGCTCCTCGTTGGGTACGACACTCTTACTTATCGAGAAATGCTACAATTGATCCCCTACACTTGTGGGTTATCAAGACCTTTTTCTGGCGCCGTTGCTGGGGAGCAATAGCGTGGGGTGAATATTCTCGTGTGTGCTTGTTTGGTTTATCAGTAAGTAGATTTTATTTGCTAAGTTGTTCTCTATCTTTAGTTATGGATATGGAACACAAAATACCAAAAAAATAGGTGTACTTGCTACTCATGGAGATGGGGAACCTCCTAAAACCCTCGATGCTCGATATGTGGAAAATATTATGCACTACTTTGATAATCCTAAGAAAACCCCATTCAACTTGATAATGGGATACACGTTGGATCAATGTGATTACTTTAGGGATTATCGCTTATCTCAAAAAGAGAAACACTTATGGGATCAAATTAGAATACTGGGATGGTTTGCTTGGGATGCATGCTCGAGATTTCACTTTACTTGTTGCTCTAATATAGAAGCTCGACATCTTCCCTTTAAACACAAATTTAATGATAATGAAACCTCAGCTTCATATGGTAAAGGTATTTATGATTACTATTATGTGGAACGAATAGAAGAATTTGTTGTTTTTAAAGGTGCTTATGAAATTGCTTCTTTGCTTGAAAAGTATGGTGATGATGTTCCTTATGAATCCAAAATTTTTGCCATACTTAAATATTGCCATGAGAATTATGATTGCAATGCTGATATTATTGAATTTATTGAAAGAATGATCGCTTCTTTGTAAGAGACTAATATCTTGCAGGAAACTATGGAAGAAGAAATTGCTGAAACTATGATCTCATTAGATTAAAAAGATGTGGAGGAGAGTGAAGAACAAAAGGAGGAAGAGCGGATTAGCTACCCATGCCCACCTTCTAATGAGAGTAACTCTTCAACTCATACATTGTTTAATTTCCCTTCATTCTTATTGAAGGATGAATGATATGATAATTGCTATGATCCCTTGGATTCGTTTAAAATATACCTTTTTAATGAACTTGATGCTTGCTATGCTTGTGGCCATGATGCAAATATGAAAGATGCTTATGGAGATGAACTTGCTATAGTTCCTTATGTTAAGAATGAAATTGTTGCTATTGCACCCACGTATGATAGTCCTATTATCTTTTTGAATTCTCCCAACTACACTATATCGGAGAAGTTTGCTCTTATTACTGATTATATAGATGGTTTGCCTTTTTCTATTACACATGATGATTTTGATAGATATAATATGCATGTGCTTGCTTCTCCTACTTGTAATTATTATTAGAGAGGAACTACATCTCCACCTCTCTATGTTTCCAATACGATAAAATTGCAAGAAACCATTTATACTATGCATTGGCTTTTACTTTGTGTGCATGAATTGTTCTTTTAGGACATGACGATGCGTAGGAAGAGAGTTAGACTTAGTCGTTGCATGATATATGTTACTTTTTGCTCAATACTAAATTACAAATCATTGTTAACTAAAATTGGCTTTGATATACCTTGGGATCCGGATGGATCCATTACTTGAGCACTATATGCCTAGCTTAATGGCTTTAAAGAAAGGGCTATCAGGGAGACAACCCGGAAGTTTTAAAGAGTCATTTTATTCTGTTGTGTGCTTTTATAAAGTTTAAAAACAAAAAAAAGGGTAACCTAAAACTTTTTCAAAAAGAGAAGTGAAAGTAAGAAGGACGAGCACCGTTGAAGTAGGGGAGCTCCTTGAACTTTGTTCATGCCCATGGAAACTTTGAAATTCTTGATTACAGAAAATTTTCAAAAAAATAATTATCCCCTTGTATAAATCCATTTTATTATAAAAATAATGTGCCAATATTTGCCTTTAGGATGATTAGATTGCTTGTTTCGTGTGTGCAGTGCAAAAACAGAAACTTTGGCTGTAGTGCGTGAATTTACATTTTTTTACTGGAATGTCAAAAGTTTCCGAATTTTTTACACAGTAATTCTATGCAATTTTTTTATTTTTTACTATTTTTTCAGAATTTTAAGAGTTACATAAGTATGGTGAATGTTCAGATTGCTATAGGCTGTCCTGTTTAAGACAGATTCTGTTTTTGATGCATTGTTTTGCTCGTTTTGATGAAACTATCGATTGTATCAGTGGTATAAGCCATGGAAAAATTATAATACAATAGCTACAATGCAAAAAGAAAATATGAATTGGTTGGCAATAGTACATAAAGTTGTGATTTGCTTTATTATACTAACGGATCTCATGGGGTTTTTGTTATGTTTTGTGTGATTGAAGTTTTCAAGTTTTGGGTGAGATCACGGTGGATGAAGGAATAAGGAGTGGAAAAAGGCTAAGCTTGGGGATGCCCGAGGCACCCCAAGGTAATATTCAAGGACTCCCAAGAAACTAAGCTTGGGGATGCCCCGGAAGGCATCCCCTCTTTCTTCTAACAACCATCGGTAATATTACTTGGAGCTATATTTTTATTCGTCACATGATATGTGTAAATATTGGAGCATCGTGTGCTTTTTATTTTTATTTTAATAATGCACCATGCTGGTATGATAAAGTCCTTGGTTGATTTATAGAAGGCTCTTTGCACCTCACTTATATCTTTTGAGTATGGCTTTGTAGAATGCTTCATGTCCTTCACTTATATCATTTGAAGTTTGGATTGCCTGTTTCTCTACCCATAGAAAACCGCCATTTGTAGAATGCTCTTTTTCTTCAATTATATTTGTTAGAGCATGGGCATATCTTTTCTAGAAAGAATTAAAACTCTCATTCTTCACTTATATCTATTTAGAGAGTTAACAGGAGTTGGTCATTCACATGGTTAGTCATAGAATCCTACATAAAACTTGTAGATCACTGAATATGGTATGTTTGATTCCTTGCAATAGTTTTGCGATATAAAGATGGTGATATTAGAGTATGCTAGTTAGTAATTGTGGATTAGTAGAAATACTTGTGTTAAGGTTTGTGATTCCCGTAGCATGCACGTATGTTGAATCGTTATGTAACGAAGTCGGAGCATGATTTGTTTAATGATTGTCATCCTTTGTGTGATGGGTCGGGAGCGCGCGATGGTTTACTCCTACCAACCTCTCCCCTAGGGGCATGTGTCTAATGCTTTGTTTGATAACTAATAGACTTTTGCAATAAGTATGTGAGTTCTTTGTGACTAATATTGAGTCCATGGATTATACGCACTCTCACCCTTCCACCTTTGCTAGCCTCTATAGTACCGCGTAACTTTTGCCGGTGCATCAAACCCACCTTCCTCAAAACAGCCACCGTATATTTTCCTCAAAACAGCCACCATACCTACCTATTATGACATTTCCATAGCCATTCCGAGATATATTGCCATGCAACTTCCATCGTTCCGTTTAGTATGACATGCACCATCATTTTCATATTGCTTTGCATGATCGTAAGACAACTTGCATGATGTTTTCATGGCTTGTCCGTTTTTTGATGTCATTTGCTAGGCTAGATCGTTGCTCATCCTGGTATCCTACCGGAAGCATTCCTATAGAGTCATATTTTTGTCCTAGGTATCGAGTTGTAAGTAAATAAAAGTGTGATTATTTTCATTATTAGAGCATTGTCCCGTGCGAGAAAAGGATTATGGAAGCTATGATTCCCTCACAAGTTGGGAGGAGTCTTCGGACTTTACAAAATAACAAAAGAGGCCAGCGAAGCCCAAATAAATAAAAAAAGAGGCCAAAGATGCCCACAAAATAAAAAAATAAAAAAATGAGAGAAAGAGAGAAGGGACAATTGCTACTATCTTTTTTCACACTTGTGCTTCAAAGTAGCACCATGATCTTCATGATAGAGAGTCTCCTATTTTGTCACTTTCATATAACTAGTGGAATTTTTTGCACGACCACTTAGTTTTGTTTTTGAGCTTGCATACACTTATATCTCTAAGTGCATTCGTTGCATGGCAATCCCTACTCACTCACATTGATATCTATTGATGGGCATCTCCATAGCCCGTTGATACGCCTAGTTGATGTGAGACTATCTTCTCCTTTTTGCTCATCACATCCACCATATTCTATTCCACCTATAATGCTACATCCATGGATCATACTCATGTATTGCGTGAGAGTTGAAAAGTTTTGAGAACATAAAAAAGGTGTGAAACAATTGGTTGACTTGTCATCAGGATTGTGCATGATTTAGATACTTTGTGTGGGGAAGATGGAGCATAGCCAGACCATCCGATTTTGTAGGGATAACTTTCTAAGGACATATTATTTTGAAAGGACACAATTGCCTTGTTGGTGTGCTCGAAGTATTACTGTTTTTATGTCAATATAGACTATTGCTTTGAATCACTCGTGTCTTAATATTCATGCCATGATTAGATTATATGATCAAGATTATGCTAGGTAGCATTCCACATCAAAAATTATCTTTTTTATCATTTACCTACTCGAGGACGAGCAGGAATTAATCTTGGGGATGTTGATATGTCTCCGTCATATCTATAATTTTTGATTGTTTCATGTCAATATTCTACAACTTTCATATACTTTTGGTAAATTTTTATACTATTTTTGGGACTAACATATTGATCCAGTGCCCAGTGCTAGTTCCTATTTGTTGCATGTTTTTTGTTTTGCAGAAAATCCATATAAAACAAAGTCCAAACGGGATAATAACTTACGGACATTTTTTTGGAATATATGTGAATTTTGGGAAGTGGAATTAACAGAAGGCGGTGTGTGAGGGGCCTAGAAACCCGGAGGGCACGCCCTATAGGGGTAGGGTGTGCCCTGAGGGCTTGTGGCCACCCCTTAGGTCGCTTGGATCTGTCTTTTGGCTGCAAGAAAGCTAATTTATGGATAAAGATCCCCTCAAAATTTCAGTCCAATCGGAGTTACGGATCTCCGGATATTTAAGAAACGATGAAAGGCCAAAATCTGGGAACGCAGAAACAGAAGGAAACGTAGAGAGATCCAATCTCGGAGGGGCTCTCGCCCCTCCGCCTCCATGGAGGCCATGGAACAGATGGGAAACCCTTATCCCATCTAGGGGGAGGTCAAGGAAGAAGAATAAGGAGGGTGGCTCTCTCCCCCCTCTCCCGGTGGCACCGGAACGCCGCCGGGGTAATCATCGTGACGGCGATCTACTCCAACAACTTTGTCATCTTCACCAACACCTCCATCACCTTCCCCCATCTATCTACAGTAGTCCACTCTCCCACAACGCGACGTACCCTCTACTTGAACATGGTGCTTTATGCTTCATATTATTATCCAATGATGTGTTGCCATCCTATGATGTCTGAGTAGATTTTTGTTGTCCTATTGGTTGATTGATGATCATGATTGGTTTGAGTTGCATGTTTTATTATTGGTGATGTCCTATGGTGCTCTCCATGTTGTGCAAGTGTGAGGGATCCTTACTATAGGGTGTTGCAATGTGTTCATGATCCACCTATGGTGGGTTGCTTGAGTGACAGAAGCATTAACCCGAGTAGGTGGGTTGTTGCATATGGGAGTAAAGAGGACTTGATACCTTATAATGCTATGGTTGGGTTTCACCTTAATGATCTTTGGTAGTTGTGGATGCTTGCTAGAGTTCCAATCATAAGTGCATATGATCCAAGTAGAGAAAGTATATTAGCTTATGCATCTCCCTCATATAAAAATGCAATAATGATTACCGGTCTAGTTATCAATTGCCTAGGGACAATTCCGCAACTCCTACCACCACTTTTCCACACTCGTTAAACTAACTTAGTTGTTTCTCTATCTTAGCAGCCCCTATTTTTTATTGACGTGCTCTTTATTATCTTGCAAACCTATCCTATCACACCTACAAAGTAATTCTAGTTTCATACGTGTTCTAGGTAAAGCGAACATTAAGCGTGCATAGAGTTGTATCGGTGATCGATAGAACTTGAGGTAATATTTGTTCTACCTTTAGTTCCTTATTGGGTTCGACACTCTTACTTATCGAGAAAGTTTACACTTAATCCCCTACATTTTTGGGTTATCAAGGAGACTCAAATCACAACTCAAGCAACCAGAAATGCAAATGAAACTAAAATGGGTTAGGTTGCGGAAGTCTATGGTGGAATTGTGGATGATATGGTGGAGGGCCTAGGCAAACTTGCCAAAATTTGAAAACTATGATGGTGTCAAATGATGGTGGAACTAATTTTGTTGGATGGTGGATGTCAATAGATACAAAACGGGCTAAAGAACGCCTAAATCGAAGTCCGGATGAATTAGTTATGGCCGAAACGGTGAAACAGAAAAGCTGAAATTCCTAGGGCCGGATATTCGGGGTTTTACGTCGGAAATCTGGGAAACTGTGTACAGAATTGCCCGATTTTTATGCTCCAGGGCCCAGATGTCCGGCCCGACGGTTCCAGATTGAGATCTAGGGCTCGGGAACTCGATTTGGGCCGGAAATTGGTGATTCAAAAGCCAAAATTTGATGAGGAAAAGGTGGAATTAGTGCTAGGGAACGCAAAGGGAGGTGATACGTCTCCAACGTATCTATAATTTTTAATTGTTGCATGCTATTATATTATCTGTTTTGGATGTTTTATATGCATTAATATGCTGTTTTATATTATTTTTGGGACTAACCTATTAATCTAGAGCCTAGTGCCAGTTTCTGTTTTTTCCTTGTTTTTGAGAATTGCAGATAAGGAATATTAAACGGAGTCCAAACGAAATAAGACCTTCGAAATGATTTTTTCTAGAACGAAAGGAAACCAGGAGACTTCAGAACATGGGTAGAAGAGACACCATGGGGCCACAAGCCCTAGGGACGAGCCCGGGGGGGTAGGGCACGCCTAGTAGGCTTGTGGGCCCACGACAGCTCTCCCAACCATAATCTTCGGCCTATAAATTCCCAAATATCCCATCATTCTCAGAACAAGCCACAAAAACACGTTTCCGCCGCCAGAAGCCTCCGTTCCCGAGAGATCCAATCTTGGAGCCTTTTCCGGTAATCTACCGGAGGGGGATTCGATCACGGAGGGCATCTACATCAACTCCATTGCCCCTCCGATGATGCGTGAGTAGTTCACCACAGACCTTCGGGTCCATAGCTAGTAGCTATATGGCATCTTATCTCTCTTTGCTCTTCAATACCATGTTCTTCATGATCTTCATAGAGATCTATCCAATGTAATACTCTTTTGCGGTGTGTTTGTCGAGATCCGATGAATTGTGGGTTTATGTTCAGATTATCCATGAATATTGTTTGATTCTTTCCTGAATTCTTATATGCATGATTTCATATCGTTGCAAGTCTCTTCAAGTAATTGGTTTGGTTTGGCCAACTAGATTGGTAATTCTTGCAATAGGAGAAGTGCTTAGTTTCGGGTTCAATCTTGCGGTGTCCTCACCCAGTGACAAAGTAGGGGTAGCAAGGCACGTATTGTATTGTTGCCATCAAGGATAAAAATATGGGGTTGTCATCATATTCCTTGAGTTTATCCCTCTACATCATGTCATCTTACCTAATGTGTTACTCTGTTCTTCATGAACTTAACACTCTAGATGCAGGCAGGAGTCAGTCGATTTGTGGAGTAATAGTAGTAGATGCAGAATCATTTCGATCTACTTGACACGGACGTGATGCCTATATTCATAATCATTGCCTTGGATATCTTCATTATTATTCGCTTTTCTATCAATTGCTCGACAGTAATTTGCTCACCCACCGTAATACTTGCCATCATGAGAGAAGCCTCTAGTGAAACCTATGGCCCCAAGGTCTATTTTCCATCTTATACTTTCAGATCTAAAACCAAAAATACCAAAAATACTTTGCTGCATTATTTTTACCTTTTGTTTTACTTTCCGTTCAAGCAATCTATCTCTATCAGATCTCATCCTTGTAAGTAACCTTGAAGGGATTGACAACCCCTTTATAGGTTGGGTGCAAGAGTTTGATTCTTTGTGTAGGTACGCCTATTGGGGACTTGCTTGTATCTCCTACTGGATTTATATCTTGGTTCTCAACAACTAAGGGAAATACTTATCTACTTTGCTGCATCACATGTTCCTCTTCATGGAAACCAACACATGCTCGAGAAGTAGCAGGAGGTAGATCCACTTGCCAAACACCAAATCCACATATCAAAATCAACAAAAACTTAGAAGAACAACAAATCACAAGAAACAAATTGGGCTATTTTTTGGGGAATTTTTGAAATTGGGACAAAATCAAACAAAATTAGGCTAGAAAACGAAGGGGGTGACTCCAAATTCGTGAGAAACGTGGCTCTAGATATCAATATGATACGGGGCAATCCCGTGTGTGTCGATCTTTCACGAATTCTAGGGGGATTCCACAAAGAACACGAAGAACACAAGGGGAAATCACAAGAGGAAACACTCAAGAACAAGTCCAATCACACATCCACTAGACTCACCACACACAAGATCCACAAGGTACATGAACAACAAAGGGAAATAGGTTACATGGTAGAGTTCATCCCAAATCCCAAGGGGAGATGGGGCCTTGATATCCCGGAGGATCTTCCCTCGAGAGGGGCCTTGACATCCTCTATGGATCTTCTCCGGTGGAGGCCTTGATATCCATGGGAGAGGTAGAGGAAGGAGCAAAGCTCAACAAACTAAGAGCTAAACCATTGCTAACCCTAGAAAGGAGGAGCAGGGATCCCTTATATAGTGCTAGTGGAGATAGGGGAGAGGGAGAGGATACATGGGCATTTGGCCCGCGTCTGCCCGCATAGGGGCCGGATGTTGTTGGGAGACGTACTAGTAAATCAAAAAAATTCCTACGATCACCAAGATCTATCCATGGAGAAACCAGTAATGAGTTGGGAGAGATTGCATCTTCATACCTTTGAAGATCGCTAAGCGGAAGCGTTACAAGAACGCGGTTGGTGGGGTCGTACTCGCAGCAATTCAGATCGCGGTGGATTCCGATCTCAGCGCCGAACAACGACGCCTCCGCGTTCAACACACGTGCAGCCCGATGACGTCTCCTATGCCTTGATCCAGCAAGGAGGAAGGAGAGGTTGAGGGAGAGCTCCGGCAGCACGACGGTGTGGTGACGGTGGAGTTACGTGAACTCCGGCAGGGCTTCGCCAAGCGCTACGGAGAACGAGGAAGAGGAAGGGTAGGGCTGCGCCGAGAGAGAGAGAGAGAGAGAAGTCGTGTCTCAAATAAGCCCAAACCCTTGCATATATATATAGGAGGAGGGAGAGGGAGGTCTGCCTTGGCCTCTCCTCCAAAGAGGAGAGGTTCGGCCGAACCAGGGATAGAGTCCACCTCCCACAAGGGAGGTGGATCTCCTCTTTTAAAACCCTTTTGCCCTTTATCTCTTGATCCCAGCCGCATGGGCCTTTCTAGAAGGTCTTGGCCAGCCCAAAAAGGGCTGGCACACCTCCTCTAAGGGCCCACAAAGTCCTATGGGCGTCACACCCCTCCCGGGGGTCCTCCGGCACCCTCCCGGCACTCCCGGTACACTACTGATGAGCCCAAAAACTTTCCGGTGACCAAAACTGGACTTCCTATATATCAATCTTTACCTCCAGACCATTCCGGAGCTCCTCGTGACGTCCGGGATCTCATACGTGACTCCGAACAACCTTCAGTAACCACGTACAACATTTCCCTATAACCCTAGCGTCATCGAACCTTAAGTGTGTAGACCCTACGGGTTCGGGAGACATGTAGACATGACCGAGACACCTCTTCAGTCAATAACCAACAGAGGGATCTGGATACCCATGTTGGATCCCACATGCTCCACGATGATCTCATCGGATGAACCATGATGTCGGGGATTCAATCAATCCCGTATGCAATTCCCTTTGTCTATCGGTATGATACTTGCCCGAGATTCGATCGTCGGTATCCGTATACCTTGTTCAAGATCTTTACCGGCAAGTCTCTTTACACGTTCCATAAAACATCATCCCGTGGCTAACTCCTTAGTCACATCGAGCTCATTATGATGATGTCTTATCGAGTGGGCCTAGAGATACCTCTCCGTCACACGGAGTGACAAATCCCAGTCTCGATTCGTGCCAACCCAACAGACACTTTCGGAGATACCCGTAGTGCACCTTTATATCCACCCAATTACGTTGTGACATTTGGCACACCCAAAGCAATATTATGGTATCCGGGAGTTGCACAATCTCATGGTCTAAGGAAACGATACTTGACATTGAAAAGCTTTAGCAAATGAACTACACGATATTGTGCTATGCTTAGGATTGGGTCTTGTCCATCACATCATTCTCCTAATGATGTGATCCCGTTTTCAACGACATCCAATGTCCATGGCCATGGAACCATGCCCATCTATTGATCAACGAGCTAGCCAACTAGAGGCTTACTAGGGACATGTTATGGTCTATGTATTCACACATGTATTACGGTTTCTGGTCAACACAATTATAGCATGAACAATAGACAATTATCATGAACAAGGAAATACAATAATAACCATTTTATTATTGCCTCGAGGGCATATTTCCAACAGTCTCCCACTTGCACTAGAGTCAATAATCTAGTTACATTGTGATGAATCGAACACCCATAGCAATCTGGTGTTGATCATGTTTTGCTCGTGAGAGAGGTTTAGTCAACGGATCTGCGACATTCAGATCCGTATGCACTTTACAAATATCTATATCTCCCTCCTGAATGTAATCACGGATGGAGTTGAAGCCGCGCTTGATGTGTCTTGTCTTCTTGTGAAACCTAGGCTCCTTCGCAAGGGCAATAGCTCCAGTATTGTCACAGAATAGAGTCATCAGGCCCGACGCGCTTGGAATAACTCCTAGGTCGGTGATGAACTCCTTCATCCAGACTCATTCCTTTGCTGCTTCCGAAGCAGCTATGTACTCCGCTTCACATGTAGATGCCGCCACGACGCTTTGCTTGCTGCTGCACTAGCTGACTGCCCCTCCGTTCAAAACATACACGTATCCGGTTTGTGACTTGGAGTCGTCCGGATCTGTGTCGAAGCTAGCATCGACGTAACCCTTTAAATGAGTAGCCATCTCGCATTTAAATGAGTAGCCATCTCGCATCAAGCGAGATCCAGATACAATGTTCATGCTCAAATCTGGTACTAAATAACAATTATTAAGGTTTAACACTAATCCCGAAGGTAGATGTAGAGGTAGCGTGCCGACGGCGATCACATCGACCTTGGAACCATTCCCGACGCGCATCGTCACCTCGTCCTTTGCCAGTCTCTGCTTATTCCGCAGCTCCTGCTTGGAGTTACAAATGTGAGAAACTGCACCGATATCAAATACCCAGGAGCTACTATGAGCGCGGGTTAGGTGCACATCAATAACAAGTATATCACATATACCTTTAACGTTGCCATCTTTCTTATCCGCTAAGTACTTGGGGCAGATCTGCTTCCAGTGACCGGTACCCTTGCAATAAAAACACTCAGTCTCAGGCTTGGGTCCATTCTTTTACTTCTTCTTCCCGACAACTTGCTTACCGGGCGCGGCAACAGCTTTGCCGTCCTTCTTGAAGTTCTTCTTATCCTTGCCTTTCTTGAAACTAGTGGTCTTATTCACCATCAACACTTGATGCTCCTTTTTTATCTCGACCTCTGCTGATTTCAGCATCGAGTACAACTCAGGAATGGACTTCTCCATCCCTTGCATGTTGTAGTTCATCAAAAAGCTCTTGTAGCTAGGTGGAAGCGACTAGAGGATTCTGTCAACGACCGAGTCATCCAGAAGATTAACTCCCAGCTGAGTCAAGCGGTTGTGAAGCCCAGACATCTTGAGGATGTGCTCACTGACAGAACTATTCTCCTCCATCTTACAGCTGAAGAACTTTTCGGAGACGTCATATCTCTCGACCCGGGCATGAGCTTGGAAAACCAGTTTCAGCTCTTGGAACATCTCATATGCTCCGTGTTGCTCAAAACGCTTTTGGAGCCCTGGTTCTAAACTGTAAAGCATGCCGCACTGAACAAATGAGTAATCATCGCAGCGAGAATGCCAAGCGTTCGCAAGGTCTTGCTTTGCTGGGAGAAGGGGTGGGTCACCTAGTGGTGCACCAAGGACATACAATTTCTTGGAAGCTATGAGGATGATCCTCAAGCCAGGGACCCAGTCCGCATAGTTGCTTCCATCATCTTTCAGCTTGGTTTTCTCTAGGAACATGTTGAAATTGAGGGTGACATTCGCATTGGCCATTGGATCTACAATATAGATTGTAAAGATAATTTTAGACTAAGTTCATGATAATTAAGTTCACATAATCAAATTATTTAATGAACTCCCACTTAGATAGACATCTCTCTAATCATCTAAGTGACACATGATCCATGTCAACTAGCTCGTGTCCGATCATCACGTGAGACGGACTAGTCATCCATGGTGAACATCTCCATGTTGATCGTATCTTCTATACGACTCATGTTCGACCTTTCGGTCTTCCGTGTTCCGAGGCCATGTCTGTACATGCTAGGCTCGTCAAGTCAACCTAAGTGTTACGCGTGTGTAAATCTGGCTTACACCCGTTGTATGCGAACGTTAGAACCTATCACACCCGATCATCACGTGGTGCTTCGGAACGACGATCCTTAGCAACGGTGCACAGTTAGGGTGAACACTTCTCTTGAAATTTTATTGAGAGATCATCTTATTTACTACCGTCGTTCTAAGCAAATAAAATGTAAACATGATAAACATCACATGCAATCAATATAGTGACATGATATGGCCAATATCATCTTGCTCCTTTGATCTCCATCTTCGGGGCACCATGATCATCACTGTCACCAGCACGACACCATGATCTCTGTCATCATGATCTTCATCATTGTGTCTTCATGAAGTAGTCTCACCAACTATTACTTCTACTACTATGGCTAATGTTTAGCAATAAAGTAAAGTAATTACATGGCGTTTATGATTGACACACAGGTCATACAATGAAATAAGACAACTCCTATGGCTCCTGCCGGTTGTCATACTCATCAACATGCAAGTCGTGAATCCTATTACAAGAATATGATCAATCTCATACATCACAATGCATCACATCACATTCTTTGGCCATATCACATCACAAGGCATACGCTGCAAAAACAAGTTAGACGTCCTCTAATTTGTAGTTGCAAGTTTTACGTGGCTGCTATAGGTTTCTAGCAAGAACGTTTCTTACCTACGCCAAAACCACAACGTGATATGCCAATTGCTATTTACCCTTCATAAGGACCCTTTTCATCGAATGCAATCCGACTAAGGTGGGAGAGACAGACACCCGCTAGCCACCTTATGCAACAAGTGCATGTCAGGCGGTGGAACCAGTCTCACGTAGGCGTACGTGTAAAGTCGGTCCGGGCCGCTTCATCCCACAATACCGCCGAATCAAGATAAGACTAGTAGTGGTAAGCATATTAACAAAATCGACGCCCACAATAACTTGTGTTCTACTTGTGCATAGATTCTACGCATAGACCTAGCTCATGATGCCACTATTGCGAGACGTAGTAGTAAATTAAAGCGGAAGCGTTACAAGAACGCAGTTGGTGGAGTCGTACTCGCAGCGATTCAGATCGCGGTGGATTCCAATCTCAGCGATGAACAACGGCGCCTCCGCGTTCAACACACGTTTAGCCCGATGACGTCTCCTATGCCTTGATCCAGCAAGGAGGAAGGAGAAGTTGAGGGAGAGCTCCAGCAGCACGACGTATGGTGACGGTGGAGCTACGTGAACTCCGGCAGGGCTTCACCAAGCGCTACGAAGAACGAGGAAGAGGAAGGGTAGGGCTACGCCGAGAGAGAGAGAAGTCGTGTCTCAAATAAGCCTAGACCCTTGCATATATATAGGAGGAGGGAGAGGGAGGGCCGCCTTGGCCTCTCCTCCAAGGAGGAGAGGTTCGGCCGAACCAGGGATAGAGTCCACCTCCCACAAGGGAGGTGGATCTCCTCTTTTAAAACCCTTTTACCCTTTATCTCTTGATCCCAGCCACATGGGCCTTTCTAGAAGGTATTGGCCAGCCCAAAAAGGGCTGGCACACCTCCTCTAAGTGCCCACAAAGTCCTATGGTCGTCACACCCCTCCCGGGGGTCCTCCGGCACCCTCCCGGCACTCCCGGTACACTATCGATGAGCCCGAAAACTTTCCGGTGACCAAAACTGGACTTCCTATATATCAATCTTTACCTCCGGACCATTCCAGAGCTCCTCGTGACGTCTGGGATCTCATTCGGGACTCCTAACAACCTTCTATAACCACATAAAACATTTCCCTATAACCCTAGCGTCATCGAACCTTAAGTGTGTAGACCCTACGGGTTCGAGAGACACGTAGACATGACCGAGACACCTCTTCGGTCAATAACCAACAGCGTGATCTGGATACCCATGTTGGATCCCACATGCTCCGCGATGATCTCATCGGGTGAACCACGATGTCGGGGATTCAATCAATCCCGTATGCAATTCCCTTTGTCTATCGGTATGATACTTGCCCGAGATTCAATCGTCGGTATCCCTATACCTTGTTCAATCTCGTTACCGGCAAGTCTCTTTACTCATTCCGTAACACATCATCCCGTGGCTAACTCCTTAGTCACATTGAGCTCATTATGATGATGTCTTACCGAGTGGGCCCAGAGATACCTCTCCGTCACACGGAGTGACAAATCCCAGTCTCTATTCGTGCCAACCCAATAGATACTTTCGGAGATACCTGTAGTGCACCTTTATAGCCACCCAGTTACGTTGTGACGTTTGGCACACCCAAAGCATTCTTATGGTATTCGGGAGTTGCACAATCTCATGGTCTAAGGAAATGATACTTGACATTGAAAAGCTTTAGCAAACGAACTACACGATCTTGTGCTATGCTTAGGATTGGGTCTTGTCCATCACATCATTCTCCTAATGATGTGATCCCGTTATCAACGACATCCAATGTCCATGGCCATGAAACCGTGACCATCTATTGACCAATGAGCTAGCCAACTAGAGGCTTACTAGGGACATGTTATGGTCTATGTATTCACACATGTATTACGGTTTCCGGTCAACACAATTATAGCATGAACAATAGACAATTATCATGAAGAAGGAAATACAATAATAACCATTTTATTATTGCCTCTAGGGCATATTTCCAATAGATGTCCGGGCCAGGGGCCGGTTGTCCGGGGCTTCATGGGGGTGCCGGATGTCCGGGGCTCGGGCGTTTGGCTTCGCTCGAATCGGGACTCCTCGCGCCGGATTTCTGGGCAGGGGCGCCGGATATCCGGCCGGTCTTGTGGTGCTGGATGTCCAGGGGCCGGTCAGATGTCCGAGCCCTGTAGCTTCGGCTGCAGCTTGCCCTTTGCACCAGAGGGGTGTCTAGGCGCCGGATGTCCGGGGTGTAGGCTGGATGTCCGGGGCGTGGGAGGTGGCTTGGCCTTCTTCCGTTGTCACTCCATGCTTCCCTCGCGGACGGTGTAGTCGTTCCACGGCACTTGTACTGCTCCTCGTCATCCGTGAAGCTCCGACAATACCTATGTATGCACACGAGGGGAGTGTCAAGTAGTATACCATCCTCGAAGGGGTCAAGTTGACACGTGTAAAGGAGAAGATTCACCTTTGTATGTTTGAAGTAGATGTCGCACGTGTCACTTGGCAAAGGGACTCTTGTCATGGTGATGTCCGTAATATGCTCTGCATCAATTTTGTTTTGACAAGTCAATCATATTGGTTATTAATGAAACGAACATGTAGTGCATGATTTGGCTAATATGAAGAAGAAACTTACCAGATGAGATCGTACATTGCCCGATTAGACGCATCATTCCGTGACCTTTCCTCCTCCAAGAACTTAGTCGTCCTCTCCTCCAAATCCCTCTTCTCCTTTGCCGCCTGTTGGTCCTGTTCCGCCAGAAGCGCCTGGGTTGCCTCTCTCTCTTTCTGTAGAGCAGCCTACAACACAACTCCTCATTAGCATTGTAATCATCTTTGTTCGCTCACACAATGTAATGGAGGAAATCTATCTGAGTCTGTATGACTAACCTCAATGGCGAGTTGGACTGGCCGTGGACGAGGCGTCATCTCAAGACAAGAGCTCGTTTGGCGCGTCTTGCTCTGCCGGAGAGTGCGCAAAGATCGTATAAGTCCATCTCCAATGGCTATCGAGCCATGGGGCCTCCCATCACCAGCTATCATCACCAGGTCTGGATCAATAGGATGTTGCCTCGGGTTGAAGCCCTCCCCATTCATCGCCTTCCCCACATCTATGTACCTCACGAGCTTGTTGTGGGAGGAGATGTTAGTGAAGTTCTGGGGATTATCAAGATCAGACTCAGAGAATGCCTTGGCCTTCTTGTACGAGGTAGTATGGGCCATGGCATAGAGGTCGTACACTTGTGGCACCTCCGTCTTATTTTAATGTGCCTACAAGAGAGGAACAAAGTATTAATAAAGGGGTCAAGCTAGCATCAAAAAATGAATTGCAGGAATCATGAAGCAAACCACATACCCAGTTCCTCCCTAACTGAAATAAATTGGCGCTGCCTTGATGGTGTGGCACACCTTCCATTTGGGCATGTCGTTCCTTGGCATCGTTGTGGACGACTCGCCATTCGTCAGAGCACCACTCATTCACCAATGCCTCCCAACAATCCATCTTATCCGCACACCATCTCGAGGGCACCTAAGTTAGTAAAGTGAAATTTGAGAGCTACGCCTACGAATCAAAGCAAGGAAACTAAGTACAAGGCCTTAAGAATATGTAATTGCCTTCATGTACTGCTCCTTATTCAGAAACTTTCGGCAGGACGACGAATTGTCCTTCTTAATACGCCACAAGGCGTAGTAGTCACCAATAGCCTGTACCCGAGCCTCGTGCCCTAAGTTCTGTAGTAGGCGCCTGCACTCGTAATCGATAAGCTTTGTCGCGGCCTCCTCGTATCCCTCCTCACACCTGAAGAAGGTCTGCAATCAAACGAGACAACACTGATTAGTACAATACCTAGCTATTATTGTTTTTTAATTGTGTAAAGGAGAAATTACCCAGAACTTTCTGATCATCATGTCGGCCCTCATGTGGCACAACACGCCATCGATCATCTCCTCCGGCGAGGCCGGGGAACTACTAGGAAAAGGGCTATAGATAATATGGACATTAATGGCGCACCACACATGTGGTGCGCCACTACTATATAGCAGTGGCGCACCATGTGTTGGTGCGCTAGTAGTGTGATAGACACTAATGGCGCACCACACCCACGGTGCGCCACTACTAACAATCTTTTTATTATTTTTCCAAAACTAGTAATGGCGCACCAGGGCACAGTGCGCCATTACTAGTTATAACTAGTAATGGCGCACCACACACACGGTGCGCCAGTACTAACAAAAACTTTTTTACATTTTTTTCATAACTAGTAATGGCACACCAGTGTATAGTGCGCCATTACTAGTTCAAACCTGTAATGGCGCACCACACACAAGGTGCGCCACTACTAACTTTTTTTTATTTTTATTTTTGCAAAACTAGTAATGGCGCACCACCTAACTTGTGCGCCATTAGTAACCAGGGTTACTAATGGCGCATTTGTAGGTGGTGCGCCATTAGTAACCTGGGACCAGCTAGATATTTTGGACAGCCACCTACCACACTCACTTTCCCCACTTCATTCTCTCCACCTCCTCCTCCAAGCTTGTCTCGCCTGCCTCCTCCTCCTCACCTCATTTGCACCATAGATTCATCCAAATTAAGTGGTTAAATTACCTTTTTTTGATAGGTAAGTAAGGGGAAAGCTTTCTTTATGTTGTAGATCTACTTTTTTCTCCCTCCAACAACATGCACATGCACTTTTTATGGCCTAGCTAGATCTATGTATGTTTGTGGTGTTGCATATGTTTGTGGTGTTGCATATATGTTTGTGTTTGCAAGTACCAGTATTTGAAATGCGATAGTTGCCAATATTTTGCTGGAATGTTGATTCATTTCTGTTTCGGCGAGAATTTGGCACTATGCATTCTTTTTGGTCCTATTTTTAGGCAAAGTCATGCCAAAATTTTTCTTGGTTCTAAAATATCGTTTTGCTCTACCCCGCAGGACACCATGGTCCGCAAGATGACCGAAGGCATCGTGAATAGGTTTTTGAGCTCCGCGAAGGCCAAGATGCTTCAAAAGAACAAGACGGAGATAAGATGTCCGTGTCGAAGATGCAAGCTGAGGAGCCTTATGGACCCGGATTCCGTACAGTTGCGGGACCACCTGCTCTTGCGTGGTTTCATGGATGGCTATCGGTGGCAAGGTGATGAAGATGATTATGAAGTCGTCCATGGGGGCCGGGCAAGAAATGAGGAAGGGCATGAGCAAGACAACCGCGGCGAGGGCGGGCGAGAAGACGAAGAATCTCCAGGACATGATCACGAAGTAGATGCAGTACACAGTCATCATGTAGAAGATGCCGGACATGATGGTGAGGAAGATGCCGGAGCAGATGAAGGGCATGATCATGAAGATGAAGATGCCGGAGCAGACGACGATGGACCATCGATGGGCTGGGTGCGGGACACTCATATTCAAGAGCTGCTTCTCAAGCAGACGGATAACGCAAGAGCTGCCACCCGAGAGAAAGCCAAGCTGGATCAACTGGAGATAGACGCGGTTACTCCATTGTATGAAGGATGCAGGACCGAGGATACCCGCCTGAAAGTAACGCTCATGGCTCTCGAGATGAAGGTAAAACACAAAATGACCAACACATGCTTCGACGAGAACATGTCATTCTGGCACGAACGTCTTCCCAAGGGGAACAAGTGCCCGACCAGTTTCGAGGAGGCGAAGAAAATCCTATGTCCTCTAGATTTACCGCACGTGAAATACCATGTGTGCATGAACAATTGCATCATTTACCGGGACGAGCCCGCGGAGTCTACCATATGTCCAGTGTGCGGCGTCACTCGATACAAGAAGAGGAAGAAAGCTCCTCGAAAAGTGGTGTGGTACTTTCCGACCACTCCTCGTCTGCAGCGGTATTTCGTGGACCCTAAGATAGCAAAGCTCCTGCGTTGGCATGCAGATAGGGAGAGAAGAAGCGAGAAGATGACGCAAATGATACGGAGATAAATAAAAAAGACAAGATGTTGAGTCACCCTAAGGATGCGAGCCAGTGGCAAGCGTTGAACTTCAAACACCTAGAATTTGGGAACGATCCAAGGAACATCGTGCTGGGCGCGAGCACCGATGGAGTCAATCCGTTTGGCAGCCAGAGAAGCACACATAGCACCTGGCATGTGTTTGTGTGGATGTACAACCTTCCCCCCTGGTTGTGCATGAAGAGGAAGTACATTCACATGAGTATGCTAATTGAAGGGCCGAAACAACCAGGGAACGACATCAATCTGTATCTGGGGCTGCTGAAAGAGGAGCTAGACACGCTGTGGAAAACGCCAGCCAATACGTGAGACGCCGTAGAGAAAGAATATTTCCCTATGAGAGTCGCACTGCTCACGACGGTGCACGACTAACTCGCTTACGGATATGTCGTTGGGCAGGTGGTCCACGGATTTTCTGGATGCGTCAGGTGCATGGATGACACAACATATCGCCAGCTAGATAGAGATCCCAGGTCTTCGAAAACCGTGTTCATGGGACATCGAAGGTGGCTTTGCGACGATGACTCATGGAGAAAACGCAAGGATCTGTTTAATGGTGAAACCGAACCCCGAAGACGCCCGCGTACGAGGAGCGGCGAGGAAATAGACAAGCTGTTGAAAAATTGGAAAGAGTGCCCACCGCCGGGAAAGGTGCCAGAGCCGGGAAAGAAGTGAAAGGCGCCAGAGCCACTGCTGAAGGTATGGAAAACGAGGTCTGTTTTCTGGGACTTGTCGTACTGGAAGATCCTCCGTGTGCCTCACAGGCTTGATGTCATGCATATCACGAAGAACGTGTGCGAGAGTCTGCTTGGTACCCTGCTCAACATGCCAGAGAGGACCAAAGATGGGCCGAAAGCAAGGGCAGACTTGAAATCAATGGGCATCAGGGAGGAGCTTCATGCTAATAATGAGGAGGAGGAGGAGGAGGAGGAGAAGTAGGACACGGAAAGTCGTCGCAAAGGCAAAAAGGCCAAAAAGACCGGAAATGACTTCCCTCCCGCGTGCTTCACTCTAAGTCAGGAGGAGATCGATCAGTTTTTCACCTGCCTCGTAGGAGTAAAACTTCCTTACGGTTACGCGGGGAAGATAAGAAGATACCTAGACTCAGCGAAGCAGAAGTTCAGCGGGATGAAGTCTCACGACTGTCATGTGCTGATGACGCAGATACTTCCAATTGCAATCCATGGGATCATGGATGCGCACGTCCGTGAAATGCTATTTGGCCTATGCAACTTTTTCGACTTCATCTCTCGGAAGTCGGTTGGCGTGAGGCAACTCAGAAGGCTACAGGAAGAGATCGTGGTGATACTATGCGAGCTTGAGATGTACTTCCCGCCCGCATTCTTCGACGTTATGGTGCATCTGCTGGTCCATATCATGGAGGATATCATCCAACTCGGGCCGACGTTCCTGCACAGCATGATGCCGTTCGAAAGGATGAATGGTGTCATCAAAGGATACGTTCGCAACATGTCACGTCCAGAGGGAAGCATAGTCAGGGGCTTTCTGACCAAAGAGTGCATCTCCTACTGCACGAATTATCTAGGCATTGAGAACCCCGTTGGTCTGCCCATCAACAGGCACCTCGGCAGGCTCACTGGATGGGGTCACCGTGAGGGTCGCCGCGAAATGCATGTCGACCTTGAGGGTCGACTCGCCGACTTTGAAATACCAAACCTAGTCGCGCTACAACACATATACGTGGTCGATCCTTGGGTGGTAGAGCACAAAACCTTTATTGAGAAGACGTACAATGACCGAGGCCAACAGAGGACGGACGGAGATATAATCAAAGAGCACAACTCATGTTTCACGTGTTGGTTCAAGAAGAAGCTTCTATCGTACCCTTTACATGAGGATTCTTCCGCGGAAGAACAACTCATATTCGCCTTGTCACAGGGCGCCAAGCACAACCTGATGACGTATGAGGCGTACGATATCAATGGCTACACATTCTACACCAAGGGAAAGGACATGAAGAGCGATGGTTATCAGAACTCCGGGGTAACGATGGAATCCTACACCGGTAATGACAAGGACAGATACTACGGAAGGATCAAGGAGATCTGGGAGCTGAGCTATGCTGGAGAGAAGGTCCCGATGTTCCGTGTCAGATGGGCCAAGAGCGTCCTAAAAGAAGACCGGTATTTCACCACCATGGTTATACCCGAAGCCAAATCCAAGACCGCGGGCGCAAATGCCACTGCGAAAAATGAGCCATGGGTACTGGCTTCCCAAGTGGACCAATGCTTCTTCATTACCGACCCGTCAAAGCCCAGTCGTGTTGTCGTGAGGAGAGGCAAAAGGAAAATCATCGGAATGGATGGAGTCGCCAATGAGCAAGACTTCGACAAGTACGGCGACCCGAAGATGGAACATGACAACGACGATGAAGTACCAACATACACCACAAGAAGAAGCAGGACCACCCTACCTAAAGGACGTCCGTTCAAAAGAAGAACTCCATTTGCGAAAAATAAGGGCAAGAAGATTGTGAACAGATAGCTAGCTAAGATCGATTGTATTTAAATTGTAGCCTTCATTTCTCGATTGTATTCATAAATGTTTTCATATTCATAAATGTTTTTATCAATTCACAAATGAATGCAACTAAAAATCCAAAAAAATATTGAAGGTGCACCCCTAGGAGGTGCGCCGGCCATTGGTATACCAATTTTTATGAAAAAAATTCAAATATTTTCGAATAACAAATTTGTAGCGACCCGACCTAAAAGGTCAAGTCTCCGGTGTTTCCGTACCATCCCAAGATCATGCTGGTACACACACGGTACATCAATGTATATATCAAAGGGAAATCACACAGCTTTGTATTAATCGAAATCTCATATCGAGTTCTTTATTACAATAAAGTGGCCGAAGGCCAACTCATGAGAATAACTAAGTCTTGCGGAAGCGTCGAAAGTAGGTGAGTCCATCTGACTCCAAGGGCATATCACTGAGCATAGAACGTGTCCTCACTCCTGGTCTGAAAAGTACTCTGCAACATGATACGTTGCAGCCGTGTAGGTAAGCATATGGAATATGCCGGCAAAGTCACAAGAAAAGGGTGAAAAGATAATCATCTAGTCTATATGCATATATGGCAGGTGGGGTGGTAAGTTTTTGCGTAAAGCCATGTTTTTTGTTCCTACATCAAGGGAGGGGTTAAGCAAAATATTACTAAGTTTGTTGATTAATGAGATGGTTCCACCAACCACTTCTCATTCCCAATTTGAATATACCCACATCCTCATTATTAATTGTGTTGAGAGTTCCGGAAGTTTCAATTCCTTTGGCTCAAGTCGTCCATGACCGTGGACACGGCTAATCGATTAGGTTTTGAATACTCTGCAGAGTTTTGCACACGTTCCCCACAAGATTTGATCGCCTCCGTTTGATTTCTCGCACTTCAGGGTGTTTGAGAAACGGATGACCAAAACATGGTCTTCCAAAGGGTTTCCCTGCGACTCTGTCGGTGCCCATCCTTTCCTACCATTCTTCTACCTCTCGTAGCACCGCCTGTCCAGGGTCACCACGATATCCAACCAAGCCAGAGCCCATAATGACTTGTGGCTATGCAGGTAAGCCTTGGGTTTTAAAGCATCCATCCATCTCTTTGTGCCTGGGTGGATCTTTCCGCGTAAATACTGGCCATCTCCAGCATCACCTAGGCAAATCCACTGGTTTCTCCAGGGTGCCGTTCAACCATCATCCACCCAGAGGTATGTTGAAAACTCAGAGTCTTAAATCTTGATCATTATGTAGGTCTTGAAATTATTAACTCTCTCAACTCTCATGAATCACACAACCAACCCCGTCTACTAATAGCATAGCAAAAGGTAAAACAACGTTTCCCGGGGCCAATGTGTCAAAGAGGTTGAGGGGGGTACCTACCACATGATACTACAACATGTAACCAAGTTTCCAACTAACCTATCTTGCATGCAATTGGGGAAATGGTAGAACTAATGCATATAAAACATGGGTAAATATGGTCAAAGTGACTTGCCTGATTGATGATCTTCGCACGTGAGTGACTCTAAGTAACAAGCTTCGCACTCCGGATAATCTAACGAAGCAAACAAGCACTCAATAAGCATACAACAAAATATTGTAACTCACAAACATCAACCAAGAACTAGTAAACAATCAAGACAAAACAATGCACAAATCTCAAGTAAGAAAACACACAAAGTTTTGTTTTCAAAAGGTGAGGAATGAAAACACTACTGACATAATGAAACCATTTGTATTATCTAAACATTAGTTGACAGAAAGAAAAAAACAATAAAATATTTTATTTATAAACAGAATAAAATAAATTTAAGTTTGTTGGGAAAACTTTAGTAAAGTTTATAAAAGTTTTGATAAACACTATATGAATCAACTATAGTTATACTAACAAAAGAAATGAAAACTAAACTTATTACTTATTAGTAAAACATGTTCTTAACAGAAAATAATTTACTATTAAATCTGTCTTAGAAAACAGAATTAAAATATACAAAACTTTGTTTGAAAACAAAACTATTACTAGTTAGTTGTTTTAGTCAAATTAAGCCTATTTGAAAAGACATTGTGATTCCTATGTTAAATAAAATTAAACTAAGCAAATTTATATTTTTACTAACAGTGAGTGAAAACACTAAATGTTTACTAACAGAACCTAATAAACAAATAAAACCAATTATAAATCAAACTAATTAAAATTGAGTTTATAAAACTATATTATAATACTAAGCAGATTCTGTTTATAGCTAAAACACTATTCAAAATCATCCTAAAAATCTTCAAACTAAACATGGAGATAGTCCTAACCAATATCAAACAGTAGCAAAAAGATTTATGTGAAAAACTATTTTCAAACTCTAGTTATTCAGATTTGAAGATTTTGAGAAAATTTGATTAAATTCAATTTTTATAGTTCAAATTTGAAATTTAAAAGTACAGGGTGAAACTACATTAAAATTGTGAGCTATTGCAAAAATAATCAACTCAAAACACTAAATAAATTAAAAGATATAAGCAAAACAAATTTTGAAAACATTCTGTTTATTAAAACAAAAACAGAGAAAAAAATGATTTGCGACGGTCGGGGGGCTACGTGGCGTAATCCTATTGGTTGGCTAGCGCGTGTGTTAGATGATTTCGAGTGGGCGACCGATCGGAAGAGGATAACGGTTCGGATTAAATCCGATCTAATCTTAGCCGTTGGTTTTGGATCGGAGGGAGGGGAATGCTCACGGGGTAAAGTCGCCGGCGTCGGGGGTTCTCCGGTGAATCCGAAGGCGGCGAGGTCGACGGCGTGATGCTCCGGTGGTCGGGGAAGACAGTGGAGTGGTCCGGGCGACGGCGACGGGTCTCCGGAGTCGAAAGGTGAGGTCGGTTGGGCGAGGGGTGGTCGGAATCGGTGGCTACGGTCGACGGGAGGTCCGGTGGGGGTGGGAGCTCCGGCGAGGAATTACGTAGCCTTCCGGCGAGAGGGAAGAGGGGTTTGGGAGGGAAATGAAAGGCGGGGCTGGCCGGTACTTATAGGGGGCTCGAGGGGTGCGGGGGAGAAGAGAGGGGAGAGATCCGGCGAGGGGGAAAGAAACGGTCGGCGATGGTCCGGCGCGCGCGGGGAGGAGAGTGATGACCGCTCGGTCATTACGAGCGAACGAGGTGGGGTCCAGCGTCAGCGAGAGGAGGGCGTGTCCGTTACGCGCGGTCGGTCGGCTTCTAATCAATTCGCGAGTAACTGTCGTGGGCCGGCCCGTTTAATACCGGAAACGGTTACCGTTTCCTTTTAATAATATTCCAGAGATATTCAAAAGCTTTTAAAGCATTCAAATCGTTTGTAAATATAGGGCTATTATATATCAAAATTAACAGAATAATAAATGCTATTTAATGAACATTTCTATTCTGTCATTCGAACACTTTGAAAAAAATATTATTTTCAGAAATTGCCTAATTGTTTTTAAACCCTTTTTGCAAACATTTTCAAAATAACTCCTGGTTATTATTGTTCAAATATATCACCAATTAGTCCCTGGTGTGGAGTGTCATGTTCCTCCTCTCTTATTTGAACTTTTAACCAAAATTTCAAATGGGTGAAAGCAACTTAGGGAAAAGTAGAAAGAGCTTTCTGAAATCCAGAAGAGACATTTCAACAAACACATACATTCAAGCAATGATGCTGCTAGATGCATAGCTATAATCATAACATTCCAAAATGAAATTTTGGGATGTTACAAAATTTGATGATATTTTCAAATAACAAATTTGATGATATTTTTTCATATTCATAAATTTTTTCATATTCATAAATTTTTTCAAATAACAAATAAAAAATTATTAGACGCAACTAAAAAAAAGTTACTTATGGCGCACCCCTCAGTGGTGCGCCATTGCTATCGATATACTTATGGCGCACCCCTTAGTGGTTCGCCATTGCTATCTATATACTTATGGTGCACCCCTGGGAGGTGCGCCATTGCTATCTTCGGTTTGCTTCGCTTCACCCCTGGGATCGAGAGGGCTTCTCTCAGGCGGCACCAACCAGATCGACGGCTTCCCCCCTCCTCTTCTGTCGATTCCCCCCTCCACCGCCGCCGATTCCCCCTTCCTATGCCGCCCCCACCCACCGGAAACTGCCACCCCATCCGTCTCTTCCCCGTCGTCGCGCCGTCCGTCTCTTCCCCGTCGCCGTCCGTTGCCGCGCGGGGGGTCTCCGCGCCGTCCGTCTCTTCCCCATTGCCGTCCGTCGCTGTCGCTTGTCACCGTGCGCTGCAGCCATCGTATGTGTTCTCTTCTCTTCTCCATGGTTCTTTTTTCATGGGGCAGGTAAAATCTTTGTGCTTGTCACCGTGCGCTTGTGGACAGCGTTGCATAGGTGGCCAACCGGCCATGATGATAGGGCTGTTGCCAGGAGTTCTTGGGATTCAGGTCTCCTGGCTCACATCAATCTTTTCTGGTGGGGAACCAGGGTTAGCTTGATTATAGTTAATTAATTAGTTTGTGGTGAAGCATACACTATTTGATTCTGACTTTGCATTATGCATACATGCATAAAGTTTAGGAGAATCTGGAAATAATGACTAGATAAAAAAGTGAGATACATAAATAATGTTTGCTAGATAAAAAAGTCAGCTAAGAGATGTTATTATCTTGCCAACCTGCCTGATCTTTCTTATAACTATATAGCTAAAACCAGGATAGTAAACCATAAACATCGCCTTGCTACTGCCTGATCTTTCTTTTTGTAGTCCTTCCCTCCCCTGGTTCTTTTGTTCATATACATTTGCTAATCTATGTTGTGTTCTTTTGTTGCAAGTTGACTGAAAATTTGGAACCCTCTAGGCCGACCTGAGGTATCATCATGATTCAAATTTGTGCACCGGTGAGATATTAGATATGATGCATGGTTCTGTCGTCTGATGCATGCTTATGTTATGGTCTGATACATGCTTATGTTACGGTCTGATGCATGGTTAAATGGTCTAATGTTGTGGACATGATGCTTGCTATGCGTGTTTATGCTTGCTATGCGTGGTTATGCTGAATTTAGGTACCCCAGAGGCCCTTGAGTTTGCCGAAATGTCGATTAACTTCCGTTCCGGCAAATTCGGGTACTCCATATGTGCTATTTTCAGCAAAGGTCATGCTGAAATTTTCCGTGAATTTTAGCATGACTTTGCTAAAAATAGGACATATGGGGTACTTGCGACTAATGCATGGGCCGGGGTTTGAATTCCCCTAGTCGTTTTCTCCCTACTCTGCTCTGCCCACATGCACCTATTGTATACATATATACCTGGACTGTGCCCTCCTTCCGGCCTTGAATCTTGAGCAGCATTATCTTAGGATGCCTCGGTGTCAACAAACCCTAAACTTTTTT
The DNA here is from genome assembly GCA_022496015.1 of Hordeum marinum. Lineage (NCBI taxonomy): Eukaryota > Viridiplantae > Streptophyta > Magnoliopsida > Poales > Poaceae > Hordeum > Hordeum marinum. Next base: position 380,075,496 of record CM039675.1, read on the forward strand.
CCTATTTAGACCGAAACATGGCCCATAACGATGAGGCCTGCGGTTCGGGCAAGGCATTCTGGTAGCTGTCCTAGGAGATGGAGGAAGAACCTCACCGCTATGAGGACGCCACGGAAGACACCGATCCCGACTACACAACCCCTAGTGGCGTCGGGGATGACACCACTGATGGTGCCGCCGAGGATGCCACCACTGATGATGGCAGCGCACGCATAGATGGAAGCCAACCGAAGAGGCAACGGAAGGACCGGCGCCCAAACGTGCTCGGCACCGTCAAGGAGGAATTTACTGAAGTGTCCTCCGAGGGGCATCCAACGGCACCCAAAGAATTAGTCAAGGGGTACTCGGTTCAGCTCGGGTGCATTCTCCGGAGCACCGTCTCGATCAACACCGAGAACCTAAGGCATCGTGACCGAGGGAATTTAGGGGGAACCGTGGAATCAAGTCAGTGGGGGAAAGATATTGGGGACTTGAACTTAGGGGTCCACCAACTCGGTCCCGGCGGTTACAGAGTGGCAGAACCTATATGGGACAAGGAGGACGCGGAGCGTGCCGAGCAAGGCCTACTGCCCGCTTCAAGAAATACCGTGACAAGCAGACCAGGAACTATGTCAGGGCCCGGTACAAGGTGGACCTGGTAACAAAGGAGCTTACCACGGATGCGAAGACCAAGGTGCTTGAGCGTGTTCTGGTAAGGAATACACCCCCGCGTTATTAGCTCCATATGGTTGCATTCTAATTAATGAAGCCAAATTTCTAAATGGTTCACATTCCTTCCGCAGGAGACTGAAAGCAGTAGCGCGGGGTCGTCTCAGAGCTCCCCTTGGGACAACAATTTAAATAGGGCGTTGAACGTAATGAAAAACAAGGATAAGTTCAGTAAGCCGTCGTCAGCTGGTCGTGTGGCCGGTAAAGGCTTGTCCACAAAATGGTCATCATACTATAACGCTGGTGTGCGAAAGGAGAGAAAGACCAGCTCGGAAAGCCAGGTGCGCGAGGTTCAAGAACTCAAGGCACAAGTGGCACGGATTCCGGAGATGGTCCAAGAGCAAGTGCAACAACAACTAGGAACGACGATCACCGCCATTATGCCTTCCTTGCTTGAGGGGCTGCGGGGGTGGATTGCGGGCGGCCAACAGGGGCCGCCCCCGGTTCCCAGCTTCACGGCCAGCAACTCGCACAATGCGCAGGCGGCGCCATTGGTGTCTCTGGTGGAGGCAGTATTGGTGTCTCCGGCGCCGGCACGGACATTGGAGCTTAATGCACCCGGGTGTACGCCGGCCGGCACCTCAGCAGCAAGCGGCCCCTCCGTCAGTTGCACGCCCGCCGTTGGCGGTGCCTCGACATTAGCCGAGCTCGACGCCATCACGGTAACTAAGCCTCTCGGCCGATGACTTCATCTCCTTGCCTTTGACTGGGTATCCCTGACGCCCTACATGTTTTCGCAGGGCGCCACCGACGTTCCATGCACTCTCCTGCACTTCGTGGGCGGCGAGTTGATTGATGTCGCCAAGGGCAGAATCATTCAACCGGGCAACCCCGTGTTCCACGGTAATCCAATGCCACCCACCGTGTATAGGGTTGAACAGGTTCGGGTGCTGCCAGGCTGCGACGACTTGTTACCTCCGATTCGACCCGTTGGGGCCGACGAAGATGATGTGATGACCCTCAGCAGTTGGCCCCTGCATTGGCCGAAGAGCCAGATTCGTTTGGGGGTGGGGGACACCACCCCAAAGACAACACCGCCAGTCGTGCCGGCGCCAAGCCATGGCAAGAACGCCGCAACGCTACCGTACATGCCGGACATGCATATGGCACAGGATCCGGACGATGACGACGACGACGACGGTACATTTACCAATGTTGATAAGTACTTTGCCGAACATGGGTACGGTGACAAATTCTTCGGGCCTCCTTCTCAAGAACCCAACCCTGTAAAAGACGACCGCGATCTAGCTGGTACCACGGAGAAACCCAATTGCAACAGGTGTCGTCTAGCGTTCAGTTCTCAGGAGACGCCTCCAGCTACCGCCTTCACCGAGCCTCAGATAGCCGAGGTGCGAAATATTATCAGCCCCAACACACTCAAGAAGGCGGTCTGTGAGCAGAACTCGATCCCATTACAGCAGAAGAAGAAGGGACGGAAAAGAAAGAATAACAAGGGCGGTGCAAGCCAGCCGGCACCGAGTACGATCCGTGCTCAGGACGGGCCACCTTCACCTAAGGATATCTCAAGGAGGGTGCATGTGGCGGGTAGGCCGATGCTACCGACTAATCTGCTCAATGCTGCAACCGGTGCTATGCGGAGTCTGCATGACAGTGTTCTTTCTTTGGAGAAGCGGCATCTCTCCGAGAATGATGTGGCATACCCGGTTTTCGTGGCCAGAGGGCAATGGCTTTGTGGATAGCACCATCGGGGGTACGATCGTCCTGCGGTTTGATGACATCTTCGCTATGTTTAACCTTCATCCGCTGCACTACACCTTTGTTCGGCTATTTTCGCTGAGTATGGAGATGCGGATCATTAGAGACAAGACCCCGGACATCGTGATAGTCGACCCCTTCTACATGCGTGCCAAGATCTTGGGCAGCACTGGGGACCGGCAAGTCGCGAGTTCACACCTCGAAGGCGTCATTCTGGCAAACCCAGATAAGGATAACTTCCTCGTGACTTACTTTCCCGAGTAAGTCATCCCCTCACCGCCCTGTAACATATGATTTCTTAGATTTCGATCGTTCTTTTTTTTCTAACATTCCATGTTTTGTGCAGTGACACACATTGCACACTCATCCTCTTAAGCCCGAAATATTCCATGGCCACGTATTTCGACTCGGACCGTCAGTCGAAGAAAGACTACACAAATATCACAAAAGTTCTTGGTGATGTTCTCCCCGGCTACGCCAGGTCTGGAGGCACCTTCAGCAGGACAATTCGTAGGTACAGCAAGCACGTGTTCACCCACAAAACGACGTTCCCCTGCGTCAAGCAGCCGCCTGGCAGTCAGAAGGATGCCTACTACGCCCTCCATCACATGCGGGCGATCGTACGGGACCAGCATCACCTTCTGCTACCAAATAATCTCAAAGATTGGGCCACACGCTTGTCGGCAATCCAGGACGCAGACATCAGACAAGAATTCTATCGCATCCAGTCGGAGTTTGCGGAAATCATCCATAAAGATGTCCTTCATACCTCAGGGCAGTTCTACCTCAGATATCAACCGTCCAACAGTGAGATAGAAACAACGCTACAAATGCAGGCTGACAACGCCCGCGATTTCATGACCATCACGAAAGACGGCGGCTTCATCCACGCTTCGATCCCTGAGTCGAGTCGAAAGTAGTGATGCTATGTAGTTCTGAAATGTCGATTGGCTCATGTTGTAATATTAAACTTTAATGAACTTGTATGTCTCTTTGGTTTGGACAGTCGTTCAACTTATATGTAATCGATGCTATTTATTAGTAGGACCATGAATCGTGCTATTAATGTGTTGCTTTTCTCTTCCGATCCTTTTGTTGCATACTTATATATTGCTTATGTATTGTCTGTGAATTGCTACTAACGTTTTGTTTGGCTAGTGCATAGAGATGTCGTCATATGTCGTGTACAAGGGTAAGGTTCCCGAAGTCTACGACGACTGGGAGGAGTGTCGGAGACATGTTCACCGTTTCAGTGGTAACAGTTACAAAGGGTACACCACTAGGGCGAAGGCAGAAGCTAGATACGCGCGCTATCTAGCGGGAGAGAGGAGGGAGCGTTGGAGGAACCGGATGAAGACCAGTTTCATCGCGATGATGCTCATCGCGATGATGCTCATCGTGATGACCGTAGCTCTCTTATATGTGATGGTAGTTTAGATGATCGATATCGACTTGTAATGTGAAGACAAACTCGCTAGTCGCGGTCTCGAGACTTGTAATGTTCTAACTTTGTTCGGTATTTTAAATTTGGAGACTAATATGATGAATTGTATTCGGAGACTAATCTTCTATTGTATTCGATAAATCTGCTGTTTATATGTTGTGTTGTCTATATTATGTGCAGTAATATGTTTTGTAACCTGTGCAAATATCAGAAAAGAAAAAAATCCCTAATATTCATACTAGTGGCGCACCACTCTGCACTTTAGTGGCGCACTGCAGTAAGCACACTAGTGGTGCATCATCCACAAGTGCGCCATTAGTAAGCCAGAGCACAAGGTAAATATGGCCCCCTGGGAGGCTAATGGCGCACCGTGTGATATACTAATGGCACACTCCCTGGTGCACCATTAGTATTAATTACTAGTGGCGTGATGCAAGTGGCGCACCTGTAGTGCGCCATTAGTAGCCAAAACAGGTGCGCCACTAGTAGGCCTTTTCCTAGTAGTGGGGCAGCCATGTAGTGCTCCCATTTCAATCCTAACTCTGGAACTGACCCTCGTCGGGCAACATGACAAACCCCAGGAAGTTATGCTGTAAAATCACACCAAGGATGGAGTTGGGCCTGCGGACATCCTTGGCATGAATCCAACCCCTGCAGTATGACAAAGCCAACGCATTAGATATGTGAAGAAACATGAAGGCAAAAGGTTTAAAAAGAGTAAATGCACTTACTTTTGCAACTCAGGCCTAATCGGCCACCTCTGCCCGCAGGTCGCCGGCATGGGCGGGAGCCGTGTATACCCACGCTGGTAGATGATGGCCCCCTCAACCACGTCATCCCCGCTATCATAAAGATGATCCCCACCACCATCAGCATGGCCACTCGGCTCTGGATGATGCAGATACGGCCAGGTATCTCTTCCGGTGGCAGCGTGTGGAGTCTCGTAGGACGAAGCATCTGGCACACAAGTCTCGCGGGTCAAAGCGTCTGGGACAAAAGGATCATCGACCCAAGGCTCGTGGACAGGAGTTCTTGTAGCCTCCACCTCAGACAGGTCCACCGTAGCAGTCCTATGCTCGGTGTTGGGGAATGTTGCATGGGAAACAAAAACATTGCTATGCACTCGCAAGATCTATCCATGGTGATGAGCATCTACGAGAGGGAGAGTGGATCTACGTACCCTTGTAGATCGCTAAGCGTGAAGCATTAAGAAACGCGGTTGGTGTAGTCGAACGTCTTCGCGATCCAAATCGCCAAGCATCCCGCGATCCCATCACGATTCATCCCGCGATCTCATCATGATCCATCTCATGATCTCATCGCGATCCGTCTCGCGATCCAATCACGAATCGTCTCGTGATCTTGATCACGGTCCTTCCGATCTAGCACCGAACGGACGGCACCTCCGCGTTGAGCACATGTACAACTTGATGACGATCTCCGCCTTCTTGATCCAGCAAGAGGGAGCGGAGAGGTAGACTAGTTCTCCGGCAGAGTGACGGCGCTGCGGCGGTGGTGGTGGAGTAATCTCAGCAGGGCTTTGCCATAGCACAGCTGAAACCGATCTAGAGGAGAAACTACGAACTAGAGGGTAGGGTTGCACGTGGCTGAAAAATCTTGTCCAAAACCCTAAAACCCTCTAGTATCTATAGGAGGAGAGGAGGAGGAGACTTGGCGCAAGGGCCATGCCCTCTAGGCTTCAGCCAAAGGGAGGAGAGGAGGAATCCTCCTCCAATCCTAGTAGGACTAGGACTCCTTCCTTATTTGGTCTTTTTGCCTTTTTTCCACCTTTTTCTCTTTGGAATTTTATTCCCAGACGCATGGGCCTTGTGTGGGACTTCCACCATCCCACTAAGGGCTGGTATTCACCCTCCCACAGCCCATGTAGCCTCTTGGGTCTAAATACCCCTCCCGATAGTCCCCCCATACACTACCGGCACTCCCGGTACACTACCGATGAGCCCAAAACTTTTCCGTCGACCAAAACAGGACTTCCTATATATCAATCTTTACCTCCGGACCATTCCGGAGCTCCTCGTGACGTCCGGGGTCTCATCCGGGACTCGGAACAACCTTCGGTTACCACCATGCATAACTCTATACTACTGAAACGTCACCGAACCTTAAGTGTGCAGACCATGCGGGTTCGAGAACTATGTAGACATGACCGAGACACCTCTATGGTCAATAACCAATAGCGGGACCTGGATGCCCATATTGGTTCCTACATATTCTAGGAAGATCTTTATCAGTCGAACCTCTGTGTCAAGGATTCAGTTAATCCCGTATGATGTTCCCTTTGTTCTTCGGTATGTTACTTGCCCGAGATTCGATCGTCGGTATCGCTATACCTAGTTCAACATCATTACCGGCAAGTCTCTTTACTCGTTCCGTAATACAAGATCCCATGACTAACACTTAGTCACATTGCTTACAAGGCTTATTATGATGTTGTATTACCGAGTGGGCCCTGAGATACCTCTCCATCACACAGAGTAACAAATCCCAGTCTTGATCCATGCCAACCCAACAGACACCCTCGGAGATACCTGTAGAGCACCTTTATAGTCACCCAGTTACGTTGCGACGTTTGATACACACAAGGCGCTCCTCCGGTGTCCGTGAGTTGCATGATCTCATGGTCATAGGAACATATACTTGACATGCAGAAAAATGTAGCAATAAACTGACATGATCATATGCTACGTTCATAGATTGGGTCTTGTCCATCCCATCATTCTCGTAATTATGTGATCCCTTTATCAAATGACATCATATGTCAATGGCTAGGAAACCTTGACCATATTTGATCAACGAGCTAGTTCACTAGAGGCATACTAGGGACGAAGTGTTGTCTATGTATCCACACATGTATCTGAGTTTCCGATTAATACAATTATAGCATGGATGATAAACGATTATCATGAACAAGGAAATATGATAATAACCAATTTATTATTGCCTCTAGGACATATTTCCAACAGTCAGGTGAATCAGGTCGGGGTGGCAGCGAGGAAGGCGTAGCAGCCTTCGTACCTCCCATGTTCCCACCACGTGTACCTTTAGGATCTCTCTTCTTCCCCCGACCTCCTCTCCCGGTGGGCAACTTCATCGATGAAGAAGCACCCTCGGGTGTCCCAATACCGTCATACAACACTCTCCGAAAGTTTGGGGTGGAATGAAAGTACCCTTCCCACTACACGCCGACAGAGGAGCCTCGGATCGCTCTCGACCCACGCCCACAATCTTTCAACACCTGCCATGACAAAGAGTAAAAAAAATTAGTACAACATAAGAAAATTGAATACTGACATGAATAATAATATGTATATATAATTTGAGGGTATCATCATCATGTATACCTGACATGAACTAATAATAATCTTCACTATCTATATATGCTCCCGGATCAATAAATGCATCATCATCATCACTATCATCAATAAATGCATCATCATCATCACTATCAGAAACAACATGTGGAAGGCCTCCTTTATGTAATCGGTCAAGCATTGAGAGGTTATCTGCAGCAGTAACCTCTTCTTCTTCCATATCTTGTTGTTTCGGCTCAGGGGTGAAGTCGGATTCACTGTCACTATCTACTTCAATGTTCTGGGGTGAAGTAGAGCGGTTCTTGAAACGTTTTTTGGAAAGATGTGTTTCTTGGAATAATTCTCCTTCATATGTGTCTGGGTTAATGTGAGGTTCATAATCATCTTCATTGATGGGAGGTGGTCTAAAACGTGGCGGCACATCATAAATGACATCCCAACCATTCAAATTTGGATCAGTTTGGTAGGTCCATGGTAGATAGAAAGCTTGGGTCACCAGCTGAGCCATAATATAGACATCGGAAACATCTAAATGGGTGCTTTGTTTGATTTAGACTAGCCCTATATGTTCATGAGTCCTGCTAGTCTCCTTCGGCTAGAACCAATAACATTTGAAGACTACGACGTTTGGTGTGTTTTCACCAAAGAATATAAGTTCATAAATTCCTTCAACTCTCCCATAATACTCGACAGCTCCTTCGCCGATAGCAGAGACACAAAAATTTGTAGACTTCGTTCGGCCATAGATAACTCTTTGCCAAAAGTATGAAAAGGATACCCGTTGATGTCGTATTTGTCAAATGAACTGACCTTATAGTCAAAACCATTAGCGACTTTTCTCAATTTGGCGTCCATAGACTCTGAATTAGCCTACAAGTTTAATACCAAAGGATTGTTGCATTAACCACAAATTAGACAAAGAAATGAAATAGTCTAATGGAAATTACCGTTTGTTTGAACCAAGAAACGAAACTGGGATAGCCGCCTCCATGCTTTGCCAGAAGCTCAAACTCTTCGATGGAATCCTTTTGGATCACTGCTCCATCCGAGAATTTGGCGACGTATCGACTGTATCACATATCCGGGAATAAGAGTAGTTCAAAGGAATTAGAAGTTGCGAAACAATGTACCGAGAACTTACTCGATGTACGTTTGCCCTTCTGTTAGGTTGTTGAAGATATACAATGAAATGGTCCGCCATTCTTCGACATCCAACGTTATTGCTTTAGAAGCACCGGCTGGTGCGAGCTTCCCTTGGAATAGGATGAGGTTGGATCGACCTTTTTCAGGGTCGCCATCACTGTACCGAGGCTTCGGATTATGCAAATGACGATTCTAGGCTTCGTAGTGTGCTGTCATGAAGTTTGCCGCCTTCTCGGTAATGAATGCTTCGGCCATCGATGCTTCAATTCTATGTTTGTTTTTACATTTTTCTCGAAGCATCTTCTGCATCCTCTCAGTTGCGAAGCACCAACGATTTTGCATGCCCCCCCCCAATCTTGCCTCGGTCGGGAGATGCAAAATCAAATGTTGCATTGGATTAAAGAAGCCCAGTGGAAAGATCTTTTCTAACTTGCAAATCAACTCCCGCGCCAACTCTTCGAGTTCATCTAGCACATCAGGCGATAGTTCTTTCACACAAAGAGCACGGAAGAAATAGCTCAGCCCTGCCAGTACTAGCCATTCATCCTCAAGGATAAAGCCATGCAACATCACCGGCATTACCCTCTCAAACCATATGTGCCAATCATGACTCTTGAGACCAAATATTTTCAATTTGTCAAGACTCTCTCCCCTCTTTAGATTCGCTACATACCCATCGGGGAACATCAACTGCATTTTCACCCGCAAGATCATTTCCCTCATAGCCGGCCTTCCAAGATTGAACCATGCCTTTGGCTTCCTATAGTTCTTCTTTCCTTTTGGTTTTCACATGTTTTGTAACAGTCTATCACATAGAGCCTCCTGATCGACTCTAGCCTTAGGATTATCCTTTGGCTTCCCCTCTATGCCGAACAATGTACCAAAAAGGGCCTCGGCGATATTCTTTTCAGTGTGCATCAGGTCGATGTTGTGTGGGCAAAGGAGGTCTTTAAAGTAAGGCAAATCACACAAGCATATCTTGTGAGTCCATGCGTGTTTCGAATTATACCCTTTGAAATATCATGTACGCGTTGGATCAGGCTCGAGAGCGTTTAACTGATCTAGGGTCTGTTGGCCTGTCAATGCAGGTGGTGCAGAGTTTTTGACAACTCTACCTTTGATGAAATTCTTCTTGTCTTTTCTGAACTTATCGCGAGGATCCAGGAACTGTCTATGCAAATCGAAACAAGAATACTTGCGACCCGCCTGTAGCCAACGGAACTCAAGAGCTGCCTTGCATGTGGGGCACGAGAACCTTCCATGCATAGACCAGCCAATGAATAGTGCATACGCCAGCAAGTCATGCATCGAGTACATGTACCACGCATGCATTTGAAGTTTTGTTTTGTAGCGGCGTCATATGTCTTGAACCCCTTATCCCAAGCTTCTTACAGTTCATATTTAAGCGGCTATAGGTACACATTCATATTCTTCCCCGAATAGTTGGGCCCTGGAATTATCTGTTGGGAAACGTTGCATGGGAAACAAAAAATTTCCTACGCACACGCAAGATCTATCCATGGTGATGAGCATCTACGAGGGGGAGAGTGGATCTACGTACCCTTGAAGATCACTAAGAGGGAAGTGTTAAGAAACGCGATTGATGTAGTCGAACATCTTCGTGATCCAAATTGCTGAGCGTCCCGCGATCCAATCACGATTCGTCCCGATCAAACACCGAACGGACGGCACCTCCGCGTTCAGCACACGTACACCTCGATGACGATCTCCACCTTCTTGATCCATCAAGAGGGTGCGGAGAGGTAGACGAGTTCTCCGGCAGCATGACAGCGCTGCAACAATAGTGGTGGAGTAATCTCAGCAGGGCTTTGCCTAAGCACCGCTGAAATCGATCTAGAGGAAGAACTACGAACTAGAGGGTAGGGTTGCACGTGGCTGAAATCTTGTGCCAAAAACCCTAAAACCTCTAGTATATATAAGAGGAAGAGAGGAGGAGGCTTGGCCAAAGGGCCAGCCCTAGGAGGCTTCGGCCAAAGTGGATAGGAGAGGAGGAATCCTCCTCCAATCCTAGCAGGACTAGGACTCCTTCCTTTTTTGCCTTTTTTGCCTTTTTCCACCTTTTCTCTTTGGGATTTTCTTTCCCAGCCACATGGGCCTTGTGTGGGAATTCCACCAGCCCACTAAGGGATGGTATTCACTATCCCATAGCCCATGTAGCCTCTTGGGTCTAAACACCCCTCCCCATGGTCTCCCGGTACACTACCGGCACTCCCGATACCCTACCGATGACCCCAAAACTTTTCCGGTGACCAAAATAGGACTTCCTATATATCAATCTTTAGCTCCGGACCATTCCGGAGCTCCTCGTGATGTCCGGGATCTCATCCGAGACTCCGAACAACCTTCGGTCACCACCATGCATAACTCTATACTACCGAAATGTCACCAAACCTTAAGTGTGCAGACCCTGCGGGTTCGAGAACTATGTAGACATGACCGAGACACCTCTACGGTCAATAACCAATAGCAGGACCTGGATGCCCATATTGGTTCCTACATATTCTACAAATATATTTATCGGTCGAACCTCTATGTCAAGGATTCAGTTAATCCCGTATGATGTTCCCTTTGTTCTTTGTTATGTTACTTGCTTGAGATTCGATCGTCGGTATCTCCATACCTAGTTCAACCTCGTTACCGGCAAGTCTCTTTACTCGTTCTGTAATACAAGATCCCATGAATAACACTTAGTCACATTGCTTACAAGGCTTATTGTGATGTTTGTATTACTGAGTGGGCCCTAAGATACCTCTCCGTCACACGGAGTAACAAATCCCAGTCTTGATCCATACCAACCCAACAGACACCCTCGAAGATACCTGTAGAGGACCTTTATAGTCACCCAGTTACATTGTGACGTTTGAGACACACAAGGCACTCCTCCAGTGTCCATGAGTTGCATGATCTCATGGTCATAGGAACATATACTTGACATGCAGAAAACAGTAGCAATAAACTGACACGATCATATGCTACATTTGTAGTTTGGGTCTTGTCCATCACATCATTCTCCTAATGATGTGATCCCATTATCAAATGGCATCACATGTCAATGGCTAGGAAACCTTGACCATCTTTGATCAACGAGCTAGTTCACTAGAGGCATACTAGGGACAAAGTGTTGTCTATTTATCCACACAAGTAATGTGTTTCCAATCAATAAAATTATAGCATGGACAATAAACAATTATCATGAACAAGGAAATATAATAATAAACACTTTATTTATTGCCTCTAGGGCATATTTCCAACAGTCTCCCACTTGCACTAGAGTCAATAATCTAGTTCACATCACTATGTGATTTACATTGTAATGAATCGAACACCCATGCAGTTCTGGTGTTGATCATGTTTAGCCCTTGGAAGAGGTTTAGTCAACGGGTCTGCAACATTCAGATCCGTGTGCACTTTGCAAATATTTATGTCCTTCTCCTCGATGTAATCATGGATGGAGTTGAAGCGTCGCTTTATGTGTCTGGTCCTCTTGTGAAACCTTGGTTCCTTGGCTAGAGCAATGGCACCAGTGTTGTCACAGAACAGAGTCATTGGATTCAGTGCACTGGGCACTACTCCAAGATCTGTCATGAACTGCTTCATCTAGACACCTTCCTTCGCCGCTTCCGAGGCTGCGATGTACTCTGCTTCGCATGTAGAATCGGCTACCATGCTTTGATTGGAACTGCACTAACCGCTCCCTTGTTAAGAATAAATATGCATCCGGTTTGTGACTTAGATTCATCCGGATCAGTGTCAAAGCTTGCATCGATGTAACCCTTTACGACGAGATCTTCATCACCTCCATAAACGAGAAACATTTCCTTAGTCCTTTTCAGGTACTTAAGGATATTCTTGACCGCCGCCTAGTGCTCCATTCCAGGATCACTTTGAAACCTTTTGGCCATACTTATGGCAAGGCTTACATCACGTCTTGTGCACAGCATTTCATACATGATAGAGCCTATGGCTGAAGCATAGGGGATGACACTCATATTTTCTCTATCTTCTACAGTCACTGGGCATTGAGTCTTAGTCAACTTCACACCTTGTAACACAGGCAAGAACCCCTTCTTGGACTGATCCATTTTGAACTTCTTAAAAACTTTATCAAGGTATGTGCTCTATGAAAGTGCTATTAAGCGTCACGATCTATCTCTATAGATCTTAATGCCTAATATGAAAGCAGCTTCTCCTAGGTCCTTCATTGAAAAACTCTTGTTCAAATATTCCTTCATGCTTTCCAGCATTTCTATATTGTTTCCAATCAGCAATATGCCATCCACATATAATATTAGAAATGCTATAGAGCACCCACTGACTTTGTTGTAAATACAAGCTTCTACATAAACTTGTATAAACCCAAACGCTTTGATCACCTCATCAAAGCGCTTATTCCAACTCCGAGATGCTTGCACCAGCCCATAAATGGATCGCTGGAGTTTGCACACTTTGTCAGCATTCTCTGGATTGACAAAACCTTCTGGTTGCATCATATACAACTCTTCCTCAAGGAAACCGTTGAGGAACGCTGTTTTGACATCATCTGCCAAATTTCATAGTCGAAATAAGCAGCTATTGCCAACATGATTCTGACAGGCTTAAGCATCGCTACGGGTGAGAAGGTCTCATCATAGTCAACTCCTTGAACTTGTCAAAAACCCTTTGCCACAAGTCGAGCTTTATAGACGGTGACATTACCGTCTGCGTCCGTCTTCTTCTTAAAGATCCATCTGTTTTGAATGGCCTTCCACCCTTCAGGTAATACTTCCAAAGTCCATACTTTGTTTTCATACATGGATCCCATCTCGGATTTCATGTCCTCTAACCATTTCTCGGAATCTGGGCCCATCACCGCTCCTCCATAGCTTGTAGGTTCATTGTTGTCCAACAACATGACCTCCAAGATAGGGTTGCCGTACCACTCAGGAGCAGTACGCGCCCTTGTCGACCTACGAGGTTCAATAGTAACTTTATCCGAAGCTTCATGATCATCATCATTAACTTCCTCTTCAACTGTCGTAGGCTCCACAAAAACATCTTTCTGCGCTGCGCTACTCTCTTGTTGAAACAAAGGTTGAATAACCTCATCAAGCTCTATTTTCCTCCCACTCAATTCTTTCAAGAGAAACTCTTTCTCAAGAAATGTTCCGTTCTTAGCGACAAACACTTTGCCTTCGGATCTGAGATACAAGGTATACCCAACTGTCTGTTTTGGGTATCCTATGAAGATGCATTTCTCCGCTTTGGGTTCCAGCTTTTCAGGCTGAAGCTTTTTGACATAAGCATCACATCCCCAAACTTTAAGAAACGACAAATTTGGCTTCTTGCCAAACCATAGTTCATATGGCGTCGTCTCAATGGATTTTGATGGTGCCCTATTTAAAGTGAATGCAGTTGTCTCTAATGCATAACCCCAAAACGATAGTGGCAAATCAGCAAGAGACATCATAGAACGCACCATATCTAATAAGGTTCGATTACAACGTTCGGACACACCATTACGATGTGGTGTTCCAGGCGGTGTCAACTGTGAAACAATTCCACACTGTCTTAAGTGACTACCAAACTCATAACTCAGATATTCACCTCCTCGATCAGATCGCAAGAATTTAATCTTCTTGTTACGATGATCCTCAACTTCACTCCGAAATTACTTGAATTTTTCAAACGTTTCAGACTTGTGTTTCATTAAGTAAATATACCCATATCTACTTAAGTCATCAGTGAAGGTGAGAAAATAACGATATCCACCACGTGTTGTAACATTCATTGGACCGCACACATCAGTATGTATGATTTCCAATAAGTCACTTGCCCTTTCCATTGTACCAGAGAACGGCATTTTACTCATCTTGCCCATGAGGCATGGTTCACATGTGTCAAGTGATTCAAAATCAAGTGACTCCAAAAGTCCATCAGCATGGAGCTTCCTCATGCATTTTACACCAATATGACCTAAACGGCAATGCCACAAGAAAGTGGTACTATCATTATCAACTCTACATATTTTGGCATCAATGTTATGAACAAGTGTGTCATCATTATCAAGATTCAATATGAATAAACCCCTCACATTGGGTGCATGACCATAAAAGATATTACTCATATAAATAGAACAACCATTATTCTCTGATTTAAATGAGTAACCGTCTCGCAATAAACAAGATCCAGATATAATGTTCATGCTTAAAGCAGGCACTAAATAACAATTATTCAGGTTCATCACTAATCTCGATGGTAATCGAAGAGAGAGCGTGCCGACGGCGATCACATCAACCTTGGAACCATTTCCCACGTGCATCGTCACTTCATCCTTTGCCAGCCTTCGTCTATTCTGTAGTTCCTGTTTTGAGTTGCAAATGAGAGCAACCGAACCGGTATCAAATACCCAGGCACTACAACGAGAGCTAGTAAGGTACACATCAATAACATGTATATCATATATACCTTGTTTGTCGTTGGCCGCCTTCTTGTCAGCCAGGTACTTGGGGCAGTTCCGCTTCTAGTGACTAGTTTCCTTGCAATGAAAGCACTCTGTTTCTGGCTTGGGTCCAGTCTTGGGCTTCTTTATAGGAGTGGCAACTGCTTTGCCATCCTTCTTGGTTTTACCCTTCTTGCCCTTACCCTTGCCATTCTTCTTGAAACTGGTGGTTTTATTGACCATCAGCACTTGATGTTCTTTCTGGATTTCAGACTCAGCGACTTTTAGCATCGCAAATAGCTCGGCGACTGACTTGTTCATCCCGTGCATGTTATAGTTCATCACAAAGCTCTCGTAACTAGGTGGCAGTGATTGAACAACTCTGTCAGTGATCGCCTCTGGCAGAAGGGCAATTCCCAACTCCACTAGATGAGTCGAATACCCAGACATTCTGGGTGTATGTTCACTGATAGACCCATTCTCCTCCATTTTGCAAGCATAGAACTTATCGAAGGTTTCATACCTCTCGAACCGGGCATTCTTCTGAAAGATAAACTTCAACTCCTGGAACATCTCATATGCTCCATGACGTTCAAAACGTCTTTGAAGTCCCGGTTCTAAGCCATACAATATTGCACACTGAACTATTGAGTAATCTCCAGAACGTGCCTCCCAAGATTTCTTAACGTCTTCGGATGACATGTCTTCTGGTTGGTCACCAAGCGGTGCATCAGGGACATATGATTTCTGGGAAGCCGTGAGGATAATCCTCAGATTACGGGCCCAGTCAACAAAGTTACCTCCATCATCTTTCAACTTAGCTTTCTCTAGGAACGCATTAAAATTCAGGGGTGCTACTGCACGAGCCATTGATCTACAACATAAATATGCAAAGGTTACTTAGACTATTTGTAAGAGCACATTTCTCCATGTGTGGTTTTGGGTAATTGATGACACCCCTATGGACTAATGGTTGCCTTGAGTTATATTCAAAGGATTTGTCCATAGGCACTTCTTGAAGTCCATCTGTTGGGTTTCAAGGAGTTTATATGGTGACCAAGGTGGTATTCAAGGTTTATCCAAAGATTGGTCATGTGGGAGTTGAGCTTATTACAAGCATGTCTTGAAGAAGAAGATTGTGTAAGCATTCATGGTTACCTTCAAGACATCATCTTTATGAAGAGAGAAGCTAAGATACAAGGTTCATCAATACTAAGTCAAAAAAGTGAATCAAGTTGATCAACATACAAAGCGTACAAGATGTACTGAGAGGGATCAAGTGATCCCATGGTGTGGTATGCATTGTCCATTACGCTTCGTGTACTAACCCATGGTCTACGTGAGAGTTCTTTGTGGGGTTAGGTATATTTTCATGGGCTTACATCAAGAGGTAGATCCCATACATCCCATGGAAGATGACATCAAGTGGAAATCGTCATCAAGGTTGCGATGTGCAAAATCAAGTGAAGCATCATGGAGAGATCATGCTTGAGGCTCGCCATTCATTGTGGTGACAATGGACTTGTGAAGATGTGCCGAAGAGTGGCTCACCCATACTGGAGTATGGGGGAGCATTCATCTAGTCCTCATCGAGCCAACTCAATCAAGAAAGGTGGTCCATCTTGAGGAAGTCAAGATCGTCATCATCTAGCTCAAGTGGACTATGCGCAAGGCTAAGGTTTGACCTTGATAGGGTTTTCTATTTTACCGGTCTCATAGTGGTAGTTGGGAGACTGGGTTATAGGGTAGGTAACCGTGCTATCAAGGGGGCTCTCAAGTGAGTAGCTTGATCGTATCGTTCGTTGAGAGCTCAAACCATTGCATTATTGGCATCATCATCTTTCTTGGTTCTTGGTTGGTTTTTCTCTTTGAGGTTTATTCAGCTTATGGTCAACTTCATGACTAGCTCAAGTTCATCGAAAATGGAGTCCATATGCATATTCTATGATGTTTTCGATGTTGGAGTTATTGTCGATTCTTCATTGAAAGAGGTTTCTCATCTCTATACCTTTGGTATTTTATACTGCCTCTTCTTAAGAAAACCAACCAAGAACCAAGAAGTTGTGGCAGTTCTGGTTTTGACTGTATTCTTCCGTTCTTCTAGCCGAGTAGTTGTAGGTGTTGCAGTTCAGTGGATTACGGTAGTACCGCTCCTTGGAGCGGTAGTACCGCAAGTGGCACGGAAGTAATTTTTTACTTCCGCCCCGAGGGCGGTAGTACTGCAAGCATGGAAGTAATTTTTTACTTCTGCCCCTCGGGCGGTAGTACCGCAAATAACTTCCAGTACTACCGTGTGGACTTTTTCGTAGAGTTTCCCTCTGCGGAGGCTGGCACGGAAGTAATTTTTTACTTCCGTGCACCTCGTGTGGCTGCCTTTGCCGACCGTGCGGTAGTACCGCACGGGCTCGCGGTAGTACCGCTCCGGTGGTTCTACCGCTTGTGGCCCCATGCTAACAGCCAGGGTCGGTTACTCCCATGCTAGCGGTAGTACCACACAAGGCTGTGGGAGTACCACAAGCCATCACGGTAGTACCATGACTTTTGCGATAGTACCGCGATACGCGGGGCTGAGTGAGTGGATAACGGTTGGATTTTTCCCCACCTATAATAGGGGATCTTGTTCTCCAATGGACCTTATACTTTGAGCTCATGTTCTTCCCCCATTGTTGACCTTCTTCGAGCTTGCTAACTCTCAATCCCTCCAATGATTCTTGCTAGTTCTTGAGGGAAAAGAGAGAGGAGATCTAGATCCACATTTCCACCAATCACTTTCTCCTCTAAGTGAGGGGAACCCCTTGGATGTAGATCTTGGAGTTCTTCGTGTTCTTCTTCGTTATTCCTCTCATTTCCCTCCCTAGCATTAGTTGCTTTGGTGGGATTTGGGAGAGGAGGACTTGGGCACTCCATGTGCCCTTGCCATTGCATTAGTGCATAGGTTTGAGTTCTTCGCGGTGATACGTGGAAATGAGAAGTTGAGAAGCTATTACTCTTGGGTGTTTGAGCACCCTAGAGCTTGTTCCTCTTGGGTGCTTTGGCACCCTAGACGGTTGGTGGTGCCTTGGAGCTCAATCGTTGTGGTGCAAAGCTCCGGGCAAGCTTCGGGGTCTCCAATTAGGTTGTGGAGATTTCCCCGAGCATTTGAGGTCACCTTGGAGCCACAATCCATTGTGGTGAAGCTTCGTGGTGTCGTTGGGAGCCTCCAATCAAGTTGTGGAGATTTCCCCAACCTTGTTTGTACGGGTTCGGTGACCACCCTCAAGGGTCCCTTAGTGGAATCACGGCATCTTGCATTGTGCGAGGGCGTGAGGAGATTACGGTGGCCCTAGTGGCTTCTTGGGGAGCATTGTGCCTCCACACCGCTCCGAACGGAGATTAGCATCCGCAAGGGTGTGAACTTCGGGATACATCGTCATCTCTGCGTGCCTCGGTTATCTCTTACCCGAGCCCCTTTACTTATGCACTTTACTTTGTGATAGCCATATTGTTTCTTGTTATATATCTTGCTATCACTTAGTTGTCTATCTTGCTTAGCATAAGTTGTTTGGTGCACATAGGTGAGCCTAGTTGTTTTAGGTTTTGTTCTTGACTAACTAAACGATAGTTTTATTCTGCATTTGTTCAAGCCTAAACTGTAATTATTTTAAAGCGCCTATTCACCCCCCCCCCTCTAGGCGACATCCACGTCCTTTCACTATTGTTCAAGATAATGAGTTTAGTTAATCAAATTACTAAATCTCCCACTCAAATTGACATCCCTCAGGTCATCTAAGTGTCACATGATCCAAATTCACCAACTCAAGTCTGATCATCACATGATTTGAGGTGGTTTCAATGGTGAACATCATCATGTTGACCATATCTACTATATGACTCATGTTCGCCCTTTCGGTCTCTTGTGTTCCAAGGCCGTGTCTGTACATGCTAGGCTCGTCAAGTTTAACCCGGGTGTTCTACATGTGCAACACTGGCTTGCACCCGTTGTATGTGAACATAGAGTCTATCACACCCGATCATCACGTGGTGTCTCGACACGACGAACTTTCGCAACGGTGCACACTCGAGGAGAACACAATTCATCTTGAAATTTAAGTGAGGGATCACCTTATAATGCTACCGTCGTCCTAAGCAAAACAAGGTGCATAAAAGGATTAACATCACATGCAAATCATAAGTGACATGATATGGCCATGAACGTGTGCTTTTGATCTCCATCTTGAAAGCACCGGCATGATCTCCATCGTCACCGGCACGACACCATGATCTCCATCATCTTGATCTCCATCAACGTGTCGCCATCGGGGTTGTCGCGCCCATCATGCTTCTACTACTATTGCTACCGTTTAGCGATAAAGTAAAGCATTACATAGTGCTTAATGATTGACACGCAGGTCATACAATAATTAAAGACAACCCTATGGCTCCTGCCGGCTGCCGTACTCATCGACATGCAAGTCGTGATATTCTATACAACACATGATCATATCATACATCACATATATCACATCATGTAATTGGCCATATCACATCACAACATACCCTGCAAAAACAAGTTAGACGTCCTCTAATTGTTGTTGCATGTTTTACGTGGCTGCTATGGGTATCTAGCAAGAACAATTCTCACCTACGCATAAACCACAACGGTGATACATAAGTTGCTTTTCAGCCTTCTCAAGGACTGCCTTTGTCGAATCCGATCCAACTAAAGTAGGAGAAACATGCACCCGCCAGCCATCTTTGTGCAACGAGGTTACATGTCAGTTGATGGAACCGGTCTCTCGCAAGTGTACGAGTAAGGTTGGTCCGGGCCGCTTCATCCCACAATACCGCTGAACCAAAACACGACCAAGGGAGGAAGCAATCTAAGCATCAACACCCACAAACTCTTTGTGTTCTACTCGAGATCTCATCTATACATAGACCTAGCTCATGATACCACTGTTGGGGAACGTTGCATGGGAAACAAAAAAATTCCTACACACACGCAAGATCTATCCATGGTGATGAGCATCTACGAGAGGGAGAGTGGATCTACGTACCCTTGTAGATCACTAAGCGGGAAGCGTTAAGAAACGCGGTTGATGTAGTCGAACGTCTTTGCGATCCAAATCACCGAGCGTCCCGCGATCCAATCACAATCTGTCCCGATCAAGCACCGAACGGACGACACCTCCGCGTTCAGCACACGTACAGTTTGATGACGATCTTCGCCTTCTTGATCCAACAAGAGGGAGCGGAGAGGTAGATGAGTTCTATGTTAGCGTGACGGTGCTACGACAATGGTGGTGGAGTAATCTCAGTAGGGCTTCGCCTAAGCACCGCTGAAATCGTTCTAGAGGAAGAACTACGAACTAGAGGGTAGGGTTGCACATGGCTGAAATCTTGTGCCAAAAACCCTAAAACCTCTAGTATATATAAGAGGAAGATAGGAGGAGGCTTGGACAAAGGTCAATCCCTAGGAGGCTTTGTCCAAAGTGGATAGGAGAGGAGGAATCCTCCTCCAATCCTAGTAGGACTAGGACTCCTTCCTTTTTTGCCTTTTTTGCCTTTTTCCACCTTTTCTCTTTGGGCTTTTCTTTCCCAGTCGCATGGGCCTTGTGTGAGACTTCCACCAGACCACTAAGGGCTTGTATTCACTCTCCCACAGCCCATGTAGCCTCTTGGGTAGAAATACCCCTCCCGATGGTCTCCCGGTACACTACCGGCACTCCCGGTACACTACCGATGAGCCCGAAACTTTTCCGGCGACCAAAATAGGACTTCCTATATATCAATATTTACCTCCGCACCATTCCGGATCTCCTCATGACATCTGGGATCTCATCCGGGGCTCCGAACAACCTTCGGTCACCCCCATGCATAACTATATACTGCCGAAACGTCACCAAACCTTAAGTATGCAGACCCTGTGGGTTCGAGAACTATGTAGACATGACCGAGATAGCTCTACGGTCAATAACCTATAGCGGTACCTAGATGCCCATATTGGTTCCTACATATTCTATGAAGATCTTTATCGGTCGAACCTCTATGTCAAGGATTCAGCTAATCCCGTATGATGTTCCCTTTGTTCTTCGGTATGTCACTTGCCCGAGATTCGATCGTCGATATCTCCATACCTAGTTCAACCTCGTTACCGTCAAGTCTCTTTACTCGTTCCGTAATACAAGATCCCATGAGTAACACTTAATCACATTGCTTGCAAGGCTTATTGTGATGTTTGTATTACCGAGTGGGCCCTGAGATACCTCTCCATCACACTGAATAACAAATCCCAGTCTTGATCCATGCCAACCCAACAGACACCCTCAAAGATACCTGTAGAGCACCTTTATAGTCACCCGGTTACTATGACGTTTGATACACACAAGGCACTCCTTCGGTGTCCATGAGTTGCATGATCTCATGGTCATAGGAACATATACTTGGCATGCAGAAAATAGTAGCAATAAACTGACACGATCATATGCTATGTTTGTAGTTTGGGTCTTGTCCATCACATCATTCTCCTAATGATGTGATCCAGTTATCAAATGATATCACATGTCAATGGCTAGGAAACCTTGATCATCTTTGATCAACGAGCTAGTTCACTAGAGGCATACTAGGGACAAAGTGTTGTCTATTTATCCACACATGTAATGTGTTTCCAATCAATACAATTATAGCATGGAGAATAAACAATTATCATGAACAAGGAAATATAATAATAAACACTTTATTTATTCCCTCTAGGGCATATTTCCAACATTATCAATGTCAAGAAAATGTTCTTTCTTTTCATAACCTCTCCAGGGGGAGATTGAGTGGAATGACAAATACAGGCCAACAACTGTATTGGGTTGCTGTCATACCAAAGACATTGAACCCATCCATGTTGATGGCGACTCGAGGATGCCTTGGATCTGCCACTTTATCCTTATGTAATGCATCGAAGTGCTTCCACGGAAAAGCACCTGAAGTGTGTCCCAACATCGAATTCCCATCTGCATCTAATTCGGTTCTTTTGCCCAATTTGTGCCACGTCATCTGTCTAGCCATCTCTTCGACCATGAAAAGACATTGAAGTCTTGGTATGATTGGCATATACCGAAGAACATTAACTGGGATTTTGGTCTGACTCTTCTCACCCATACCGTTGTCTACCACAACATACCCAGAAGACTTGCAAATGGGACAATATTTCAAGCCCGCATACTCAATCCTAAATAAGGCACATCCATTCTCACAAGCATCTATCTTCTCATAGGGCATCTTAAGCGCACGTAGGATTTTGTCTGACTAGTACAGGTTTGCTGGCAATACATGTCCTTTGGGTAGAAAGCATCCAAATATCGTCATCATCACGTCGTAGCATTCTCTGCCCAGGTGGAACTGAGCCTTCAGAGCCATTACTTGCGTGATGGCATCCAGCTGACAAAGCTTAGTGTGCTCATGGAGAGGAAGTTTTGAAGACTCCAACATCCATAGAAGGCCTTTGCAGATCCCTCCATCTCATTGTCCGAATCTCGAGCATCATCAAAGTCTTGCACCATGTCTTCGATCCCGGTACCATGCTCGTCGGTGCCACGACGAACCACCTCACCTCTAGCATGTTGGGCAGACTCACCATGAAATCTCCACACCGTATAATTAGGCGTAAAACCCCACTTCTGCAAGTGTTTACCCATTTCATCCCGTGTCCACTTTTTATGGTTGTCGCACCAGACATAGGGGCACCAGGTTATTTCCTGGCCATTTGCAAATGCGGCTCTCAGAAACACCTTGGTTTTTGTTAACCATTCAATGGTCATGTCTTTCTAACTAGGGTGACCGTTGTACATCCACGCACGATCACTCATCTTGCCTACCTACTAAACACACAAGAATTATATATAATTCATCATCTATATTCATCAGTTAATTAAGTTTGTCAGTTTTATTACGTCAATGCAACCTACACGCTAATAGGTAAAGACAGGTCCTAATCCCACCCGAGTATGTGTAGATTGGGTTCGTTTTCCCATGCTCTGCTCCGGATCCGACGCAGAATTTTGGCAGCACCTCCCCATTGTTCTCCTGATACACGTCTCGGCAATAAGCAAAGAGGATGTGTACCCGAAGAACAACATGGAGGCACTAACAAAATTCCGCATTGGATCCGGAGCAAAGCATAAGGGAAAACGAACCCAATCTACACATACTCGGGTTGTCCATGGATAACGTTAGACAATTCGAAAGGATGGCGGTTATAGATGCCGCCCTTTCGAACGGGAGATGCATACTGGTCACGCATACTGATGATTGAAGACACCTATAGCTAGCAAGTTTCTTCGGCATGAAGACCGGAACAAAGCAAATTAAGGGGGGAGATGTCATTTGTGCTCACCCACGAACGCGGCAGGGGAGCTCGTCCAATGCACGGGGTAGGTCATCGAACACCAGACCCTCGCAGCGACGAAACAACTGCACATTGAAATCCACCCAATCAACACAAATATGATGTTTTCCATAACGAAATCGAAAAATGTAAGACCTAACTCATAATTTACAAAACTAAGACCCCATCGGCCTCTGGAAGGCCGAAGAGCACCTTTTTGGTCAACGGGAGGCCGAAGAGGTGTTGGGGGGTCAATGGCGTCGGGTGTTAGTGGCGTCGGGGGTCGGGGGTCAGCGGCGTCGGGGGTCAGTGGCGTTGGGGTCAGTGGCGTAGGGGGTCGGGGGTCGGGGTCAGTGGCGTCGGGGGCCGGGGGTCAGTGACGTCGGGGGTCGGCGGTCAATGGCGCCGAGGGTCGGGGGTCAATGGCGTCGGGGGTTGGGGGTCAATGGCGTCGGGGGTCAAGGGTCGGTGGGGGTTAGTGGCGTCGGGCGTCGGGGGCATCTTCTTCTTCTTCTTCTTCTTCTTCTTCTTCTTCTTCTTCTTCTTCTTCTTCCTCCTCCTCCTCCTCCTCATCTTCTTCTTCTTTTCCTTCTTCTTCTTCTTCTTCTTCTTCTTCTTCTCCTCATTTCCTCTTTTTCTTCTTTTTCTTGTTTTTCTTCCTCCTCTTCCTTTCTTTTCTTTTCCTTCTTATCTCTTCTTCTTTCTTCTCTTCTTCTTCTTCTTCTTCTTCTTTCTTTTTCCTTCTTCTTTTCCTTCTTCTTCTTTTCCTTCTTCTTCTTCTTCTTCTTCTTCTTCTTTTCTTCTTTTCCTTTTTCCTTTTACCTTTTGTTCCTTCTTCTTCTCTTCTTTTTTTCTTCTACATTTATTCTTTTATTCTAATTTTCTTCCTTTCTTTTCTTTTTTCTAACCTATAAACTAACAAACTAATCTAAGTAATTTAACAAAAAAAACATGAAGGGGGCCGGCGGGTGAGTCCTCACGGAAGGGGCGGCGTGGGCTGCGGGGCGGCTGGTGGCAGGGATGACGGGGCCGCAGGGCGGCGGAACGGCGGGGCGGCGGGGCGGGGACGGCGGGCGTGACGGGGGCGTTGGGGCAACGGGATGGCAGGCGCAACGGCGGCGGTTGGCGTGGGGCGGCGGGAGCGGCGGTTGCTGACAGGGACAACGGGGCCGCAGGGCAGCGGGAGGCGGAGCGGCGGGGACGACGGGGCCGCTGGGCAGCAAGAGCAGTGGGGGCAACGGGAGCGGCGAGACGCGACGACAGCGGTTGGCGCGGGGGGCGATGGGTGCTTCGGTGGCGGCGATGGGCGTCAGGGCGGCAGTGGGTGTTGCGGTGGCGGCGGTGGGCGTCAGGGAGTGAGAGAGAGGGAGGGGTGGGCGCGAGAGAGAGAGAGAGAGATGGGCTGGGGGTCGGGCAACGGCCGTTATAGCCATCGGCTTTGCCGTCCGCTAACGTACGGCAAAGAGCCCCTAGGCAAACGGCAAAGCAAAGGCGGACGACCCAGTTAACCTAACCAGCCCCACGGGGCCAGTGGGTCCTAGGTGGGCTCTTTGCCATCTGCCTTTGGGCTCTTTGCCGTCCGCGGGCAGACGGCAAAGGACTAACTGGTGGCAAACAAAATCTTTGCCATCAGTCAGTTCTGTGTCGTCCATTTTTTTGAAGCTGGCGGCAAAGAACAACTTTGTCGCCTACCAGCGACGGCAAAGACCTGGCAGACGGCAAATGCTCTGATTCTAGTAGTGGTTTCTGTTCATCGATCGGTATTTTGTGGGATAGAAAAAAATTGGTGATTTGTGGGAGGGGAAGATCCATGGGAGGGGGTGGGTGGGGAGTGAGAACGAACGAAACGAACAACGACCTAGGTACTAAGACTTTAGGAGTAGAGATTACTTTTGGTACGATGACCAAGGCACAACATTATAGAAAATTTTTCCCAAAATTATCCTTGGGTAATTTGTTAGTTACTAGCAAGTAAATCAATTAGGAAAATAAAGGAAGAGATATACACAATCGAAAAAGAGATTCTCTCCTTTTTCTATAAAAAGAGATACGTGCAATTGTGAGAGGGATACTTTTCTTTCTTTTGCATTAATTAGAGAGATCAATTAGGAAAGTTAGATATGTGATCTTTTGTACGTTAAGAAAGTGTTGATTTGAAAAAAAGGAGTGGAGAGATGGGAAATTCGATTTGGCTCCCGGGAGCACGTGCTCCTGCGTGCCAAAAATAATTTTTCAAATGTCAAAAAAAATCTCAAGATAATTTGTATGTATTTGTAGTCACATCCAAACGTCACCTACAAAGTTTTAGGCAAAAAGGTTGAACATTGTGGCCTATGAAAAAATAAAAAAATTGAACATCAAATGTTATCCTAAAATGTCACTCAGATTTGTTTTTTCACGAATGAAATACTACTGCTCAGTTTTGTACGAAAATTGTCAAGCATGTTTGTGACATTGACACAAACATCTATAAAAAATAGAATTTTTGAAAAACATTTTGTGACATTTATTGCAGTACTATTTATCGAGGAGCATATGCTCCCGAGAGCAAAAACGCCCCTCTAGTGGAGGTATTCTCTCATTTTTTATAAAAGGGGATACATGCAATCATGAGAGATGTGCTTTTCTTTCTTTTGTATTAATTAGATAGATCAGTTAGGAAAGTTAGGTATGTGATCTTTTGTATGTTAGGAAAGTGTTGGTTTGAGAAAAGGGAATAAAGATAAAATAAATCGATGGATAAAAAAACCAGATGAGAAAAACAGAGGAAGGTGGGAGGAGAAAGAGAGAGAAAATATGGAATGGAATGTTAATTAATGTATATTGGTGATGCATGGTAATATTAATTAATGTGTTTAAGCGATTTATGGTAAGGTTAATTAATTCAAATTTTCTTTAAAGATTCATTAGTAATTAATTTTGATTGATTCTTTCACAGAAATACATTACTAAATATAAGATGGTGGGAGAAAGGACGAAAAAAAGGACGAAGGTGGAAAGTATAATGAAAATAAAGCCGGAACGGAAACCTACCATCACGACTGCAGACTGCTCCTTTAGGAGTAGAGATCAGTTAGGAAAGTTGGGTATGTGATCTTTTGTATGTTAGGAAAGTACTGATTTGAGAAAAAGGAATGAAAAATAAATCGATGGATAAGAAAAACAGAGGAAGGTGGGAGGAGAAAAAGAGAAAAATATGGAATGAAATGTTAATTAATGTAATTTGGTGATGTATGGTAATATTAATTAATGTGATTGAGCGATTTATGGTAAGGTTAATTAATTCAGATTTATCTTTAAAGATTCATTAATAATTAATCTTGAATGATTCTTTCACATAAATACATTACAAAATATAAGATGATGGGAGGAGGGACGAAAAAACTGACGAAGGTGGGAAGTTTGACGAAAATAAACTCAGAACGGAAACCTACCATCACAACCGCAGACTGCTCACTTAGGAGTACAGATACATTTATATGTAGTCCATAATAAAATTTCTAAAAGGTCTTATATTTAGGAAGAAAGAAAGTAGTTGCTAAGTATCTTTTACTAAAGCAAATGCTTAGTTGGGTTGTATCGACACTCCAATTATCACCTCTAGAAGAAATATGATCCCTACCTTTAGCTACTTTGAGATATCAACACTCCAATTATCACCTCCACATTGGAAAGTGCTACGATAATCTCCTGCATTTGAGGATTATCAAGCTTTTTTCTGTTGTCGTTACATTCGGAAGCATAATGTTGGGCTGAATATTCTTGTGTGCCTTTATTTGCTTTATCATCAAGTACATTTGTTTTCCTGTATAGCATTACATTTTTTCTATCTTTTTTTAAATGGCATTTTTTCTATCTTTTATCATGGGTAGAAAACACAAAATGCCAAAAAAAATGTGTACTTACAACAAAAGAGTTGACGAACCTCATAAAATCATCGCTCCTCAAGAAACTATCTTCTTGGACTGTCTTAAATCCATGCATGTCCGTGCTAAAAACTCAACTAGCTTAGTAAGGAGGAAATAATTAGGAAAGCATGAATATTTTGTGTGACACTTTTGTCTCGAAAGGGAAACACTTGCATGATTGATTAAACCAATTGAATTGGTATACTAAGGATTTGTCCAAAATTGCTTTGCTTTCCATACAAAAATAACTAGTGCACCACTGTTTCAAAACAAAAATTTGTCGGGATGTTTCATCATCGCTTTTGGTGAGAATTGCTAGCTGAAAAGAGGTGACAGAGTGAATCAAAGGGAAACTGTGGCTCTTTAAATCTGACACTGAAGGGAACTGTGGCTCTTTAATATGATTAAAATGACACGATTTCTCTAATATAGTAAAAATTATCACGACAACAAAAATACATGGTAAAAATAAGTCAATCTTTTTTCACTTCACACTGTTCAAATTATTCTTTTACCAAACTAGTTTCCATTATGTTAGCTAGCAGAACCGTAGGCAGCGCAGAACCATGAAACTGTAAAGCATTAGGGTAGAACATGATAACCTATCTATACAATAAAATAACAGAGGAAATGCAAATGAGCAGTGGAGCTCAGAGTTCAAATACTCGAAACTATGCTACTGGTACTGGTACCGTCACCAATAATGAAACCGAAAGCGACCAACATGAAATTTTTTCATATCTGAACTCCACAAGAACACATGATAACATAGTAAACTCTGCTAGTTCCTTGCTAAATAAACTGGTTGGCGTGTTGCATAGAATGGGCATTTGGGCAGAAAAATATGACAAACGTGGGCACTGGAATGACAAAGAGATGCAAAATATGACAAATTTAGTTGCAAAGACACAGTCTCAAAACAGAATCAGTCTTCAGCTCGAACAGCTAATTCTAGCTAGAGTGATGTGGCCAATGCCGGGTTTGCGGACTTTTGATGATCCCCAGGTTGCAATTTAAGGTTTAGAATCCTTCGGCAGCTATCAGAAAAGAATGAAGCACATGCCGATGGAGAGTCCTGGAAAGGAGTAAGGCACATGGACAGAACACATCAGGAAGGACGGACGCACAAGCAAAGGTTCTGGTGGTCAACTATTCAGGAAAGAACTTATCATTCAGATAACTACTAGTGGGCACGATGTTTAGACCTGCTCAGTCACATGCAGTTGCTAATGCACGCATCACCTCATCCCTTCACATGCGCATGAAGCAAATTCAAAGCTATAGTAATATAAACATGCTTATATGGTAGGAGTAAGTATTAAGATGGTGAATAAAATGTGCATGGAAAGGTGTCAGCCAAGCAAAAACGAAGCTCACGCTATTTAGCATTACTTAATTGCAGTGGCATAAGAGTTAAGAATGTGCTTGAAGATGGTTACCTCTGTTTAACTGTTGGTCATGACATTGTCAAACAATCAAAGTGGACCATGCAGATTGAAGCCACAGAGCAATTGTATTAGTCGCAAACTCGCAATGCAACCATGGCATCCAAAGTGGACCATGCAACCATGGCATCCAAAGAATGCTATTTGCAGTACAAAGAGGAGTGGAAGAAAATCTTCAATGACCAAATCAGAAAATGCATTTCAAGTACTAAACATTTTTACTCACAAACTCATTCCCATCCTGGTAGAATACAATATGAATAAAAATTTACTCACAAACTCATTCTCATCCTGGTAGAATACAATATGAAAAAGTCTGATAAATTTTTTAGCACAAAGCAAAGAAAAAAGACTGGATTGCTATAGTAACAAGTGATCAGATCTTCCCATAGACATAAACCTTCAGACAGCTTGAAATTATGTTTCTGTTTTCCTTAAAGCTTCGGACAATTGATAATTCCCATAACATAGCAAAGTCAGACAAGTAGTATTAGTTCCATTTAATAGATCTAGTAGTTCATAATCAGAAAGCCGAGTCGGACAATTCGAGCAGATGGACATGAGGCATGAGCACACTGCAGTTGCAATAATATCAGCTATACCAGTGACCAAAGAAGAAGGTACGTTTAATCTGACTCAGAAAAATTGCATCACAGTAGCACTCACGAATTCATGATAAACCAATAAGAAAATATATCACAGTAATATTGATAAGTACATACAAAACAAATACTTCATCACGTGAGTCGTATCCACAAAGGAAAAGCTAGATTTTAAGATTGTCATGGCAAAGACATGTTTTATACCACAAGTGCACAGAATATGCACCCCACCATACAGGAAACTAGCATGAATTTCAGTAAGATATAGGGTTCAGACTTAAGAGCAAACTAAATATTGATCAAAGCTACTTCTCAATTGAACAAAAGAAACAGTCATGATATACTTCCTTCTCTCTCGTGGTACAAATGTCACTAAAAGAATCTATCGTAGTCTTGATCAATAGCAGTGTCATCCTAAGAACCAACTAATGGAACAAGGGAGCGATGCGCAGCTACAGGGAAGCAAACAGAAGCAACAGTTTTCAACACTAACTACTTCATGCTTGTTTCGTTTCACTTGAAGGCGCTGGGTAAAACAGGCCTCTCAAAATCTGATGAATTAAGTACTGGACTAGAACTCTGATACACACCGTCAGAAGAGGGCCATCCAGAAACTGAGTAGTCAGTCATCTTGCGCTGCTCGTGCTGCCGTTCCGACCCCGTAAACCCTTGCCGTTGCTATTGCCATGCTGCTTCTGCTTCACAGTCAACTCAGGATTGTAGTACTCAAGATACCACCGCACAAACTTCTTGAGCCCTGTTTGGAGATCAGTGGATGGCCGGTACCCAAGCTCCCGCTGTGCAAGGCTGATGTTAGCATGTGTGTACGGCACATCCCCATTCCTTGGCATCTTGACAACCCTCCTCACAGCCTTCACCTTGAGCATCTTCTCCAGTAAATCCACAAGCTGTGTCACCGGCACTGGAGAAGTGTTCCCCAAATTGTATGTCCTGAATGGCGCTGGCCCTCGTTTCTTGCCGCCGCTGCCTGTGCTACGCCCAGCTGTATCCAATGCCCCAACACATCCTTTCACAATATCATCAATGTAGGTGAAATCCCGGGAAATGGTGGTCTGATGTGTGCCTCCACCGGAGCTCTCATAGACCGTGATTGGCCGACCAGCAAGAATGTCCCGGGTGAAGAAGAAGTATGCCATGTCGGGGCGCCCCCACGGCCCATACACGGTAAAAAACCGGAGAGCCGTGAGCGAGAGCCCATAGATGTGGTTGTAGACATGAGCGATTTCCTCACCGGCCTTCTTGGTGGCCGCATAGAGAGACGCGGGTCGGTCCGTCCTGTCATGCTCGGAGAAAGGCACATGGGAGTTGAGCCCGTACACCGAAGACGAGGATGCCCAGACGATCGCCGGCTGCGGGTCCGCCGCGCGAGCCGCCTCGAGCAGCGCGACGAGCCCAGCGACGTTGGCCCGCACATACGACATGGGGTCAACGAGCGCGTGGCGCACGCCTGCCTGCGCGGCGAGGTGCAGGACGTGCGTGAAGGGCGCGACGTCGAAGAGCTTGGCGAGGAGCTCGGCGTCGGCGATGTCGCCATCGACGACGTAGACCCCCGAGCGCGCGAGCAGCGCGGCCCGGCCGCGCTTGAGGGCGGGGTCGTAGTAGTCGTTGAAGTTGTCGAGGCCGAGGACGCCGTCGCCGCGGCGGCGCAGCGCGGCGGCGGCGTGGCAGCCGACGAAGCCCGCGGCGCCGGTGACGAGGACGGAGAGGCCGGCGCGGCCGCCGGGGCGCCTGGCGCGCGCGGAGGCCCGCACCTTCTTCTCCCAGGCGGCGCCGCCCCATGCGCCGGCGGAGTCGGGGTGGGCGTGCAGGGAGCGGCGCGGCGAGTCGGGGGAGGCGCGCGGGGAGGGGGCGGAGGAGGGCGCCAGGAGGAGGAAGGCGAGGAGCAGCGAGAGGGAGCAGACGGACCAGAAGGCGAGCTTGGAGAGGAGCGAGGGCGGGTGGTGGTGGCGCGGCGCGAGGCGGTGGTGGTGGTAGTGGTGGAACTGCGGCTTGACGGGCGCGGCGCCGCCCGCCGCCGCCGCCGAGCCGGGCGCGCCGGTCAGCTGCGGCGCCATCTCGATCTGCGGCAATGCGGCGGCTCCCCGCTGGATCTCGGGATTGGTTGGGGGCTGCGCTCCGGTTTGGAGGGCTTTTTTCCGCTTCCCGTTTTCTCTTCTCTTCCCTTGCCTTCGCTGGATGGTTTCGATTCCTACTTCCCTCGGCCTCCCCTCGGTTCGTTTCCGTTTGTTTGTTTGTTTGGGAGGTGGCCGATTTGTTTTGGTTTTGGTTTCCCCGGCGCTACATTTGAGGAGCGATCGTCGTGGGGATGGATTCCTTTCTCCTCCCTTTTCTTTTCTTGTTTGTTTTAGATTTTCCAGGAGCCCACTCACCCAGCCTGCCAGCCAATCACTGCCTGGGCTTCCGTACTTTTATGCTAATAATCCTTTTCATTTTCCTCTCTCTTTTCCGTTGAGAAAATCGCGATGCCGATCCGCACTTCAAATTTCGGAACGTGAAACGCTACCAGAACTGGATTTACGGACGCTAAGATTTTGGAGTACGTATCATAAGAGGAAGAAAAAAAATGGCAAAAGCAGAAATACATGTGATTATACACGGGTGGTTGCAAAGTAGCCGCCCCGGTGTGTGTTGGTTTCTTCCTTTTGCGGCCTTTGTGACCAGTGGAGTCGTGGCAACGTGGCCCCGCCTGGCTGGCCTACCACACCAGGAGGAGGAGGAACGGAACCGACTGATTTCGCTGCATCCTTTCCTGGTTGTTGGGTGGGGAACCTCACCAGATTAGTGCTCCCCATCACCATCATCGCTAATCGTTACTGTACTATCATCTGCCAGGATTTTCAGATGTGTACCGCTGGGGTCGATGGTCCTACGTACGGTCCTGCCCTACACCAAGGGTCGGGCCACGGGATAAGGATTGGGCTCTCGTTTCGGCCAATAAAATCGGATAGAGCACTGTCGGCACAGCTTTGTTCTCGCCGATCAGGCAGCCCCGGCCCGGTTGCTGCCTTCGTCTTTGTGATGTGCTCAACTGCTGATGCGTATCCGTGTCTCGCTCTGCCATCACACGCCACATGATCCGCACCGGCTGCGTTTCGCCCTCCCGTTCGTTCTAGAAACGAGATGGAAATGTATGCGTGATAGGTATCGCTCAACAGAAGGGTGGGGAGAGAGAATGCCGTGATACGCACTCACATGGGTGCGCATAAGCCGTGCCGCTGATGCATAGCTTGGTGCCTGGGACACTGGTATAAAAAAAACTGGACAGTGATCGGATGCCTTTTGGCTTGTACTACTAACTGTGAAGCCATTGTTATTCCCTAATCAAAAATACGTCGTAGATGGCAGGGGCATCATGTGCTTGAGTGCGTATCATTTTGACTTGCCGGTGAAGCGTCAATCGGCCCGATGCGCAGCAGGTGGCGGTGCCAGGGCTCCACGCTCAAGGCCAGATCAGATCACACGGCGAGATGAATAATCTATCTACCCAAGGATGAAGGATCGTTCGTTCATCCGGCTGGTCAAGCGCGCGCAGCATTCCCGACCGCATCCGGGAGAGGTGAAATGGCTTGACGGATGACGGTTACTAGTCCGTACGTAGTCGGTACGCGAACGTGTTGCCGTGGCGGTGGTCGGTGGCGGGCGCACGCGGGAGACGTGCCCCGCGCGCGCGCGCGCTGGCGCTTGCTCGGCTTGGCCCGTCCGATCCTGCACGTTCTTGTCTTTGGGGTTACGTGACGCCTACACGTGCGCATGCGTCCGCGTCCAAGGATCAGAGCGAGATATCCTCCGTACGTTCGAATTTTTGTCGTTACATGTTCCTGTCCAATACGCATCATCCACTTGAAGAGAATGTCACAATGCTCAACCATTGAGTTGCAACATCTTTAACTTATCTGCGATCGCTTTACGATCCGATTTTCGTTCATCCGCAAAGAACTCACCTTGTAAGACAACACGAACAACAACCCAAACGGCAGGGTTATGACCAAGAATATGCATTTTTATTTTGTGCTTCCAACTAGCAAAATTAGTGTCATCAAAGTACGGACCTCTACGGTGATAACTTTCCTCACTAGACGACATACTCTCCTAGGTTGTGAGACCTAAGCAATGTAGACGAAAGCTCTGATACCACTTATAGGACCGGAAGTATGTCAAGAGGGATGGTGATTAGACTGCTTGACCAATTAAAAGTTTTGCTTATACCAAGTTTTAGGGTTAACAGTTTTTAACATTTCATGGCAAGTCAAGTACACCATACACATGCAGGTCTAAGAGTATATAGCAACGGAAAGTAACAACAAGCATGTATAGAAGGAATAGGGTAGGAAGATCAAACACAATTATAGACACGATGATTTTTCACGTGGTTCCGATAGGTGGCGCTATCGTACATCCACGTTTATGAGGTCTTCAACCCACGGAGGGTAACGGTCGCGAGAGTCCACGGAGGGCTCCACCCAAAAGGATCCACGAAGTAGCAATCTTGACTATTCCATAACGGCCTCCGTCCACGAAGGACTAGCCTCACTATGGGTAGATCTTCACGAAGTAGGCGATCTTCTTGCCCTTACAAACTTCTTGGTTCACTCCACAACACAAAGTAGGAGGCTTCCAAGCGACACCTAACCAATCTAGGAGGCATCACCCTCCAAAAGGTAATAGGCTCGGTAATGACGATGAACTCCTTGCTCTTATGCTTCAAGATGATAGACTCCACAGCACCCAATCACTCTCTTACAGATTTGGCATGGTGGAAGAGATGAAGTTGGTGAAAAGCTACTTGGGGAGGCTAGAAATCAAGATCCATGTGATTGGAGTGGAATATCTTGACCTCAACACAAGGGTAGGTGGTTCTCTCTCAGAAAATCTGATAGGATAGGTATGAAATAGTTCTAAATGCTTTTCTTTCGAGTAGGTGGTGGTGAAGGGGTATATATAGGCATCCCCAAAAATCCAACCGTTACACACAAAATGACCAACTCGGTGACACCGATGTGTTAATCTCGATGGTACCGAAGTGATCAAAAGGTGGCAACTTTTGAATCTCGGTGAGACCGATATAGGAAACTCGGTTGCACCGATAAGGTAACCAACGGTCAGATTTCCAATCTCGGTGATGCCGATCCAACATTCTCGGTGGGACCGAAAATGTGAATTTGTGTAACAGAAAGTTGGCAACCTAAACTTGGTGGCACCGGTATGAAATCGGTTGCACCGAAGTGGCTAGGGTTTGGCAGAGTATGTTTAAGTTCTGGAATCGGTGGCACGAGTATGGGAAAGTTGTTGCACCGATTTTGAGTGTTAGGTATAGAACAGACTTTGGTGGGAGAGTTTGTGGATGTTTTTGGCGACTATCACTTGTGCACGTTTGAGCATATTGTTCACCAATAAAACCTAACCCCCTTTTAATAGTATTGGCTTTCCTATGGACTCAAAGTGATTTCTCACAAATATAAAATGTAGAGTCCTCTTGCTTGAAGCTTGGCCAACCTATTTCCTTGCAACTTGGGGTATGTCCATGCTTTCCGTTTGCCAATCCGAACATTGAACATTTCCTGAAATATACTTGGTGGAAAAATCAGTTCAGTGACTTATATGTTGTTATTAATTATCAAAACCACCAAGGGAGCAAATGTGCTTTCAATCTCCCCCTTTTTGGTAATTGATGACAACATATAGATCAAAGCTTCGACATATGATAAAATCAATGAATATAATCGTCGCTTTGAGAGGTATGTGATAAGCAAGAACTCCCCCTAAATTTGTGCATTATTTTGAATTTGCGTTTGAATGCAAATGCACAATCAATTAGGTATGTGGGCACTTCTTACATGTCACATACCACTTGGTGATGTGCGAGAATAATTACAATGAATAACAACGCACAACACAATCAAGCAAAGGTGAATGATCATCTCATAAGCATTAAGATGATAGGAAATAGTTGCATCACACATAACAACGTATGATCACACATAAACACAAAAGTATCTCACGTCAAACCAAAAGAACCAAATGTTTTTGAAAAGCAACAATCACCAAAACGCTCTCTCGCTTGAAGCCTAAAGATCTATATACACTTCTCCCCCTTTGGCAACAAGTTACCAAAAAGTTCAAAGGCATGCATCTAAACGTTCTTGGGCTGATCTCCTCCGGTTGTTGATGACGGAGTCGAGATAACAACATCGGCGAAGATCTCTGCAGATGTCGTGGATAGAGTTGGAGTGACAGCTGGAGGAACTGGAGCAGATGGAGCAGGAGCTGTGCTAACAGTAGCAGGAGCTGATGAAGAGGGCCTCAAGTCTTGTGCAGGCACTGTGGCTGATCTGGAATGAGTGGTGAACTGAGTGTCTGGCCTTAGAGGTGATTCATCCTCCTCCTCCTCCTCCTCCTCATCATCATCATCATCTAAAGTAGAAGAGACCCGAGGGATGTGCATGGAGTCAACTTCATGCTGAAGCTCTGTGACTGTCTTAGTCAGCCCGTCCACCTTATCATTAAGGGTCTTGATCCTAGTTTCAAAGATCCCGACAAGACTGTTCTGGTTGTCCAGAATCCCCTTAATGTCCTTCTGCATGCCCTGAACTGATGCTATCAACAGATCCATTTGCTCGTTCCTGGATCTAGGGACTTGAGCACTAGTGGCTCTAACTACCTCTGCCTCTGCCTGAGCTGCAGCTCAAGTGGGATGATCAACATCCATCACCACAACATTGTCCTCGAGATCTGGCTGTAGGGGCAAATGTGGATGATCTAGAGCAAAGATGTGCTTTCATCCCCAGTGACAGGGGATCGAGCAGGCACCCCTCCTGCCCGCAAGGGGCCGGTGGAGGCGACCTCGCCAGCTTCGCCCGTGTTGACCACCGGGAAAAGCGCCAGCGCACCCATGGCCGAGGTGGAGTCCTCGACCGCGAAGGACCCGCTGGCAAAGATTCCTTCTTCTACAGAAGGAACAAAGCTGGGGAAGCCAGCTTCTTTAGCGTCCGAGGGCACCAAGACGCTTCGGTCGCCTACCCCAGTGGAGCCCTCTTCGCTAAGGGAGGAGGTCGAGGTGGTCCGTTCACCCCCGTTTGCTGGAGGGTAGGCGTCCAAGGGGTGGACAGAATAGGTGGCATCAGCCATGGAGGGCTCTTCCATCCGTACCGATGTAACACCCCAAAAATTTAATATTGTTTTATTAATTAAAATTTTGTCAGAAAGATTTATTTTCTGTTCTCTGACTTTTCTATTAATTTCAGAGCTACTTCTTTTCTCTAGATTTCAAAAAAATTCCCTCTTATCTGAAACTTTTGAATAATATTGTGGGACTTAAATAATTTATTCAAGCATATTACTCCATTTAGTAAAATAGTGAAATTATTTTTATAATAAAACTTGCCTAGCTTTAATTCTTGTAAAAGCATTTTCATTCTTTTAAAGGCATGAGTTACACTAGAACCACTTCATAAACCCTTTTAAAAATTCCACAAAAATGTGTAGATGGCATGTGGTGTCCCTAGATCATTTTTATGCAAAAACCCAGCTTGGTCATTTGTAAATTTTGAGCCCTACCTCAAGTTTTGAAATCTGGTTCAGTTTGTAGTTTGCACTACAACCTGATTGAATAATTCTTAAAAATTCCATAAAAATTTGGGGATGTCAGTGGATGTATATAACCAAGTTTTTGCAAAAACCCATTTGTGTTCTTTGTTATATTTGAGCACAACATCCTCAGTTCTATTCTGGTTCAGTTGGGCAATATGAACTGCAACCCTATTTTATTTTGCTCTAATGGCCTTGAGATTTTTCCTGCTTGTAGTTATCCCTACCAAACCCTTAAGTCCAGGAGATGAGCCTCATTAGGATGTTTAACCACATGCAATAATGCCCTCTAGTTTCTTCCTAGAAATGATTTTCTCAAAAACTTGCACTAGGGTGTATTTTCTTTTGACAAAATAACCTTGACGTCATCACCTATACATAAAGAGACCCCAGCCTGGAGATTTTGACCACCCGAAGAGTTGTCTTGGTGCCCATAGCATTTTGTCGAGCACTTGGTGTGCCTGCCTAGAATTGGCATACATTTATGTTTGCCTTATGAGCTTGATCCCCTGGCCTAACCATCATGTCCTATAAGCCTAAACCACACCCACTAACCACTCTGTTAACTTTCATCTCTATCCAAGCCTAGTAGAGGTCCCTGGCATTTCGCCAAGCAGGTGGTGTGCGTGCTCTGGGTGACCTAACCATCATGTCCTATAAGCCTAAACCACACCCACTAACCACTCTGTTAACTTTCATCTCTATCCAAGCCTAGTAGAGGTCCCTGGCATTTCGCCGAGCAGGTGGTGTGCATGCTCTGGGCGCATCCAGAGCGCACGTTTTGCACGCGCGCGCAACCGAGATGCCGCACTCGCCTTATCCTGCCCTGGCCTTTGCTTGCCCGCAGAGCCACGGCCCCATCCCCTTAGAACCGCTGGAGCCGCCCCGACCGCCCCTGGCGCCACTCAGCGCCGCCGTCAGAATCCCTTGGGAGCTTGCCTTCCACTGCAGCTCTTCTCTGCCATGGTAGCACCGCCCAAGCCACAACATCGCACCAGCTAGCCCCGTGCACAACACAAGCTCATCCACAAACCATCCTATAGCGCCAGACACCTCCACGTCGCCCGCAAGCTACAGGTCACCGGCCTTATCCGCTACCGGCGTCGAACCGATCTCCTGACGCTATAAATAGCCCAACATCGAGTCGTAGCGCACTCCAGGATCATTATCGCATCTGTAGATAGCCCCCGCAGCAACCAAAATGACCAGAAGAGGTCATCTTCTTCGTCTCCGGTCAGTTCGGTCGCCGTCCGCCATCCATCGAATCCACCGGAGCTTTCAGGGCCTCCGGTGAGAAAGCCCCAATCCCTCGAGACCATCGTGAGCCCCTGATCCCGAAGGTGCCCTCTGTTGCCGGAGTGGAGTCCTAAATCACCGACGGGGATCGCTGGAGGTCACTCCTCCCCCTCGGCTAGAGGAGGGAGAGGACCAGTTTGACTATAGTCATACATGTCCGTGGGCCACGTAGGCTTTGATGATCTGCAACCGCTTCCGCCATCAACCACTAGAAAATTTTGTTGTACTCATAGACCACGATGGTCTTGTACTTTAGATTTTGTATTTTCTTGGAATTTCTGTATCAAGATTGTGTCTCATCAGCTAACAGTAATCCTGGGGTTGGTGAGCACAAGGACCATTTACTGGGAAATTAATATCCTGGAAAACCGGTCCTGACAACCTTGGTATTAGAGCTAGGTTAACCATCGGCTAATCCTATCTTAGCTGGGTCAAGAAAACCTAGGCTACCACCCACCAGACCTTACCATAACCGTAGCCAAGCCTATCCTACCCGATAGCCCACACAGTGACCCCGACAACTTTTGGCAGTCGGTACCTATCGTGGATTTGTCACAACAGATGTCCGGGTGAACGGACTTAGGTTCGGGGCAGAAGAGCAACTATGTGGCGGCTTAAAGGGGTTGGTCGGAATCGAGAGACGTGGAGTTTACCCAGGTTCGGCCCCTCCGATGGAGGTAAAAGCCTACGTCCTGCTTGTTTGGTATTGATGATGAATAAGATCTCTCGGTTATAAGAGTGTTGAAATCTCTACCTCTAATCTCGAGTATCTCTAATCTGTCCATCTCTCGTGACTTGTCTATCTAAGACCTGTCTATTGAGACGTCTAAAACTTCTCCCCTCTCGGCGTGACCCGCCCCTCCTTATATAAGTTGAAGGGGCGACTTACATGTAGAGTCCAAGTCGGATTGAGACTTAACCTATTATGACTTCCCGTTGTGGGCTTCTCTTCATGGGCTTGTGAGTCCCGGGCTTCTTATCTTAGACGGGCGGCTTACACCGAGCGACTTAGTGTTGGAAGACGTAGTAGTAAATCAAAAAATTTCCTACGATCACCAAGATCTATCCATGGAGAAACCAGCAACGAGTGGGGAGAGATTGCATCTTCATACCTTTGAAGATCGCTAAGCGGAAGCGTTGCTAGAACGCGGTTGGTGGAGTCATACTCGCAGTGATTCAGATCGCGGTGGACTCCGATCTTAGCACCGAACAACGGTGCCTCCGCGTTCAACACACGTGCAGCCCGGTGACGTCTCCTATGCCTTGATCCAGCAAGGAGGAAGGAGAGGTTGAGGGAGAGCTCTGGCAGCACGACGGCGTGGAGACGGTGGAGCTGCGTGGTACTCCGGCAGAGCTTTGCTAAGCACTACGGAGAACGAGGAGGGGGGAGGTAGGGCTGCGCCGAGAGGAAGAGAGAACCGTGTCTCAAAACAGCCCCAAGGGCACCTCTATATATAGGAGGAGGAGGAGGTAGGGCTGCACCCTAGGGTTTCCACCCCAGGGTGGTGCGGCAGCCACCAGATGCATCTCGTGCGGCGGCCAGAGGGAGGGGAGGATGTGCGGCTGCCCTAGCCACCCTAGGGTGGGCCTAGGGCCCATCTGGGGCTAGGGTTTGCCCCCTCTCTCCCCTTGCTGCGCCTTGGGCCAGGTGGGAGGGGCGCACCAGCCCACCCAGGGGCTGGTTCCCTCCACCTACGGCCCATGAAG
This sequence comes from Hordeum marinum, assembly GCA_022496015.1. NCBI lineage: Eukaryota > Viridiplantae > Streptophyta > Magnoliopsida > Poales > Poaceae > Hordeum > Hordeum marinum. The sequence continues at coordinate 380,115,197 of CM039675.1, forward strand.
CCCTCTGGGGCTGGTGGGCCCACTTGGTGGACCCCCGGAACCCTTCCGGTGGTCCCGGTACACTACCGGTGACGCCCGAAACACTTCCGGTAACCAAAACCTCACATCCTATATATCAATCTTCGTCTCCGGACCATTCCGAGACTCCTCGTGACGTCCGGGATCTCATCCGGGACTCCGAACTACCTTAGGTAACCATGTACACTATTTCCCTATAACCCTAGCGTCATCGAACCTTAAGTGTGTAGACCTTACGGGTTCGGGAGACACGTAGACATGACCGAGACACCTCTCTGGTCAATAACCAACAGCGGGATATGGATACCCATGTTGTCTCCTACATGCTCCACGATGATCTCATCGGATGAACCACTATGTCGGGGATTCAATCAATCCCGTATTCAATTCCCTTTGTCTATCGGTATGATACTTGCCGTCTATCGGTATGATACTTGCCCGAGATTCGATCGTCGGTATCTCTATACCTTGTTCAATCTTGTTACCGGCAAGTCTCTTTACTTGTTCCGTAATACATCATCCCGTGGCTAACTCCTTAGTCACATTGAGCTCATTATGATGATGTCATACCGAGTGGGCCTAGAGATACCTCTCCGTCACACGGAGTGACAAATCCCAGTCTCGATTCGTGCCAACCCAACAGACACTTTCGGAGATACCCGTAGTGCACCTTTATAGCCACCCAGTTACATTGTGATGTTTGGCACACCCAAAGCATTCCTAAGGTATCCGGGAGTTGCACAATCTCATGGTCTAAGGAAACGATACTTGACATTGAAAAGCTTTAGCAAACGAACTACACGATCTTGTGCTATGCTTAGGATTGGGTCTTGTCCATCACATCATTCTCCTAATGATGTGATCCCGTTATCAACGACATCCAATGTCCATGGTCATGAAACCGTGACCATCTATTGATCAACGAGCTAGTCAACTAGAGGCTCACTAGGGACATGTTGTGGTCTATGTATTCACACAAGTATTACGGTTTTCGGTTAACACAATTATAACATGAACAATAGACAATTATCATGAACTAGGAAATACAATAATAACCATTTTATTATTGCCTCTAGGGCATATTTCCAACACTTAGAACCAGGCAGCTTAGAACCGGGCGACTTAGAACCAGGCAGCTTAGAACCGGGCGACTTAGAACTGGACTGCTTAGAACCGGGCGACTTAGAACCAGGCAGCTTAGAACCGGGCGACTTAGAACCAGGCAGCTTAGAACCGGGGACTCATCTTCAGGGACTTACAGCCAGGGCTTATCTTCAAGACTCATCTTCAGGGACTCATCTTTAGGGACTCATCTTCAGGGACTCATCTTCAGGGACTCATCTTTCAGGGACTCATCTTCAGGGACTCATCTTCAGGGACTCGTCTCCAGGACTTTAACTTTCAGCCGGGTCATAACTGTCACCGGGTTATAAGTGTCTCCCGGGTCAGACTGCAGGGTATATCCCTAGCATTATCCCCCAGGTTAGCTTGAATTTATTCATGGTAACCTCCCAAAATAGGAATAGTAAATATGTTAAGTGGCTAGCTTTCTCCTTTGGCCGGCTTATGAAGTGGCCCCTCAGAAATCCAGGTCTATTCTGCATATGAATGAGTCATCTTGAAAATCGTCTTGCTTGTTAATGTCCTTTGAAAAATATTAGGAATAGAATACCCATATGCCATTGAGTCGGCTTCCAAATACTCTGGCTTAATGAAAAATAAGAAATCCTCATGACATAGATCCGAACTTCCATTGTTGTGAAGCAGGACTGCTTATATAAACTCTGGCGGGTTATGATCTTTTATAACGCCGGGTCATGAATGTTGGTGACGCCGGGTCTAACAACTGAACTCCATAATTAACATATTGAAAAATTCTCCTCAAAGTTTTTAATATATCCATATTACATGTATCCCCCAAGCTCCGAGATTATCCATGATAACTTGGCACTTTGCAATAATATATGTGATTGTGTAGCCCCCAAGTACCAGGTTGTCTTGCCTGCAACAGCCTGGGACTTTGTAACTGTCGTATACTTTATGAAGCTTCAACTGGTGTGGCCCCCAAGGGCCGGCTCATCAGTATGTGATGGGCCGGGTCTTCAATTTGAACCATATAATCTGTTTGAACAGCTGAGTACTGTAGCCCCCAAGTGCCGGGTCGCATGCCTGCAGCGACTTGGGACTTTGGAAATTTTGACCTGAGCGGTGTAGCCCCCAAGTGCCGGGTCAGTAAGAATTACTGGGTTGGGACTTAGAAAATATAGAAAGGCCGGCTCATCTCCTTGAGATAACAGGGTCTTGCTGATAATGTAATGATTTGAAAACCGGCTTGCATTAGCCCCCAAGTGTCATGGTGCACGCTTGCAGCGACATGGGACTTGCATACTTGATATAAACTGGACTTGAATAATGTAGCCCCCAAGTGCCGGGTCGACTGCTTGCGGCGACTCGGGACTATGTCAAAGTAATATGACTCATCATAATTCACTTCAAAAGTTCTCTTGGAACTGATATTGATCTGATTTGAATGAATCTTTGACTGTGGTTGTAATATAACCCGGAATGAATATCCTGGAATAATTCCTTGTCTTTGACATGAAATCCCTGCTCACGGTTGTGGTGCAACCCGACAAATATATATTTGATAAATCCATGAGTGTTGTAGATTACCATAGAGCACAATTGAAGAAATCCGAGAGCCGGTCAATTAGATGACACGACATTATATCTGATAGGGCGGCTCTTGAAAAATAACCAATTCTCCATGCTGGCTTGAAAATTCCAATCATTTAGTACTGGTTATGACAAACCATGATGAAGATCCAGCCAAGTTGGCTATTAAAGATCCATTTGTTCTTTGCAAAAGTTTTTCATCATACTTAACGGCAGCTCATCTTAAGAGATAAGGCCTGCAAAAATAAACAAGACAGAATATATTCTGCATTGTTGTAAGGACGGCTTGAAAAAGCACAACCCGGAGATGTTTAGATCTTTCATAATATTGCTCCTTCTTTCACAATCTTGCTCTGACCCGGCTTGGAAGACCGGCATGATATGTGAATATGATGCAATGTATGATGCAATATGTGATGTAATGCATGATGATCTTGTTTTTTTCAAAAATTTGAACAACTCATGTGCCGGTTCTTCTGGGTGGACTTGCTAATTAAAACTCCTAATTAGTACAGGGTCTCTATTGAGATTGGTCGTTGATTTCTTAGAACGGCTTAGGGTCTATAAGCGAGATTAACTGATAGGAAGTGTAACGTCCCAGAGAGAGACATGACAGGGCATGAGCACCCTGGTAGCTCATAAACTGCCTCTCACGTGACATAAATCCATCATTTTAACCTTAAACAGTGCAGGGTCTTTATAAGAGTAACTGTCTAAGAGTACGAACGGGCCACATAGCGGAGAGTCAGCAGTAGATGAGAGAGTTTATCCTTGCTTTCTATAAGCCAGCCCTCACGTGACAAGAACCGCCGGTTTAACCTTAACCAGTATAGGTTCTCTAACGAGATTGGCCGTCAATTTCTTTGAACCGGCTCAGGGTCTCTAAGCGAGATTAACTGGTAAGAGTTTGGCGGGTCACTTGGTGGAGTAGCAAGTTGCCAACAGGCAGGTTTAACTCTGGTGGCTTAAGAGCCGATCAAGAGGGTATGTAAGCTAAACCCGGTGGGTTGGAAGCCCCCAAATGACCTTGTTGACGGAGTCAACTATTTGGCTTAAGGGCCGATCAATAGGGTGTGATAAGCTAAACCCGGCAGGTTAGAAGCCCCCTTGATGACCTTGTTGATGATATCAACTTGCGCATCATCTTGTAAGCCGCCATCTTGTAAGAAGAAACGACAGAAGCTCCAAGTGACTTTATGATGGTCCAATAAATCCGGGCACCCATATTTGAATGCTTCATGGCGGTTCGTCCTCTTGGGCAACTTTCAATCTTCCGCCAATAATGTAATAGCCCCCAGGATTGGGTTTTCTCTTGCAAAGACCCGGGGTTCTCTTTGAAAAACGACCAAATGTGTCTCGCCATGTCTGTAGCCCCCGAGTCTTAAGTTGACTTGAAAAGGCGGCTTGAGAGTCTCCACTGAAAGTTGAGGTTGACCATGGCGGTTTTATAGATGATCCCGAATGAATTGTTTCAATAACCCGATCGATGGTTCGTCCCGGCTGGTTGTTGAGTTTAACCAAACTGTAGTAGTGGCGTCTTGTGCGCCTGTCCGCCGGGCGGCTCGTATAGACAAACATTGCACCGATATGTTGAGATAGAATCAGACTGTGGGTGGCGTCGTGCGCGCATCCGTTGGGCGGTTCGTTCTGGCTCGTCCTGCACTGATATGTTGATGTAGACTAGATCGCAAGGGCAACGACTCACACATGCCCGGTGAGCAATTTGTATGGGTAGCTCCGGTGTGTTGATGTAGACGTAGAAGTCACTCGTGGCATTTGTAAGCTGGTGCTGTTGTGAAAGACGCCACGACATTGTAAGCCGGTACAGTCACGATAGATGGCCGCGGCATTGTACGCCGGCACGGTCGTGAGAGGCAGCCACAACATTGTTGATGTAGACCAGACCATGGGGACGGTGGCTTGTGCACATTTGTAGGATGGCGTCTTGCGCATGTCCATTGGGCGGCACAACACGAACGAACACCAGTCTAGAATGATGCTGGCACACGCTCCATCTCCGTGTTATAATGCCACCTGCATTCAAATATTGCAAACCAAAGTAACTGTTCTCGAAAGAACTTAATATGTTAAAAAAATAGACAGGGCAAATAGCACCTGATTTGTTAGGTCTACAGATGATCCGTGTGTACGTTCCGCCAGATACTCTTTGACTGCAAAAGCTGCATTTTTTTATACCCTCCAACCAGCCTCCACTTCTATCCCGTTCTTCATCCTCCAACCGGCTCCACAGAGGCCACGGGAGCAAGGCCACGGCTAAAAGCGCTGGCTCGGTGCACGAGCGATGCGGAAACGGTCATAGTAGCGCAACATGGGGGCATCCACGGGCGAGTGAAGGTGAGGCGACAACTGCAGAAGTGCGGTAGCGATGGCGTCTCACAGTGCGTGCAGGTGAGGCAAAGCCGGCTTGAGTGCAGCGAGGCGGCTCAGTGGGCCTGCGGCGGCTTGCCCCTGCTGAAGTTGAGACGTCGCACGGAACGACGACTTGGAGTCGGGGCCGGAGAGACGGTGGCGGATCAGGCGAGGCGGCGCATGGAGCAACGAGGGCGGCAACTCACGACACGAGGAATAACGGCAGGCCGGCAGATGCGGAACCACAACAAGGGCGGCGGCTCGAGGTCGGGAGCAACAACGTCGTCAGGGAGCGCCGTTCCCGAGACGGCTCAGCGGGGACGCGGGTAAGCGTGGCACGGTTGAGCGAGGTGGCGCGGCGAAGCCGGCCAGAGTAGATCAGGGCCACAGCGGAAAGCTGCCTCATCGACTGAGGCGAGGCGAGGAGGCCATGGCAGCCGGGCGACTCGGCGAGGCGAGGAGGTCGGCCATGGAGGCCGGGCGGCTTCGACATGCGTTGGCGAATTAAGGTGTCGCAGGGCAGTGGCGGCAGCGGGCCGGCATAGACGGCGACGGTGCCCGGAGCTGCGGTGCGTGGAGGCGAGGAGAGCTGGTAATAGCAGTGGCTAGCGAGGCTCAGTGAAGCCGGCTCGGACATGGCCGCAGCGTCGGGCGAGACGGGGAGGTGGCGGCTCACAGAGGCGAGCAGAAGCAAGCCCCACAGGGGCAAGGTGAGACGGCGTTGGTCAAGCGTGGTGACGGTGGCGAACAAGATTGTAGCGGGCGTGGAGGCGGAGCCATGGTGACAGAGATTAGCAAAGCAGGGCAAGTCCTCGGTGGAGGAGCTGGCGAGGCACGGCGAAAGCAGAGGTTGTCCGACTCCGACACGGAGTGCGAGCAAGGCGCGAGCAAGCCGCGGGGCAGAAGCCAGCACCAAGACGCGCGTGGGCACGGGGCGGCAGAGCCGGCGGGCGGCCGGGGCGTAGCCAGATGTGGCGGAGCAGGGCGAGCATGTCAGCAGGCCAGGGGGAGAAGTAAGGCAGAGCTAGCGCGCGGGGTGGCAGGTGTGGTGGCGGAGTCGTGCTTAGCTAAGGCGGAGGCGACTCGGAGGCCACGACGTAGGAGACGGCTTGGAGGAAACGGGCGGCCCGATAGCGCAGGGTGGCTCGCCGGTAGGTGTGGCGGTGTGGGGCGGCTCGTGCTGGGCGGCTTGGAGACAAGAACGGCACGCGACGGGGCCGCTCGATGGCAGGAGCGGCGGTGGCTGGCAGGACCAGCAACGCGGCGCCGGTGAGGCCGTGACCGAAGCGGAGATGACCCGACGCTGTGGATGGTGGAGGCCTAGTGCATGTATGTTGCTATATTCTAGTCGCCCCCCTTGAGTTACGTAGATGATGCTCCACTTCTTAATTGTTTGTGATAGAGAACTTTGGTTTTGCTCCGTCCATTCCATGTTGTATCCGATCGGACCATGTGGAGACCTCAGCTCTTTTTTATCTCCCAATGGTATGTTTTTGAACCGGATCAGCTTTTAACTTGCAGATGATGCCAGATGTGAACATCGTGACTCTGATCTGTAGTAGGTTGACTGATTCAGTCTTGTCATCGAGACTTCGCCACCGACCACTTTGGAACTTGAAGCGTACGCGAAGCCGTGGAGCAGTAAAAACACAACTCAACGGATTTCGACAGAAACGACTGTGATAGCAGGATTCTCCATTCGTCTCAATGTAAAGCTGCGATTGATAGATTACCGAAAGCTGCCACCATAAAAAACTCATGTCTCGGCGGATCATCACGACTCGGGCGGCTGAGGAACAACACGCAGCCCTTTTTTTTCTCAAGTCGCCTCCAAGATTAATCACGATTCTGACCATCGAAACGATGAATTTGACGATTCCGCCCAAGGTTGTACCATGCCGGTTTATCCTGCGCAATTTATTCTGTGCCAACTCTTTTTTCTTCTGACTGAATCGCGAGCTTCTCAATCCCTGAAGAGCTCCCTCCAAGAACACAACTCCACCATGCGGGCCCCATGATGGGTGCCAACTGTCATGGATTTGTCACGGCAGATGTCCGGGTAAACATACTTAGGTTTGGGGCAGAAGTGCGACTATGTGGCGGCTTGAAGGGGTTGGTCGGAATCAAGAGACACGGAGTTTACCCAGGTTTGGCCCCTCCGATGGAGGTAAAAGACTACGTCCTGCTTGTCTGGTATTGATGATGAAGAAGATCTCTCGGTTACAAGAGTGTTGAAATCACTACCTCTAATCTCGAGTATCTCTAATCTGTCTATCTCTCGTGACTTGTCTATCTAAGACTTGTCTATTGAGACGTCTAAAACTTCTCCCCTCTCGGCATGACCCGCCCCTCCTTATATAAGTTGAAGGGGCGGCTTACATGTAGAGTCTAAGTCGGATTGAGACTTAACCTATTATGATTTCCTGTTGTGGGCTTCTCTTCATGGGCTTGTGAGTCCCGGGCTTCTTATCTCAGACGAGAGGCTTACACCGGGCGACTTAGAGCCAGGCAGCTTAGAACTGGACGACTTAGAACCAGGCAACTTAGAACCAGGCGACTTAGAACTGGGCTGCTTAGAATCGGGCGACTTAGAACCAGGCAGCTTAGAACCGGGCGACTTAGAACCAGGCAGCTTAGAACCGGGGACTTATCTTCAGGGACTTACAGCCAGTGCTTATCTTCAAGACTCATCTTTAGGGACTCATCTTCAGGGACTCATCTTCAAGGATTCATCTTTCAGGTACTCATGTTCAGGGACTCATCTTCAAGGACTCGTCTTCGGGACTTTAACTTTCAGCCGGGTCATAACTGTCACCGGGTTATAAGTGTCTCCCGGGTTAGACCGCAGGGTATATCCCTGACAGTACCCAACCTATCTGACTAGCCTAGTGAGCCACATGCCCGGGATCGACACCTGAGTTATTCCACTCGCAAGCGTGCGAAGGAAGACTCCGTTTTCCTTATATAAAGGAAACGTATGCCCAAACCAGCACACCACAGTCACCTATCCATAACCAAGCCAAGATGCCTAGAGCCATTGTTCGCAATGGAACCACTGCAACCGACCTTGGAGGTTTTATGACCATCCTCGCCAACCTCACCTGCCGAGCCTTAGTATTACTACGCCATGTAATAGTGTGACCCTATAACGCCATTAATAAAATGCAGAATTCTTGTATGCCTTTATTTTGATAAGTACTACAAGTAACCATGCATAAATAAAATTTTGGCGTCTGTTCACCTATTTAATTCTGGGCATAGCTACCAAAGACCACCCAACCAACAACCGTAGTAACACATCGCATTTTGCGATATATCTGTGACATTGACCCCGACCACTAGAGAACAGAACCAACCGTTAATATTGCCCGCACACCGCAATATGTCATCCAGCCCAGATGCTATACTTGAGGCCACTCCGTGACCTTACCAAGCATCCCTCACCTTGTGCATTGCCTTCACAGCCATTTGTTTTTCAGGTCGCACCTTGGGAGACCCCAGATGTAACTTCGAGGAATTTTATTAAAATAACTATGGGATTTTAACCATAGTATCATGGGTTCTCCTCACCCATCCCTATGCAAGCTATTCAAATCGAGGGTCACTTTCACCTCCTCGAAATATTGAACAGTCAGGCACAACCCGTAGGTAGAACCAAAACAAGACCCTATGGGAGTTCCCTTCATCGGGAAAATCTATGCCCACTCCAGTAATGACCATAAAGATTGCTACTTATGGAGCGATTACCCATCTTCAATTACTGGCACCCTATGCCAGTGAACGTGGGTGTTATTATTTCCCCAAATAGTGCAGCTGCCAGAGAAGCCGCATCCTTTCCCTACACCTGAGCATAGAAGGATCCGACACTAATTAAGATGATGCACTATGTCATCGCTCGAGAGCTCTTGACCTAGCAAGAGATGGGATTTTTCCAAACCCTTGCCGTGATACCCCTTATTGCCATTAGCAGGCCCTTGAGGCCAGACTAAGAGAGACGCATTTTGTGGGTCCCCCACCCACTCCGAGTAGATGAAGGATATATCCCCCTGCAGGGAATAATTCCTCGTGAAATGTAGCTTATTACCTTAACCGTCAGCACCTTAGTTGTATTAGTTTGTGTATCATTTGACCGCTTGTTGTGATATCTGTGTTGTGTTTTAAAATTTTCTGTATGAGTTTATTGTGTTGTTTGTAGTTGGTTGTTGTGATTCAACAATCGATTGTTTTCATTATAGCAAATTTCATAGCAAGGTTTTTCTTAAAAGACCTATGGAATGAAAAATGTTTTCCAACAAGGATTTGATTTGCATGCCCTCGGGTTATACGACTCACATGCCACGTACACTAAATGCAAGACTGTAAACGCTTTTATCACCTAATCGATTACCTCTCTAGTACACCACAACTGCACATTAGTTAGCGATTCTCGTGTGACCCCGTCCTATCATGTGTGTGGTGCATTTGTTTTTCATGTTACGATTGTCGCATGGTACGAGTAATCTTTTTGCAAAATACTTCGTTTAGCAAATCTCGAGGACGAGATTTCTCTTAAGGGGGGTAGTGTTGTAACACCCCAAAAATTGAATATTGTTTTATTAATTAAAATTTTGTCAGAAAGATTTATTTTCTATTCTCTGACTTTTCTATTAATTTCAGAGCTACTTCTTTTCTCTGGATTTCAAACTTTTTCCCTCTTATCTGAAACTTTTGAATAATATTGTGGGACTTAAATATTTATTCAAGCATATTACTCCATTTAGTAAAATCAGTGAAATTACTTTTACAATAAAACTTGCCTAGCTTTAATTCTTTTAAAAGCATTTTCATTCTTTTAAAGGCATGAGTTACACTACAACCACTTCATAAGCCCTTTTACAAATTCCACAAAAATTTGTAGATGGCATGTGATGTCCCTAGATCATTTTTATGCAAAAACCCAGCTTGGTCATTTGTAAATTTTGAGCCGTACCTCAAGTTTTGAAATCTGGTTCAGTTTGTAGTTTGCACTACAACCTGTTTGAATAATTCTTTAAAAATTCCATAAAAATTTGGGGATTTCAGTGGATGTATATAACCCACGTTTTTGCAAAAAACACATTTGTGTTCTTTGTTATATTTGAGCAGAACATCCTCAGTTCTATTCTGGTGCAATTGGGCAGTTTGAACTGCAACCCTATTTTATTTTGCTCTAATGGCCTTGAGATTTTTCCTGCTTGTAGTTATCCCTACCAAAACCTTAAGTCCAGGAGATGAGCCTCATTAAGATGTTTTAACCACATGCAATAATGCCCTCTAGTTTCTGTCTAGAAATGGTTTTCTCAAAAACTTGCACTAGGGTGTATTTTCTTTTGACAAAATAACCTTGCCATCATAACCTATACATAAAGAGACCCCAACCTAGAGATTTTTACCACCCGAAGAGTTGTCTTGGTGCCCATAGCATTTTGTCGAGCGCTTGGTGTGCCTGCCCAGAATTGGCATACATTTATGTTTGCCTTATGAGCTTGATCCCCTGGCCTAACCATCATGTCCTATAAGCCTAAACCACACCCACTAACCACTTTGTTAACTTTCATCTCTATCCAAGCCTCGTAGAGGTCCCTGACATTTTTCACCGAGCAGGTGGTGTGCGTGCTCTAGACGCGTCCAGAGCGCACTTTTTGCATGCACGCGCAACCGAGCCGCCGCACTCGCCTTATCCCGCCCTTGGCCTTTGCTTTCCCGCAGAGCCATGACCGCGTCCCCTTAGAACCACTGGAGCCACCCCGACCACCCCCTGGCGCCAACCAACGCCGCCGTTAGAAGCTCTTGGGAGCTTGCCTTCGACTGCAGCTCATCTCTGCCATGGCAGCACCGCCCAAGCCATAGCGTTGCGCTAGCTAGCCCCGTGCACAACACAAGCTTATCCATAGACCGTACTCTAGCGCGAGACACCTCCATGTTGCCCGCAAGCTATAGGTCACCGGCCTTATCCGCTGCCGCCATCATCAAGTCGTAGCGCACTCCAGGATCATTATCACATCCGTAGCTATCCTCCACAACAACCAAAACGACCGGAAGAGGTCATCTTCCTTGTCTCCAGTCAGTTCGGCCGCCGTCCGCCGGCCATCGAATCCACCGAAGCTTCCAGGCCCTGTGGTGAGAAAGTCCCCATCCCTCGAGACCACCGTGAGCCCCTGATCCCGAAGGTGCCCTCGGTTGCCGGAGTGGAGCCCCGAATCGCCGGCGGGGATCACCTGAGGTCACTCCTCCCCCTCAGCTGGAGGAGGGAGAGGACCAGTTTGACTGTAGTCAAACATGTCCGTGGGCCCCGCTAGTTAGCGACAGAGCCAACCGGGAGCCGTCCTAAGTGAAAGCGTAAACCATTGTGGTACGTTTTTTGTTCTGGAAAGCGTAAAATCCCCGAAGTGTTTTCTTTTATTTGTTTTAGTTTAAATCAGAGTTTGACTCCTACTTTGACTGGCTATATCTTTTAAAATAATACTCCAAATTAATTGATTCTTTTTCCTACCTCTCTAAAATTTCACCTAGTTTATTTTAAGATTTATTTCAAAAATATTTAAAACAACTTTATGTGTTATTTTTGAATTGTGTGTTAATTAGAGTATCTCCTAAAATAGGAATGGAGGAGAAGTAAACTTGCTAAAGTTTTGGAGTGCATCCTACCTCCCTACACCTTGAAGGCAAGTATTCTGAACCCTAGTATAATATTTGTTGTGTGTTGTTTCGAAGTGGCTACAACACCAAGTTGACTTGAAGTATGTGTTATTTCATGAGATAATGCGATCATGTTAATTTACAAGTGCATGATGAAAATTCCTTGCTGTTGGCATTGATATGCTTCAGACAATATTCACCCTCGTATATCTTTCATGCCTACCGGAAGGAATCAGGAGAAGTCTCTGTCTCGGGTAGACACGAGCTTGGTGCTGACATCTCGTTGGAGCGAGAATGGTCAGTAAGGCATGAAAGGGTATGATGAGTGGTGATTCAGTCTAATGTCGTGAAATATGTTTGTTGTACTAATCATGCTAAGAATACATAACCTCCTGAGTCGATCATAGATCGAGTCTTGTTCTAGTAACCCCCATACTTGTTTTGTACTACCACTTGTCCCTACAACGGGTAGGGTACGGTTTAGTAAGTTGTCAACTCCTTTCTTAGCACACACTATACAGAGAGGCCATAGTGAAAGATACCAGTTGCCCCTGGTAGGCATGTCACTTGGTCCGGGGGCATGGGTGTTTCCGGTTGGAGCCGAGGGGGTAGCTCCCCTAGTTTAAGCGCGTTATAAATTTTGTGATCCCATGCTAATCGAGGTCGATATAGCCTCCCCACTTAGAGTTTTGCTTAACGAGTGCCGTGGGTGATTCCAGGCACCGGTAAGTTAAGATGGTGTGTGCGGGTCAGGTGTGTTTTCAATTCAAAGACCGTAAGCGGAATTAGTCCCGGTGGACTAAAGGAATCCGTTACTCGTGGGTAAAGAGTACACCCTCTGCAGAGTTGATATCTATTCGAATAGCCTTGTCCATGGTTAAGGACTATAGTCTGGTATGGGTCGAGTGTCGGTCTTAGTGTCGGTTTTCGGAGGAAAACTTCTAAATCGGAATATTGAGCATGCCATGTGACAAATGGTTATTATTATTATTATTATTATTATTATTATTATTATTATTATTGTGGACTAACCATGTTATTTATTTGTTTTGCTGAGTATCACTTGGGATGGTTCTACCTCCTGGATACTCATTATGATTATTATATAAGCCCTTTATGTGGCGTCGCACAGACGCCCGACTATGGCATGCAGGTTGTTTGCTTTATAAGCCCTTTATGTGGCGTCGCTCAGACGCCCGACTGTGGCATGCTTTCTATTTATTTTCCTTATAAGCCCTTTATGTGACGTCGCTCAGACGCCCGACTGAGGCATGCTTTGTATTTTTATCCTTTCGAGGCGTCGCTTCAAACACCCGATCGGTTTATTTTATTTTCATTCTCTGATTGCTTATTCCTGTTTAATATGAATGACCTGCTTGCGTGCATCATGAATTTTATATTGTGACTAACTAAGTGATCGTGGATTGTTTCAGTTCATGATTATCACCTGCTATGTTATACCTGTTTTCATGATGTTTGTGAGTAGATTCAAAGTACTCACTGGCTTGTCCCTGGCTATTGTCTTGGCCAGATCTCTTGCTTGGAGAGAAGTGCAATGACGATAGCCCCGGAACCCAGGCAATGAAGATAGCAACCATGCGAAGATAGAAGTTATCCAGGTCAACTGTTCCTGTGGGAAATGGAGTCCCATAGACGTTGATGATCCGCAACCGCTTCTGCCATCAACCACTAGAAACCTTTGTTGTACTCATAGACCGCGATGGTCTTGTACTTCAATTTTGTATTTGCTTGGAATTTATGTATCAAGATTGTGTCTCATCAGCTAACAGTAATCCTGGGGCTGGTGAGTACAAGGACCATTTACTAGGAAATTAATATCCTGGAAAACTGGTCCTGACAACCGAGCATCACACACTGATGGGTGCGGCACTACAAAGCTATCGGCCCACAGAGGCCGGTATGAGGGAGGTCTTCAGAGGCCTCTTTCAAGGCTTTAAGGTAAGACTTGTTCCTGCTTTTCCTTGTAAATACAATGAATGCATAAAACCGCCATGAGCTAAAATATAATTAATAGTTCCTAGCGGAAATAAGAATAGTTGGTCTGAGGACCGTAATCTGAGACCCTGGTCGGAGTAAAGTATTCGAGCAGGGAATCCATGTCATCCGAGGAGTGTTTTAACATTTGCCTTTTGTTTGCTTTGTAGGAATCAGCCTCGATTGTAGCTTCCAATTCCCATGAGTTGGAAGAGATGCATCGTAAGCTTGATATGTCCGAGAAGCATATGGAGCTGATGATGAGGAAGATGGAGTAGGCGCAAAGTAAATCTGAATACAATTGATATTTTGCATTCTGAACTCACGTTCTGGCGCTGAGTGCTAAAGTATTTTGGGAATGAACTTGCAACTTTGAAAGCACATTTGCTCCCTTGGCGGTTTTGGTAATTTATAACAAAATATAAGTCATTGAACTAATGTTTCCACCAAGTATATTTCAGGAAATGTTCAATGATAGGATTGGCAAAAGGATTGTGGAGATTGTGGAATACCCCAAGATGCAAGGAAATAGGTTGGCAAAGCTTCAAGCAGAGGACTCTACATTTTATATTTGTGAGAAATCACTTTGAGTCCATAGGAAAGCCAATACTATTAAAAGGGGGTAAGGTTTTGTTGGTGAACAAAATGCTCATACGTGCACCAGTGATAGTCACCCAAAACACCCAAAAACTCTCCTACCAAAGTCTGTCCAAAGCCAAATATTCAAAATCGGTGCAACCAACATTTCCATCCCGGTGCCACCGATTCTCAACCTCAGACAGACTTAGCCAAACCCTAGCCACTTCGGTGCAACCGATTCCATACCGATGCCATCGAGTTTAGGTTGCCAACTTTCTGTTATGCAAATTCACAATATCGGTACCACCGAGATTGTTGGATCGGCGTCACCGAGAATGACAATCTGACCGTTGGTAACCTTATCGGTGCAACCGAGTTTCCTATATCGGTCTCACCGAGATTCAAAAGTTGCCACCTTTTGGTCACTTCGGTACCACCGAGATTAACACATCGGTGTCACCGAGTTGATCATTTTGTGTGAACGGTTGGATTTTTGGGGATGCCTATATATACCCCTTCACCACCACCTACTCGAGAGAGAAGCACTCAGAACTATTACATACTTTCCCCATCGAGTTTTTCTAAGAGAGAACCACCTACCCTTGTTTTGAGGTCAAGATCTTCCACTCCAACCATATGGATCTTGATTTCTAGCCTCCCCAAGTTGCTTTCCATCAATCTCATCTCTTACACCAAGCCAAATCTTTGAGAGAGTGATTGTGTGTTGAGGAGTCTATCATCTTGAAGCACAAGAGCAAGGAGTTCATCGTCATTACCGAGCCTATCACCTTTTGGAGGGTGGTGCCTCCTAGATTGGTTAGGTGTCACTTGGGAGCCTCCTACTTCGTGTTGTGGAGTTGAACCAAGAATTTTGTATGGGCAAGGAAATCGCCTACTTCGTGAAGATATACCCATAATGAGGCTTGTCCTTCGTGGATGGAAGTCGTTATGGAATAGTTAAGGTTGCTACTTCGTGGACCCATATGGGTGGAGCCCTCCGTGGACTCTCGTGACCGTTACCCTCCATGGGTTGAAGACTCCATAAACGTGGATGTACGATAGCACCACCTATCAGAATCACGGGAAAAATAATCATGTCTACAATTGCGTTTGATCTTCTTGCCCTATCCCTTCTACTCATGCTTGTTGTTATTTTCCGCTGCTATACTCTTAGACATGCATGTGTAGGGTGTACTTGACTTTCCATGAATGCTCAAACTACAAACACTAAAATTTGGGAAAAGGCAAAAAAAATATTTGCTCAAGTAGTCTAATCACCCCCCACTAGACATACTTTCGGTCCTACAAGTGGTATCAGAGCTTTGCTCTCCATTGCATTGGTCTCAAAACCTAGGATAGTGTGGCGTCTAGTGTGGGAAGTTATCACCATAGATGTAAGTGCATCTAGTGCCCCTTAGTGATTTTGGTGTATTGAAGACTTATAGGTAAAGGAACTAATGTGTTTGTGAGTGTACACAGGCTCTATAAGTCGATGAGGAGTTTGATATATTCGGAGATTACAGACCCCTAAAAATCTATGTCTTCAAGTGAAGACTTTCGTGAAGACTTTGCTGAAGACTTTGGTATTCCCTGAAGACTTTGAAACTGAAGAAGTTGGTGTGACCTTGAAGATGTGAACGAGGACCATGAAGCGTGAAGACTTTTGTTTCGTAGTTTCATTTCCTTTCTTTGAGTCATAGGAAACACCGTACTGTTAAAGGGGGCTGAGGTAATACTAAGGAAAATTTCCAACTCATGCTCAACTCCAAAAGCCTCAACCAATCAAATCCTTCGAGTGAAGCCTTTGGAAATCTCTTGCAGTTCAATCAAGTTCTTCAGTGACAGAGACGAAGTTCTTCTGGTCTCTGATGAAATTGATCTGACTGAGGAGTTAGGATTTCACTAGTGCGAATTGCCTACAAGTGAGGAACATGATAAGCCCGGGGACTTTCATTGTTCAAAATTCCGACCGTTGCTGTGCTTAGCGCCAGCTGTCCCCGATCATAACATCCACATAACGGTCATATCATCCGTGGCATTTATGTCTTATCATGCCAGGTTGCACCCTGCCTA
Organism: Hordeum marinum; assembly: GCA_022496015.1. Classification (NCBI taxonomy): domain Eukaryota; kingdom Viridiplantae; phylum Streptophyta; class Magnoliopsida; order Poales; family Poaceae; genus Hordeum; species Hordeum marinum. Next base: position 380,131,565 of record CM039675.1, read on the forward strand.
TAAATAGCCACCACCACAACCACTAGTTGGTTGGCTGCTCTGAGAGAGAACTGACACTTGTCATTTGAGAGCAACCCATCCTCCGAGGACTTTGAGAGAAAATCATCAGTGAGGAAAAAACCCACAACCAAACCAACAAACCCAAAGTGATTGAGCATCACTGAAGAAATTCCTGTGTGGAACCGACGTTTGTTACCTTTGAGGACCGTGCATCCTCCAAATAGTTAGGCGACATGGTTTAATGCATCCTGCAGTCAATTGGGGAGCACGGAGTGACCTTGGTCTAGAGCATCCAGCAGTCAATTGTGGATCACCGGGTGACCAGTTTGTGAGGGTTTTGGAAGTCTACCCTGAAGACTTACCACGAGTGTCGAGCGAGGACTTTGTGACCTTAGCTCAAGGAGAATACGGTAAGGACTGTGTGTCCTCTATTTTAAATACCAGGACGCTCCAAACAAGACGCATGACTGTCATAGCAGTTGGAACTGGGTCATCAAACCATTGTCTTCATCGAGCTACCTGGTTCTATTTTCTCAACCTCATTATTCCTCATATATATGTTGATGAAATTGATCGTTACTGTTTGAATAATTTGACTGAAGACTTACACAATTTCCTCACCTCAAATTCTTCAAGTTACCTTGTTCCTCACCTGCCTATCCTGGATCACGCTACTTGTAATCTGTGCATGTTTTATTTCATCATGATGACTATGCTATCTCTATGTTTCTCATGCACTTGAGTACTTAATCCACTGCTAGTTATTCATCACATTTAAAATTCCTCAAGGTGAGATTCCTCAAGTGATGAATTTGTAAAAATCGCATATTCACCCCCTCTAGTCGATATAACGCAGTTTCAATTGGTATCAGAGCAAGGTACGCCCTTGTTTTGTGTGATTTTGGTTTAACCACCTGGATTTCTAGTTATGTCGACTGCAGGTATGATCAAGGTTTCCGCAGGATGTCCTACCTTCGATGGGATGGACTATCCCTACTGGAAGAACAAGATGCGCATGCATCTTGAAGCTATTGAGAACTATCTCTAGTACATTGTGTAAAATGGTGTTCCCTTTGTTACTCCCACGGTCAACGTTGCTGATGTGAAGAGATTCAAGCAACTCGATTCCCAAGCGAAGAATATCATGTGTGGCCACGGAGCAAAGGTTAGTATGGCAGAGTGAGTGCTTTGGAGTCTGCTAAGCTTATCTGGGATAGGCTGTCCAAAGTCAACGAAGGTGTTTCCACTCAACGTGAATCTCGTGTTGACGTTCTTCGCAACCTCTTCAACCGCTTCAAGAGACTTGACAATGAAAATGTTCAGCAAACTTTTGATCATCTCACTGATATCTCCAATGAGCTTCAAGCACTAGGTGCCACCGATATCGGTGACCATGAAGTGGTGAAGAAACTGCTAAGATCTCTTGACTCCTCATTCGATACTCTGGCTTTGATGATTCAAGAGCATGGAGACTACAACTCACTTGATCCTGCTGATATTCTTGAGAGACTCAATACTCATGAATTCCAACAAGCTGAGAAGAGAGACCTCTACGGGCCAAGCTATGGAAGATCTTGTGCTCTGAAGGCAAAAGCAATTTCCTCTTCCAAAGGCGAAGATTCTGATAGTAGCCTTGGTGATTCTGAAGAACTGAGTTAGGAGCTAGCAATGCTCGTGAGGAAATTCCAGAAGTTCTCAAGGAGAGGTGGATTTGGAAATTCATCAAATGGAGGTTTGAGGAAATCAGATTCCTCAGATGACTGCAAGAAAAGAACTTGCCACAAATGCAATAAATCTGGTCACTTCATCTCTGACTGTCCTCACTGGGGAAAAGAATCAAAGAAGAAGAAGAAGAAGTACAAGGACGATAGTTCTGACGACTCGAAGAAAAAGAAGAAATCTTCAAAGTCCCCATCTACAAAGTCCTCATCTTCAAAGTCCTCAATGCACAAGAAGAATGGTTCTAGAAAGGCTCGGGCTTTCATTGGCAAGGAAATGGACTCAGAAGAAGAATCTGAAGAATATGAAGAAGAGGAAGAATCTGAGGTGGAATCTGAATCTGGTGTTGCTAGCCTTGCTCTCGCTACTGCCTTCGTAAGCAAGTCCATCTTCAACGATGAAGAAAATGACTACTCCAATGACTCCGACGGAGTCAATGATAATTATGCTCCTACTTAATGTTTCATGGCAAAAGGCATCAAGTCAGTCAAAGAATGTCCCAATCTTGATGACATTGAATATCCTAAGTGGAAGGATTTGATGAAGAAGCATCTGATGTCTATGAACGGTGAGCTGTGGACTGTTACAGAACTTGGACTGACTGAACGTTGCAAGATGGCAAATGCTGAGGAAATTCGTAAGTACACTCAACTTGATGCTCTGGCGAGGATCATCATCTTCTCAAGCCTATCAAGCGTCATGTTCAAGGGTATTTTTCATCTTCAAAATGCCAAGCTCATCTGGGATAGGATCATGGACATCAATGAAGGCTATCGCGCTCGTCAAGACCCCATGTTCATCGAACTCAAGAAAATCCTCAAAACCCAGGAATCAGATCATGATTCATCTTCCTCACTTTGTCTTATGGCAAAAGGTTCCAAGGTACATAAGCATCACTCCTCTGAATCAAGTGATTATGAAGCTGATGAATATGTGAAACCTAGCTATGACAAACTTTCTAATATTGCCACTAAGCAACAAAGTGCACTTGAAAAGCTTCAGAAAATGCTAGACAAAAGCGATGATCTGTTGAATGAGGTAGTGGATCGGACTCAAACTCTGTCTGACGACCTCAAAAGTCTTCAGACAAAGTATGATAACCTTCAGAGTCATCATAATGCTCTCTTAGCCGGTCATGAGAAGCTTTCTTATGAATTTCTTCAAAGAAAGCAAGATCTTGAGAAACTAAGGGTGTCACATGAGGATCTCCAAAGGGAAAATGATTCCTTACTTGCTCAACAGATCAGTACCGCTCAGGAAGAATTTGTTCCACCTTGTTTGAAATGCGTCGAACGTAAAACTGCTAATTCTTCACCTGAATGCTCAAATGCTTCTATTGCTGCAAATTCTTCAACTATTCCAGTGGTCTCAAATTCCTCATCTGAGGATACCACAAGTATCACTGACGAAAATGCAGGGTTGAAGGAATTGTATGTGATAGGCATGTACAAAAGTCTCAAAGGGCATCAAACCCTTTGCGATGTCCTCAAAAAGCAGATTCTGAACATGAACCCTAGGAAAAGGGTGTTTCCTTTGTGAGGAAACTCAACGCTGATGGACCCTACTGGACACCTTAGCAGTACCCCAAAACCTCATGGATTGCTGCAAAAGGACCTCCTGTAGATCCATCCACTTTATCCAGCTTTACTTGTGAAACCTCATATTCCTCTGATGAGTCACTTTGACTCCAACTACAAATTCTTCAAAAATCAAAAAGCTGAAGTATTTGCTAGATTTGTTGAAACTAACTGCAGGAACAATTCTCCTATGAAGAAAATTTGGGTTCCCAAGAGTTACCTACAAAATTTTCAAGTGAATGTCCTCACGACACCACTCACGAAGAACAGGAACCCCAGATCAAATTCCTCATATGGACCAAAGTCTTCACTTGGACCAAATTCCTCAAATGGTCAAAAATATCATTCTCGTGCTAATGCCTTTGTTTCGCAGGGAAAATCTAAGAGTTATGAATATGTGCATTATTCTTCAAACCATTATGTTCATAAGTCTTTAAAGAATTCCTTTGCTTATTCATATGAGTACTCTAACCCCCACCCTATGAAATGAAGCGCACTTGCTTCAATGCCTCCATTCTCTTATGGTGCTCGCAGAATGATGAACTCTTTACCACCCCTGTAGATGTGGGTGGTGAAGGAATTGAACTGTTAGTGCATTTAGGGCCCCTTACTGATTTTGGTGTATAGGTTGAGGAACTAATGTGTTTGTGAGTGTACATAGGATCTATAAGTCGATGAGGAGTTTGATATATTCGGAGATTACCGACCCCTAAAAATGTACGTCTTCAGGTGAAGACATTGGTGAAGACTTTGTGAAGACTTTGCTGAAGACATTGGTATTCCCTGAAGACTTTGAAAATGAAGAAGTTGGTGTGACCTTGAAGATATGAACGAGGACTATGAAGCGTGAAGACTTTTGTTTTCGTAGTTTCATTTCCTTTCTTTGAGTCATAGGAAACACCATACTGTTAAAGGGGGCCGGGGTAATACTAAGGAAAATTTCCAACTGATGCTCAACTCAAAATCCTCAACCTATTCAATCCATCGAGTGAAGCCTTTGGAAATCTCTTGCAGTTCAGTCAAGTTCTTCGGTGGCAGAGACGATGTTCTTATGGTCTCTGATGAAACCGATCTGACCGAGGAGTTAGGATTTTGCCAGTGTGAATTGCCTATAAGTGAGGAACATGATATGTCTGAGGACTTTCATAGTTCGAAATTCCGACCGTTGTTGTGCTTAGCGCCAGCTGTCCCCAATCATAATATCCACATAACGGTCATATCATTGGGGGCATTTATTTCTTATCATGTCAGGTTGCATCCTGGCTATAAATAGCCACCCCCACAACCACGAGTTGGTTGGCTGCTCTGAGAGAGAACCGACACTTGTCATTTGAGAGCAACCCATCCTCCGAGGACTTTGAGAGAAAATTATCAGTGAGGAAAAAACCCAAATCCAAACCACCAAACCCAAAGTGATTGAGCATCACTAAAGAGATTGTTCCTGTGTGGAACCGACGCTTGTTACCTTTGAGGACTGTGCATCCTCAAGACGCTTAGGCGTCATGGTCTAGTGCATCCTGTAGTCAATTGGGGATCACGAAGTGATCTTGGTCTAGAGCATCCAGCAGTAAATTGTTGATCGCCGGGTGACCAGTTTGTGAGGGTTTTGGAAGTCTACCCTGAAGACTTACCATGAGTGTTGGGCGAGGACTATGTGACCTTAGCTCAAGGAGAATACGGTAAGGACTGTGTGTCCTGGGACTATGTGTCCTCTGGTTTAAATACTAGGCCGCTCCTAACCAGACATACGACTGTCACAGCAGTTGGAACTGTGTCATCAAACCATTGTCTTCATCGAGCTACCTGGTTCTATTTCCTCAACCCCTCTATTCCTTGTATACTTGTTGATGAAATTGATCATTACTATTTGTATAATTTGACTGAAGACTTTCACAATTTCCTCACCTCAAATTCTTCAAGTTACCTTGTTCATCACTGCTTATCCTGTATCACGCTACCTGTAATTTTTGCATGTTCATTTCATCATCATGACTATGTTGTTGCCATGTTCCTCATGCACTTGAATACTTGTTCTGCTGCTAGTTATTCATCACATTTGAAATTCCTCAAGTGATGAATTTGTAAAAATCGCCTATTCACCCCTCTAGTCGATATAACGCACTTTCAATTGGTATCAGAGCAAGGTACTCCCTTGTTTTGTGTGATTTTGGTTTAACCACCTGGAGTTCTATTTATGTCGACTGCAGGTATGATCAAGGTTTCCGCGGGATGTCATACCTTCGATGGGACGGACTAACCCTACTAGAAGAACAAGATGCGCATGCATCTTGAAGCTATTGACAACGATCTCTCGTACATTGTGGAAAATGGTGTTCTCTCTGTTAGTTCCACGGTCAACGCTGCTGATGTGAAGAGATTCAAGCAACTCAATTCTCAAGCAAAGAATATCATCTGTGGTCATCTGAGCAAAGGTCAGTATGGCAGAGTGAGTGCTTTGGAGTCTGCTAAGCTTATCTGGGATAGGCTATCCAAAGTCAACAAAGGTGTTTCCACTCAACGTGACTCTCGTGTTGATGTTCTTCACAATCTCTTCAACCGCTTCAAGAGACTCGACAATGAAAATGTTCAGCAAACTTTTGATCGTCTCACTGATATCTCCGATGAGCTTCAAGCACTGGGTGCCACCGATATCACTGACCATGAAGTGGTGAAGAAACTGCTAAGATCTCTTGACTCCTCATTCGATACTCTAGCTTTGATGATCTTAGAACGTGGAGACTACAAGTCACTTGATCCTGCTGATATTCTTGAGAGACTCAATACTCATGAATTTCAACAAGCTGAGAAGAGAGACCTCTACGGGCCAAGCTATGGAAGATCTCATGCTCTGAAGGCAAAAGCAATTTCCTCATCCGAAGAACAAGATTCTGACAGTAGCCTTGGTGATCCTGAAGAACTAAGTCAGGAGCTAGCAATGCTCGTGAGGATATTCTAGAAGTTCTCAAGGAGAGGTGGATTTGGAAAGTCATCAAAGAATGGTTTGAGGAAATCAGATTCCTCAGATGACTACAAGAAAAGAACCTGTCATTGTTGCAAGAAGCCTGGTCACTTTATCTCTGACTGTCCTCTCTGGAAAAAGATTCAAAGAAGAAGAAGAAATACAAGGATGATAGTTCTGATGACTCGAAGAAAAAGAAGAAATCTTCAAAGTCCTCATCTGCAAAGTCCTCATATGCAAAGTCCTCATATGCAAAGTCCTCAAAGCACAAGAAGAATGGTTCCAGAAAGGCTCAAGAGTTCATTGGCAAGGAAATGGATTCTGAAGAAGAATCTAAAGAATATGAAGAAGAGGAAGAATCTGAGGTGGAATCTGAATCTGGTGTCGCTAGCCTTGCTCTCGCTACTGCTTTCCTCAGCATGTCCATCTTCAACGATGAAGAAAATGACTACTCCAATGACTCTGACGTCAGCAATGATGATTATGCTCCCACCTATTGCTCCATGGGAAAAGACTCAAAGGTACACAAACATCATTCCCCATATGAATCAAGTGAAGGTGAATCTGATGAATATGTGAAACCTAGCTTTGCTAAACTTGTTAAACTCTTCACTAAGCAACAAAGTGCACTTGAAAAGCTTCAGAAAATCCTAGATAAAAGTGATGATCTGTTGAACGATGAAGTGGATCGGACTGTCTGACGATCTCAAAAGTCTTTAGACAAAGTATGATAACCTTCAGAGTCATCATAATGCTCTCTTAGCCGATCATGAGAAGCTTTCTTATGAATTTCTTCAAAGAAAGCAAGATCTTGAGAAGCTAGGGGTGTCACATGAGGATCTCCAAAGGAAAAACAATTCATTACTGGCTCAACAGATCAGTACCGCTCAGGAAGAATTTGTCCCACCCCCTCTTCAAAAAATCTTCCGATTCAACAATTTATCATCCGATTTATCGCTACTCATGGGGTGACCGATAAGATTATGCCTTGTCTTCACCGTTTATCTTTTGGTCCGATTTATCGCTCCGACATGCGATTTATGGGGAATCTTTTGATAAATCAGGCATATTCCTAGCACTATGTTTGCAAAAATTATGTTTATTTGTGTTTTTGTGGACTTTGTTATGAAATATGTACTATTTCACTATTTTGTTTGTCATTATACGAGGATTCGGAGGCTAGGAATCAAGGTAACACTTCTGTCCAATATATTTTTGGTGTTAAATATAGCATATTTCAGTGTTGGAAACATGGGATTTGCAAAAATGACCAATTAATAGTCGACCGATAAAATCGATTAATCGGACGATTTCCGATAAATCTTTAATCCCCAGCTGACCGAGACGATAACGATAAGCGATATCCTCAACATTGGTCCCACCTTGTTTGAAATGCATCGAACGTGAAACTGCTAATTCTTCACCTGAATGTTCAAATGCTTCTATTGCTGCAAATTCTTCAACTATTCCAGTGGTCTCAAATTCCTCATATGAGGATACCACAAGTATCATTGACGAAAATGCAGCGTTGAAGGAATTGTCTATCATAGGCATGTACAAAAGTCTCAAAGGGCATCAAACCCTTTGCGATGTCCTCAAAAAGCAGATTCTGAACAGGAACCCTAGGAAAGAGGGTGTTGCCTTTGTGAGGAAACTCAACGCTGATGGATCTTACTGGACACTTGTGCAGTACCCCAAAACCTCATGGGTTCCTGCAAAAGGACCCCTTTAGATCCATCCACTTTATCTGGCTTTACTTGTGAAACTTCATATTCATCTGACAAGTCACTTGACTCAAACTACAAGTTCTTCAAAAATCAGAAAGGTGAAGTATTTGCTAGATTTGTTGGAACTATATGCAGGAATGGTTCACCTATGAAGAAAATCTGGGTTCCCAAGAGCTACCTACAAAATCTTCAAGTGAATGTCCTCATGACACCACTCATGAAGAACAGGAACTCGAGATCAAATTCCTCATATGGACCAAAGACTTCACTTGGACCAAATTCCTCAAATGGTCAAAAATATCATTCTCGTGCTAATGCCTCTGTTTCGCAGGGAAAATCTAAGAGTTTTGAATATGTGCATTATTCTTCAAATCATTATGCTCATAAGTCCTCGAAGAATTTCTCTGCTTATTCATATGAGTACTCTAACCCTCGCCCTGTGAAACGAAGCACACTTGCTTCAATGCCTCCCTTCTCATATGGTGCTCGCAGAATGATGAACTCTTTACCACCCCTCCAGATGGGGGTGGTGAAGAAATTGAACTAATCTCTTATGTAGGGTCAGGTCTCCATATGACTTTAAACACCTTATGAATTTGCTGGAGACTTGAGGAAATGCTTGAAAGGACGCAAGCTAACCTTGTAGAAATGAATTCCTCATTTATCACGTCCTCACACTACTTGCTTACTATCTTGTGTGATGAAATTCTGTCTAATGAAATTGATGTCATATTCTTCACTCTGAAGCATATTAGTTCGTAAGTTGTACTAATTCATCTGTAGGATGATACTCCAAAAGCTACTGAGTGGGTCCTCGACAGTGGATGCACAAACCACATGACTGGTGACAAGAGTCTTCTGATGAATTTGCCACTTGCTCCATCTCATCTGAAGCATATTACCTAGGCAGACAAAGGAAAAAAGCAAGGTATTGGGTCTAGGTAAGTTTGCAATCTCAAAGGACCGAACCATGGATCAGGTGATGCTTGTCGAATCCCTGGGGTTCAACCTTATGTCTGTCTCAATGCTTTGTGATCTTGATATGATTGTTGTATTTGGAAAATATTGTCGTGTTGTCATCATGGAATCTTACAACTCCAAAGTCTTTGAAGGCTTTAGGAGAGGAGACTTGTATATTGTTGATTTCTCTACAGGTCCTTAGCGTACCACATGCTTACTTGCAAAGTCCTCAGAAGGCTGGCTGTGGCATCGACGACTTGGACATGCTGGTATGAGGAACTTGCACATTCTCGTGAAGAAAAAGCACGTCATTGGCATTGAAGGTGTAAAATTCCTCAAGGACCACCTCTGTGGTGCATGTGAGTCTGGGAAGATGACCAGATCCAAGCATCCCTCGAAGACAATCATGACCACGACTCGACCCTTTGAATTGCTTCACATGGATCTCTTTGGCCCCACTCATTACTCCACACTAACAAATTCTTCAAGTTTGTATGGCTTTCTCATTGTTGATGATTACTCTCGTTACACTTGGGTGCATATTATTCTGTACAAGTCTGAAGTGTAGGATGTCTTCAGACGATTTGCTTCAAGGGCCTCCACCAACTTCGGCGTCAAGATCAAGCATATCAAGAGTGATAATGGGACTGAGTTCAAGAACACCAATCTTGATGAACTTGGTATTACTCATGAGTTATCTGCCCCTTATACTCCTTAGCAGAACGTCGTCTTGGAGCGCAAGAACGTGACTCTTGTTGAGATGGATCGCACCATGCTTGATGAATACAAGACTCCTCGTCGCTTCTGGCTTGACGCAATTGATATTGCATGCCACATCATCAACAAGGTATATCTTCACAAATTCTTCAAGAAGACTTTGTATGAACTTATGACTAGCAAGAAACCCAATGTAAGTTATCTCAAAGTCTTCGGTACAAAATGCTGGATTAGAGATCCTCACCATAGTTCTAAATTTGCACCAAAAGCACATGAAGGTTTTATGCTTGGTTATGAAAAGGACTCGCACACCTACAGAGTCTTCAACACTACCACCACAAGGTTGTTGAAACTGTACATGTGCGGTTTGATGAATCTAATGGCTCGCAAAGAGAGCACTTGCCTTTTGTGTTAGATGAACAGTCTCCTGAGGAATCCATTAAGCTGAAGGCTACTGAAGACATCATACCCACTGAGGAAGTCATTCCAATGAATGAAGACATTCATGCTGATACACCTGAAGAAAATGGTGCTGAACAAAATCCTCAGCCATGTCAACCTGCTCATCCAAGAGTTTCAAATGAAGTGCATATTGACAACATCATCGATGAAATCAATGCACCAGGTCCTCTCACTCGCTCAAAAGCTTCATATTTGACTAAATTTTGTGGGAACTTTGCCTTTGTCTCTATCATAGAGCCCAGCAAAGTTGATGAAGCATTCAAGGAGCCTGACTGGATTCAAGCTATGCAAGAGAAATTGCATCAATTCAAGCTCAACAACGTGTGGGAACTTGTCAAGCAGCCTGATCCTCGCAAGCATAACATCATAGGTACCAAGTGGATCTACCGCAACAAGAAAGATGAAAATGGCCTTGTGGTAAGGAATAAGGCTCGTCTTGTAGCTCAAGGCTACACACGGGTTGAGGGAATTGACTTTGATGAAACTTTTGCACCTGTTGCTAGACTTGAAGCTATTCACATATTGCTTCCTTATGCTAACCATCACGGTATCATCTTATATCAAATGGATGTGAAAAGTGCATTCCTCAATGGTAAGCTTGAGGAAGAAGTATATGTTGCTCAACCCCCAGGTTTTGAAGACCCTAAGCATCCTGACAAAGTCTTCAGACTCAACAAGGCCCTCTATGGCCTCAAGCAGGCCCCTCGGGCGTGGTACGACACTCTGAAGGAGTTCCTCATGAAGAAAGGCTTCATACCCGGTTCACTCAACCCAACTCTTTTCACAAAATCCTATGACAATGAACTGTTCATATGCCAAATATATGTAGACGATATTATCTTTGGCTGTACTAAGAAACGTTAGAGTGATGAATTTGCCTATATGATGAGTGAAGAATATCAAATGTCTATGATGGGAGAGTTGAAATTCTTCTTAGGTCTTCAAATCCGTCAGCAAGACAATGGCACCTTAATCTCACAAGAGAAATACCTCAAGGATGTTTTGAGAAAATTCGACATGCAAGATTGCAAAGGCGTCAAAACTCCAATGCCTTCAAAAGGCCACCTCTGCATTGACGAAAATGGTAAAGATTTCGATCAGAAGGTATATCGCTCCATGATTGGCTCATTATTGTATCTTTGTGCATCTAGGCCTGATATTATGCTGAGTGTTTGCATGTGTTCCCGATTCCAAGCAACGCCGAAGGAATCACACCATAAGGCTATGAAACATATTCTTCGATACTTAGCTCACACACCAACGCTTGGATTATGGTATACCAAGGGCTCAAATCTTCACCTCGTCGGATACTCTGATGCTAACTATGCTGGAGATCGTGTGGATCGCAATTCAACCTTAGGCACATGTCATTTCCTCAGACGATCCTTAGTCTGTTGGTCCTCGAAGAAGCAGAACTGCGTGTCACTATCTACTGCTGAAGCCGAGTACATTGCTGCTGGTTCATGTTGCGCTCAGTTGCTGTGGATGAAGCAAACCCTCAAGGACTATGGCATCAAGTTGAAGAATGTGCCTCTCTACTGCGACAATGAGAGTGCCATCAAGATTGCTTACAACCCAGTTCAACATTCCAAGACCAAGCACATCCAGATTCATCATCATTTTCTTCAAGATCATGTAATCAGGGGAGACATCGCCATCAGCGACATCCCTACTGAAGAACAACTGGCCGACATCTTCACAAATCCCTTGGATGAAAAGAGATTTTGCAAGTAGCAGCGTGAGCTAAATATCTTAGAATCTTCGAATGTTCTTTGAAAAAGGACACACATCCTAACACTTATGCAAAATTGACGACTTAGATGTGCAACACACGAAGTAACGTTTTTCTTCAATCAATGAAGAATAACCCTCTAAATGTGAAGAAATTAATGAAGAATTTGATTATCAGAATCCTACGACAATTGTACGCGGTGTCTCAAGTCATCATTCTTATATGGTGGGTCATGCCACCAACCAAAGTTGAAATTCTTCAAAGTTGAGTTTTTCGTCATTTTGCAAATTCTTCAAATTTTCAAATTCCTCAAGTTTGCGAATTCCTCAACTTTTCAAATTCTTCAACTTTTCAAATTCTTCAAACTATGAAACTCATGTTCTACATTGACTATATATATTTGAGTTTTCAATGTCCTCAACAACATTCACTTATTGCTAATTCTTCAAGTTGATTTTCATCTAAGTGAATGTCATTGGAACCTAAGACAAAGAACACTTAGTGAAATTCGTCAAGACACCCATGGTCAAATTCCTCACACCTGATTTTATTGAAAAATTTCTGAGAACGCATATGACCTCTTCAAATTCCTCGCACCTATACTCTGTTCACAGGTACAAAATGCCCGCTGATGAATCACTAGGTTGTCATCAAAATAACTCATTTACGGTGTTTCTTGAGGAAAAACTATGCACTTCTTCAGAATCTTCAAGAGTTAAAAATCCTCAGCTAAAGAAAATGGCCTATGGGAAGAAGCCATAGAAAGGTGGAAAGAAGGGTGAACAGAATACTGCTTTGAGTTTCCTGAACATCCATATGCAGGCTACTGTACACCAGATGAGTCCATACACGGCAAAGAGACAAAAGAATAGAGGAAAATCAGAATTCAGAGGATTGAACGGAGGTGGGTGAGGGAGTGGAAAGAATATCGCTATGTCACTCCCAAATATATGAAGAAATTCGCACTCAAACCCCCTTGCAATAGGGCTCCTCCTGCTGATGATCAAGAGGTTGATCCCACAAGTGTTGCTCGCGGTGAAGACTTTCCCGCTGAGTGGGCAAAGCGTCAACTCAAACTTCATATAACTGCCAAAGCTGTAGTGAAGAAATCCAATGAAGACTCTGCTGCTGCTGCCACTGCCAAAGCCTTTGCAAGTGCTCCAAAGAAATCAATGATGAAGAAATCTGTTGTGAAGCCAAATCCCTCATCTTCAAAATCATCACAACAGATTCCTCAAGCTCAAAGGCCTCAGCCATCAAAGGCCTTAGCTACTGGAACAGTAGCTGCTCAGTCCAAGGCTACTGCTGCTAAGTCCTCAACGCGTGTGCATCTTGCATCATGCCAAAGGACAGAGGGATTTTCAATTGCTTCAAAGGCCTCAGCAAGTTCCTCTACACAAGCAAAGTCTTCAACAAGTCCTACTATGTTGAAACTGAAGAAAACTGCTGGACGAGGTCCAAGACCAAGTTCTTAGATAAGCAAAGCTGCAGTGACAATACCCTCAGGATCTGAGGATGATGATGAAGCTGATGATGAAGAACTTGAAGAAATCATCAGAGAAAGTCAGCAAAAGGCTACATTAGCCAAAGGCAGCTCTGTTCCACTTGTGCTAGATCCCAAGATGATCCTCAACTTCATAGACATATGGCATGAGGATCCAAGCACCCCACTTTCCTCATTGAACCTGCCTCTTGGTGTGGACCATGTCCTCACCCATTTTATCGCTAAGGAAAAATGGAAAAGAGATCAAGCTAAGAGAGCTAAGAGGAACATGGCTTTGAAAGAAAAATTCCTGAGGAGCAACGTGATGAATTTAACTCCAAAGCAACTCATCACTGTTCAGTCTGAAATTCGCCCCCTGTTTGAGGAACAAGAAAAATATGGTGCCGAATGGAAGGGCACAAAGGTGAGATTCGTCAGGGCAGCCCAAGCTCCTGTAAAGGACCATAACACCAGGGTTGTAGCTCGATCGCAACCACAAATTGCTTAGGCTGAGGAAACTGCTCAGCCTACTGAGGAAACTGCCAGTGCTGCTGAAGAAAGTCAGACTGCTGAAGAACCTGCCAGGGCACCCTCCACTGGTGCGCCTGATGAAACTGAACCCACAAGAACGACTCCATCAATCGTTCCTGAAGAAAATGTACCACCCTCACCTTCAGCTGAATCAACCAAATCATCAAAGGTGAAGACAATCAACCTTCCTTCTGCATCAGAAGTGAAGAAAACTAATGCTGCTGAGAAGAAGGCACTAAAGAGAAAATCTTCAACTTCAGATTCCTCAGTTGTGAAGAAGTTAAAGACTCTGCCAAAGTCCCTAACTGAACCATTAGATGCCACTCCACTCTCCTCAGCACCAGCCTATGAGATCATTCCATTTGGCGTTAACTATGTCATCCCAGATGAAGAAGATGAAGAAGATCATTCTGCTGCTTCAACATAGCAGATTGATGAAGACATTGAAGTTGAAGTAAAATGCCCCTCCACAGGTATCATCGCCCCAGCCTCAGTTCACTGCTGAAGAGGCCAGCGTTGAAGAAATTGATGAGGATGTAGACATTGGCAATACAACTCCTATAAGCAACGATGAATATTGGGAATCTGCTCACCCAAATTCACCAATGACCACTCCTCTGTCACAGATTCCTCAGTCCCGAGCCCAGACTGAAGAAATTCATGAAGGATTTGATGACTTGGCCGCCAAAGCCACTGAAGAAATTCCAGCTGCATCAGCTGACGACTTTGCTGCTCCAACAGTTACTGAGGAAACTGCACCACAAATTCCTCATATTGAAGAAATTCCCCCTATGACAAAGGAGATCAAGGGCCGCTTCAAGCCAAATCTTCAGCCGAAGCCAAGAATGCCATTCAAAGGCTCACAACGCCCCAAATTCCTCAAGTCCAATTTCTTCAACGAGCACATTTTCTTCACTGGACCCAATCCGTATGAGTCAGCAAAGGCCGGTCAAACAAGATTCTGGACTCCAACTCAGATGAATTACTATGCATCAGTTTTGTTCGACAAGAAGAAAGTCTTCGAGCACCACCAAATTCCTCATGCTGATATGGAAACAATTCCATCCTTCACACCAATGCTTTCAGTTCTTCATGATGCAGGAATCCTTCCCTTCTGTGTGGACATCTGCGACTGGAATGAAGAGATAATTCTTCAATTCTATGCCACACTGCACATTACAGGTGATGCTTCTGACATCAACTCCTGGGTCTTGAACTGGATGATCGGATCTACTCACCTCACAGCTCGAGCATCTGAATTGCTTCGGTCAGTTCCTGTCCCAATTCCCTCCGAAGATGCACGCCACTTGTTTGATGAACCTGCACTACCCAATTAACTGATGCAAGTGCTGATAAAGCCCTTGTCTGCTAGAAAGCCTCAGAGGACAACCTTCCTTGTGAAGGATTTGCTTTATGTGCCCAGGACCGTCTACCTCATTCTCACCAATACCCTATGTCCTCAGAAGGGCCACAACTCTGAAGAAGAAGAAGTGGAGGGAGTCATGAAGAATATGCTGTTCAACATCATTCATGGGATTCCCATCAACTTCCATGATTTCTTCATGAGGACATTGGCAAATGCTGCTCTAGCCCCGTTTGAACTGAAGCCTTATGCTCCTTGGATTATGAAGTTCATGAGATCAAGGTCTTCAGTTCCCTTCAAGGCGGACTTCTAGAATCACTACGACTAGTTGCCTCCGATTGAAGTCCTCAAGAGCACAATTGCCTCAGTTGAAGGAAAAGGCAAGGCTGTCATTGATGAAGGCACTCGTCCATTGGATGGACAGTTTCGCAAAGCTGCATCCTTCTCCACCAATGATGACACTACAACCCAGGACTCAGAAGCAAAGGCCTGAGCGCAAAAACCTCAAGAGTCTGCCCCTCGTGTGAAGACTGATCATGAGCTTCTCATAAGTCTTCATCAGAAGGTCGATCATAATCACGTGTGGGTGAAGCGTCAGTTGGCCTCCATAGTTCAGAACATGACTGTGATGCAGAACTCAGTGAAGAAAAATCATTACTATGTGCATGAAATCCTCAACCGCACTTGGGCTATTCTATCTCACCTCAAGACTCCTGAAGAACTAAAGGAGCTGGACCTTGAGGAAAATCTTGACTGGGCTCATCAACCATAGAAGAAATTCAAGAAAGTTCAAGTTCCTCTGATGGTCACAAGTTCATATTCTTCATCGCGTGAGACGGATGAAGCTAAGGTCATTGACGACACTGCGGTGGGCCCTGCATCGACCAATGACCCCGACAATGCTCGCGCTCCTTCTTCACCAACAAGATAAAATTCTTCAAGGGGCGTTAGTCCTCACTTTTTCGTCCCTTTTGGTCTTCGATGACAAAGGGGGAGAAAATTTGAGTTAGTCTTCAAGCGGGTCACTATATATAGGCTGTTTTTGTTTAAGTTACAACTCTTGCTCTTCTGAAGCTTTTGTTGATTGAATTGTAAACTTAAGTTCGATGGTGGTCTAACTCTTTTGAACTGCTTTACGCATGCTTATTTCCTCAATTATCTTAATGCATGCATGCTGAATTTCATCAGACACCATTTTCATCATGCATTTTAAATTCTACATATCATATGTTTAAATGCGTGTATGAATTACAAGATATAGGGGAAGTTCTCCATGTTTTTGACCTACCATGTGCATTTGCAGTCCAAAGCAAATTCCTCAAATATGCACATCTTCAGGGGGATTTCTTCTATATCTTGCAATCAGATTCTTCAAACTCAGTATCTACACTTCATAGTATTATTCCCATTGAAAACTTAACCTATTTGTCATCAATCACCAAAAAGGGGGAGATTGTTAGTGCATCTAGTGCCCCCTAGTGATTTTGGTGTATTGAAGACTTATAGGCTAAGGAACTAATGTGTTTGTGAGTGTACACAGGCTTTATAAGTCGATGAGGAGTTTGATATATTCAGAGATTACCAACCCCTAAAAATGTACGTCTTCAGGTGAAGACTTTGTGAAGACTTTGTTGAAGACTTGGGTATTCCTTGAAGACTTTGAAAATGAAGAAGTTGGTGTGACCTTGAAGATATGAACGAGGACTATGAAGCATGAAGACTTTTGTTTTCGTAGTTTCATTTCCTTTCTTTGAGTCATAGGAAACACCGTATTGTTAAAGGGGGCCAAGATAATACTAAGGAAAATTTCCAACTAATGCTCAACTCAAAATCCTCAACCTATTCAATCCATCAAGTGAAGCCTTTGGAAATCTCTTGCAGTTCAGTCAAGTTCTTCAGTGACAGAGACGATGTTCTTCTCGTCTATGATAAAATTGATCTGACTGAGGAGTTAGGATTTCGCCAGTGCGAATTGCCTATAAGTGAGGAACATGATATGTCTGAGGACTTTCATAGTTTGAAATTCTGACCATTGCTATGCTTGGCGCCAGCTGTCCCCAATCATAATATCCACATAACGGTCATATCATTGGGGGCATTTATGTCTTATCATGTCAGGTTGCATCCTGGCTATAAATAGCCACCCCCACAACCACTAGTTGGTTGGCTGCTCCGAGAGAAAACCGACACTTGTCATTTGAGAGCAACCCATCCTCTGAGGACATTGAGAGAAATCATCAGTGAGGAAAAAACCCACAACCAAACCACCAAACCCAAAGTGCTTGAGCATCACTGAAGAAATTCGTGTGTGGAACCGACGCTTGTTACCTTTGAGGACTATGCATCCTCCAGACAGTTAGGCGTCATGGTCTAGTGCATCCTGCAGTCAATTGGGGATCACAAAGTGACCTTGGTCTAGAGCATCTAGTAGTAAATTGTGGATCACCGGGTGACCAGTTTGTGAGGGTTTTGGAAGTCTACCTTGAAGACTTACCACGAGTGTTGGGCGAAGACTGTGTGACCTTAGCTCAAGGAGAATACGATAAGGACTGTGTTTCCTGGGACTATGTGTACTCTGGTTTAACTACCAGGCCGCTCCAAACCAGATGTACGACTGTCACAACAGTTCGAACTGGGTCATCAAACCATTGTCTTCATCGAGATACCTAGTTCTATTTTTTCAACCCCTCTATTCCTCGTATACTTGTTGATGAAATTGATCATTACCGTTTGAAGAATTTGACTGAAGACTTTCACAATTTCCTCACCTCAAATTCTTCAAGTTACCTTGTTCATCACTGCTTATCCTGTATCACGCTACCTATAATTTGTGCATGTTCATTTCATCATCATGACTATGCTATTGCCATGTTCCTCATGCACTTGAGTACTTGTTCCGCTGCTAGTTATTCATCACATTTCAAATTCCTCAAAGTTGAAATTCCTCAAGTGATGAATTTGTAAAAATTGCCTATTCACCCCCCTCTAGTCGATATAACGCACTTTCATGAACTAATTTCTTATGCAGGGTCAGACCTCCAGATGAACTTGAACATCTGATGAATTTTCTGGAGACCTGAGGAAATGTTTGAAAGGACGCAAGCTAACCATGTAGAAATGAATTCCTCATTTCTCACGTGCTCACTCTACTTGCTTGCTATCTTGTATGATGAAATTGATGTCATATTCTTCATTCTAAAGCATATGAGTTCGTAAGTTGTAAGAATTCATTTGCAGGATGAACCTCCAAAAGCTACTGAGTGGGTCCTCGATATATAGTGGATGCACAAACCACATGACTAGTTACAAGAGTCTTCTGATGAATTTGCCAGATGCTCCATCTCATCTGAAGCATATCACCTACGTAGACAAAGGAAAAAGCAAGGTATTTGGTCTAGGTAAGGTTGCAATCTCAAAGGACCGAACCATGGATAAGGTGATGCTTGTCGAATCCCTTGGGTTCAAACTTATGTCTGTCTCAATGCTTTGTGATCTTGATATGGTTGTCGTATTTGGAAAATATCGCTGTGTTGTCATCATGGAATCTGACAATTCCAAAGTCTTCGAAGGCTTTAGGAGAGGAGACTTGTATATTGTTGATTTCTCTACAGGTCCTCAGCCTGCCACATGCCTACTTGCAAAGTCCTCAGAAGGGTGGCTATGGCATCGACGACTTGGACATGCTGGTATGAGGAACTTGCACATGCTCGTGAAGAAAAAGCATGTAATTGGCATTGAAGGTGTCAAATTCCTCAAGGACCACCTCTATGGTGCATGTGAGTCTGGGAAGATGACCAGATCCAAGCATCCGTCGAAGACAATCATGACCACGACTCGAACCTTTTAATTTCTTCACATGGATCTCTTTGGCCCCACTCATTACTCCACACTAACAAATTATTCAAGTTTGTATGGCTTTGTCATTGTTGATGATTACTCTTGTTACACTTGGGTGCATATTATTCTGTACAAGTATGAAGTGCAGGATGTCTTTAGACAATTTGCTTCAAGGGCCTCCACCAACTTCGGCGTCAAGATCAAGCATATAGGAGTGATAATGGGATTGAGTTCAAGAACACAAATCTTGATGAATATCTTGATGAACTTGGTATTACTCATGAGTTATCTGCCCCTTATACACCTCAGAAGAACGGTGTCGTGGAGCGCAAGAACAGGACTCTTGTTGAGATGGCTTGCACCATGCTTGATGAATACAAGACTCCTCGTCGCTTCTGGCCTGAAGCAATTGATACTGCATGCCACATCATCAACAGGGTATATCTTCACAAATTCTTCAAGAAGACTTTGTATGAACTTATGACTGGCAAGAAACCCAATGTAAGTTATCTCAAAGTCTTCGGTGCAAAATGTTGGATTAGAGATCCTCACCGTAGTTCTAAATTTGCACCGAAAGCACATGAAGGTTTTATGCTTGGTTACGGAAAGGACTCGCACACCTACAGAGTCTTCAACACCTACCACCACAAGGTTGTTGAAACTGTAGATGTGCGGTTCGATGAAACTGATGGCTCGCAAAGAGAGCACCTGCCTTCTGTGTTAGATGATCAGTATCCTGAGGAATCCATTAAGCTGAAGGCTACTAAAGACATCATACCCACTGAGAAAGTCATTCCAACGAATAAGGACATTCATGCTGATACACCTGAAGAAAATGGTGCTGAACAAAATCCTTAGTCACGTCAACCTGCTCACCCAAGAGTTGCAAATGAAGTGTAGATTGACAAAATCATTGATGACATCAATGCACCTGGTCCCCTCACTCGCTCAAGAGCTTCACATTTGACTAACTTTTGTGGGCACTTTGCCTTTGTATCTATCATAGAGCCCACCAAAGTTGATGAAGCTTTCAAGGAGCCTGAGTGGATTCAAGCCATGGAAGAGGAATTGCATCAATTCAAGCTCAACAACGTGTCAGAACTTGTCAAGTGGCCAGATCGTGACAAGCATAACATCATAGGTACCAAGTGGATCTACTGCAACAAGAAAGATGAAAATGGCCTTGTGGTAAGGAATAAGGCTCGTCTTGTAGCTCAAGGCTACACACAGGTTGAGGGAATTGATTTTGATGAAACTTTTGCACCTGTTTCTAGACTTGAATCTTTTCGCATATTGGTTGCTTATGTTAACCATCATGATTGCAAAGGCATCAAAACTCCAATGCCTTCAAAAGGCCACCACTGCATTAACGAAAATGGTAAAGATTTCGATCAGAAGGTATATCGCTCCATGATTGGCTCATTATTGTATCTTTGTGCATATAGGCCTGATATTATGCTGAGTGTTCGCATGTGTGCCCAATTCCAAGCAACATCGAAGGAATCACACCATAAGGCTGTGAAACATATTCTTCGATACTTAGCTCACACACCAACATTTGGATTATGGTATCCCAAGGTCTCAAATCTGCACCTCGTCGGATACTCTGATGCTGACTATGCTGGAGATCGCGTGGATCGCAAGTCAACCTCAAGCACATGTCATTTTCTTGGACGATCCTTAGTCTACGGGTCCTCGAAGAAGCAGAACTGTGTGTCACTATCTACTGCTGAAGCTGAGTACATTGCTGTTGGTTCACGTTGTGCTTAGCTGCAGTGGATGAAGCAAACCCTCAAGGACTATGGCATCAAGTTGAAGAATGTGCCTCTCTACCATGACAACGAGAGTGCCATCAAGATTACTTACAACCCAGTTCAGCATTCCAAGACCAAGCACATCCAGATTCATCATCACTTTCTTCGAGATCATGTACTCAAGGGTGACATCTCCATCGACCACATCCCTACTGAAGAACAACTGGCCGACATCTTCACAAAGCCCTTGGATGAAAAGAGATTTTGCAAGTTGCGGTGTGAGCTAAATATCTTAGAATCTTCGAATGTTCTTTAAAAAAGGACACACATCCTAACACTTATGCAAAATTGATGACTTAGATGTGCAACACACGAAGTAATGTTTTTCTTCAATCAATGAAGAATAACCCTCTAAGTGTGAAGGAATTAATGAAGAGTTTGATTCTCAGAACCCTACGACAATTGTACGTGGTGTCTGAAGTCATCATTCTTATATGGTGGGTCATGCCACCAACCATAGTTTAAATTCTTCAAAGTTGAGTTTTTCGTCATGTTGCAAATTCTTCAAATTTTCAAATTCCTCAAGTTTGCAAATTCTTCAAGTTTTCAAATTCCTCAAACTATGAAAATCATGTTCTTCATTGACTATATATATATATGAGTTTTCAATGTTAGCATTCACTTATTGCTAATTCTTCAAGTTGATTTCCATCTAAGTGAATGTGATCGGACCCTTTTCCCTCTATGCTCAAGTCAACTGTCTATGCCCCGAAGAATTCAACAAAATCACCCGCCTTGAAAATGCAAAAGATATTTGGGATACTTTAGTTGATATGCACGAAGGAACTGAGGTCGTGAGAGAATCCAAGTTGGATGTTCTTAAAGGTCAGCTTGACAAGCTCAAGATGAAGGATGGTGAAGGAGTCGCGGAAATGTACTCTAGGCTAGCTCTCATCACTAATGATATTGCCAGCTTAGGAAGCAAAGAAATGACTAACAAATTCATCATCAAGAAGATACATAGAGCTTTGGATGAGAGATACGACATTGTGTGCACATTGATCCAAATGATGCCCAACTACAAAGATCTCAAGCCTACGGAAGTCATTGGAAGGATTGTTGCTCATGAGATGACACTAAAAGACAAGTAAGAGCTTCATCACAAGTCTAGCAGTGCTTACAAAGTCACAAGTGATGCTCCGGCTACCTCAAGCGACAACCTTGTCACAATTGAAGAGATAAGCCTCATGGTCAAGAAATTCAACAAGTTCTACAAGAATAGAAGCAAAGATCAAAGATCCAACTCAAGATATGAAGAGAAGCGTTCATCAAGTTGTGACCAAAACTGCTACAATTGTGGGAAGCCCAGACACTAATCCAATGAGTGCACGGGTCCTTACAAGATAAAAGAAGAGTCACGAAGAAGACGAAACTCAAGAGATGAGTCACCTCGAAGAGAGATAAGGAGTAGAAATGATCATTATGAACGAAGACCCTCAAGGAGAAGTAGGGTCTCGGAGAAGAAGGACAAGTACACCAAGAGCTACTCAAGAAGAAAACATCAAGCTCATGTTGGTGAATGGGTTTCCGGCTCCGACTCTGACAACCACTCCGAGAGAAGCTATCACTCCAACTCCGTCTATAGTCAAGATGAAGGTGTTGCCGGACTTGCACTAGTGACTGTTGGGGAACGTAGTAACAATTCAAAATTTTCCTACGTGTCACCAATATCAATCTAGAAGATGCTAGCAATGAGAGAGAGGGAGTGCAACTTCATATCCTTGAAGATCGCTAAGCGGAAGCGTTACAACGAATGTGGTTGATGGAGTCGTACTCGCGGCAATTCAAATCACGGAAGATCCGATCCAAGCGCCGAACGGACGACGCCTCCGCGTTCAACACACGTATAGCCCAGGGACGTCTCCTCCTTCTTGATCCAGCAAGGGGGAGGATAAGTTGAGGGAGATCCCCGACAACACGATGGCATGGAGGCGGTGGAGCTTGTGGTTCTCCGGAAGGGCTTCGCTAAGCGCTACGGAGGAGGAGGAGGTGTAGGAGGGGAGAGGGCTGCGCCAGGGGGAAGGGTGCAGATGCCCTCCCATGCCCCCACTATTTATAGGGGGAGGGGATAGGTGGCCGCCCCCCTAGATCCAACTAGAGGGGGGACGACGGCCAAGGGGGGGGGAACTTGCCTCCCAAGTTAGGTGGGAGGAGCCCCCACCCCCTAGGGTTTCCAACCCTAGGCGCCATGGGCCCTTGGGGGTGCACCAGCCCACTAAGGGGCTGGTTCCCACGCAACTTCATCCCATTATGCCCTCCGGGGCAGGTGGACCCTCCCGATGGACCCCCGGAACCCCTTCGGTGGTCCCGGTACAATACTGATAAACCCCGAAACCTTTCGGGTGACTGCAACTGGACTTCCCATACATAAAACTTCACCTCCAGACCGTTATGGAACTCCTCGTGACGTCTGGGATCTGATCCGGGAATCCAAACAACTTTCGATAACCACATACAATTCCCATTACAACTCTAGCATCACCGAAGCTTAAGTGTGTAGACCCTACGGGTTCAGGAACCATGCAGTCATGACCAAGACACAGGCCAATAACCAATAGCGGGATCTGGATACCCATATTGGCTCCCACATGTTCCACAATGATATCATCGGCTGAACCACGATGTCTAGGATTAAATTAATCCCGTATACAATTCCCTTTGTCCATCGTTATGTTACATGCCCGAGATTCGATTGTCGGTATCCCTATACCTTGTTCAATCTCATTACCAGAAGGTCTCTTTACTCATTCTGTAACACATGTTCCCATCACTAACTCCTTAGTCACATTGAGATCATTATGATGATGTATTACCGAGTGGGCCCAGAGATACCTCTCTGTCACACGGAGTGACAAATCCCTATCTCGATTCGTGCCAACCCAACAGACACTTTCAGAGGTACCTGTAGTGCACCTTTATAGTCACCCAGTTACGTTGTGACGTTTGATACACCCAAAGCATTCCTACGGTATCCGGGAGTTGCACAATCTCATGGTCTAAGGAAATGATACTTGACATTAGAAAAGCTCTAGAAGACAAACTACACGATCTTGTGCTATGCTTAGGATTGGGTCTTGTCCATCACGTCATTCTCCTAATGATGTGATCATGTTATCAACGACATCCAATGTTAATGGCCAGGAAACCATGACCATCTATTGATCAACGAGCAAGTCAACTAGAGGCTCACTAGGGACATGGTGTGGTCTATGTATTCACACATGTATTACGGTTTCCGGTTAATACAATTATAGCATGAACAATAGACAATTATCATGAACAAGGAAATATAATAATAACCATTTTATTATTGCCTCTAGGTCTTATTTCCAACAGTGACTACCAACTCCTATGATCTATTTGATTCACCAAACGAAGGGAATGGAAGTTGCTTCACGGTAAAAGGGCCCGAGGTATCACACCCCGAGTATCTTGATTTCAATAGTGATCAAGATGACTTGTTAATTGAAGATGATTTGCTATTTGACAAATCTAGTAATGATAGTCAAAATGAACTTGCTAGTACTTACTCTAGTGTAGATAAGTCGTGCGTTGATGATAAGTTGGGAATAGTACGACTAACTCAAGAACTAAAACCTCTTAAGTTAGCTCACAAGTCAACTCTAAAGATCATAGAGAGCTTGTAAGGACACATGAGAAGCTACGCTTCGAGAAGCTCAATTTAGAGCAAGAGCATGAGTTCCTTAAAGCTATCAATGACGAACTTTAGAAGTATACTTCATCTTATCTAGCCAAGCGACTTCTCTTATCTACATTCATGCCTCAAGTTAAAACTAAGGAATCTAGTAACAAAGGCAAGAAAGGTTCTTCATCTAGTAGCAACAATAAAAATGCTAAACCCAATGATGTTGCTTCTAGTAGTTCTATCAATTCCACTAATGATGATTCTCTTAGCCAAGTAACACTTGAGGAAGAAAATGCTTTATTGAAAGGAATTATAGAACAAGGTATCTACAAGAGTCTTACCGGGTGTAAGCAATTTGAGGAAATTGTACGCAAGCACGAAGGATACTAGAAGAATCATGGTGTTGGCTACTTCAACGCAAATGGAGTTTAATGGGACAAAGGTCAATACCCCGAACCCAAGTTTGTTCCTCAAAAGGATAAGTATGAAAATACTCTTCCCAAGGGGACAAACACTCAATATGACCTTCCACCACAAGACCACAAGCTCAAGGGCAAGAACAAGCTTCAAGAGGGCATTGACTCATATGAAGATGAATCCCTAGCTTTGGTGGAGTGGGTTCCCAAGGCTACTTCAAGCTCAACTTCTACAAAGGCTACTACAACACCAAGGATCCCCATCAACTTGATGTGGGTCCCCAAGAAGAAGAACTAGAGAGTTCTTGAGGGGTGATTCCGCCAATGAAATTCACTCATATTCATTATTGGCAAGAACTATTTGCAAACAACATCAACTCTATGCAATAGTTCAAGGAGTCACACATTCCCTCAAAGGTAAGCAAGGGAAAAGGCAACAAACCAATGGACATCATAACATATGCTTTGCACTCCATGTGCATAGATATCCTTGTATTTGTCTCTTGTATGTTGGGACTAACCCATGTAGGTGAGAAGAGTATGGAAACAACAACGATGCTCCTAACTCTTGGTGATCTTCATCAACCTTGAGCATCCACAACTACCTCACCAACATGAAGTCTTCATCGACAAAACCCAAGGTTAGTTTACCCCTCTTATGGGGGGGGGATGTCACATCAAGGGGGACCTTTACTCTAAGATTTGAGTTAAAGCATCTCCTAGGATGTGACAACATTAAATGCTTTATGTAAAAGTGGTAACCCCACTTGTGCTTAAAAGATGAGTATGACCTATGATCAAGTATTCTTACTTGGCTCCTAAGTCAAATACTCATATATAGATGACTTCGTCATCGCCCAAGTGCTTGTTAGATCCTAGTGTGTATGTGCATGTTTGTGATGATTTCATTTGATATCTTATTGTGTCAGCATGTTGGTCTGCATTTATTTTCTCATTCGAGGACATCCAATTGTTGCTATTTGGCTCTTGATTTTCTCTTTTGCCAATTGGATGGACAAGAATGCCTAGGACCACTATTTAGCTATCTATGCTTTCTCACCTCATACTCTATTCGTGCTACATCACAAAATTTGAACAAGTGCTTTTCAATCCCTTTGTGTGTGGAGCACTCGGAGTTTCGTATCGACAAGGACTGAGCATTAAAACCTCCCCAATGCATTTCGGTGCAATCAACCCCAAAATCTCGGTCTCACCGATTGCATAGGGTTGATCTAGTTTTGTATCTCGGTACTACCAATTCCATATTCTCGGTTACATGGAATTTCCGTGTCAGCTGACAGTTGAGAAACTCGGTGACACCGAAAATTTAGAATCGGTATTACCGATAGCGAAGGGTATATAAGTTGTGGTCCCGACGGTTCGAAATTTCAATCTTCAATCGTCGCGCCCCAAATCCTAAACTGCTGCAGAAGGACCCCCTGGTCATCGCCTTGCCTCCCTGTGCATCTCCGCCATTGGGAATCTTGCCGTCGATGGGCATCTTCGCCGCTATCGCCGCCGTAGCAGATCTGTCACCGAGCTAGGGTACGGATTCGATCTTTCTTGCGCTCCCCATATGATTCTTGCGCAATAAAGTCGATTTTATCTATAAGCCATAGTTTGCACAGCTATCTATCCACGAGAAAACTCCGTAGATTAGAGAACCATCGATTTTCTAGGGTTTGCCTTCCGCCCGATGGAACTCGGTAGAACCGAAGTGAACAAATCGGTATCACTGATTTGCCTGTCTGTATTGCTGAGAACTGTCTCGGTGAAACCGAGTACTTCTTTTTGGTCTCACCGAAAAAGAGTGCCAAGTTTCTGTTAATGGGATAGTCAGTCTCGGTAGCACCGATTTTTTTTGCTTCAGCTGTACCAATTTTTATGTGACAGAATGTAAAATCTTGAAAATCTTTTGTTCAAACTTTCAAAAATCAACCTCATTTTGTGATGACTCATCTTCTTCTGCTCCTCTACACTCTATTCACAGGGTCAGAGATGTCTGCTTCAGATGACAACGAGAACAACTTCAGAGAACAGAGTGTTGAGATGGATTCGGGCACTAGTCCTGAGCCTAGTTCATTTTTGGATCCATGCACCCCTAGTTCTCATGGGTTGCCTAAAGCTGCTACAAGGACCAGGAAGAGACTGAATTCACATGAAGAAGATTCATACTTTGTGCCAGATGAGATTCTTGCCAAGAAGCAAGAGAAGGCTGCCAAGAAGTCAGCCAATGAGGCCACCTCTTCTAGGAGGGTGGTTGGCAAAACATATGCACCTCGTGAATCTATGAGAGCACCTGAGAGTGCCAGAGCTACAATGACCGTTGAGCCCCCAAATAAGTCTATGCCTAAGAAGGCAGGGGAGAAGAAGAAGGCCAGAAAGAGGATAATCCATGTTATTGGCAGGCCTACATCTATGTTTGAAGATCCAGAGGAGGCAGCAGCTGCTGAAGAGGAGGTAGAGCCAGCTGCTAAGGCCCCTCCCAACAAGAAGTCAAAGCTTATGCCGGATGCTATGCCTAAGTCTGCAACCACCAGGAGCACCAAATCCAAGAAAACAGCTGCTGCTGCTGAGAAATCCAAGAGGTCATCTAGACAGATTCCTGCTTCTGAGAAGAACAAGGGGCCTACCTTTAGACAAGAAGAGGATGATGACTTGACTTAACGAAGCTTAGGCCACACCTTCCAGTACATGATGCCAGCTATCAACTTGCTGAAGATGTGAATACGAGGAAGGACTCTAGCTTGAGGGCATGGAGAGCTGTTGATCCATATGCCCAAGGGAAGAAGACAATTGTGGACTACAGATTATATACCAAAGAGCAACATGGTTTCTATGAGACTGTGCTTTTTGACAAGAGTCTAGCTGTGAGAGATATGAGTTATGTGGACTCGAAAGTCATCAAGGAGAATGAGGACTACTTTCCAAGTGTCCAAGATAATTTTCACTACATTGGATTGGATGAGTTTGTTGGCAGAGAGTTTACTGCTTGGAATTATGAGATGATCATGCAATTCTACTCCACTGCACATTTCTATGGAGATGGTAGGATTGTATGGATGACTGAAGGTGCAAGATGTGAGTCCACTGTTGATGAATGGGCTTCCATCTTAGGAGTCCCAAAAGCTCAAGATGGAGATTTGGGTATCTACTCAGAATCCAAGGAGAGCCACAATGCTATGGCTAACATGTACAATGAGATCCCTGTTGCTAACATGAAGTCTCACAGGCTAGGATCTATTTACTTTCGCCAGGTTGGCCTCCGCACCATGAACACCATTCTGAGGCATACTTTGATGCCCAAGTCAGGAGATGACAAGATGATCCGAGGCTACTCCATCAACATGTTGATCAACCTTGACATACACACCGGGATCAGAGTCATGGACTTGATTGTTGAGACAGTCAAGAGGGTTGCTACTGACCAGAAGCGCTCTGCTGCTATGCACCTTATATCCAGATGCTCATCCACTCCAAGTTGGAGAAGCACATATTTGCTCTAGATTGTCCCCATTTGCCCCTATAGCCATATCTCGAGGATAATTGTGGTGATGGATGATGAACATCGCACATCTGCTGCAGCTCAGGCAAAGGCAGAGGCAGTTAGAGCCACTAGTGCTCAAGTACAGGGTATGCAAAAGGACATTAAGGGGATTCTGGACAACCAGAACAGTCTTGTGAGGATCTTTGAAAATAGGATCAAGACCCTTAATGATAAGGTGGATGGGCTAACTAACAGAGTCAATGAGCTCAAGAAGGAAGTTGACTCAGTGACTCTTCCTCATTCTTCTTCAGATGATGATGATGATGATGATGGATCACCTCTCATGATAGGCACATAGTTTCCTACTCAGGCTAGATCAGCCACTGACTTGAGGCCCTCTTCATCAGCTCTTGCTGCTGTCATCTTAGCTCTTGCTCCATCAGTTTCAGTTCCTCCAGTTGCCACTCCAACTCCATCCACGACATCTGTAGAGATATTTGCCGATGCTGTTCTCTCGACTCCTTCATCCACAACCGGAGGAGATCAGCCCAAGAATGCTTAGATATATGCCTTTGAACTTTTTGGTAACTTGTTGCCAAAGGGGGAGAAGTGTATATAGATCTTTAGGCTTTGAGTGAGAGAGCGTTTTGGTGTTTATTGTCTTTTGGTTGCTTGTGATACACGTTCTTTGTGTTTAATCATACACTTTCTGTGTGATGCTACTACTTCCTATCATCTTAATGCTTAATAAGATGATCTTTCACCATTGGTTGATTGTGTTGTGCTATGATGTTCACTCTAATTATTCTCGCATGCCACCAAGTTGTATGTGACATGGAAGAAGTGCCCCATGTACCAAATCGATTGTGCATTTGCATTCAAACACAAATTCAAAATGATGCACAAATTTAGGGGGATCTCTTGCTTATCACATACTTCTCAAAGCGATGATTATATTCATTGATTATATCATATGTCGAACCTTTGATCTATATGTTGTCATCAATTACCAAAAAGGGGGAGATTGAAAGCACATTTGCTCCCTTGGTGGTTTTGGTAATTTATAACAACATATAAGTCATTGAACTAATGTTTCCACCAAGTATATTTCAAGAAATGTTCAATGATAGGATTGGCAACAGGATTGTGGAGATTGTGGAATACCCAAGATGCAAGGAAATATGTTGGCAAAGCTTCAAGCAGAGGACTCTACATTTTATATTTGTGAGAAATCACTTTGAGTCCATAGGAAAGCCAATACTATTAAAAGGGGTAAGGTTTTGTTGGTGAACAAAATGCTCATACGTGCACACGTGATAGTCACCAAAAACACCCACAAACTCTCCCACCAAAGTTTGTCCAAAGCCAAATATTCAAAATCGGTGCAACCAACATTTCCATCCTGGTGCCACTGATTCTCAACCTCAGACACACTTAGCCAAACCCTAACCACTTCGGTGCAACCGATTCCATACCGGTGCCACCGAGTTTAGGTTGCCAAATTTCTGTTACGCAAATTCACAATATCGGTACCATCGAGATTGTTGGATTGACGTCACCAAGAATGACAATCTAACCATGGGTCACCTTATTGGTGCAACCGAGTTTCCTATATTGGTCTCACCGAGATTTAAAAGTTGCCACCTTTTGGTTACTTCGGTACCAGCGAGATTAACACATCGATGTCACCGAGTTGATCATTTTGTGTCTAACGGTTGGATTTTTGGGGATGCCTATATATACACCTTCACCACCACCTACTCGAGAGAGAAGCACTCAGAACTATTCCATACTTGCCCCATCCAGTTTTTCTAAGATAGAACCACCTACCCTTGTGTTGAGGTCAAGATCTTCCACTCCAACCATATGGATCTTGATTTCTAGCCTCCCAAAGTTGCTTTACACCAATCTCATCTCTTCCACCTAGCCAAATCTGTGAGAGAGTGATTGTGTGTTGAGGAGTCTTATCATCTTGAAGCACAAGAGCAAGGAGTTCATCGTCATTACCGAGCCTATTACCTTTTGGAGGGTGGTGCCTCCTAGATTGGTTAGGTGTCGCTTGGGAGCCTCAGTTGAACCAAGAAGTTTGTATGAGCAAGGAGATCTCCTACTTCGTGAATATCTACCCATAGTGAGGCTAGTCTTTCATGGACGGAAGCCGTTATGGAATAGTGAAGGTTGCTACTTCGTGGACCCTTATGGGTGGAGCCCTCCGTGAACTCTCATGACCATTACCCTCCATGGGTTGAAGACTCCATAAACATGGATGTATGATAGCACCACCTATCAGAACCACATGAAAAATCATCGTGTCTACAATTGCGTTTGATCTTCCTACCCTATCCCTTCTACTCATGCTTGTGTTTTTTTTTGCTGCTATACTCTTAGACATGCATGTGTAGGGTGTACTTGACTTGCCATGAATGCTAAAACTGCAAACACTAAAATTTGGGAAAAGGCAAAAAAATTATTTGGTCAAGTAGTCTAATCACCCCCATCTAGACATACTTTTGGTCCTAATAGTAATTGGACCAGCCGAGGTACGCCACTCTTAACACCTCAGTTTTTATAAGAAGAACCTTTCATTTGGCATGGTCCAACCACTAACGGTGCATTAGTTTTACACTTTCTTTGGATCTCTTGACCTATTTATGCTTATCGTGACCGTCGATTTTCGGCTTTATCCACTGAGGCACTTAACCATCATGGCTGGAAGCGCAATCACAATGGTTCTCCCTTTACACTCTTAGCCAAACAGAACGGAACATAAGAGGTAAGCGCAAGAGCCGGGCAACCCAATCCTTGACCAAAATCATGATTCAAAACAGATGCATGTAACACAATATCCTATACATCAATAAGACATCGGAGTTGAACATGTGTTTGTCTATAGAACCGAGCCCCCGGTCCAAAGCCAGACTCTACTGTATGTGGGAGTAAACCACCTCGAGGCAATTATGAAACCAAAAAAACACGTGAAAAATGTCTAGGGACTGAAAATATGTATATTTTAATATTCATAGGGCCTGGACATGTAGGCCGAGTTGTAAGCAGATACATATAGGGCTTTAACTAATCAGGTACATTTCTCCCATCTCACACATCTGCACCTCCGAGCTGTTGACCAACTAGTCCTTGTCTATTCCAAGCCTGTTTTATATGGTCAATTCCTCGTGATGTTAAAGCATTTGAAAGGTGGGACCTCCGAAGAGGTTGGGGCCATGATTTGGCAGATTGATGCCACCGAGATGTTCCTTCTGGTGGGCCTTTGAGTGCCGAAGAGATCACTAGGCATCTGGTGTGTTTGGATTATGTGAGATAACAGCCCTTGTGTGATAAAAATTTGTGCCCTAATTCGCCCAAGGAATTTTAAGCACAAAGTTATGTACTCGAGGTACGTGGTCTGCAACCAGATGGTAGGGGTAGGGGAGCGCGTCTCCCTATTTAGGGGGGACGTGGGTCTGACAAAGAGCCGAGGTGGTCGTGAGGAAGCGCTTTGAAGAGCCTGGAAGATCATGCTGATCTTCCTGTCTTGCCGCCTCTTTGACCGACTGGGAATCAGCTGCATAAGCCCTCATCTGCTCCTCTATACAGAGGGAGCGTTCCGTGTTAATGTTAATGGTAATGACCCCATTGGGCCCCGACATTTTGAGTTTAAGGTAGGCATAATGCAGTACCGCGTTAAATCAGGTGTAAGTAGTACGACCAAGCAATGCATGCTAGCCGATGTGGAAGGGAATATAGCAAAGATTTAAGTCATCACGATGCAAGTTATCAGGGGAGCCGAAAACAACTTGCAGCATTATAGTGCCCAGGCATTAGGCCTCCATGCCAGGTATTACTCCCTTAAACGTGATTTTGCTGGGTTTTATTCTTGAGGAGGCAATGCCCATTTTCCGCACCGTGTTCACTTATATCAAGTTCAGACTACTTCCGCCATCCATAAGGATGTGGGTGAGGTGAAACCCATCGACAATGGGATCCAGATACTGACTCACCATGCCGGATGCTGGTCGGATGGTCTTTCTTGTCGAAAGTGATCAGGCATGCCATCCAAGGGGTGCGCCTCGAGGCTATAGGCTCTAAGGCGTAGATGTCTCAAAGTGCATGTTTTCTCTCCTTTTTAGGGATTTGAGTGACATATATCATGTTCACATCTTTGACCTTAGAGGGGAACTGTTTTTGGACATCATTGCTCGGCCTCCGTGGTTCATTCTCGTCGTCATTGCTGAGAGACTGTCCCTTTCTTGACTCCTTGGTTAGAGATTTTCCGGCATGTTTGAACACCCAACAGTTTCTATTAGTATGATTTGCAGGCTTCTCCAGGGTGCCATAGATCTGGCAGAGCTTGTCCAGTATTTTATCCAGAGCGCTTGGGTCGTCCTTGTTTCCTTTGAAGGATTTCTTAAGAAAGGTCCACCCCGTGAGCTATTAAACCATGAATTGACTGTTGGGTCCTCATCATTGTTGTCGTTGTTCTTGTTTTAGCGCTTGTGTTTGTTATGTGTGGGCTTGTCATTCCCATCTGTGAGAGCTATGGGACAACCAACTGTCCGCGCCCGTGCAAAAGTGGGTTATCAATACAGTGAGGGCCGCCATGGTCCTCGACTTATCCTGTCCAAGCTATCGGGCTAACCATTCGTCCCAGATGTTGTGCTGGAATGCCGCAATGGCCTCGGCGTCTGGGAAATCAACTATCTGGTTCTTCTTGCCTAAGAATCAGTTCCAGAATTTTCGGACTAAATCACCCTCCTTCTGGATGACGTGTCTGAGGTTGTCCACATTCGGAGGCCGAACATAGGTACCTTGAAAGTTTGCCCTAAAGGCATCCTCCAATTCCTACCAGCATCCGATATAATTTCTTGGGAGGCTATGGAGCCAATGACATGGTTGCCCCTTAAGCTTGAGTGGCAAGTACTTTATGTCATGAAGATCATCTCCTCGGGCCAAGTGGATGTGTAGAAGGAAATATTCTATCCAGACGGCTAGATGCATCATGGCATTGTATTGACCAATGTTGATTGGTTTAAACCTTTCTAGGAACCGGTGTTCCATGACCTCGTTTGTAAAACAGACTAGGTGTGCAGGAGCTCGGTATCGAAATGCATACTGGCGGGTGTTGACGATCGCCTACTCTCTTCTCATCTCTCAAGCTCACCATTGGCTGTCTATTGATACGTCTCCAACATATGTATAATTTTTGCTTGTTCCATGCTATTATATTATCTTGGATGTTTTACAACCATTATATAACAACTTTGTATCATTTTTGTGACTAACCTATTGACATAGTGCCAAAGTGCCAGTTGTTGTTTTTGCTTGTTTTTTACTTTGCAGAAAATCAGTATCAAACAGAGTCCAATCGAGACGAAACTTTTTGGAGTTTTTTTTGGACAAGAAGAGTGCCAATGGGCCAAAGAAGCAACCAGGAGGGAGCCCAGGCCACCCACAACACACCAGATCGTGCTAGAGGCCCCAGGCGCACCCTGATGGGTTATGGCCGCCTCGGGGACTCCCACCACCGACTTCAGCTCTATAAATTCTCAGATATTCAGAAAACCCTAGGAGAGTCAACGAAACACAATTCCATCCGCCGCATGTTCCAGAACCTCGAGATCCAATCTAACGCCATCACGACGGGGGCATCATCTTCATGGGTGCCTCTCCGATGATGCGTGAGTAGTCCATCATAGACCGACGGGTCTGCAGATAGTTGCTAGATGGCTTCCTCTCTCTCTCTCTTTTGATTCTAAATGCAATGGTCTCTTGGAGATCTATTTGATGTAATGACGTTTTGCGGTGTGTTTGTTGGGATCCGATGAATTTTGAGTTCATGATCAGTTTCTATCCATGAATATTATTTGAGTCTTCTTTGGTCTCTTATATGCATCATTACTTATAGCCTCGCATTTCTTATTTGAATCTTTGGTTTGGTTAGGCCAACTAGATCGATTTTTCTTGCCATGGGAAGAAGTGCTTTGTGATTGGTTCGATCTTGCGGTGTCCTTTCCTAGTGATAGAAGGGACATCAAGGCACACATGTATCGTTGCTATTAAGGATAAAAATATGGGTTATATTCCTACATGAAGAGATCTTGTCTACATCATTTCACCATTCTTATTGCATTACTTTGTTTTTCCATGAACTTAATACACTAGATGCATGATGGATAGCGGTCGATGTGTGGAGTAATAGTAGTAGATGTAGAATCGTTTCGGTCTACTTATCTTGGATTTGATGCCTATATATTGATCATTGCAATGGATATCATCATGAATATTTGATATTCTATCAATTTCCTAACATTAATTTGTTCACCCACCGTACATGAGAGAAGCCACTAGTGAAACCTATGCCCCCCGGGTCTACTTTCCAACATATTGCTTTCTGATCTATCTTTTTGCTATGTTTGTTTTCGGATATATTAATCCAAAAACACAAAAATACCTTGATGCACTTTTTTTATTTCTTTTATTTTGTGTTCTAGCGAGATTTATTTGCCCAAACTATCACAACCTAATCTATCTTTTTATCGTTGAGAGCTTGACAACCTCTCTTACGCGTCGGGTTGTAAGTATTTGTTATTTGTGTGCAGGTGATGTTTACATAGTTGCTTGATCTTCCCCTACAGATTGATACTTCGGTTTCTTAACTGAGGGGAAATACTTACCATCATTGTGTTGCATCATCCCTTCCTCTTTGGGGAAATACCAACAAAGTGTCAAGCCACGTTAAAGGAGTTTTTGGTGCCGTTGTCGGGGAGGAAGTGATCTCTCTAGCATGCCAATCTTTGGCACCGGGAAGACACCATCAACATCTATCAGGTTCCTAATCAAAAATCTCATCTCCTTGCAATTTACATTATTTGCCATTTGTCTCTCGTTTTCCTCTCCCCACTTCACAAATTTGCCGTTTTATTCACCTTCTTTTTCGTTTGCCTTTTTCTCGTCAGATCTTTTGTTTGCTTGAAATTTTGTTTGCGTAGTCATGATGCCTCAACAAAATTATTATCATGTTCCTTACCCCAATAGTTAGCTTGAGATTGAGAAGAGTACCAAGGAATATATGACTACACAATTTCAGCATAATAAGTATTTTACCGAGGATCTTAAAGAACACTCTACCGCACTAGAGGCCATAACAAAACAACATGATGATATTAGTAGAGAAGTTTCTAATCTCCAATCTAAGTATGCTCATGCTGAAAATCTTCTAGGTAAATATCTGATGCACAATCCACTTTAGTAAATCAAATGGCCGCTAAGCCAGTTTCTCTAGAGGATAAAAATGATGAAGATCCTAAAATGATTGGTGTTTGTTCTATTGATTCCTTGTTTAGTAATGTTAAAATTGATGATAAAGAGACTTAAGAAGAGTCAACTTTAGCTAGAGGGCGTCCCAATAATATGGAGGGTGAAAATCTTGATAAGAAAATTGATGAAACTGGGTTTGGACAGGTCAAAACTTTAACTAGTGATTTCCCCACTATTTTGGATTACAAAGACTTTAATTATGATAGTTTCTCCTTGTATGATTGTATTTCTTTGCTGCAATCCATGATAAATTCATCCCATGCTTATGAACAAAATAAACCTTTTACTAAACATATTTTTGATGCCATGATGAAATCCTTAGAAGAAAAGTTGGAATTAGAGATTTCAATTCCTAGAAAATTGCATGATGAGTGGCAACCTACCATTAAATTCAAGATTAAAATTTATGAATGCTTCACTTTATGTGATTTGGGTGCTAGTGTTTCCACAATTCCGAAATCTCTATGTGATGTGCTTGGTCTTACCAGTATTGAAGAATGTTCTCTTAATTTGCACTTGGCGGATTCTACTATAAAAACCTTTGGGAAGAACTAATGGTGTTCTTATTATTGCAAATAGGAACTATGTGCCCATAGATTTTATTGTTCTTGATATTGATTGCAATCTGTCTTGTCCCATCATACTTGGTAGACCGTTTTTATGCACTATAAGCAATGTGTTTGATATGAAAGAAGGCAATATTAAATTTCAATTTCCACTTAGAAATGGTATGGAACACTTCCCTAGAACAAGAATTAAGCCACCATATGAATCATGAGGGCCTTTTGTGGAGTAAAAAGTAAGGATAACAATACTTGAATCTATGCGTTATGGCTAGCTAGGGGCGTAAAACGAGAGCGCTTGTTGGGAGGTGATGTCTACTACAGAACTTGTTCTTGTCGACTCGTGTTGGGCCTCCAAGCGCGGAGTTTTGTAGGACAGTAGCAATTTTCCCTCAAGTGGATGACCTAAGGTTTATCAATCCGTGGGAGGTGTAGGATGAAGATGGTCTCTCGCAAACAACCCTGCAATCAAATACAAGAAATCTCTTCTGTCCCCAACACACCCAATACAATGGCAAATTGTATAGGTGCACTAGTTCGGCAAAGAGATGGTGATACAAGTGTAGTAATGATAGTAGATATTGATTTTTCTAATCTGGAAATATAAAAGCAGAAAGGTAGCAAGTGACAAAATTGAGGACAAATGGTATTGCAATGCTTGAAAACAAGGCCTACAATCCGTACCTTCTCTAGTGCAATCTCTCAACAATGCTAATATAACTATATCACAAAACCACACCTCAGCGTGGAACGAATAATCACTCCAAAGTTTTTATCTAGCGGAGAGCATAAGAAGAAATTGTTTGTAGGGTATGAAACCACCTTAAAGTTATCCTTTCCGATCGATTTATCTAAGAGTTCGTACTAGAATAACACCATATGATACGCATCAACCAACTCTAATGTCACCTAGATAATCCAATGTCACCACAAGTATCCATGAGTTAATTATACGATATGCATCTAACAATTTTAGTTTCATAATACTCAATCCAACACAAAGAACCACAAAGAGTGCCCCAAGATTTCTACAAGAGAAGCTAGGATAAGAACGTCTATCAACCCTTGTGCATAGATTACCCCAATGTAACCTCGGGAATCCACAAGTAGAGTACATAACATATATCAAGTGAATCACTTGAATACCCCAGTGTCACTACGGATATGCGCATGCAAGACATATATCAAGTGTTCTCAAATCCAATATTCAATCCAACATAATGAAATCTCAAAGGGAAAACTCAATTCATCACAACTAGATAGAGAGGGAAATACACCATATGATCCAACTATATTAACAAAGCCCATGATACATCAAGATCGTGCCACCTCAAGAACACAGGAGAGAGAGATTGAACACATAGCTACTGGTACAAACCCTCAGCCCCGAGGGTGGACTACTCCCTCCTCATCATGGACTACGTCGGGATGATGAAGATGGCCACCGTAGATGGTCTACCCTCTCTGGAGGGTACCATTTCTCTCCAGATTGGTTTTTCGTCGATACATAGAACTTGCGACGACGGAACAAGGAGTCTAGGGTTATTTTTGATGATTTCTATATTTATAGGAATTTTTGGCGTTGGTTTCACGTGGAGATGGGCCATGAGACGACCATGCTCCACCACGGGGCGAGTAGGGGGCCTGGCGCGCCCTGGTGGAGGGTGGCCACCTCGTGACTCTTCTGGCCCTCCCATGAAGCTTCTAGTGCCTCTTTTGTTCCAAAAAAATCGTCAAAAAGTTTCGCGCGGTTCCAAGAACTTTCATTTTCTGCACAAAAAACAACACCCCGGTAAATCTGTTGAAAACAACGTCAGTCCAGGTTAGTTCTAAATAAATCATATAAAGTGCGTCAAAACCTTATAAAATTATTGTAACCATAGGTGAATATGGCACAAATACTTCATAAATTATCGATACGTTGGAGTCATATCAGCATCCCCAAACTTAATTCCTACTCGTCCTCGAGTAGGTAAATGATAAAAGAAATAAGTTATGAAGTGTGAATGCTAGCATAGTGCATAAGTTTGATCAACGATAATTTCAACCACTTTTCCTAGCATCATAACAGCAACTCTTTCTCATAAAACTCATCATGATAAATTAGCAACCAATTTACATGTTATGGTTCAAACAATGAATTCTCTTGAAACTTAACAACATATGTTCTTACTCACCAAACAATTGCAATTAAACTTATTCTCAACAAAGTCTAAGTAAGAGGTCCACATACTCAATCATCATAGAATCTTCTATGATTGCTAGTACTCAAAGCATATTTTTAAAACAAATGGCATCCATCGAACACATAGAAAGATAGGGGCATAATGTTTCGCCTCCCACCATTCTTATCATAAAGATAATTGTCAACAATAATAAGTCATGATCAAATATATCTGACTGGCCATATGTGCCTAGATCTTTGCCCACCACATGATGCTTTCCAACTAATAGAAGTAGATGGGATAAGAAGTTGACTCAACATGAAAAGTAAATAACATGAAAGTAAATAGATTGCCCCTTCGCAAAGGGAAGCAGGGATTTGCATATGTGTCAGAGCTCATTGTTTAAAACATAGATAAAAATAATTTTGGGAGGTGCACCCTTCCTGTCAACATTACGACCAAGAGTTATCAATATCTGCCATGTTAAACACATTAGCGGCAGTTCCCAAGCGGTAAAAGTAAAGGTTTACTCCCCCTCCACCAACAAGCACACTCCACGGCTAGTTGAATCCACGGGTACCGTCCATACCGACAACATTCCTGGGGGATTTTTGTATAATTATTTGCATTTTTTATTTTGGGACTGGGAATCCCTATTACTGCCCCTCTCGTGTAGAATAAATACTCATCATGAGAATAACCCGCTTAACATGGAAGATACTGACCACCCCCTGTCCGTCCATGAGCGGTCCACGCACACAAAACATATGTTCATTTGAAATTTTAGAGGTGGCACATGCAAATTTACTTGGAATGGCAGGGTAATACCGCATATAGGTAGATATTGTGGACTCTCATGGCAATAAACTAGGTTTTAGGGTTTTTGGATGCACAAGTAGTATCTCTACTTAGTACATATTTTTGGCTAGCAAAAGATCCTAATCAAACACCACATGTTGGAGGATCCATAACAATATAACTTCTACGCAAATATACACAACCATAACTCATTACGTTGTCTTCCTTGTCCAACTTCAACTAATTTGTTCAAGTTTGAAAATAATTAATGGGTAGTCACAATCATGGAGGATGTCCAAGATAATATATTTGTATGTGAAAGTTCTCTTCCTTATACTAATCATTCACGAATTGCTTGTATGACCAATATTGTGATTGTCAAACTTCAATAGATTTTACTATCTAAACCAGATGTGAAGCTACTACTAGGCATGATATGAACATATAATTTCAACTTCACGGTATTCAATTCATTCAACAATTTACTTATAGGATACAAGTGAAGCACAAGAGTAAATATCAAACTACTCTCAAAAGATATAAGAAAAGATTAATGAGTGGTCAAACAATTACGTAGCTATGTGTGGGGACCCCAACTCATAAGTCATGATCACCGAATTTACATGCATAGTGATCCCAAAGATCAATGCTCACTGAACACACAGAAATTGAATAACAAGAGTCTTACATCCATTACATACCATTTGTACTAAAAAAGACATTTATGACCAAGTCTTCATAAACTTGCAGTAGAAATCTTCAACGATAGCATGAACCCATGCCATCTGCCTAAACCCTACAGGCATTCTGACAAGGAAGCTTCCTAGATTGCACATTCATTACCAAGGTAATCTTCATCATAACCTGATTTCTCCTGCCCGGCCAATAAAATAACTAGTGGCAACCAAATGAGTACTTTGAATATACTCGCAAGCAACCCATGTTTGGAACAAGGTACAACAGAGCATGATATAGCACGAAGTAGGTAATTTTGCAAGAAGCTAATTTTGAGTGCAGTGACATGATCAATTAACTTATGTAAGCATGCATCAATAGTTGGCAGATATCCATATGAACAAGTTATAGATATCATCACAAGGAAGGGGTTGAACATCTTATGTTCAGTCATCACGTTAAGTCACCTGACTTAACTCAAGTACCATCTTTGTGTCATCCACACGCCCCCCCCAAGTTTAGTGAACACTGGATGTAGCACAAGAGCAGTCATCGAACTGTCCTTGATCGTGGACACGGCTATTCAAATAGTTTTACACTCTACAGAGGTTGCACACTTTACCCACAAGACTCGAGGAACTTCCATGTCATCCACGACTTGCGGTATATTACATACCAGAAGTAAGTACCTAAACATTGTCTTTCCCCTAACGATACTAAACAAAGAGTCCACTCGATTGGTACCCAGCCCTCATGATGTACATCATACAAGCCTCGCTCCAGATCGTACCATCCATGAAGGGACCAACAGTGTGCCCGGTGCGTGTAAAGACAGTGCATGGTCGCCCTTCCAGGAACAACCCCGTATCGAGAGTGACCACGTCGCTCCCGCCACTTGTAATGCTGGCTCTCTGTCAGCACCGACCAAAGTAATCGACAAAGCCCCTTCCCATATAGGGGTAGAGTGTTTGTACATGTAAGGTTGGAATAACGGTCGCAACTTACACCAATCCATTTTCAAAAACCACACACACTCACTTGCTCCGATGTACCACTTCTTTATCAAGTGGCTACCAAGCTCATCATCATCTCCCTTGGGCATTAGTGGCACCCAACGGGTTTTTTGAAAAGTCTTTGAAATCATTTTGTTTCCATCACCATGCATATCCCGATCCCACTTGCATAGCATCTACTAAGCGTCCTACCTACTCCCATCCGCACAACCGTCATAAGGAGGTAGGGTCATGCACGATGCAAGTATCAACGTTAAAAGTATCGGAGGCATTCCACCATAGTGGTCACCACATCAACATGATCAACACATCAAAAGAATGTGCTATATGACATGCATGAAAATGGTTTCTTAACAAGGTCAAATGGCTGCTTGCCTCACTCAGCAAAGTCTTCCAGGTCTTCACACGCTTTTCGTCCATTCCAAGCATTCCATCTACTTCGTCTACTATCATCGAAAACGATCATAATAAGCAACACCTCAAGCAGAAAAATAAAAGTACTCTATAAATAGGACTTTTATTTTTCCTGGACACCTCTAGTCAATAGAAAAATAACCAAGGAAGTTTAATTGGATGTCGGTCAAGGAGGAGTTTTGAATGGTGGAAATGAGGGAAATGATGATCCTATAAGATGGCCATAGAAAATATTTTTGTAAAAAAGTAGTGGATGGTCCCAACAAATAGGGTATGATTTTAGAAACATGTAGGAAGTGGTTTCACTGGATTTGGAGTTGTGATGATTTTCCTATGAATTTACTAAGATGGAATAATGGACAAAGTGAGCTATTTATTTGGTAAAGCACAAAAGGTGCATGATTAAATCTTAAACATGGCTTAAATAAATAGTCAATGATATTTAGAGCATTTGGGATTTTGAACCACTCCATTTGGAGTTGATAAGAAGGCCCTAGGATTTTTACAATAGGTTCTACATGGTTTATATTCAAATTTGACATTGAACATAACATAAAAGTTTGTAGGAAAAATATGAAATGCACATATTTGGATAGGACATAATTTTAGGAATCATTAGGAATTTGAATCAATTGATTTGGAGTTGAAATGATTTTATGATGAATATATGAAGTAGTCCGAAAAAACAGAAAAAGAAATTTACCAAAATGGTCAATCGGTGCACTCGGTACAGGATAAGAAATGGGCCGGCCTAGTGGCTTGGCTAGGCAGGAGAGAAATGACCTCGAATGCGCCCCAGAGATATACGTTTCCCCTGACCGGAGGCGGCTCCTAGCCTGGGCGTCTCCACTCAAACTGTTGTGCCCAAACACTGGGTCGCTTACGGGCGAACCCCAGTGGCAGGTCTTCTCCCTCCTCCACCCGAACAGGGGAGTGGCTGGGGAGGTTGTGACCGAGCGCGAATCAATGCTCGTCCTGGTGGCTCCAGCCACCTCCGATGGCGCCCTAGCCATGCACGCGTGTAGGAGGGCGAGGTGCGCTCGTTGGCACGGTGCACGGACTCTGGGAGTCATTGGAGCATCAGAAGCGGCGGGCATGGCGGATGGCAGCAACGACAAGGATGGAGGGGGCGGCACGGTCGATGGGAGAGGAAATTGGGGCTAAGGGGGTGGCTAGTGGAGGTCGCACGGTCGATCCCCATGGGTAGGAGGGGAAGAGGGGCATTGGGGGGCTTCAATTTGAACAGAGGCCAATGACAAGGCCTCGACCATGGTCATCGGTATAAGGCGCGAGAGTATGAATGGGTGGTCCGGGGAAGGTCTACGGAGGTGAGGAAGGTCAAAGGAGCCGATCGCGAGGCCAGGGGGCCACCTTTATGGCCAGGCGACGGCGTTCCCTGGACAATGCTCATGGCCATGGCGCACGCAACTCCAGAGGCCAAATTGGCTAAGGAAGTTGAGGGGAGGGGGGCTCGGTGGCATGATGGTGGAGCCCGAGGTGGTCGGGAGGTGGGGATGGGTGCTGCTACATTGCTTTGGTGCACTATAGCACGCTCGAGAGCGGCCAAATGGCATGCCATGGCATGGCATTGGTGTGTTGGACGCAGCCACCTGTGTCTAGAAGATCTAGGAGGGAGCATGCAATGTGTAGGAGGCACTGGATGTTGCTGGGGGTCCCTTGGTTCAGAACAAAAGCTGAGAGAGAGAGAAGTTGTTGTCTAGAAGGGAATCTTGGGGTTTTACCCTTAAAATAATTGAGCTATGCCCATGAAATTGTTACTGGGGTTAGAGGGGAATGTGGTAAAGATGTGGTAAAAATTTGAGGCCAAGGAGATCAATGCAAGAGGTGAAAACAACAATTTTGGTTTTGTGCGAGAAGGTGTTTGTGCTTGTTTTGAGATGGTTAAAAGAGTCTTCTTGACATCAAAATTTAACATGATCAAATGATAGGTGGAATTAAGGTCGACCACCAAATTTTTACTCATTTGAAGAAGGTTGCCAATGTAAACGTGGTAAACCCTAGAAATGGTCAGAAATGGAGTTGCTTAGATCTAGCTAATCAAGTCTATTCTCCTTGATGCACCACTTACTGTGGTGGTATAATTTAGGGATAAAACATGCCCAAAAAGTTTGGGGCCCAATGGGGAAACTTGGCAATGCAAACATTCCCAATTCTTGAAATCAACAAAAATGGGTTTGAGGGGATTTGGACAAGTTAATCGATTCTCCTTGATGAACCACTTGGTGTGGATGCATTATGGGAGGATGATAACATGTCCACAATGTTTGGGAATAATAGGGGACAATTGGCAATGTAGAGTTGCTCAAATTTGGATATGGACAGAGAGGGTTTTGGGATATTTTGGTGAACCAAATCAATTATTACTGAGATGAAACTTGGCAAGATGATCACATATGTCATATGTGACATTCTAGATTTTTCTTGGATTTATTTGAGAATACTTCTTATAGAAATATTTCAAATGCTTGAAATGGGAAGAAACGGTTTTGAAGGGTTTTGTCCAATATTTTGAACATGACCATGTGTTTAAACTCTTATATATGGAAAATATATCTCCACTAAGTTTTCCTAATTTTTCTCAAATATTTTAAAAGCATAAAAATAAATTTTCCCTATAAAAGACCATTCATGGCCTTAAGAAAGAGCCTTTAAATGAAATAACAAAATAATATTTTATGGTTTTGGGGAGTTATATATATAATAGGTTCCAAATAAATCCTTTGGGGCAAAACAATCCACCCAATTTGAGGATTTGTAGTACAAACCTCAATTGAGGGGTTTTGGAAAACCTAAGTTGAATAAATGCTTTTTGGCCAAAATAATATTTGTTAAAAATAGTTTTAGGTCCTATACACATGGTATGAT
Source organism: Hordeum marinum (assembly GCA_022496015.1). NCBI lineage: Eukaryota > Viridiplantae > Streptophyta > Magnoliopsida > Poales > Poaceae > Hordeum > Hordeum marinum. Next base: position 380,175,823 of record CM039675.1, read on the forward strand.
CATTGGAAAAGAGTTTAGATCAATGAAAAGAGTTCTAAGAGTAGGAGGGAGTTTTATGAATATAAAGAGCGCCAGCAAGCAAGCAAATAGCACACAAGACAAGCATTCATATTCACTCAGAAAGTTTTAATTGGTCCTAATTTTTGAGCTATGTTAACTTAGACAGAAGAGGCAAAACACATGGTGTGATAGACCTACCCCCTTACAAGAATCTTGTCCCAGAGATTCCAAGGATAGGCATTGAAAGGATATGGAAATCCAGAAGTGAGGTAATCCTCATGTTCCCATGTGGCTTATTCCTTGATGTGATTGCTCTATTGGATCTTGAAGTGCTTGATGATATGAGCACGTAATTGACTTCGCCTAAGGGTGAACGGGGTTCTTTTGATATGCTAGGCTTGCCTAATGGTCAAGGGAGAACGAGGTTCAAGCAAGGGCTTGGCTTGCGTTTGTATTCCAAAGTCGGAATAGATGGCGAAGTAGTGTGCATGCGAGATGATCCTAGGGTTTCTCATGTTGGTTAGTGACATCCAAATGTCTCGCGTTAGAATAGAAGGGTCGAGTCTTGGTGTAGCTTCTCGTTGATGGGGAAGTCCTTATCTTCCTTAAAGCAGAGATCTTCAGTCGCAGGGGGTCTTCATCCTTGAGAGTGTTGAAGAATGTCATTATAGGCTTCTCGACGAGACCTTTTGCTCGAGTAAGTTGCCCAGGTATGCTTCATTCATCTTTGGACATTTTCCTTAGTCATCGTGGAAGCACGTTTCTCATGTGTCTTCGACTGTTTGGTCTACATGTCTCTCTGTAGCCATTTGTGGCAATGTTGGGCCGAGTCTCGTCCCTAAGATTAAGCTTAGAGACGTGGTGTCAAAATGGGTTCTACCATCTGGAAGGTTTCTGAAGGGTTCTAAATAAGCTGACTATCAAGGGTATAGAACAACCATCTAATCCCCAAGGTCTAAGGCTTGGCAAGCATGGTGAACTACCTTTGAAGGTGGTTTACCATGATCAAGTCAGGGTTTACGCCCTAGATTGTCTAAAAAGGGGTTGGTAACGAAGTCATGATAGTCATCCACTCCATTCTAGGCATCTGAAAGGAGTAGGGACGTCATGCCCACTGTACACCGTCAAGGTGGCGGAGTGAGAGGTGCTATCAACTTCTCGGTTCCTTCCTATTCAGGAACTGATAGGCAATTGTTAATATAAGGGGCTCTATAATCCTCTTGATGTGCAAGGGCTTCATCGTGCTTGGACGTCGGTGCTTCTTGGTATAGTCTAGTTGATGTAGTCGGTAGAGGAGCGGTGGTTGACTTCTCTTGCTTCTTATTATTCGTGGTGGTTTCTCAACCGTAGTGGCTCTTCATCTTGCTTGGGCAGGAATGTCTTCTGTTATAGGGTGGGTACTTCAAGTAGTCCAACTCTTTTCAAGGTAAAGCCTTATACTTGATAGGCATGGTAATTGGTGTTCCTGGGGATGGTCCAAACAAGATTATGGTGTTCCTTCTCTTATTGGGTAAATGAGTATGTCATTCCAGAGAACAACAAACTATTTCTCCAAGCATCACATAAAAGCATTGCTCATGGGATATGTGAAAGGAGCGAGCATTTGCTTCGGATGGTCACTAGTTTCGAGGGTTCATGATCCAACAAAATCTAGTTATTTATGTCCACCCTCCTTTTGAACAAGATTGGTGGTGGCCGAGGTGGAGTATTGGCCATAGTTTAATGACTTAGAGCCAAGACCTATGGTCATAATCCGACCATTGTGGCTCTGTGAAGCTTATTATGGGGTTTCAAGCAGCTTAGGACACGAGTGAACGTCTACCATCTTATCCTCAACCACTGTTCTTAGATGCCAATAGTACTGCCTATTACTCCAAACAAAATCACCATATATCATCAAAGCTATCATCTCATATAAGTCAACTCCAATATTACACATGCTACTTATATCTCCAAGGTTTTGAGAGAAGGACTATACCCAAAATGTCATATGTATACTATAGCTAACTCATATATATCCCTATGTAAAAATCCTCGGGAAAGCATACAAGCTGCTAAGCTTACACAAGACTCTACAAATCCAAGTGTCCTACTAACCTATCCAAGGTAAGGAACTGCATTACTATGCTAATTAAACTTGTGATATACCAATCCAAGATCTTGTTTCCTTCCTACGAATCCAACTTAATCAATCCACAAATATCATCCACTATTGCATGATCCATTACTACTACAAATCCATCATCGATGGTGTCCCACATAATCTCCTCGAGTTCATATAATTCACATACCATTGCAAGGAATATCATCACAATGTATCCACGAACTTCCAATCTCATGACCAACTAAACTCCAAGGTTGAGCTTATATAGATCCCTAAATTATCCCTAACATCATCCGATTCCTTCTACTTATCATCCACCGTTGGTATCATGATCAAGATCATTGGACTAAATCCAAATTACTCTGAAGCATGTGGTCTTGACTAATACCAACACTCTATTAGGATTACCTATTTAAATTGAAATTTCACGTCCACTAAGAGTTCCTACTTGTTCCTCCAAGAATCTTAGCTTGCGATCATAATTGCCCTACTGAATCCAATATACTCAAAGGAGAAGCAAGTTATGCTACTCTGTCAACTTTGGTCTTCCAAGTTCGTCTACCAACACCAGGGTGTCACGATCTACCAAAGAGTCTCATCTATATCCTCAGGACATCTATTATAGCTAAATCGAATCATTGTCCACAAATCGTATATCCTAGAATGATCCTTCCTATGACATCAAGGTTCTAGTGCTAGCGTAAGAATGAAGGATGTTTGTTCACTATGATCACTAGCTCCATAATGAACCCAGTGCTAAGAAGAGGTTATGGAAGCTCAACAGGTCCTCCAGAAAATCCGTGTATCAAACACGTGATTGGAGGTTTGAGTTGGGGAAATTTGCAAGGTCTAGGCTGGTCTAGGGAGGGTTTTCCAATCTTGAGGGAAAAGCATAGCTCTACTAGGTTGCGTCTGGTTGAGTACGTCATAGTCATAGTCTTCAATGCGAGTTGTCCATCGAGGTGGATCCCTGGTGCATCTCATCTTTATGGTCTTCAGTTGACAAGAGGGGGGGAGAGGGAAAGTAGCATAGAGGAGAGTGTCTAAGGAGGTGGTATAGTGCAAGTGTAATCAAACATGTGCCGAAAAGGCAAAACACTTATTAAGATAAGGTAGGTGATATAGTCAGTACTTGTTGCCTAGGGCAAAAGTGGGACTTTCACCAAAACACAAATAGGTAAAACAAGCAACACACATCATGGTTCCATTCGAAATATCGAACTCGACTTCGCATGGGGAATACACGACTCATCCTACCCTAGGGGTTCTCGGACGCAATAGTCATGCTTTGTTCGTGTCTTGGAGAGGAGTCCGCTTAGTCTTCTGGGTCTTCTTCAGGAGTCGCTATGCCTCTAGTTGTTGTTTGTCAAAATGATCCCGGTTGTGCCTAAAAAGTCCTTGACAACTTCGCGTCTGGTGAGTTGATGATGAAGGTGGTTCCTCGTGGCTATTGTTGACGGGTCTTCTGTTGTCTTTCTAATCATGCCAATGCCTTATTGTCCTTCAAGGTCTCAAGAGTTCCAAGTGGAAAATCCTTTATGCAGTGACATCAACAAGGCATGGTACGGCTATAACCTGCATGTTACGTTGGTGATAACATCGACACCAAGAGCGGGAGATGAAGAGAACCGTTTCCCGCTCACTACCATGAGGCAGACCAAATGGCCAGGTTCTCATCCACCGGTGGTTGCCGACACAACATTGATAAAGCCAAGGTTTCTCTATTAGCGATGCATACCATGACATTGCATGTTTTATGTCCTGATCATCGTCGGCCAATGTTGCATCATCCTGGGGCAGTGTCGAGGGTGTCACCATCTTCCTAGTCTTGATGCCTTCATCCCTCAAGAAGGTATCTTCTGTTGGTATTGTCTTTTCGTGATGTCGTCAAACATGTGTGAATGTTTGGAAAGGTAGCTTCCTTCTAGGTTACCCATGAGGATTTCAAGGAATCCAGTGATCACGAACACAAGGGTACTATCGACCGTTTGCAAGGTTTTGAAAAGTAGATGCGGAGTGCGAAAAACAAAAATGATGGAAGTGCCAAGGCACAATCCTTCAGTCTTCTTGAAATCTTAGAGGAGGTAAGAAATATGATAGCCTTTGCAAGTTATTTGAAGGGTCTGGGGAAATAGTTTTGTCCAAACTAACGTCCATGCTAACTAAGGCCTTCCTACAGTCAACTTGGCTCTGATATTAGCTCTGTGGGGACCCTGGCTCATAAGTGGTGATCATCAAATGCACGTGCACAGTGATCCCAGAGATCAATGCTCACTGAACACATAGAAACTGAATAACAAGAGTCTTACATCCATTACATACCGTTTGTACTAAAAAATAGCCTTTATGACCAAGTGTCGGTGTCAAACCAGCGGATCTAGGGTAGGGGGCCCCAAGCTGTGAGACTAGGATCGATGGTAACAAGGGACGAAGGAGACGATGTTTACCCAGGTTCGAGCCCTCCTATGGACATAAAACTCTACGTCCTGCTTGATTATATTGATGATATGTAGGTTACAGAGTTGATCTACCTCGAGATCGAATAGCTAAACCCTAGATGAGTTGGCCTCTCTCCAACAACCTAAAACCCTCTGGCTTATATAGACTTCAAAGGTACCTAGGGTTTACACATGGTCGGTTACACATAGAAGGAAAAACATGCCTATTCACTATTACAATCTTGGAGGACACCCCACGATTCCCGAAGCTTCCTTCCTGGAGACACGGCCTTCGATCAATCCAGTGCCCGATAATCGCCCCATAAAGTTCGGCCCATGAGAAACAGGCCGGCCACCCGATGACCCCTGAAACCAGGACTCCCTCAGTAGCCCCCAAACTAGCCTCCAATGCCAATGGTCTTAGATCTGGCTTCGCTTGATCAGAGTCTTCAGCTTGCGAGGCAAGTTTTTCTCTTTAATCAGTGATCGACCGAGTTTAGTTCGGCCTCCGATGACATGTAGTTTTTCCTGATCTGTGAATCGCCCGAACACCATGAATATATTAAGACCCGAAGGCCAGGCTTCAAGGAGCAAACAGTATAACCTGGCAACCTTTCTAACGAAAGGTCGCAACCCACCACGACCGTTGGACCAGTCGCGAAAACTTGATTCGCGGTTCGAGGTCATTTTCATCAGCGCGATCCATCAATGTATAAACCATGCTCCGTTTCACATGGGATATGTTTAATCATGCACGTATAACGGCACACACATCTTGGGAAGCGAAGGGATACGCAGTGTAGTAAAAGGAGGTTAGGCAGCGACCAACCCCATAAGAAGGGAAAAACCCCAAGGCACAACCACGCTTCCCATTCGCATCCTTTGCTTCCCCAATCTCTTGAGCCTCTAGAGCACAAATCTAGGTTTTCCGCAACTCCCCCTCTAAGCTCGGCCATGGTTGGTTTTGGTTATAACGGCAAGTGGGAGGGCTCCATAGTCACCGACCAGGATATCCGGGACCTGAAGGACACCGGCTACCTCCCTGCCAACATCTACCACCGTGATGTGGAGAAGAACCAGGTGGTCCCCACTCCCAAGCCAGGCGAGAGGGTGGTGTCCATCCCTCACTTCATCCGGCGATTGAGCTTCCCACTACACCCCTTTGTTAGGGGCCTCATGTTCTTCTACGGACCCGACTTTTATGACCTCCCGCCGAACTCCTTCATGCACATATCAGCCTTCATCATCGTCTGTGAGGCCTTCTTGCGGGTCGAATCGCACTTTGGAGTGTGGCTCAAGGTATTTAATATCAAGCCGAAGTGCGTCGCAGGCGAACACACAGACTAAGGTGGGGCGGTCATCAGCAAGCTCCCCTGCGTCGGAAGGCCATCCGATACCTTCATCAACACCATCAAAATTTGGCAAAAAGAGTGATTTTATATCACCGAGCCAAGGGAGGAAGGTCGGGCTGCCCTGGCCGAATTCAGATTTGGTCCCCCACCAGATTGACCTCATGGCTCCAAACAGGCCTCAACTAGGGGTCGGATGTTGAGGTGGCTAACCTGTAGAGGCGCATCGCCTCAATGATCAAAGATGAGATCGAGCTAGCCACCGTAGTTCAGATCATGCTTCGGCGGCGCATCCTCCCCTGTCCATGCCGGGCCTCTCCCATGTGGGCTTATCGTCTTGACGTTGAGCCTACCATTCGTCAGCTCTTCCGCACCACTCCTAAGAAGCTATGGAAGGTGTTGTTCTAGGCCAAGGAGAACCGGCCAGCCGTGGAGGAGGATAGTGGCCTTCACGCCGATAAACCTCCTTCCCAGGTATAAAATAGTTTTAATAGATCAGCTCTGTTTTTCGAAAGAAAATCTAAGCGCCTTTCCGAACACCTCTACAGAAATGGTTGAGAAAAGCCACGGGCATCAATTGCCCGACATCACAACCCGAACACCCTAGGTCCAAGCTGTTGTCGGAGAGGCTCGTCGTGGTGCCTTACAAGGTGCCAAACAAGAAGGAGAAGAAGAAGAATACATGCCAAGGTGGCCTCCATATCGAGGACCAGCCGGATGCTGCGTTAGAGGAAACCCATGCTTCCTCTAATCAAGAGTAGGAGCATGAGGACAAGGGGGAAGGCGATTCCCCCCTCGCGAGAAAGAGGGCGGCACCAACGAACGCTGTAGAGGAAGTACCTCCTCCTGCCCGAAGAAGGCGCGTCGGTCGCGGTTGATTCTTCTCGACGACAGTTTGGACTCGGATACCGAGTCCGTAGACTTCGAGAAGGTTCCTCAAAGGAACCTAAGGGTCAAGCCCCCAACTCGAAGGTAAGGATCCGAAGACTCCCTAGCTATTTATGTCAACTTTTATATGTTACCAACACCTGTGTGACTATTGATTTGTAGTCCACCATGCGTTCTCCCCACTGACCAAGTTTCGGATGGGGAGACCCCACCCGCCGAGCTAGCAGAGAGCGGGACCGCGTTGCATCCCACCCCTCCAGGCGTCGCGAAGGGCGCTGAAGAGGTGTCATCCCACCAGGCTCCTATGGAGCCGGGCACGAGTGGCGGGGGCGACAACGTCATGGTCGAGGTTAATGCCTCAGCCATCGAAGACCGGGTGGAGGAGCCCCTCCCAGATACTGAGGAGGACGGACAGAGGGATGTCCAGTCCCCTCTAAGGGCATCTCCAGAGCGTGCCATGCCTCCGGAGCCATCAGTTCAATCCCCGGTTGGAGATCAGGCTAACCGATCACTACCGGCGCCACCGACCAATGGGTGGCCGGTCATGGGGGAGGCTCTATTAGGCGCCTCCATCTCCAAGGAAGGGTGCAGTTTTGTAGAGCATTCAGTCCGTTGATAACGGACTAAAGGAGGCCTTCAACAATCTCCTAACGGGCTTCTAGGTGAGCCACGTAATGTTCTGTTTGTGGAATATTGATTTCATTTGTGCCATCATTATATATATAGCAGCTCCCGAGCCCTTGGTGACTTTGGAAAAACTCACCTCGGGATCAATCATAAACATTGTCCGGACAATGTACAATAGTATATTTATTCGGAATATTGTAACAACCCTTAAGAGGACCGAACATAGGGTCATGTTTATGACAGTTTGGAGGTTTAAACCCATGTAATCTGATAGGGGTTTATTATTTGTATGCTTCGTCATTGACGGCGGCAGCTAATGCCGCCAAGCTAGACAAGCTAAATCGGAAGCTCAAGATCTCCGAGGATGAGCTTGATGCTCTAAACAAGAGATTCGACGAGGCGCAAGGCAAGCCAGATTGTAATGTCTGATTTTTTCATCACTAGTGATTTGTACGGTCGATGCAATATGGTTTCATCTTTGATACTTACACAGCCTCAACGAAGGAAATTGGGAAGCTCAAGACCGAGCTTCATAAGGCTAAGCAAGAGTCGGCGACCGAGAAGGCGGTGGTCGAACAAGCGGCTGCCGCACTTTCCGCTCTGGAAGACACAAGCACCAAGCATGAGGCTCGAGTGGAGGAAATCCAACAGGAGCTAAAGGACGCCGGCCAGAAGTGCAAGGACCTAGAGCAGAAAGGCAAGGAGCAGGCCACCGAACTATTCACCCTGAAATCCGATCTCCAAAAGGAGCGGGTGGATAGACAGTTCTTTGAAGAGCAAGTCCGCCAAGTTAAGGATATCATGGATGGTAAGCCTTATTTACTGCAGTGTGTCTTCGGTGATAGCAGGTTCACATTGCTCACCCAAGTGTGGTGTTCCTCAGGCGCCTGCTCGGACCTCCAGAAGAGCATAGCGGACGCGAATCGGTGCTATCCTTCACGGGGAGAAGGAGATGAAGCTCAGCTATTCTGGGCATAATTTGAAGCCCCCGAGCACTCTCCTCTCCTTATCGAGCAGCTTAAGCAGCTGATAGAGCTACACCAGATGGCATAGCCAGCCATGAAGGATCTCTGTACACTGGATGGGCTTGATCCGATGAAGATAGCCACCGCTCCTCCGCCCTCTAAAAAGGAGCATAGGTGCCTTGAGTGATACTTCTCCGTAGTTATGGAGGGTGCTTGGGCAATAGAGGATCAGTGTTCGAAAGAAAACATTTATGAGTAAATGCGTTGTAATATGTCTGGAGACCTTTTAAAGCGTGTATGTTTATGATGCATGGTTTATCATGTATTTTATGTTTTGCATTCGTTTATAACTCCTGTGTGGCCATTGAAACTAAAAGTTGCGAGTCGTCGGCTTTTGCCCCCATGTAGATACTACACGAGGTGTCTCTTCCTACGCACGGTGACCCTTAGCCGAGCTATCGGTACCCGAAGTTGGTAGTGTGAGGCGGACAAGGCAATCAGACCATAGTGCTTTATTACTTTCACTTAGCCGTAGGAGTGCGAAAAGGAATGCAGGGGGCTCATGACTAGCCCCAAGTGGTTTGTGATGTTCGGATAAACCGTGGCTAAAGCCGATATCACATGGTTTGGACGAATACCAAACCCAACGTATGACACAGAATAACCTCTAAAGAGGTTTTTAGTATGACACTTAAGCTCGGATTCATAGATCGGTTCTCACATACTATAATAGTCAGTTTTTGGCTTTCTCCCCTGAGGTGCTTGACTAGGCTAGATGGAAACACAATCGCAGTGGTTCTCCCTTTGCCCTTTTAGCCGAACGAGTGGAACATAAAGGGGAAAGCACAGGAGCCGAGCAACCCAACAGATTGACCCAAGACATAGTTCGGAACCAATGCATATAAAGCAAATTCCAAGACGCCGAATGCATAATCAGTTACGCATAGGATGATTTTTTTGTAACTCGAGCCCAGGGTCTATTAGTCGGTTGCATCGTAACGTGTACCGAACAGTTGCGTAAGAAGAGGGAGAAAATAGAGTATGTGCCAAAAAAGGGCAGCGAAACGACCATGTATAATGTTTTCTATTTTTCTCAACCACTCTTTATTATTCAAATTGCCAAAGCGACTGTTTACAGGTATTTGAAAATGAAATTTTACAAGAGGGGTTGTACCAGGGGTCTTCGATGGGTGACCTGACGTCCTCGATGTGCCTTGTCGCTTGTCCGCTCCTGTGCCTCCTAGGGAGTTGTCTACCTCTATGGGTGTTACTATTCGGCGAGCGGACCTTCGGAACAAAATCTTGAGAAGCCGCCAAAGTTTGGATGAGCTTTACGCTTTTAGCAGGCCCTTGATGGTACCTGCAGTGTTTCCGAAGACATTTAATGGTAGTAGTCTGGTCCATCCGAACACGTACACTTTGATAGTTTTTCCACCGCCGCCCGTGGAATCTTGAGCGTGAAGTTCTGCCTCCTCGGCAAATGCTTTGCTGGTCCTAGGGCTGTGCAATGGGAGGCGAGTCCCTATTTATGGGGAGAGGAAGGTTCCGAGAGTTCGGCCTGAGATCGAGCTCGCTTCCCGGCCTAACATGACTTTATGGTGGGTGTTGGCATTTGTCGATCATCATTGTAATGGAATTCAGCCACCAGGGCCAACGCATGTTCCTTAGTTCCGAGAGAGCGCTTTGTGTTGCCGTTGACAGTAGTGACCCCCTTGGGCCGGGCATCTTGAGCTTGAGGTACATGTAGTGTGGGACGGCGTTAGAGCGAGTGAACGTTGGATGGCCTAGCAGGGCGTGATAGCCGCTGCGGAAAGGTACTATGTCAAAGATCAAGTCTTTGCTTCAAAAGTTGTCGGGCGAACCGAACACTACTTACAGGCTTACAAAGCCTGTGCACCGGGCTTCAACGCCTGGAATCACTCCTTTAAAGGTAGTGTTGCTGGGTTTGATCCTTGATGGATCTATCCCCATCTTTTTCACAATGTCTGCATAAATCAGATTAAGGCTACTTTCTCCATCCATTACGACTTTTGTGAGGTGATACCCGTCTATGATGGGGTCTAGGACGAGGGCGGCCGAGCCCCCATGACAGATACTGGTCGGGAGGTCACGCCGATCGAAGGTGATAAGGTACACCAACCATGGGTTATACTTCAGGGCTACCGACTCTACGACATAGAGCTCTCAAAGGGCACGCTTCCTCTCCTTTTTAGGTATATGATTAGCATATATCATATTTATGGTTTTTACTTCTAGAGGGAACTTCTTTTGTCCTCCGCCGATCGGACCGCGAGGCTCATCCTCATCCTTGCTATGTGGGCCCTTGCCTTGGTCCTCGGTTGCGAGTTTGCCGGCCTGTTGGAATACCCAACAGTTACGGTTGGTGTGATTGGCGGGCTTCTCTTGCGTGCCATGGATCTGGCAAGGCCTCTCCATGATCTTGTCCAGCGGGGTGGGTCCATCGCGATTGCCTTTAGGAGGCTTCTTTTGCTGCCCTGTTCGGGAGTTGCGGAAGACGGCGTTAACTACCGTCTCATCGGCATCAATATTACCGTGCTGGCGGTTATTCTTGTTGTGCTTTGGTTTCCCGTTTCCGTCCCAAACTTCGGAGTTTCTGGGGTACTCGGGGTTGTGGCTCTGTCTTGCTAGCTAGTTATCCTCGCTCACGCAAAAGCATGTCATGAGTGATGTAAGGGCGGACATTGTCCTATGTTTATCCTGGCCGAGCTGGCGAGCCAGCCATTCGTCCCGAATATTGTGCCTGAAGGAGGCTATTGCCTCAGTGTCTGGGCATTCAACGATCTGGTTTTGCTTGGTCAAGAACCAATTCCAGAAATGCCGCACGGACTCTCCTGGCTTCTGGACGACGTTTCTTAGGTCAGAGGAGTCCGACGGCCGAACATAGGTGCCCTGGAAGTTAGATCAGAATGCATCCTCTAGATCCTCCCAACACCTGATGGAGCTTTCGGGTAGGCTATTTAACCAGTGCCTACCTGGCCCCTTAAGCTTTAGGGTAGATACTTGATGGCATGGAGATCATCTCCTCACGCAATGTGGATGTGGAGGAGGAAATCCTCAATCCATACGGTTGGGTCAGTTGTCCCATCGCATTGCTCTATGTTCACGGGTTTAAACCCCTCCGGGAACTGGTGTTGCATCACCTCGACCATGAAGCACAACGGATGGGCATCGCCTCTCACCCGAGCTATGTCACGCCAGTAGTCGGCATCTGCTCTAGCTCGGTTTCGTTCCCGGCCTCGATTGTTGTGGTCGAGCCAAGGCCGGTGTCCATCCCGTCGATCGGGTGAGTACCCTCTTGAACATAGATGGATCTTGTGCGACCTACCCTATGTTCCAGGTCGTGCCGTAGGTTGAACCTATCATCAAACTCTATTAGCTCTTTTCCCCGTCTTCGGGGTATCATTGGCCTATAACCGGTGTCGTCGGCCACCCTGTCTCGTCCTTGAGGGGGCGGTCTGGCTTGTCGTATGGGGTATGTTTGGGAGACAGCGTGTCAGTGAGCTCATCATCGAATTGTGGCAGCAACCTTCTGTGTGGATAGCTTTTAGGTTGGTCCAAAAGACCGGACTGTATCCTTCCTCGTCTGAGAGGACTTTCGTCCATCGATCTCTAAGGTTGTCCTGTTTGGCTTCAAGCTGCCGTTCTTTTGCTTTAAGGCTGCGGGCTGTGACTATAAGTTGTTGCCTGAACAGTTCCTGATCTTCAAGGTTATCAGGGATGGCGAAGTCATTAGCTTTCGAGATGTCTTCCTCCTCAACAAGGGGGAGGTAATTGTCGTCCTCGGAATCATTAAGATCATCAGGGTTGAGCTGATCGTCTAGTCTCTCCTGACCCTCTAGCGGGTGTTCGGGGATATTGGGATTGCCAAGGTCTTCTGGGGTATCTCCGTCCCCAGTGCCGACGATAGCTTTTCTGCCCTTTTTTTCCTTTTGATCATTTATGCGGCTTCCAGCGCCTTGATGGTGCTTCACTCGATTTGTCGCCATCATTTTTAGGTGTGTGCTCGCCGTTAGCGGCTAGAGTGTCCACCATGTAGACATCGTACATGGAGGTGACAGCCCATCACCCGGTGTTAACGAAGGCGGGAGCGCAATCTTCCTTATCCATGTATTCTGCCTCCTCGGAGGCATAGTCCAACACGGCGGTTAAATCCTCGACAATGGCTAGAAGTGGGCGGTGGGTGGGAAGAAAAATTCGTCCTGACCCACCTTGAGACCGATCTGAGCATAGATAAGGGTTGGCTCATCGGTAATTTTCATCGATGAGATCCAATCTAGGGCCTCGTTGATTGTCGACACCTCGATCGGGTTGACCTGCTTGGAGCGTTCAGAATTGACCTCTGGTGCGCCCGCGCAAGGAGAGTGTTCGTCAAGAACAGGTGTCCGGGCATCTGGCACTATGGCCGAATCCGGACTAAGAGTCAAGTCATCGCCGGGGTAAATCCCGTGGGCATGACCGAAAGAGGTATCCGAGGTTAAACCTTCGGAGTGTTCTGGCATGGCAGGCAAGACTACGAGCCCGGTTAGCGAAAGATCGCCTCGAGAGTCTATGGAGAACTCTATGTTCCCTAATCTGACCTATTAATCAGGGGCGAAGCTTCCGAACTGGCCTAGATGTCTGGTCGGGTCAGCGTGTGTCAGTAGAGAAACCGGTGGATCTCGGGTAGGGGGTCCCGAACTATGAGACTAGGATCGACGGTAACAGGAGACGAAGAGGACACGAGTTTACCTAGGTTCGGGCCCTCCTATGGAGGTAATACCCTACGTCCTGCTTGATTGTATTGACGGTGTAAGAGGTTACAGAGTTGATCTACCTCGAGATCGTATGTCTAACCCTAGATGAGTTGTTCCTCTATGCCTTAAAACCCTCCCGCTTATATAGATGCCGGGGGTGCCCTTTACTTATGGTTGGTAACATGCCGAAGAGATAACTTGCCTAACTACAGCTAATAACTTGGAGAACACGTCTGGACTCCATGAAGCTTCATCCTGGCATAGATGGTCCTTGATCCTCCGATGCCTGCCCTGTGGCCCATATAGTCCGGCCTATGAATAATGGCCGGCTATCCAAGGACTCCCTAATCCAGGACTCCCTCAGTAGCCCCCAGACTGGCCTTCAATGCTGATATATATTCGGTTGATCCCTTCACGTTGTTGTCTTTGGCTTGTGAGGCGAGTCCCTCATCCTCCTCTGTTCGGCATCCGATCAGTATTCGGTAAGATGCCAAGCGTCGCGGGCATGGGTCAATATAATAACTGCACAAGTTCCTTGATTTCTGTGTGTCATGGGGAGGTGAGTGGTTAGCGATTTTTACAATCCTACCCCCCGTAATGGAGGTACCAACCCATTTAACCAAACAAAATCTTGATTGAAACCACATATTCTTCCTCCCTATCATCAGAAACTCCCAACAGAAGCTCTATGCAAAACATGGCTAACGCTCCTAGTTCCTCAAAGCGCCCTGACAGCCAACGCCCAGGCGACTGGACCAGCTACTCTGTCACACTTCTAAGGCTCCGCAACTTGGAGACCCAGGGATACCTTCCATTATCAGATCTGGCGACAACCTGCGCTGGCCTAGTCTCCTATGGCGATGAGGTCTTTGATGAGCGCTTCCCCAATCCAAATAGAGGGGAGCGTGTTTGCTTCATCCCGTTCCTCTTCTGAGGCCTGGGATTTCCAATCCACACATATTTGAGGGGGGTATTGGAGTTCTACGGAATTCAACTCCACCATCTCACCCCGAGGTCGATCCTACACATCTCGGGCTTCGTTGCCCATTGTGAGATGTTCTTAGGGTGCGAAGCTCATTTCGATCTGTGGAGGAAATATTTCTGCCTCGTCCCACAAACTTGGGACAAGGCCATCTTAGAGGTCGGCGGAGCCAAAGTATGCCACATAGTGGGAATGGGTTATTCGGCTAGCACACCGAAGAAATCCAAAGAATGGACTTTGGAGTGGTTTTATATTGAAGACGCCCCCCTGTTCGAGCCAACTTGGACAGGTCTGCCCAAATACTCCGACCTCCTCCCGAAGAAGAGGTACAACTGGTGACCCAAGAGCTCTCAGGAGGAGAGCGCCGAAGTGCAACGCCTAGCCACGCAAGTGCGGATGCTTGCCCATCACCCGCTGACCATGATCGACGTCATGGCCGCCGCTATCTTCTAGTGCGTGCAACCCCTCCAACAAAGGGTGCACCTCTTATGGTAATACAGCGGGACAAGCGATGCCACGCGTTCCCAAAAGTTAGGCCCTGCCAATCCAACAACATTGGCCACCACATTTGCTGACCTATACAAAGGAGAGCAATAAGACTTCATTCGGCGGTCAACCAAGGAGGGGTATTCGACCCACAATCACCTTGAATAGGTAAACCTTCCTTATTTTCGATCACGAAATAGTTCAAGGCTTCATTCTGCACTCTATTTGATCGAGGCCTTGGCATGAATAGGAATGGAGGAGCTTCGTCGAGATAGTGAGCTATCCGACTCGTCAGCCTGAGAATCATTCACGTGACAACAATCCGGGCTTCAACGAGGACCCATATCTCCATCTTGACTTCGAAAATGGAGTCTACTATCAGGACAACATTGTACAGGCCCCGGTGGCAATCATAGTTGATTACCCCGAGTCATTCTCCATTCAATTCACGGGCAAGAAGAAAAACTCCTCCCGAAAGAGGCCTGCTACTAAGAGCGCCCCAGATGCACCGGTCCTAGCCCCCAAGCATCGTCGATCAGCACGTCTTGCGCCGGCAGCCAAAGCCGCAAACGAGTGAGAGGCCAAGCGGACCCCTGCATAGGATCCAGACACACGGACGAATCCACCCGTCCGCACATCCCATAGGTACACTGTTCGAACATCCTTTTATCGTTATGTTCGACAAAATCTTATAGCCACTTGTTCTTTACCTAGGCGAAACACCCAATCTCCACCTACCGAGGGGGCTGCCCGGATGTCAGGAGACGCCCAAAGCTCCCGGCCCATCGTCCATGCGGCTTCCGCTATGGAAGCCCCCATGGCCGGTCTGATGCTCGCCGAATCTAGCGACGGAGTATCAATCACCAAATCAGAAGTGGAGAGTGCCATGCATCATTGGCACCGATGGGAGGCCATGCGGCACCCAGTTTCCTCCGACCAGGAGTTTGGCGCCCTACGCTCGGTGGATGCACACCTCGGGGCTGCTCGAACTGGATTTGGAGAAGCTATGAAGCTGATAACAACCAGTATTCAAGTAAGTGGTCGGATTTTGTAGTGTCCGTATGCTTGTATAAGCCTTGTAGCCCCGGAGTCTTAATTCGATTTGAAAAAACAAATTAAGGATCTCACAACTGCTTAACTGTTGACGCAAGCCACAAAGCAACAGTCCAAACAACTGTCCAAGGCCCTCGAGGAGAGCCGCGCGGAGGTGCAGTCCGTGAAGGCCGAACTAGCACAAGTGAAAAACTTTACGCGCGAGGCCCATGGTAAGTGTGCATTTAATACTAGTCAATAGAATATATGGATTCCATGCCCGACATATGGATTATGTGTAGCAGCTGAATCAATAGGACATATGGAAAGGCAGCTGGAAGAAGCCCGGGATTCACAAAGGTATGCGGAATCCCAACAGCAAGCCGACTGTCTTGTTATACAATAACAGGCCGATGAAATAAAGAGTTTGAAGACTCAATTGGCCCAAGCTCAAGAAGAAAATCAAAATCTTTGGAGGGGCGTATTCGGTAAATACAAGTACACTATGAGTAAGTATGTCCGATGTATAAAATGATAGTAATCGCGCTTGTTTCCTTGTGGACAGGTCTCCTGACCAGACATCCTGAAGAGGAGATCGAATCGTTCCAAGGGGACCTGCTGAAGGAGCTGACCACTCTCCACAAGCGCGTGCAAAAGGCGATGAAGGGGATGGTGAAGGCATTATGGCCCACCGAACAGCCACTAGAAGGGCTGGCCGCACCACACTTGTGGTTCGATTTAGGGGGGCTCGGTGTAGGTTCGAGCTGTGGAAGACTTCGGCCTGCCGGGAAGGAGCACGTGAGGCATGGGCGATGATCAAGACCCGTTTCACCAGACTTAACCCCGAGCATATGGAACAGGTTGGTTCTATCGGATCGGATGGAAAAGAAGTGCCACTGCGCCTAGTATATGACCAGGTGATGCCCGCCGCTAGGCTCTCGCAGGCAGACTGCCCCCTCTCCACAATAATCGATGATCTCGATTAGCAGCTGAATATGTAATTTGCATATTCATGTGCAAAACAATTCGTGTTGTAAACTTTGTCTTAACTGGCCATCGGCTTCTCCCTCACGAGCGAAGAGCTCAGGAGTGTTCCTTCTTATTATTCCTTTGCCGAATAGCGAATTTGTATTCGAGGAACTAGGCAATCCGACCATGTGGTGCGAACAAACAGAAGGCACACAGAAAGGTATGTTATATTACGACATAGCATAAGAAACATCTTCCGATGAAAATAGTACCACTAACAATACCTTTCGCTAGGGTTCTACGAAGAACATAGATAGCGGTCTGCATACTCATAGTATGCGACTAAGTGTTTTTTGGGAATAAAAGTCCCGAATAACAAAAATAGCAACCAAGGCTGTATAAGGTGTTTCTGTCCGAGCCGACCAATTGTCTACATAAGATAGCTAGCTTTCAGTTTCACCCGTCTATGGTACGTGTCCGGATGACCCGGTCGTAACAATCACATAGGTGCTCCCTTTACTCTCTAGCCGAACGAGCGGGAATGTAGAGAATAACCACAGCAGCGAGGCAATCCAGCTTGGCAAAATCTTAGTTCGAATTGATGCATATGATGGTCAAAACATGACAAAAGAAACGTGCGCACACGACAGGTGCGGGCAAATAATTGCAATAGAAGAAGCCCCCACGTGATGTGTTCGGATGTAACACTCTATGGTGTATCCCGATAACCTTAGTACATGATCGGTTTAACCAAACATAGGAAGAAGAAAAAGTGATCCTATCAAACAACAAAGTGGGAAGGAAAGAAAAAAGAAATGAAAATACAAAAAAAGAAAAAATGTAAAATGTGCGGGAATTCGGAGCAGACCGGTCTATCCGTAGAAACGCCAAAGACGAGCCGTGTTCCATGGGTTTGGTTCAAGGCAATTATCTTATGAGTTCCGAAGACGATAGGCTCCTCCCGCGAGTACTTCGTTGATGATGAAGGCCCCCTCCCATTTGGGGTTGAGTTTATGCCTCTGCTTCTCCGGGAGCCGTAGGACGAGTTCACTTACGTTGTATGTTTGTGCCCTGACGTCCCTACTCTGGTAGCGTCGTGCTTGCTTCTGATAAAGCGCAGAGTGAGCCATAGCTATGTCGCCTTCTCCCTCCAAGGCATCCAGGTCGTCCTGCCGATCCAACTCGGCTTCCTTTTCCTCGTACATGCGCACTCTTGGTGTGTCATGAATAATGTCGCAGAGGAGGACTGCCTCTGCCCCATAGACCATGAAGAACGGTGTGAAGCCCGTTGATCTATTTGGGGTGGCACGCGGGCCCCATAGTACGGAGTCGAGCTCCTCAACCCAATGATAGTCGGACTCGTGAAGAGATCGGACCAATCGTGGCTTAATGCCGCTCATAATAAGACCATTGGCGCGTTCGACTTGTCCATAGGTCTGCGGATGGTAGACTAATGCGTAATCGAGCTTAATGCCCATTTCACGCACTAGTCCTCGACCTCTTGGGCCGTAAAATTAGATCCATTATCTGTTATTATGCTATGCGGTATACCGTAACGATGTACTACGCCGGATATGAAGTCTATAACTGGTCCGAACTTGGCTGATTTAACGGGCTTTGCCTCTATCCATTTGGTGAATTTGTCAACCATGACCAGCAGATATTTGTTTTTCTTTGTCCCCCCTTTAAGGGGTCCCACCATGTCAAGCCCCCAGACCGCAAAAGGCCTAGTGATCGAAATAGTCCGAAGAGCTGTTGGAGGCATGTGACTTTGGTTTGCGAAGAGTTGACACCCCCACGCAGTGCTTGACAAGTGACCGTGTGTCCGCCCGAGCTATGGGCTAGAAGAAACCTGCTCGAAAGGCCTTGCTAACTAGGGCTCTTGCCATGGCGTGATGGCCGCCCATGCCCGCATGTAGTTTGGCAAGAAGTTCCCGCCCTTCTTCCTCGGATTTGCACTGCTGTAGTACACCAGTTGTGCTTTTCTTGTATAACTCACCCTTGTGATTCTTGTAGGCTTTGGAGCGCTGAACTATCTGACGTGCCTCTGTCTGGTCATCGGGGAGTTCCTTTCGAAGAAGGTAGGCGAGGAAGGGCTCGGTCCAAGGTGCGATTACTTCCATTACCTCATGAGCCGAAGGCGTTTCATTCATTATGGAGCCGCCTATTATTTGGTCGTCCGGTTCGTTGACAGGGGGGACAACCACGTTCGATGTATCCGGTCCAGCGTTATTGTCATCGTCCTGCCACACGACGGAAGGCTTAAATAGCTATTCCAGAAAAGTGTTCTTTGGGACAGGATCGCGCTTAGCTCCTAGACGAGCTAATATGTCGGCGGCTTGGTTGTTGTCGCGAGCAACATAGTGGAATTCTAGCCCCTCAAACCGAGCTGATATCTTGAGGACGGCGTTTCTATATGCCGCCATCTAGCCGCCAAATTCGCCATTGATTTGGGAGATGGCTAGGTTGGAATCTCCCCGCACCTCTAGCCGCCGTATGCCCATTGATACAGCCATCTGGAGACCATGAAGAAGGGCCTCGTATTCGGCTGCATTATTGGAGTCCGCATACATGATTTGCAACACGTATCGCACATTGTTGCCCATGGTGGATGTGAGGATACCTCCAGTCCCTAGTCAGGCTAGGGTTTTGGAGCCATAAAAGTACATTGTCCAATGGGAGTATGCACTATATTCCTTGGGGAGTTCGGCCTCCGTCCATTCGGCAAAAAGTCCGCCAGTACCTGTGATTTGATGGCACAACATAGCTTGTAGGTTATTTCAAAGGGGAGGAGCTCAATGGCCCACTTGGCAACACGGGCAGTGGCATCCCTGTTGTTGATTATGTCGTTCAAGGGGACTTCTGATGCTACCCTCACCGTGCACTCCTGGAAGTAGTGTTGGAGTTTCCTCGATGCCATGAATACTGTGTAGGCATTTTTGATAGTTTGGATATCTGGACTTCAACTGCATTAGCACCTCTGACACATAGTATACCGGCTTCTGAGTCCAAAATTTATGCCCCTCCTCATCTCTTTCAACGATGAGCACCACACTGACAACTTTCTTGGTGGTCGATAGGTATAACAACATGGGCTCACCGGTGCCTGGTGCCGTGAGTATGGGGTTGGTTGCCAGTACCACTTTGATTTCTTCCAATGCAGCTGCTGCTTCATCGGTCAATTCGAAATTGTTGTTCCGTTTTAGCAGTTTGTAGAGCTACATAGCCTTTTCATCGAGGCGGGAGATAAAGCGGCTTAATGCCACTACGCAGCCGGATAGCCTCTTGACATGTTTCAGTTCCGTGGGGATTGCAAGTTCTGATAGAGCGCGGATCTTAGCTGGATTTGCCTCTATTCCTCTATGGGAGATGATGAATCCAAGCAGCTTACTAGAGGGAACTCCAAATACACATTTTCCGGATTGAGCCAAATGTCATATTTGCATAAATTGGCGAAAGTTTGGCGTAGGTCGTCAATCAACTGGTCGACATGTTTGGCTTTGATTACCACATTGTCCACATATGCCTCGACGGTCTTGCCGACCTACGTAGAGAGGCAGGTTTGGATCATGTGCTGGTAAGTAGCCCCAACTTTTTTAGCCCAAAGGGCATCGTGTTGAAGTAGAAAGGCCCGTAAGGGATGATGAAAGCCGTGGCAGCTTTATCGGATTCCTTCATTTTAATTTGATTGTATCCGGAGTAAGCATTGAGGAAACACAAGAGATCGTGTCCGGCAGCGGCATCGATGATCTGGTCGATGCTCGATAAGGGGAAAGGGTCATTGGTGCATGCTTTATTAAGGTCTTTAAAATTCACACATAGCCACCAGGATTTGTCTTTCTTAGATACCATCACGAGGTTTGCTAGCCACTCGGGGTGTTTAATATCCCGAATAAATCTGGCCTCAAGCAGTTTGGCTAATTATTCACCCATGGCCTACCGCTTGTGTTCGGAAAAACGACGCAGAGTCTGTTTCCTGGGTTTGAAGCCCGGAATAATTTTTAGGCTATGTTCGGCCAGCCGACGTGGAATTCCAGGCATATCGGCAGGATGTCAGGCAAAAATGTCCCAGTTCTCGTGGAGGAAATGCCACAAAGCTTCGTCCATAAGTGGATCGAGCTTGGCTCCAATGGACGCTGTCTTATTGGGGTCCGTTGGATGCACCTGAAATTTGATCCTCCGCGGGTTTGAAGGATGTAGGCTTGGGTCTTGTGCTGGGGATCACATCGTCTCTATTGACTATCGATAGTAAAGCGGTAAACAGTTCGGCGGCAAAAGTTTCTACTAGTGTCTCGAGGGAAAGCGCTGCCATTTTTTTTCCGGCCCGAAGGGCTATATTTGGATTGCTAGTGATTGTGATCACTCCGTTTGGTCCTAGCATTTTTAGTTTCATGTACCCCTAATGGGTTATATCCTAGAACTTTGTGAAGGCGTCGCGTCCCAATAGGGCATGATAGCCACTTGGGAAAGGGACGATGTAGAAGAGAAGTTCTTCAGATCGATAGTTTTCAGGTGCACCAAACACCATGTCCAGGATGATACATCCGGAACATTGTGCCTGCTTTCCTGGGATAATTCCCCAGAATGTTGTGTTGATATGCTCGATGCGAGATCGATTGAAATGCATTTTTTCCAGCATGGCCTTGTAAATGAGGTTAAGACCACTGCCGCCGTCCTTTAGCACTTTATGCAGCCTTAATCCATTGATGATGGGATTCAATACTAGGGCGGCTGGTGAATGTCCGGGAAGAATGGGCGGCCGGTCAGTGTCCTTGAAAGTAATCGATACGTTTTCCCATGGGCTAGTAGCAGACACGTGATAGACTTGCTCGTGCCCTTTAAGAGCTCTCTTGAATTTATTCCTTGAGGGGAAGATTTCATAGACAGTCAGGACTTTGACATCAAATTCGGGCGGCGAAGGAGAATGTCTACTCGATAGAGGTCTGTCGAGGATAGCTTCGCTGCTTTTTGTGACTTGCTTGACGACCCAGCAAGCTCGAAGGCTATGTGTTGGGTTCGTGTTTAGTAATACGGAATGTATGGGACAGGGTTTATCCAAAAGCCCAACAAGGATAGTGCAGGCACCCAAAAGGAGCTTGTTTCTTTTCCCGACACGTTCATGCCTGGCTGACCGATTAGTAGGTATCCTCTTTTTCCGAGCTCCTCTATGGTGTTCAAGGAATTTTGGTGTCAAGAACAATCGCTTAGATTGCCAGACACTCTCCATGGCACAGTATTTCTGTATCAATTCGGATAGCTCCGAGAAATTGCTAATGCGTCGGCGGGATAGGGCATTAAGAATACCATCGTCGTGGCCATTGCGAGTGAAAATTGCTATTAAATCTTGGTCGCTGAGACCTTTTACTCTGCTCCTAGTGAGCAACAGTCTCGCCCAAAAGTGGTGTACTAACTCTCCTCGCAGTTTCTTTATGTCTTGGAAGTCCGGAGATGCGGGCTTTGTGAAAAACTAGGATTATCATCCTCGGCGGTGGGTGGGCAAAAATTGGATTCTACGTCACACTAAGTCTTCGGGAATACAAACTCTGAATTGTGGCATAGCTCTGGGACCAATGACGATATGGTTTTGAGGTAATCCTCAGCGCCTGGCTCGTCTTGGTTATCAAAGACCAGGGTTCGGGCCTCCTATGGAGGTAATACCCTACGTCCTGCTTGATTGTATTGATGGTGTAAGAGGTTACAGAGTTGATCTACCTCGAGATCGTATGTCTAACCATAGATGAGTTGTTCCTCTATGCCCTAAAACCCTCCAACTATATAGATGCCGGGGGTGCCCTTTACATATAGTCGGTAACATGCCGAAGAGATAACTTGCCTAACTACAACTAATAACTTGCAAAACACGTCTGGACTCCATGAAGCTTCCATCCTGGCATAGATGGTCCTTGATCCTCCGATGCCTGCCTTGCGGCCCATATAGTCCAACCCTTGAATAATGGTCAGCTATCCGAGGACCCCCTAATACAGGACTCCCTCAGCGTGCATCATAATGCTGCCGAAATCAAAGATCTGTCCAGGGACAAAAGTGTTCATGTTGCGGACTTCCTTGTTGATGACAACGCGAGCCATTGATTCCTTTGGCAATCATAGCGGAACTCTCAATGAAATCATGTAGGATCGAAAGTAGGTCTAGAGGGGGTGATTAGACTACTTGACCAAATAAAAATCTACTTTTCCCAATTTTCATTCTTGGCAGATTTTAGCTTTCATAGTATGTCAAGTTCACCCTACACATGCATGTCTAAGAGTATAGCAGCGGAAACTAAAGACATTGCACATGTAAGTAAGGAGAGGGTAGGAAAAGCAAACGCAATTGGTGACATGATGATTTTTCCCATGGTTCCGATAGGTGGCGCTATCGTACACCCACGTTCATGGAGTCTTCAACCCACTGAGGGTAACGGTCATGAGAGTCCATGTAGGGCTCTACCCACGGAGGGTTCCACGAAGAAGCAACCTTGACTATACCATGATGACCTACGTCCGCGGAGGACTAGCCTTACTCGGGGTAGATCTTCACGAAGTAGGCGATCTCCTTGCCCTTACAAACTTCTTGGTTCACTCCACAACACGAAGTAGGAGGCTCCTGTTGGGGAATGTCGCATGGGAAACAAAAAATTTCCTACGCACACGCAAACCTATCCATGGTGATGAGTATCTACAAGAGGGAGAGTAGATCTACGTACCCTTGTAGATCGCTAAGCGGGAAGCGTTAAAAAACGCGGTTGGTGTAGTCGAACTTCTTCGCGATCCAAATCGCCGAGCGTCCCGCGATCTAATCACGAATCGTCCTACGAACAAATCACGAACCGTCCCGCGATCTCGTCATGATCCGTCCCGCGATCCGATCACGAACGTCCCGTGGCCTCGATCACGATCGTTCCGATCTAGTACCGAACGAACGACACCTCCGCGTTTAGCACACGTGCAGCTTGATGACGATCTCCACCGTATTGATCCAGCAAGAGGAGGCATAGAGGAGGAAGAGTTCTCCGGCAGCATGACGGTGCTTCGACGATGGTGTTGGACCTATTCCAACAGGGCTTCGCCTCAGCACTGCAGAAAACCGATCTAGAGGAGAAGCTATGCACTAGAGGAATGGGTGGCACATGGCTGAAAATCTTGTGCCAAAACCCTAAAATCCTCTAGTATATATAGGAGGAGAGGAGGAGGAGGCTTGGCTGCCAAAAAGGCAGCCCTTGGGTCGGCCAAACCAAGGAGGGAGGAGTCCTCTTCCTTCCCCTCCAAGTAGGATTAGGACTCCTTCCTTATATAGCCCCTTTTTGCCTTTTTCCACATTTTTTCCTTTTGGTATTTTCTTCCCAGCCTCATGGGCTTTGTGTAGGACTTCCACCAGCCCACTAAGGTCTGGTATTCACCCTCCTACAGCCCATGTAGGATTTTGGGTCGAAATACCCCTCCCGGAGGTCTCCCGGTACACTACCGGCACTCCCGGTACACTACCGATGAGCCCGAAACTTTTCCGGCGACCAAACTGGGACTTCCTATATATGAATCTTTACCTCCGGAACATTCCGGAGCTCCTCGTGACGTCCGGCATCTCATCCGGGACTCCGAACAATCTTCGGTCACCACCATACATAACTCTACACTACCGAAACGTCACCGAACCTTAAGTGTGTGCAGGCCCTGCGAGTTCGAGAACTATGTAGACATGACCGAGACACCTCTACGGCCAATAACCAATGGCGGGACCTGGACGTCCACATTGGTTCCTACATATTCTATGAAGATCTTCATCGGTCGAACCTCTATATCAAGGATTCAGTCAATCCCATATAACGTTCCCTTTGTTCTTCGGTATGTTACTTGCCCGAGATTCGATCGTAGGTATCTCCATACCTAGTTCAACCTCATTACCGGCAAGTCTCTTTACTCATTCCGTAATGCAAGATCCCATGGCTAACATATTAGTCACATTGCTTGCAAGGCTTGTTGTGATGTTGCATTATCGAGTGGGCCCTGAGATACCTCTCCGTCACACGGAGTAACAAATCCCAGTCTTGATCCATGCCAACTCAACAGACACCTTCGGAGATACCTGTAGTGCACCTTTATAGTCACCCAGTTACGTTGCGATGTTTGATACACACAAAGCATCCCTCCGGTGTCAGTGACTTGCATGATCTCATGGTCATAGGAACATATACTTGACATGCGGAAAACAGCAGCAATAAACTGACACGATCATATGCTACGTTTGTAATTTGGGTCTTGTCCGTCACATCATTCTCCTAATGATGTGATCCCGTTATCAAATGACATCTCATGTCCATGGCTAGGAAGCCTTAACCATCTTTTGATCAACAAGCTAGTCTATTAGAGGCATACTAGGGACATGGTTTTGTCTATGTATCCACACATGCATTTAAGTCTCCGATCAATACAATTATAGCATGGATAATAAACGATTATCATGAATAAGGAAATATGATAATAACTAATTTATTATTGCCTCTAGAGCATATTACCAACAGTCTCCCACTTGCACTAGAGTCAATAATCTAGTTCACATCACCATGTGATTTGCATTGCTATGAATCTAACACCCAATGAGTTCTGGGGCTCGATCATGCTTTGCATGTGAGAGAGGTCTTATAGTCAACGGGTCTTCAATATTCTGATCCGTGTGTACTTTGCAAATCTCTATATCTACCTGTAAACACTGCTACCACACTCCACTTGGTACTATTCCAAATGGCTGCTCCACTATATGTATCCAGATTGCTACTAAGAGTCATCCGGATTAGTGTTAAAGCTTCCATCGACGTAACTCGTTACGACGAACCCTTTATCACCTCCATAATCGAGAAACATTTCCTTAGTCTTTTAGTTACTGAGGATAATCTTGACCGCTGTCCAGTGATCCACTCCTGGTTCACTCTTGTACCCCCTGACGTACTCATGCCAAGGCACACACATGTGCGGTACACAGCATGGCATACTGTACAGAGCCTATGGCTAAGGCATAGGGGACGACGTTCGTCCTTTCTCTTTCTTCTGTCGTTGTCGATCTTTGAGTCTCACTCAACTTCACACCTTACAAATCAGACAAGAACTATTTCTCTGACTGATCCATTTTGAACTCTTTCAAAATCTTGTCAAGGTATGCACTCATTGAAAGTATCATCAAGCATCTTGATCTATCTCTATAGATTTTGATGCTCAACAATTAGGCAACTTTATCCAGGTCTTCCTTTGAAAATCACTTTTCAAACAACCATTCATGCTTTCCAGAAATCCTACATTATTTCCGATCAACAATATGTCATCCACATATACTTATCAGAAATTCTATAGTGCTCCCACTCACTTTATTGTAAATACAAGTTTCTCGTAAACTTTGTATAAACATCAAAACTTTGATCACCTCATCAAAGCGTATATTCCAACTCCGAGATGCTTGCTTCAGTCCATGGAAGGATCACCGAAGTTTGCACACCTTTTAGCATCCTTAGGCCTGACAAAACCTTCTGGTTGTATCACATACAACCTTTCCTCAAGTAAACCGTTAAGGAAACGATGTTTTGACATCCATCTGCTAGATTTCATAATTGAAAACACAGCAACTGCTAACATAATTCCAACAGACTTTAGCACCACTACGAGTGAGAAATTCTCATCGTAGTCAACTCCTTGAACTTGTCACAAACATCTTTGCAACAAGTCGAGCTTTACAAATAGTGACATTCACCATCAGTGTCTGTCTTCATTTTAAAAATCCATTTGTACTCAACGACCTGTCGTCTAACGAGCATGTCTACCAAAGTCTATACTTGGTTTTCATACATGGATCCTATCTCGGATTTCATGGCCTCTAACCATTTGTCGGAATCCGGGCCCATCATCGCTTCTCCATAGCTCGTAGGTTCATCGTTGTCCAACAACATGACCTCCAAGACAGGGTTGTCGTACCGCTTAGGAGCAGTACACATCCTTGACAACCTACGAAGTTCGATAGTAACTTGATCCTGAAGCTTCATGATCATCATCATTAACTTCCTCTTCAACTAATGTAGGCTTCATAGAAACAACATCCTGCGCTGCGCTACTCTCTGGTTGAACAAAGTTTAAACAACCTCATCAAGTTCTATCTTCCTCCCACTTAATTCTTTCGAGAGAAACTTTCCTCGAGAAAGGATCCGTTTTAGTAACAAACACTTTGCACTTGGATCTGAGATAGAAGGTTCACCCAACTGATCTTAGGGTATTCTATGAAGATGCATTTGTCCGCCTTGGGTTCGACCTCATTAGGTGAAAACATTTTCCACACAAGTGTCACAGCCCCAAATATTAAGAAATGACAGCTTAGGTTTCTATCAAACCATAATTCACACGGTATCAACTCAACGGATTTAGATGATGCCCTATTTAAAGTGAATGTAGTTGTCTCTAATGCATAACCCCAAAAATTATAGTAGTAAAACGATAAGAGACATCACAGTATGCACTATATCAATAGAGCATGACTATGATGTTCGGACACACCATCACACTAGGGTGTTCCAGGTGGCGTTAGTTGTGAAACAAATTTCACATTGTCTTAAGTTGTATGCCAAACTCGTAACTCAGATATTCACCTCCACGATCACATCGCAGTTATTTTTATCTTCTTGTCACGATGATCTTAAACTTCACTCTGAATTTGCTTGAACCTTTCAAACGATTCAGACTTGTGTTTCATTAAGTAAATATACACTATATTTACTCAAATCATCAGTGAAGGTAAGAAAATAACGATATCCACTTCACGCTACAAGACTCACTGGATTGCATACATCAACATGTATCATTTCCAATGAATCACTTGCCCGCTCCATCCAACGAGGTTTTTAAGTCATCTTGCCCAAGAGGCATGGTTCGCATGTCTCAACCGATTCGAAATCGAATGAGTCCAAAGATCCATCAGCATGGAGTTTCTTCCTGCGCTTTATACCAATATGACATTTAGCGGCAGTGCCACAAGTATGTGGTACTATCATTATTAACTTTGTATCTTTTGACATCAATGTTATGAACATGTGTATTACTACGATCAAGATTTCAACAAACCATTCTCACTGGGTGAATGACCATTGAAGGTATTATTCATGTAAACAGAATAACCATTATTCTCTAACTTAAATGAATAACTGTATTGCAATAAACATGATCTAATTATGTTCATGCTCAACGCAAAACACCAAATAGCATTTATTTAGGTTCATCACTAATCCTGAAGGTAGAGAGAGCGTGCGATGTTGATCACGTCAACCTTGGAAACAGTTCCAACACATATCGTCACCTCACCCTTAGCTAGTTCTCTGTTTATTCCGTAGCTTTTATTTCGAGTTACTAACATTTAGCAATCGAACCGGTATCCAATACCCAGGTGCTACTAGGAGTACTAGCAAGGTACACATCAAAAACTCGTATATCAAATATACTTCTGTCGATGTTGCCAGCCTTCTTATCTACCAAGTATCTAGGGTTGTTCCACTTCAGCGACCGATCACCTCATAACAGAAGCACTTAGTCTCGGGTTTGAGTTCAACTTCGGGTTGCTTCACTGGAGTAGCAACTGACTTGCTATCCATGAAGTTTCCCTCCTTGCTCTTGCCCTTCTCGAAACTAGTGGTTTTATTAACCATCAACACTTGACGCTCCTTCTTGATTTCTACCTTCGCGGTGTCAAACATCACGAACAGCTCAGGGATCAATATTTCTATCCCTGGCGTTTTATAGTTCATCACTAAGTTCTAGTAGCTTTAGTGACAGTGACTTGGAGAACTATATCAATCACTATCTTATCTGGAAGATCAACTCCCACTTGATTCAAGCGATTGTAGCACCCAGACAATCTGAGTACATGCTCAACGATTGAGCTATTCTCTTTCATCTTGCAGGCAAAGAATCTTGTTGGAGATCACATATCTCGCAACACGGGCATGAGCCTGAGATCATAATTTCAGCTCTTAGAAACAACTCATATGTTCCGTGACATTCAAAATGTTCTGGAGCCTCAATTCTAAGCCGTAATGCATGACGCACTAAACTATCAAGTAGTCATCAGAACGTGCCTGTCAGATGTTCACAACATCTACAGACGACGCTAGAGGGGTTGGCGCACCGAGCGGTGCATTAAGGACATAAGCCTTCTGTGCAGCAATGAAGACAATCCTCAGATCACGGACCCAGTCCGCAATATTGCTACCATCATCTTTCAACTCTATTTCTCTAGGAAAAACAAGGGAGCTACAGCGCGAGCTAGTAATCTACAACATAATTTGCAAAGACACTATTGACTATGTTCATGATAATGAGTTCAATTAATCATATTACTTAAGAACTCCCACTCAAATTGACATCCCTCTGATCATTCGAGTGACTACATGATCCAAATTCACCAACTCAAGTACGATCATCACGTGAGTTGAGGTGGCTGCAATGGTGAACATCATCATGTTGATCATATCTACTATATGACTCATGTTCGACCTTTCGGTCTCTTGTGTTTCGAGGCCATGTCTGTACATGCTAGGCTCGTCAAGTTTAACCCGAGTGTTCTGCTTGTGCAACACTGGCTTGCACCCGTTGTTTGTGAACGTAGAGTCTATCACACCCGATCATCACGTGGTGTCTCAACACGACGAACTTTCACAACGCTGCACACTCGGAGACAACACAATTTATCTTGAAATTAAGTGAGGGATCACCTTATAATGCTACCGTCGTCCTAAGCAAAACAAGGTGCATAAAAAGGATTAACATCACATGCAAATCTTAAGTGACATGATATGGCCATGAACTTGTGCTTTTGATCTCCATCTAGAAAGCACCGGCATGATCTCCATCGTCACCGGCATGACACCATGATCTCCATCATCTTGATCTCCATCAACGTGTCGCCATCGGGGTTGTCACGCCCTGCATGCTTCTACTACTACTGCTACCGTTTAGCGATAAAGTAAAGCATTACATAGCGCTTAATGATTGACACGCAAGTCATACAATAATTAAAGACAACCCTATGGCTCCTGCCGGTTGCCGTATTCATCGACATGCAAGTCGTGATAATCTATACATCACATGATCATCTCATACATCACATATATCACATCATGTAATTGGCCATATCATATCACAACATACCCTGCAAAAACAAGTTAGACGTCCTCTAATTGTTGTTGCATGTTTTACGTGGCTACTACGGGTATCTAGCAAGAACAATTCTCACCTACGCAAAAACCACAACGGTGATACACTAGTTGCTTTTCAACCTTCTCAAGGACCGCCTTTGTCGAATCCGATCCAACTAAAGTGAGAGAAACTGTCACCCGCAAGCCATCTAGGCAACAAGTTGCGTCGAGGGAACCAGTCTCTCGTAAGCGTACGAGTAATGTTGGTCCGGGCCACTTCATCTCACAATCCCGCTGAACCAAAATACGACCAAGGAAGGAAGCAATCTAAGCATCAACGCCCACAAACCTTTTGTGTTCTACTCGAGATCTCATCGAACCATCAACCTAGCTCTGATACCACTGTTGGGGAACATCGCGTGGGAAACAAAAAAATTCCTACGCACACGCAAACCTATCCATGGTGATGAGTATCTACGAGAGGGAGAGTAGATCTACGTACCCTTGTAGATCGCTAAGAGGGAAGCGTTAAAAAACGCTGTTGGTGTAGTCGAACTTCTTCGCGATCCAAATCGCCGAGAGTCCCGCGATCTAATCACGAATCGTCCTACGAAAAAATCATGAACCGTCCCGCGATCTCGTCACGATCCGTCCCGCGATCTGATCACGAACGTCCCGTGGCCTCGATCACGATCCTTCCGATCTAGTACCGAACGGACGACACCTCCGCGTTCAGCACACGTGCAGCTTGATGACGATCTCCACCGTCTTGATCCAGCAAGAGGAGGCAGAGAGGAGGAAGAGTTCTCCGGCAGCATGACGGTGCTTCGGCGATGGTGGTGGACCTATTCCAACAGGGCTTCGCCTCAGCACTGCAGAAAACCGATCTAGAGGAGAAGCTATGCACCAGAGGAATGGGTGGCACATGGCTGAAAATCTTGTGCCAAAACCCTAAAATCCTCTAGTATATATAGGAGGAGAGGAGGAGGAGGCTTGGCTGCCAAAAATGCAGCCCTTGCATCGGCCAAACCAAGGAGGGAGGAGTCCTCTTCCTTCCCCTCCAAGTAGGATTAGGACTCCTTCCTTATATAGCCCCCTTTTGCCTTTTTCCACCTTTTTTCCTTTTGGTATTTTATTCCCAGCCTCATGGGCTTTGTGTAGGACTTCCACCAGCCCACTAAGGGCTGGTATTCACCCTCCTACAGCTCATGTAGGCTTTTGGGTCGAAATACCCCTCCCGGAGGTCTCCCGGTACACTACCGTCACTCCCGGTACACTACCGATGAGCCCGAAACTTTTCCGGCGACCAAACTGGGACTTCCTATATATGAATCTTTACCTCCGGACCATTCCGGAGCTCCTCGTGACGTCCGGCATCTCATCCGGGACTCCGAACAATCTTCGGTCACCACCATACATAACTCTACACTACCGAAACGTCACCGAACCTTAAGTGTGCAGACCCTGCGGGTTCGAGAACTATGTAGACATGACCGAGACACCTCTACGGCCAATAACCAATGGCGGGACCTGGACGTCCACATTGGTTCCTACATATTCTATGAAGATCTTCATCGGTCGAACCTCTATATCAAGGATTCAGTCAATCCCGTATAACGTTCCCTTTGTTCTTCGGTATGTTACTTGCCCGAGATTCGATCGTAGGTATCTCCATACCTAGTTCAACCTCATTACCGGCAAGTCTCTTTACTCATTCCGTAATGCAAGATCCCGTGGCTAACATATTAGTCACATTGCTTGCAAGGCTTGTTGTGATGTTGCATTACCGAGTGGGCCCTGAGATACCTCTCTGTCACACGGAGTAACAAATCCCAGTCTTGATCCATGCCAACTCAACAGACACCTTCGGAGATACCTGTAGTGCACCTTTATAGTCACCCAGTTACGTTGCGATGTTTGATACACACAAAGCATCCCTCCGGTGTCAGTGACTTGCATGATCTCATGGTCATAGGAACATATACTTGACATGCGGAAAACAACAGCAATAAACTGACACGATCATATGCTACGTTTGTAATTTGGGTCTTGTCCGTCACATCATTCTCCTAATGATGTGATCCCGTTATCAAATGACATCTCATGTCCATGGCTAGGAAACCTTAACCATCTTTTGATCAACAAGCTAGTCTATTAGAGGCATACTAGGGACATGGTTTTGTCTATGTATCCACACATATATTTAAGTCTCCGATCAATACAATTATAGCATGGATAATAAACGATTATCATGAATAAGGAAATATGATAATAACTAATTTATTATTGCCTCTAGAGCATATTACCAACAGCTCCCAAGCGACACCTAACCAAGCTAGGAGGCACCACCCTCCAAAAGATAATAGGCTCGGTAATGTCGATGAACTCCTTGCTCTTGTGCTTCAAGATGATAGACTCCTCAACACACAATCTTTCTCTCATATATATGGCTTGGTAGAAGAGATGGGATTGGTGGAAAGCAACTTGGGGAGTCTAGAAATCAAGATCCATATGGTGGGAGTGGAAGATCTTGACCTCAACACAAGGTTAGGTGGTTCTGTCTCAGTAAACTGATAGGATAGGTATGGAATGGTTTTGAGTGGTTCTCTTGCGAGTAGGTGGTGGTGGAGGGGTATATATAGGAATCCCCAAATATCCAACCGTTACACAGAATAAGTCAGACTCGGTGACACCAATGTGTTAATCTTGGTGGTACCGAAGTGACCAAAAGGTGCCAACTTTTGAATCTCGGTGAGACCGATATAGGAATCTTGGTTGCACCGATAAGGTGACCAATGGTCAGAATCCTCAATCTCGGTGACGCCGATTAGACAATCTCGAAGGGACCGAAACTATGAACTTGCGTAACAAAAAGTTGGCAGCCTGAACTCGGTGGCATCGGTATAGAATCGGTTGCACCGAAGTGGCTAGGGTTTGGCTGAGTATGTCTAGGGTTTGGAATCGGTGACACCGAATGTAGAATGTTGGTTGCATTGATTTTGAGTGTTTGGCTTTGGATAGACTTTGGTGGGAGAGTTTGTGCGTGTCTTTGGTGACTATCACTTGTGCACGTTTGAGCATATTGTTCACCAATAAAACCTTACCCCCTTTTAATAGTATTGGCTTTCCTATAGACTCAAAGTGATTTCTCAAAAATATAGAATGTAGAGTCCTCTTGCTTGAAGTTTTTTCAACCTATTTCCTTGCATCTTGGGGTATTCCACAATCTCTTTGTCAACCCATCATTGAACTTTTCCTGAAACATACTTGGTGGAAACATTAGTTCAATGACTTAAATGTTGTTATGAATAACCAAAACCACTAAGGGAGCAAATGTGCTTTCAATCTCCCCCTTTTTGGTAATTGATGACAATATATAGACCAAAGCTTCGACATATGATATAATCAATGAATATAATCGTTGCTTTGAGAAGTATGTGATAAGCAAGAGCTCCCCCTAAATTTGTGCATTATTTTGAATTCGCGTTTGAATGCAAATGCACAATCGATTAGGTACATGGGGCACTTTTTCCATGTCACAATCATCTTGCTGGTGTGCAAGAATAATTAGAGTTAACAACATAGCACAACACAATCAAGCAATGTGAGCGATCGTCACATAATCATCAGATGATAGGAAATAGTAGCAACACACATAACAACGTATGATCACACACAAACACAAACTATCTCACATCAAACCAAAAGAATCAAATGTTTTGTAAAACCGGCAAATAAAGACAGACGCTCTCTCACTCGAAGCCTAAGATCTATATAAACTTCTCCCCCTTTGGCAACAAGTTACCAAAAAGTTCAAAGGCATATAGCTAATCGTTCTGCGGCTGATCTCCTCCAGTCGTCGATGTCAGAGTCGAGAGAACTGGGTCGGCAAAGACTTCCGTTGAAGTCCGGGATGGAGCTGGTGTAGATACTGGAGGCACTGGAGCTGATGGAGCTGAAGATACTATGGCTGGAGTAGAAGATGAAGGCCTTGTCTCTGGAGCTGGTACTGTAGGAGTCCTGGCCTTAGTTGAAAACTGGGCAGTCGTCCTGACACATGCACTATCCTCCTTATCATCAGAAGAAGAATCTGATTCTGAGGAGTGGCGACGGATTGGGGCTTCATCAACCTCTTTCTTGAGCTAATTGACTTCTTAGTCAGCCCATCAACCTTGTCATTGAGGGTCTTCACTCTATCCTGAAAGATCCTCACAAGACTGTTTTGATTGTCCAGTACACCTTTCATATCCTTCTTCATCTCCATGACAGCGGTGATCAAAAGATCCATCTGCTCGTTCCTGGACCTGGGAACCTGAGCACTAGTGGCTCGAGCTGCCTCTACTTCTGCCTCTGCCTGTGCCTTAGCTACAGCTGATGTGGGATGATTTGGGTCCATCACCACAACGTCATCCTCAAAGCTGATGGAGCTGATGTGGCATCCTTCCTAGTAGCCTTCTCTTGCTTCTTGGCTAGAATCTCTTTCGGGACAAAATCTGAATCCTCTTCATCGGAATTGAGCTTCTTCCTGGTCCTTGTTGCAGCCTTAGGCAGCCCATGAGAACCGGGAGGATCTGAAGATGACTGGACTCATGACTAGTCCCTAAACTCATCTCAACATTCTGCTCTGGCAAATTCTGACTGTCTGACCCTGACATGTTGACCCTGTGAATAGAGCATAGAAGAGTGGAATAGGATAAGTCATCACAAAATATTCAGCTGGTTTTGAAAGTTTGAACAGAAAAATTATAGATGTGGTTCACTTCAAAATTGGATTTTGGTGTCACTGAGTCAAACATTTCGGTGCTGTCGAGGCTCACAAAACCCTTAACTAAAACTTGGAAATAGTTTCGGTCAGACAGAAAATTGTCACTCAGTCTCACCGAGTTCTGTCCTAAGTAGCACAAAAAGGCAATCAGTGGAACCGATTTTTCTGACTCGGTATCACCGAGATGCAACTTCACGAAACTAAACCTAGAATTTTTCGATTCGCTAGACTATGGAGTTTATCTTGTGGATGGTATGTTCTCAAACTGTGGCTACATAATGGTGAATCCCTAATGCGCAACAATTGGAGGTTGGAGCGAAGAGGGGGCCGAAGCCGTACCCTACCTCGGTGACGGATCCGCTACAACGGCGACAGGGGCGAAGATTCCATTGACGGCGGCGATTCCAGCGGTGGAGGAGCGCGGGAAGACAAGGGCGACGACCAGGGGGTCCTTCTGCGGTAGATTAGATCTTGGGGTGCAACGATTTTCAGACTGAAATTTCGAACCGTCGGGACCACCGAATATATACCTTTCACTGTCGGTGACACCGATTCTAAATTTTCGGTGTCACCGAGTTTCTCTACTGTCTGCTGATAGGGAAACTCAGTGTAACCGAGAATATGGAATCAGTAGTAGCGAGGCAAGAAATACAGATCAACCCTACTCATTCGATGAGACTGGGAATTGTGGGTTGGTTCCATCGAGATACACTCGGGAGGTTTTAATGGGGAGTCCTTGTCGATACGGAACTCCGAGTGCTCCTCACACAAAGAGATCGAAAAGTACTTGTTCAAATTTTGTGATGCAACATGAATAGAGTATGAGGTGAGAACGCATAGATAGCTAAAGAAGTGGTCCTAGAAATTCTTGTATATCCAGTTGGCAAATAAATATGAAATGCCAAATAGCAACAATTGGATATCCTCAAATGAGTAAATAAATGCAAACCAACATGCTTACACAATAAGAAGTCAAATGAAATCATGGGAAACATGCACAAACACAATAGCACCTAACAAGCACTTTGGCGATGACGGAGTCATCTATATATGAGTATATTAACTTAGGAGCCAAGTAAGAATACTTGATCATAGGTCATACTCATCGTTTAAGCACAAGTGGGGTCACCACTTTCACATAAAGCATTTAATGTTGTCACATTCTTATGAGATGCTTTAAATCAAGTCTTAGAGTAAAGCTCCCTCTTGATTTCCCCCCACAATAGGGATAAACTAACCTTAGGTTTTGTCAAAGAAGACTTCATGTTGGTTAGGGAGTGGTGAATGCTCAAAGTTGATGAAGATCACCAAGAGTTGGGAGCATCCTTGTTGTTTCATTACTCTTCTCTCCTACATGGGCTAGTCCCAACACACGAGACAAATGCAAGGATATATATGGACATGGAGTGCAAAGCATATGTGATGATGCCATTGATTTGTTGATTACCTTGTCCCTTGCTTACCTTTGAGGGAATGTGTGACTCCTTGAACTATTGCATCATGCTGATGTTGTTTGCAACTAGTTCTTGCCAATAATGAATATGAGTGAATTTCATTGGCGGACTCACCCCTCAAGAACTCTTTAATTCTTCTTCTTGGGAACCCACATCAAGTTGATGGGGATCCTTGGTGTTGAAGTATCACTTGTAGAAGTTGAGCTTGTAGTAGCCTTGTGAACACACTTCACCAAAGCTTGGGATTCATCTTCATATGAGTCAATGTCCTATTGAAGCTTGTTCTTGTCCTTGAGCTTGGTGTCTTATGGTGGAAGGTCGTCTTGATATTTTGTTCCCTTGGGGAGAGTATTTTCATACTTCTCCTTTTGAGGAACAAACTTGGGATTGGGGTATTGACCTTCTTCCCATTCAACTCCATTAGCATTGAAGTAGCCAACACCACCATTCTTCTGGTATCCTCCATGCTTGTGTACAATCTTGTCAAATTGTTTGCATCCTTAAAGACTCTTGTAGATACCTTTCTCTATAATCCCTTTCAAGGGTTCATTATCTTGCTCAAGTGTAACTTGGCTAAGAGAAGAGTTAGTGGGATCAAGAGAACTACTAGAAGCAATATCATTGGACTTATCATTTTTATTACTACTAGTTAAAGAACCTTTCTTTCCTTTGTTACTAGCTTGCCTAGACTTAACTTGAGGAAATAATGTAGATAAGAGAAGTCATTTGGATAGATAAGAGGAAGTCTTCTTTTGAAGACCGTCATTGATAGCTTTAAGGAACTCATGCTCTTGCTCTAAATTGAGCTTCTCGAAGCGTAGCTTCTCATGTGTCCTTACAAGCTCTCTACGATCTTCTAGAGTTGACTCGTGAGCTAACTTAAGAGTTTTTAGTTCTTGAGTTAGTCATTCTATTTCCAACTTATCATCATAACATGACTTATCTACACTAGAGTGAGTACTAACAAGTTCACTTTGACTAACATTACTAGTTTTGTCAAATAGCAAGTCATCTTGAATTAACAAGTCATCTTCATCACTATTGAAATCAATATACTCAGGGTGTGATACCTGGGGGCATTTAGCCATGAAGAAACTTCCACTCCCTTCATTTGGTGAATCAAATAAATCGTAGGAGTTGGTAGTCACTAGTGCAATTCCGGCAACATCTTCATCTTGACTATAGTCGGAGTTGGAGCGACAACTTCTCTCGGAGTGGTTGTCAGAGTCGAAGCCGCAAACCAATTCACCAACATGAGCTTGATGTTTCCTTCTTGAGTAGCTGTTGGTGTACTTGTCCTTCTTCTCCGAGTCCCTACTTCTCCTTGAGGGTCTTCGGTCATAACGATGATCTCTACTCCATCTCTCTCTTCGAGGTGACTCATCTCTTGAGCTTTGTCTTCTTGGTGACTCTTCTCTTCGTTTGTAGGGAGCCGTGCACTCATTGGAATAGTGTCCAGCCTTCCCACAATTGTAGCAATTTCGGTCACGACTTGATGAACGGTTCTCTTCATATCTTGAGTTGGAGCTTCGATCTTTGATTCTGTTCTTGTAGAACTTGTTGAATTTCTTGACCATGAGGCCTATCTCTTCATTTGTGACAAGGTTGTCGCTTGAGGTAGCGGGAGCATCACTTGTGGCTTTGTAAGCACTACTAGACTTGTTGTGAAGCTCTTCCTTGTCTTTGAGTGTCATCTCATGAGCAACAATTCTACCAATCACTTCCGTTGGCTTGAGATCTTTGTAGTTAGGCATCATTTGGATCAATGTGCAAACAGTGTTATATCGATCATACAAAGCTGGAAGTATCTTCTTGATGATGAATTTGTCAATAATTTCTTTGCTTCCTAAGTTGACAATCTCATTTGTGATGAAATCTAGCCTAGACTACATCTCAGCGACTCCTTCACCATCCTTCATCTTGAACTTGTCAAGTTGACCTTGAAGAACATCCAACTTGCATTCTCTCACGAACTCAGTTCCTTCGTGCATATCAACCAAAGTATCCCAAATCTCTTTTGCATGTTCAAGACGACTGATTTTTTTGAATTCTTCGGGGCATAGGTAGTTGAAGAGAATGTCACATGCTTGAGCATTGAGTTGCAACATCTTCAATTCATGCACAGTCGCTTCGCGATCGGGTTCCTTTCCTTCCGCAAAGAATTCACCTTACAAGCCAACATGAACAACAGCCCAAATGGCGGGCTTATTACCAAGAAAATGCATTTTCATTTTGTGCTTCCAACTAGCAAAATTTATGGCATCATAGTACGGACCTCTATAGTGATAATTTCCCTCACTAGATGCCATAATTCTCCTAGGTTGTGAGACCAATGCAATGGAGACCAAAGCTCTGATACCACTTGTAGGATCGATAGTAGGTCTAGAGGGGGGTGATTAGACTACTTGAGCAAATAAAAATCTACTTTTTCCCAATTTTAATTCTTGGAAGATTTTAGCGTTCATAGTATGTCAAGTTCACCCTACACATGCATGTCTAAGAGTATGGCAGCGGAAAGTAAAGACAATGCACATGTAAGTAAAGAGAGGGTAGAAAAAGCAAACGCAATTGGTGACACAATGGTTTTTCCCGTGGTTCTGATAAGTGGCGCTATCATACATCCATGTTCATGGAGTCTTCAAACCACGGAGGGTAACGGTCGTGAGAGTCCATGGAAGGTTCCACGAAGAAGCAACCTTGACTATACCATGACGGCTTATGTCCATGGAGGACTAGCCTTACTCGGGGTAGATCTTCATGAAGTAGGTGATCTCCTTGCCCTTACAAACTTCTTGGTTCACTCCTCAACACGAAGTAGGAGGCTCCCAAGTGACACCTGACCAATCTAGGAGGCACCACCCTCCAAAAGGTAATAGGCTTGGTAATGTCGATGAACTCCTTGCTCTTGTGCTTCAAGATGATAGACTCCTCAACACACAATCTCTCTCTCATAGATATGGCTTGGTAGAAGAGATGGGATTGGTGGAAAGCAACTTAGGGAGGCTAGAAATCAAGATCCATATGGTTGGAGTGGAAGATCTTGACCTCAACACAAGGGTAGGTGGTTCTCTCTCAGAAAACTGATAGGATAGGTATGGAATGGTTCTCAGTGCTTCTATTGCGAGTAGGTGGTGGTGGAGGGGTATATATAGGCATCCCCCAAAATCCAACAGTTGCACACAATAAGTCAGACTCGGTGACACCGATGTGTTAATCTCGGTGGCACCAAAGTGACAAAAAGGTGGCAACTTTTGAATCTCGGTGAGACCGATATAGAAATCTCGGTTGGACCGATAAGGTGACCAACGGTCAGAATGCTCAATCTCGGTGATGCCGATTCAACAATCTCGAAGGACTAAATATGTGAACTTGCGTAATAAAAAGTTGGCAGCCTAAACTCGGTGGCACCGGTATGGAATAGGTTGCACCGAAGTGGCTAGGGTTTGGCTAAGTCTGGCTAGGGTTTCGAATCGGTGGCACCGAATGTAGAATGTTGTGATTTCTCACAAATATAAAATGTAGAGTCCTCTTGCTTGAAGTTTTGCCAACCTATTTCCTTGCATCTTTGGGTATTCCACAATCTCTTTGCCAACCCATCATTGAACTTTTCCTGAAACATACTTGGTGGAAACATTAGTTCAATGACTTATAAGTTGTTATGAATTACCAAAACCACCAAGGGAGCAAATGTGCTTTCAAAGCACCAATGTTGGTGTCAAAACTGGTGAATCTCGGGTAGGGGTCCCGAGCTGTGAGACTAGGATCGATGGTAATAGGGGACGAAGGAGACGATGTTTACCCAGGTTCAGGCCCTCCTATGGAGGTAAAACACTACGTCCTACTTGATTATATTGATGATATGTTGGTTAAAGGGTTGATCTACCTCGAGATCGAATAACTAAACCCTAGATGAGTTGGCCTCTCTCCTACAACCTAAAACCCTCCGACTTATATAGACACCGAAGGTAACTAGGGTTTACACATGGTCGGTTACACAATGAATAAAAAACATGCCTATTCACTATTCCAATCTTGGAGGACACCCCACGATTCCCGAAGCTTCCTTCCTAGAGACAAGGCCTTCAATCAATCCAATGCCCGATAATCAGCCCATATAGTCAGGCCCATGAGAAATAGGTCGGCCACTCGAGGACCCCTAAAACCAGGACTCCATCACCAAGTCTTCATAAACTTGTAGGCAAAATCGTCAACGATAGCGTGAAGCCATGTCACCTTCCTTAACACTACATCCATTCTGACTAGGAAGCGTCCTAGCTCGCACATTCGTCACCAAGGTAATCTTCATCATATCCTGATTTCTCCTGCCTAGCCAATAAAATAATCAATGGCAAACCAATGAGTACTTTAAATGTACTCGTAAGCAACCCATGTTTGGAAGAAGGTACAACAGAGCATGATATAGCACGAAGTAAGTAATTTTGCAGAAAGCTAATTTTGAGTGCAGTGGTGATCAATTAACTTATGTAAGCATGCATAAACAGTTGGCAGATATCCATATAAACAAGTTATAGATATCATCATAAGCAAGGGATTGAACATCTGATGTTCATTCATCACGTTAAGTCATCTGACTTAACTCAAGTCCATCTTTGTGTCATCTACACACCCACACACCCACACACAAGTTCAGTGAACACTGGAAGTAGCACACGACTATTAGAATAGTTTTACACTCTACAGAGGTTGCACACTTCACGCACAAGACTCGGGAAACTTCCGTGTCATCCACGACTCATGGTATATTACATAACCAAAGTAAGTACCCGAACATTGTCTTTCCCCTCATGATACTAAACAAAGACTCCACTCGATTGGTACCCAACCCTCATGATGTACATCATAGGAGCCATGCTCTAGATTGTACCATCCATGAAGGGACCAACGGTGTGCCCAGTGCCTGTAAAGACAGCGCATGGTTGCCTAACCAGGCACAACCCCGCATTGAGAGTGACCACGTCACTCCCGCCACTGGTAATGCGGGCTCTCTGTTAGCACCGACCAAAGAAATAAACAAAGCCCATACCCATATAGGGGTAGAGTGGTTTTACATGTAAGTTTGGAATAATGGTCACAACTTACACCAATCCGTTTTCGAAAACCACACACACTCATTTGCGTTGGTATACAACTTTTTTATCAAGTGGCTACCTAGCTCGTCATGTCCCTCGGGCATTACTCGCACCCGACGGGTTTCTTGAAAAGTCTTTGAAATCATTTTGTTTCCATCACCACACATATCATGATCCCACTTGCGTAGCATCTACTAAGCGTCCTATCTACTCCCACTCCCACAACCCTCGTAAGGAGGTTGGGTCATGCACGATGCAAGCATCAACGGTAAAAGTATCAGAGGCATTCCACCATAGTGGTCACCACATCAACATGATCAACACGTCGAAAGAAAGTGCTATATGACATGCATGAAAATGGTTTCTTAACCAGGTTAAAGGGCTGCTTGCCTGGCTTAGCAAAGTCTTCGAGTTCTTCACACGCTTTTCGTCCATTTCGAGCATTCCATCTATTTCGTCAACTATCGTTCAAAATAATCATAATAAGCCACACCACAAGCAGAAAAATAAAAGTACTCTATAAATAGGAGTTTTATTTTTCTGGACACCTCTGGTCAAGAGAAAATTAACCAAGGAGGTTTAATTGGATGTGGGTCAAGGAGGAGTTTTGAATGGTGGAAATGAGGGAAATGATGATCCTATAATATGTCCATAGAAAATATTTTTGTAAAAAGGAGTGGATGGTCCCAACAAATAGGGTATGATTTTAGAAACATGCAGGAAGTGGTTTCACTGGATTTGGATTTGTGATGATTTTCCTATGAATTTACTAAGATGGAATAATGGACAAAGGGAGCTATTTATTTGGTCAAGCACAATAGGTGCATGATAAAATGTTAAACATGGCTTAAATAAATAGGCAATGATATTTAGAGCATCTGGGATTTCGAACCACTCGATTTGGAGTAGATAAGAAGTCTCTAGGATTTTTGCAATAGGGGTTCAACATGGGTCAAATTCAAATTTGACTTTGAACATAATAGAAAAGTTTGTAGAAAATATGAAATGCACATATTTTGATAGGACATAATTTTAGGAATAAATAGGAATTTGAATCGTTGATTTGGAGTTCAAATGATTTTATGATGAATATATGAAGTAGTCTCAAAAAAACAGAAAAATAAATTTACTAAAATATTCAATCGACACACTGGGCGTAGGATAGGAAATGGGCCGACCCAGTGGCTTGTCCAGTCGGGGGAGCAGCATCGTCAAAGGCGACCCATGAGATATATGTTTTGCTTGACTCGAGGCGGCTCCACTCAAACTGTTATGTCCGAACACTGGGTTGCTTACGGGCGGGCTCCAATGGCAGGTCTTCTCCCTCCTCCGCCCGAATAGGGGAGTGGCCGGGGAGGTTGCGGCCTCCTTGGCCATGGCTATCGATAGAACACGCGAGAGTATGAAATGGTGGTCCGGGGAAGGTCTACGGAGGTGAGGAAGGTTGAAGGAGCCGGTCACGAGACAAGGGGGCACCTTTATGGCCAGGCGACTGCGTTCCCAAGACGATGCCCACGGCCATGGCGCACGTAGATCCAGAGGCCAAATTGGCACTCCACACCATGTCTACAACCTTGTGGACACAGTTCTGGTACAGGGAGGGTGAGAGGGAGAGCGGGGGCATCCACAGGATCTCGCGCGTGCGAGGCCAACTACTAGCTAAGCAGTGCGGCACCAGGCACGCGTGACAGAGCAAGGGAGGGGCAAGGAAGGAGGGGGCCGCCTGACAGGCTTGCTAAGGACATTGAGGGGAGCTTGGTGGCTTGATGGAGGAGCCCAAGGTGGTCGGGAGGTGGGGATGGGTGCCGCTACAGTGCTCTGGTGCACTGTAGCGCGCTTCAGAGCAGCCAAATGGCATGCCATGGCATGCCATTGGTGCCTTGGGCACAACCACCAGTGTTAGGAAGATCTAGGAGGGAGTACACAATATGTACGAGGCATTGGATGTTGTTGGGGTCCCTAGGTTGAGAACAGAAGCTGAGAGAGAGAGAGAGGCTGCTGTCCAGAAGGGAATCTCGGAGTTTTACCCTTCAAATAATTGATACATTCACATGAAATTGTTACTGGGGTTAGAGGGGAATGGGGTAAATATGTGGTAAAAATTTGAGGCCAAGGAGACCAATGTAAGAGGTGAAAACAACAGTTTTAGTTTTCTGCCAGAAGGTGTTTGTGTTCGTTTTGAGCTGGTTAAAAGAGTCTTCTTGGCATCAAAAATTAACAGGATGAAATTATAGGTGGAATTAAGGTCGATCACCAAATTTTAACTCATTTGAAGAAGGTTGCCAGTAAACTTGGTAAACCCTAGAAATGGGTAGAAATGGAGTTGCTTAGATCTAGCTAAGCAAATCTATTCTCCTTGACGCACAACTTAGTGTGGTGATATAATTTAGGTATAGAAACATGCCCAAAAATTTTGGGGCCCAATGGGGAAACTTGGAAATGCAAACATTCCCAATTCTTGAAATCAACAGAAATGGTTTTGAGGG
The DNA here is from genome assembly GCA_022496015.1 of Hordeum marinum. Classification (NCBI taxonomy): domain Eukaryota; kingdom Viridiplantae; phylum Streptophyta; class Magnoliopsida; order Poales; family Poaceae; genus Hordeum; species Hordeum marinum. The sequence goes on from CM039675.1 coordinate 380,219,369, forward strand.
GATTTGGACAAGTTAATCTATTCTCCTTGATGCACCACTTGGTGTGGATGCATTTTTGGAGGATTAGAACATGTCCACAAAGTTTCGAAATTATAGGGGACAGTTGCCAATGTAGAATTGCTCAAATTTTGATCTGGACAAAGAGGGTTTTGGGATATTTTGGTGAACCAAGTCAATTGTTACTGAGATGAAACTTGGCAAGATGATCACATATGTCATATTTGAATTGCTAGAATTTTCTTGGATTTATTTGAGAATATTTATTATAGAAATATTTCAAATGCTTGAAATGGGCAGAAATGGTTTTGAAGTGTCTTGTCCAACATTTTGAACATGACCATGTGTTTAAACTCTTATATATGGACAGTATATGTCCACTGAGTTTTCCTAAATTTTCTCAAATATTTTGAAAGCATAAAAATAAATTTTCCCTATAAAAGACCATTTCTGGCCTTAAGAAAGAGCCTTTAAATAAAATAACAAAATAATCTTTAAAAATAATATTTTGTGGTTTTGGGGAGTTATATATATATAATAGGTTCCACATAAATCCTTTGGGGCAAAACAATCCACCCAATTTGAGGATTTGTAGTATAAACCTCAATTGAGGGGTTTTGGAAAACCAAAATTGAATAAATGATTTTTGGCCAAAATAACATTTGATAAAAATAGTTTTAGGTCCTATACACATGGTATGATCACTCGAAAAGAGTTTAGATCAATGAAAAGAGTTCTGAGAGTAGGAGGGTGTTCTATGGATATAGAGAGCACCAATAAGCAAGCAAATAGCACACAAGTCAATCATTCATATTCACTAAGAAAGTTTAAATTGGTCCTAATTTTTGAGCTATGTTAACTTAGACAGAAGAGGCAAAACACAGGGTGTGACACTATGCGAGGGCTCTCTCTCAAGAAAGATTTTCAGATCTGAGTATTTTATTTAAGAGTTAAATGCACTAGCGGTCCTAAAAGTTTCGTCGAGATGTCACTTTAGTCCTAATTCTTTCAAAATGCACCTTTAGGTCCTAATTCTTTAGTAAGAGGTTCACCCGAGGTCCTTTTTCACGAGCGTTCATTGACCTGCCCGCGTGGCGCACTGACCCATGCCATGTTGACTAAGGGCCCATTCTCTAGGAGAGAAAACTACACTGGAGGCCCTAAAAGTTTTGGGATAGTGTCACTTTAGTCCTACTTCTTTCAAAATGCAAGTTTAGGTCCTAATTCTATAGTACCTGGTTCACCCCAGGTCCTTTTTGGCACGAACGTACGCTGAACTGCTGATGCGTTAGCCCATGCCACGTCAACTTAGAGGACGTTGTGGTTGCACTTTTTTTAAAGAAACCCCTTGTAAGCCCCTCTTTAAATTCGCGAGCTCTCTCTCTCTCTCTCTCTCATGCCCACACCATCACCATGACTGGGGGCAGCAAGCTCGTCACCAGGGAAGCGGGTGCCGAAGAGGAGCGATGTGGCATCATCGATGATGCTGCCTCCTCTAAGCTCCTATTGCCTAATCTCAAATCAGAGCAAGCGGTTTGAGAAACTTAATGAAACAGTGCAAATCAAAGATAGCTAGGGGACTATGGTGGTGAAAAATTAGGATCTTCTTGTAATGTTCCTCATGTGCGAGTGACCCTAAATCGACGTGTCATGGGTCAACGCGCAACCAAGCAGCTCAACAAACGATTGTGCCAAAGAGGACCTTGGGTGAACCACTTACTATAGAATTAGGACCTAAACATGCACTTTGAAAGAAGTAGGACTAAAGTGACACTGCCTAGAAGCTTTTAGGAGCTCCAACGTATTTTTCTTGCTAGGCGGTTGGGCCCTCTGTCGACGTGGCATGGATCAGCGTGCCACGTGGGCTGGTCAACGAGTGCTCATGAAAAAAGGACCTCGGGTGTACCACTTACAAAACAATTAGGACCTAAAGGTGCATTTTGGAAGAACTAGGACTAAAGTGACACCCAGATGAAAATTTTAGGACCTCCAGCGCATTTAACTCTTGATTTAAACATCAAGCAAAAGAACAAGAATAACACATATCATCCGGACAATCAAAAATTTAGGCTCAACATAGGCTAACCGATAGTTGTTGATGACGAGAGGTGGGATGCATAGCATACCCAAGCTTAGATGCTTGAGACTTCTTGAAATACTTACTTGGGGTGCCTTGGGCATCCCCAATCTTGAGCTTTTGTATCTCTTTCAATCCTCTCATATCACGGTTTCACCTGTTCTCAAAACTTTCATCCACATAAAACTCGAAAAAAACTTGTGGGATAGGTTAGTACACATAAAAACAAATCAATACTTCATGTACTACCAAGACAAGTTGCGTAATAATTTTCAAACATTAGTTACTATATACTATCATTTCAACAATTTATATCTACCAATATAAGCCATGAAAACTCTAGGATAAGTAGATAACAAAACTATGACAGCAATCTGTCCAAACAGAACAGTCTGTGAAATATTTTAAACAGTGTAATTATTTACAACAAAAAAATTCTAAAACTGTAGGACATGATAAATAATTTATACTACAATACTGTGTAAAAATTTCAGAAACTTTCCACGTTCAAGTAAAATATGAAAATTCAAACAGCACGGAAAAGTTTCTGTTTTTACATAGCACATATCAAAACATGCAATGCAAGCATCCTAATGCAATTCTAGGAACTTTTTATTCAAAAATATATTATAAATAACATCTAATATAGAACAACAAATTATAATTATGCTCCAAGCAAAACACATATCATGTGACGAATAAAAATGTAGCTCCAAGTAAGATGTACCGATAATGTTGGAGACGAAAGAGGGGATGCCATCCGGGGCATCCCCAAGCTTAGACGCTTGAGTCTTCCTTGAATATTACCTTGGGATGGACTTGATCAGCCCAGGTCCTTGTTGATCCTTATTCACCTCATATCAGAATCTCACCCAAAACTTGAAAACTTCAATCACACAAAACTTAACGGAACTTCGTGAGATGGGTTAGTGTAGTAAAGATAGATCATTCACTTATGTTCTATCAAGACAATATTAATAATTGTTATCACGTAATACATAATGTATTCCATCATTTCCAAAATTTATATCACCAAATATAAGCTATGGAAACACTTGAAACAAGCAAACTATGCATGCAAAACAGAATCTGTCAAAAACAGAACAGTGTGTAAAGATATGAATTATCACCATACTTACCTGACTCTAAAAATTCTGAAAAATTACTAAAACTCAGAGAATTTTGATAGAAATATTTTGTAAAAATTTCATAATTTTTTGACGCTCCCGTGAAATTATATAATTCATATACTGGACACAAAACTTTCTGTTTTTACACAGAATCAGACAAACAAGTATCCACACTATCCCAAAGGTTTTACTTGGAACTTTATGGAAATAAAAGACAAAAAACATTATTACTACAGTATATTAATCATGTGAACACACAAAAATATAAATTAAAAGTGTTGGGTTGTCTCCCAACAAGCACTTTTCTTTAATGCCTTTTAGCTAGGCATGATGATTTCAATGATGCTCGTATACGAATAAAAGTTGGAAATGCAAGAGAGCATCATGAATCACATGACAAGCACATTTAAGTCTAACCAACTTCCTATGCATAGGTATTTTTTAGCAAACAATTCATGGGAACAAGAATCAACTTGAATAGGAAGGCAAGACAAGCACAACTTCAAACTTTGAACACATAGGGAGAAACTTGATATTATTGCAATTCCTACAAGCATACGTTCCTCCCTCATAATAATTTTTGGTAGCATCATGAAGGAATTATACAATATAACTATCACATAAAGAATTATTTTCACGATGCACAAGCATATAATTTTTATCACTCTCCACATAAGAAAACTTCTTCTCATTCATAATCGTGGGAGCAAACTCAATGAAATAACTATCATGGGGTACTTGATAGACATAACCACTTTGAATATTAAAATCATGATAAAAACTTTCATGGTTGTCATTACTCTTTATAGAATACATGTCATCACAATAATCATCATAGATAGGAGGCATGTATCATCATAATAGTTTTGCTCATCAAAACTTGGGGGACTAAAAATGTCATCTTGATCAAACATAGCATCCCCAAGTTTGTGGCTTTGCATATCATTATTATCATGGATATTCAGAAAATTCATACTAATAGTATTTATATCATGCTGATCATTCAATGAATTCTGATTAAGTATTTCATCAATTCTTCCTCTATCAATTGAGCACAATTTTCTGAGCCATCATTTTCGCGAAAGACATTAAAAAGGCGAAGCAATTGATGCAACCTAAACTCCAAATTTTTGTAGTTTCCTTCTATAGAACCAAACTAGTGAATCACAAGAAACTGAAAGTTTTGATTGCAAGACCTAAAGATATACCTTCAAGGACTCACCTCCCTAGCAACAACACTAGAAAAGAGCTTGATGTCTACTACACAACTTGTTCTTGTAGACTCGTGTTGGACGTTGTAACATCCCAAAATTCCATTTTGGAATGTTATGAATATAGCTATGCATCTATCATCACCATTGCTTGATTGTATGTGTTAGTTGAAATGCCATTTCTGATTTTTCTGAAAGTCCTTTCTACTTTTCCCTATGTTGCTTCCCCTATTTGAAATTTTGGTTAAATGTTCAAAATAAGAGAGGAGTAACATGACACTCCACACCAGGGTCTAATTGGTGAATTATTTGAACAAAATAACCAGGGGTTATTTTGAAAATATTTGCAAAAAGGGTTTAAAAACAATTAGGACATTTCTGAAATAATATTTTTTCCAAAGTGTTCAAATGACAGAATAGAAATGTTCATTAAATAGCATTTATTATTCTGTTAATTTTGATATATAATACCCCTATATTTACAAACGATTTGAATGCTTTAAAAGCTTTTGAATGTCTCTGGTAAATTAGAAAAACAGAAACGGTAACCGTTTCCGGTATTAAACGGGCCGGCCCACCGGCTTTAAAAGCCGAGACCGTTACCGGTCGGCCGACCGAGCGCAGTAACGTCCCCCTCTCTCTCTGACGCTGGACCTCACCCCGTCCGACCGTTGCCCCGGAACGGTCATCGTCTTCACTCCCCGCGCTCGCCGGACCCGACGCCGGTCGCTTCCCCCCCTCACCGGATCTCTCCCCTCTCTCCTCCCCGCACCCCCCCGAGCGCCTATATAAGAGCCCCACTGCCCCGCATCCATTTTCCCCCCGAGCCCCCTTCTCTCTCTCGCCGAGACGCCGTCGATTGCTCGTCGGAGTTCCACCATCACCGGAAGTCGCCGTCGACCGTAGCCACCACCCCCGACCACCATTCGCCTCGCCGTCGCCACCAATCGACTCCGGAGAATTGTCGCCGTCGCCCGGACCACTTCCTCGTCCTCCCCGACCACCGGAATACCTCGCCGACGCCGTCGCCGCTACAGGACTCGCCGGAGTACCCCGACGCCGGCAACCTCCTCCCTGTAAGCCCCCTCGACCGTCGGATCCCGAATCAACGTTCCAGATTAGAACAAACATAAACCGAACCGGTATCTTCTATCGATCGGTCGCCCGCTCTAATTCACCTACCGCACACACTCGCTAGCCAATCGGATCACGCCACGTAGCCCCCTGACTGACGCAAATCTTTTTTTCCTTTTCTGTTTTGTTTTAATTAACAGAATGTTTTCCAATTTTGTTTTGCTTATATCTTTTAATCTATTTAGTGTTTTGAGTTGATTCTTTTTGCAATAGCTCACATTTTTCATGTAGTTTCACCCTGTACTTTTAAATTTAAAATTTGAACTATAAAATTTGAATTGAATCAAATTTGCTTAAAATCTTCAAATCTGAATAACTAGAGTTTAAAAATAGATTTTGATATGATTCTTTTTGCTACTGTTTGGTATTAGTTAGGACTATCTTCATGCATAGTTTGAGAGTTTTCATGATCTATTTAATTACTGTTTTAACCAAAAACAGAATCTGCTTATTATTATAATATAGTTTTATAAACTTAATTTTGATTAGTTTGATTTAGAATTTGGTTTTATTTGTTTATTAGGTTCTGTTAGTAAACATTTAGTGTTTTCACTTACTGTTAATAAAAATATAAATTTGCCTAGTTTAATTTCATTTAACATAGGAATCACAACTTCTTTTCAAATAGGCATAATTTGATTAAAACAACTAACTAGTAATAGTTTTGTTTTCAAATAAGTTTTGTATAATTAATTCTGTTTTCTAAGACAAATTTATTTGTAAGTTATTTTCTGTAAGAACATGTTTTGTCAACAAAATAATAAGTTTAGTTTTCATTCTTTTTTGTTAATATAACTATAGTTGATTCATATAGTGTTTATCACAAACTTGTATAAACTCTACTAAAGTTTTCCCAACAAACTTAAATTGATTATATTCTGTTTATTAATAAAATATTCTATTGTTTCCCTTGATGTCAACAATTGTTTTTCTATTTCAAAATAGTTTTATTATGTAGTAGTGTTTTCATCATCCCCTTTGGAAAAACCAAACTTTGTGTGTTTTACTTGCTAGAGACTTTTGTGCATTGTTTGCCTTGTTTGTTTAGTACTTCTTTGCTGAATGTTATGAGTACTTATTTTGGTTGTATGATTATTTGAGTGCATTGTTTGTTTCGTAGATTATCCGGAGTGCGAAGCTTGTTACTTAGAGTCACTCACGTACGAAGATCATCAATCAGGCAAGTCACTTTGATCATGTTTTACCCATGTTTTATATGCATTAGTTCTACCATCTCCCCAGTTGCATGCAAGATAGGTTAGTTGGAAACTTGGTTACATTGTAGTAGTATCATGTGGTAGATACCTCTCTCAACCCCCTTTGACAACATTGGCCCCGGGAAACGTTGTTTTACCTTTTGCTATGCTATTAGTAGACGGGGTTGGTTGTGTGATTCATGAGAGTTGAGAGAGTTAATAATTTCAAGACCTACATAATGATCAAGATTTCAATACTCCAAGTTTTCAACATACCTCTGGGTGGATGATGGTTGAACGGCACCCTGGAGAAACCAGTGGTTAGCCTAGGTGATGCTGGAGATGGCCAGTATTCACGCGGAAAGGTCCACCCAGGCACAAAGAGATGGATGGATGCTTTAAAACCCAAGGCTTACCTGCACAGCCACAAGTCATTATGGGCTCTGGCTTGGTTGGATATCGTGGTGACCCTGGACAGGCGGTGCTACGAGAGGTAGAAGAACGGTAGGAAAGGATGGGCACCGTCAGAGTCGCAGGGAAACCCTTTGGAAGACCATGTTTTGGTCATCCGTTTCTCAAACACCCTGAAGTGAGAGGAATCAAACGGAGGCGACCAAATCTTGTGGGGAACGTGTGCAAAACTCTGCAGAGTATTTTCAAACCTAATCGATTAGCCGTGTCCACGGTTATGGACGACTTGAGCCAAAGGAATTGGAACTTCCGGAACTCTCAACACAAATAATATGATGATGTGGGAATTTAATAATTTTGGGTATGAGAATTGGTTGGTGGAACCATCTCATTAATCAACCAACTTAGTAATGTTTTGCTTAGCCCCTTTTCTTGATGTAGGAAAAATTGGCTTTACGCAAAACTTACCACCCCACCTGCCATATATGCATATAGACTAGCTGATTATTTTCACACCTCTACTGTGACTTTGCCGGCATATTCCATATGCTGACCTACACGGCTGCAACGTATCATGTTGCAGAGTATTTTTCCGACCAGGAGTGAGGACGCGTTCTATGCTTAGTGAGATGCCCTTGGAGTCGGATGGACTCATCTACCGTCGACGCTTCCGCAAGATTTAGATATTCTCATGAGTTGGCTTTTAGCCACTTTATTGTAATTTTTATTGTAATAAAGGACTCGATATGAGATTTCGATTAATATAATGCTGTGTGATTTCCCTTTGATATATACATGGATGTACCGTGTGTGTACCAGCATGATCTTGGGATGGTACGGAAACACCGGAGACTTGACCTTTCAGGTCGGGTCGCTACAGAAATGGTATCAGAGCACACGCTGACCGTAGGACGTAACCTCTAGGATTGGAAAGCCTTAGGATTGTTTCTCTTTGTCTTTAAATATCTTATACTCTCATCTATTCGTTTCTGACTCCTCTCCGATTATTTCAAAATTTATAGATGGCCACCTTCATCCCAGTGTTGATCACGGAGTTTTGCCAGCCTGACGCAACGATGCCCTTTGGTAAGGAGCTGATGAGAATCGTCAAGGACGTAAGGATTGCTTTGCCGAGCATCACCGGGATTCCTATCATGTCATTTCCCCAAGATGGACGCTACCGGATCGAGGTGCATATTCCAGGGAAGACCTTTGGGAATCGGAAGGAACCCATAGATCTCAAGTTCGTGGCACCCAGTTGGATACTTGGAAGAGACATGGCCATTCATCGTGCCCTTGGACGTATTCAGGAGGAATACAGAGGTGGAACCATTTCACCAGGACTCAGCATGGTTTGCCGCAGAGATGCCCATGGCAACATCATCACCAATCCCACTGCAGACACCACTATCTCCTATATCCAGACCTTGGAGACTCACATCAGGACTCTGGAGCTTCAAGTTCGTGCTGACACAAAGACTATCAAGAATCTGATGAATCGCGAGCTGGACCTTGAAGCTGATCTGCGAGAGGCCAACTATGAACACGAGCATGAAGTGAAGGACTTCCTAGAGAGGATTGTTGAGCAGAATGCACGCATCGCAACTCTGGAGGAGCAGCTAGACATGGGGGAAAACCTTCACCCCGAAGGAGACATGGCACCCTTCATCAGTGACGATGAAGACTACGAGGAAAGCACCACCGGAGGACCTACGACTATGCACTTTTGAGGAGAACATTAGTTATGCCCTCCATGTATCTTTTATTCGTTAAAGCGTAGGTCGATGCTTAGTTGTCTGAGATTTGTATTTCCATTGTTTGACATTGATTGAATAAATGAATGAGTGTTTGGTGTGATATGTTTGTTGCATTGCATATGGGTAGTGAATTTCTTCTAGACCCTTGTTCTATTCTAATTCTCATCCCTCTGAAAACAGCAAGATGCCTCCACGACGTGAGACCGACTTCACTTTCCCACCGGAACTCACTCAACTCCTTCAGCAACAGAATGCACTGATGCAAATATTGATTCAGAATCAGACCAACAATCAGAACAACAATAATCATCACCATCCACCCCAGACTGACAATCTCACCCGTTTTCTGAGATTGAATCCTCCAACTTTCTCCAGCAGCACTGAGCCCATTGTGGCAGATGACTGGCTCCGCAAGATGGAGAGAGAACTTGTCACCGCTGGATGCACTGACGCTGAGAAAGTGCGATTTGCCGCACATCAACTGGAAGGACCAGCAGCATCATGGTGGGAGAATTACACCACCACATATCCTATTGCAGATGTGACTTGGGAGCAGTTCAAGCTTGCTTTCCGCACCGCTCATGTTTCAGCTGGAGCCATGAGTCTAAAGAAGCGCGAGTTTTGCAACTTGCGCCAGGGTAATCGCTCTGTGGCCCAATATGTGGAAGAGTTTAACATGTTGGCCCGTTATGCCCCAGGAGATGTGGCCGATGATGCGGCCAAGCAAGAAAAGTTTCTGGAAGGACTCAATGATGAGTTGAGCATACAGCTGGTAGTGGCTAATTTCAACAACTACCAAGAGCTGGTGGATAAGGCACTTATTCTGGAAGGTAAACAGCAGCAGATTGAGAACCACAAGCGGAAGTACACTCAGGGGAAGTTCAACTCTGGAGCTCATCAGAAGCCTCGTTACTCCCCGTACTCCGGGAATACCGGATCAGGAAACAGTAAGTTTGGAAAGCACACTCATACTGTGCATAACCATGGAGGCCACCATCATGGAGGAAATGGGAACAACCGTCTCAACCATGGTAACTTCAAGACTGACAATGGGAATGGGAACAACAACCAGCACCGTCAAGTTCCTGCTCAGAAGGATCTGAGTCACATTACCTGTTTCAAGTGCCAGAAGACAGGGCACTATGCTACTGAGTGTCCCCAGAGCAAGCAAGGCAATGGAAACGGCACTAACAACGGCAACTCCGCAGCCAAGAAGCCCAATCCGTTTCCCCGTGCTCAAGTGAATCACATCGATGTGGAAGAAGTCTATGATCAGCCCGAGACTGTGGTTGGTAAGTTTTTATTGCATTCATGTCCTGTTACAGTACTTTTTGATTCGGGTGCAACTCATTCATTCATATCAAGGGTAGTTGTGGATAAGTATGGTTTGCCCACCAAAACCCTTAGTCAGCCCATTAAGGTTAGTTCTCCAGGAGGTATGATGATGGCAGGGATAGGATGCCATGCCTTGAAACTCAATATAGGAAATCATGTTTTTCCCACCGACCTAATCGTCTTAGAGTCACAAGGATTGGATGTAATCCTAGGCATGGATTGGATGACCAAGTATGAAGGAAATCTTGATTGCCCTAGCAAGTCTGTTTCACTCACCACCCCGGAGAACAAGAGGATTAAGTATGTATCCCGACGCACGCGTATGAGTGCTAGGTTAAATGCCCTCACAGGAGTTGTTCAGGAGGAAGTACCTGTGGTAAAATAATTTCCAGATGTATTTCCGGAAGAATTACCCGGAATGCCACCAGATAGGGAAATTGAGTTCTTAATAGAGCTACAGCCAGGGACAGCTCCAATTTCCAAGAGACCCTATCGGATGCCCGCAAATGATCTGTTGGAAATCAAGAAGCAAATCAAGGAGTTATTGGACAAGGGGTATATTCGCCCAAGTTCTTCACCTTGGGGAGCCCCAGTACTTTTGGTGGAGAAGAAGGATAAATCTTTGAGAATGGTAGTGGACTATCGTGCCTTGAACGAGGTGACTATCAAGAACAAGTACCCTCTACCGATGATTAATGATTTGTTTGATCAGCTCGTAGGAGCCAAAGTATTCTCCAAGATCGATCTTCGATCAGGGTATCACCAGTTGAAGATTCGTGAACAGGATATACCCAAAACAGCTTTCACCATGAGGTATGGCTTGTATGAGTATACGGTCATGTCTTTTGGATTGACTAATGCTCCTGCCTACTTCATGAATTTGATGAACAAAGTATTCATGGAATACCTAGACAAGTTTGTTGTGGTGTTCATCGATGACATTCTGATATTCTCCAAGAACGAGGAAGAGCATAAGGAACATTTGCGTTTAGTTCTGGAGAAGCTAAGAGAGCATCAGTTATATGCCAAGTTCAGCAAATGTGAATTTTGGTTGACGAAAGTCGGATTCCTTGGACATGTTATTTCCGGAGAAGGAATAGCCGTAGACCCCGCTAAGGTTGAAGCCGTCACCGAGTGGAAGTCACCCACCTCAGTTAAGGAGATCCGCAGTTTCCTTGGACTTGCCGGATATTACCGGAGATTCATTGAGAATTTCTCCAAGGTTGCCAAGCCCATGACAGAGTTGTTGAAGAAAGAATCCAAGTATGTTTGGACTGTGGAATGTGAAGCCAGTTTCCAGGAGTTGAAGGAACGTTTGGTCACAGCCCCAGTATTGATCTTGCCCGATAATTGGAAGGATTTCCAAGTTTACTGTGATGCCTCACGTCAAGGACTTGGAGGAGTACTTATGCAGGATGGAAAAGTTGTAGCCTATGCTTCCAGACAGCTACGACCTCATGAGTTAAATTATGCCACGCATGATTTGGAACTAGCAGCCGTAGTGCACGCACTCAAGACCTGGAGACATTTCCTTATCGGAAATAGTTGTGATGTTTACACCGACCATAAGAGCCTGAAGTATATCTTCACGCAGAAAGAGTTGAACCTCAGACAGAGGAGATGGTTAGAGTTAATCAAGGACTATGACATGAGATTACACTACCATCCAGGTAAGGCTAATGTTGTAGCCGATGCTTTGAGTCGGAAAACTTATGTGAACACACTCACAGCTGGAGGATTACCTCAAGAGTTAGTCGATGATCTCAGAGAGCTCAAGCTAGAGATAGTTCCAAGAGGATATGTTGCTACACTGGAAATTCAGTCCACCTTGACCGAAAGAATTCGAAAAGCCCAGAAATCGGACAAGGAGATAGCTGAGATTAAACAGAGAATGGAAGATGGTAAAGCTAAAGGTTTTCGTGAGGATGAACACGGAACTTTGTGGTTCGAGAACCGAATCTATGTGCCCAATGAACCAGAGCTCAGGAAGTTGATACTTCAGGAAGCCCACGATTCACCTTACTCGATACACCCAGGCAACACCAAGATGTATCTGGATTTAAAGGAAAGTTATTGGTGGACAGGTATGAAGAAAGATATTGCAGAGCATGTTGCGATATGTGATGTTTGTCAGCGAGTAAAGGCAGAACATCAGAAACCAGCAGGGTTACTCCAACCTTTGCCGATACCCGAGTGGAAATGGGAAAAGCTTGGTATGGATTTCATCACAGGATTACCCAGGACCCGTTCAGGTTATGATTCCATCTGGGTAGTGGTTGATCGCTTGACCAAGGTAGCACATTTCATTCCAGTGAAAACCACCTATACCAGTGCTAAGCTAGCCAAGATATATATGACCAGGATCGTATGTCTGCATGGAGTTCCGAGGAGTATCGTGTCAGATAGAGGAACACAATTTACCTCAAAGTTTTGGCATCAGTTACATGAAACTTTGGGTACAAGGCTAGAGTTTAGTACAGCTTTTCATCCGCAGACAGATGGACAGACTGAGAGAGTCAACCAGATTCTGGAAGACATGTTGAGAGCTTGTGCGCTAGATTATGGATCTAGTTGGGATGATAACTTTCCTTACGCAGAATTCTCGTACAACAACAGTTATCAAACCAGTCTAAAGATGGCCCCTTTCGAAGCTTTATACGGAAGGAGGTGCAGAACACCACTGACGTGGGATGGTGTTGGAGACCGACAACTTTTTGGTCCCGACCTTATTCAAGATTCGGAAGAGAAAGTCAGGTTGATTCGTGACAGACTCAAGATAGCTCAATCTCGACAGAAGAGTTATGCTGACAGCAAACGTAAAGAAGTGACATATGAAGTGGGAGACAGAGCATATCTTCGTGTATCCCCGCTTCGAGGAACCAAGAGATTTGGTGTAAAAGGAAAATTAGCACCCAGATTCATAGGCCCCTACAAAATTCTTGAACGTAGAGGTGAAGTTGCATACAAACTGGAATTGCCAGAAGGATTATCCGAAGTTCATAATGTGTTCCATGTGTCCCAGCTGAAGAAATGTCATGCTGAGATGGCCGACATCCCTTTGAGAGATACAGTGCCCCTAGAGGCCATACAGCTTGAAAGTGATCTGACTTATGAGGAGAAGCCTGTCAGAATCCTCGAGACATCCAACAGAGTTACCCGCAGCAAGATTATCAAGTTCTGCAAAGTTTTGTGGAGTCACCATACTGAGGAAGAAGCCACCTGGGAACGCGAAGAAGATCTTCGTAGAGACCATCCGCACCTATTTTCTAGCCAACCCGAATCTCGAGGGCGAGATTCATCTTAAGGTGGGTAGGTTTGTAACATCCCAAAATTCCATTTTGGAATGTTATGAATATAGCTATGCATCTATCATCACCATTGCTTGATTGTATGTGTTAGTTGAAATGCCATTTCTGATTTTTCTGAAAGTCCTTTCTACTTTTCCCTATGTTGCTTCCCCTATTTGAAATTTTGGTTAAATGTTCAAAATAAGAGAGGAGTAACATGACACTCCACACCAGGGTCTAATTGGTGAATTATTTGAACAAAATAACCAGGGGTTATTTTGAAAATATTTGCAAAAAGGGTTTAAAAACAATTAGGACATTTCTGAAATAATATTTTTTCCAAAGTGTTCAAATGACAGAATAGAAATGTTCATTAAATAGCATTTATTATTATGTTAATTTTGATATATAATACCCCTATATTTACAAACGATTTGAATGCTTTAAAAGCTTTTGAATGTCTCTGGTAAATTAGAAAAACAGAAATGGTAACCGTTTCCGGTATTAAACGGGCCGGCCCACCGGCTTTAAAAGCCGAGACCGTTACCGGTCGGCCGACCGAGCGCAGTAACGTCCCCCTCTCTCTCTGACGCTGGACCCCACCCCGTCCGACCGTTGCCCCGGAACGGTCATCGTCTTCACTCCCCGCGCTCGCCGGACCCGACGCCGGTCGCTTCCCCCCCTCACCGGATCTCTCCCCTCTCTCCTCCCCGCACCCCCCCGAGCGCCTATATAAGAGCCCCACTGCCCCGCATCCATTTTCCCCCCGAGCCCCCTTCTCTCTCTCGCCGAGACGCCGTCGATTGCTCGTCGGAGTTCCACCACCACCGGAAGTCGCCGTCGACCGTAGCCACCACCCCCGACCACCATTCGCCTCGCCGTCGCCACCAATCGACTCCGGAGAATTGTCGCCGTCGCCCGGACCACTTCCTCGTCCTCCCCGACCACCGGAATACCTCGCCGACGCCGTCGCCGCTACCGGACTCGCCGGAGTACCCCGACGCCGGCAACCTCCTCCCTGTAAGCCCCCATGACCGTCGGATCCCGAATCAACGTTCCAGATTAGAACAAACTTAAACCGAACCGGTATCTTCTATCGATCGGTCGCCCGCTCTAATTCACCTACCGCACACACTCGCTAGCCAATCGGATCACGCCACGTAGCCCCCTGACCGACGCAAATCTTTTTTTCATTTTCTGTTTTGTTTTAATTAACAGAATGTTTTCCAATTTTGTTTTGCTTATATCTTTTAATCTATTTAGTGTTTTGAGTTGATTCTTTTTGCAATAGCTCACATTTTTCATGTAGTTTCACCCTGTACTTTTAAATTTCAAATTTGAACTATAAAATTTGAATTGAATCAAATTTGCTTAAAATCTTCAAATCTGAATAACTAGAGTTTAAAAATAGATTTTGATATGATTCTTTTTGCTACTGTTTGGTATTAGTTAGGACTATCTTCATGCATAGTTTGAGAGTTTTCATGATCTATTTAATTAATGTTTTAACCAAAAACAGAATCTGCTTATTATTATAATATAGTTTTATAAACTTAATTTTGATTAGTTTGATTTAGAATTTGGTTTTATTTGTTTATTAGGTTCTGTTAGTAAACATTTAGTGTTTTCACTTACTGTTAATAAAAATATAAATTTGCCTAGTTTAATTTCATTTAACATAGGAATCACAACTTCTTTTCAAATAGGCATAATTTGATTAAAACAACTAACTAGTAATAGTTTTGTTTTCAAATAAGTTTTGTATAATTAATTCTGTTTTCTAAGACAAATTTATTTGTAAGTTATTTTCTGTAAGAACATGTTTTGTCAACAAAATAATAAGTTTAGTTTTCATTCTTTTTTGTTAATATAACTATAGTTGATTCATATAGTGTTTATCACAAACTTGTATAAACTCTACTAAAGTTTTCCCAACAAACTTAAATTGATTATATTCTGTTTATTAATAAAATATTCTATTGTTTCCCTTGATGTCAACAATTGTTTTTCTATTTCAAAATAGTTTTATTATGTAGTAGTGTTTTCATCATCCCCTTTGGAAAAACCAAACTTTGTGTGTTTTACTTGCTAGAGACTTTTGTGCATTGTTTGCCTTGTTTGTTTAGTACTTCTTTGCTGAATGTTATGAGTACTTATTTTGGTTGTATGATTATTTGAGTGCATTGTTTGTTTCGTAGATTATCCGGAGTGCGAAGCTTGTTACTTAGAGTCACTCACGTACGAAGATCATCAATCAGGCAAGTCACTTTGATCATGTTTTACCCATGTTTTATATGCATTAGTTCTACCATCTCCCCAGTTGCATGCAAGATAGGTTAGTTGGAAACTTGGTTACATTGTAGTAGTATCATGTGGTAGATACCTCTCTCAACCCCCTTTGACAACATTGGCCCCGGGAAACGTTGTTTTACCTTTTGCTATGCTATTAGTAGACGGGGTTGGTTGTGTGATTCATGAGAGTTGAGAGAGTTAATAATTTCAAGACCTACATAATGATCAAGATTTCAATACTCCAAGTTTTCAACATACCTCTGGGTGGATGATGGTTGAACGGCACCCTGGAGAAACCAGTGGTTAGCCTAGGTGATGCTGGAGATGGCCAGTATTCACGCGGAAAGGTCCACCCAGGCACAAAGAGATGGATGGATGCTTTAAAACCCAAGGCTTACCTGCACAGCCACAAGTCATTATGGGCTCTGGCTTGGTTGGATATCGTGGTGACCCTGGACAGGCGGCGCTACGAGAGGTAGAAGAACGGTAGGAAAGGATGGGCACCGTCAGAGTCGCAGGGAAACCCTTTGGAAGACCATGTTTTGGTCATCCGTTTCTCAAACACCCTGAAGTGAGAGGAATCAAACGGAGGCGACCAAATCTTGTGGGGAACGTGTGCAAAACTCTGCAGAGTATTTTCAAACCTAATCGATTAGCCGTGTCCACGGTTATGGACGACTTGAGCCAAAGGAATTGGAACTTCCGGAACTCTCAACACAAATAATATGATGATGTGGGAATTTAATAATTTTGGGTATGAGAATTGGTTGGTGGAACCATCTCATTAATCAACCAACTTAGTAATGTTTTGCTTAGCCCCTTTTCTTGATGTAGGAAAAATTGGCTTTACGCAAAACTTACCACCCCACCTGCCATATATGCATATAGACTAGCTGATTATTTTCACACCTCTACTGTGACTTTGCCGGCATATTCCATATGCTGACCTACACGGCTGCAACGTATCATGTTGCAGAGTATTTTTCCGACCAGGAGTGAGGACGCGTTCTATGCTCAGTGAGATGCCCTTGGAGTCGGATGGACTCATCTACCGTCGACGCTTCCGCAAGATTTAGATATTCTCATGAGTTGGCTTTTAGCCACTTTATTGTAATTTTTATTGTAATAAAGGAGTCGATATGAGATTTCGATTAATATAATGCTGTGTGATTTCCCTTTGATATATACATGGATGTACCGTGTGTGTACCAGCATGATCTTGGGATGGTACGGAAACAACGGAGACTTGACCTTTCAGGTCGGGTCGCTACAGACGTCCAAGCGCAGAGTTGAGATCACCAAATGCACGTGTACAGTGATCCCAGAGATCAATGCTCACTGAACACACAGAAGCTGAATAACAAGAGTCTTACATCCATACTTAACGTCTTACAAAAATAATGACCACAAAGGTCTTAGTCTTACATAGATAGGGCCACACGGGCCAAATACTTAAAATAGAACAAGCAGCGGAAATCTTGGTCGAAAGCGTGAACCTATGCCATCTACCTTAACCTACAGGCATTTTGACTGGGAAGCATCCTAGTTCGCATGTTCGTCTCCAACGAACTCTTCAACATACTCCTGTTCTTCCATGCCTGGCCAAGTAAATAACCAGTGGCAAGCCAATGAGTACTTTGAATATACTCACAAGCAACCCAAGTGTGGAACGAGGTAACAACGATGCATGATATAGCACTAAGTAGGTAAATTTGCGGAAAGCTAAATTGTATGCAAATGACATGATCAAATAACTAGTGAACATGCATCAACAATTAGCAGATATCCATATGAACAAGTTACAAATATCAACATAAGTAGGGGACGAACATCTCATGTTCGCTCATCACGTTAAGCCATCGGACTTAGTTCAGTTCTCATGCTAAGTCATCGGACTTTGCTTAGGTGGTTTCTTATCACCACCACACCATACTCACACAAGTTTCACGAAAACATCTGGACGTGGCATAAGCAGCACCACCCAACTATCCTTGACCGTGGATGCGGCTATACAAATAGTTTTACACTCTACAGAGGTTGCACACTTTACCCACAAGACTCGGGGAACTTCCGTGCCATCCATGACTGGCGGTACATAACATACCCGAGGTAAGCACCCGAACAATGCCTTTCCCATGGTGATACTAAACAAAGAGTCCACTCGTTGGTGCCATCCCTCATGATATACATCACTCGTGTCATCCATGAGGGCACACAATGGTGTGCCCGGTGCCTATAAAGACAGCGCATGACCTTCCTCTCTGGGACGACCCCGTCTCAAGAGTGACCACTTCACTCTTGCCACTAGTAATGCGGGCTCCTTGCTAGTACCAACCATAGTAATCAACAAAGCCCCGTCCCATAAGGGGTATCGTGGTTGTGCATGTAAGGTTGGGACGGTCGACAAATCTTAAACCCTCCATTTTCGAAAACACATACTCATCTTATTCCGGCACACCACTTCTTTCTCAAGTGGTCACCCATCTCATTGTCATCTCCCTCGGGCATTAGTGGCACCCGACAGGGTTTTCGAAAAGTCTTTGAAATCACCTGTTTCTTGTCATCACTATGCATAAGTCCCATCCCATTTGCATAGCACCTATTAGCAACCTAACTACTCCCACCCTCACAACCCTCATAAGGTGGTAGGGTCATGCATGATGCAAGTGTCAACGGAGAAGTACCGGAGGCATCCCACCGAAAGGGGAACACCACAACACATGATCAAACACGAGGAAAGTAAAGTGCTATATGTCATGCAATAAAATTGTTTCTTATCATGGTCAAAGGGCTGCTTGCCTGGCTCAACAAAGTCTTCGGGGTCTTCGAAGTCTTCGAGTCCAACTTCTTCATCAACAGCGCAATCTATCGTCGCGATAAATAACGATAAAAATAAGCAATCACACAAAACAGAGCACTCAAACTACTACCAAAAATGTTAACCTACTCTAATAAATACTAAAAGTCATACTAAAAATATTCTCTTAGGGTTTTGTTGTGAAAAAGATTTTGGAATTAAAATAACAGAGGCAAAAAGGTGCCAATATACAGGTTTTAAAATAATACAGTACGAGGAACATATTCAAACATTTACAAATGTCACTATTAAATTCTAGGGATTATTTATGAATTTAGGTGGAAGAAATATGGGCATTGGGTAAATATTTCACCCTGTGGGATTTTTGGAATTTGCTGGAAAAATAAAAAGGGAAAATAAACGGGCATAGTGCCCTGGCCGGAGGAGGCCAGCAATTGGGCCGACCAAGAGGCCAACCAGCCCAGATGAACCGGCGTGCGCACGTGCGTGTTCGAACCTGACGGCTGGGCCCTGATGGCCAGCGACATAGAGAGGAGGGAGAGATAGGTGAGGATGACAGGCGGGCCTTGCCTGTCATATCCAACCTCGCGACAGGGTGGCCGGCGGGCTCACCGGCGATGATGCAGGGCATGGCGATGATAGGCGAAGGCAAGGATGAGCTCATCGTCGACCCGCCGGTCCTCTAGAGGTGGAACGGAGGCCTGAGGTGGCCAAAGTCGCCGGCGACGAGCCCTTGCAGCGGAGGGCGCTTCGGGAGAGGTCACCGTGTTAGTGCATCTAGTGCCCTTAGTGATTTGGTGTATTGAAGACTTATAGGTTAGGGCACTAATGTGTTTGTGAGTGTACACAGGCTCTATAAGTCGATGAGGAGTTTGATATATTCGGAGATTATCAACCCCTAAAAATGTGTGTCTTCAAGTGAAGACTTTGCTGAAGACTTTGTGAAGACTTTGTGAAGACTCTGAAAATGAGGAAGTTGGTGTGACCTTGAAGATATGAACGAGAAAAATGAAGCATGAAGAGTTTTGTTTTTGTAGTTTCATTTCTTTTATTTGAGTCATAGGAAACACCGTACTGTTAAAGTGGGCCGAGGTAATACTAAGGAAAATTTCCAACTGATGCTCAACTCCAAAATCCTCAACCCATACAATGCTTCGAGTGAAGCCTTTGGAAATCTCTTACGGTTCAGACACGTTTTTCGGTGATAGATACGAAGTTCTGACCATTGCTATGCTTAGAGCCAGCTGTCCGCAATCATAATATCCACATAGCGGTCATATCATTGGGGGCATTTATGTCTTATCATGTCTGGTTGCACCCTGGCTATGAACTGCCACACCCCCACAACCACTAGTTGGTTGGCTGCTCCGAGAGAGAACTGACACTTGTCATTTGAGAGCAACCCATCCTCGGAGGACTTTGAGAGAAAATCATCAGTGAGGAAAAACCCACAACCAAACCACAAAGCCCATAGTGATTGAGCATCACTGAAGAAATTCCTGTGTGGAACCGCCGCTTGTTACCTTTGAGGACTGTGCATCCTCCAGATGGTTAGGCGTCATGGTCTAGTGCTCCTGCAGTCAATTGGCGACCACGAAGTGACCTTGGTCTAGAGCATCCAACAGTAAATTTTGGATCGTCGGGTGACAAGTTTGTGAGGGTTTTGGAAGTCTACCCTGAAGACTTACCACGAGTGTTGGGCGAGGACTGTGTGACCTTAGCTCAAGGAGAATACGGTAAGGACTGTGTGTCCTGGGACTGTGTGTCCTCTGGTTTAAATACCAGGCCGCTCCAAACCAGACGTACGACTGTCACAGCAGTTGGAACTGGGTCATCAATCCATTGTCCTCTGGTTTAAATACCTGGTTCTATTTCCTCAACCTCCTTATTCCTCATAAACCTGTTGTTGAAGTTGATTGTTACTGTTTGAAGAATTTGACTGAAGGCTTTTGCAAATTCCTCACCTCAAATTCTTCAAGTTGCCTTGTTCATCACTGCTTATCCTTTATCACGCTGCTCACTATTCGTGCATGTTTCATTTCATCATGATGACTAAGCTGATACTATGTTCCTCATGCACTTGAGTACTTATTCCGCTGTTAGTTATTCATCACATTTCAAATTTCTCAAGGTTGAAATTCCTCAAGTGATGAATTAGTAAAAATCGCCTATTCACCCCCCCCCTCTAGTCGATATAATGCACTTTCACACCGGAGTCGTCCCGTGCTGCAAAAAGGACGGGAGGAAGAGGAGGAAGCATCAGCGCGGCGAGGGAGGACCAATGGGAGAAGAATGGGGGCCGAAGGGGCTTTGTACCCGGAGATCGACGATGAGGTTGCCGCGGCGGTCCTTGGCCCGATTCCGAGCGCAGGAGCTACGGGAGGTCCTTGAAGCGCGTAGGGGAGCTATAGGTGAGGGGAGAGAGAGAGCAGAGGGGAGAGAGGGGCTCGCGAGGCCCTTTTTATAGAGGGGGCGCGAGTCCACCGAACGCTGTGTGCCGGCAAGCTCATGGCCAAGGCCAAAGGGAGAGGGAGGCTCACGGGACTGCTCGGGGCGTTCCTGGGGCTAGTCCACGCCGAGCGGGGGCAATGGGAGAGAGAGAGGAG
The DNA here is from genome assembly GCA_022496015.1 of Hordeum marinum. Classification (NCBI taxonomy): domain Eukaryota; kingdom Viridiplantae; phylum Streptophyta; class Magnoliopsida; order Poales; family Poaceae; genus Hordeum; species Hordeum marinum. The sequence continues at coordinate 380,240,620 of CM039675.1, forward strand.
GGCGCGCATGTGAGGTCGCGGGTTGGCTGAGCCGGGCGGCGCTCGGCACGCACGGGAGGAGGGAGGAGGAAGGAGATAGAGGAGGGGCCGACAGGGGTGACGTGGCGTGGACACCAAGAGTGACCAAGTGGCGCAAGGGGGGGGCGAGGCTACCGGAGCCATGCAGTGGCCAGCGGCTACAGTGCCTGTCGGCACAGTAGCACACTCCAGAGCGCGTGTTTGGCATGCCATGGCATGCCAACGATGTCTTCTGCATGACCGGCTATGCCTAGGGAGATCTAGGGGGTTAACAAATAGGGAATAGGCCATTAGATGCTTGGGTGATGCCTTAGGAGAGAAGGGAGGCTAAGAGAGAGGGAGAAAATTGTTGTCCAGAGGTGAAAAATGATGGTTTTACTCACTTACCCATGGAGCTTTGGCTAGGGAGAGTTACTAGAGGTAGCTAGTAACTCAGAGAGACTGTGGTAGAAAGTTAGGTCCAAGGGTAAAAGGATAAGAGGTGAGAATGTTGGTTTTACAAAATCACCAGAAGGTGATTGATGAGGTTTTGGGCAAGAAAGAATTACCAGCTTACTGAGATTTTTACCAGGGTCAAAGGCTAGGTGAAAATGAGATGCTCCACCAAGATGAGGGGAGCATGAGCTGTGTTTTGTTCAATTCTTTCCAACAGCCTATTGGTCTCCCTCTTATTCCTTTCAGCCTCTAGCATCACCTCCGCCAGGGATGGTGCATGTGGCAGCTCCTCTTGCCTTGGCTGGCTACTCTCGCCCTGCTCAGGAGCAGGCACGGGATTGTTCCTAGTTGCCACCATCCTTGGGAAAACAATCCACATCTTAGACATAGAGAACATCAACTCTAAGACATGAATTATGGAATGTGCTGATCAACATGGCATGTAGGATAAACACCAATCAACATGGTAAAGCAACTACCATATGAACATTAGGTTTCATACACACCATGACTTAGTTCAATACAAACCCAAGCTGAAAACAACTACGGAGAGATGGCACAACTCATCGGAGGCATTACAAGCTTCCTATACATTATCTATCTACACCTCCGGAACTCAACTCTCGACCTTAGTCATATCCCACAAGACACACAGGACTGTGGCGATACGACTACTACCATACTAGGACTAACATCCACACACTCAAACATCACCGTAGAATGCCTCGTACAGGTTACCCCCATGACCTGGGAGCTGAACCTGAGGATCTAGAAACACTCTAGCCTGGGATCCCTCGAACCCATAAGGACACGAATGTGGCCTTGGTCCCCTTGTCGGCGGCAACAGCGGTCCTCGAAGAGGGGTGATGCCTCCAACATCAGGCCAGTCTACGTGTGCTGGCAAATGAGTCCGCGATGGGGTCAGCATCTCCAAATCTCCATAACCTGTCTGCACGATAGGTGCCAACTGCGTCAAGGCTGTCCAAAGATGGGCACGGGTAGCATAGAGCTCCATGCGAAGGGCACGTGCATCACGATCCTTGTTCTCCAACATCTGAGCGGTCACCTGCAGCCTAGGGTCCTCATGAGAATGATTAAAGTAGGCTGCACTAAGACATCCATCCTCTCCTCCCATGGAAGCAGGGACATAGCAGAACTTCGTGTTCTGTAGAAGACCATGGTGAAACCTCATAATAGTCAGCATAGTGTAGGCGGCTTCCTGGACTGCCATATCTATGGTAACTCCCAATCCATGAGTCCAGTGAAGCGGCTCTGTAGCTCCAGGATATGAAGGATATATCCTAACGGTACACAGATACTGACTCTGGTTGAAATCTCGATACTGCTCCTCCACTGTGTACTCTGGGTACTAGCGGTATCCAGCCTCCATCATAACTCTAACCAACATGGCCGTGTAACCCGGCACATCGATGCACCTAGTCAAACGGACCACCTGACGGAAAGGACGAGAGGGCATCTGAAACAGAGAATGATGCAAAGACATTAGAGATCCTAGCAGAAATTGGACAGTATAATGGCTGTAATTGCTCAAGAAATTTTTTGAGACAATTGAAAAAGATTGGAAAGGCATAACCACTCGACTATCTAGACTCAAATCTCTTCTCCATCTGTTTGTCACACCAACAATACTTAAATAACTGCACTCACTTACAAGCAAGCTAGCTATTGGTCCATTTCTAGTAACTCGTCATCCTAAGCAATAAATGAGAATTCCTAGTTCCTATCCCCGTAGAAAAGATGAGAATGACCCAGCATAGAATAACTTGGAAAGAGGAGTAAAAGAGCCTTACGTTCCCTTCCTCAATCAATTCCCCTACTTATCTATAGTGTTTCTAGACTCATCTTCGACCGGTTTGGCTTGGTAGTCCTACAGTCAGTAAGGCTCCGATACCAACGCTGTCGGGACCCCGATCCTAAGTCATATGATTCCATACTGTAACAAGTCACATCACTTTGCGGCCTCACGCACGGTAACCCCACGGCTGCAGCCTTACCTTGGTCGGGACCGTTTGCGTCTTTTGGCTCACGTATGTGAACATGTCGCTGGCAATCACACAACAAAGAACCCAAGCCGACATGACTAGTCATAGAACCCAAGTGGCACATCCGTACGGAAACAGGCCTACATAACCCAGCAATGCAAGTGTCGGCCTCAAGCATGTGTAGACGTGTCATAGCAAGCTACAAGGACTCCATTACATCGCGAGACACAAATGTCATCACTGCACGTAGACGAGTCGTAGCAGGCTACAGGGACTCCATTACACTACGAGACATTTCCCCGAAGGGACAGACACAACAGCAAAGAAGGATACATCCCGGTCAATCAATGTGTTTGGAGCAGTAGCAAGCTACCATGGCTCGGTGGAAGCACAAAGAGGCAGTTTCCCGTAAAGAGTACTACTAAAGGCACACGACTAGGTGTCGGATCCCATACATACCGTTGCACGTCACACGTACGCATGACATGCCCGATATGCATACATACAACTATGGATCACAACATAACCATACAACAACATGACTTTTATTTAAGAGGCTCAGACGAGCCTTGCATAATATGTTCTTACAGATAGGGGTCACATGACCCGACACTCAAGTCATACAAACAAAGTCATACAAGCCAGCGGAAACTTAAGCTGTCTGAGTACAGACGGCGAAATAGAAAAGAGGCACACGGCGTGACTATCTACAGCCCACCACACGGGCAAGATCGTAGCTGGGACACCAGCTATTCGGCATCGTCAACGTCTAGATAGAACCCATCTGATGGGTCCTGGTTCTCTTCTGCAACATCTATTAAGCAAGGATGAGTACAATCGTACTCAGCAAGTCTTTAAAATAGACCTAGTCTATTTATGCTCATGTATCAACAAGGGGGTGGTGGAGTTCATGCAGAAATGCCAGCTTTGACTCATGGCTATCCTACACTACTCAATTTTAACCTGTTGTTAATATTTTAAGTATCACACTCGAGTCCACTAACTCCACAACAATACACCACCATGGATTCATCTTCCTATCCTGGAAGAGTGCCATCCACGGTACTCACACTTGTCTTGATATTTTTAGAAGTATCCATTTGATTATCTACGAACAGCATAAGTTCCCCAAGTAGTCCATATCCGAGGACGCGGCTATTCGAATAGTTTCATACCCTGTAGGGGTGTACTTCTTCACACATGCTCTCGCCACTTATCGCTGTGTGCCGTAAACCATGCACCTCGGCAAACTTCAAGCGGATGGCCAGCGAGGAAGTCGGCCATGACCGTCAATCACATAAGACCACTAGTCCAGGCTACCGCCTATTTGAGACTGAACCTGCACGGAAGTCCGGCCGAAGTTTCCGCTACGGTCCCAAATGATGTGCGCAGGGTTCCCAAGCCCACCATTCGGGTGACCCTTGGTACACCGTGCCACTACCTACCGCGTCGTAACCCACCCCGAGGGTCAGCGCTACGCACGGCCTCCAGCATGCTATAAACACCAGAAACTACTTGCAATACCTGGACCAAGGACTAGGCGACTGATGAGTCGAGAGGGGTCATATTTCAGGGCCCAACATGTGGTAGTATCTAGTCTTGGATCACAAACACGGAACCCAGTTCCTAAGAACGGTCCCAATGAGACAACCCACTATGTACTCCTACATAGCCTCTCATCGCTACCTTTACCAAATCGTATTCATTATGTGCTCATCACCTCGGACAACACTGTTCCACTCAGTTCATCACCCAGATGAATCTGACCCGACACAACTCTAAGCATAGCAGCATGACATGAAAGTAAGCTAAGCACATCATGGCACAAGCATCTACCAGGTATGCTAGGTTGCAAGGTTTAACTATTTACTGTGACAAGGTCAGGTCATGCACAAGAATAGGATCATCTACCGTGTATGACTGACATGTGATCGTTTGTCCTAATGCAATAAACAAGAGCATGAGCGAGAGAGTGGGATGTTATCAGAATGATCAATGGGGTTGCTTGCCTTGCTGAGTTGCGGAGGAGTTCTCTCCTTCGTCGGGATACGGGGTAGTATCTTCCGGATTAGGGCCTACCGCAACACAGATAAGAGCATTCAATACAAGCAAATGCAACGATATGATGCATGATCATGGCATAGTAATATGCATGGGTGAGCTAAAGTAACTAGTGATCATGTCAATTTAAAATAGATTTGAATATAGGTTCAAAGTTGTTCTCATTTCAACTTCCTTATATTAACCTAATGATAATTGTCCATGTTCACCTAGTTATGTTGCTCTAACATGCATGAGAATAGCACCATTGGATTCATTGGATTTTTCTGATAAACTTTCATATATAAATTATTTTCATCCGACTTACAGATTATTTTATATGATTTTTCAAAGTTTTAAATAATTTCTAGAACTATTTTTAAACTAGAAATTGTTTTATTGCATCAGCATGATATCATGGTGACATCAGCTGGTCAGCTGACCGGGCCAGAGTCAAACCTGACATGTGGGGTCCACATGTCAGTGACTCAGGCACTTTAACTAACTAATTAAATTAATTCCTGATTAGTTAATCACACTGGGCCCACAGGTCAGTGTCTAATTAGGTTGATTAAACTAATTAGTTTAATTTTTAACTTAGATTAGTCTTAACAGAGCCGGGCCCACTTGCTAGTGACCCAGAGGGTCAACCCTCGTGGTCAAACGGCTGTGCCCACCGGCGTTTAGCCGCCGGCGGCACCAGACACGGCGGAGGGGATCGGAATCCCCTCTCCGATGACCAAACGGCCGGCGGATGGGCTCAAAATGACGCCCACGCACATGCCCATCCATCTCGGCACACCCCCGAGGCTGGGGTGGCCGAAAACGGCGCCGGCGTTGAGGGCTGCGGCGGCCGGAGCTCGGGCGAGCACGGGCTCGTCGAGCCGGAGCTCGAACAGGGCAGTTGAGGCCTCCAGAGGCTACCTAGGAGCCTCCTGAGCACGACCGCGTGCTCAGAAGCAAGCTTGGGTTGCCACAACGGCGCCCACGATCTCGCCGACGGCGGGGAGCTTTCGGGCTCGGGGAGAATCAGCGCTACGAGGCTCTATTCAAGGGGGGAAAGGGGGGGGAAAAGACCAGGGGCTCACGGCGGATGCAGCGACGTCGCAACGAGCTCGGGGGGGACCTGGAACGGCGGCGGCCTCCGAATTCCTTTCCGGCGACCCGAGGAGGAAGATGATGGCGCGACGGCGATAGGAGCCTTCCGGCGATGCGTGGCTCCGCTAGGAGGAAGAGGAGGTCCGGGCGGAGGTTTTGGCTGGTTCAGACGCGCTCGGGGGTGGCTAGAACGATGGCATGACGGCGAGGAGCAGCGCGGCCATGGCGGGTCACAGGGGGAGAATGTGCGCGCGCGAGAGAGAGAGAGAGCGCTCGCGGGAGGAATAGAGGAGAAGGGGCACGGCGGTGAGGTGCTTTGTGCTGGCGCACTCCCAGCCCTCCAGCAAGGAGTTAGGCAGGGAGGAGGTGGCCGGCGTGTGGCGACCACACGCCCGCGTCCTCCTAGCCAGAGGTGGGGGATGACCGGTTCGCCCCTGTGGGCTGGGCCGGCTTCTCTCCCCTGGCCCAGGTAGGTTCTTCTTTTTTTTGTTTCTGTTTTCTGTTTTCTGACTTTTCTTTATTTTATTTGCAGGTCCAATTGACTTTTCAAAATATTCCAAAACTTTAGTATATTCAAGTTTAAATATTCCAAACCTGTATAAAAAGTTTCAGGTTAATTTGAAAATAGTAGTAATGATAATGTTTTTATTTATCAATTTCAGAGGCTTAAGTCTTTAATTTAAATTATTTGAAATGTCCAAATAATTAGAATGATCCCTGGTATATCCATGCCCTCAATTATCAGACATAGGGAAAATATTTTATGGGCATTTTGGATTTGTTGAAATTTCATTTATCTTGAATTTCTTTAATTCATTAAGTGCTTGGGGTTTCTTTTCTTTCTCCCCATTTCACATTGATGCAATGATGATGATGATGATGCAATCACAATGCTAACCTAGGACACTTACCAGGGTTGTGACACCATTTGAGGGGAGTATGGCTCTTGCGTCCATACAACACCTCAAATGGTGCCATCTAAAGATTTGACTGATAGCTGTTGTTGTATGAGAACTCGGTGAAGGGTAGGCAATCTGCCCACTTGTCTCCATATGCCAAGACACAAACGCGGAGTATATCTTCGAGTATCTGATTTACTCACTCCGTCTACCCACCGGTCTGAGGGTGAAAAGCAGTGCTAAAGGAGAGCTTGGTTCCCATGGCTTCTTGAAACTTCTTCCAGAATCTTGAGGTGAACTGGGTTCCTCGATCTGACACGATCTCCTTCGGAACTCCGTGAAGACTCACAATGCGGTTGATGTAGAGATTTGCGAGCTGGCTTCCATCGTAGGTGGTTCTGACGGGGATGAAGTGGGCTACCTTGGTCAGGTGATCAACAATGACCCAGATGGAGTCATGTCCCTTGTTTGACCTCGGTAAACCGGTGATGAAGTCCATCTCGATTTTATCCCACTTCCATTCAAGCACCTTGAGAGGTTGCAATAGCCCAGCGGGTCGCTGATGCTCAGCCTTGACCCTCTGGCATATGTCACACTTAGCAACAAACGTGCCTATCTCCCGCTTCATGCCATCCCACCAGAATCTTGCCTTGAGGTCCTGAGACATCTTGGTTCCTCCAGGATGCATGGAGTAGGGAGTGTCATGAGCTTCCTGCAAGATCAGGTTCTTGAGGTCTTCTTTGTTGGGTACGCAGATGCGATTCCCGAACCATACAACTCCTTGTTCATCCTTTGAGAATCCTGGGGTCTTTCCTGCCTTGATCTTCCTCTTGATGCCTTCAATGCTCTTGTGTCCCTTCTAGGCTTCTTTGATATCATCCATCAAGGTAGGCTTAGCTTCAAGGTTGGCGAGGAATCCTGGTGCAACCAGTTCCAGGACGAAGCTCTCAAGTTCTTCATACAAGGCGGGTAGCCTTTCTTTAATCATAGCATTCAAGGAACAAGCCTTTCTGCTTAAGGTGTCTGCTACCACGTTGGCCTTTCCGGGGTGGTATTGAACACTGAGGTCATAATCCTTGATCAATTCCAACCATCTCTGATGCCTCATGTTCAACTCCCTTTGAGTGAAGATATACTTCAAATTCTTGTGGTCTATGAATATCTCACATCGCTTGCATAGAATGTAATGTCGCCATGTCTTCAAGGCATGAACCACAGCTGCCAACTCGAGATCATGAGTTGCGTAGTTCTCTTCATGAGGACATAGCTGTCTGGATAGATATGCTACAACTCTGCCTTCTTGCATCAGAACACCTCCAAGTCCGGTTCTGGATGCATCACAATAAATCACAAACTCCTTGTGAATATCAGGGGTGGCCAAAACTGGGGTTGTGGTCAATCTCCTCTTGAGCTCCTGGAAACTTTCCTCGCACTTAGTTGTCCACTCGAACTTCTTGTCCTTCTTCAAAAGCTGGGTCATGGGTCGGGCAATGCTCGAGAACCCTTCTGCAAACTTGCGGTAATGACCCGCGAGTCCGAGGAAGCTTGTGACTTCCTTCACTGTGGTTGGGGTTTGCCATTCAGTCACGACTTCAATCTTGGCAGGATCCACTGATAATCCTTCTGTAGTCAACACATGACCCAAGAATCCAACTTCATGCAGCCAGAATTCACACTTGCTAAACTTGGCATAAAGCTGGTGCTCTTGAAGCTTTTCTAGGACTAATCTCAAGTGTTCATCATGTTCTTCTTCAGACTTGGAGAAGACGAGTATGTCATCAATGAAGACAACAATGAACTTGTCCAAGTAATCCATGAAGACTTTGTTCATGAGGTACATGAAGTAGGCAGGAGCATTGGTTAACCCGAATGACATGATCGTGTACTCATACAGGCCATATCGGGTTACAAAGGCCGTCTTCGGAATGTCTTGGGGTCTGATCTTCAGCTGATAGTACCCAGACCTGAGGTCGATCTTGGGGAACACCTTGGCTCCGTTCAACTGATCAAACAAGTCTTCAATCTTGGGGAGTGGGTACTTGTTCTTTATCGTGGCCTCATTGAGAGAATGGTAATCGACACAAAGTCTGATAGTTATGTCCCTCTTTGACACAAATAGAACAGGCGATCCCCAAGGAGAGGTACTAGGGCGAATAAATCCTTTCCTGAGCTGCTCTACTAGTTGCTTCTTCAACTCAGCCAACTCTTCGGATCCCATCCTGTAGGCCTTCTTATCGATGGGCCTCGATCCGGGCATAAGCTCAATGATGAACTCGATGTCGCGGTCAGGAGGCATTCTGGGCAGCTCATCAGGAAACACATCCGGGTACTCACATACCACTGGCACTTGATCCAACTCAACTCTCGATAGGCAGTTAGCCTGAGGGGCTTGAGTGGAGGTAGGGTTGGTAATATACTTGACTTCCACTCCTTGGTTATTGGTCATGGTGACAATCCTCTTGGCACAGTCTAACAAGACTTGGTGCTTAGTCAACCAATTCATGCCAAGGATGACATCCAAGCCGGGTGAATCCAGAACTATAAGGTCTGCTAGGAAGTCTACCCCGTTGATGTCAATCTTCACTCCCTTACACCCTATCCCAGACTTCATAACTGAACCAGGGGTTTGTATCAGCATATGACTACCCAGGGGTGTAGGTTTCATGCCACTCTCTAGAGCAAACTTTTGGGTGACAAAAGAATGCGAAGCTCCACAATCAAACAATAATGTTGCTGGGGTTGAGTTGACGAGGAACGTACCCATTACGACGTCCGGGTCTTCCTGGGCTTCCTCTGCGGTGACGTGATTCACACGACCCTTGCCATTGTTGGGTTGGTTGCGGGGAGCTGGGTTCCTTGGTGGTGCTCCACGGGCTTGACCTTGGTTTGGCGTATTGGGCGCGGTGCATCTGGCTTCCCGTTGGGGCAAAGCTTAGAGATGTGTCTAGACTGACCACATCCAAAGCAAGTGACTTGCCCAGGGTTGTTGTTGAAGTTCCTACCACCATTGTTGTTATTGGGGTTGTTGTTGTAGGCTGGCCTGGGATTGGCATACTGCTGAGGCTGGTAGCTCGGACAAGGTGCAAGAGGTCTAGCCTGTTGTGGCTGATGGGTTGACCGGGCTGGGGCTGGCTGCGATGGGCGAGGCTTCTGGTTGCTTGAGCTTCCCTTGTTGATCATCTTGCGCTTGCGAGTGTCGTCGATGGCATGTTTCTTGTCTTCTAGCATGAGGGCTTTGTTCACTAGGTCGAAGAAGGTGCAATAGTCGTAGATGATGAGCTGATACTGCGGGACCTGTTGGAGTCCTTCCATGAAGCGTTCCTTCTTGGCAGCCTCTGTGCTGACGTCTTCAGGTGCATATCTCAATAGCAGGTTGAACTTCTATAGGTACTCCTTGACAGAGCCACTTCCTTGCTTCAGTGCTCAGAATTCTCTCTTCTTGATAGCCATGATCCCAGAAGGAATGTGGGCAGTGTGGAATCCTTCCTTGAAGTCATTCCACGTGATCACACGTTCTCCTTGCATGACCTTGAATCCATTCCACCAAGCTCGGGCGGTACCTCCAAGGTAGTGAGAGGCATAAACCACCTTATCAAGATCCTCATTGCAGTTGACCAATGCAAGGAAGTCCTCGATGGTGAGGATCCAGTCATCAGCATCCAATGGTTCAGTAGTCTCGGTGAAGGTTGGGGGTGAGTTCCTCATGAACTCAGACAGCATGGAGCGGCCATTGTCGTTCCTGCCTTGCTACTGGTTGTTCACGAGAGCCTGAGCCATCTGCTGGATAGCAGCATTGTTGGCTTGGCGCTCCTCCAGGAGAACTTGGATAAACTGAGCTATGGTCATGTTCTCCGATGGAGGTGGTGGTGGGGGAATGTCGCCTTGTGGCTGCTCCTGGTGTTCTCCAGCGTGGCAGCCCCACTAGCTCCCTGTTGCTGGCTCGAGTTGTCGGCTTCAGGGTTGGTGAAGGAGCTGTTGCGGGTAGCAGTCACCATCCTGTTTGGAGTAGCCAAGTCAAACAACTGGGATTGACAAGAGGATAAGCAATAATGGAAAAGCGCACCTAAGGGGGTCGGTCAAGTGAATGTGTGTTAAAACAAAGGTCGAAAGACCAACAACATATATTAAGATAGACGATGGAGTCGCTTACATGTTGCCTAAGGCAAAAGCGCGACTTGCATCGGAACACAAACAACAAAAATAACAACAAGCACACTTGGTTTCATATGAACCATTACACGAACTTGACTTCGCATGAGGGATACATGACTAATCCTATCCTAGGGGTTCTCGGACTCAGGTGGTGGAGTGCTCGGTCTCGTAGTCACTCTCCTCTGGGTCTTCCTCCTGTTCATCATCTGAACGGGCATTGTTCCCGGTCGAAGGAGTCAGGGAATGAGGAGGCCCATCCTGACGACGCTTTGCAGGCGGGTCGGTGAAGAGCTCACGGTACTCCTTCGCACTCATGCGATGGCTATGCGTAGGTGCATCACTAGCTAGGGGTACTCCTCCTCGATAAGCAACAGTTGGTCATCCCTCGGGGGCTCCATCCTTCTTGATCTTGTCTGGCTTCGTCTTGGCTTGTCGAAGTAGCTCTCGGGTGTGGTGAAGTTCCTCGTGGAGCTTCACGGACTCCTTCATCAAGTTATTAACCAGACTATCGGCAGAGAGGCTGAAGTAGGTCTGGAACCTGAGTGGTGCACCATCTTCGTTGGTTAGAATCAGTGTCCAACTCTCGCCAAAATCACCCTTCTTGAAGGGAAGGTAGAGAGTAGCTGGCTCGTCAGCCATCTCTGGAATGATGTCTCCAAGGTGTAGGAGTGCCTTGCGTGCAGCTGTCTCGACGGCAAACATCATGGTCTCCATCTGTGGTCCTTCAAAGAAAGAACTAGTCGGGGAGTCATTTGCCTTCAAGACCACATCCACGTGGTACTCCTTCGTGACGGCATCGACCCAGTGCTCGTGGTAGAGGAAAATGGGTGGTTGGCGAAACTGGCACTTCTCCAGGCTATCCCCAAGGAGTAAGGGAAAGCCGGATGTCAGGAAGGCTTCGGGTACGACGGCCATCTACAAAGTTTTGAAAGGAGGAGAGTCAGCAAAGTGCTGTGTGAAGCATAGGAGAGGTAAATAGTGCAGAATTCCTAAGTTCCAATGCTAGGTGTAGTTTGAAAATGACTTTTATCCTATCTAACATCCATGCTAACTAAGGGCTTCCTACAGTCAGGGAGGCTCTGATACCAGCTCTGTGGGGACCCCGACTCATAAGTCGAGATCATCGAATGCACGTGTACAGTGATCCTAGAGATCAATGCTCACTGAACACACAGAAGCTGAATAAGAAGAGTCTTACATCCATACTTAACGTCTTACACAAATAATGACCACGAAGGTCTTAGTCTTACATAGATAGGGCCACACAGGCTAAACACTTAAAATAGAACAAGCAGCAGAAATCTTGGTCGAAAGCGTGAACCCATGCCATCTGCCTTAACCTACAGGCATTCTGACTGGGAAGCGTCCTAGTTCGCATATTCGTCTCCAACGAACTCTTCAACATACTCCGGTTCTTTCATGCCTAGCCAACTAAATAACCAGTGGCAAGCCAATGAGTACTTTGAATGTACTTGCAAGCAAGCCAAGTGTGGAATGAGGTAACAACGATGCATGATATAGCACTAAGTAGGTAAATTTGCGGAGAGCTAATTTTGTATGCAAATGACATGATCAAATAACTAGTGAACATGCATCAACAATTAGCAGATATCCATATGAACAAGTTACATTTATCAACATAAGTAGGGGACAAACATCTCATGTTCGTTCATCACGTTAAGCCATCGGACTTAGTTCAATTCTCATGCTAAGTCATCGGAGTTCGCTCAGGTGGCCTCTTGTCACCACCACACCTTACTCACACCAAGTTTCAAGAAAACATCCCGACGTGGCATAAGCAGCACCACCCAACTTTCCTTGACCACGGACGCGGCTATTCGAATAGTTTTACACTCTACAGAGGTTGCACACTTTACCCACAAGACTCGGGCAACCTTCGTGTCATCCACGACTGGCGGTACATAACATACCCGAGGTAAGCACCCGAACAATGCCTTTTCCATGGTGATACTAAGGAAAGAGTCCACTCGTTGGTGCCATCCCTCATGATATACATCACTCGTATCATCCATGAGGGCACGCAACGGTGTGCCCGGTGCCTGTAAAGACAACACATGACCTTCCTCTCTGGGACGACCCCGTCTCAAGAGTGACCACTTCACTCTTGCCACTAGTAATGCGGGCTCCTTGCTAGTACCTAAAATAGTAGTCAACAAAGCCCCGTCCCATAAGGGGTATCGTGGTTGCGCATGTAAGGTTGGAATGATCGACAAATCTTAAACCCTCCATTTTCGAGAACACATACTCATCTTATTCCGGCACACCACTTCTTTCTCAAGTGGTCACCCATCTCATTGTCATCTCCCTCGGGCATTAGTGGCACCCGACGGGATTTTCGAAAAGTCCTTGAAATCACCTCTTTCTTGTCATCACTATGCATAAGTCCCATCCCATTTGCGTAGCACCTATTAGCGACCTAACTACTCCCACCCACACAACCCTCATAAGGTGGTAGGGTCATGCACGATGCAAGTGTTAACGGAGAAGTACCGGAGGCATCCCACCAAAAGGGGAACACGTAAACACATGATCAAATACGAGGAAAGTAAAGTGCTATATGTCATGCAATAAAATGGTTTCTTATCATGGTCAAAGGGCTGCTTGCCTGGCTCAACAAAGTCTCCAGGGTCTTCGAAGTCTTCGAGTCCAACTTCTTCGTCAATAGCGCAATCTATCGTTGCGATAAAATAACGATAAAATAAGCAATCACACAAAATAGAGCACTCAAACTATTACCAAAAATGTTAACCTACTCTGATAAATACTAAAAGTCATACTAAAAATATTCTCTTAGGGTTTTGTTGTGAAAAAGATTTTGGAATTAAAATAACAGAGGCAAAAAGGTGCCAATATATAGGTTTTAAAATAATACAGTACTAAGAACATATTCAAACATTTACAAATGGCACTATTAAATTCTAGGGATCATTTTATGAATTTAGGTGGAAGAAATATTGGCATTGGGTAAATATTTCACCCTGTGGGATTTTTGGAATTTGCTGGGAAAATAAAAAGGGCAAAGAAACGGGCATAGTGCCCTGGCCGGAGGAGGCCAGCAACTGGTCCGGCCCAGAGGCCAACCAGCCTAGGTGAACCGGTACGCCCGCGCGCACGTTCGAACCTGACGGTTGGGCCCCGACGGCCTGTGACAGAGAGAGGAGGGGGAGAGAGGTGAGGATGACAGGCAGGCCCCGCCTGTCATCTCCAACCTTGCGACAGGGTGGTCAGCGGGCTCATCGGCGATGATGCAGGGCATGGAGACGACAGGCGAAGGCGGGGATGAGCTCAGCGTTGACCCGCCGGTCCTCTGGAGGTGGAACAGAGGCCCGAGGTGGCCGGAGTCGCTAGTGACGAGCCCTTGCGGCAGAGGGCGCTTCGGGAGTGGTCACCGGAGTCGTCCCTTGCTACAAAAAGGACGGGCGGAAGAGAAGGAAGCATCAGCGCGGCAAGGGAGGACCAATGGGAGAAGAATGGGGGTGGAGGGGCTCTGTACCCGAAGATCGACGATGAGGTTGCCGCGGCGGTCCTCGACCAGATTCCGAGTGTAGGAGCTACAGGAGGTCCTCGGAGCGCGTAGGGGCTATAGGGGAGAGGAGAGAGAGCAGAGGGGAGAGAGGGGCTCGGGAGGCCCTTTTATAGAGGGGGCGCGAGTCCACCGAACGTTGTGCGCCGACGAGCTCGTGGCCTAGGCCAGAGGGAGAGGGAGGCTCATGGGACTGCTCGGGGGTATTCCTGGGGCTGGTCCACACCGAGCGGGGGCAATGGGAGAGAGAGAGGAGGGGCTGACAGGGGTGGCATGGCACGGACGCCGAGGGGGACCAAGTGGCGCAAGGGGAGGCCCAAGGCTGCCAGAGCCAATGCAGTGGCTAGTGGCTACAGTGCCGACAGGCACTGTAGTGCGCTCCCGAGCGCGCGTTTGGCATGCCATGGCATGCCTACGGCGTCTTCTGCGTGGCGTGCTATGCCTAGGGGGATCTAGGGGTTAACAAATAGGGAATAGGGCATTGGGTGCTCTGGTGATGCCTTAGGAGAGAAGGGAGGCTAAGAGAGAGGGAGAAAACTGTTGTCCGAAGGTGGAAAATGAGGGTTTTACTCACTTACCCATGGAGCTTTGGCTAGGGAGAGTTACTGTAGGTAGCTAGTAACTCAGAGAGACTGTGGTAGAAAGTTGGGGCCAAGGGTAAAAGGATAAGAGGTGAGAATGTTGGTTTTACAAAATCACCAGAAGGTGATTGATGAGGTTTTGGGCAAGAAAGAAATACCAGCTTGCTAAGATTTTTACCAGGGTCAAAGGCTAGGTGAAAATGAGATGCTCCACCAAATTTGAGCTCAAGGAGAAAAAGTTGCCAATGGATATTTGGTGAACCCTAGAAATTGGCAGAAACTAATTTCTGTAGATCCCATGATGCTAGGCTTTAACCCTTGATGCACCACTTAGTTTATCATCACTATTTGGCCATTAGAGCATCCCCACAAAGTTTGCGGCCAAGGGGAGACACTTTACAATGTAAAGTTCCTCAAATTTGATTCTGGACAGGAATGGTTTTGGGATGGTTTCATGAACCAAACAAACTTGGATTGGGATGAAACTTTGCAAGATCATCACCCATGATAGTTTTGACTTGCTAGAATTTTCCTAGAATTTATTTAGAAAATTTCTTATAGAAATATTCCAAAAGTTTGATCTGAACAGAAAGGGTTTTGAGGGGCTTTGCCTATGATCTGATCATGCCCTTGTGTTGAAACTCATATATATGGAAAATATATGTCCACTGAGTTTCTCTAAAGTTTCTCAAATATTTTCAAAGCATTTAAATAATTTTTCCCTTGGAAAAACCATTTATGGCCTTAAGAAAAAGCCTTCAAATAAAATGAAAATTATCTTTAAAAATAAAATTTGGTGGTTTTGAGAAGTCATATATATAGTAGGTTTTAAATAAAGCCTTTGGGAAAGAAGGGTCCACCTGATTTGGGTACTTGGAGTGCAAACCTCATTTTAGGGGGTTTTGGAAACTTAAATTAAATAAATCATTTTTTGTTAAAACAAAATTTGATAAAAATAGTTTTGGGCACAATTCACATGGCATGACCATTGGGCAAGGGGTTTGGATCAAGGAAGATGATTATGGAGTGGATTAGAACCTAGTAGTGCCATAAAACTCAATCAACAAGCAAGCAAACAACATAGCAAGCAAGCAGAAACACATAGAAAAAGTTTTAGTTGGCTCCAAATTTTATAAACCCAATCATAAAAATGTGGTACAATCACAGGGTGTGACAACAAAGAACCTCAAAGAGTGCCCCAATATTTCTACCGGAGAAGCTAGGACAAGAACGTGTATCAACCCATATGAATAGATTACCCCAATGTCACCTCAGGAATCCGCAAGTTGAGAACATAACATATATCCAGTGAATCACTTGAATACCCCAATGTCACTATGGGTATCCGCATGCAAGGCATATATCAAGTGTTCTCAAATCCAGTATACAATCTCAAAGGGAAAACTCGATTTATCACAACAAGATAGAGAGGGAAACACACCATATGATCCAACCATGTTAACAAAGCCTGTGATACATCAAGATCGTGCCATCTCAAGAACATGAAACAGAGGAAGAGATTGAACACATAGCTACTGGTACAAACCTTCAACCCCTAGGGTGGACTACTCCCTCCTCATCATAGACTCCGCTGGGATGATGAAGATGGCCACCGGAGATGATCTACCCTCTCCGACAGGGGACTGTTTTCTCTCTAGATTGGTTTTTCATCGATACAGAGGCCTTGCGGCGATGGAACGAGGAGTCTGGGGTTATTTATGATGGTTTCTATCTTTATAGGAATTTTTGGCGTTGGTTTCACGCGGGGATGGGCCACAAGGTGAGCACGCTCCACCAGGGCGCGAGTAGGGGGGCTGGCGCGCCCTGGTGGAGGGTGGCCACCTCGTGACTCGTCTAGCCCTCCCACGAAGCATATGGTGCCTCTTTTGTTCCAAAAGAATCATCAAAAAGTTTTCGGCGATTCCAAGAACTTTCATTTTATGCACAAAAAACAACACCACGGTAGTTCTGCTGAAAACAGCATCAGTTCGGGTTACTTATAAATAAATCATATAAAGTGCATCAAAACCATATAAAAGTATTGTGAACATAGGTTAATATGGCATGAGTATTTCATAAATTATCGATACGTTGGAGACATATCAGGAGGCAACCCAATGAATAAAATTTATTTTATCTTTTACTTTCTGTGTTTGAGTGTTTGCACAATTATGCCTTTGTTATGATTGTGATTTTTATGTTTAATTAGTGTATGTGCCAAGTATAACCTTTAGGATGATTCATAAGATGAGTAGAAACAATGGTGAATCTGAAACAGAAACTTTGCCTCGAGTGCACAAATTTTCATTTTTTACTGGAGCGTTATAATGAGCTGAAGCTTTAACATAGTATTTGTAACACCCCATTATGCCTGGCGGGATCTAGACTGGCTGCACAGACCAATAGTAGTCTTTCCTACGCACTTTGTCCTCACTCGTGCGCACCCGGGACCAACTTCCCGGTCGGTCACCCATCCTAGAATCATTCCAAGCCAAGCATGTTTAACTTTGGAGTTCTTTAAGAGTGGGCTTCCAAAAAAGAAGGAATTCCTTGTTGATATGAGTAGTCTATCATTCCTATTAAGCCAGGCTCTCACATACACCCCCACTCAAAGGAACCGATGTCCTCGTCGACCCATCAGGAACGTTCCCTTTTGGCACACGTATGCGCGTCTAGTCCGGCACATGTGCCATGCTATGTGCCACGATGGGCCACACATGACATGCGCCACATGCCCGTGCACCTGACCCGTGCATGCCCGTGTAACCACAAGGGTCGGCTCTGATACCAATTGTAACACCCTGTTATGCCTGGCGGGATGTAGACTGGCCCCACAGACCAACACTAGTCTTTCCTACGCACTTTGTCCTCACTCGTGCGCACCCGGGACCAACTTCCCGGTCAGTCACCATCCTAGAATCGCTCCAAGCCAAGCACACTTAACTTTGGAGTTCTTTTTGAGTGGGCTTCCAGAAAAGAAGGAATTCCTTGTTGATATGAGTAGTCTATCATTCCTATTAAGCCAGGCTCTCACAGTATTGCTATACAAATTCTTTACGTTTTCCTAAATGTTCAGAGTTTTTAGAGTTACATAATTATGGGTAGAGTAGAGATTACTACAGACTTTCTGTTTGAGACATATCCTGTTTTCATTGCATTCTGCGCTTGTTTTGATGAATTTGTGGCTTGCATTGAATGGTATAAGTCATGGTAAAGTTAGAATGTAGTAGATATAATGCAATAATAAAATATTAATGGGTTTACAACAGTACTTAGAGTGGTGATTTGCTTTATTATACTAATGGATCTCACGAACATTTTGTCCAGTTTTGTGTGATTGAAGTTTTCAAGTTTTGGGTGAGATCACGATGGATGAAGGAATAAGGAGTAAGAAGAGCCTAAGCTTGGGGATGCCCATGGCACCCCAAGATAATATCCAAAGAGTAACAAGCAACTCAGCTTGGGGATTCCCCTTAGTGGAACCTCTTCTTTCTTCTGACAATCGTCGGTATTTTACTTGGAGCTATATTTTTATTCGTCACATATCATGAGTTTTGCTTGGAGCGTCTTGTATGAGTCTTTGATTGATTTACTTTTTATCCTTGCTGGACACACCTATTTGAGAGAGCCAAAATTATGCTATGATTTGCTAGAATTGCTCTATATGCTTCTGAAAGCACAATATGCTCCCTTGGTGGTTTTGATAATTCATGACAACATACATTGTCTCTTGGACTAATACTTTTCTCTAGTGTATTTTAGATAAAGTCCACACAGAAGGTTGGCTAAGGAGTGTGAAGAGTATCCCCAAGAAGAAGAAGGAGAAGGAATAGGATTGGCAAAGCTTCGAGCAAGAGGACTCTATATTTTACTTTGTGAGAAATCACATTGAGTCTGTAGGAAAGCCCATAATATTAAAAGGAGGTAAGATAATGTTGGTGAACAAAATGTTCCACGTGCACTAGTTATAGTCACCAAAAACACCCAAAAACTCTTCCACAAAAGTCTGTCCAAGCCTATCATGAAAATCGGTGCAACCAACAATTCCCACTCGGTCCCACCGATTTCCCACTCAGATAAAACCATGCCAAACCCTAGATCTTGGGTGCAACCGATTCTGCATAGGTGCCACCGAGTTCAGCTTTCCACATTCTGTTACCTCGATTAATAAAATAGGAAACTCTAAGATTTTGGATTGGCGTCACCGAGTTGTGGATTCTGACCGTTGGTCACCTTACGGTACCGCCGAGATCTTTGTATCGATCTCACCGAGATTCCAAAGTTGCTACCTTTGGAGCAACTCAGTACCATCGAGATTTATTCTTCGGTATCACCGAGTTGGTCAGTTTAGGTGTAACGGTTGATTTTTTGGACATGCCTATATATACCCCTCCACCACCACTCACTCGTAAGAGAAGCACTCGAAACAGATCGCCACTTATCCCATCAGTTTTTTTGAGAGGGAGCCACCTACTCATGTGTTGAGATCAAGCCATTCCATTCCAACCATATGAAACTTGATCTCCAGCCTCGTCAAGGTGCTTTCCACCCAATCAATCTCTTCCACCAAAGCCAAATCTGTGAGAGAGTGATTGAGTGTTGAGGATTCTATCATCTTAAAGCACAAGAGCAAGGAGTTCATCGACATTATCGAGCCTATTACTTTTTGGAGGGTGGTGCCTCCTAGATTGGTTAGGTGTTGCTTGGGAGCCTCCAACTTCGTGTTCTGGAGTGAACCAAGAAGTTTGTAAGGGCAAGGAGATCGCCTACTTCATGAAGATCTACCCCGAGTTAGGCTAGTCCTCTGTGGACGTAGGCCATCATGGTATAGACAAGGTTGCTTCTTCGTGGAACCCTCCATGGGTAGAGCCCTCCGTGGACTCTTGCGACCGTTACCCTCCGTGAGTTGAAGTCTCCATAAACGTGGACGTATGATAGCATCACCTATCGGAACCACGGGAAAAATCTTCGTGTCCCTCATGCCTTTTATCCCCCTATCTCAACTCCTTACTTCCATGTGCAATGTATTTACTTCCCGCTGCTATACTTGATGACTTGCATGTGTAGGGTGTGCTAGATTTGCTCCAATTGCTAAAATCTGCCAACCATTAACTTTGGATATTTTGTAGGTTTTAATTTGTGCTAGTAGTCTATTCACCCCCTCTAGACATACTCTACTAGTGATCCCATAATTGGTATCAGATCAAGGTCTCCATAACCTTGGTTTAATCAACTTTGGAGGAAGATGGATGTGTCTAGTTTGGGGAGTTTGAGCTGTAGAGTGCCTCTTCTTGATGGGGAGTTCTATAGTCAATGGAAAGATGCTCTCATTGATTGTCACAGCCCTAGAATTTGTTTGCAAATAATTAAATTAGTTGCATCTGTGAGCATCCATGCATCATGTTTCCTGAAACCTGAAATGGGGGTGGCCTAACCCAACCCCAAATGGATTAAACCAAATTCAAAACAAAATTGAGTCAATGAATCCAGCTGGCCTTCATAAAACCCTAACAAATGGGATTTACCTCAAATCAAATAACTAGTCCAAACCAGTGAAAAATATTGTAGGAATTATTTTAGTTACTTCTGGTTTTCATAAATATATAAAGTTGCCCAAAATAAATAAAAAAGTTCTTTGTGTGTTGAATAATCCACTCAACCACGGGAACAAGTTCTCAGAATTTAATAAAATGATTTGATAGTCAAACCAAATCAAAGAAACTACACAAATTGAAGATAAACATTAAAAGTGAAAGAAAGAAAATGTACCTAGCCGGCCCAAGCCCAACCGTCCTTGCGAGACATTTCAACCTATGCCTACTGGCAGAGGCGAGACAGGGCACGGCACCGCGCGCGCCACGCCTCCTACTTTCTTGCTCCCTCCCCTACCAGTGCGACATGCGGGATAAGCCCTGAGTTGCCGTCTCGATCTCGTTGACCCCTATGCTTCTTCCCCTTGCTCTTACCTCTCCTCAGATGTCTCTCCCATAGAGCCGACTGAATGCGTCGTCGACGCTGCTCGCAACCACGTAGCCAGCGCCATTGCCCCGCATCCCCAAGCTAACCAACCTCTCTGTCATGAACCCATGATCCAAAGATTACAATCCCAGAGGTACGAGAACGTCGCAACCGACACCATCTTCACCATCAATCATCGAAGGTCATCGGCGTCGATTCATTATCTCTAGTACATCCCCGAGCTCGCTGTTGCTTCTGCTCGAAGTGATGTGAGCCCCGTATCCTTTATCCCCTATCCCGTCGTCGGTTGCGTGTCCTAGCCATCACTGCCACTTATCCCGATCGCCGCCGTCCGCCATGCATGATGAGCTCGACGTTACTGAGCTCTTCCGACAACTCCCTACTGACCATCTTGTTCCTGGTTTCTCTAGGAATCCGTAGAAGCCTTATTTTAATGCCTGACCATTGTAGCATCACCATCGCCCAAGCCCGAGCTCCGGCCACCGCGCTGGTTGTCGCTGCCATCTGCTCCGGCTACCCGCGTCTCCGATTCCTGCTCCATCAGATGCATTCCACTCCCAGGAGATAATAGAGCCAAATGACGCATCAAATGGCCGTCTGTAGGCGAAATCCGAGCATCTCCATCATGCCACCGCCACGGTTTGTGGTCGCCGGCGGCTAAACGCCAGTGATGATGTGGCCTTTTTAGTTAGGGAGGCCAATGACACAATTAGCTAACCCCAATGAAACTGACCAAGGGCCCCACCTCACTAATTAACAATAGGTTAATTGTAGTTAAACCTCGTTCAACCCTGAGACACTAACGTGTGGGTCCGAGGTGTCAGGTTTGACCCGGGTCAGCCTAGTTGACCTGATGACATCACCAATGACCGACGCAATAACCCATCTATGGAATTTAAATAAATCCTAAATGATTTATTTATTTCAGAAAAATGTTTAAAACTTCTAAAAATCATACTCCCTCTGTAAACTAATATAAGAGTGTTTAAATTACTAAAGTAGTGTTCTAAAAGCTCTTATATTAGTTATGGAGGGAGTAGAAAATAATCCATAACTCGGTTGAAAATAATTTATATATGAAAAATGATCAAAAAAATCCAAAGCATGTGTTTATGCCATGAGCATGCATGTTTGGACAATTTTACATCACCAAGTAGGACATTTTATGATTACGGCAATATATGAAATATCATTTGGAGTTGGAATTCAAACTCGTTTGAATTCCACTTCAATTAACTTGGTTAATTATTTCTCTAGGTCAATTTAATACCTTAATTTGTCATATCATACATCATGATTGTGCATTGCATAAATTGAATGTTGTCCCTTCTTGTTTGTCGGTGTTTGTTCCCCTCTGGTAGACATTGTTCCGATGTTGAGATCGTTGTCGCCGATGAAGACTCATTGTTATCTTCAGAAGTGTCAGGCAAGCACCCCCCTTGAGCATACTGATATGAACCCACTCTCTCGCCCCTACTCTCTTTTACTGCATTAGGACAATAACGATTCAACTATTACATGTTCTCGGTAGTTCAACCCATTCGTTTGCATGACATGTCCTCCTCACAGTAAATAGTTGAAACCACTTAGCATGAGTAGCAACTGCTTGAGCCTTGTTGTGCTTACTCATCCATGCTTGCTTATTGTGCCTGCTATGCTTAGAGTCATGTCGGGTTTGATCCATCTAGGTGATGAATTGGAATGCAAGTGTTCATGTCCTGTTGTGTGAGAGCTAAGTGTGTGAACACAATTTGGTAAAGGTAGCGATGAGAGGACATGTAGGAGTACATGGCGGGTTGTCTCATTGGGACCGTCCTTAAGAACTGAGTTTTGTGTCTGTTATCTAAGACAAGATAATACCACACATTGGGCTCCGGTTACTCCAAGCTCTCTCGGCTTATTAATCGCCTAGATCTGTGTCCAGGAGTTGCAACTAGTTTTTGGTGTTTGTAGGAAAAGTGTTGGCGGCCGTGCATAGCGTTTCCCGACGGGGTGGGCTGTGATGCAGTATATACACAATGGCACGGTGTACCAAGTGTCACCCTGATGGTGGACTTGTGGAACCTTGTGCACATCGTTTGGTGTCGTAGAGGAAACTTCGGCCGGACTTCCTTGCGGGTTCAGTCTCAAATTGGCGATAAACCTGGACTAGGGTCTTGTGTGATTGACGGTCGTGGCCGACTCCCTCACCGGGCTTCCACTTGAAGGTTGCTGAGGTGCCTTTTTACGTGCACATGGCGATAAGTGGTGGGAGTGTGTGTGAAGAAGTATACCCCTACAGGGTAAATGATCTGTTCTAATAGCCGCGTCCTCGGATATGGACTACTTGGAAAACTTATGTGGTTCATAGACAAGTAAAATGGATTCTCTAATATACTCAAGATAAGTTTGAGTGTTATGGATGGCCTTCTCGTAGGGAGATGGGAGAGAATCCATAGTGGTGTATTGTTATGGTGAATATGTGGACTCATGTGCACTTTCCCACCTCAAAGATACTACTTGTAGTCGTAGTACATGTTAGCCAAGAGTCAAAGCTGGCTTGCTGCAATAAACTCCACAACTCCATTTGTTGACAATGATGCATATGTAGTTAGTTCTGATGTAAGTCTTGCTGAGCACCTTTGTACTCACGGTTGCTTAATTTATGTTTTGCAGAGGAGACATCGGTCTCGTTAGTGATTCTTACGATGTGAAGTTCGATGTTAACTGGATTAGCTTGGGAATCCCATACGAAGGTCTAGTTCCTTTGGTAGGGTCATTGTAGCTTTTCAGGCTCCTCCAGCCACTTTTAGTAGATGTCTGTACCCAGACATGTTTTGCTTCCGCTTGTTGCTTGTATGACTTGAGTGTTGGGTCATGTGACCCCTGTTTGTAATACCACACCATATTGGCTCTTATGAGTCTTTAATAAATACTTGAGTCATAGAGTTATGTTGTGATGCCATTTTTTATCTACGCATATCGTGCATATTGTGTGTATGTTTGAAGTGCATTGGTATGTGTGGGATTCGACACCTAGTCGTATGCCTATGGTAGCCTTCTTTACAGGGAAATGCCTCTTTGTGCTTCCGTTGAGCCATGCTAGCTTGCTACTGCTCCAGACACATTGATATACCGACATGTATCCTTCTTTGCTGCTATGTATGTCCCTTCGGGGAAATGTCACGTGGTTTAATGGAGTCCATGTAGCTTGCTACGACTCGTCTACACACGTTGATGACCGACACCTGCACTGCTAGGTTATGTACACATGTCCCTGTACGGTTGTGCCACTTGGGTCTATAACTAGTCATGTCGACCCAAGTTCTTTGACATATGATTGCTAGCTACATATTCATATACGTGAGCCAAGAGGCGCAAACGGTCCCGACCAAGGTAAGGTGGCAATCATGCGATTACCATGTGTGAGGCCGCAAAGTGATATGATGTGTTACATGCTAGACTTGTATGGCTTAGGATCAGGGTCCCGACATTGATCTATTCGACAAATTCCATTTGAGAAAGTATATTGAAAATCCCTCTGTGTTCCCCATTGATCCTTTACATCCCACATATGAAGAGGAAATTGACATGATTGGTAACCTTAGAAATATCAAACTTATCATTAGAGGTTTACCAACACTTGTGCTTACTCAATTGAAGAATTTTGAATGTGCTCATACTTTGTGGGATGATTTGGAGAAACGATATCCAAATTATTCATTAAGTAATCTTGATGAAATTCTTCATAAGACTGTTGATTCTCATGGAATGAGTCTAGTGACCCAAACTTTGATAAATGCTTATTTGAGTTTCGTGATCTTATGCGTGCTAAAGAAGATGTCATAACCATTAGCAACATTGTTGTAGAATCCATTCACATACATAATCTTGAACACTGTCTTAGTCAAAATTCTAACAAATCTCTTGGTTTCTTTGACAAGGAGATTCTACCTAATGATGACAAAGAATAAAATGGCTACTATGATGATGATGAGATGTTTGATAATGAATGTGCCAAGACGATTAAGTGCCTACGTCTCATGGAAAACTTCAAGGATTACATGTTCGGTGGAAAAGAGTGGATTCTCGATAGTGGATACACCGGATATGACTGGAGATAAAGACATTTTCAAGAGATCACACCTAATCAAGGACCTCGGAGGTACCTGACCTTTGGAGACAACTCTAAGGGTAAGGTACTTGGTCTTGGTAAGGTGACAATATCTCATGATAGCTCTATTCAAAATGTCATTCTTGTTGAATACCTTGGCTACAATCTTCTTTCCGTATCTAGACTAGCAAACTTCGGTTTCAATGTGCTATTTACTAAAGTAGATTGCCAAGTGTTTCGTCATGATAAACATAAAACTGTCTTTACCGGTGTTCGTAGAGGTGATCTATACATTGTAGATTTCACTAAAAAGGCCCAACCTCGCACTTGTCTCATTGCAAAATCATCTAAAGGTTGGCTATGGCATAGAAGGATAGGACATAATGGCATGCACAATCTAGATAAGCTTATCAAGGGCGATCACATTCTTGGTGTTAAAGATGTTATCTTTGAGAAAGATAGGCTCTATAGCGCTTGTCAAGCTGGGAAGCAATTAGGTGGAAGTCATCCGGTCGAGAACATCATGACTAGTAGGAGACCACTCGAGTTACTCCATATCGATCTTTTTGGTCCCAATGCTTACAAGAGTCTCGGTGGAAACTCTTATGGTCTAATTATAGTTTATGATATTTCGAGATTTACATGGGCATTCTTTCTTGATGATAAGTCGTAGGTACGAAAGATCTTCAACAACTTTGCACACAAAGCGCAAAATCAATTAGAAGTGAAGATCAAGATGGTTCGAAGTGATAACGGACCGAAGTTCAAGAACACCCATGTGGAGACCTTTCTTGACGAAGAAGGTATTTGACATGAGTTCTCGGCTACGTACACGCCTCAACAAAATGCAGTTGTTGAGAGAAAGAACCGAACCCTCATTGAGATGGCAAGAACAATGCTTGATGAATACAAGACGCCAAGACACTTTTGGGCAGAAGCCGTGGAAACAACATGACATGCCACAAACCGACTAGGTTACGGATCGAACTCTTACACTTACCGTGTCTATAACAACTTCACCCGGAAAGCTGAAGAGACGGTAGATGTGAAGTTTGATGAATCTAATTGTTCGCAAGTCAAACAATTGCCAAATGATGTAGGAGATAAAGATCCTTCGGAAGTTATCCAAGACTTGTCCATTGGCAGGATTCGTCCAAAGGAGGTGAAGGAAAGTACTTCAGCAACCCAAGTAGAAGCTCCTACTTCCCGTTAAGTCTATCGACAAAACGACATGGAAGCATCCACAAGTGGTACAAGACAAGATGAAGAGGAGGAGGAAGTACACCGTGAAGATCCACCAAAACCTCCTTCACCGCCACCTCAAGGAGATGACACCTTCAACAACAACGAAGATGAAGGAGATCATGAAGAAGAAGCTCCACCATCCAACAAGCCTAAGCTATCCCGAGTTCGAGCACAAATGACCAAGAACCATCCTCTAAACCAAATCTTCGGTGACATAAAAATAGGGAGAATCACTGGCTCTAAAACTTGCTTCGCTAATTTTTGTGAGCATTATTCTTTCATCTCTAGCATTGAACATTTGAAGGTTGAACAAGCTCTTGAAGACCCGGATTGGGTGAATGCTATGCATGAAGAGCTTCACAACTTCGAGAGGCCTAATGACGAGCAAAACATCATCGGTACAAAATGGGTGTTTCGGAACAAGCAAGATGAAGACGGTCAAGTTGTACTCAACAAGGCGTGTCTCGTATCCCAAGGATATACGCAAGTCGAAGGTATAGACTACGGTGAGACCTATGCCCCTGTTGCTAGACTTGAAGCTATTCGAGTTCTTCTTGATTATGACAATCACCATGACATCACTCTTTACCAAATGGATATCAAAAGTGCTTTTCTAAATGGAGAAATAGAGGAGGAAGTCTATGTTAAACAACCTCCCGGATTTGTGAATCCTAAGAAACCTGACCACGTCTACAAACTTCGCAAAGCTTTATACGGTCTTAAGCAAGCTCCTCATGCTTGGTATAAATGCCTAACGAAGTTTGTTATTGAAAAAGGTTTTGAAATTGGTAAAATTGACGCAATCTTATTCACAAAGAGAGTTAATGGTGAATTGTGTGTGTGCCAAATTTATGTGGATGATATCATCTTTGGATCTACTAACCCACAATTTAGTGACAAATTTGGAAGGTTAATGTGAGAGAAACATGAGATGTCTATGATTTGTGAGCTAAAATTCTTTCTTGGTCTACAAATCAAACAAGCGAGAGAAGGTACATTTATCTCTCAAACGAAGTACACCAAGGACTTTATCAAGAAGTTCAACATGCAAGAGTGCAAAGGTATGAAAACTCCCATGCCTACTAGTGGACATGTTGATCTCACTAAGGAGAATGAACCGGTTGATCAAAAGGTTCTCGATCAATGATTGGTTCATTGTTATATCTATGTGCCTCCCATCCAGATATTATGCTTAGTGTGTGCATGTGTGCCTGATATCAAGCAGCACCTAAAGAGTGTCATCTTTTGGCCGTGAAACATACTGTGATATACTTGATACATACACCAATGTTTGGCATTTGGTATCCCAAGGGATCTTCCTTTAATCTTGTTGGCTACTCCGACTCGAACTATACCGGTGACAAGGTTGATAAAAAAACAAGCTTGGGTACATGTCAGTTTCTTTGTAGATCTCTTGTGTCTTGGTCCTCCAAAAAACAAAACTCGGAATCTCTTTCTACCGCCGAAGCTGAGTATATTGCCGTCGGATCGTGTTGTGCCCAATTGCTATGGATGACACAAACGCTTAAGGATTATGGAATCCATGTGAAAAATGTTCCATTACTTTGTGACAATGAAAGTGCTATTAATATTGGTCATAATCCCGTGCAACATTCTTGAACTAAGCATATTCAAGTTCGACTCATTTCATTCGTGATCATGTTGCTAAAGGAGACATTAATCTTAAGCATGTTCGTACTAACAAGCAATTGGCCAATATCTTTACTAAGCCACTTGATGAAAAAGTATGTTGTCACTTGAGGAGTGAGTTGAACATCATTGATGGTTCGAACTTGAGCTAAGGTCACTCGGATGCATGCAAAGGGATGAGCTTACTTAATCATTCCATGCTTTCATTACCATGAATATCATGTATCTTCGAATTCTATGCTCCCTTGTATTGCGTCTAACCCTTTTGTAGGTACTTGGAAGAACAACACTCCATAAGATTGCCATCAACTCATATCTTAAGCAATCTTGTCATGACCAAGTATCCACACTTCTCTTTAGTGATGAAAGGAAGAAGACTACAAAACATATCCTTAACATATAATTGAATTTCTCAATTGGTATCATGTCATTTGAATATATCATGTTCTTCCTTGCGTGACTAACCTATGTAGGTGAAAAGTGAACAAAAACAAAAAGGATAGCTCCCAACTCAAGATGAACATCATCGACCTTGAGCATCCTCATCAAGTTCACCTACAAGCCACGTCATCAACATCACTCAAAGGTATGTACTCATATCCTTGATATAGCTTTACTCCAAGTCATGAGATAAAGCAACTCAAGTGATATGAAGATAAAATGCTTAAAAAATGGTAACCCCATTTCGAGCTTAATGATGAGTATGACCTATGATCAAGTATTCTTGCTTGACTCCTTAAGTCAATATACTCCAATATATGTGACCTAGTCACCACCCATCATCTAGTTATAGGAATTGAATGGAGATTTTTTGTTTTGTTGCTCTTTGACATCCCCAATAAACTCTAACCTAGATGAAAATTCATTGCAAATTTCTCTGAAAAACCATTGCAAATCTTTGTGACTCTTTTGAGACTCTCTAAAAAAATGCATTTGACAAAATAGCCAAAAATCACTTTGACAAGTTTTTGTGGTCCATCTCGGAAACTCTGATCTCAAAAACTCGGTCTCACCGATATTACAGTCCTACTTCAAAAACACATATCGGTGCTACCAGCACCTTATGCCTCGGAGCCACCAATCTCTATGCATTTTGTCTGTTTTGACCTCATGGTCAGTTCAATGATCCCAATGATGTAGGGGGAGAAACACCTAAAGGAACAATCTCCAATAATCAAGGATCCCTACATCAAAGGAGGAGAAATCTTAAAGCTTTCAGATCTTAAGGGGGAGAAAATTGTCTTCAAGGAACCCTTGTCTCAAATTCCCTCAATGACCCTGAATCTCAAGGATCCATTTCCACTCAATGATTCCTTTTATCTGGCCCTTGAGAGACCTTTTTGGAAATTAATGCCAAAGGGGGGAATATCAAAGCTTCAAAGCTTATACTAAAGGGATAGATAATCTCAAAGGAGGAGATATGATACTAAAGGTAAAAATATCTAAGCATTCATGCTTCAGGGGGGAGAGATAATCATGAAATGAAGAAGTGTAAACTTAACAAGATAAAGGGGGAGAAATATCAAGGACCCCTTATCACAAAAACACTTCTTAAAGAGAAGAGATAATAATGCATAAAGAATGAATCTAATTAAAATTGATTCAAATTTGATTCTCACTTGTTAGAATTTTCTCAATCCTACCTACTCTTAATATCTACATGTTATGATTTAGGGAGAGAGGGAAACTTTCAACTCCATTTATAGGGTAGAAAGCTCAAAACTTATTTGGAGACATATCATTCTCAAGAAACCATTTATTATATGTCTTCCATATCTTGGTACTCTTGGTTTCATTTGCATTTGCACTATCACAATACACTTGTGTTTCCTAACATTGTTTTCTCAAGTGTGTTCCTACTGTTAAATGCTCAAGGACCTCAAGGTAAGTATACACATCAAATTCTTGTTCAAGATGATCTCTTGCTTCTTGCACATATTGTTTGCAAGAGTGAACGTTGAACATGAAATCATTTCATTCACATATATTTGATGCATATTTCCAAGATATACATGACTTCTCATGTCCTTCCTACTATGTGTGTGTTCATGCATTCAAAAGCAATTATCCTTAAAATGGACTGGAAACATCTAGGGGGAGCTTGTATTGGTCATGTATCCTTCAAAGTCTTCACATATTTCTGCATATCTTGAATTGAAGCTCTTATTGTATGTTGTCATCAATTACCAAAAAGGCAAAGATTGAAATCACAATATGCTCCCTTGGTGGTTTTGATAATTCATGACAACATACTTTTATCTAGTGTATTTCAGATAAAGTCCACAGAGAAGGTTGGCTAAGGAGTGTGAAGAGTATCCCCAAGAAGAAGGAGAAGGAATAGGATTGGTAAAGCTTCAAGCAAGAGGACTCTACATTTTACTTTAAGTCCATAGGAAAGCCAATACTATTAAAAGTGGGTAAGGTAATGTTGGTGAACAAAATGATCCACGTGCACAAGTGATTGTCGTCGTTTTCTCATGACAGATGCCATGGGTAGGGTTGTCATATGTGGTTGGGACCGGAGGACGCCGACGGGCTCCAGGAGCGGGATTAGGTACAAGCGGTGGTGACACACGATGTACCCAGGTTTAGAGCCCTCCATGGGAGGTAATACCCCTAGTCCTGCTTGGTCTAGTTTGATGGATGGGTATGCTTACAAGGTTGCTCCTGGAGCTGAGTCTAGAGGAGGAAGAGGGAGCAGCCGGCTTGCCTTCCTCCGCTACCAAGTGTGGGAATGTGGGAAGTATCTCGTAGGTGTGTGAGACTTGTCGTCGTCCCCATTGCATGGGGGGGCTGAGGGGGTTTTATAGGCCAACCCCCGGCTTACAATATTCCTGAGGTATACAAGTGGGGAGACCCGGCTGGCAGCCTCTCCGGCTGACCAGGGGGTCGAACCCTTCGAGTCGTCTCGTCACCCGTAGGGTCCACCAGCTGCGCGGTCCCATCGCCCGCTGGGGCCCGCCAGCCCGCTCCACGGTTGGCCCCCGCCCACCTGCTACGGCACGGGCCGCCCGGGTGGCGTTGTCTAGCGCGAGCCGGCCGAAGTCTTTGGTACGGCCGGCTGCACTGTAGCCATGCCGGGGCAGGTAATCGAGTGGGTGGGGGCGTGCCGGCACTGTTCCCCTTCCCGGTCACGATCGCCAAGGTCAGCGGCCCGGACGGCCGAACTGTAACCACGCGCGCCCGCGCGTCAGCAGCCACTATGGCTACAATGGCGCCTGTCGTGGCGGTCACGTCGTGTCGCTGTACCCGTGCGTAGAGGGAGGGGGTGTTGCTTGTCCGCCCCGAGGTTAATGGAGGAGGCGGCCCGGAGGCAGCCGGTCACTCCCAGCTGGCCGGAGGTCAAGCCGGCACCTTGACCAGCCGTCCGAGAGCCAGCCGGCAATTGCTCGAGCCAGCTGCGCTCCAGCTGGCCGGGGGCAGCCGGTTGCATACTTTTTCTTCAAGGCAGGGAGGAGAACCCCGTTGCTTTGGCCTACCCAGGGGTAATAGCCCCATTAGTAGTCCCCGAAGCCGGCGGGGGCCCACGTCCAGCAGACGGAGGGGAGCCAGCGGTTTCCCCCTAGCGGTACCCGCCTTTGGCGTGAAGCCAAAAGGTTAGTCGATCGGTAGTTGAACCTTACGCCTCGGGTTCCGGCGCGGCACCCTGGGCCCGGAGCCGGCCCACCTCCTGCCACGTGGCTGGTAATGATGTCGCGGGCCCCGCACACCCGGGCAGAGAGGACGTCGCCCTGGGCCTAGTCCGCTAGACCTCGGGGCAGCCTAGTAGGCCTCGAGGCGCACGCAAGGATCTTTTGCGCCCTGAAACGATGGTTACGGCCCAGGACACCCACGCGTGCGCAGGAATTTCGGGGGAGTGGGCGCAGTTAATCCCCACGTCCCCCGGTCGTGGCCTCCCCATTTAAAAAGGGGAGGAAGGGCAGGGGCAGAGATACCCACACCCCATTTGCCCCCTTGCTGCCTCTTATCTTTGCCTCCCTTGCTCCCTCGCGCATCGCTGCTCCTCGAGGTCGCAACCACGCCAGCATGCCGTCCTACCATCGCGATGGCCGACGGGTGCGGAGGAAGTTGGATCGGATCCATGGTCACTGAGGACACCATCATGGACCTCCACCACGCGTGCATGCTTCCGCCGGCAGAGCGTGTGATTGCCCGTGTGCCGGGAAACAAGGTGGTGTCGGCGCTGCAGCCAGGGGAGTTTGTTGTCTTCCTGTGGCATTTCTCCCGCGGCTTCGGGCTCCCGGTGAGCCACTTCTTCCGATTGATGATGGACACATTCGACCTACAGCCGCATCATCTCGGCCCCAATGCCATCCTCCACCTCGCCGGGCTTCATTACGTTGTGCGAGGGGTACCTTGGGGTGCTTCCCTTCCTCGACTTCTTCAACTCTTTCTTCTACCTCAAGTCATTGAAGAGCAACGCCTAGGGGGGTGCGGCAGTGTGCTGTCGCGACGTGCGCTTCCTGCACTTCTCCCTCATCGACTCCGTCAAAGGGTGGCACCGGACGTTCTTGTACGTGAAGAACACCAACCCGCAGGACGACTACATCCGACTGCCTCCCTTTGTCGATGCGTAGTCCACCGCAGTCAACTACTCGGGACCCGCTCCGCACGGAGTGGCGCTGGCGGAGCTCGGCCGGCTCGTGCAGCTGAGGGCCACTGAGGGGTTGTTCGCCTCCGATCTTGTGGTGGTCTTCATCTTGCGCCGGGTGCTGCCCCTCCAGATGAGGCCGCACCGGATCTGCGACATGTCCGGTCGCCGGGACCCCTGTCGGCTGACGACTGTCGACCTGACGCCGACTCAGGTGGCGAAGCGAGTGAACGCCATCACGACGTTCAAGCTGGCGCTGGCGTCCTAGACTTTTGACATGGAGCCGTACGACCGCATCAACCATCCCCCCTGGTATGTTTTGTCGAGGCAGCTCTTTTCCTTTGATTCTTCCCAGGCAGCATCTGGCACCGGACCTCACTTCTCCATGCTGACCGCAGTTGTTCATGCGACAGAACACGTGGGACGGCCCGCATCCCCAAATCTTTGAGGCAGAGCGCGACCACTCCGACTTCGAAGACTACGAGTAGGGAGGCCCGCCTTAAGAGGGGGTTGAATCCTCGGGAGGGGTCGAGGAGCCGGCCGACCCGCGAGCCGGCGAGCCCAGTGCAGCCGGAGGGCCCAACGGAGTCAGTGAGTTCCCTTTCGGTCCCTTGACCAGGGACTGGACCGATGATGATGACGATGATGATGATGTGATGATCCTGAACGCGCCTCCCCCTCAGTTCAGCAAGTCCGATGTGGGCGGAGCGAGGAGCGGCCGGCTCAAGCCCCGGTAGCCGGAGCCGCTAGCCGGGTGAAGAGGCCGGCTCAAGAGGAGCCGGCGACCCTGCCGCCTGTCTATAAGTGGGTGAAGGTGGCTGCATGAAAGCCGTCGGTGCGTGCCAAGCCGGCTTTTCCTGCCGTCACTAGCTAGGCATCTTCTTTTTCCTTGCATGTGTTTCTTTTTGAGTCACGGGCCGGCGGGTGTTTGACCCTTGTGCATCACAGGGACCCCATCGAGCTCCATGAAGTGGAGTCAGCGGTGGACCCGACGGGCGTCGCCAGCCGGCTAGCCCGCGAGCACGCGGCCACGCAGCGGGAGGAGAAGAGGAGGCTCGTGGAGTTGTGAGCCTCAAAGTCTGGAACGCGGGGCGGAGCCTCACATTCAGAGACTTCGAGCAGCGGGAGGCGGACGAGGTCCGCGGATCCCACGCGAGCGTCTGACTCAGCGGCGGAATCGACCCGCCTGTCGAGGCCCTCGTCGAGCGAGCCGTGAGGGGCGGCCACGGGGCCGGCTGCGCCCCCGCTTGTGCAGGAGACGGCCCGATCGGGGGCGACGGCTACGGAGCCGGTCCCCGAGGCGGCTAGGCTGCAGGTGCCGGAGGTGACGCCCCGTGGCCGAGTCTGCCCGGGTCGATGCGCCGGAGGCTCCGGTGGCATTAGAGGCAGCGCCGGAGGCGCCGGCCATGGAGACGGAGGCGCCCTCCGTCACGGTCATCGTGTCGGGCCGGCGGGAGGAGGAGGCAGCACTGGCGCCAAGCGAGGGGCTAGTGGGGACCGATCCCCGGGCCCTTGCCGTCATCAAGCCTCCATCGGTGGCCGGGACCATGGCGAGCGTCGAGACGGGTGGCAACGGCAGCCGGGCCCAGAGGTCCATGCAGGACGTGATCCGGGACTGGGAGAAGCTGGCGCGCGTCCCAACCCTTCCGGCTCCGCCAGTAGGTGGCCGAGTCCTCGCATTCGGGGAGTTGGGGAACGTCCTGGATCGGTGCCGCCAGGAATTGGCCTGGTTTGCGAAGGCGGCCAACACCACTCTGCGGCGCGCGGAGGTAAGCATTGCTGTCTTTGTTAAAATTTTCAGTGGGGGCACGCAAGCGCACCCACTGGGTGTAGCCCCCGAGATGCGGGCCTGTTGAACGGCTGGTGGGCAGCCAGGTCGGATCTCCTTGTGCGTCCTTTGATTCTGGCTTCATGTGGCAAGAGGGGAACTCCCAGTGGCAGAAGCTGTTCGAGAAGGCGGTCTCCATCCATGACCGTGGTAAGCACGGCTTCTACCGGGTGGAGGAGGAGCTGGCATGGGTGCAAGGTATGTCAAGTCTTGTGGGAGGGGTACGCAGCCCTCGGGAGCCGGGCCAGCTGCCTGGCAGCCAGAGCAGGCATAGAATGACCGGCTGATGCTCGCTTTGCTTTGCAGATGAGCTGACCGCCCTCCGGGCAGAGAAGACCGGGGCCGTCTCTAAGCGGGACTGGCTGGCACAAAGCATCCAGGCGGTCACTCAAGAGAAGGACCAGTTGTCCACACTGTTGGTGGACGGGGAGGCGGCCCAGGACCGCCTCAAGGCCGACGTGGCACGGGAGGTGACGGCCAAGGAGAAGGCCATCAAGGAGGCGGCTGACGCCACCCAGCGGACCGCCACCCTTCAAGGCGAGGTGACCCACCTCGAGAGGATGCTCGAGGAGATTAAGGGTTCCCTCGCCGAGGCGGAGGCGGTGTTGGCGTCGGAGAAGGACTCGTCACTCCACTTTGCCTTCGAGGTGGATGACTCCATCGAGCGTGAGTGTCCGATTTTCTTTTTTCGGCCGGTTGCCTTTTTCCTTGCTGGTTCTTGTTTTTGATTCGCCTTTCTCTCCTTCTTCCCTTTCTTCTTTAGGGCACTTCCCAGAAACCCAGCGCCGCGCTGAGCATGCCGTCGAGGAGCACCGGGAGTGTCCCCGGTCATGCGGGCACTCCACCTAGGAGGACAGCGTGTGGGATATGGCAGAACTTGGGCTCGCCATAGAAAACCGTCTGATCCACCTCGAGCGGAGCATGGAGCAGCTGAAGATGGCCGGCAAGGAGATCATCGCTGCCTTGCGACCGGGCCATGGAGGGGCTCTGGAGAACCGCATGGCCTTGTGGCTAGAGCACGCCGTGGCCCGGCTCGAGGTCTGGAAGGCATCAGCGGCGCGAGCCGAGGCGCAGATGGCGCTCCGGTTCGTAACTTTGTGGTACCGTTGTGTGGGCTTGGACCGGCTGACCACCATGCGGGACGAGCCGTGCGAGGAGCGGGCGGCCCGTGAGCCGGTTCTTGTCCACCGCGCCAATGAGCTCGTGTCGTACGTTGACCCGGATGAGCTCCTGTCGGCCCTTAGCGAGGACAGAAAGCCAACGGCCAAAGACTCCTTCAGCATCCCCCAAGGTCCGGAGGACGAGGAGGTTGCTGACGAGAGTACCGACTCCAGCGGCGAGATGGCTGGGACCGCGGAGGCCGCCTCGAAGGCCAAGGAAGCCTACCCGAAGGCTGCAACCACCTCCTGGAGGGAGTCGATCCGCCCAGCGATGCGCCGACTGGCGACGCGCCGGTGGCCTGAGCCCCCGGCATCTTATGTTTTTTCCTTTGTTATCTTTCCTGCATGTTAGACTTAAGTCCACCCATGGGGGGTATAATGTAATGAACCGTGACGTCCATGGGCCTTTTTATCTTAAAATTCGTATTCTGAATATTGGATGTGTTTTCCTATTATGTGTGCCTGCTTGTCCTTACCCTTTTTTCCCCTTTGGTTCCGTCTGTTCTGTCCCTTTTCTCCTTTGGTTTCGGCCCTGCCAGCCCGACAGCCGGGAGCCGGTCTGTGGCTAGGTCAGGGCGTCTGCCTCGAGGGAGCCGGTTCTGAACTTAGGAACCGCGAGAGCTTTTTTGGGTAAGTTGAGTGGCAGAGGCGAGGCGGTGGTCCGGCTGGGCCTAGCCGGCAACCCTTTTGCAATCGAGCTTTCGTGTGTGCTAAGTTTTGCCGCCCCGGGGCCCCGTTAGCCGGACAGCCGGGAGCCGAATCTGTAGCTGGGAGGGGTGGGAGGGCTTGCTCAGCTCACACTACTTGGTTGATTTTTGGGAGAGGCGACCTAGGACCAGCCGGCGAGCCCCTGGTCCCGAGAGCCGGGTCGGGGAGCTGGTGAGTGAGGATACCTTTGAGGGAAATGAAAAGGGCATGCCCCAAGAGCCGGCCTGGGGCACCCATTGCATTCATAAGCCCAAAAGGGGAGGGATACATACATACACTGGTCTTTTTAGCAATAAAACGGATGGAGGAACGCCGCGTTCCATGGGCGCTTGGTCTCCTTGCCGGATGCGTCTCTTTTGCGCTTCTACGGCTTCTGGGCGTCTATTAGGTAGTATGCGTTGTTGTGCAGCGCCTTGCTAACGATGAACAGGCCCTCCCATGGGGAGGACAACTTGTGTTGCCCGACTCTCCGCTGGATCCGTCTGAGCACCAGGTCCCCTTCAGGGAAGGAGGGCGGCCGGATCCGCTTGCTATGGTACTGCCGGAGCTTCTGCTGGTAGATTGCCGTCCGGCTCAAGGCCAGCTCGCGGGCTTCTTCGAGTAAGTCAATGGCGTCTTCTCTTGCCTCCTTTGCGTCCTTCTCTGTGTATAGGGCGACTTGAGGTGAATCGAACTCGATATCGGTGGGGATGATCGCCTCGGACCCTACACAAGGAAGAAGGGCATGTAGCCGATTGAACGGTTGGGGGTGGTCCTGAGGCTCCAAAGGACAGCCGGCAGCTCGTTGACCCAGCAACCGGTTGATCTCACCAGCGGTGTTACGAGCCGGAGCTTGATGCCGGACAGGGTTAGGCCGTTTTTCCCTCTCGACCTAGCCGTTTGACTGTGGATGAGTGACGGAGGCCAGGTCGAGCCGGATGCCCTGCTTGGAGCAGAAACACGCGAGTGCGCCCTTGGCGAAGTTCATGCCGTTGTCAGTGATGATGTCGTGGGGGACGCCGTAGCGAACCGTGATGTCGTCGATGAACCGGACGGTCGTGGGACCGTCCAACTTCTTGATTGGTCAGGCCTCGATCCACTTGGTGAATTTGTCGATGGCCACCAGTAGATGTGTCGTGCCGCCTCGTGCGGTCTTAAAGGGGCCCAACATGTCCAGCCCCCAGACGGCGAAGGGCCACGAGAGGGGGATGGTCTTGAGGGCCGACGCCGGCAGGTGACTCTGCTTGCTGAAGCGCTGGCAGCCCTCGCACTCGTCGACCAATTTCTTGGCCGCTCCCAAGGTGGTGGGCCAGTAGAAGCCATGGCAGAAAGCCTTGGCCACCAGGGTCCTGGAGGTGGCATGGTGCCCGCACTCCCCTAGTGGATGTCGACGAAGATCTCTAGACCCTTTTCCAGCTCGACGCACCAATGAAAGACGCCGGTGGTGCTGCGATCGACGAGCTCGTTGTTGATGATGCTATAAGCCGAGGCCCGGCACTGAATTTGCCTTGCCATGGCCTCGTCTGGGGGGAGCTCGCCGCGTAGAAGGAATGCCAGGATTGGCTGGGTCCATGAGGGGGCCGAGATGGGGGCCGGCTCGGGAGCCCTCGGGCCTGAATGATCAGTCCCCGGGACCGGCTCGCCGGCCCCCGGGACCGGCTCATTAGCCCCTAGGGCTGGCTCGTCAGTCCTTGGGCCAGGAACAGCCATGACGGCGTCGATTGCCATCATCACAGCCGCGGCATCAGAGCCGACTGCCCCGGATGCAGCAGGCTCAACTGGTGTCGGCAAGGCAGTTGAGGTCGATGGAGCCGGAGGCAAAGATGTCGAGGGGGTAGCCGGAGCCGTCAATGGGCCGGCAGCGTCTGCTGGCACAAAGATGGATTCCGATTCTGGGGAAGGCTTGATCGATGGCTTGAGGAGCCACTCGAGGGAGACGCCGGCTGGGATGGCCTGCCGGATAGAGCCGATCTTTTCCAGCGCGTCGTCCACCTCATTGTCCGCCCATGGGACATGGTGGAACTCACAGCCCTCGAAGGAGCCGGTGAGCTGTTGTACAAGGAAGCAGTAGCTGGCCATGTTGGCGTCCCTGGCGTCCCATTCGCCAGAGACCTGCTATACCACGAGGTCAGAGTCGCCGAAGCATAGGATGCGCCTGATGCTGATCTCCTTCGCGAGCCAAAGGCCATGGACGATGGCCTCATACTCGGCCACATTGTTGGATGTGGCGAAGTGGATCTGGAGGGCGTACTTGAGCTGGTCACCTTTCGGGGAGGAGAGGACTATGTCGGCACCCAGGCCGGTCCTCATTTTCGAGCCGTCAAAATACATGCGCCAATGCGTGGAGTCTGGGGGAGGCGGCACAAACTCGGTCTCCGCCCAGTCGACGAGGAAGTCGACCAACGCCTGCGACTTGATGGCGGTACATGGTTCATACCGGTCTCGTGATCAGCGAGGGTGATGACCCATTTTGCGATCCGGACGGTGGAGTCCTGGCCGCTCATGATCTCGCCGAGCGGGGCCGTGCTCACCACGGTGATGGTATGCTCCTAGAAGTACTGCTTGACCTTCTTGGCGGCAAAGTATATGCCGTAGCACATCTTCTGGTAGTGAGGGTAGTTTTTCTTAGATGCGGAGAGGACCTCACTGAGGTAGTAGACGGGGCGCTGGACCGGCAGGGACTTGCCCTCCTTCGGTCGCTCGACCACCAAGACGACACTGATGACGCGAGTGGTCGCCGCGTTGTAGGTGAGCAAGGGTTCCTTCTCATCCGGCGCGGCCAGGATGGGAGCGCGGGTGAGAGCCTTCTTGAGGCCGCGGAAGGCCTTGTCCGCCTCGTCGGCCAATCGAACATGTCTGGCTTCTTGGTGTGACCCGGCTCGACCAGAGCCGTCTTGCGAAGGAGCCCAGAGAGAGGCAAGTCTTTCTCGCCTAGCCGGCTGATGAACCGGCTGAGCGACGCGAGGGAGCCGGTGAACTTCTAGACGTCGTAGATCTGGGTTGGCTTGGGCGTGCACTCGATTGCGCTGATATTCTCTGGGTTTGCATTGATGCCGCGGGCGGACACGAAGAAACCCAGGAGCTGGCCGGCGGGGACGCCGAAGATGCATTTCTCCAGGTTGAGCTTGATCTTGTACTCGCGCGGGTTCGCGGAGGTTTCCCGGAGATCGTCGAGGAGGCTGAAGTGCTTCTTGGTTTTGACGACAATGTCATCGACATAGACGTGGATGTTCCTGCCTATCTGAGGCAGGAGGCACTTCTGCATGCAGCACTGGAAAGTGGCGCCCACGTTCTTCAGGCCGAAGGACATGGTGATATAGCAGTAGGCCCTAAAGGGTGTGATGAAGGAGATCTTGAGCCGGTCCTCCGGATCCAGCTTGATCTGGCGATAGCCGGAGTAGGCGTCCAGGAAGGACAACAAGTCACAGCCGGCCGTGGAGTCGATGACTTGATCGATCCGCGGCAAGGCGAATGGGACCTTCGGGCATGCCTTGTTCAGGCTGGTGTAGTCAATGCACACGCGCCAGGTCTTGTTCCTCTTCAGCACCAGGACTGGGTTGGCCAGCCAGTCCGGGTGGAAAACTTCCATGATGAACCCGGCTGCGAGCAGTCGGGTGATCTCTTCTCCTATAGTACGTCGCTTATCCTCGAAGAAACAACGTAGGGGTTGTTTGACCGGCTTGACGTCCGGCCAGACGTGTAGTTTGTACTCGACGAACTTCCTCGGAACACCCGGCATGTCCTTGGGGGACCACGCAAAGATGTCCC
This sequence comes from Hordeum marinum, assembly GCA_022496015.1. Taxonomy (NCBI): domain Eukaryota; kingdom Viridiplantae; phylum Streptophyta; class Magnoliopsida; order Poales; family Poaceae; genus Hordeum; species Hordeum marinum. The sequence continues at coordinate 380,280,391 of CM039675.1, forward strand.
GATTCTCACGGAGGAAGTCAACGAGCTCGCTTTCCTATTTGCTATCGAGGCGGGAGTCGATGGTGACGCACTGAGCAAGGTTGGCCGGGTCAAGCGGGATTTACTTGGTGTCCTTGGACGGTTGGAAGGAGGCCTCGCCAACGGACTGCGGGGGAGGAGCCGGCACGGCCGGTTGGCTGGCAGCGAGGGCCATGAGCCGGTCGAGCTACCGCTTTTCCTCGGCTATCTCCAGGGCCTCGGCCAGCCGGCTGCCATCTCGAGCGCACTCGAGCGACATCTTGTAGTCACCCATGATGGTGATGATTCCCTTAGGGCCCGGCATCTTGAGCTTGAAATGGGCGTAATGGGGGACCGCCATGAACTTGACGAGGGCGGGCCGTCCCAACAGCGTGTGGTAGGGGCTCGCGAGGTCCACTACCTCGAGCAGCACTGGCTCATGGCAGAAGTGGCCGAGGCCGCCAACGAGGACGTCAAGTGTGATCTTGCTAAAAGGGGAGCAGGACTTTCCAGGTACGATGCCACAAAAAACCGTCTGGTTCGCCTGCAGGTCTTCTACCTTCAGCCCTAGCTTGCGCATCGTGTCGAGGTAAAGGATGTTGATGCTGCTGCCACCATTAATCAGCACCCGCGAGAAGTGGTAGGTGCACTTCTCGGTGGCGATCGTGGGGTCAAGGACCAGGGCGTAGCTACCAGGATTCAGCATCATGGAGGGGTGATCTGCCCGGCTCCAGGTGACCGGCTTCTCTGACCAATGCATGAACTGGGGATTTGCCGACATGGTGGCGTTCACCTCACGATGGAGTTGGCGTTGAGCATGTTTGCTCGTCTCTTCACTGGTGAAGACGACGTAGCAACCGTCCTCGTTGGGGAACTGGTCGTGCAGGCGACCATCGTTTTGGGCCGGGCCGGGGCAGCAGCTGGAGCCGGGGCCGGCATGCGGGCAGGCGACGCAGGGGGAGCCGAAAGGCCGTCCCCTCGGGCCAATCGCTGTGAGAAGCTACACTGCCAGAGCATGTGCGTACTTGTCTGCCTTGGTCATGAGCTCGGCGAGTGTAGCCGGCTTGGAGCACAGAAGCTTGTGCCTGAGGGGGGTGCCGGCGTGACAGCCTTCGATGAAGTACTGTATGGCCTGCACCTCATGCACCCCCTCGCAGGAGTTGCGGAGCTCGGTCCACCGAGTGAGGTAGTCGCTAAGGGACTCGTCCGGCCCCTGAACGCACATGGCTAGTTCACTGGGGCAGCCAAGCCGCTTGTAGGTGCTGGTGAAGTTGCGGACGAAGGATTCCACGAAGTCTGTCCAGGTGTTGATGCTACCGGCCACCAGGCTATTGAGCCAGGTGCGGGCCGAGCCGATCAACATGAGGGGAGCGCAGTGAACAGCTACGCGTTTGTTACCCCTCGCGATGTCGACCGTGATGGTGTAGTCGATCAGCCAATCTTCGGGCTTGGCGACCCCGTTGTACTTTGGTGTGTCTTGGGAGAGCGTGAAGCCGGTTGGAAATGGCTCGTTGCGGATCCGAGGGCCAAAGCAGGCTGGACCAATCGAGCCCTCCTCTTCGAGGAGGGCCGACTACGCGAGCTGGTCGATGCGGGTGCAGGTGTCGTTCTCGCTGCGAGGGATGCGCGGTTCGAGCTGGGCCGAGAGCTTGGGGTGAATGACGGGCGGAACCGACCGTTCCGGCTCATGCCGCAGGGGTGGAGTGTGCCCGCGGCTGCGCCGGCTGCCGGCGCCTTGTGGTGGTTGCCGCTACGAGGCAGGTTGTTGGTGCACTGGCTGTTAATAGTTGGTTGCTCGTTCCCCAACAGTTGAGAGGGCCGGGGGTCGCTTGCGCCTACCCGGCGGTCGGAAGCACGAGGGGAGCAGGAGTGCTGAGCTGGCTGACGCCCAGTAGTTCTCGTGCCCTTGCGCTCGGGACGGGGACCTTTGGAGGCAGCACCGCCTGCCGCGAGCAGGTGTTGCTGCGCGTCGACGGCGTCGATGAGGTCCTTGATCTGACGCTCACGGGCGGCACGTTCTTCGCCCTCCAAGGTAGCCAAATCCTCGTAGGCTACCTTGGCGGCCCGCAGGTTGGCTGCAGGGGTGTCATAGATGGGCATGTTGCCGCCCAGGATTTCGGCGACCACGCGGCCGCGGTCGCGCACAGCCCCACGTCGGCTAGGCTCGGAGCCAGCTAGGGTGAGACTATAGGCGGAAGCGTATTCCCGCTGGGCGGCCTCCATGCGGCGCCGCGTGGCCATGAGGGCGCTGGCGTCCTTGAATAGGAGGCGGCGAACCACCTCGAGCTCGCCCGCGGCGGCGGCAGGGTTTGTCGTCGGGGCAATAGGAGTGCTCAAGCCCCGGAGGGCCGCACGAAGCGGGTCGGAGGTGCCGCCGTGGGCCACGGCGGTGTTAACCTCGGCCCGTGCACATCCGGAGGAGGTGGAGGAGATGATGGCCATTGCCCCCACGCGATTGTGAGAGCCGCTGGACTGGGTCACAACGAGTGCGCCCACAGCCGTGGGCGGACTGACGCACACAAGCACCTGCTTGGGGTACTCATCGGCGTCCAGAGCCTCGGCCAGGCTAAGCCTGCCGAAGCGCTCGGTGAGCACATCGATGTTGACCGTGGGGTCAACGGAGCTGCCCGCGGGGCATGCCGGAGCAAGCCCCACGAGCCCGTGGTTTCGCCTGGATGTGCGGCGACGGTGGGGAATGGCGAGGGGTCCCGCCCGGAGCATGAATCCGGCCGGCACCGCGTACGGCCCCATGGTGGGCGCCAATCGTCGTCGTTTTCTCATGATAGATGCCATGGGTAGGCTTATCGTAGGTGGTTGGGACCGGAGGACGCCGACGGGCTCCGGGGGCGGGATTAGGTACAAGCAATGGTGACACACGATGTACCCAAGTTCAGGGCCCTTCGTGGGAGGTAATAGCCCTAGTCCTGCTTGGTCTAGTTTGATGGATGGGTATGTTTACATGGTTGCTCCTGGCACTGAGTCTAGAGGAGGAAGAGGGAGCAGCCTGCTTGCCTTCCTCCTCTACCAAGTGTGGGAATGTGGGAAGTATCCCGTAGGTGTGTGTGTGAGACTTGTCGTCATCCCCGTTGCATGGGGGGCTCGGGGGTTTTTATAGGCCAACCCCCCGGCTTACAATATTCCTGAGGTATACAAGTGGGGGGAACCAGCTGGCAGCCTTTCCGGCTGGCCAGGGGGTCCTGCCCTTCGAGTCGTCTCGTCACCCATAGGGTCCATCGGCTGCGCGTTCCCATCGCCCGCTGGGGCCCGCCAGTCGGCTCCGCGGTTGGCCCCCACCCACCTGCTACGGCACGGGCCGCCCGGGTGGCGTCGTCTAGCGCCAACCGGCCGAAGTCTTCGGTACGGCAGGCAGCACTATAGCCACGCCGGGGAAGATAATCGAGTGGGCGGGGGCGTGTCGGCATAGTTCCCCCGCCCGGTCGTGGTCGCCAAGGTTAGCGGCCCGGACGGCCAAACTGTAGCCACGCGCGCCTGCGCATCAGCAGCCACTGTGGCTACAATGGCGCCCGTCATGGCAGTTTCGCTGTACCTGTGTGCAGAGGGATGGGACGTTGCTTGTCCGCCCTGGGGTCAACGGAGGAGGCGTCCTCGAGGCAGCTGGTCATGCCTAGCCGGTCGGGGGTCGAGCCGGCACCTTGACCAGCCGTCCGAGAGCCAGCCGACGAATTCTCGAGCCGGCTGCGCTCCAGCCGGCCGGGGGTAGCCGGGGGCATACTTTTTCTTTGAGGCAGGGAGGAGAACCCCGTTGCTTTGACCTACCCAGGGGTAATAACCCCGTAAGTGATAGTCACCAAAAACACCTACAAACTCTTGCACAAAAGTATGTCCAAGCCTATAATGAAAATCGGTGCAACCAACAATTCCCACTCGGTCCCACTGATTTCCCACTCGGACAAAACCATGCCAAACCCTAGATCTTCATTGCAACCAATTCTACATCAGTGCCACTGAGGGAGTCCTGGTTTAGGGGGTCCTCAGATGACCGACCTATTTCTCATGGGCGGGACTATGTGGGCCGCTGGCTGAGCATTGGATGATCAAAGGCCCCGTCGCCAGGGTGGAAGCTTCAAGGAGTCGTGGCGTGTCCTCCAAGTTTTCGATAGTAGATAGGCATGTTTTTCCTTCGATGTGCAACCGACCATGTGTAAGCCCTAGTACCCCCCGCCCTCGGGCGTCTATATAAGCCGGAGGGTTTTAGATTGTAGGGCAGAGAAACTCGTCTAGGGTTTAGATATTCAATCTCGAGGTAGATCAACTCTATAACCTTCATATAATCAATATAATCAAGCAGGACGTAGGGTTTTACCTTCATAGGAGGGCCCAAAACAGGGTAAACATCATCTCCTTCGTCCCCTATTACAAACGATCCTAGTCTCACAGCTCGGGACCCCCTACCGGAGATCCGTCGATTTTGACACCAACATTGGTGCTTTCATTGAGAGTTCCACTGTGATCGCCATAGGAATCGATGGCTCTCCTTGTCACAAGCAACGAGATCTGTAGCCAGGATATTCTCATCCCTGATCAGATATTCACACGCGGCAACGTTTTGTCGCATGCCGACCCGACCGGCCATCTTGACCAGATCAGAAGCTTCGCCCCCGATCAAGGAATCAGATTCGGAATCCTAGAGTTAGTTGTTGATTCATGGGGAGAACTTGTACTAATAGGACCCTCAACTATCATGGAGGAGCCCGCAGATCCCGATGCCTCGATGTCGAAGACATTAGGCCCCACCTCTGAGATGACCCTCACCCTTGGGCTGTCTGGAACACCCAATCCAGTCGTTGTGCCCAGATCCGCTATGGCCGAACAGGACTCGGATCCGCCTTCAAGCGACTCCAGAACTGCTATGCTGCAGATCGACCCCACTCGCTTCAGGGACACGCATCCTACCATCGCCTCATTCCTAAACGAGTTGTTTGATCGGATTCAGACCATGCGTATGACTTACGATCAGACCCTGGTCTATGACCGGCTCAGACTTAAACCCGACGACAGGGAGATTCTCATCCCCACGGTCACTCACTTAATCACCACCATCAATTGTCCGGCTAGGGGCTCGTCCCCCAACAACCGGAATTAAAAACACTTTATACCCCAATCTCCGATCATTGAAACCTCGCTTGCAACCCAGACCCTGGAGTTCGCTCCGGAGATAAATCAGCATCGGTTCTTGATCTAGCACGCAACTCGGAACCCATAGTTCCGGAGTCACATGATGGCATGGAAACAAAAAAATTCCGACCCACCACCCCAGTCGAGCACTCAAGCATTGTAGCAGAGTCAAAGTCTTCAGACTTACGGGATGTTAAACAGTTACCAGGAGAGTCGGTTCATCATTTTTAGGCTAGACTCCTCGCTAACAAGGCACGAGGTCTTAGTGACAAGGAGATAATGGCAAACTTCAATCGCATTTGCCATGACAAAGGGATTCTCAACACCCTGGCTCGTCGGCACATTCGCGACTTCACCGAGTTGTCGGACTTGGTACAAAAATATTGTGCTATGGATAGCACCTGGCAAGCCAAATGACTACTTTCGGAACCAACCTTCACCGAGTACCCTAGAGGAGATCGGAAAAAGAGGATACGTACGAAGCGGCTAGCCGAACTCGAACCCGCTGAAAAGAGAAATAGGCCCCTTATAGGGGTCAGAACTGTCCTTGACGGGCTATTGGATAAACCATGCCCTATACATTCTGTAATGTTGAACACAAGCCCGACTCACAGCCTTAGAGCTTGATGGGTCATCAGGAAGGTCGCAAAAAGCGGTGAAGCCATTCTTGAGGCACTACCGCCAAATAGGCGCTCCACATCACCACCAGAATACAACGCCAAAGTCCTGACGATCTACGAAATGTTCCCCTCAAGGAACAGGAGGAAAAGAGCTCTTAGAGAACTCGAACAGGTCTATCATGTGGCAGCAACAAGTGCATGGGAAGACGTACCCATCACCTTCGGAGATACTAACCAACCAGCCATTCATCCCGGTCATACACCGGCCGCATTGGTCCTAAACCCCATCACCGATGGCTTCAGGTTGCACAAAGTGCTAATGGATGGTGGCAGTGGTTTAAACCTTATCTATGAAGATACCCTGGAAAAAATGAAGTTCGACCGATCTCGCATCGAGCATAGCAACATGACATTCCGGGGGATCATTCCTGGGAAAGAGGCGCGTTGTTCAGGACGTATCGCCCTGGACGTAGTGTTTGCCACGCCTGAAAACTACTGATCCGAAGAACTTCTCTTCCATATTGTGCCCTTCCCCAGCGGCTACCACGCCCTGCTAGGACATGACGCCTTCACAAAATTCCAGGCTATACCACATTATGGGTATATGAAGCTCAAGATTCGAGGACCAAATGGGGTAATCACAATCGCCAGTGATCCGAATATAGCTCTTCGAGCCAAAAACAAAATAGCAGCGCTCCCCCTCAAGGCACTAGCTGAGACCTTTGCTGCAGAAGAACTGACCGCACTTCAGTCAATAGTAGACAAGGACGACGTGATCCTTAGCAAAAGGACCAAACCCACATCCTTTAAAAATGTGGATGAAATCGTTAAATTTCAGGTACACCAGACGGCCCCCAACAAGACAACGTCCATCGGGGCTCGACCCGACGCCATAGTGGATGAAGCACTACGAGCATTCTTACGAGAAAACTGGGATATCTTCGCCTGGCATCCTTCCAATATGCCTGGAATTAGCAAACATAGTCTGAACATCATCGCAGGCTTTAAGCCTGTTAAGCAGACTCTGCGCCGCTTTTTCGAGCCCAAACGACAAGCTATGGGTGAAGAATTAGCCAAACTGCTAGAGGCCGGATTCATTCGGGAGATTAAGCACCCTGAATGGTTGGCGAACCTGGTGATGGTACCAAAGAAAGACAAATCATGGCGGATGTGCGTCGACTTTAAAGACCTCAACAAGGCCTTCCCTACGGACCCTTTCCCCTTATCACGTATAGACCAGATTATTGATGCCACAGCCGGACACAACTCGTTGTGTTTCCTCGACACTTATTCCGGATACCATCAGGTTAAAATGAAGGAATTCGATCAAGCTGCAATCGCATTCATCACCCCTCAGGGGCCATTTTGTTTCAACATGATGCCTTTCGGGCTAAAAACGTTGGGGCTACGTACCAGTGGATGATGTGGTAATCAAAACCAAACATGTCAGCCAGCTAATTGATGACCTAAGGCAAACCTTCGCCATCTTACATGAGTACGATATACGACTCAACCCGAAGAAATGTGTATTCGGAGTTCCTGTTGGTAAACTGCTCGGATTCATCGTTTCCCATAGAGGAATAGAAGCTAATCCAGCTAAGATATGTGCCCTATCAGAACTTGCAGTTCCCATAGAGCTAAAACACGTCTAGAGGTTGGCTGGTTACGTGGCAGCGTTAAGCCGCTTTATCTCCCGCGTCGGTGAAAAGGCTTTACCGCTCTACAGATTGCTAAAACGGACTAACAATTTCTAATGGAACGATGAAGTAGCGTCTGCGTTAGAAGAAATTAAAACACTGCTGGCAAGTAATCCCATTCTCACAGCACCAGGCACTAGTGAACCCATGTTATTATACATATCGACCACCAACCAAGTAGTTAGTGCAGTGCTCGTCATTGAACGAGAGGAGGGACACAAATTTCGGATTCAGAAGCCGGTCTATTACGTGTCAGAAGTACTAACGCAGTGCAAGTCCAGATACTTGTACTACTAGAAGATAGCCTATACAGTATTTATGGCATCACGGAAACTAAGACACTACTTTCAAGAGTGTTCGGTTACAGTGGCATCCGAAGTACCCCTGAATGATATAATCAACAACAGGGACACCACCGGTCGCATAGCCAAATGGGCCATTGAGCTCCTTCGTTTTGAAATTACCTACAAGCCACGATGAGCTATTGAATCTCAGGTGGTGGCAGATTTCCTCGCCGAATGGACAGAGGCTGAGCTCCACGGGGAATATAGTACATACTCCCATTGGACGATGTACTTCGATGGATCCAAAACTTTGGCTGGACTGGGGGCTGGAGTTATTCTCACATCCCCCACGGGCGACAATGTTCGATACGTGTTGAAAATCATGTGTGCCGATTCCAACGATGCAGCCGAATACGAAGCACTCCTACATGGTCTTCGGATGGCAGCATCAATGGGCATACAATGGCTAGAGGTGCAAGGAGACTCCAACCTGGCCATCTCCCAAATCAACGATGGATTCGATGCTGAAAACCCGAAGATGGCGGCATACAGAAACGTTGTCATCGGGATATCCGCATGGTTCGAGGGGCTAGAATTCTACCATGTCACTAGAGACAACAACCAAGCCACCGACATACTGGCCTGCATGGGGGCCAAATGTGACCCTATCCCAAAAAACACTTTCCTAGAACGGCTCTTTAAGCCATCGATGGTTTGGTGGGACGATAATAAGGGCACCGGTCTAACCAGCGCGGAAGAGGTTGTCCCCACTGCAAACGAACCAGACGACCAAATCATCGGTGGCTCCGTAATGGATGAAATGCCTTTGGCTAATGAGGTCATGGCAGTAATCGCGCCATGGACCAAGCCCTTCCTCGACGGTCAGACGGAGGCGCGATGCATAGTTTGGCGATCAAAAGCCTATAAAGTCCACGATGGTGAGTTATACAATAAAAGCACCACCGGAATATTACAGCGGTGCGTATCCGAGGAAGAAGGACATCAACTCTTAGCCGTAGTCCATGCAGGGATGGGTGGCCATCATGCTGCAGCAAGAGCCTTAGTTAGCAAGGCCTTCCGGGTTGGCTTCTTCAGTCCCACTTCTCGAGCGGACGCCCAGTCAATTGTCAAACACTACACGGGGTACCAACTTTTGGCAAATCAAAGTAACATGCCCCCAACAGCTCTCCGGACTATTCTGATTACCTGGCCCTTTGCGGTCTGGGGGCTGGATATGGTCGGACCACTTAAAGGAGTACCAAGAAGAATAAATACCTACTGGTCATTGTTTACAAATTCACCAAATGGATAGAGGCAAAACCTATCAACTCGGCCAAGTCCGGACCAGTAATCAACTTTATATTCGGCATGGTACACCATTACGGTGTCCCTCATAGTATAATAACGGACAATGGATCCAACTTCACAGCCCAAGAGGTCAAAGACTGGCGCACAAAAATGGGCATCAAGCTCAATTACGCATCGGTGTATCACCTGCAGACCAATGGACAAGTCGAACAAGCAAACGGCCTCATCATGAGTGGCATTAACTACGTTTGGTACGATCTCTTCATGAGTCCGACTATCATTGGGTAGAGGAGCTTGACTCCGTTCTATGGGGCCTGCGCACCACCCCGAACAGATCAATGGGATATACACCATTCTTCATGGTCTACGGGGCAGAAGCAGTCCTCCCCTGTGACATTATTCATGACGCACCAAGGGTGTGCATGTACGAGGAAAAGGAGGCCGAGTTAGATCAGCAGGACGACCTGAACACCTTAGAAGGAGAGCGCGACATAGCTCGGGCTCGCTCTACCTTTTATCAACAGCAGGCTCGACTGAGGGAGTCCTGGTTTCGGGGGTCCTCGGGTGGCCGACCTGTTTCTTATGGGCCAAACTATATGGGTCGATCATCGAGCATTGATTGATCGAAGGCCGTGTCCTCCGAGATTGGAATAGTGAATAGGCATGTTTTTCCTTCTATGTGTAACCGACCATGTGTAAACCCTAGGTACCCTCGGCGTCTATATAAGCCGGAGCGTTTTAGGTTGTAGACAGAGAATAACTCATCTAGGGTTTAGCTATTCGATCTCGAGGTAGATCAACTTTCTAACCTACATATCATCAATACAATCAAGCAGGACGTAGGGTATTACCTCCATAGGAGGGCCCGAACCTGGGTAAACATCATCTCCTTCGTCTCCTGTTACCATCGATCCTAGTCTCACAGCTCGGGACTCCCTACCCGAGATCCGCCGGTTTTGACACCGACATTGGTGCTTTCATTGAGAGTTCCGCTATGATCGCCAAAGGAATCGATGGCTCGCGTCGTCATCAACAAAGAAGTTCGCAACATGCACACTTTTTTCCCTAGACAGATCTTCGCTTTCGGCAACATTGTGCTGCACGCTGACCCGACCAGCCATCGAGGCCAGGTCGGAAGCTTCGCCCCTAATCAAGAGGTCCGATTCGGGAACCTAGAATTCTCTGTAGACTCTCAGGGTGATCTTTTGCTAATCGGGCTCGGAGTCTTGCCTGCCATGCTCAAAGACTCCGAGGCTTTAACCTCGGATCCCTCTTTCGGTCACGCCGACGGGATTTACGCTGGCGATGACCTGACCCTTAGTACGGATTCGGCCACAGTGCCAGATGCCCGGACACCTGTTCTTGCCGAACACTCTACTAGCACCGACGCACCTGAGGTCAACTCCGAATGCTCTGAGTGGGTCGACCCGATCAAGCTCTCAACAATCAACGAGGCCCTAGATCCGATCTCGTCGATGAAAATTACCGATGACCCAACCCTGATATATGCTCAGATCAGTCTCAAGGCGGGTCAGGACAAATTTTTCATCCCACCCATCGCCCACTTCATAGCCACTGCCAAGGATTTAACCGACATGTTGGACTATGCCTCCCAGGAGGCAGAATACATGGATGAGGAAGATTGCGCTCCCGGCCCTATTAACACCGAGCGATGGGATGCCACCTCCACATACGACGTCTACATGGTGGACACTCCGGTCACTAACGGCGAGCACACACCTAAAAACGATGGCGACAAATCGGGTGAAGCGCCGTCAAGGCGCCGGAAGCCGCATAAACAATCAAAAGGAAAAAGGGGCAGAAAAGGTATCGTCGGCACCGGGGACGGAGATACCCCGGAAGACCTCGGCAATACTGATATCCCCGAACACCCGCTTGAGGGTCAGGAGAGACCGGATGATCAGCTCAACCCCGATGACCTAAACGATTTCGAGGACGACAATTACCTCCCCCCATTGGAGGAAGACATCCCGGAAGCCGATGACTTTGCCATCCCAAATAACCTTGAAGATCAGGAACGTTCAGGCAACAGCTTATAGCCATGGCCCGTACCCTGAAAGCAAAAGAACGGTAGCTTAAAGCTGAACAGGACAACCTTAACGATCGACGAATGAAAGTCCTCTTAGTTGAGGAAGGATATGGTACTGGTCTTTTGGACCAACCTAAAAGCTATCCACGCAGAAGGTTGCTGCCACAATTCGACGACGAGCTCACTGACACGCTGTCTCCCAAACATACACCATATGACAAGCCAGACCGCCCCCCTTGAGGACGAGACAGGATGGCTGACGACACCGGTTATAGGACTACTATACCCCGAAGATGGGGAAAAGAGCCAATAGAGCTCGATGACAGGTTCGACCTGCGGCATGGCCTGGACCATAGGGCAGGTCACGCAAGATCTATCTACGGATCCAGAGGCTACTCACCTGATCGATAGGACAGGTACCAGCCTTGGGTCGACCGCAACAATCGAGGCCAGGAACGAAACCGAGCTAGAGCACAGACCAACTATCGCCGTGACATAGCTCAATTGAGAGGCACTTCCCACCCGTTGTGCTTCATGGACAAGGTGATGCAGCACTAGTTCCCGGAGGGGTTTAAACCCGTGAACATAGAGGAATACGATGGGACAACTGACCCAACCGTATGGATTGAGGATTTCCTCCACATCCACATGGCGCGAGGAGATGATCTCCATGCCATCAAGTATCTACCCCTAAAGCTTAAGGGGCCAGCTAGGCACTGGTTAAACAACCTACCCGAAAACTTCATCGGGTGCTGGGAGGATCTAGAGGATGCATTCCGATCTAACTTCCACGGTACCTATGTTCGGCCAACGGACTCCTCTGACCTAAGAAACGTCATCCAGAAGCCAAGAGAGTCCGCGCGACAATTCTGGAATCGGTTCTTGACTAAGAAAAACGAGATCGTTGACTGCCCGGAAGCTGAGGCAATAGCCTCCTTTAGGCACAATATTCGGGATGAATGGTTGGCTCGCCAGCTCGGTCAAGATAAACCTAGGACAATGTCCGCCCTTACATCACTCATGACCCTCTTTTGCGTGGGCGAGGATAACTTGCTAGCAAGATGGAGCCACAACCCCGAGGACCCCAAAAACCTCAAAGTTCAGGACAAAAACGGGAAACCAAAGCGCAACAAGAATAAACGTCAGCACAGTAATAGTGATGTCGATGACATGGCCGTTAACGTCGGCTTCTGCAACTCCCGACCAGGGCAGCGGAAGAAGCCTCCTAAAGGCAATCGCGACGGACCCAACCTGCTGGACAAGATCATGGAGAGGCCTTACCAGATCCATGGCACTCAAGAGAAGCCCGCCAATCACACCAACCGTAAATGTTGGGTATTCAAACAGGACGGCAAACTCGCAACCGAGGACCAAGGCAAGGGCCCACACGGCGAGGACGAGGATGAGCCTCGCGGTCCGATTGACGGAGGACAAAATAAGTTCCCTCCAAAATTAAAAAACCGTAAATATGATATATGCTATTCATATAACCAAAAAGGTGAGGAAGCGTGCCCTTCGAGAGGTCTGTGCCGTAGAGCCAGTAGCCCGAAAGTACAGCCCATGGTCGGCATACCCGATCACCTTTGATCAGTGTGATCACCCGAATAGTATCCGTCATGGGGGCTCGGCCGCCCTCATCCTAGACCCCATCATAGACGGGTGTCACCTCACTAAAGTCCTAATGGATGGAGGAAGTAGCCTTAATATGATTTACACAGACACTGTGAAAAAGATGGGTATAGATTTGTCAAGGATCAAACCTAGTAACCCTACCTTTAAAGGAGTGATTCCAGGCGTCGAAGCCCGGTGCACAGGCTCTCTAAGCCTAGAAATAGTGTTCGGTTCGTCCGACAACTTACGAAGCGAAGACTTGATCTTTGACATTGTACCTTTTCGTAGCGGCTACCGTGCCCTGCTAGGCCGTACAACGTTCGCTCGCTTTAATGTCGTCCCACACTATGCGTACCTCAAGCTCAAGATGCCCGGCCCCAAGGGGGTCATTACTGTCAACGGAAACACACAACACTCTCTCCGAACTGAGGAACATGCGTTGGCCCTGGCGACCGAATTCTGTTACAATGATGATTGGCAAACACCGACATCCTCCGTAAAGTCATGTAAGGCTAGGAAGCGAGCCCGATCTCAGGCCGAACTCCTGGAACCTTCCTCTCCCCATAAATAGGGACTCGCCCCCCATTGCATAGCCCTAGGACCAGCAAAGCACGTGCCAGGGAGGCACAACTTCGCGCTCAAGATTCCCTGGGTGGCGGTGGAGAAAACTATCAAAGTGTACGTGTTCGGCTGGACTAAACTACTACCATTAAATGTCTTCAGACACACTGCAGGTACCATCAAGGGCCTACTAAAAGCGTAAAGATCATCCACACTTCGGCGGCTTCTCAAGATTTTGTTTCCAAGGTCCGCTTGCTGAACAGCAACACCCATAGAGGTATGCAACTCCCTAAGAGGCACAGGAGCGGACAAGCGACAGGGCACATCGAGGACGTCAGGTCACCCATTGAAGACCCCTGGTACAACCCCTCCTGTAAAATTTTAATTTTTGAATACGTGTAAACAGTTGCTTTGGCAATTTGAATAATAAAGAGTGGTCGAGCAAAATAGAAAACCATTATACATGGTCGTTTCGCTGTCCTTTTTTGGTACATACTCTATTTCCACCCTTTTCTTGCGCAATTGTTCGGTAAACATTATGATGCAACCAGCTAATAGACCGGGGGCTAGAGTTACAAAATAAAATCTCCCTATGCACAATTGATTACGTGTTAGGCGTCTTCGAATTCACTTTATATGCATTGGTTTTGAACTATGTCTTGGGTCAATAATTGGGTTGCCCGGCTCCTATGCTTGGCCCTTTACGTTCTGCTCGTTCGGCTAAAAGAGCAAAGGGAGAACCACTGAGATTGTGTTTCCAGCTAGCCTGGTCAAGCACCTCGGGGGAGAAGCCGAAAACTGACTGACATAGTATTCGAGAACTGGTCTGTGAATCCGAGCTTAAGTGTCATACTAGAAACCTCGTTAGAGGTTATTCCGTGTCATACATTGGGTTTGGTATTCGCCCATACCATGTTATTGGCTTTAGCCACGGTTTATCCGAACATCACAAACCATTGGGGGCTAGTCATCAGCCCCCCGCATTCCTTTTCGCGCTCCTACGGCTAAGTGAAAGTAATAAAGCACTATGGTCTGATTGCCTTGTCCGCCTCAAACTACCGCCTTTGGGTACCGATAGCTCGACTAAGGGTCACAATGCATAGGAAGAGACACCTCGTGTAGTATCTACATGGGGGTTGAAGCCGACGACTCACAACTTTCAGTTTCAATGGACACACAGGAGTTATAAACGAATGCAAAACATAAAAGACATGATAAAACATGCATCATGAACATACAAGCGTTAAAAGGTCTTCAGACATATTACAACGCATTCACTCATAAATGTTTTCTTTCGAACACTGTGCCTCTATTGCCCGAGCACCCTCCATAACTAAGGAGAAGTATCACTCAGGGCACCTATGCTCCTTTCTAGAGAGCGGAGGAGTGGTGGCTATCTTCATTGGATCAAGCCTCGTCCAGTGCACCTTGGCCCTTGCAAAGGCCATCCAAGCTCCCTCGATACAGGAGGAACGCCTTAGCGCGTTGATCCGGGGCGAGGCGTCGCACAACTTCTGCACCAGGCCGAAGTAGCTGCTCGACAATGGCTCATTGGGCCATAGCCGGATACAGAGATCCTTTATGGCTGGCTCCGCCATCTGGTGTAGCTCCATCGGCTGCTTAAGCTGCTCGATAAGGAGAGGAGAGCGCTCGGGGGCTTCAAATTGCGCCTAGAATAGCCAAGCATCATCTCCTTCTCCCCATGAAGCATAGCACTGATTCGCGTCTGCTATGCTCTTCTGGAGGTCCGAGCAGGCGCCTGAGGAATGCCACACTTGGGTAAACAATGCGAACCTACTTTCACCAAAGACACATCGCAGTAAATATGGCTTGCCATCCGTGATATCCTTAACTTGGCGGACTTGCTCTTCAAAGAACCACCTATCCACCCACTCCTTTTGGAGATCGGATTTTAGGGTGGATAGTTTGGCGGCTTGCTCCTTGCCTTTCTACTCAAGGTCCTCGCACTTCTGGCCGGCGTCCTTGAACTCCTGCTGGATTTCCTCCACTCGATCCTCATGCTTGGCGCTCATGTCTTTCAGAGTGTAAAGTGTGTCAGTCGCTTGTTCGGCCGCCTTCTTCTCGGTCGCGGCCTCTTGCTTAGCTTTCTGAAGATCGGCCTTGAGCTTCTCAATTTCCTTTGCCGAGGCTGTGTAAGTATCAAAGAGGTAACCATACTGCATCGACAGTACAAATCACTAGTGATGAAAAATCTGAACATTACAATCCGGCTTACCTTGCGCATCGTCGAATATCTTGTTCAGAGCATCGAGCTCATCCTCGGATATCTTGAGCTTCCGATTTAGCTCGTCTAGCTCGGCGGCATTAGCTGTTGTCGCTTATGATGAAGGCTACAAATAATAAACCCCTATCAGATTACATGGGCTTAAACCTCCGAACTATCATAAACATGACCCTATGTTCGGTCCTCTTAAGGGTTGTTAGAACATTTCGAATAAATATACTATTGTACATTGTCTGGACAATGTTTATGATTGATCCCCAGGTGAGTTTTCCCAAAATCACCTAGGGTCGGGGGCTGCTATACATATAATGATGACACAAATGTAATCAATATTCCAGAAATAGAACATTATGTGGCTCACCTGGAAGCCCGTTAGGAGACCGTTCAAGGCCTCCTTTAGTTCATTATCAATGGCTTGCATGCTCTGCAAAACCACACCAATAATAGTGCGGTGATCCTCGGAGATGGAGGCGCCTGATAGAGCCTCCCCCATGACCGGCCACCCACTGGTCGGTGGCGCTGATGGTGATCGGTTAGATTGATCTCCAACCGAGGATTGGACCGGTGGCCCCGGAGGTGTGGTGCTCTCCGGAGATGACCTTGGAGGGGACTGGACATCCCTCTATCCATACTCCTCGATATCCGAGAGGCGGTCCTCCCCTCGGTCTTTGGCGGCCGAGGCGTTAGCCTCGACCATAACGTCGTCACCCCCGCCATTGGTGCCAGGCTCCATAGGAGCCTAGTGGGATGACACCTCTGTAGCATCCTTCGCGGTGCCCGAAGGGGTGGGATGCGATGCGTTCCGCTCTCCACTAGCTTGGTGGGCGGGGTCTCCCCATCCGAAACTTGGTCGGTGGGGATCACGCGTGGTGGGATGCAGATCAATATTCACTCACGTGTTATTAACATCAAAACTTGACATAAATAGCTAGGGAGTCTTCGGGTCCTTACCTTCGAGATGGGGGCTTGACCCTTAGGCTCCTTTGAGGAACCTTCTCGAAGTCTTCGGACTCGGTATCCGAGTCTGAACTGTCATCGGGTAAAATCAACCGCGGCCGACGCGCCTTCTTCGGGGTAGGAGGAGGTACTTCCTGTACGGCGTCCGATGACGCCGCCCTCTTTCTCGTGAGGGGGAATCGCCTTCCCCCTCATCCTCATGCTCCTCCACTTAATTAGAGGAGGCATGGGTTTCCTCGAACGCAGTGTCTGGCTGGTCCTTGATGCGAAGACCTCCTCGGTTCTTCTTCTTTTTATCCTTCTTTTCAGGCGCCTTGTAAGGCACCACGACGAGCATCTCCGACAACAGCTTGGACCTAGGGTCTTCGGGTTGTGCTGGCAGGCAGTTGATGCACGTGGATTTGTTCAGCCACTTCTGCAAAGGTGATCAGAAAGGTGCTTAGACTTTCTTTCAAAAAATAGAGCCGATCAATTAAAACTATGTTATACCTGGGAAGGAAGGTTATCGCATGTAGACACTGATCCTCCTCCTCAGCTGGCTAGCTCTCCTGCGCCTTGAGAAACGCTTTCCATAGCTTCTCTAGAGTGGTGTGGAAGAGCTGATGAACTGTAGGCTCATCGTCAAGCCGATAATCCCACATGTGGGAGTCCCGGCGCTGGCAAGGGAGGATGTGCTGTCGAAGCATGATCTGGACCATGTTGGCTAGTTCAATCTTGCCCTTGATCATGGAGGCGATGCAATTCTGCAGGTTGTCCACTTCCATGTCTGACCCCTAGTCGATGCCCTTTCGGAGCCATGAGGTCAATCTTGTAGGTGTGGATCAGAACTCGGGCGGAGCGACTTGACCGTCTTCCCTTGGCTCAGTGATATAAAACCACTCTTTTTGCCAAGTCTTGATGGTGTCAATGAAGGTGTCGGACGGCCATCCAATGCAAGGGAGCTTACTTCTGACCGCCCCACCGTAGACTGTGTGTTCGCCTGTGGTGCACTTTGGCTTGATATTAAATACCTTGAGCCATAGTCCTAAGTGTGGTTCGACCCGGAAGAAGGCCTCGCAAATGATGAGGAAGGCCGATATGTGCATGAAGGAGTTCGGCGGGAGGTTGTGGAAGTCGAGTCCGTAGAAGAACATGAGGCCCCTGGCGAAGGGGTGGAGTGGGAAGCTCAATCCCCGGATGAAGTGAGGGATTAACACCACCCTCTCACCTGGCTTGGGAGTGGGGACCACCTGGTTCTTCTTTGGAGCGCGGTGGTAGATGTTGGCGAGGAGGTAGCCGGCGTCCTTCAGGTGCCGGATATCCTGGTCAGTGACCGTGGGGGCCTCTCACTTGCCGTTGGAACCAGAACCAGCCATGGTCGAGCTCGGAGTGGGAGTTGTGGAAAACCTATATCTGTGCTCTGGAGGCTCAAGAGATTGGGGAAGCAGAGTGACGAGGATATGTACCTAGGGTAGGGTCTTAGGCAAGGCCCACCTACCCTACCTAAGGACACTACATGGGAGGACTTGAATATAAAGCATGAACTTCCGAGTGGATCCCTAGAGATGTCCAAGACCACTCGACACTAATCCACTTGGAGCTTCTCCTCTCACTCAGCAGTCATGTGTCACTCGGCAGACCTCGCTTCACTCGACGCCAGAAGACCAGGAGCCATCATTAAGAGCCCAACGGGCAGACGCTGGCTTAATGGCCCTTAATAGATTTTACTACGTACGTTACCTGTAACGGCAGACTTTACACCCCACGACCAGACCCTTTGATGCGGGGCCATTATGAGGGGCAGCGAACTCTATATAAGCCGCCCCTCCCCACCTACACAAGGGTTAGAAACTATTGTAATCTCTACATTCCACTCGACATAAAGCTCCCGAGCACTGAGACGTAGAGCTGTTACCTCCACGAGAGGGGCCTGAACTCATACATCTGTGTGTACACCCTCGCCATAGCTAGGACTCTGCCCTCTCCATTCATACCCCTACCATCTACTGTCAGGCTCGTTCCCACGACAGTTGGCGCCCACCGTGGGGCAGGCGTCTAAGCGACTTCCGACGAGGTTGCGTTTTTCATCCTTCAACATGTCTTTCGGTGGTGTTTTTGCTCTGGGCCACAAGATCCGTCTCGGAGCGCTCACTTTCATCGCCGATGATTCGGCATGGCTCCAGGAGGCTCCTCTCGATGGCAAGGCACTCCCGGTCCGTGAGGCTGTGCATTTCCGCGCGAGTCCATGCTGCGTGTTGCTGCACCAGCCGTCGACCCCTTACGCATCGGCTGCTCTCGCCGTTCGCGATCGCAAGCGGTTCGGCCACTCACGACTCCAGCGGTGGGTCAATCACGTAGCGGCGCGTCAAGCTTCTTCGCAGGTTGCAGCACTCGAACCTGCCGAGTCCCTTCATGGCGTGTTCGAGTCGGATTCCGATCCGTCCGACGTGCCTTCCAAGTGCGAGAGCTGCGATCCCGCAGCGGAGGTCTTGATGGCGGGCTCTCATCAGAGCTCACCGCCTGGCTTTGGTCGTGGCGAGCACGAGGATGGTGGCCTGTCGAACGTGCAGTCGCGTCGCGATGAGAAGGTCCATCATACCCCCATCGTCGGCGCGACCGCCGAGGCCCGTGCTTTGGAGGTCGTGCGCGTTCGTCTAGAAGAGCTCCAGGCAGAGATCGACGAGCGCGCCCGTCCACGCCCGTCGCGCCCAAGTCGACGTCAGCGACAGCTGTTCCCGACTGGATCTCACGATGGTGTCGAGGTACACCGAACTCCTGTGCTTAATGTTGCTGTTGCTACCAGGATAGCAGATTCAGTCGTCCCGGTCAGAGGCTAGTAGCAGATCAGAGCACTGTTAGATGCAGCACA